>CM060426.1:71916624-73249124 GCA_030545235.1 Helianthus tuberosus
AACCATGCGGGGCATGGAGAAGCAACCTTAGACCAGTAGGACGATACTCGCTACTTCCTGAAACGAATGTGGGTGCCATTACACGGCAACTATAGGGAAACTCGCGTTGAGCAAGCACACCAGTTCGACATTCTAGCCGTCTGGGTTTCAGACGAAAGGCATGAGGATTTATAAACCTTGTACTGGTAATCGGACATGAAGTCCCATCTAGTTAAGTATGAGAATGAGGGATCGACTTGTGGAAAGTCAAGGTGTAGCACCAGCAACCAACAACACTCACATGGAAATAAAAACAGACTGCCATGGATTTTGGTCGATAGTCTACTTACAACTCGAAACAGAAACGACATCACTTGGATACCCATTGATTGTCTTGCGCAACCAGAATACTATCTAGCCATCAAAGAAACAGACAAGTTTCTACACTTGCAGTCATCTGTCTAAAGGAAGCGGTTGCTAGGCACGGGGTGCCAACCTTCAGTACCTCTAATCGCAACCCACGATTTACATCTGATTTGTGGCAAGCGGTGCACAAATCCTTTGACACACGTTTAGACATGAGCATAGGATATCATCCACGGACGGATGGACAGATTGAACGCACCATCCAAACTCTTGAAGACATGCTTCGGGCACGTGAAATCAACCTTGGCAACGGTCGGAGAAGACACCCCCTTTAGGGGAGCTTTCGAATAACAACAGTTACCACACCAGCAGTCAGGCTGCTCCTTTCGAGGCATTGTACGGACAAAGGTGCCAAGCATCTCTTTGTTGGGAAAAAGTCGGAAACGACCAAATTACCGGCCCAAAACTTGTCATACATACAGCAGAAGAGATTGCTCAGATACAAAAACGAATGACGGCAGTTAGGGACCGTCAGAAAAGCTACGCTGATAAGCGCAGGAAACCACTCGAGTTCCAGGTTGGGGATCGAGTACTACTTAAAGTCTCACCTTGGAAAGGTGTAGTTCGTTTTGGTAAACGAGGCAAACTCAACCCACGATATGTTGGACCTTTCGAAATCGCGAAGAGAATTGGCAAAGTGACCTACAGATTGAATCTACCTGAAGAACTCAGTGGAGTTCACAACGTACTCCACGTGTCGAATCTGTAGAAGTGTCTGTCAGATGAAACACTCATAGTTCCTTTCAAGGAGCTCACCATTGACGATCAGATGCGATTTGTCGAAGGATCCGTGGAATTCTTGGACCGGGAGGTCAAGATTCTCACACGCACCAGGACACCTATCATTCGAGTTCGTTGGAACTCCCGTCATGGCCCAGAGTTTAACTGGGAACAAGAAGACCAATAAAACACAAATATCTCCAGTTGTTCGAGATCAATGAAACCACTACTGAGGCTGAAGCTACTGCGGAATTTCGGTATGAAATTCCAAACCAACGGGGGTATGATGTGACACCCCAGGAAAACCGGGAAAACCACGCCACCTAACTAGCTTCCTCAACAATTACGTGCTAAATTTCGGGACGAAATTTCTTTCAAGTTGGGGATGATGTGACAACCCGAACTTTCAGCATTAGCGTCGTTAAATTTCGCGATCCTAAATCCTCATTATTTCCTTCAATGATCCTTGCTTGAATTAACTTGCTAAATGTTCTGTGTGAAACCTAAATGTATAACGTGATTGATTATGCCCACTTGTGTGTAACTGTTTAACTACAAGAAATCGTTAAAATATTTCTATGGGTCGAATAGCTAATCTTAGAAAACTAACCTAATGGGGCCGCGAGTTACTTGACACGTTTGGGCCATGAACCTGTTTAGCACACACACATTATTATGGGCTTGAGGCCATACACACACACCCCTACATATTATTCACGACCCACATATCTGGAGTCCAAACCGAGTACACATTTAACCAAATGAAGCTTAGAGTTATGTTGGGCCGAAGTCCTTGATGAATTACTTTAACTCGGTTCCAAATAGTGTTGGGCCCTCCCCCTCTCGTTTTGACCCACACATGTTCCTGGCCCAATATGTTGTCCAAGCCCAACTCTCAATTGTGTCGCACATGTTAAGTATTACGTAAACTGCACTTTGTTTTTGCAATATTCATAACAAAACCCTAACCCCACCCCTCCTTGGAGTTGCGACAGCCGGAGAAACCCCCCCTTCATTCAAGTTAGCATCTCATTCGATTAGAGTCTTGGTTAGTGTTTTTTGTCTATTGTTATTCATATCTGCATGATATTGATTATATGTGTTATTGAATGAAGTTTGACGATTAACTATTTGGTGATAATATGTGATATTGATTATACAGTTATATGATGAATATGCTTGGTAGTGGTTAAGTAAGCGATCAAGTGGCACATAATATATGCAAACTGTATTGAACCATGTATAAATATATGTATATATGTCGAGGTATGATGATGATGATGTCAACTGCTTGCATATCGATTAGAGTTCTTGTTATATTCATAGTATTAAATGCAATGTTCAGTCTAATTGTAACCAAGTTTCATGATATATCATAATTATATGTTTCACAATTATATGTTTCACTATTCAGTTTGCATGTGGATTCACTGAAAATGGCGGCCCAATAGGATTAAGACTATGAATGCAGTTGTCGGCCATCATATGTAAACCATGATAATAAATATGTTTAAGATGATTTAATATTGTTTCTTTTAGGTGAGGTATTGATAGTGGGTATATATTTTGATGAACAAAGGTGATATTCACAGTAATCTAAGGGAACGAATTATCCTGTTGACTATTTGAGGATTGAGGAAAATAGTGCTTATGCACCTCAAAGGTTGAATGATGATTTCATATGTTGGTGATGATCAACAGTAGGTTAGACATATACATGAAACATGTGGATTAGGGGTGTTGATTGGTGGACCGAGGGTTATTGTAAAGGATTGGGCCGAAGGTTATCATAAGAGATTGGGTTAAAAGATTAAGTCATATAATCTGTGTTGGACTTAACTGTAACTGGGCCGCACAACACTTGTATCGAACCCCTCTAAACCATTGGGCCATACATGTTTGATAACTGGGCTTGAAGTATGTGCTAGTAGATTTTGTATGTATATGGTGTGTTTGAGCGATTACATGTTAAGCGATTGTTCGGTGGCTCTATGTGACAACCCTCACCAAATCAGGTATCCGTACGAATTAATTAATATTTAATTAATACTTAATTACTGTGCTTGCTTACAGTTGTGATTAAACTGCTACTTGAATTCTGATACATACACGTACATGCATCATACTTTATTGCCGTCACTCCATTATTTACACAGAACATCAGGGACAACCTTGATGCACAAAAGCACAGTAGCACAAAGAACGGATAACCCAGTAAACATGCTGACATAACCAGCATCAGACAGGCACTGTCTCTGAGGCCAGTATGAGTAGGGAATAGAATACTACACTAGTAGGGAGTGTAGGGAGTTGAGGATTGTAGAACTGCGTCACTAGGTGATAATTATAGTGCCGGGAAGTGCCTAAAACATATGTTAACTGCAAAATTCTACACTTTTATTAAAATTCAGCATCTATCTAAACTAGTAAAGTGCAAAAAGTTGGCAAAATAGTCCTAGACACCTTCCAAAGTGTTGGTAAATTAATGTGTCACTAAAAAATAATGTTAAAGACACTTTAAAGCTTTATTTGACACTTTAACAGATCAATACCCAACCGAACAGCCGGACTTTACCCGGAACATAAAAATATTGCCAAACATATTGTTCTTACTTTTCTGAGCTAGTTAGGGTCCCCAAACACCCTAACACCCTTTAGAAATAGCAACACACAATAAACTACTAATTTAACTTTTTTTAAATCCTAACTAGATTAGTAAAGGGGACATTGAAACCTAACCCCATATTTTCCCCCTCATTTTGACGATCACCATATGGTGACCCACACATCCATTTCTTTGATTATTTTATGGATTCATGCTGGATATTAAGATAACATTTTACATATTGGGTATTGTTAAAATGGGTTTATAAATATACATAATGGTTATCCATTCTCTTTCATCAAGCATAACATCAACAACAAAGTTCTTTCTTCCTCCTTCCATACATCACGGCCGAACACCACCACTCCCATATCTCCATCATCAAGTTTCATTCTAACTATTTCTCATATACTCAAGGGTGCAAGAGGTCATACAAACAAGCTCGGTGCTTTCGAAAGTCCAAGAACCGCTCTAGATTTCTTTTATCCACCTTGTTTTCGCCTTGTTTCTTCCCTAGCCTTGTGCTAGTAGTAAGTGCCTCTAAACATCATTTTGATCTTGTTTATGGTGGTTAATAAGTGATTTAATGGTTAAAAGTGAAGAACACACAAGAACTTAAACTAATCTTGAACATAAGGGATGAAGGTTGGATAAAGAGATGGGGTAGTGTTAAAAGATGATGAACACATGTTAAATCTGAAATAAATAAACCAAAACCTGCTGTAAATAGCTTATGGCCTGATGTTAATCGTATTAGAAGGTATGGTGATCGTAAGTGTGCGTTTTAGTAACAATTAATCTCTAAACAGCAAGCTGATCTGCACTTTCAGCCGACTTTAACTGTCTGTAACAGGTCCTTAACTAAACGAAAAATATGTTTTCTGAGGTCTAGATATATGTACTATGAAATACGGTTCTAATGGCACTGGAATCATAATTTTTGGACTTCGTTTACCATTTTTAAAGTGTCGTTTTCTAACAGCAACTAAAGCTGATTTATTATTACAGCAGAAAATGGGTGTTATATTTTCAGTTATAACTTAAATTCCGTGTAGATTTAGATCACGAAATTTTTACTGTAGCTGACCACTGATGTATTTGTAATTATCCCACTGGAATTTCTTAAATCGGACTCTCGATTAATTTTAAATAAATTATTCCGCGGACTGCGGTCAGAAAAAGATAAATCTGACTTCAGCCCGGAAAATGATTTTCTATAAAATATTGGTGATGATTTGGACCCAGATATTTTTACACAATAATTTTTGGATCTTATGAGACATTCTATAAAAATTTGGGAATTTTTGGAATAAGATAACTATTTTATTAAAATACTCGAAAACGACCCAGTTTTGTATATTAAAACTGAAACGACGTAAGTAGTGTTTTGCATGTCTGAATGACGGGTTGGTTAATTGAGAACTGATTGAATGATTTTACAAAAGAAAATGATGCGCTAGTAAGCATGGATGCCTCCGTTTACAGAGGAAACTCCGGCGAAATTTTTCTAGAAAATATAACACTTAGAAATGTTTTTGGTGACAAGTGTTATAAATATATTTTTAACTTGTTTTCCAAAATATAAATTTCGCCATGATTTTTATTACAAAATAGCCAAGTGTCGGAGGCGGATTTTCGTAAATGAAAACTTGTTAAATATATATTGAGAATATATATTCCATAATAAAACGCTTGTGTGCTTACGTGATTATTTTACGAACTAGAGATATATTATTTTTGGGGAAAAAAATAATATTACTTGGAAATATATATATTGGGGAATATATTGACGTATTTTTATAACACACCGGAAGACAACGCCGATACATGGCAAGATATACCAATACAAGAAATACGAATAGACAAGTATGAGATACTCCCATCCTTGGGAGGGAGATACGAATACGAATACTTGAGAAGTCTTAATACATAAATATTGTATAAACAATTATTCCAAGACCAAACATAATCATTATAACTTGGAATAATACCAGAAACGTAACTAAAAAACATAAATACTAAGACAAGGCACGACCCGTCCGTCTAATAGACGTTAGACCATTGTAGGTAGTCGTGTTTGCTGAGGAGATTTGGGTTACGAGTTACAAGTACCGAAGACGCAATACTGTGAGTTCATGTCCCCCCTTTTTCTTAACTGTTTTCAGTTTTTACACTTCGGGGGTGAAATACATGTTACATTTACTACAAACATTTTATACATGGTGTGATTAGCTAAGGAACTTACTACTAGATCACGTGAATGGATAGGCTATTATCGTAAGACCATTAATCCTTGTATAAGGACCGAGAGGCATGAGTGATAGATCTATCGGGTGTTGCGAGCCCCACACATGGGCCAGCGTGTGGCTGCATGTGGTGACTATGTCGTTCCGCCGGAAGGACCGGTATGAAATCCGCGTTACAGGTTTGAGTGCTTCCTAGGCCATGTCACATATTAATGTATTAGCTACACATTAATCGATCTCTTTTTCCTTACTGCTACATACCAAGAACATGCATTTATACAGACATATTCTAACGATTTATACAGACTCACTTACACATGAACTCGCTCAACTTTATGTTGATTTTTCAAACTACATGTATTTCAGGAAACTAATGGATCTGGCACGGTATGCACGTATTTTCAAGTTGCGTTTGAATAAAGAAGTCATCCAGGGTTTAGAAGGTGTAACCTCTTCCTGGACGGGTTACATACCCCCAAACCTAGTATTGTTTAAAGTCTTTTACTAAGTCTTTATAAACTCAATTAAATCAAGTTAAGGTTTGTAACTTATTTTGTGATTGTTGAAAATGGGATTTTTCTAACTTTATTAATGGATGAATATCTCATGTTTTTATCATATAGCATTGTTGTGATTGTTGATATGGTATTAAGAAGTCACACCAAATAAACCCACGCTTCCGCAAAGCCAGGGTGTGACACTCTAGATGAGTGAATAAACTGTTATGATTTGAATTACCTGTGTGTGTTACGTGTGCAATAAATGTGCTTGTTGAGAACAATGAATACGTGAATTATTTGTACGTGAAAAGGTGGTACATGTGCATGTAGAACTGACTATTATCGGTAACTATGTTAGGATTTGGTTTGAGCAACTTGAACACGTAACTAGTCTAACCGAGCAAAACCAAGGTGAGTTCACACTCTATCCAAGGCATGGGATTCCCAAGGGTTGGGAATGGGTTAAAGAACTGAACGGTAACTACAAACTTGCGTATTCCCCATACAACAGGATACGTACGACCATAAGACCATCACTCTATCATTTGAAGTCCCTCATTTATCGACTTAATCGCCGAGGCCTAAGGCGAGCGGGTCATTAGTAGATAGCGCTATTAGGTTTAACAAACCTCACACCATGTCGTCCGAACGGGCGTGTACTAATGGACTATGGGCAAAGGGTCAATGCTGATAGACATTGACTTAGGGAACCTCATACATTTTCGTAGCAGTCGATACGCGTGGTCTAGTAACACATGGGAAGCCCCCACTAATCTTCGCAAACATGTCTGGGAGACCGCGATACGAATTAACACGATACATGGTTTACAAAACGAACATATGATTTACGAAACGAATGCTATAACTAAACAACCAACTGTGAACTCTCTCAACTTTGTTGTTGACTCGTTGTTACATGCCTTGCAGGCCTTTAGGTGCTAATCAATGGAACTTGCTGTCTGGGAAGCTGGAGTGGTCATGGGTCGAGCTACATGGAAACGCAACACAAGACTAAGAGCTATCACATGTGGTTTATAAACACTTAACGAACTATATATGCTTCCGCTGTAAACTGTGATATATTGTAACGTTGTAACCCTTATTGTTAATAAAAGAAAGTTTTATTTAATATACTCATGAGTTCAATGTGATTTGGTGGCTAAGATCCTGGTCAGTCATGCCTCCAAGCGGTGGTACTCCGCATGTGGATTTTGGGGGTGTGACAGTATAGTATTAAAAAAACCTGAAATAGGGTACTAAAAAAACTCAGAAATAGGTATAGAAAAACCCCAAATAGGGTATTTAATACCCGGTTTCTTAAGAACCGAAACCGAATCCTACTCGGAACCGGGCACATAGGGTATGGTTTTTTGGTCAATTAACCGGAACCGATACGGTTATAGCAATAACCGGTTCTAACCCTTAAAACAAGAAACCAAAACCGTCCCATAACCGGAACCGGTTATTATAAATAACCGGTTTGTCACCTCTATTGTAACTTGACACGATTTGCACTACCAAAATTGGTTTGAGCCAAATTGGTTTTAAGCGGACCCAAATCGTTAGTTTGTATATCGGTTTCCTCTCTCGTCACCCAAACCAGTTTCAACCCGAACCGGTTTGAGCCAAACCGCCTTAAACCCAGCCCCAAATATTAAGTTTTTTAAATACCGATTTTAGGTGCTGGTTTGAATAAGGTTCGTATATTTTTCACCCAGATCAATTTATGACTCCAACCAGTTTTGGCCAAAACGGACCAAACGGATCCGATTTAGAACCCTAATTCATTTGGTAAAAGCGTTTTGTGTCTTTATTAATGCAGTGTATCTTTAATCATACAATAGTGTGCCTTTAATTACACACTGGTGTCTTTAACTATAATAAAGTGTTTATTGGTGGTACTTTGTTGTTTTCTATAGCATCTAAACAACATGTGTTTGTGATACAAAACAATTATATAACATGCAACTCAGAGACTTAACACCATGATCTTAACAACTATATAATGGGCAACCTCACGTATTCAATACCAAGATGTTACGGTTTAGGGATCGTTTACAAAGGGTTGAGGGTTATCGTTTAACGACTGAGCTATCAATTTTGAACCGACAAAATATTTCGGCAAATACCGCTCCGAATGGTATCAGAGCCAAGCAGAATTCATTCGCGGGGGCTCTAGATATTGATAATACTTTACATGAGCTTGAGTTTGATAATTTAATTGTATTAAATTTAAACTTTATAAATAATAAAGTTATCATGCTTAGATTAAATCAACAAAATGATTTATTAGAAAAAGAAAATTTAGATTCTGAAGTTGACTTTGATGAAAATTATATATCTGACGAAGATTTTAATTTTAGTAGATATGAATGGTCTAGTTCTGACTTTGTATATGATGATACTGATTGGCAATATAATTCATCTTAATGGATAACCATAATTTTAATAAACTAAAAGAAAGTAAAAATTCTTTAAAAATAGATTAAGATTTGATAGAAGTACAAAAAACTATCATATTTTATGGAGAAAATATAATTTTTAGACTAGGTAAAATTATGGAATTATTAGAGTCTACATGTCCTAATAGGAAAGATAAAGAAAAAATAAATAGACTACAAGATCCTTTGATCCAACTCTTACAAAATATGAAAATACCTAAGGGTTATAAAGAAAATTAGAAATGAGTTAAGATACGGAAAGTGAAAATAATATAGTCCCAAACGTAGAAGATTCTAAGGTAGAGAATTTAATAACTAAAGTAAGAGATATGGAGTTAAATGAAAATTTTATAAATATTAAAGTTGGTGAAAATTTTAATATAAATGATACACCTAGTACAAGTAGTGATAAAAATATATCAATAAGAAATGAAACTCAAAGGCCTACTCTAAGATATGCTGCAATAAAGTTAACAATGAAACAAGAAGATAATTATAAACCATATCAAGTTAGGAAAAATGAACCAATTAATCCTTTTGGAATATATTTAGATATAGATTGTGTGAACAATACTGAAGAGGCAATAGATAAATGGGAAACCGCTTTTAGAATAACAATTTCTGTTAATAAAATGGACATTGAAACAATAAAAGGATTTTTAGAAAGGACTCTTTTGAACAGTGCTTTAAGATATTGGCAAAACATAAGCCTTGATGCAAAAAAACTATATATTTGAATCAGAAGACCAAAATATAGCAAACATAATAACAAGAGCTGTTGAAGCTTTTAGATTATAGTTTTGTGGGGAAGGTAATATAATAAAAGACCCAGCAACTATACAAAAATATTTGACAGCTTTATTACGTCTACAATTATGTGATATTTGTGAAATTGATATATATATTTGTGTTTTTCAAGATTATTATTATCATATCTATAACCAAGTACCAGATACATGTAATTATTTACCCTTATTTTTCGCAAAGATACCTGACCCATGGGGACAAAAACTAATGAGTACATATAACCCAGGAACAACTAATACTTTAGGAAAAAGAATAACACATGCTAGCGATAAATTGAGCGAATGGTGTGGAGATGCCATACTAGCTAAAATGAGTAAAAACTTAAAAAGAAAAATATTTTTATGTTGTAGTAGCCCAAAAATGCCTTTAATGATAGGATGTGATAGTTCTTTTTACTATGGAAAGATAAAAAGAAAATATAAGAAAAGGAGCCATTTTAGGAAAAAATATTTTAAAAAGCGTAAAACCAAATACTATAAAAGAAAAGGATATAAACAGACTTTTAAGCCTACATATAAAAGAAAACAAAATCCTAAAAAATGTAGATGTTTTATTTGTCATGAGGAAGGACATTTTGCAAATAAGTGTCCTAAAAAGTTTAATAAAAATCTTAAAATATTTGAAATAGATGAGGATATTGAAAAAATGATAGATGAAGGAGAATTTATACAAATTAAAGATCTTCATAATATAGATTCTGATGAAAGTATATTTATTTTAACTGAAACTGAATATACGTCCTCTGAAAATGAATAAGTCCGACATAGCTACTACTAGTAAAACCGAAAATTTTATAATAGATTATCAAGAAGAGGAACTAGGAGAATATAAACAGGAAATTTTAATAGATAAGAAAAAATTAAAACAAATACAACATGAAAAATTTTCATTATCGAATTATTCGGGATTTAAAATAAATACTTTACAAAGGTTGGGGATAAAACCAAGAAATCATCATCTATATTATGGATTGAATATTCAGGAACGAGCTTTAGATATTAATATAACATCTAACAAAGTAATGATACCATTGTTGTCTAAAAAAGATATTCAAGAAAAACTACAAAAGATAAAACCTGAAATAAGGAATACTCTGGGATGGGTATATGTTGGAGCTATCCAAATAATAATAAAATCCACCTTTAAAGAAGGTATAGATACCCCTATAAAGTTAGCAGTTATGGATAATAGAATCCAAAACAGAGAAGAAGCATGTCTAGGAATACTACGAGGAAATTTGCAATATGGTAAACTAAAGTTTAATATATACCCAAGAATTTCCTATTATATACAAGACAAAGATTTTGATAAAACTTTAAGTTTGTTACAAGATTTTAAAAGAAAAGATTTCTTTAGACAACAAAATAGGCCATATTCTATTACATATGCTATATCAAATACCCACCATTCTGATTGTTTTAGTATAAAGGATACTATAGATTTTCCTTTTTTGTTTAATGAAGTATGCCAAATACAAATACCAACCCTACCTAAAATTGAGGAAATAGATCCAAGACCATTAAGTCTTGATTTACAAGATAAACCAATTCTATTAACTAACCAGATCACCCCTAGATTATCCTTTACAAATAAAGGTGTAGTTAGTCATCCCCTTGCAAGGCTGACTAATTCTAATAGATGTTATAATATCATTGATGCTAAAGAAGATAACATAAGAAATTATAAAATAAAAGGAGAATATTTCAATGGAAAAAAATTCTATCATATTAATATACTAATAGATACAGGTGCAAATGAAAATTATATAAATCACAAACTATGTGACGATTTGCAAAAATATCCGTTAGAAGAACCTCACCAATATATTAACTTTAATGGTGAGTTACATGAAATAAATGAAGCCATAGAAACTATAATTAAATTTGGTGAAGAAAAAATTCCATTAAGATTGTTAATAGGTAATGAAGATGAAAATGATACATTAGAAATTATGCTAGGATTAACCTTTTTAGAAAATGTTAAACCTTATCAAATAACCTCTTATGGGTTAAAAATCACATATAATGATAAGATGATATATATACCAAAATGACAAGTCCTAAAAGTATATACATCCCTATAGGAATAACCTATAAAGATTATAAAGCTGAATACTTTGCTGCTTATATAGACAGTGGATCAGGGTTATGCATATGTAAACCTGATTGCTTTCCAAAAGAATATCATGAAGATTTAACACCTTGTAACGGTGTTAGTTTTTCAAAAGATATAATTCCTCCGAGAAGAGGAGTAAAAAATCCAACAATATTAATAGGGTCATATATGGTAAAATGTCCACCATTTTATTTTTATAATTCAGGATCAGATGTACTATTAGGAAATGATTTCCTAGAAAGATTTAACAAAATAACTTTTGACCTAATAGCATATCAAATAATATTAAAAACACCATGTCACCACTTGATAGTTGTAAAAAGAATAAAAAATGCATATACACGCGCAAGCCAGCGTGGTGATTTAGGATACAAACAAAAACCCAAACTTGAAAAAGGTATACCAATTTTGGAATATTATCCAGAAGAACCACTAGATTACCAAGTAAATCTAAGAAACCTAGATAACCACATAGAAAATATAAATATAAGTTAAGACAGTGTTATACGGATAATCCATTACAATTTTGGAATAAAAATCAAATAACAGCAAAATTAGAAATGAAAGACAAAGATAAAGAAATTAGAGTAAAGCCTATGAGATATAATCCAGAAGACCAGAAAGAATTTAGCTCCCAAATAAAAGAGCTCCTAGATTTAAAATTAATCAAAGCTAGTCATAGCCCTCATAGTTCTCCTGCATTCATGGTAAGAAAACATGCAGAAATTAAAAGAGGTAAGCCTACGATGGTGATAAATTATAAAAAATTAAATGATAATACTGTTTTTGATGGATATTTTTTACCTCACAAAGAAAGTCTAATAAATTGGACAAGAAATAAGAAGATATTTTCTAAGTTTGATTGTAAAAGTGGATTTTGGCAAATAAAAATGCATCCTGATAGTATTGGATACACAGCTTTTTCTAATCCTCAAGGGCAATATGAATGGCTTGTAATGCCTTTTGGATTAAAAAATGCACCACAAATATTCCAAAGGAAAATGGATATAATATTCAAAGATTATGATTTTATTTTTGTTTACATAGATGATATTTTAATTTTATCAGACAATGTTAATTTGCATCTAAAACATCTTGATATTTTCGCAGATTTATGTATAAAAAATGGGTTAGCCTTATCCGAAAAGAAAACTAGTCTATTACAAGAGAAAATAGACTTTTTAGGGATGAAAATAGATGGAAAGGGAATAGAACTCCAAAGTCACATTCTTGAAAAGATTACAGCCTTTCCTAACAAGTTAATAGATAAAAAACATATTTCTTAACCAGCGATGGAGGAGCAAGAATTAGCCCAAAGGATGGATAAATATATTGAAGATATGGATAAACAAATAAAGTCGATAAAAGAAATTGCAAAAGATATGGGAGAAATGTTAAGCATCATTGAAACAATCCCCGAGAAGATCCCAGATATAAAGGATTTGATTGAGAGAAATTGTCTTCTCATAAATTCTAAGATATCATTTTATGAGTTTGACAGTATGAAGATAAAGCTTCTGGTAAAGCATCACATAAAAGAAAGAATAGATCTTTCTTTCATTTATCCTGAAGTAAAAAGGGAAAAAAAAAGATAATCCTTCCACTTCATCAGTTGGAGTACAAACGATAGATCTTACCTCTGACCAGGAAGAACCTAAAGAAAAATATTTTTCATTTTTCCCTAATACGGGAAAAAGCTCTACCTTTAAAAATATTTTTCAAGAATTGCCAACTCAACCAAATTATGTTGATCAACAATGGTTCAAGATGAAGGAACTATATGGCCTTCAAAATACATATATAAGATACATTGATTTTACAGGGATCTTCCCTAGAATCAATTATCTACAAGGAAACTCTGCTGAAGAGATAAGATACTGGCATGATTTTGGAGCAGTCAATAAGATATATCTTACTTTACCCGATTTTCCCGAAATCTCCTGTTTACCAAAATGGGTTAAAGATGGAGTTAGAGATTGTTATCTAAATAATCCCACAATAACTCCAAAAGATGTCATGGCTCTAAAACTCTTTTCTGCAGGGCCTGATTTTTATAATGAATTTTATTATCCAGCTTTTCACTTTATTCAGATAGAAAAGGTTAATTTAGCCTTTACTTATTCAGTTAATACTGAAAGAAAATTTTTTCATAACTTTAATGAAAATGATGTTCATTACAGAAGAGGATTAGGAATTAAAGTAATACTCCAAGCATTGCAAGCTGCTTTTAAAAATGGATTTAGAACATATGGTGGGAAAAATATGTTTTCTTCTGTCATGATTTCTCCAACAAAAAATACTCCACCATCAGCCAAAAAATATTTAGAGGATAAAATCCAATTTTTAGAAAAAGCCATAATAAGATCGAGTCCTCAGGCTCAAGAAAAGGTTTGCTTATTTAGGGATCATAAAAAAGGTATGAATCCAAGGGATATGTGTCCAATATGCTACAAACAAAAAGACAAGGACACTATGAGCATTGATTCTCAAAATGAGGGTCAAACATCTGATAATTAAGGATTTTATAAATCCTTTACTCTAAAAAGATAGTCAAATCGTCAGATTTTTACCGTTCAAAGATAAGGCATACAAACAAGCATTTAAGACTCACATGGAGTCAAAACTTGCTTTTCCCAAACCCACCAACTTTAAGGGACAAGGATGAATGTGGCTAAGGAGGAAAGAATCATTAAAGAAGTCCAAATTCCCAAAAATGGACTTTCTTTCATGAAGAAGACAAGCAACACCTCCTGACAAAATGAAAGTTACAAGAAAATGCATGTGAATAAAGAAAAGACAAGGAAGAAGACCTGGAGCTTATCTAAAGAAGAAGAATATAAAAAGAAGGAAAAAGAAGGATGGAAGGCATCAAGCTTCTACGAGTGTTTAAAAAAGTCTTTCATGTACTAAAAAAGTTTTGTATTTTCACTTAAGTTTTTGTATCTTTTGTAAACATCTTCCATTGTAAATCATCCACCATGAAATAATAAGCTTTCCCTTTTCCATATAAAGTCTTTTGAGTGTTCTTTTTGTTTTTAGATATTTCTCTACTAAAAAGAAAAAATATCCAATCTTAAACCGTCTCTCTTTACCCTACACCGGAGGTAGGAAACGAAACCAGGTTGTGCTGGATATTGCTGAAGGATCCAAAGGGGAGTTACCTAAGGCCTCTTAGGTTTGGTGTGAAAGAACCTAGTAAAAAGACCCGTGGTGTAACCCGACAATATTTTGGTCAAAACGGAAAAAAGGTACGGAAGCATGTTGGACCCTTGTTCTTTTTAATTTTGAAATATTTTTAAATAATTGACACTCTTAGGTTTTATAAGGAAACTTTTAACAAACAAATTCAAACAAAGTTTTATTTTATGCTTGTTTTTATAATCTAGAAAAAAAAGTTACTTTTTAATTTTAAAGTCTTTCTTAAAATTTATATAAAACAGATTTAATATGTGGCTAACTTTAATAATCAACATAAGCAATTTTGATATAATCTTTAATCTTGTAGATAATAACCTACTTGAGCTATCAATTTTGAACCGACTAACCACATAGAAAATATAAAATATAAAATATAAGTTAAGACAGTGTTATATGGATAATCCATTACAATTTTGGAATAAAAATCAAATAACAGCAAAATTAGAAATGAAAGACAAAGATAAAGAAATTAGAGTAAAGCCTATGGGATATAATCCAGAAGACCACCGAAAAGAATTTAGCTCCCAAATAAAAGAGCTCCTAGATTTAAAATTAATCAAAGCTAGTCATAGCCCTCATAGTTCTCCTGCATTCATGGTAAGAAAACATGAAGAAATTAAGAGAGGTAAGCCTAGGATGGTGATAAATTATAAAAAAATTAAATGATAATACTGTTTTTGATGGATATTTTTTATCTCACAAAGAAAGTCTAATAAATTGGACAAGAAATAAGAATATATTTTCTAAGTTTGATTGTAAAAGTGGATTTTGGCAAATAAAAATGCATCCTGATAGTATTGGATACACATCTTTTTCTACTCCTCAAGGGCAATATGAATGGCTTGTAATGCCTTTTGGATTAAAAAATGCACCACAAATATTCCAAAGGAAAATGGATATAATATTCAAAGATTATGATTTTATTTTTGTTTTTGTTTTTGTTTACATAGATGATATTTTAATTTTATCAGACAATGTTAATTTGCATCTAAAACATCTTGATGTTTTCGCAGATTTATGTATAAAAAATGGTTAGCCTTATCCGAAAAGAAAACTAGTCTATTACAAGAGAAAATAGACTTTTTAGGGATGAAAATAGATGGAAAGGGAATATAACTCAAAAGTCACATTCTTGAAAAGATTACAGCCTTTCCTAACAAGTTAATAGATAAAAAACAGGTACAAAGTTTTCTTGGCATATTAAATTATGCTTCAGATTTTATAAAAAATCTTACAGAATTAAGAAAGCCCTTTCAAAATCTACTTAAAAAAGATAAAATATTTACTTTTGATAAAAATCTAGAAAACCAAGTTAAAAAGATTAAGGAATATTGTAAAGTTTATTTATTATTATTATTATTATTATTATTATTATTATTATTATTATTGTCATCATTATTATTTTGTAAATTGACTGGTTTGACATATTGTAGTACTAATAGGGAGCTCAACAAGTGCGGTTGATATCTCTAGAATGATTGCAAGTGTTGCTTATGAAGTCCACATTGCATCTTGTTCAAACTCGAACGAAGAAAGTGAAAATTTACCTGGATATGACAACGTTTTGCTCCATCCTTACTACGAATAATAAAGATGATAGTAACAATAACAATAACAATAACGACTAATGCAGATAGAAAGTGCCAACGAAGATGGTACAATTTCATTTCCACACGGGTTCAAGATCTCTGCCGACATCATTCTACACTGCACAGGGTGGGTCTTTTGATCATTTAACATTTTTATTTTATGAGCTCTAAAGTCCTAATGCAAGTAAACGTGGGTCCCCTTTTAATCTTTGTTCTTTAAGGTACAAGAATCATTTTCCGTTTCTTGATACCTAAGGTATCGTGACTGTTGATGACAATTGAGTGGGGCCACTTTATAAACATGTATTCCCGCCATCATTAGCCCCTTGGCTTTCTTTCGTTGGGTTGCCATGGAAGGTTAGTTTCATAATTTCAACTTATAACATTAAGTCTTACCATAAAATCCAGCTTCAGGTTTATCATTAATTTAGTTTGTTAATATTTTGATATGAATATACATACCCATATTATACAAGTCATAGTACTTGTGAGGGTTCAAACCATATTATATCCGATCACCGCTTAATCTAGCGAACCATACCGTTGTGAGGGTTCAAACCACATATAGCTAACCGGTCCAAGTCATATGACTTGAATAGGACCCGTTAAATGACAATTGAGTGGGGCCACTTTATAAACATGTATTCCCGCCATCATTAGCCCCTTGGCTTTCTTTCGTTGGGTTGCCATGGAAGGTTAGTTTCGTAATTTCAACTTATAACATTAAGTCTTACCATAAAATCCAACTTCAGGTTTATCATTAATTTAGTTTGTTAATATTTTGATATGAATATACATACCCATATTATACAAGTCATAGTACTTGTGAGGGTTCAAACCATATTATATCCGGTCACCGCTTAATCTAGCGAACCATACCGTTGTGAGGGTTCAAACCACATATAACTAACCGGTCCAAGTCATATGACTTGAATAGGACCCGTTAACATTCTAATTGGTTATTATACCATTCATTCCAGACTTAGGGCGTCCAGTAAATTGCAACCTTACTTGTTATTTTTTTTGAACGACTATGCTTATATGTGTCTTTGGATTGTAAAGACTTAAGCCAGCTAAATACTCTTAACCTATTTTCCCTATACTGGCTTGTGATACAGTAAATTACTACTGCTTGGTCGGGTATGGGATTAATAACCCATGAGTTTAAGAATCCAAATAACCCGTTTTAATTCGTATTGCTTGATAACTTAAACATTAGGGGTTAATATGACCGTGTCCTTGATATCCTCGGCTCATTTAATTGCAAATGGCCACGACCTAAGCACGGGTTGTAGGCATACACCTGAAAGATGGTAATGCTATAATAAAATATTTTTATAACCCAATATGGGTTTTCCCAATGAGGGTATTAAAGTGGTGTGTCGGTTAATCATGATCTCGGCATAGTTTCCGGACCCCATATGTATTGGCAAGCATGTAATACCGATAACAAGAGAAATAGTTTATCCCAAGTTATTTATGAAAATATATGTGCCATTGGGTACATAAAATGATTTTGAAATATTTTCAAAATGTGTCGGTTATTTGTATTTACCAGTGTAAACTGACGTATCTTCAAAGGATTATGCGCAGGTTTCAAAGTACATAAATAGGCTGGAAGCTGCCCGGTAATTGCTTAAGAGGAACTTGCAACTCCATGCAAGATGCCTAGTAGTCTGTTTATGTAATCGTTTGTTTATCCAACCCGCCTGTGGATCTTTTAGTATACTTTGTCTTTATATTATTTTTGAACTTTCGGACAAATTGTAATTTGGAATAATTATTATTTTATACTCCCAAGACTTCCGCTGTGTTATTGTGAATATCTATATCAATTTGTCACATATAAACCCCAAGACCGGCCCACCGGGAAATCAGGGTGTGACACTCGGTTAATGATCGACAAGTAAACTCTTTTGAGTGGACTAGCATAACCGACGAAGAAAATCTCCAAGGATTTAGCGCCAAACTTGTCGTCTGGGTGTATAACAGTGCATGGTGAACCGAATGGTTCGAGCCACTTCAAGTTAGGCTTCTGTCGATTTAGTAATTCGAAACACGTTTTCTTATACTTTTTGACCGTTAGCACACGATTCAGGGTATAACATGTTGAGGCAACCGCTTCACTCCAAAAGCTGACTGGAAGCTTTGAATAACATAGTTCGTGCAACCTTAATTAGTGTCCGGTTTTTGCGTTCTGCCACCCCATTTTGCTGAGGTGTATACGGAGCACTAAAATCATGTAATATACCTTTATCGTTGTAGAATTCGAGCATCTGACTATTCTTGAACTTCGTACAATTATCACTTCTGATTCTTCGCATTGGTAAGTGGTATAGGTTCTCAATCTTTCGAAACAAGATCATCAGACTTTAGAAAACTTCATCTTTCAATTCTAGAAACATTACCCACGCGAATCTTGAGAAGTCATCGGTAACAACAAGACAATATGAATCGTTAGAGATACTCTTCATGTTCACCAGTCCGAATAGATCTATATGAAGTCTCTCCAGTGGCATTTTGATCGAATTGAGCAACTTTCTCGGATGTGATTTCTTTGTCTGCTTACCTTTCTTGCAGCTTAAGCAATCGTCACCCAGATGAATGTGTTTCAAGTTAACCCCTTCCACCAGATTGTTGTGTACCAAGAAATTCATCTTTCTCAAGTGAGTATGTGCCATTTTTCTGTGCCAAAGAATTGACTCTTTTTCCATCGCCTTTGATATGAAACACTACGCTTCTTTTGATATGGTCGTAGCGACACTCATGTCTAAAACATAGAGGTCATTCTCGTGTGACGCACGCATTAAAATCCATTCTTCAGGAATTTTAAATCCCGACTTGAGAATCAAACATTCTTTGTCGTTGAAATGAGTAGTGAACTTTCGATCGCAAAACTGAGAGATACTTGGTAAGTTGTTCTCAAACTCAGGAATGTGATTGACCTTCTCAAAAGACACCATGCCGTTAGTTAAAGTTCCTTCCCCGATTATCTGACCGCCTTGATTACCAGCAAACCCCACATAACCCCCTCTAATAGATTTAACATCGTAGAGTAGAGCTAGCATCCCTATCATGTGCCTAGAAGCTCCACTGTCCATTATCCATTTCGATAGAAGTGACCTCGGGAGCTCCTACACATGAACAAAAACGATTACTTAAACAGGGATACCCAAGCTTTGCCGGTCTTGGGTAGAGTCACAGGCTTCGGTTAAACTACATTAACTTCTCTTATAACAAACTTCTTGACTTTTTTAGTCAAGACAGTTTGTTTCTCTTTCTTATCATCAAATGCTTTTTCTTGTTTTGGAACACATGTTTGATTCTAAGGACAAGTTTTCTTTTCAAATGTTTTTTAATCTTTCTTAACATTCTATTTTAACGATTCCCCATTTTGTTTAACTAGTTTATCATTGTTTTTAGATTCAGTTGGTCACTTCAAAATCTCTTTGGAAGCAGACATTGGTCCCTTTTCTTTAACATGTGCTGATTTCTATTTCTTGTCAACATAAATAGGCTTAAGTGTTTGTTTTGGACATTTTCCCATGATGTGTCCAACTTCGTTACATTTGAAACAAGTCCGACTGTCATTGATGACACTGGTACCTTCAGCCTGTATCTGTTTCTGCTGCGCATAGAATTCCTCATTGGATTGACCATAAATGTTGGATTCTCTTTCACTCTCGGAACTTATGCCATACACAAAGTTCATCTTTTGAACCTACTTTGGTTTTTCAAACCTCTTTCTCTGATTGAACATAATGTTACCTGACCTAAACCTCCCATTGTTGTAATGTTTTTGATAATAGTGAGAGTTTCTAGGTTTGGTGCAGTAAGCCTTATCTTTGGTGAAGTTTGAAAACCTTTCATTTCTTGTCAAATTCTCAACTTCAGACACATCAACTTCAACCAGTTTAAAAACCTTTTCAATTTTGTTCAAATTGACATTTTGAATTGGAAACTCTTCGTCTGAATACAACTTGTCTGATCCACTCACTTTATACATGACCAAGTTAGGATCATCATTCAAGTTGGTTCTGAATTTCGGAATGTAATTCTTATAGAAACATTCTTCATCTTCAAAATGATTCTTTGAACTTTGGTATTTAGTGGACTTACTGTTAGTTTCATTCTCAATTTCAAGAACACTATCAACCACATTCTTAACAACTTCAGATTTACAACCATCATCAGTTTAGTTGGTTTTAGAATATGTGACATCAATGTTCTCATGTAACTTATCAGTTTCACTTATTTTAACAGATTTTAGATTGATATTCAACGCCGTTTCCACCCTCGATGGCTTTTACCTACAATAGCCGTAACACATAGGAGGTGGAACGCGGTGATAACCCACACCACTGTTTTCCCCATAACCATAAACATCCTCCCCATTTTCATCTTTCCCGGCTGGTTTCAGGAGGATATGATCCAAGACGTAAGAAGCAGTAGAATAACTAATCAGTTTTTTATCTACTCGGTTCAGTCTTAATTTGTGCTTTTTCAAGTTCTTGTTTAAGCCCTATGACGTGATGCGGGTGTGTATATATTTTTAGATATATTTTAGCTCTTTTTACTAGCGAATTCAATTTTTAAATTTATAAAATACGATATAATACTATCAGTCTACACACACGTTAGGGCAAGTGCACCCATCGCAGACGTAGTATAGTGATGGCAAGATACCGAGGTCGTCCAAGGATACAAGATATTTTAATACTGGCTTATCATTAACGTCTAATCGAACCAAATTTTGATAAAAAGGTTTGTGAAGTTATAAAACTAAAAAAGCAAAAATAAAATATAAGGAAAAACAGATAGACAAGAAGGAATCACTTGGTTCCAACTCATCTTTTATGCATCCTTTAATGATTTCCGTATTTTGGGCATTTTGAGAGATTATCTTTAAGTTATAGTAGTAGGCCCCCTTCCAGGCAGTGTTACCTTCAACCTATTGGTCTGAGTCAGCAGGGATACAGTCCCGCAAGGCCGGATTATTGAAATATAATTAAGTAAGTTATTAATGCGAAAAGTGGTAGGCCACCTTCCAGGCAGCGTTACCCTCAACCCTTTGGTCTGAGTCAGCAAGGATACAGTCCTCGCAGGGTTGGTTTAAAGGTTTAATTGTAGTTAACAGAAAAGGGATTCAAGTGGTTTCTTACTTCTACCGAGGCGAACAATACCCCCCACTCGTGAAGTCTTACTAAGCTTGAACCAGGTTCTCACAGGATCTATACACTGAACGAGACATAGAATTACCCAACCACCCTTCTAACCCCCTTCCAAGTAGTTAACGTGCTTTATATAGACTGTAAAGACACAAATGTGTGAATCCACGACACATGAAGAATGGTTTAATAAATTCGCTTTCAATATAAAAAACTAGTTATTAAAGTCATTAATACATACAAAAATAAAAAGGAGCCAAAGATTGGAAATAAAAAAGTAATACATAAAAGATTTGTGTTCACCAAGTGATGTAAGAGTTTAGCCAAGCATGGCCTTTGTTTGACAAGAACTCTTACGATCGATCTTGGATCCCGAGACTACTACACACTCTAAATGATGGAAGATGGATGATGGTGGTGGATGTTGGTGTTGTAGTGGTGGTGGAGTGGTGGCAAGTGTGAGAGAACTGGTTTCCCAAGGGATGGATTGGAATGAAAACAAAGTACCCCTATTTATAGCTAAAATCAGACAACCAACACGGCCCCGTGCCCTTCTGGCACAGCGCCGTGGCCTTCAATCTCTCTCCTCTTCATTAACTGCAGAGTTAGACCTCGTACTAACACGACCCTGTATGTCAACGGCACGACCCGTGGCCATTGTACTTGCTGTATGTGACATTTGTGCCTCAACGACAATCATACAAATTCGAATCCAATGAAATCTTGTGTTTCATTCCCGGGATTTGTACAATTACATGTGACAAGTACACATATCAAATTTCGTATGATTCCGAACTCTCGAGAAGCTTTTCTAGAAGTTTTACGTAAACTATTACGCAAATGTAACCAGTTTAATGCCACGTACACTCCAGAAAAGTGAAATAAGCTTAACATACCTTAAATAACCTTTACATAACTTAGAAATAAGTTTTGAAGGATTTGGTATGGCAAAAACAAGTTTATTCGATCACAGGGACTATTTGCGACAAACTACAAAAGTCTACCTATTCGCATAGCAACGTACATTCCAGAACAAGATCATAAGCTAAACATATCCTAAATACCCTTTACATAGTTTAGAAATAAGTTTTGAGGGGTTCGGTATGCGAAAATACGCTTATTTGATCACAGGGACTAAAAGCGTCAAAACTGCGAAAGTATGCAAACGCGTGCATATATTGCGTTCTGAACATATTCGGACATCCAAAAAATTTTGTAATCGCTAGAATATTGTATTTTAGTGATGGGAATGCAAAAATACCATTCGTCGAGCAATTTGGGTCGTTTTCGCGTTCGTTACGATTCCGTCGTAATTAACGGAAAAACGCAACCGTACAGCCAAACGAACCAATATCCGTGACATTTTTGATCATAATTCAAGTTAAATATACTTTAACTTCATCATGGAGCTTGAAAATGGGCTTGACGGGTGTTAGAAGTGCCAAAACGCGACAAAACAAGCTCAGGGACTAAAACTGCCAAAATTCAAACTTGCTGCCCCAGATAGCTGCATACGGACCGTATGCCAGGACCCCCTATGGTCCGTATAGCTTGCCCAGAACCAGCAAACTGGTTCAACCCCTTGTTTTCTTGTGTGTTGGCCAAGTTTGTTTGATCTCTAAGCATTTAAACCTGATCAAGACACTTGTCTAAATCCTATAAATCCTTGCTCAACACACAATCCACATGTCATCATCCTATGCCTCCTAAATTCCTATAAATAGGAAGCTTGAACAAACCCACAACTTGCTCATTTCTTTCTATCTCTCACACCTGCTCTCATTGGAGGCTTCCTACTAAGCATTCTTAGTCATTTTTCCAAGCTTAGGACACTTGTAAGTGTTCTTTCATGCTTTGTTATTTATTTTAAGCAAGAAAGTCAAACAGTGTTTGACTTTCTGCTTTGACCATGATTTGGTCAAGACAAAGTTCGTTGGAACTTTGCAACATGAGCGTAATCACGATGTTTATGGTCCCTTGCGACTATACCTATTGATTACCATGTTGACTAGTCGAAGCGACGAGTCAAAGTTTCGGTCAAAATGCATGATTATGTGCATTTTGCGACGAAGCTATTTTCTGGTATCAAAACACTTTGTTTTGATATCAAATCAGTGTTCTAACTTAGTTAAACATGTTTAACTCGTCCCTTTTAGTTTAGTGCTTATTTAGGGTCGTAAGTCAAGCGGTCTCGACTACCGCTTAGACTTTCGAACCCGACCCGTTTGGTCGATCATTAGGATCCGACCAAACATATATTGTGACCATAGTTGTATAGGGAATAACCTTCCGAGGTTATACCTTATGGTCACTTAGTTTAATTAGTTGTATGATAGGTAGTTTATATGCCTTCGAAAAATGACCAAAATGCCCTTTTTATGCATAATTTGAATTTAAGCATATGTAACCAAAATTTTGACACTTAAACTGATTATGCAACATAATTAAACATGTTTAGGCATTTAATACTTGTCATAGGACTAGTTAGGCCATCCGAACGCGCATTGCGCAAATGACGCGTTAAAGTAGCGTAAACTACTTTAACGGGTCATAACGGGTCAAAAGCACTTAGGTTAGGTTTCAAATCAGAATGTAGGCTTTGTTAAACCATATTATATGAGTTCCAACACTCATTTGGTTTACAAGACTTCATTCTATCCGATCTCCCGATTAGTCTTCGATTATTAACATAGTGATCCGATACTAGGTGCCACTTGATTCCTTGATTTCCCGAGCTTTGTTAGGACACTTAATCAAGGATACTTGCAAACTCAAGTGAGTGCATAGCTCCCCTCCTTTATGCTTTCAATTGTTTTGGGGTGACTCATATGTGCTAAATGTTTTTCAAGTTTTCATGAACAAATGCTATGGTTTATATGAAACACGATGATTTCAATAATGTGAACGAACTTGTTGGGGCGTTAGTCGAAAGACATCCGAATGACATTCATTAACTAAGATCAAGCCGACCAGTAGTATTTTATGGTACCATAGGATCTGACAAATCCCATTATCGGACAATCCCTTTGGTGGGTAATGTGGGTAATGACAAAAACTATTTTCTGATTAACAAATCATGTGTTGGTTTGTTAGTCTTGTTAAAGAGGTCTTTCAGGGCCTATTAAAGATACCCCATGGGTGGTATATCGAGTCACACAGGTTTGAATGTATTCTTTAAAGAACGACCAAAAGTTGTCTTTCACAATTAAAACACGTACGATTTGAACGATTTGAACAATTTGGACGAATGTTTTCAAATGATGATACACAACGAGGTTTACTTAAAGATATAAACCATACAATGTTTACTTTCAAAGACGATTTACTACTTGGTTTTACAAAGACAAATGTTTTCAGTCAAGATTCATGGCTATAATGGTCTTGGTTTACTTATATCATCTTGTAAAGATGATAAAACATATTGCAATAACAAACACTTTTTGATTCCAAGGTACATACTCGACAACTCTCGTAGTTGGACGAGGTATTGCAATATGGATTCAAACCATGAATTTGATATACAAACCCTATGTACTCGCCGAAATTTTTATGCTGACTGTTTTCACATATGTTTCAGGTTCTATTATGTGGCGATTGTTGATTGCTTGCTACACGTAGGATGGACGCGGGCCTTAGTGACTTAAAACTTGAAAGACATTTGTTGTATTTATTTGGTTCATATCAAAACAATGAGTCAATTAACGAAATAAAACAAAACTTCAATTACCATGTGTTATGAAACAATGATTCTGTTACGACACTCCCCGACGTTTCCGCCGCGGTTTGTTGTATTACGCGATCGGGGTGTGTCAGAAGAGTTGGTATCAGAGCTCATGGTTATAGGGAATTAAGTTATTAGTAATGCTCTTGACCTAGTCTATAACCTTCCTAGGACCCTAACGCGAGTTCATTTGCGTTTAGATTCTTAATACAATACCAATCACCTATCCTTAGGTGATTAACAAAAAAAAAAAAAAAAAAAAAACAAGAAAACAAAACAAAACAAAACAAAACAAAACACAATTCATTCTCTCTAGTAAAAAATTTTCAAAACATCACAAGAAATCATCTATCCTTAGATGATTTGTTTTAGGCTTTTAAGCCTTTGGTGTTTTCAAAATCTCGTCGAAGTCTGGGTCTTTATAATGTGAACACGTGCAATCCGGAAGGGTGGGTGCCTATGCCTCATGTTTTATAGTCTAAGGCTAGAGTGTTCATACAAATTCGCAGTATCGGACTAGTCACTCTTACCTGGGAACTCTTGGGGTGAGTGCAACTTATAGGCTAAAGCATGTCTTCGTGATACATTATTATGACATGTTTACTTTGATTAGTCACCGTGTCGTTTGTTTGTTTTAGGTAACGAACAAATGATCACAATCCTTATGCTTTGTCGATATTTTTAAACATTCCGTTTTGACTATCCAATATCATCTCACTCGTTTCCTCTCATGTTTCCTTGCTCTTTTAGAATGCCTCCAAGACGCGATCAAACTCAGGATGCTGCACTTGCAGCCCTAGTCACTCAGCAGATTGCTGCTGTGATTCCGAACTTTATTACTTAGATAAACCAAGCAAATAACAATAACAACAATAACAATGCTCAGTGTAGCTACAAAACGTTCAATTCGACTAAACCACTGAAATTTTTTGGGTCTCAAGGAGTAATTGCGCTCCTACAATGGTTCAAGAGTCTAGAAAGCACATTCCGACATGTTCAGTGTCTAAATGAGCGAAAGGTTGAGTTCGCATCTAGTTATTTTGAGAAACGAGCATTAACATGGTGGAACGGTGTGATGAGAGATAGGGGTGCCGATGTGGCAATGGCACAAACCTGGGAAGAGCTTCGAGCTCTAATGATGAAGGAATTTTATCCTCGTCTTGAACTCAGGACATTAGAAAGGGAATTCGACGATCTTAAGTAAGAGAATGGTGAACATTGAGCCTACATTGATTGTTATGAGGAATTAAGTCTATTATGTCCTATCATGGTTACGCCTTTGGATAAGTTGATTGAAAAATACATTGATGGCCTCCCTGACCCAGTTCAGGACATTGTTACTGGTAGAAACCCTACCACAGTTAGACAGGCTATTGAACTATCCGCTACCCTGACTGAATCTCAGATCAGGAAGGGTAAACTTTTCCGAAAAGGCGACAAGAAACCATCAGATGAGACAAAACCAAAGGATAAGCAGACTGAGTCCTCCAAGAAGTCAAAGAAGCGTAAGGCTTCACAGAACTTCGATGTAGTTGCTCAGAACAATCAGGTTGCCCCCAATCAACCAGCACAGCCTCCTGCTAGGAAAACCTATGCTGGTACTGCACCGCTATGCAACAGGTGTAATGCACACCACCAAGTTCACCTACAGTGTCGTCAGTGCACATCATGTGGGCGACTTGGTCACCTGGCAAATGCTTGTCGAACTAACCCGAACCAAGGTGGTCCGAACCAACCTCAAGCCAACCCTGCTCAAGCTTGTTTTCCACCTGGTTCTTGCTACAACTGTGGCGAGATGGGCCATTTCAGGAAAAATTGCCCAAAGCTTAATAATGCAAATCTAGCCCGTGGATGAGCATTTGGCTAACTGGAAGACGATGCCGCTTTGAAACTACTAAACTTTATGTTTTATTTCTTTTGTTATCCAAGACTATGAAACAATTATTTTGGTTTATAAATGAATCTTTATTCACATTTCAATGTACGAAAACAAATGTGATTACGTGTATAAATGACATACCCCTACGATATCGACATCAAGGAACCGTGTTCCTTGTAAGACAAACTACTCTTGTAGTTCTTCCATTTTGTGATCGCTCATGATCTCTACGAAAATCCTAAGTACTCGTTTCTTCTAAAGAAACAAAGTACAAGGTACAAGTTACAAACTCTGAACGAATACTCAAAGTACCACTTTAACTCCTTGCTTGGATATCTAAGGGTACTTTTTTATAAGTCCTTAATTGGTCTTATGCAATATGTCTATGTACATATCATTACATTCTGGTTTTCATAATAATATATACATAGTATATGATTTCAAAACATCATCCATGATTTCAAAAAGATTATACACGTTTTCAAAAAAAAAAAAAAAAAACTCACACATGATTTCAAAATCATCTCACATGGTTTTAAAACATTTTATAAACATATTTATCTAGTATACCTAGTACATGATTTCAAAAACATTAAAAACATTTTCAAAGATCCCATGCATGATTTTCAAGGACACTCTGCTCGTATGTTGACTGAGCATACGCAGTACACGATTTTCAAGGACATTCTGCTTCGTATGTTAACTTAAGCATGCCTAGCACATTGATTTCAAGGATCCTTTTTGCTACATATGTTGACTTAACATATCTAGCACCTTGATTTCATGAACACTATACTTCGTATGTTAACCTAGCATACCTAGTACAAGGTTTCGAAACAATTTCTAGTTACACGAAGTCCACAATCCTTATAAGATCTTCCTATCTCCATAGTTAGATTCTTGAGGATGTTTAAAGTACTAATTGAAGTCCATTGATTGGATTCCTGGTATACTTTAAATGCAAATGTACAAATTGACAACAAGTTGATAACAAGTCGATAACAAATTAATGACCAAGTTGACAATTATGTGATTATGTGTTTATGTGTTATGTGTGATCCAAATGCTCGCTATCCAAATCCGTGTGGAATCTTCCATATCTTCATATGATGGATTCTTAGAAGGATATCCAAAAGTACTATCTTAAATCCTTAATGGGCTTCTATACAATAGTTAAGACCCTTGGATTGTAAAGTACTATTCCAAAGTTAAAGAGATTGATTCGTCAATCTAGTTAAAGAGATCATGTGTTGATCTAGTTAAAGATATCATTCGTTGATATAGTTAAAGAGACCCTTTGGTGGTCTAGTTAAAGAGATCATGCGTTGATCTAGTTAAAGATATCATTCGTTGATATAGTTAAAGAGACCCTTTGGTGGTCTAGTTAAAGAGATCATGCGTTGACCTAGTTAAAGATATCATTCGTTGATATAGTTAAAGAGACTGATTCGTCAATCTAGTTAAAGAGATCATGTGTTGATCTAGTTAAAGATATCATTCGTTGATATAGTTAAAGAGACCCTTTGGTGGTCTAGTTAAAGAGATCATGTGTTGATCTAGTTAAAGATATCATTCGTTGATATAGTTGAAGAGACCCTTTGGTGGTCTAGTTAAAGAGATCATGTGTTGATCTAGTTAAAGATATTATCCGTTGATATAGTTAAAGAGACCATTTGGTGGTCTAGTTAAAGAGATTGATTCGTCAATCTAGTTAAAGAGATCATGTGTTGATCTAGTTAAAGAGACCCTCTGGTGGTCTAGTTAAAGAGGTTGTTCGTCGATCTAGTTAAAGAGATCATGTGTTGATCTAATTTGTCACACCCCAACCGATGGCGGAAACATCGGGGCGCGACACTGAGCGAAACAGATTGTCCAAGAGAAATTCCATAACAACTAAATTACCGGATAGTTAATATCATGTCCCATACCATAACCCATCAAGCATTTAATTATTACAGACATAGGTATCTCAAAAACAAGTAAAACTGTTCCGACAACTCAGATTTAAATAAGTAAATTGTTCGTTGGTTTCTAGACTCCATCCTACTTGATTCCACAAAAGCAGGTAAGCTTCCTAGACACCTGTCACATACGTTAAAATAGAGGTCAATACACATAGTGTAAAGGTGTGCATACAAGTTTGATAGTATAATAGAGTTCGAAAGCGTTTATGCATAACCAGGTACATACTCGACAACTCTCGTAGTTGGACGAGGTATTGCAATATGGATTCAAAGGCATGAATTTGACATACAAAACCTATGTACTCGCTGGCATTTTTATGCTGACTGTTTTCACATATGTTTCAGGTTCTATTATGTGGCGATTGTTGATTGTTTGCTACACATAGGATGGATGCGGGCCTTAGTGACTAAAAAATTGAAAGACATTTGTTGTATTTATATGGTTCATCTCAAAACAATGAGTCAATTTACGAAATAAAACAAAACTTCAATTACCATGTGTTGTAAAACAATGATTCTGTTACGACACTCCCCGACGTTTCCGCTGCGGTTTGTTGTATTACGCGGTCGGGGTGTGACACTGTACTATCTCAGATTCTACGAATCTTATAGTTAACCATGCCCAGTGTTGCCTTAGCATAGCCCCGTGTTGATCTTCTAATTTGTCTTTTGTTGTTGTCTTTTTCTTCTGCAGAGAATCTTAACTGGGCACGGCCCCTGCCTGGTGGGCACGGCCCCGTGCCAAAGCTTCTGATTCTTGTTATTTTGTTTGTTTGGATGTGGATGGGGGCTTGGCGAGTTTTTTTTAATCCTTTTTCTTTGTATTTATGTTGGTTTTTGCTGTTAATTTGCTTCTTTTGTGCGTTTAAGCTTTTTTGACCCTGTAAATTAGAAAGGAACAAAGAAACAAGTTTTTCCCAACATTAGTACTGAAAAAGGGTTGATTTTACACCGTATTTGATATAATTTATATGTTGTATTTTACGCACATCAAATAGCCCCACACTTGAATCTTTGCTTGTCCTCAAGCAAAACTCCATATTGTGGCTTACACAGCCAAACATAATTGGTAGAAGAGAAGATTTTTGGGCTTATCTTTAGAGTGTCGGGAATCCAAGTTCTAAATTTATTTTGTTTTTATTTTATTTACAGTCTTATTCGTCACGACTTATTTAAAACATAAATTAAGAAAAAATATTTGTTTTGGGCATATCATGCCTTTATTAAATTCTATTTAAGTATACACGAGTTTACACACCTCACAAGTAATCACTCAACACTCGGCCGAAGATGTATAAGTGGAGACGTTCGTACTCGGTTTGAAAATTACTCCTACTATAGGATTTATAAGTAATCAAACCTCCTCCTTTTTGACATTTTAATCCTTGTAAGTATCAAGAGGACTCTTAAAAGGGTAGGTTGTGGCTCTGGTATCTGTGTTTTATTGAAAGTGGCTAAAATTGTAAAAAGTTGGCCTTTTCTTTTGAAAATTTATTTGCTTGTGACTACATAATTATAAGCAATAATTTATGCTTATTTATTTCAAGTAGCTAGATTTTTTCTTTATATTAAGTCACTTCTTTTGTGTAATTTTCAAAAGAGCCGCATTTACTGAAAATAAGGGGTGTGAAAATAAAAAGGATTGGTTTTGGGGTGATGAGTGGTTGTTTTTGCAAAAATATATTTTTGTGGGTTTTAGAAATGAAAGGTTTTAAGGTTCAATAGGGTTTATCTAGGGGAATGTTTTTGAAAAAGAAAGAAAAATAAAGATTTTAACCGAAAAACGGGTTTAGTCCTAATGCCTCTATTATTTACTTACTTGGATTTGTGTCATAATAATTTGGAATGAATTGCTTTGGCAAGTTCTAGATTTGTAAAAACCAAACGGGCTATTCACACAAGAAACGAAAATTGAGCAATTAGTATAGATGTGTATTTATATAATCAGTAAAGGCTCAAAACTCACTTTGTGGGATATACTCGGTAAAGGCTCAAAACTCACTTTTGTGGGAAAAGGGTTATAGTGTATAAATGTATATACCATCAAATTTTACAAAGAATTATTATGCTCGTTTTTAAAATTTCCTTAATTGGTTCTTTTTATCATGATGCAATTAGGTGTAAATTAGTAAAAGACATAATTTTTTAGAACTTATTATACCCAACTAAACCAAGATAAGTAAAAAGAAAATAAAAAAAATGAAAAAGTTTCGGGTGATTAGCAGTTTTCCAAGGCGAGTTTTGTGTAAGGCTTGTTTTTAGGACAAACGATTTAAGGTTTTATCATCCCCCCACACTTGAATTACACATTGTCCTCAATGTGTCCCAAATAGGATTTATTTTGGTTAAATGTGTAAAAATAACAAAAAAATTGTAGTTACTGGGCATGGGGGCGTGTTGGGTGAACATGGCCCGTGGTCAAAGTGCAAGTAAACTGTTTTTTTTTTCAGAAAACTTACAGTGGAGTGAGCATGGGTTCGTTCCTGGTGGACACGACCCGTGTCACTTTCTAGGGAGGACATTTTTGGCCTTAGGTATCTGGGCACGAGGACGTGTGTGGTGAGCACGGGCCTGTAGTGATCATCTGTTTCAGGCAAAAACTTAGGTTTTGTCGTTTAGTTTCTGTTTTCCGGGCTTGGGGATCACTATGCTTAGAGTGTCCAAGCCTCCTATAGTACCTATGAGCTACAATACTACCGCAATCCAACATAATACAACACAAACATAATACAACCTAGATTACCACAGTTCAAGTCATTCTACCACCACCACATCACAAGAAAATCAAAACAAATGCAGAAAAGTAAATAGTTTAGAAAAGTAAATTGTTCAATGGGACGCAGCCCGGGAAATACTAGTTTGTTCAAAAGTTAGGGAAAGATAAACTGGAAGATAACCACGTCGCTTGCTACCACCATCACCTAGTCTGAATCCATGTCTTGTCCCTCCTCCTCTTCCTACTCCTCGCCACGAAGCACCATGTTGTCTCGGATGTATGTGATGTCGTTTTGCATGGTGATGATGTTGCGCTCCATGCTTCCGATCCAGGAACTTGAGCTCTGACCCAAGTTGTAGGTGTTCTTTGAGACTTGGAGGGTTTCCTGCATGATATTATATAAATTATGGAGATTAGGAAAATCACCCCCGCCTTGGGATGAGGAGCCTAGAAATGATCCGGTGTGAGGATGATTTCAGATATCTTCGATTACCAGGATTTCACCTGGATTATTCGGGTTCCAAACCCGACCTCGTGTATCCTTAAAGCGCATTAATCTGTTGTTGCAATCGACGATCAGATTTAGACTTCGGCACACAGCAAGATCAGCTTTCGTTATACCTACAACCTTGTGAAATACAGTTGGAGTTCGACTAATGTAGTTTTTGAATAGTTTGGCGATTCATTCTCCGTAAAAGACAGGTGTGCGAGTGTCTGCAGTGGCGTTGGTGGCCATGTTTCTTAGAAGCATGTGGGTGACATCGATGGGCTGGTGGGTTATGAGGCAATAAAGGCAAGTGAGCTCGGGAAGGTACGCCACCCCACCGCTATCTTTCCGTTAGCACAAAGCACAGCTAAGGACCCGATGGATGTAGCAGATAAGCAGGTCCCTGATCTTGGTGCTTTTCGTGGAGCTGGGATTTTAGGGGCCATCTCCGATCCATGCCCATGCAACTTGCCTAAGGTTGTTTGGTAGTTCTCGGATAACTTCAGTGAACTCGGGTTTAGCAGCATCTTCCTCGATATAAAGCCCAATATTGATATCGAATTAGGCGACTGATATGATGTACCATTCACCCCCACACCTGAATTGCACTGCATCGGAATCAAAGAGGTCCATCTCAGTTTTGTCGAAAGTCAGTGTGCTTAGAATCTCCATGTTATACTCATGGATTGACCGGAGCCAAGTCTCTAAGAAGATGCGGAGAGGACCAGTGACGAGAGCATCATATCTTTCCTGCTGCCCCATAGTTTCAAGTGTCTCATAGCAAACTTGTCTCGGATGCTCTTCATGCCAAGCTTGCAAAACCTCAAACTGGTTTTGGTAGTCAAGCTCAGAAGATTTGAACCTTAGGAACTTGTGTGGCGCCATGTTAAACTGTCTGTAACTTTAACGATTAAGGTTTTCAAGCCGGCTTCGAAAAATTCAAAATTTTTGGTCCATTAGGTGCGGTTTACCCCGAAAATAAAACCCCAAGTATCAATTTTGCATAAAACACCTGTTTACCCTTTTGATTTTAAGTTTTTCGGTCAAGAACAAAGGTCTGGGAATAACTGCTTGAACAATCTGATTTTCCCCACAACGTTCAGTGATTTACTTCTCAAAACACTAGTATTAACTACCTAACAAGATCTAAACAAAAATTCAAGATTGGCACAGGTCTAGTTCAAGAACCCTAGATTAAACCCGAATTTTTGATGTTACACTACTTGTAAATCGGTAAACTAACTAACTATGATGTTAGAATTATACCTCGTAGTCGGATGATCATTGAAATCTGGAGGAAAATGGTAAGGAACCGAAGTCTCTGGAGAAACGGCTCGTGTTTTGTGTTGAAAAAGTGAAGACAGACTTTATATACTCTGTCTGCAGGTTGGCCACGGCCCTGTTCTGATACCGCACGGCCGTGTATCTTGGCATTTGGGCACGTGGGTGTGCCAAGTGAGCACGACCCCGTGTTCAAAGTGCCAGTAACATTATTTTTTATTGTGCATGTGTGTGTGACCGTTTTACCAGGGTTCCTTTTGTGTACTTAGCTGTTTCTCATCAAATCTTCAAGGATGATGCTTCCCAATTGCTCCTACAAGATGATTAAAAAGAAAAAAACATGCATATTTACAATTAACGTTTGATCGTTTTCAGATCACGTATCTACATCTTAAAGATTCACTTCAACTTCCTCATCCTCAATGAAGCCTCGGTAAAACTTAAGCCTTTGTCCGTTTACCTTGAAAGGTTCTTCATTTAGAGGCTTAATTTCCACCGCTCCATGTGGAAAGATTTGGGTGATGGAAAAAGGTCCTGACTACCTTGACTTTAGTTTTCCGGAAATAATTGAAGCCTTGAGTTAAACAATAGCACTTGATCCCCCTCCCAAAATTCTTTAGGTTTGCTTATTTTATCGTGCATATTTTTCTTGTGTTCCTTATAAATTTCGGAGTTAGAGTTTGCTTGATTTCTCAATTCATCTTATTAGTTTAACTGATAGAATCGATTTTCACTGGCAGTTTCTTGGTCTAGGTTTACGTTTTTTAATGCCCAGTAGGTCTTGTGTGCAATTTCTACCTCGAGGTGACAATTTTTTCCATAGAAAAACTTGTATGGGGTAGTTCCTATTGGTGTTTTGTAGGCGGTTCGGAAGGCCCATAAAGCATTGTCTAGTTTATCTGCCCAATCTTTTTTATTTTGACCTACAATTTTTTTTAAGATTCTTTTTAGCCCTCAATTCGTTACTTTGGCTTGATCATTGGTTTGAGGATGATAGGCGGTTGAAAGACGGTGATAGACCCCATATTTCGTTAAAATTTTATTTAATTGATAATTGCAAAAACGGGTACCTCTATCACTTATGAGTGCTTTTGGAGTACCGAAACGAGAGAATAATTGTTTTAGGAATTTTACCACAACTCTCCCATCGTTAGTGGGAAGAGCTTCGGCCTCGACCTATTTGGACATGTAATCAACCGCTACAAGAATGTATTTGTTCCATTTTGATGGCGGGAAAGGTTCCATAAAATCCATACCCCTAAATAAAAAAATTCACAAATAAAAATGCCATTTTGAGGTATTTCATTTCTTCATGAGATATTACCTGTTCGTTGGCATGCATCACATGTTTTAATTAAATTGCATGCATCCTTATGGATGGTTGGCCAATAAAATCCTGAATCGAGTACTTTTCGTGCGGTGCTTGTGACTCCATGATGTCCTCCCTATGATCCTTCATGACAATAGCGAAGAATTTTTCTTGCTTCTTGATCATGGACGCATCTTCGGATGAGTTGATTGGCACACATTTTAAAAAGATATGGGTCTTTCCAAAATATAGTATTTTACATCGGTAAATTTTGTTTTTTCTTTGTTAATGTGACCAACCTTTGACTAGAATGCCACTAGCGAGGTAGTTAGCAAGATCGGTGTACCACGGTTGTTCTTGATATTCGACATTTCCATAGATTTGGTGGGGAAATTTTCATTAATGAGTTCTTCCTGAGTTAGCTCTAAAGCGGGATCTTCTAAGCGAGATAGATGATCGGCGGCGGTGTTTTCGTCTCCACTTTTATCTTTTATTTCAATGTCGAATCCTTGGAGGAGAAGAACCCACCTGATCAAACGTGGTTTGGTGTCTTGATTTTTAGAAAGCTACCAAATGGCGGCATGGTCCGTATAAACTATTGTTTTAGAAAGAACAAGATAGGAACGAAATTTATCAAAAGCAAATACTACGGCTAGTAACTCTTTTTCGATTGTTGTATAATTTTCTTGAGCATCGTTAAGAGTTTTACTTGCATAGTAGATTGGGTGAAAGTGTTATTCTTTTCGTTGTCCTAAGACGGCTCCAACTGCAAAGTCGCTTACGTCGCACATCATTTCAAAAGGTAGTTTTCAATCGGGCGTTATCATGATTGGTGCATTAACTAGCATTTCTTTTAAGGTAATAAAAGCTTTATTGCATTCCTCATTGAAGATGAACGGTGCATCTTTTTCAAGTAACTTTGTTAGAGGTCTAGAGATTTTTGAAAAGTCTCTAATAAATCACCTATAAAATCCGGCGTATCCTAGGAAACTTCGAATGGCTCGAATGGAGGATGGTGGAGGTAATCGGGAAATAGTGTCTATTTTTGCCCGATCAACTTCCATTCCTTCACTTGACATTTTATGACCGAGTACTATTCCTTCAGTTACCATGAAATGGCATTTTTCCCAATTAAGGGAGAGGTTAGTTTCCTGACATTGGGATAACATTCGTTCAAGGTTATTGAGGCATTGGTCAAATGGATCTCCAAAGATAGAAAAGTCATCCATGAAAACTGAGACACCCGGCTATTTAGGCTGTACCGTACAAATGTAACACGTGTCATGAATAAATAAAAAGGCTGTATTTGACTGATTTTGATATTTATATGTGATATTTAATATGTTGGTGAATCCAAACATTGATAAAAATTATGTTGGCAACGATAAGATAAACGCTTATCGCGTAACGATTAAAATGCGAAACGAGCGTCGGTGACCACCCGATCAGTGTTAAAATCCTAAAAATAGTCTATTATAATTAGAATGGTAATTTTAATCATGTCCGTGAGGAAAAATAAATTAAAACGCTAAGAAACTCTATTTTTCGAGTTTGAGCGCGTACCGCGCGATATTGCGCGTATCTGACAAAATGCTGTCAACATCATATATTAAATTTGTCATATTAGTAGGATATATATATATATATATATATTACGTGAGGCAGGCATCATTGATGGTCTCCATATGGACCATGCGCCAATGGTGTCGTTCTATCATTAAGTATTGCATGCAAGGAATTGTTGGTAGATCTATCGGGTTGACAACCCCGTCGTGACCGGTCTCCCCGTGTCAAGTCAAACGACGAATTTATATTCTGTTTATAGTCTAGCCTTAATTATCCCTACATTGTAAATATATAGTTCGTAATGTCTAGCTAACTTACGAGTCCTAATATTTGACGCTACAAATTTAATATGGAAAACTTGGGAAAATGCCTTACTTGGAGGTTTCAGCTGAAAAACCTACGACGGTTGACCCATGAATTTTATTAAGGAAATGAATGGACTTTCATAAATTATATGGATGTTTTATAATAAACACATAATTAGAAAGCTTTTTCCTTGGGATCAAATTGTTTAACTTTGAATATGTGAACTCACCTTCCTTTGTGTTGACACTTGATTTTAACGTGTTCTTCAGGTACTTGAGTTCGGCTTTGGGAATCATGGCGTATCTTGTGGTTGTTGATCCATGTTTTGTCACTTAATATGTTGGACTGACTTTTAAAACTTTCTGGGACGAATGTAATAAGATCCGTGAGGATCAAATACAACTTAACTATGTCATGGTTGTGTCATGTTTTGGAACGTTATGCTTAATTAAGATATTATGTCCAACAATTTAATGCATCGAACATCAAGATAAAAATGGGCACCAACTTCCGTCACCACTACGTTTTATAGTCCGCTGTGATGTTTTTGGGGTGTGACAGAAGTTGGTATCAGAGCCAATGGTTGTTAGCGAACTAGATGTTTTCGGGGAAAACTCTAGACTTTAACCTAAGAATTTTGAGATTTAAGTCCAAAATTCTCGAAGCCAAAATTTTTAAATAAACATGGAAAATTTTATCATGTATGAAAACCATTGCGTGTTTATGTGCATACGTGATTATCTGTTTATTTGGGCCTTATGTGTTATTTTTCATTTGAACATACTTACTTTGTACGGTTATGCTAGGCCACGTCTCGGCCTATAGAGCCATTAGTAGTCCTGCTCACTTATACTATCTTGCCTACACTAGAGATTCCTCCGCCCCGTCGTTATAGAATCGTCTATTCCGCTATTCGAATCACGTGTTTTGCTACACCTCTTTTAGTCTACACTCATCGTAAGAAGAGGACATGACCCGTTGGAGTGATCGCATCGACTTCGAGAGCTGAGACAGGGTTCGCTTTGAAGAAGCAGAAGGAGATTTGGGTCAATCGCTCTCACTGCGATCGTCAGTTTGCCACATTACGCGGAGACTTGGAGATGACGGAGGGCAAGATGAAGGACTTAGAGGGACAGATGGACTGATATAATGAGCTTAAGGAATTGGATGATAGTGCTAAGGATCAGATGCACTGGAGGATAGTTGAGCTAGAAGAGCTTGTTAGGAAGATGTTGGACTTCCTGGGATTGAAGCGTTAGTTGTTGGTTGTTTCTGTTGTTTATTTTGTATGTCTCATTTGATGAACCCTGATTATGGTCTGCACGCCAGATTTTTGGATATTATGTAGAAATTTTGTTTGAACTTGTTATGGGTGTTGACGTAGACAAGCCAAAGGTGGTTAGTCGTGTACTAAAAAAAAACAAAACAAGTTTATTAATTTCTATGATGAATATCGGTTGGATTACTTTTGGTTTAAAATTTTTTCTCATTAATATGTGGATATTATACATGCGCAATGTTTGGTCCACTAACATTTAATGATTGAATTATTTTTGGATATCGTCTTATGTTGATACTATGTTGTAATAATAGAAATCACGAAATGCCGCCAAAAGCAAAACAGGGTACTGGACTACCTACCACACTAGAAGAGTTGGCACAACTCATAGCCCAACACGTTAATACTGCCATGGAACAGCATAATGCTAACCAAAATGATGGCCAGGAACGTGGATGTGGTGCTCACGGGCATGGTTTTGGTGGGGCACAGATTGGAAACCCTCCAGGTAAAATAATGATCGGAAAGTTTTAGTAGTTCATGTATTATGACATAATCGGAATGTATTTCTGATTTTCATTAACTGTGTGAACAGTACATAGATGTACATATAAAATAATCCAGGGTTGTAACCCAAGATCATTTACTGATGCCCTATGCAATGACGTGGCAACGTTATGCGTGATGTCAGGCCGTCACAACGAGTCGACCATTCGAATAATTCAACATTCCGAGCCTAGATCTGGGGATTCGTGAAAGCGAAAGTTTGAGAGTTTGAGAAGTGTGATAAGAAACGCAGTTCATGGAAAGCGTATGTGGCGAACTCTAGTGGTTTAGTAAAGGATAATGCCAGGGATGGCAGGAGTAGTTGTGACAACCCTCATGATTACATGTATCTGTACGATTATTTAATGATAATTAATGTGCTTAGTGACTGTGTTGAATTACTTAACTGTTTCCTGATTACTGTGTCATACTTACATGTGCTTGTTAACCTACTAGTCATGTGCAGAAAATTTACTAAAAGGTCCTGAATGTTTTCCTATGTGTTAGCAATTAAAAGTGTTACAAAAATATATATATAAGACACTTTACGGAACAATTAAACACTTTAACGGAACGGTATTTAACCGAACAACCGGACATGACCCGGGACACTAAATTTTTGTCAAACACATTGTGTTATTATTTTTGGCTAGTCGTGATCCCCGTTTGCCATAACACCCACTAAATATTAACTAACTAATATATGGAAGTAAGTACTTGGGTTCTAACTCATCTTTACCACTTAGTCACAAAATGTTACATAAAGCCCCCCTAACCTAAATCGGTCCCATGGGACCCACCCCAAATCACCAACATATCTCCTAAGATCTTACTTCAAATATTTGGTGTGATTGTTGCTTGTGGTGATGACCAAAATATTGGAGAAACATCTTATAAGTATGGACTTAGAGATCATTCATCATTCCATAGATCTCACCTTCTCACTTCACTCTCTCTCCCTCTTTCTCGGCTCCACCCACAACCGCCAACATCACCACCACTAAACCACCATCTCATCCATTTTTGAGCCCCCTTCAAGTGTAGAAGAAGGATCAAAGGAGCTTGAACTTGTGGTGCTTCAAAAGGGTTTTGTTCTTGCTTGTTCATCATCATTTCTCATCATCTCCTTCACTAGATTTTCCCTAGCTTTAAGCTAGTAGTAAGTCTCTATTTAACCCTTGTTCATGTCTATTTTGTGTAGTTAAAAAGATGTAGTATGTTAAATCTACAAGAACACTAAAAGGGTTTAAACAAGAAGATGAACATAAAAGTTACATGAAGATTTACATGATGAAATGTTGTAGTGAACATGTTGTTGATTACTTGATGATTTACTTGTTAATATTGATGTTAAATGTCGTTATTATTCGCTGAACATGTTAACGGAATCAATCGAGCACGCGTTAGAAAGTTAAGAGCTGAAAAATATGAAGCTGTTTAGTGATTATAGCCAACTTCAGTTGTCTATAACTGGATCTTAATAAAACGAAAAAATGTATTTTCTGAACTCTAAATTTATGTATTATGAAATACGGTTCTAATGGCACTGGAATCATAATTTTTGGACTTCGTTTACTATTTTTAAAGACCCTTTTTGTAACAGCAACTAAAGCTGAGTTTTTACTGCAGTAAATGGGCGAAATGTTTTTAGTCATAACTTGAGTTCTGTGTAGAATTAGCTCATGAAATTTGTACTGTAGATGACCACTGATGTATTTGTAATTCTCTAACTAGAATTTCGTAAATCGGACTTACGAGAAATTTTAAATAAATTATTCCGTGGACTGCAGTCAGAAGAAGTTGAATCTGACTTCCGTCTGGAAAATGATTTCTTATAAAATATTGGGGATGAATTGGATCCCGAGATGTTTACACAATAATATTTGGATAGTTTAAGACCTCCTGGTCATGTCACGCCTCCAAGCGGTGATACTCCGCATGGTGGATTTTGGGGGTGTGACAGATTGGTATCAGAGCCATTGGTTATAGTGAACTTGGTTTTAAAAAGGGAAAAGCTTTTTGACAAAACCAGACTATAACCGGTACAGTGCTTAACGATCCACAACGACGCTTAGCTCCACGTGCAAGACTCGACACAATAGGTGGTATGATTTATATTATATTTCGGTTAAATAGTCCACACTGTGCATTAATTAATGTGATAACTGCTAATTGAAACCCTGTGTGTTTACTCTCTTCTGTCGCCCCACACTTACGCACTTTTGCGACACCACTCCTTACTTGTGTTTCTTTCGATATGAAGATCATGGGCGGACGCCTGAACTTGACTCAAGCCCAGTTGACGGCTTTGATCAATGAACGAGTTGCTGAGGCACTCGCAGCAGTTCCAGCAGGAGGTATAACCTGCCATTTCGACCTATCTTAGGATGTTTAGATCCTACACTCGCAAACCAACCCTCGTGCTTAACCTTGTCTTTTATTCTCGCACCACAGGTCAACACGCTCAACCTCCTGTGTGTACGTTCAAAACCTTCATGGATTGCCGACCCAGTATCTTCAGCGGCACAGAAGGAGTGGTAGGTCTCCTTCACTGGTTCGAGAAGCTCGAATCTGTCTTCGAAATGTGTGAATGCCCTGAAGATCGTAGGGTAAAATATGCTACTGGAACCCTCGAAGGTGCTGCGTTAACCTGGTGGAAAGCACAGGTTCAACTACTAGGGCTGGCGGTTGCTAATGCCACCCCATGGAATGGTTTCAAAGAACTGATCAAGGAAGAGTACTGTAGTCGTGACGACATCCACAAGCTAGAGGTGGAATTTTTCAATTTGAAGATGACGGGATCTGAAATCGAGGCATACATAAAGAGGTCGAATGAATTAGCTCTCCTGTGTCCCACTATGGTAGACCCTCCCATCAAACGTATTGAGCTGTACCTCAAGGGTCTTGTACCAGAGATTCAGAGTCACGTGACTTCAGCTAACCTGGGTACCATTCAGCAAATCATCAAGTTGGCTCATCGTCTCACTGACCAGGCGGTGGAGCAAAACAGGCTGCCCAAACGTATCAGTGCCACAGCTACTCCTGATGCTCCTAGCGACAACAAGCGAAAATGGGATGGGAATTCCAGTAAGGGTTCTACTTCAGTTCAGTCTCAGCAGCGAAAGACTGATGACTACCAGAGTCCTGGTCAGCAATCTTCTGGTAATCAAGGACAGGGTGGATACCGAGGGAACCACCCCAAATGCAACCGGTGCCACAAGCATCATAGCGGACAGTGCAACAAGGGTCGTTGCCTGAGGTGTAACAAGTTTGGTCATGAAGCAAAGGATTGCAGGAGCGCACGACCAGCAAATCAGAATCGCGAACAACAACAACAAGCTCCACAGAACCACCAGCAGCAACAACAGCAGGGCAATAAAGGATGACGATTTCTTTGTTACTGTTTTATTCGATTCGGGCGCCGATACTAGTTATGTGTCCTTAAAAGTTAGTCAAATGCTTAAGCGCACCCTAACACTTTTGACCACCAAACACACGGTAGAGCTAGCAAAAGGTAAAAGTCTCGAGGCCACACACATAGTTAAGGGTTGTAACCTCGTCTTAGCTGGTCAGACCTTCTCTATCGATCTTATTCCTATCGTTCTGGGTAGTTTTGACGTTGTTATTGGGATGGATTGGTTATCTCATCAGCAAGCGGGAATTCTTTGCAACGAGAAGATTGTTCGCATCCCTCGTTCTAGTAAAGAACCCCCCGTGATTCATGGCGACAAGAGTGGTGCTGTCGTAGGCATTATCTCTTTCCTTAAGGCCCAGAAGTGTTTGCGAAAGGGCCACACTGCCATTCTAGCACTAGTTACTGACACCTCAACGGAAGAGAAAAGAATTGAAGACATTCCTATTGTGCGCGATTTTCCTGAGGTATTTCCTGAGGAATTACTTGGTCTTCCGCCTCATCGACAAGTCGAGTTTCAAATCGAGCTAGCTCCTGGAGCAGCACCAATAGCTCGTGCACCTTATCGTCTAGCTCCATCAGAACTTGAAGAACTGTCCACGCAATTACAAGAACTCTTGGAAAAGGGTTTCATACGTCCTAGCTCTTCGCCATGGGGAGCTCCAGTGTTATTCATAAAGAAGAAAGACGGTACCTTCAGAATGTGTATTAACTACCGCGAACTCAACAAGGTGACCGTGAAGAATCGTTATCCTCTTCCACGCATTGATGATTTGTTCGACCAATTGCAAGGGTCGAGTTTCTATTCGAAGATTGACCTGAGGTCAGGTTACCATCAACTGAGAGTCCGAGATGAGGACGTCTCCAAAAAAGCGTTTAGAACTCGTTATGGGTATTACGATTTTCTGGTTATGCCTTTCGGGTTGACGAATGCACCAGCGGTCTTCATGGATCTCATGAACCGAGTATGCAAACCTTACCTGGATAAGTTCGTTATTATTTTCATCGACGATATCCTGATCTATTCTAAGAGCCAGGAGGAACACGAGCAGCATCTACGACTTATGCTGGAACTTCTTCGAGCAGAGCAACTGTATGCTAAATTTTCGAAATGTGACTTCTGGCTTCGCGAAGTCCACTTTCTAGGCCACGTGGTAAACAAGGATGGGATTCATGTTGATCCATCCAAGGTTGACTCGATCAAGAACTGGCCTGTACCCCGTACACCCACAGAAATCTGCCAATTCTTGGGTTTGGCAGGATATTACAGAAGGTTTATCAAGGACTTCTCTAAGATTGCGCAACCTCTCACTTCATTGACTCAGAAGGGTGTCACCTATCATTGGGGTGATGCACAGGAGTCTGCATTTCAACACTTGAAAGATAGACTTTGTAGCGCGCCTATCCTCTCATTGCCTGAAGGCACAGATGATTTTGTGGTTTATTGCGAAGCTTCCATCCAAGGACTTGGTTGCGTGTTGATGCAACGTGACAAGGTCATTGCCTACGCATCGCGCCAACTTAAGGTTCAAGAAAGGAACTACACTACACACGACTTGGAATTGGGAGCAGTTGTTTTCGCGCTTAAGATATGTAGACATTACCTGTACGGTACCAAGTGCACCATTTACACCGATCACAGGAGTCTCGAGCATATCTTCAAGAAAAAGGAGTTAAACATGCGACAACGTCGATGGATTGAGCTCTTGAATGATTACGAATGTGCAATCAAGTACCGTCCGGGCAAAGCCAATGTTGTGGCCGACGCCCTCAGTCGAAAGGATACTATACCTAAACGTGTGCGAGCGTTACAACTTACCATCCAATCTAGTCTTCCTGCTCAGATACGAGATGCTCAGGTTGAAGCGTTGAAAGCAGAAAACATCAGGGCTGGGTCCCTACGAGGATCAAGGAAACAGTTAGAACAAAAGGAAGACGGTGCCTACTATGTAACAGGGCGCATCTGGGTTCCACTTTATGGAAACTTACGCGAGCTTGTGATGGATGAAGCACATAAGTCTCGTTATTCAGTACATCCTGGTTCGGATAAGATGTACCACGATCTCAATACTATGTATTGGTGGCCTGGTATGAAAGCCAACATAGCAACCTATGTCAGCAAATGCTTGACTTGTGCTAGGGTCAAGGTGGAATATCAGAAACCATCAGGCCTACTCCAACAACCAGAGATCCCAACATGGAAATGGGAGCAAATTTCCATGGATTTTGTTACTGGCCTGCCTAGATCTCAACGCGGAAATGACACTATTTGGGTGATAGTGGATCGATTGACTAAGTCTGCACACTTCTTAGCTATCAAGGAAACGGATAAGTTTTCTACCCTAGCAGACGTCTATCTAAAGGAAGTAGTATCAAGGCATGGAGTGCCAACCTCCATCATTTCTGATCGTGACTCACATTTTACATCTGAACTGTGGCAAGCTATGCACAAGTCCTTTGGCTCTCAATTAGACATGAGCACGGCATATCATCCACAGACGGATGGGCAATCTGAACGTACCATACAGACCCTTGAAGACATGCTTAGGGCATATGTAATCAACTTTGGTAATGGCTGGGAAAAGCACCTCCCGTTAGTGGAGTTTTCATACAACAACAGTTACCACACCAGTATCCAAGCTGCTCCGTTTGAGGCATTGTATGAACGTAAATGCCGATCACCTCTTTGTCGGGCAGAAGTTGGTGACAGCCAAATCACTGGCCCAGAACTGGTAGTAGATACGACCGAGATAATTGCTCAAATACGACAACGAATGGCGGCAGCTCGTAACCGTCAGAAAAGCTACGCTGATAAGCGCAGGAAATCACTCGAGTTCCAGGTTGGGGATCGAGTGCTACTCAAAGTCTCACCTTGGAAAGGTGTAGTTCGTTTTGGCAAACGAGGCAAACTCAATCCGTCTTATGTCGGACCATTCGAAATCATTGAGAAAATTGGCAAAGTCGCCTACAGGTTGAATCTACCTGAAGAACTCAGCGAAGTTCACAACGTATTCCACGTGTCAAATCTGAAGAAGTGTCTGTCAGACGAGACCCTCATAGTTCCTCTCAAGGAGCTCACTATCGATGACCAGCTGCGATTCGTCGAAGAACCAGCAGAGATTACGGATCGAGATGTTAAAATTCTCAAGCGCACCAGGATACCTCTCGTCCGAGTTCGTTGGGATTCCCGTCGTGGCCCAGAGTATACCTGGGAACGAGAAGACCAAATGAAACTCAAGTACCCCCAGCTGGTTAAGAAAAGTGCAACCACTACTAAGACTGAAGCTACTGCAGAATTTCGGGACGAAATTCCAAACCAACAGGGGGATGATGTGACACCCCAGGAAAACCAGGAAACCAACGCAACATAACTAGCTTCCTCAGTAACCACGTGCTAAATTTCGGGATGAAATTTTCTTAACGGGGAGAGAATGTGACAACCCTCATGATTACATGTATCTGTACGATTATTTAATGATAATTAAAGTGCTTAGTGACTGTGTTGAATTACTTAACTGTTTCCTGATTACTATGTCATACTTACATGTGCTTGTTAACCTACTAGTCATGTGCAGAAAATTTACTAAAAGGTCCTGAATGTTTTCCTATGTGTTAGGAATTAAAAGTGTTACAAAAATATATATATAAGACACTTTACGGAACAATTAAACACTTTAACGGAACGGTATTTAACCGAACAACCGGACATGACCCGGGACACTAACTTTTTGTTAAACACATTGTGTTATTATTTTTGGCTAGTCGTGATCCCCGTTTGCCATAACACCCACTAAATATTAACTAACTAATATATGGAAGTAAGTACTTGGGTTCTAACTCATCTTTACCACTTAGTCACAAAATGTTACATAAAGCCCCCCCTAACCGAAATCGGTCCCATGGGACCCACCCCAAATCACCAACATATCTCCTAAGATCTTACTTCAAATATTTGGTGTGATTGTTGCTTGTGGTGTCACACCCCGAAATTATCAGAGCTGGCGTGACTGGACTGGTATCTTCATTGCACAGCGGAAGCAATTAAGCTAAGACTTCTAGAAATTGAACGCCCACTAGGTACTCGAATCTCCAAATGGTTCTCCTATTCCAACCGTGCCATAACTTTGAAAAGTAACCTGAGAAAGAAACATGCGAAAAAGTCAACATAAAGTTGAGCGAGTTCATAGTTTGTTTGTAAAAGATTTGAAATAAATCTTTTGAATAACCGGTTTGTGACATATTACTGAGAAAACGAATTTAGAAATCATTTTCTTGTCAAGTTATATGGAAACTTTGTATTTGTAACGAATTATGTTCGTAAAACCATGTATTTGTAAACTCTCGTATTTGTAATGTTCGTATAACCGTCAATGCCCACCCTGACTTTGACTCCATGCCCGCATAATCCTATGCCTTAAATTTGTATAAAACATGGTATTTAATTTGTATAAAATCAAGAATTTCTGTAAGTATGTATGTCCCTAGTATGTAGCAATAAGGAAAAAGAGATCACTAATGGTTTGCAAGGCCATTGATATGTGTGAAGTGATGCAGGAAGACTCAAACCTAGCAGATTTTGGCGTCGGGCTCATAGTCACCTCATGGTCCACTCAGCGGACTCAGGAGTTGGGCTCGCTACACCCAAATAGATCTATCACTCATGACCCTCGGTCCTACAACGAGGATTAATGGCCTCAAGTACCACCTACCCACTCACATGATCTAAGTAGTATACCTTCCTTAAGCTAACCATACCATGTATAAAAGTGTCTGTAATTATTGTAACATGTATTTCACCCCAGTCTCTAAGGCTGAACCTCCCCAGCCTCTAAGGCTGAACCTCCCCAGCCTCTAAGGCTAAACCACCCCAGCCTCTAAGGCCAACTCCCTAGTCTCTATATATCATCACCAGACGACCCATCCCTAGTTATGAAAATCGTTCACATTTCGATAATACGCATTTGTTTTGTAAAAACCGGTATGTTTAGTATAAACCTTTCGTAAATCATTTGAGTTCCTCGAAATCCATTTGTAATATGATTTAGAAATACGAGTTTTGCGTTCGTTCAAAACTTTGCATGTTCTTGCAAAACGTGCATGTCTTTCCACCCCGAAAACATTTATAAAAATGTAAAGCCGTAAAAAGTGGGGTTATGAACTCACCTGAATATTCTTGTGCAAAGCGAGCTAATTACGACTTCGTGATGTCGTTTCCAAGATGAGACTCGCTAGCTTGCATTCTACAATATTCCTAACACGGAATATCTTATAAGTTTCTAAATAAACACAGTAGTTAAACTACGTGTCATCGAGCTCTGCCGAATCGTTAACCGAACGATTCAACAGTAACTTGTTAACGTATCGGAAATGGTTAAGTCATATTTAATAAGTTTCGTTTATTGTTGATAATAACCAATAAGTCTTGAAAAGACTTGATTCTCGAGAGATTAAAAAAATGAACAAATATTTATATAAAAATATATAAATATATCGTTATGATCGCGTTAGCCGTCTCGAGTAGTTGTACGTGTATGTGACGAGTGTTTTATGAAAAGAATAAACTCATAATGTGCCGTTTAGGCGTCTTGTAATAAATATAAAAATTTCCACAATATAAATTAGTAACATATTACTGCATGGTGTTGTTGTACCAAAAGCATGGGTGTTTTTCAAAAAAAAAAAATTGTAAATTTTTACTTTCAACCCAAAGATTTTCATCTTTTGTATTTTAACACTCTTAATTTGTTTTCTTTTAACCTAAAACTTTTCATCTTTTGTAATTTAACCCAAAACTTTTTTATTTACAACTTTGGTCCCTCCATTTTTTTATCTTTCGCAAGTATTTTCGTTTTACGTTTCGTTCTAAAATTTGCGAGTTAATACGTCACAACTTGCGTGTGTGGTTCAACGTTTTTGGTCTATTTTTTCACATTTGACATGTATGTTGCAACGTGTCTATATTCCTCATTTGGAAAGTTCGCCGCAACGGGCGGATCCTACATCGACTTAGTTATTATTTTCTACATTATTTTGCAAGTTAACACGGCGCAACGTGTGTGTGTGTGTGGTTCAACGTTTTTACGTCTATTTTTTCCATTTTACAAGTTTGTCGCAACGCATGGGTCCTAAATCGACATAGTTATTTTTTATCTGTTATATGTTTCAGTCTTATTTCTTAGCATTAACACGCGGCAACTTCAGTATTGGTGGTCGCTACTAGCGGTGTGCCACTGATGTTATTTGGCATAGTTTTAGGCCCCCGCTGCTACGCGGAGGTGCCTAATTCTAGTTATATTTATTTTATAAGAGAATTCGTCTTGTTCGACATTTGGAATAAATATATAAAACTGTATTTATTTTATAAAGCGAAGGCGTGTTCGGCGTTTGAAACAATATAAATAATTATATTGATTTTATAAAAGACTTGTCGGATTTTTGGAGTTTAAAATAAATATAATAACTATATTTATTTGTCGTAAATAATTTTCGAATCGTTGTTTTCATGCGTTGTAAAGCGTCGTAGAAGTAACTATGTATTTTTAGGAAAGATAAGTAACATTCCGATTTGTTTTGTGTTACAATAAAATGGAATTATTTTATGGATTTTCTCGAAAAATGGGCAGAATTTCCTCTGTTTTTGGACGCCCCGGACAACCAAGTTGTCGTTATTCTTTCAAAATTCAATCAATTTTCAACAACATTTACGTATAATCAATTTATATAAGCGAAGTAAGAAAATCAATGTGTACTTTAACTATCTATTTGTCGTTTTATTTCGGTTCGAGCTAGTTTGTCACGTAAGTATGTAAAATGGTATAAATACGATATTATTCAAGTCGTCAAAAGTTTTACCAAAGCTCTCGCGTTGACCCTTCGAGTAGGCTGACTGAGTTGACCGAGTCAACCGGGTTGACCGGTTTGACCGTGTTGACCGAGTTGACTCGGGTTTGACCAAGTCGCGGACTAGAACTACCCAAAACTGATCCGAACCGTAATCTGAATTAAATCTGACCAAACCAAATCGTGACCCGAGGTGGACTAAGTTTGACCCGTAGCCTGTCTTGTTGAACCGAACCGAACCGAAACCCGAGATGTCACCCGAACCGACGCTTGACTGAACTTGAACCAACCCACAAACTTGAAACCAGAACAAAACCACCACCATTACCGCCACTGCCGTAGACGAGGTGGCTCCGGCCGCCGGCCAGTCATCGACCACCACCGCCTTCACCTTCACCGTCGGCACCACCCCCCTTCACCGTCGTCACCACCTGCAACACACGAGCAGCCGAAAGAAAGAAAAACTATTCGGGGATCTAAAGGATCTGAGTTGAAGTGGAACAAGGCGACGACGATAAAACTTACCGGAGTAGCCTGACATCGCTGGAAAAGTAAAAGTGCTGAAAATGAGCAGAAACACTCCTTGTGAGCCGATCTACGGATGCACGGAGTTGAAATTTAAACAAACGTGCTCGCCGGAATCTTGACCGGAACTTCGCCGGAGTTGCGCGTGAGCCCAAATGACTCAGCATCTCCAAGAACGGACACCGCCATCGTGTCGGGAGTGTTTGGTTTAGTGGGGGTAGGGGTGTTTGGTCGGAAAAAAAATGACACCGGAACACCGCCGGACCTCCGCCGCCGCACCGCCTTGGTCGCCGGCCATCGTCGCCGGTGCTTCACCGGCTTCTTGCCGGGTGTTTGCCTGAAAACCGGTTCTAGAGAGAGAGAGTAGAGAGAGTTTGGGAGGTTAGAGAGAGAGTGGATGAGAGGAAAATGAGGGATTTTAGGAATATAGTTCTATTTATATGTAAAGCTTTGTGGGCTTGGGCCCAAGGCCCACAAGCCCGTTTCTAGTATTTTTAGTGGCCCAATCGCATGTATGAGGTCCATTTACGAACCCGAGCTCCACAGAACGTCCTAACATAAAATTTCAGATTTAAAAATATGTGAAATAGTACCGATAGTCGTTGTCGTCGTGTTTAACTGTCGGTTGCGTAAAAAGCGTGCAATTTGCGTCGTTGGCCGTTTTTCAAACTGTTTTTCGATCCGGTTTCGACTGTAGTTACTAAAATTTTATTACGGAGCTAAATATAGCGTAAAATGTAAGCTTCGAAGGTGACGGGCGTCTCCGTCGCTTCCGTTTTGTTGCCGATGCGTTTCCTACCGTCGCGTTTTCAGTTCACGTTTGCCTTTGTGTCGCACGAAAGCCAAATAAACTCACAAAATTAAATTCATAAACATAAAATATTCATGTAACATCCATACTTGTCAGCGTTGTTAGCATTTTGTACGGCATCAGTTCGTTGTCGCGTAGTGTTCAGCAGATTCCCCGTAAATCACCATACACGCACTGTAGAGTCCGATAAACATTCCTAGGCATTCCAAAGGCCTAATTAAGTTAATTTGCGCTGTAAACACTATTTATTATCGCGTTAATCACTCGTTAATCACGTAATTAAGAGTCGTAAATCACCGGTTGTCACATGTGGTGATGACCAAAATATTGGAGAAACATCTTATAAGTATGGACTTAGAGATCATTCATCATTCCATAGATCTCACCTTCTCACTTCACTCTCTCTCCCTCTTTCTCGGCTCCACCCACAACCGCCAACATCACCACCACTAAACCACCATCTCATCCATTTTTGAGCCCCCTTCAAGTGTAGAAGAAGGATCAAAGGAGCTTGAACTTGTGGTGCTTCAAAAGGGTTTTGTTCTTGCTTGTTCATCATCATTTCTCATCATCTCCTTCACTAGATTTTCCCTAGCTTTAAGCTAGTAGTAAGTCTCTATTTAACCGTTGTTCATGTGTATTTTGTGTAGTTAAAAAGATGTAGTATGTTAAATCTACAAGAATACTAAAAGGGTTTAAACAAGAAGATGAACATAAAAGTTACATGAAGATTTACATGATGAAATGTTGTAGTGAACATCTTTTTGATTACTTGATGATTTACTTGTTAATATTGATGTTAAATGTCGTTATTATTCGCTGAACATGTTAACAGAATCAATCGGGCACGCGTTAGAAAGTTAAGAGCTGAAAAATATGAAGCTGTTTAGTGATTATAGCCAACTTCAGTTGGCTGTAACCGGATCTTAATAAAATGAAAAATGTATTTTCTGAACTCTAGATTTATGTATAATGAAATACGGTTCTAATGGCACTGGAATCATAATTTTTGGACTTCGTTTACTATTTTTAAAGACCCTTTTTGTAACAGCAACTAAAGCTGAGTTTTTACTGCAGTAAATGGGCGAAATGTTTTTAGTCATAACTTGAGTTCTGTGTAGAATTATCTCATGAAATTTGTACTGTAGATGACCACTGATGTATTTGTAATTCTCCCACTGGAATTTCATAAATCGGACTTACGAGGAATTTTAAATAAATTATTCCGTGGACTGCAGTCAGAAGAAGACGAATCTGACTTCAGTCCGGAAAATGATTTCTTATAAAATATTGGTGATGAATTGGATCCCGAGATTTTTACACAATAATATTTGGATAGTTTAAGACCTTCTGTAAAAAGTTGAGAATTTTTGGAAGAAGTTAACTATTTTATTTAAATCCCCGAAAACAGCCCTGTTCTGAATGTAAAAGCTGAAACGACATAAGTAGTAATTTGCGTGTCTAAATGTCGGGTATGTTATCTTAGAATGATCTAACATGTTATGTGTCAATAAAAGTGTTATGTGCAATGTCGTATGTTTGTTTATGAACGGGAATAGATGAGAAGTTTATATGGGCATGAACCGTTAAAGTGATGCATGTTATGTGGTAGATGCGTGTAGGAACTTCGTGCTTTTTTGAAGTCACTAATAAACTAAGTGGTAATCATACTAGGACGTGATTGACCGACCTTGACTGTTAGCTATTTTTGAGAGTCAAACCGAGCAACCGAGGTGAGTTCACACTTTCTACAAGGAATGGGATTCCCGGTGGTTTGGGAATGGGTTAAGAAACTAAAATGGAATCTACATATCCTCCTTGGGTAGGATATGTACGGCCATCCTCCATGGGTAGGATGCTAATATTAATCCTGCGTATTCTCCTTTGGTAGAATACGTACGTTCGTCCTCCTTGGGTAGGACAACAACCTTAAAACTTACTAGACAAAACTCTATCATGAAGTCCCTCATTTTATATCGACTTAATCGCCGAGGCCAATGGCGAGCGGGTCATTAGTTAATAGCGCTATTAGGTTTAACAAACCTCACACCGTGTCGTCTGAACGGGCGTGTACTAATGGACTATGGCAACCTGTCAATGATGATAGAACATTGACGTATGGCACAACTATTGTTCGTCAGTTGTCGATATCGGTCTAGTGGTTCACATGGGGAAGTCCCCACTAATCATGGATATGGTTTGGGTAATAAAGAAGGAACTGGTTAATCATACTTTCAACTAAGGGGTAACCCCCCCCCACGGCAAGTAAGCCAACGAAAGTCAAACCACGTTTTCAGAAACAACTTAAAACTAAACAACCAACCGTGAACTCACTCAACTTTGTTGTTGACTCGTTGTTACATGCCTTATAGGTCGCTAGATGCTTATGGAGCTTGCACGAGGAGGAGGTCGTTGTGGGACACGGACTGTCATATTCCGTGCTTAATATTTAAATCCTTATGAACTTATTAAACTTACGCTTTGGACCTTAAACATATGAACTATGAACTTATGTTTGGACTTACGTTTTACGCTTCCGCTGTTAACTTAAAATCGGTTACTCTCTTTTGGTCACCAATTGTATTGTGGTTGGTTTTATTTACTTAATTATGTTGTTCAATATGATTGGTGGCTCGATCCTGGTCATGTCACGCCTCCAAGCGGTGATACTCCGCATGGTGGATTTTGGGGGTGTGACAGTAGTTCTGAGAAGAAGACTCACGAGGATGAGCTGAGAAAGTGCGCCAGATATGGTCGAACTGGGCATGTGACTCGCGAGTGCTATGCTAAGAGTACGTCGGAGGGAGTTGCACTCGAAGGATGCTATGAGTGTGGTGAGCAAGGACACTTCAAAAGAGATTACCCGAAAGTAAAGGGTCAGAATGCCAAGGGCAAAGCTTTCGAGATGAATGTTGGAAAGGCACGTGACGATCCTGCTATTGTTACTGGTATGTTTTTGATCAATAACCAATCTATGTTCATACTTTTGATACCGGAGCTGACTTGAGTTTTGTCTCGAAAAACTTTGAACCAATTTTTGTGTTCTCAAACAAGTAAGCTAAGTAAAAAGTACTCGATAGATCTAGCAAATGGTAAATTGATAGAAACTAACGAGGTCGTTCGCGGTTATAGTATTTAGTTAGGTGATCATAGTTTTAGCATCGATTTATTACCAGTGGAGCTGGGGAGTTTTGATGTAGTTGTGGGAATGGATTGGCTATCCAAGAACAAAGCTGAGATTATTTGTTCAGAAAAGCAAGTGAGAATACCTCATCCTGATGGTGGTGAAGCGATAGTTGTTTACGGAGATCGATCGAGTCAAGTGTCGTCAGTGTTATGAAGATGCTCAAGTTGTTGCGAAAGGGTTATCCTGCGTTCTTAGTTAACGTGGTGGATACAAAGGCCGAATGTAGGATGATCGAAGAGATTCCTATTGTTCATGATTATCCAGAAGTTTTTCCTGAAGACTTACCTGGATTGCCCCCTGCGAGACAGATCGAATTCCGAATCGATCTGGTACCCGGTGCTGCACCGATTGCAAAATCTCCCTATAGATTGGCACAGTCAGAAATGAAAGAAATGTTGAATCAGCTTCAAGAGCTACTAGACAAAGGTTTCATTCGACCAAGCTTTTCGCCTTGGGGTGCACTTGTTTTGTTTTTGAAGAAGAAGGATGGATCCTTCAGGATGTGTATTGATTACAGAAAGCTGAACAAGTTGACTATCAAGAATCGGTACCCTTTACCGAGGATTGACGATTTGTTCGATCAGCTACAAGGGTCTAGTTACTACTCGAAGATTGACCTGCGTTCAGGATATCATTAGTTGAAGGTTGCTGACGAAGATATTCCGAAGACTGTTTTTCAAACACGATATAGCCATTACGAGTTTTAGTCATGCCTTTTGGCTTAACTAATGCACGAGTTGTATTCAAGGATCTCATGAACAGGGTATGCAAACCCTATTTGGATAAATTCGTGATAGTATTCATCGACGATATACTTATCTATTCGTGAACCAAAGAAGATCATGAGTATCATTTGAAGTTGATTTTGGAGTTGCTGAAGGAAGAGAAGTTGTATGCCAAATTCTCTAAATGTGAATTCTAGATTCGAGAAGTTCATTTCTCGGACATGTCATAAATGGGAAAGGTATACATGTGGATCCGTAGAAGATAGAAGCGCTCAAGAATTGGGAGGCGCCAAAGACTCCGTCAGAGGTGCGACAATTCTTAGGACTTGTTGGGTACTACCGAAGATTCATTGATAATTTCTCCAGATTAGCACATTCTTTGACGCTATTGACCCAGAAGGAAAAGAAGTTTGATTGGACGGAAAAGCAGGATGGAGCTTTTCAGACGTTGGAGGAAATGTTGAGAGCGTGTGCGATTTATTTCGATGGAAGTTGGGATACTCACTTGCCGTTGGCAGAGTTTTCTTGCAACAATAGTTACCACGTTAGTATCAAGGCCGCTCCGTTTGAAGCCTTGTATGGAAGGAAGTGTCGATCGTCACTTTGTTGAGCTGAAGTCGGCAAGAAGCATTTAACCAGACCCGAGCTTATCCAGGAAACCAGTGATAGGGTTTGCCTAGATCGAGGGAAGGTTAAAAGTCGCCATCGATCGACAGAAGAATTACATGGACAATTGAAGGAAACTATTGCAGTTTCAGGTCGAAGATTGTGTGTTTGTTGAAGGTGATTACATTGGAAAGGTGCTATTAGGTTTAGTAAAGAGAGAAAAGCTGAGTCACATTGATTAGGTCCTATCAATAGCCCATCTTGAGTTGGATCAGTCGCTTATAGGCTCAAGCTACCATAGGAATTGAGTGGAATACATGATGTGTTTCATGCGTTCAGCCTGAAAAAAGTGTATAATAGATGATACACTGACTATATTCTTTGATGAGGTCTACTTAGGCGTTGAACAGAAGTTTATCGAATACCTATTGAAGTTGTAAATTTGGTTAGAAGAGTATGTTGATAACCAGAAAGATGATTACAGATTCCTAATGGTATAGGCGATCTGTTGATTGTGCAAATTATGGAGAATGGATATTCGAAATAAATGAAAAAATGGAAGAAAACGAGCTCATGGGATTAGATACTTTCGAGAGCCCATTTTGAGTTGGATCAATAGTATGTAGACTCGGACTACCTCATGTATAGGACAACATATATGTAGTTACACATATGTCAAACATGAAATGGTGGAACACTGACGTTACCCTTTCTGATTAAGTACTTGAAAACGATAAACCTTGGAGAAGGTAGAGAGCGTTGAGACAAGAAATTAGGAAATGGGATTATATAATAAAGGTCTACGAGGATCTTCGTAAGAATCAAAGTTTCTCGCAGAAACTACAAGAACATATTTAACAAGACTGTTCTTAGTGTTTCCGCCGAGTGCAAAAACAAAACCTGTTGAGTAAAAATTTCGGGGACGAAATTTCCTAAACAGGGGGAGACTGTGACACCTGGCTATTTAGGCTGTACCGTACAAATGTAACACGTTTCATGAATGAATAAAAAGGCTGTATATGACTGATTTTGATTTTATATGTGCTATTTAATGTGTTGATGAATCCAAACATTGATAAAAATTATGTTGGCAACGATAAGATAAACGCTTATCGCGTAACGATTAAAATGCGAAACGAACGTCGGTGACCACCCGATCAGTGTTAAAATACTAAAAATAGTCTATTATGATTAGAATGGTAATTTTAATCATGTTCGTGAGGAAAAATAAATTAAAACGCTAAGAAACTCTATTTTTCGAGTTTGAGCGCGTATTGCGCGATACTGCGCGTATCTGACAAAATGCTGTTAACGCAGCCAGTCAAGGCAACTGATAATTATTTCAAGAATATTTTAGTATAATTATTTTTATAGAATGATAAAAATAATTTAAAACGCACTAAAATGGGATTGAAACACTAGATAAAATACCCGGTATCCAGTAAAATACCAGTTTTGGCCAACAATTTATATATATGCATTGCATATACGGATATATGTGTGTTGTGGACATGTGGAAGCTAGAAGGGACATGCTCTCTTCTCTCCCCAACACATGATGGCCTTGGAAAAACAAAGTGATGATTAATACCATACAAATCTTTCCCATATCTTCCATAATCCAAGAAAGGATTTAAAAAAAATTCATTCTCTTTCTCTCCCTTGTACATCTCGGCCGAAACACACTCTACATCAACCATTTTCATCTTTCCAACTTGTTCTTGAGGATTCAAATCCATTACAAGGTGTTTACAAGTCCATTTGGTGGTTTAGAAGTGATTTCAAGGTGTTTCAAGCAACAATCAAGTCCCATATCATCAATCTTCACTAAAAATCATTCAAGAACTTGAAGGTATAAAATTTATTTTAAAAACCTTGTTTTTGATTCTTGATGATCTTGATGATGATGGAAGTTTCTCTTGTTCTTGAATCTAAACATAAACTTGAAAACTAAAACAAATGGGTTTTTGGAACAAAATAAAAATGGGTATGTATGTATATGTATGTATGGCCGTAGGGTGTGTGAGGTATGTATATAGTTGTGTTTTGATTTTTGTGGAATGATTCTTGGTTTAACATGATTCCTGAAAGACTGAGTTCATGCATGAATCAAAAGGTGTTATAAAAGAATGTTCTAAAAATGGGTTTTTGATTTGAGATGAATATGTTAAAAAGTGAACTTTGGAAGTTTATGTATGTATATATGTCATGTATATATGTATATATACACATGCATGAGAATTTTTTATGATTAAAAATCTTAGATATATAAGAATGAGAATGTCTTGCATTATAAATGATTTGATGATGATCATATGAAGGTTGAAATGTTTGGATTAATAAAACATGAGTTAAATAAATGTGTAGATGCATTTAGTTCAAGTAAAATGATTGTGATATGATATGGGTGCATTAGATGCACATACTTGAAACATGCATGTTGAAAGATGATCAAGAAATGATGATTTGAACATGATTTGATAAATATGATTTTTAATCAGGTCCTAAACACTAAAAATATGAATATTTGAAGTGTTAAAATGATATAAAACTTTGTCATAAAGTTTACTAGCTTTACATGTTGTACTTGGTGCTTTATGTGTTGTAAAATATGTGAAATCACATGATTTATGTGACTTACACAAAAACTGCACTAATCTGATTATAATCATCATTTTAATCAGTAAATAAAATGTATTGTGTTAAAATATCAAGTCATTTCGAGTTGGGATGGTTATGGCAACGTTTAACGCAAAACTATACGGTAAAATAGTCAAAAATCGGCTTTTAGAATGATTTTTATGAAACTGATTTAGATCAGTAAGTAAACTGGTTTTTTAGCTTAAAAATAAGTATTTTAACTAATTTTAAGTTTACTTGGTGTTTGGTTGGTCATACGTGACTTCCGACGCCCGAAAACGTTACCGAATCACTAAAATACGCGTTTTACAATGTACACTAGCATGGGTTATTTATGGGTGAGCCTTATGTGTTAAAATGTGTTATGTGATTTAAATATGTGAATGTGATAATATGTTAAGTGTTGACATGATAGCGGGAGTTTAGACTATGCATATACACTTGTGCGTTTTATGTAGTAGAAACGGTAAAATCGCGTTAAACGTGTAACTTGTTTGTCGAGCATGAAATTTGATACATATAAGTTATTTTATGTATGCTTGCCTTAAAAATGACAAAATAGATAAGTTAAAGAGATTATGTGTGTTACGATGTTGATTTATGTGTACATTTATGTATATATATTACGACGCGTAAATCGTAGATATATTACGTATAAACGGGTGTGTTAATGGATTTACATAATAACGGTCACCAATAAAATCGTTCAAGTTGCAAAATCATAAAAACACACACACACACACACACACATATATATATATATATATATATGGACTCATATATATATTAACGTGCCAACATAATCTAAAACAATAACTTTTCGAGAAAATCTCAAGGTTATATGGAAATTCTAAGAAACGAAGAAACTTAGGATTTTTGTGATATATTGATTTATAAATCGTTCCTACGTATAATAGGACGTGTAGAAATCAATCTGTGGGATTGCGCTATTTAAAAATACGCACCCAAAGGTGAGTGTCACTAAACCCCTCTTTTATTGTGTTGTATATGTTTTGGAGGAAGAACACGCTTAAAAGGGTTTAATAATGTTTTTGAAATAAAACATACCGTTTGATATAAATTATATATTTTTGTTGAAAATATATGGATTTTGATAAATTATATGTTTCGGGATGAAATGGTTTTGGGGAAATAAATATGTTTCGGGGAGAAACGGGGATTTGTTCGGTGTTTGGGGGAAAACAACCGTATAGTTGGAACGAATTTGCTTGATCTCAAGAGAGTAAGCATCGGCATAGGCTTACATTTCGGTAGGGATTTCAGGGAATTCGTACAACATCATATATTAAATTTGTCATATTAGTAGGATATATGTATGTATGTATATATATATATATATATTATGTGAGGCAGGCATCATAGATGGTCTCGATATGGACCATGCGCCAATGGTGTTGTTTAATCATTTAAGTATTGCACACGAGGAATTGTTGGTAGATCTATCGGGTTGACAACCCCGTCGTGACCGGTCGCCCCGTGTCAAGTCAAACGACGAATTTATATTCTGTTTATAGTATAGCCTTGATTATCCCTACATTGTAAATATATAGTTCATAATGTCTAGCTAACTTACGAGTCCGAATATTTGACGCTAAAAGTTTAATATGTAAAACTTGGGAAAATGCCTTACTTGGAGGTTGCAGCTGAAAAACCTACGACGGTTGACCCATGAATTTTATTAAGGAAATGAATGGACTTTCATAAATTATATGGATGTTTTATAATAAACACATAATTAGAAAGCTTTTTCCTTGGGATCAAATTGTTTAAATTTGAATATGTGAACTCACCTTCCTTTGTGTTGACACTTGATTTTAACGTGTTCTTCAGGTACTTGAGTTTGGCTTCGGGAATCATGGCGTATCTTGTGGTTGTTGATGCATGTTTTGTCACTTAAAATGTTGGACTAACTTTTAAAACTTTCTAGGACGAATGTAATAAGATCCGTGAGGATCAAAGACAACTTAACTATGTCATAGTTGTGTTATGTTTTGGAACATTATGTTTAAAAACTTATGTTTTAATTAAGATATTATGTCCAACAATTTAATGCATCGAACATCAAGATAAAAATGGGCACCAAATTCCGTCACCACTACGTTTTATATTCCGCTGCGACGTTTTTGGGGTGTGGCAAAAACTTCCATGGTTTTTTCTATCGTATCGTGGAAGATAGCCATCATGCAACGTTGAAACGTAGTAGGTGTATTGCATAGACCAAAAGGCATGCGTCGATAAGAGAAAGTTCCATAGGGACATGTAAAAGTTGTTTTTTCTGGTTCCTCCGGTGCTATGGGAATTTGAAAATACTCGGAGAAACCATCGAGAAAACAGTAGAATTTATAACCAGATAGTCTTTCTAACATTTGGTCGATGAATGGTAAAGGAAAGTGGTCTTTCCTTGTTGCTTCGTTTAATTTGCGATAGTCGATACAAACTCTCCATCCGGTGACGATTCTCGTTGGTATAAGTTCATTTTTATCATTAGTTATTACCATCATACCACCTTTTTTGGCACTACTTGGACGGGACTTACCCATGGGCTATCGGAGATAGGGTAGATAAGTGCGGCGTCTAGTAGCTTGATGACTTCATTTTTAACCACTTCTTGCACGTTTAGATTTACTCTTCTTTGTGGTTGTATTACCATTTTATAGTCATCTTCCATTAAAATTTTGTGTGTGCACATGGAAGGATTGATGCCTTTGATATCTATGAGTTTCCATGCGATTGCCTTTTTTTGCTTTTTCAAAACTTTTATTAATTTTTCTTTTTCAAAAAGTGTTAGTTTAGAAGAAATGATGACGGGAAGCTTACCATGTTCGTCCAAGAATGCGTATTCTGGACCTTTTGGTAGTTCCTGAGTTCGAGTGGCGATGGGTCTTCAAGAGACCGCTTATTTTCTTCTTTATTAAGATTGATGGCCAAAAAGGTTTATTCAATGGCGTCTTCCTCTTCGACGAATTGTTCCTCTATTTCTTCCGTATCGGGTGGCTTTGCTTCATTTTCAATTAGCGGGTTGTCATTGCAAGTTGGGTATTTCATTGATTGGTGGAGATTGGCGTACCTTTTGTCGGCCTCTAATTGAAGTGGTAGGTTGTTTTGCTTCCGTTGGCCAAGTTTTGATGAGATTTTATGAATGGTTGTCCCAACACGAGGGGGGTATCATCTAGGATGATAAAGTCGGTTGGTACTACCACTTGGCTTGTTTGAATTAAGACATCCTCAACCATTCCCATGGCGTTAATAATTTTTCGGTTAGAGAGAAAAATATGAATCTTAAGAGGAAAAAAATCACTAGTACCTAATTTTTCGAAAATATAGTTTGGCATTATGTTGACACAAAGATCTTTATCAATTAGCACATTACTAACAAAGATGTTTTGAAAAAAAAAAGATGGTACCGTTTTTATGTTTAGTTCATGGTATTCATCTTTTATTAGTGAAGTTTGATCATTTGTTAACGTGATGCTAACTAACTCTTCAATTTTAGTAGTAGTGTTCAACTCTTTTAAAAACTTGGCATGAGAAGATACCAAACAATGATTTTCAAAAGAAGGTTGAAAAATGTGAATTTTTTGAAAATTTTGTTATATTTTAGTTTTAGAATTAGCTTCTTCTTGGTTTGGTTCATGCGTGAGTTTTTTCATTTTGTTGCTCTTCTATTTTACCTATTCGATTATTACCTCTTTAGTACAAATGGCCTATTCCTTTTCACGAGATCTCTTAATTAAGAGTTCTAGATTTTTGAGACTTTGTATTAAGGTTTCGGCTTCAGCATTAATTGTTGGCGGCGTGTCGTATGTTTCAAACGGATTGGCATCCTAGTCAAAGCTTGACTTTGGGAGCTCAAACCTGGGTTCTTCATATGTGGTGTATGAGGTTGATGGTTGAAAAAGGTAACAATGTTGTACTGAATTGGATCCACTGCAAATGGTACAATAAGGTTCCTCATAATCATCCTCAATGTAGTCGGTGTACTCTTATGAGTAGTAATCCAGTGTTTTGGAAGATACCCAGAAGAATAACGAGTCTCGGAATCAGAAAACAGAAGATTAAAATTTAACAGAATGTTGACCATGGCCCCGTGCTAAACTGGCACGGCCCCGTGGGCAAGTTTGTATCTGGGCTTTTGAAAAAGTTTGTATGAAATTTTGCAGCACAGGGGCGTGTCCTAGTGGCACGACCCTATGTTAAACCTACTTTAAAAAGAAAAGGTTTTGAAATTGGGGGCGCAGTTTTGAAAAATGTTTAGAATTTGATTAGGCCGCTAATTTTAAGCTTTCTCAAAATTCTTGTGTCCCCGGCACAGCGCCAAAAACTTGACGTGGTGCGGGTGTGTATATATTTTTAGATATATTTTAGCTCTTTTTACTCACAAACTCAAGTTTTAAATTTATAAAACTCGATATAATACTAACACTCTACACACACGTTAGGGCAAGTGAACCCATCACAGACGTAGTATAGTGATGGTAAGATACCGAGGTCGTCCAAGGACACAAGTGCTTTTAATACAACTTATCGTTAACGTCTAATCTAACCAAATTTTGATAAAAAGGTTTGTGAGGCTATAAAACTAAAAAGCAAAAATAAAATACAAGGAAAAAACAGATAGGCAACAAGGAATCACTTGGTTCCAACTCCTCTTTTATGTATCCTTTAATGATTTTCGCAGTTTGGGCGTTTTAAGAGATTATCTTTAAGTTATTGTAGTAGGCCCCCTTCCTGGCAGTGTTACCTTCAACCTATTGGTATGAGTCAGCAGGGATACAGTCCCGCAAGGTCGGATTATTGAAAGATAATTAAGTAAGTTATTAATGTGAAAAGTGGTAGGCCCCCTCCAGGCAGTGTTACCCTCAATCCTTTGGTCTGAGTCAGCAGTGATACAGTCCTCGCAGGGTTGGTTTAAAGTTTTAATAGTAGTTTATAGATAAGGGATTCAAGCGGTTTCTTACTTCTCCCGAGGCGAACAGTACTGCCCACTCGTGAAGTCTTACTAAGCTTGAACCAGGTTCTCGCAGGATCTATACACTGAACGAGACATAGAATTATCCAACCACCCTTCTAACCCCCTTCCAAGTAGTTATTGTGCTTTATATAGACCGTAAAGACACGAATGTGTGTACCAACGACACAGGAAGAATGGTTTTATAAATTCGCCTTCAATATAAAAAAAGTAGTTATCAAAGTCATTAATACATACCCAAATAAAAAGGATCCAAAGATTGGAAATCAAAAAGTAATACATAAAATATTTGTCTACACCAAGTGATGTAAGAGTTTAGCCAAGCATGGCCTTTTTTTGATAAGAACTCTTACGATCGATCTTGGACCCAAGACTACTACACACTCTAAATGATGGAAGATGGATGATGGTGGGGGATGTTGGTGTTGTAGTGGTGGCAAGTGTGAGAGAAGTGGTTTGCCAAGGGATCGATTGGAATGAAACTAAGCACCCCTATTTATAGCTGAAATCAGACAACCAACACGGCCCCGTGCCCTCCTGGCACGGCCGCATGGCCTTCAATCTCTCCCATCTTCATTAACTGCAGTGTCAGACCTCGTACTAACATGGCCGTGTGTGTCATTGGCACTGCCTGTGGCCATTGTAATTGATGTACTATCTCATATTCTACGAATCTTAGAGTTGGCCACGCCCCGTGTTGCCTTAGCACGGCCCTGTGTTGATCTTCTGATTTATCTTTTGTTGTTGTCTTTTTCTTCTGCAGAGAATCTTAACTGGGCACGGCCCCTGCCTGGTGGGCACGACCCTGTGCCAAAGCTTTTGATTCTTGTTATTTTGTTGGTTTGGATGTGGATGGGGGCTTGGCGAGTTGTGCCAATCCTCCTTCTTTGTATATGCTGGTTTTTGCTGTTAATTTGCTTCTTTTGTGCGTTTAAGCTCTTAGTAATTTAAAAAGGAATAAAGAAACAAGCTTTTTCCAACATTAGTACCGAAAAAGGGTTTATTTTACGCCGTATTTGATATAATTTATATGTTATATTTTACGCACATCACTCTGCTATTTTATCTATGTGATTATTAATTGCAGTTTGCATATCCAAAATAGTAGCCTTTAACATCATGATAGTAGCATCATTTTCTCGACTGAGATCAATAAAATGATTAATTTTCTTGCTCATTTTGTCATAAGCTTCTTTCATCCGTTTGAAATCATAAGACAAAAGATCATTGTGGTTGTTGAGTTCTTGAATTTGTTTGTCTTTTTTGAAAACATGTAGTTTCTTTAGACGCTTTATCTGTTGGAAATCATTTGTCAAAAGATCATTTTGTTCTTTTTTCAGTTTTTCAATTTCCTTTTCTTTTCCAAATCATGCAATTTCTTTATCGAAACATTCAGTGCAAATGTTTTTTAGTTTAAAAGCTTCTTCTTTTACAGATAGCTCTACGCATGTTTGTTTTAAAATCTCTTTCTTCTTTCAGTAAGCTCTGCAACTTTCTGTTTGAAAATCTCTTCTTTTCTTGTACAAGCCTTGCATGTTTCCATGCATTTCTTGCACTGAGTGTCAGTTTTAATCTCAACAATTTCAGATTTTATCTCATCTTTTTCTTTTATCTCACTTCCTACTCTCACACTTTCTGACTCACCTTTTGCTCGGACTCAGTCTTGTTTACTACCTCTTTCAAGTCCGCCATCATTGCTTTTTCAGCTATCTCAGCAAGATATTAGGCAGTCATCTCTTTGGTGACATCTATGATCTCCTCCACTCGTTCCCTTTTCGGTTCTTCTTCCTCCATTCTGCAGTATCTGGCTTGAGTTTCGAATAAACCTGCAAAAGACCTCATCATGAAAGGAGGAAGAAAAGTAGCATATCTAAGAAATAACATGTCGGTATCCTCAGGCTCTTTGTCGTAAGAAACATCAAAAAGAATATCTCCCTATTCTTTAACCACTTCCTCAACCACCGGTTCTGGTTCCTTGATTATCTTAGCAAGCATAGCCACACCATCGGTCTTTGGGATATACTTATCCCAATTAAATCCTTCATCTTCTTGCATGACCACCAACGCCCAACTTTTCTCTTTAGATGATCCATCTTCAATCTGGGGCCTATTGAAATTTGGCGGTTGTGGCTTATTCTTGTGATAAATGGCTTTTTGGTAATAATCGTCATGGAATGGATTCCTGTTGTCGTTGACTTCATGGTTAGGACATTCACGTTTGAAATGTCCCTTTTGTTTGCATTTAAAACAGGTAACCTTTGATTTATCAAATCCTAGTTTCGTGTCAGGCCCTACTAAGATTTGATGACCCGTGATTTCCATGAACCTCTGAGCTCTTCTAATGACACTTGCCATACACCATTTTATGTCTATCAGTTCTAACTCCTCAGGGTCTATCTGATCATATTCCTCTTTTGTTATGTTCGGGTTCCCGATCTTTCCCGCAACAAGACTTTCATACGACTCTAAGACTGATGCCAGAAAAAAAACATTTGTTGCTTAGCTGTTGCCTCCTTCAATCCTTGAGAATTCGCTATGTTGCATTGTATAATGTGAGGGTTTGAATTGTTTTGGTTGGAGTAATTATTAGAGGCTTGAGATGATTGAGTGTTTGGGATTGAAGGATTTGAATCAAAGTTTGAAAATCCGGTAGAAAACCTACTACTAGATGAGCTATTTGGGGTTGACCCTGATGCTTTATCATCACTGAATGTTGTTTGTATTTTGGGGCTCTGAACATTCGATGGCAAACTACCACGGTAGTATAGGTTTACATCTTGTTGAATGTTAGCACTTTGCATCTTGGTCATCTTCCTTTGTTCCAACTCATGACTCTCTAGTTTCTGAATCATCATGCTCAGACTCATCGTCTCATACTCACGACTGTTCTTGATAATCATCACATAGGTTGACCAGTCACTTTCATTTGGAAGTGCATTAATTAGTTTATCAACCAATTCTTCCCTTTCTTTCTCAATCCCGAACCTTCTCAGCTCCACAATCAGGTGACAATATCGTTCGATCAGTTGTTTCAAAGTTTCGCCTTTTAGACAGTTGAAAATTTCAAACTCTTTCTTAAGCAATGCCTTTTTTCTCTTTAACATTTCCTTATCGCCCTCATACTTATTCTTCAATGCGATTCATATAGAATGCGCGGTGGCGGAATGTTGTAGCAACGTGAATATATCATCTTTAATTGATTGCTGAAAATAGTTCACCATTTTCTTTTCATGTACAGACGCTTCCTTTTCTTGTTGGTTAAGATTCATAAGTGTCTTCTTTGTACCATTCTCGTTTACTGGTTTAGCATATTCTTCAAGAATTGAAAACCAACATTCCATTGAGTTGGCTTCTACCCAATTATAGAAACGTTCACGCCAACCATTATATTCTTCCATACTCATTAGTTTTGGCGGCTTCACATTTGTTTCAAGTTCATTATCTAGATTCAAACTTTGAGCCATCATCGTCGTTGATGAGGTAGAAAACGCATTGTAGAATTCAGAATCCATCGTTAAAATCTTGAACTACATGAAAAATACATGAAAAAATCAATAACTGGGTCAAATAACCTTTCGTGCGAAGGGATAATGATCCTTTCGTGCGAAGGGTAAAATTTCAAATTCAAATAAAATCAGGACGCTTCATGCGAATGGATAAAACACTTCGGGCGAAAGGATGTGTTCTTTTCATGCGAAAGGTTCCTTCTCTTAAAGATCCCTTCTCTCGAAGGTTTACACCTATTGAGAGTCCATGATTCAGCGAGTTTAGACGGAAGTTTGGGTAGAAAAGAACTAATTCGGTAGAATATTATTGATAAGAAAGGAGAAGAAGCAGAATAGTCGGAATCTTAATTCATACTGAAAGAGAATACATCTTTTACAAGCTGGAGATCCAGCATTTCCCCTCTGGGGACCCAAAATGTCACACCCCCAAACTACCACATGCGGGAACACCGTGGGATGTGTGACATACCAGGATCCAAGCCACCAATCACATTGAACCACGCAAAGAATTTAAATAAAACATTTCATTAATTGCCAAATATAAATCCAAATCATAAGTTTAAACCAAAGGAAATGTTCAGCGGAAGCATATAGTGAATTGTTAAACAACTGTTTCATAATAAGTGTTCAAAACCAATGTATCAAATATATATCCAAGATCCTCGATCCATGACCACTCCAGCACTCCCAGATAGCAAGTCCATGTCAAGAAATCTAACGACCTGCAAGCATGCAGACAAGTATGTCAGACGACGCTGGTGAGTTCAAAGTTTTGTTAACGCGTTTAGTTACCAGTTGTGTGTTTAAAACAGTTCAACGTTTTGTTTTGATGATGTTATTAACTCGATTACCGTATGTGGCTACTAGATGTGTTTGCCCAAACCCCAACGCCTCTATCAAAGCATTGGTCAAGTGGTCATGGTAATTAGTTCACGCCCGTCCTTCCGGCCCGGTGTGAGGGTGCCAAACCTAATAGCGCTATCAACTAAATACCTCGTTGCCTTACCGGCAACAATCGGTAGATGTAAGGGGTCTTATATGATAGAAACTGAGTACTAACCAACATCCCATTAACCTGCATTCCTCCCTGGAACGTTACCCGATATCCCTTCCCGGGATGCATGCTTGGAAAAGAGCAGTGAACTCACCTTGGTTTGCTCGGTTTGATTAATTACTTGTACACACTTAAACAGTCACAACCTATGATATTCATGTACACATAATCAGTTTCGCATACCCAATGTTCACGTGTAAGTTGTAGTCATGATGAGCATTCAACAACAGTATCCAGGTAACACATAGCAGTTATATAACTCGATTAAGTTCATAGATCACACGTGTGTTTCTTATGCAAATATATGTTTCCTAATCATGATCAACTTCATTAAGAAACAGGTAACAATCATCCAGGTTCCATACATATGACAAAACACAATCTGTTATGAACCAAGTACTGGGCGACGAAACCTCAACTGGCGAAACTCCCAAGGGTTTCGTCGACCAAGTGTGGCGAAACTCCAATGAGTTTCGTCGTCCATGTGTGTGGCGAAACTCCAATGAGTTTCGTCGTCAAGCATAACTGTTCCAAGTTTCACAGCCGTAACACGTTACTAAAAAACCCTAATCACTCGATTGCCATCATCAGCAATTTGACAGTTTCTAATTAAATCGAGCCAAGAACATACGTAATTGATGACGTGACATACTTGTTTTCATCTAATTGATTAATCAATAACTAACAAAACCCTTATTATCACAAGATCCCAATCATCATAATTTCATCAATCGAAACCCTTATCATACATCTAACAATCGTATACACATTTGTGCGGTGATCATGAGACAGCACAGGACATCGAATTTGTAACATACATGATCCAATCTATCGGTTTAGTCATTAAGATATTAAAGCCCTATTCATCACAACATATGATTACGGATTCCAAACCAAACTCCACATTCAACATAAATCACAGACAATACATAACCATCATCGATAAAAAGCCAAGCAATCAAGTCGGGTAATCTAATAGCGTACTTACCGGTTGCAAGATGAGATTGGAAATAGCTATGAGAGGGGAGATGAATGATGATTGTCGTCGCACAGAAGGGGAGGGAGTTCTAGGGTTTCTAAACTGTGTTTACGTAACTGACCAGTAGTTTATATCTTGAAAGAAGTTGGGCCGGCAAAACCTCCTTGGGCCGAAACCCACTCCGACAAAACTTCCCCAGTTCAACGAAACCCCCAAGGGTTTCGTCATGATGATGGTGGCGAAACTCCCCCGATTCATCTCCTAAGGTTTCATCGAGCAGTCATGGCGAAACTCTAAGTTTCGTCGAGTGATAGGTTTCGTCAAGTGGTATGTAATGTGATATAACTTTAGCAATTTAATTAATCAAACATTAATTCGGCAATTAACCAATCAGTAAAACAGTTTATACATCATCTAGTAAGGTGCATATATTACAACGCAACAGATCATGAAAACACAGCTTTAAGACAAGTAACGTGTCGGGAAAGACCTTGGAAAGTCGGGTTGTCACATCATCCCCAACTTGAAAGAAATTTCGTCCCGAAATTTGACAAGTAACCCCAAAACAGTAAAGTGGTAACTCAGGATGACTATGGGTTTTCCGCGGGTACCACATCATCCCCAACTTGAATGGGGATTTCGTCCTGAAATTCACTAGTTGTAGCAGACTTAGATTTGCCTGACTTGGACTTGTCGTTAGGAAATAAATGTGGATACTTAAGCTTCATCTGGTCTTCACGCTCCCACGTGAACTCCGGTCCACGTCGTGAGTTCCAACGAACTCTCATAATTGGTATAAGGCTGTGCTTACGAACTTTGACCTCCCGGTCCATAATTTCTATTGGTTCCTCAACAAATTGCAGCTTGTCATCAATCTTCAGTTCTTGAAACGGTAGGACCAGTGTTTCATCCGATAAACACTTCTTGAGTTGCGATACGTGGAAAACATCATGAACGTTACCCAATTCAGCAGGTAACTCCAATTTGTAGGCCACTTTACCAATTCGCTCCAGAATTTTGAATGGCCCTACATAACGAGGATTTAGCTTACCGCGTTTCCCAAAACGCACCACGCCCTTCCAGGGTGAGACCTTCAACATAACACGATCGTTGACTTCGAATTCCAAACGTTTCGTACGCTTATCAGCGTAGCTTTTCTGATGGTCGCGCGCTGCCGCCATGCGATTCCTGATCTGAACGATCTTTTCTGAAGTTTCCAACATAAGTTCGGGGCCTGTGACCTGGCTGTCACCCACTTCAGCCCAACAGAGAGGTGAACGACACTTTCGTTCGTATAATGCTTCGAATGGAGCTGCCTTAATACTGGTATGGTAACTATTGTTATACGAAAACTCTATCAGAGGCAAGTGTTTCTCCCAACCCTTGCCAAAGTTAATTACGCACGCCCGCAACATATCTTCGAGTGTTTAGATGCTTCGCTCGCTTTGACCATCCGTCTGCGGGTGATAAGCGGTGCTCTTATCAAGACGCGAGCCGAATGATTTGTGCATCGACTGCCACAAATCTGAGATGAAACGCGGGTCACGGTCAGAAATAATAGATGTCGGCACCACGTGCCTAGAAACCACTTCCTTAAGATAGACCGCAGCTAGTTGTGAGAACTTATCTGTTTCCTTGATTGCCAGAAAGTGCGCCGACTTCGTGAGGCGATCAACGATTACCTATATTGTGTCATTCCCGCTTTGAGTCCTTGGTAGCCCGGTAACAAAATCCATTGCGATTTGCTCCCATTTCCACATGGGTATTTCTGGCTGTTGCAGTAATCCAGACGGCTTCTGGTATTCCACTTTAACTTTCGAGCAGGTTAAACATTTACTCACATAAGTTGCGATGTGAGCTTTCATCTTCGGCCACCAATACATGATTTTGAGATCCTGATACATCTTATCCGAGCCTGGGTGAACAGAGTACCGAGACTTGTGCGCTTCGTCCATCACAAGTTCTCTAAACAATGGAATCCATATCCGCTCCATGAAGTAGTAAATGCCATCTGACCTTTTCTCGAGTCGTTTCTCCATACCCCGTAAATACTCAGCTTCATAATTTTCTTCCTTCAATGCCTCGTCCTGAGCCGAACAGATCTGGTCAGGCAAGTTAGAATGAACAGTGAGCTGCAAAGCGCGAACACGCTTAGGTTTTGATTCCTTTCTGCTAAGTGCGTCAGCTACAACGTTGGCCTTACCCGGATGATACTTGATTGCGCAGTCATAATCGTTTAAAAGTTCAACCCAGCGACGCTGTCTCATATTCAAATCCTTCTGATCGAAAATGTGCTGAAGACTCCTATGGTCGGTATAAATAGTGCACTTAGTACCGTACAGGTAATGCCTCCAGATTTTCAACGCGAAAACCACCGCCCCCAATTCCAGGTCGTGTGTCGTATAATTCCTCTCGTGAACCTTCAACTGTCGAGAGGCATAAGCTATCACCTTGTTGCGTTGCATCAGTACACAGCCGAGACCCTGAATAGATGCATCACAGTATACTGCGAAATCTTCAGTACCTTCAGGTAAAGACAAAATTGGCGCACTGCAGAGTTTCTGTTTCAATAGTTGGAAAGCCTCTTCTTGTTTCGTTCCCCAAGAGTATACGACGCTTTTCTGTGTCAATGAAGTAAGGGGTTGTGCGATCTTCGAAAAGTCTTTGATAAATCTTCGATAATACCCAGCGAGACCAAGAAATTGTCGTACTTCCGAAGTATTCTTTGGTGCCGCCCAATTTTTAACATCATCAAGTTTCGCAGGATACACGTGTATCCCCAATTCATTTACAATGTGCCCAAGAAAGTGTACCTCCCGAATCCAGAAGTCACACTTAGAAAACTTCGCATAGAGTTGCTCCTTCCTCAGGAGTTCCAAGATAAGTCGCAAGTGCCGCTCGTGATCCTCCCTGCTCTTCGAGTAGATCAAAATGTCATCGATGAATACCATAACGAAATCGTCAAGATACGGTTTACATACACGGTTCATGAGATCCATGAAGATCGCTGGAGCATTCGTCAATCCAAACGGCATAACCAAAAACTCATAGTGCCCATAACGCGTTCGAAAAGCAGTTTTCGGAACATCCTCCTCTCGGACTCTCACCTGATGATAGCCTGATCTTAAGTCGATCTTCGAATAAAAGCTTGACCCTTTCAACTGGTCAAACAAGTCGTCGATGCGTGGAAATGGGTAGTGGTTCTTGATAGTCACTTTGTTGAGTTGCCGATAATCAATGCACATGTGGAAGGACCCGTCTTTCTTCTTTTCAAACAACATTGGAGCTCCCCAAGGTGAAGAACTGGGTCGAATGAAGCCCCTGTCCAGTAACTCTTGCAGTTGATTAGACAGCTCCTCTAACTCTCCAGGTGCTAAACGGTAAGGAGCTCGAGCGATTGGAGCTGCTGCTGGTGCAAGATCGATCTGAAATTCTACTTGACGGTGAGGAGGTAAACTTGTAAGTTCCTCAGGAAATACATCAGCAAATTCACGTACAACTGGCAGATCCTCGAGCTTTCTCTCTTCAGACGGAGTATTAGTAACTAGTGCCAGAATTGCAGGATACCCCTTTCGTAGACATTTCTGTGCTTGCATAGCCGAGATAATACCAACCATCGCACCACTGCGATGCCCCTGAACCAACAATGGTTCTCCATCAGGGATAGGGATACGCACAATCTTTTCCTTACACATAATCTCAGCTTGGTGCTTAGACAACCAATCCATACCAACCACTATATCAAAACTACCGAGGGTAACAGGAAGGAGATCAATATCTAACACTTGACCCACGAGATCTAGTTTACACCCAAAAAGAACATGCGAAGCTTCTATCGTTTTACCATCAGCTAATTCTACTACTTGCTTAACTTCTAAAGGTGTGGGAGTTAACCCTAGTCGCTGACTAAACTCTAGGGACACATAACTCCAATCGGCACCGAAATCAAATAACATAGAAGCAATAAGGTTGTTCACAGAAAACGTACCAGTCACGACATTGCCGTCGTTCCTAGCATCCCCAGCCCCGATCGTGAATACCCTTCCACGAGCACCGTTGCCCCCATTGTTGCCGTTGTTGTTGTTTCCAATATTGCCGTTGTTATTCTGGCGGTTGTTGTCGTTGGCGTTCTGATTCAACTGAGGGCAATCCCGCTTAAAGTGGCCCTCATCCCCACACTGATAACACCCTTTCTTGAAACCCTGATTCTGATGGGGTTGCTGCCTTTACTGTCTCTGATACTGCTGATTTTGATGTTGCTGCTGCTTTGGCTGTGGGGCTCTACAGTCTTTGGCCTCATGGCCCACTTTCTCGCACCTACGGCAAGCCCGGACGCACTACCCATAATGATGAACGCCACACTTGTTGTACTACGGCTTCTTCCCAACATAAGAGCCCTGATTCTGATTCACCGAAGATGACTGGCTGAAGCTACGATTCCTGCCGGTGTCCGGCCTTTTCTGTGACTGCACCGAATTGGACGCCTTGTCCACATCGTTCCACTTACGCTTGCTGTCAGTGGAGGGGGTAGTGGCTGTAGTAGCAGCAGTAGTAGCAGTAGCAGAAACACGTGGTGGTAGTGAATTACTCTCCACCTCCTGATCAACGATCTTGTGAGCCAAACGGACAATCTGTGTCAAGTTGTTAAGATTTGCTGTAGTAACCAAACCCTTCACTCGTGGAGGTAATCCCTTGATGAACAACTCAATTCTTCGAGACATAGGTCGGGACAAATTCGGGTACATGTCAGCCAACTCATACCACCGCTTCACGTATGCTTCAATCTCAGATCCCACCATTTTCAGGTCATAATACTCGTTCTCCAATTCCTGGATCTTATCGCGAGGACAATACTCCTCCCTGATCAATTCCTTAAAGTCGTCCCAAGTAGTGGCGTTCGCTGCCTCGATACCCAACAGCTGAACCTGGGCATTCCACCATGTCAGGGCACCATCCTCGAGTGTGCACGTAGCATACTTCACCTTGTCCCCAGCAGGACAGTTACACATAGCAAATACCGACTCTGCCTTCTCAAACCATCGCAGGAGTCCTACAGCCCCTTCATTCCCATTGAAGGTCTGTGGCTTATAATCCATGAACATCTTGAACGTACAAGCAGGTGGATTGTTTTAGTTTTGCTGACCTATTGGACGAGAGAAAACACATTACATGGGTAAGAGTCGTGCACGTGACACAAGATTAAAGAGTGTTTGGCACATTTCGTACCAGCTTGGTAGGCTGCCAAAGCCTCAGCCACACGTGTGTTGATTAAGTTTGTCAGCTCAGCTTGGGTCATGTTGATGTTGCCACGTCCGTGTCCTCGTCCACTCATGATTCTATATATGGAGAGAGAACAAATATAGGAGTCGAGATGAGGTAAGAGTCAAGTCTCACATTGATATTTACAACTACCAAGCTTACACACAATAGAGCGGAACCCTTCTCACACTCGTTAAGCCTCACTGGGACTTACATGCACCTCACGTTATTATTATGTGTGCACCCATAATAATAAGGCAATTTGCATGCTCATCTCAGTGCCTTTTAACTTGCGTTAAAAGTTTCCCCCGCATTCAAATATCAAACAGAAGGTATTACAGGACTAAGAATCATAGTAGTCGAAGAGTGGTGTCACACTATCATATCACCATAGTATCTAGTATGTAGTTTCATGCAAGCTGTGAGTGTGTGACTACTAAACAAGTAATGCATAAAATAAACAGGAGACGAACCTTGCAATCTGGAGCTGAGTGTCATGGTCGATTTTCTAAGGTGTTCGGTTATAGTCTGGTTTTATAAAAACGTTTTAAAACCTAGTTCACTATAACCTGGCTCTGAAACCAAACTGTCACACCCCAAACTACCACATGCGGGAACACCGCGGGATGTGTGACATACCAGGATCCAAGCCACCAATCACATTGAACCACGCAAAGAATTTAAATAAAACATTTCATTAATTGCCAAATATAAATCCAAATCATAAGTTTAAACCAAAGGAAATGTTTATCGGAAGCATATAGTGAATTGTTAAACAACTGTTTCATAATAAGTGTTCAAAACCAATGTATCAAATATATATCCAAGCGCCTCGATCCATGACCACTCCAGCACTCCCAGATAGCAAGTCCATGTCAAGAAATCTAACGACCTGCAAGCATGCAGACAAGTGTGTCAGACGACGCTGGTGAGTTCAAAGTTTTGTTAACGCGTTTAGTTACCAGTTGTGTGTTTAAAACAGTTCAACGTTTTGTTTTGATGATGTTATTAACTCGATTACCGTATGTGGCTACTAGATGTGTTTGCCCAAACCCCAATGCCTCAATCAAAGCATTGGTCAAGTGGTCAAGGTAATTAGTTCACGCTCGTCCTTCCGGCCCGGTGTGAGGGTGCCAAACCTAATAGCGCTATCAACTAAATACCTCGTTGCCTTACCGGCAATAATCGGTAGATGTAAGGGGTCTTATATGATAGAAACTGAGTAATAACCAACATCCCATTAACCTGCATTCCTCCCTGGAACGTTACCCGATATCCCTTCCCGGGATGCATGCTTGGAAAAGAGCAGTGAACTCACCTTGGTTTGCTCGGTTTGATTAATTACTTGTACATACTTAAACAGTCACAACCTATGATATTCATGTACACATAATCAGTTTCGCATACCCAATGTTCACGTGTAAGTTGTAGTCATGGTGTGCATTCAACAACAGTATCCAGGTAACACATAGCAGTTATATAACTCGATTAAGTTCATAGATCACACGTGTGTTTCTTATGCAAATATATGTTTCCTAATCATGATCAACTTCATTAATAAACATGTAACAATCATCCAGGTTCCATACATATGACAAAAAACAATCTGTTGTGAACAAAGTACTGGGCGACGAAACCTCAACCGGCGAAACTCCCAAGGGTTTCGTCGACCAAGTGTGGCGAAACTCCAATGAGTTTCATCGTCAAGCATAACTGTTCCAAGTTTCACAGCCGTAACACGTTACTAAAAAACCCTAATCACTCGATTGCCATCATCAGCAATTTGACAGTTTCTAATTAAATCGAGCCAAGAACATACGTAATAAATGACGTGACATACTTGTTTTCATCTAATTGATTAATCAATAACTAACAAAACCCTTATTATCACAAGATCCCAATCATCATAATTTCATCAATCGAAACCCTTATCATACATCTAACAATCGTATACACATTTGTGCGGTGATCATGAGACAACACAGGACATCGAATTTGTAACATACATGATCCAATCTATCGGTTTAGTCATTAAGATACTAAAGCCCTATTCATCACAACATATGATTACGGATTCCAAACCAAACTCCACATTCAACATAAATCACAGACAACACATAACCATCATCGATAACAAGCCAAGCAATCAAGTCGGGTAATCTAATAGCGTACTTATCGGTTGTAAGATGAGATTGGAAATAGCTTTGAGAGGGGAGATGAATGATAATTGTCGTCGCACAGAAGGGGAGGGAGTTCTAGGGTTTCTAAACTGTGTTTACGTAACTGACCAGTAGTTTATATCTTGAAAGAAGTTGGGCCGGCAAAACCTCCTTGGGCCGAAGCCCACTCCGACGAAACTTCCCTAGTTCGACGAAACCCCCAAGGGTTTCGTCATGATGATGGTGGCGAAACTCCCCCGATTCATCTCTTAAGGTTTCATCGAGCAGTCATGGCGAAACTCTAAGTTTCGTTGAGTGATAGGTTTCGTCAAGTGGAACAGTTTATACATCATCTAGTAAGGTGCATATATTACAACGCAACAGATCATGAAAACACAGCTTTAAGACAAGTAACGTGTCGGGAAAGACCTTGGAAAGTTGGGTTGTCACACAAAACCTCACCTAAGCTCTCACTCACAACTCCTATATATAGGCATTGCCCTCTGTGCGAATGGCCCTTGAACGAATGGCTTGGGATGAATAGGCATCTCCTATTCGTGCGAAGTGACTGTGTCCCTTCGCGCGAATGGGCCCTTCCTCTCAAAGGTCAAGTTACGTATTTTAACATTTTTTCACAAATTTTCAATGAATCTGATTGTATTTTGGTCTAATTTGTTCAAGGGTTTGTCATTAGTGTATTTTGCACAACATATCCAACTTTTAGCCAAATTTGTCCATGAATTCGTCTTGAATTTGATCAAAAAGAAGAAAGAGTAGAAGAGAGATGTGAAAAAGTATTCGATTTGATGAGTTCTGCTGGATACTTGTGTTGCAAGTCCCTTAAATAGGCCTCCAAGCTCTGATACCACTTGTGAGGACTGTTTTGATCCTGAAAATGCTCCGGCCGATTCAAAAAGTCACTCCGTAATGTACAGAATCCATTAGAAGTGATGACACCCACAAGAATTCAAGTATAAACACTCGTTTATATTGATTGAAAGTGATTACAGAGCTGTGAAATGATTTTGGTAGAGCTTCGCTTCAGAGATGCCAAAGTTACAAACGAACACACCAAGTCACCTATTTATACTAGTGGCCTTTTTCACGAGTGGAACTAGGGACGGATGGCAAGTTTGTGTGAATGGGGTTTGGCTCCCTTCGCACGAAGGACTCCTTCGTATGAAGAGGATTTAACAATACATTCCCGACCATTTTGAACCCCTATTCCATACATTAAACAGGACACGACATGTTGATGCAAACTGCAGACATAATGCATTCACATCGTTAAAAAGCATACCCCGAGCTGGGTGACAAGAAACTGCCATGGTTGGATAAATCTGGACTTGGTAATGGCTCTAGCATGGCCATCTACATGATATCACATCTAGGTAAGGGTGTTGTTCAGCTCCTGGTGGGTGAAGGTTAGCACATCTTTATCATCATTGAAATGTAGCACCTCCCTAATGAGGTACTCATTCGGGAAAATGGGTCTCTCCATCACCCAACTACCAATGGTAGCCAGTCTCCCCTCGTGAAACATGAGTCTGGAGTTGAGCCAAAACTCTTGCAAAATATCCGAATGGATCTAGATATGAGCAGTAAGGGCATAGGCGAGTGGGCTGTTGAGCAGCATGGCATGGATGATGTTGCACCTCCCCCATGCTAGACCTGCAACGTCCATGTGAATCCCCAGGTTGTGTTTTAGGTGGTAAGGTAGTGGAAAGTGTGTGGATTCAATCTGCACCGTGGTTAGGTTTTGGAAGATGAAGAGTTTTGCTTTAGGGTTTCTGAGAAAATGATGAGGATGAAAGTGACTGATGATGTGAAGAAAATCACAAAGTGGTTATATTTATAGGTGAAAGTGCATCTTTGCCATAAATGGCATATACCAACTTAGATTTTGTTCCCCGTTTTTCTTCATAGTTAAGATCTGTTGTCAGGGATATAAAAGAATGTTGTGAGATAGATTTTCTTTTCATTTATGATCCAGGCAGCTATGTTCTAAGAAATCCTCATCATGATCTTTTCAGGTGTCGCATCTTTCCCTCTATGCATCGATGAGTAAGCAATGAATGTTATGAGAGAGTGAAGGCATACATCAGAATTTTTAGAGAGAAAATTTTGGAGTTTATCAGATTTTCTGTTGACTGGGTCAAAATCTGATGGTAAATTTATGAAGTTTCTGATGAGACATCAGAATTTTTACCATAATTTTGATCATTTTTCTGTTCATCAAAATTTTCTTCTTTTGGTGACAAAATGTTTTCTGGTGTTTCTTCGTACCTCATATTGACCATACACAATTTACTGACCAAAAAATTATGTCTCTTTCCATCAAGAGGTTTAGTGAAAATGTTAGCAATTTGTCTTTCTGTTGGAACAAAGTACATTTCAATGTTACCTTTTTTCACGTGATCTTTTATGAAGTGATATCTGACATCAATGTGCTTCATTCTTAAGTGATGCACTGGATTTGATGTTATTGCAATTGCACTTTTTAAATCACATAATATGGGAATTTTCGTCAGATTTACTCCATAATCCCACAACTGAGTTTGCATCTATAACACTTGGGAGAAACAACTTGCTGCTGCTACATACTCTGATTCAACAATGGATGTGGATACACAATTCTGTTTCTTACTTGCCCAACAGACCAATTTGTCTCCCAACATTTGACATGCACCAGATATGCTTTTTCTGTCAAGCTTGCAACCTGCACGATTTGCATCTGTGTATGCTATCAATTCTAAACTTGTGTCTTTAGGATACCACAAACCAAGATCTGATGTTCCTTTTAGATATTTAGGATTGCATTGATATCTTACCAGAAAACAAGTGGAAAACATTATATCTGGTCTACTAGCTATTAAGTATAGCAATGATCCTATCATTCTCCTATAAGTTTTAATATCAAGACTTTTACTATCTGGATCAGAATCAATTTTATTTCTAGTGGCCCTGGGAGTTTCTGAAGTTGAGCAGTTTTCAAGTGAGTATTTTCTTATAATAGTTCTGACATACTTTGATTGACTCAGAAATATGCCATTACTTTGTTGTTTTACTTGCAAACCTAAGAAAAATCTTAACTCACCATCATACTCATTTCAAAATCTTTGGTCATTAGTTTTTCAAACGTTTTGCAAAATTTGGGATTTATTGATCCAAATATAATGTCATCAACATAAATTTGAACCAATAAAGTGTTCCCTTTGTGAGTTTTGAGAATAGAGTTATATCAATAGTACCTTTGGTGAAGCCAAAATTGATCAAGAAGTTTGAAAGAGTTTCATACCTTGCTCTTGGAGCTTGGTTCAACCCATATAATGTGACACCCGGCTATTTAGGCTGTACCGTACAAATGTAACACGTGTCATGAATAAATAAAAAGGCTGTATTTGAATGATTTTGATATTTATATGTGTTATTTAATGTGTTGGTGAATCCAAACATTGATAAAAATTATGTTGGCAACGATAAGATAATCGCTTATCGCGTAACGATTAAAATGCGAAACGAATGTCGGTGACCACCCGATCAGTGTTAAAATCCTAAAAATAGTCTATTATGATTATAATGGTAATATTAATTATGTTCTTGAGGAAAAATAAATTAAAACGCTAAGAAACTCTATTTTTTCGAGTTTGAGCGCGTATCGCGCGATACTGCGCGTATCTGACAAAATGCTGTTAGCCAGTCAAGGCAACTGATAATTATTTCAAGAAGATTTTAGTATAATTATGTTTATAGAATGATAAAAATACTTTAAAACGCACTAAAATGGGATTAAAACACTAGATAAAATACCCGGTATCCAGTAAAATACCAGTTTTGGCCAACAATTTATATATATGCATTGCATATACGGATATATGTATGTGGTGGACATGTGGAAGCTAGAAGGGACATGCTCTCTTCTCTCCCCAACACATGGTGGCCTTGGAAAAACAAAGTGATGATTAATACCACACAAATCTTTCCCATATCTTCCATAATCCAAGAAAGGATTTAAAACAAAATTCATTCTCTTTCTCTCCCTTGTACATCTCGGCCGAAACACACTCTACATCAACCATTTTCATCTTTCCAACTTGTTCTTGAGGATTCAAATCCATTACAAGGTGTTTACAAGTCCATTTGGTGGTTTAGAAGTGATTTCAAGCAACAATCAAGTCCCATATCATCAATCTTTACTAAAAATCATTCAAGAACTTGAAGGTATAAAATTTATTTTAAAAACCTTGTTTTTGATTCTTGATGATCTTGATGATGATGGAAGTTTCTCTTGTTCTTGAATCTAAACATAATCTTGAAAACTAAAACAAATGGGTTTTTGAAACAAAATAAAAATGGGTATGTATGTATATGTATGTATGGTCGTAGGGTGTGTGTGGTATGTATGTAGTTGTGTTTTGATTTTTGTGGAATGAGTCTTGGTTTAACATGATTCCTGAAAGATTGATTTCATGCATGAATCAAAAGGTGTTATAAAAGAATGTTCTGAAAAGGGGTTTTTGATTTGAGATGAATATGTTAAAAAGTGAACTTTGGAAGTTTATGTATGTATATATTTCATGTATATATGTATATATACATACACATGCATGAGAATTTTTGATGATTAAAAATCTTAGATATATAAGAATGAGAATGTCTTGCATTTATGATAAATGATTTGATGATGATCATATGAAGGTTGAAGTGTTTGGATTAATAAAACATGAGTTAAATAAATGTGAAGATGCATTTAGTTCAAGTAAAATGATTGTGATATGATATGGGTGCATTAGATGCACATACTTGAAACATGCATGTTGAAAGATGATCAAGAAATGATGATTTGAACATGATTTGATAAAGATGATTTTTAATCAGGCCCTAAACACTAAAAATATGAATATTTGAAGTGTTAAAATGATATAAAACTTTGTCATAAAGTTTACTAGCTTTGCATGTTGTACTTGGTGCTTTATGTGTTGTAAAATACATGAAATCGCATGATTTATGTGACTTACACAAAAACTGCACTAATTTGATTATAATCATCATTTTAATCAGTAAATTACATGTATTGTGTTAAAATATCAAGTCATTTCGAGTTGGGATGGTTATGGCAACGTTTAACGCAAAACTATACGGTAAAATAGTCAAAAATCGGCTTTTAGAATGATTTTTATGAAACTGATTTAGATCAGTAAGTAAACTGGTTTTTTAGCTTAAAAATAAGTATTTTAACTAATTTTAAGTTTACTTGGTGTTTGGTTGGTCATACGTGACTTCCGACGCCCGAAAACGTTACCGAATCACTAAAATACGCGTTTTACAATGTACACTAGCATGGGTTATTTATGGGTGAGCCTTATGTGTTAAAATGTGTTATGTGATTTAAATATGTGAATGTGATAATATGTTAAGTGTTGACATGATAGCGGGAGTTTAGACTATGCATATACACTTGTGCGTTTTATGTAGTAGAAACGGTAAAATCGCGTTAAACGTGTAACTTGTTTGTCGAGCATGAAATTTGATACATATAAGTTATTTTATGTATGCTTGCCTTAAAAATGACAAAATAGATAAGTTAACGAGATTACGCGTGTTACGATGTTGATTTATGTGTACGTTTATGTATATATATTACGCGCGCAAATCGTAGATATATATTAACGTGCCAACATAATCTAAAACAATAACTTTTCGAGAAAATCTCAAGGTTATGTGAAAATTCTAAGAAACAGAGAAACTTAGGATTTTTGTGATATATTGATTTATAAATCGTTCCTACGTATAATAGGATGTGTAGAAATCAATCTGTGGGATTGCGCTATTTAAAAATACGCACCAAAAGGTGAGTGTCACTAAACCCCCTCTTTTACTGTTTTGTATATTTTTTGGGGGAAGAACACGCCTAAAAGGGTTTAATAATGTTTTTGAAATAAAACATACCTTTTGATATAAATTATATATTTTCATTGAAAATATATGGATTTTGATAAATTATATGTTTTGGGATGAAATGGTTTTGGGGGAATAAATATGTTTCGGGGAGAAATGTGGATTTGTACGGTTTTTGGGGGAAAACAACCGTATAGTTGGAACGAATTTGTTTGATCTTAAGAGAGTAAGTATCGGCATAGACTTACATTTCGGTGGGGATTTCAGGGAATTCGTACAACATCATATATTAAATTTGTCATATTAGTAGGATATATATATATATATATATATATATTAAATTTGTCATATTAGTAGGATATATATATATATATTACATGAGGCAGGCATCATAGATGGTCTCGATATGGACCATGCGCCAATGGTGTCGTTTAATCATTTAAGTATTGCACGCGAGGAATTGTTGGTAGATCTATCGGGTTGACAACCCTGTCGTGACCAGTCGCCCCGTGTCAAGTCAAACGACGAATTTATATTCTGTTTATAGTCTAGCCTTGATTGTCCCTATATTGTAAATATATAGTTCGTAATGTCTAGCGAACTTACGAGTCCGAATATTTGAAGCTAAAAATTTAATATGTAAAACTTGGGAAAATGCCTTACTTGGAGGTTTCAGCTGAAAAACCTACGACGGTTGACCCATGAACTTTATTAAGGAAATGAATGGACTTTCATAAATTATATGGATTTTTATAATAAAAATATAATTAGAAAGCTTTTTCCTTGGGATCAAATTGTTTAAATTTGAATATGTGAACTCACCTTCCTTTGTGTTGACACTTGATTTTAACGTGTTTTTCAGGTACTTGAGTTTAGCTTCGGGAATCATGGCGTATCTTGTGGTTGTTGATGCATGTTTTGTCACTTAATATGTTGGACTAACTTTTAAAACTTTCTGGGACGAATGCAATAAGATCCGTGAGGATCAAAGACAACTTTACTATGTTATGGTTGTGTCATGTTTTGGAACGTTATGTTTAAAAACTTATGTTTTAATTAATATGTTTTAACTAAGATATTATGTCCAACAATTTAATGCATCGAACATCAAGATAAAAATGGGCACCAACTTACGTCACCACTACGTTTTATATTCCGCTGCGACGTTTTTGGGGTGTGACATATAAGGCTTTGTTTAGTTTGTAAACATGTTTGGAAATTTGAGATCAACAAAGCCTTCAGGTTGTTGCACATATACTTCTTCTTCAATTTTACCATATAAAAATGTTGATTTTATATCCATCTGATAAACTTTAAAGTCTTTGGATGCTGCATAAGCAAGGAAGATTCTTACTACTTCTAATATGGCAACTGGAGTAAAGGTTTCATCATAGTCTATGCCTTCTTGTTGACAATACCCTTTTACTACCAGTCTTGCCTTGTTCCTTGTTATGATGCCTTGTTCATCAGATTTGTTTCTAAATACCCATTTTAATCCAATGACAGATTTGTCAGTTGGTCTGGGAACCAGATTCCATACCTGACTTGTTTCAAATTGTTCAAGCTCTTCTTGCATTGCTTGGACCAAACCTGAGTCATTGAGAGCTTATTTGACAGTCTTTGGCTCTACCATGCCCAGAAAGCCTACATAAAGACAATCATGAGTTGTAACTGACCTTGTCTTCACACCTTCTTCTAGGTTCCCAATTATGTTTGATTGGGAATGTCCTTTTATCCATCTGCTGTTGTTATGTGAATTTGTACGTTCTAATGGTTCTGATGTTTCCCCCTGATCTATGGCCTCTATTGTATTAAAAGGATCAGATCTGATGTGCATTTGCATCTTCTTATGAGTTTCCAGAATTCTGATCATTTTATACTATTTCTGATGAAGGTTCCAGATTATCTATAGGGTTAGTATATGAATGATTTTTGGTTGATTCATTGTTTATGCAGTTATATTCAAGAAGTTATTTTGTTAATTGGTGAAGAAGATGCTCAGAATTTTCTTGTTGGTTTGATGAACTTATTTCTTTTAAAATTTCACCAGAAAGTTTAGTTTCTTATGAGTCATCAGATGATAGGTACAAACTCTCTCTTATTGTCCTTGAATTTAGATTAAAGATTCTATAAGCTTTGGAGGACAAAGAGTAACCAAGAAAAATTACCTTTTCAGTTTTTTTTGTCAAATTTTTCTAAACTGTCAAAATCATTAAACACAAAACATCTACAACGAAGGCGTGTAAAAATTTATTGTTTGGAACTCTTCCGTTGATGATGTGATAAGGTGTTTTCTGGTGTCTTTTGTTTATGGCAGTTCTATTTTGTGTAAAACAAGCATTGGCGACGGCTTCTGCCCAAAAATAAGTAGGCAGTTTGGCAGAAGCAAACATGGTTCTTGCTGCTTCTACCAGGGTTCTATTTCTCCTTTCCACTACTCCATTTTGTTGTGGAGTTCTTGGAGCAGAAAAATCATGAGATATTCCTTTGCCAAGAAGGAAAGTCTCAAGTTTTGAATTTTTGAATTTTGTTCCATTATCAGATCTGATCTTTCTTACAAGTAATTTTAAGAGATTTTCTGTTTTTCTGATAAAGTTCATGATCAGATCTAGGGTTTCACTTTTCTTTCTTAGAAATTCAACCCAAGTGTACCTAGAATAGTCATCTACAATGACCAAAATGTATTTCTTTCCAGAAAAAACTTGCTGTGCTGACAGGTCCACAAAGGTCCATATGTAAAAGTTCTAAATTTTGAGTGATTGAAGACTCGGTGACTGTTTTGTGTGAGCCTCTTTTTGATTTTCCTAACACCTATGCTTCACATATTTTATCCTTTTTAGAAGAAATAAAAGGTAGTCCTTTCACCATATTTTTCCTTGCTAATTGGTTTGGAGTTTTGAAATTTAAGTGGGCCAATCTTTTATGCCACAACCAACTGTTACCTTTATTTTCTCTTGAAAATAGACACAATTGAGGAAGCTCAATTTCCTCGTTAAAATCAAAATAATAGATGAATTTTCTTATTCTTTTCCCACTCAAGTATATTTTGTTATCATCTAAACCAATTAATAAACATTTTTCTGCTAAAAGTGTTACCTGAAAGCCTTCGTCATAAAATTGCCCAAAACTGAGTAGATTGTATTTTAAACCTTCTACATAAGCTACCTTCTCAATGGTTAGTGATCCATACTTAATACTACCATAACCCAAAGTTCTTCCCTTTACCCCATTTTCGAAATTTACCAGTTTACCCAGTTTCTGTTTAAAGTTACTGAGTAAGCTCCTATCCCCAATCAAGTGCTCGGAGCTTCCTAGATCGTAGTACCGGATCTGCTGCACATGATGGTTCTGAATTGGTAAGGTTAGAGATTTTTTGGTACCCAAACCTGTTTGAGTACTTTTTCCGATGAAAATTTGTTTAAAATTTCTTCTTCAGATGAGTAATTTTCATCAGAATTTCTACTGAGTGCTGAGCGACTAACAAATTGTTTGTCCTTTGAGAGATGTTGTTGAATTAGCTTCAGTATTTCAACACACATACAATCTATTTTGTCAGTGTTTCTTGACAAATTTAATTGTGATGGAAGATTAACAGACTTTTGAAATTTGGGATGAATTCTTTTTGTATTTTCCAAAAGTGTTTGTTTTTTTCATTGTTTTTTCCTTTTAAGTTGTGTTTTGATGACAAGGAGAAGTTGTCAGAGCTTGCTGATTTGCAAGATTCGTCATCAGATTATGATGTTATTTTATCAGAATTTGGGTCAGATGCTCTTACAAAGGTGGTGGGATTTCTGATGTATATCTTTACATATCCCAGTCCTTCACCTTTGTTCTTTGGTGTTGTTTATCATGATTTTTTTGTATAAATCCTTTCTTTCCTTTTCATAAAATTCAATTTTTGCTTCCTTTGTTAGATTTTCTTCAACTAGTAATTGGTTTTCAGTTTTGACTTTATTTAACAATTTTTGCAAATCATTAGATTTCTTGTTTTCCAAAATTCATTTTCTTTTAAAAATTCAAAATATGTCATAAGCTTATTTAACTGATGTTCTAAGTCTCGATTGTTTGAGCTTACTTTGTGTTCTGAAGAGTCAGATTCTTCATCAGATATTTTTTCCATTAGACAAAAGTTCGCCATTTCTTCTTCTTGCTCATCAGAAGAATCATCTGTTAGCCAGAGTCTGTTCCTGCAATTAGGTTGACATGTTGTTGTCTTTAGGCTTCTTCAAACTTTTTCTCATAGTAAGCAACATCCTTTAGCTTTTTGTTTTTGCATTTTGATGCATAATGTCCCTTTTGTTTACATTTATAACACACTATTTCAGCTTTCCCTTTATCTTTTTATTTACCTTCCATCCTCCCTTTATCATTTTTCTGGTACTTGTTACTTCCTCCCCTTAACCTTTGCTCAAATGTCTTGGTGAGCAATGCAATTGCCTCAACAAATGCTGAAAAATCTGATGAAGTATTAGAATTTTCTAGACTTCCGTTTGGCATTAAGAGGATTTTGGATCAGAATTGATTGTTCTCTGTGCACTGGGGACGAGAGCTATAGGTCCTCCTCTTTGGGTTGAGTTTTCATAGATTTCTTCTTCTCTTGGAACATGTATACTATATAGATCATGTAAGCTCATGTTTCCCAACTCTAGGGTGGATGCTAAAGTCATGGTTAAACTTCTTCATTCCCTTGGTAGAGCATCTAGAAATTTTACATTTCTCTCATCATTGGATTTCTCAACGCCAAACTTTTTGAGATCATCTAATAGTTTAGAAAATCTATTATATGTCTCAGAAAGACTCTCATTGGGAAGACTTTTGAATATCTCATAGGAAGAGACATAATTTGTACGTTTGTTTCTTTTCATTCGCTCTTCTCCTTTACTAAGATTTTTCAACTGATCCCATATCTCTTTAGGGGATGCACATGCATATACCTGAGAGAATATGTTGTTTGGAAGTGCCATAATCAAAATTGATTTGGCCCTTTCATCGGCTTCCACCTTATCCTTGTCTTCCTTGCTCCAATATATTTCTTGTTTTGGAGCCAAGGAGACATGTATTTCTGGTGTATGCTCAGTGTAGGACCAGTTTTGACACCAAACGATTGCGTAACAACACGTTCAACGTGCGGAATCCGTGAACGTGCGTGACCGAACACACAAGAACGTACTATAACCGTGATTCAATTGATTATGACGAGTACATGCAGCGAGAATCACGTAGAGAACTTTCTCTCTCTAGACTTTCTCTCTCTAAGATTAGCTCTCTAATTCCCAAAATGAGCAAAAGTCTTCAACTCTAACACTAACTTCTCTATTTATAGGCCAAGGGATATAATGAGAAATCTCATTATTTACAAAATTGCCACCTTCCCTTGTGACTAAATATAACACTATAAAGACTCGTTATCTTCAGTTTCTCGCTACGGCTCGGATTGACGAAGGCGATAGACATTACTGCACTAACAGACTCCCCCTTGGATATTGCCGCAGTCAATCTCGTAGCATCTTGTCTTTCTATTTCTCGAACAGAATCCCCGTGGATCTGTTTTCAGACTTAGTTGCTCTCCCTCTCGGTAGACTCTTTCTTCAGGCTCCCCCTTTCGTCAAGCTTCCGTGCTTTTAGGATCGATGCCTGGCTTTCCAAATACAAGCTCCTTCAGGATAGTCATCTGGCTCCTTGAATGCATGCTCTCCCTTGCGTTGAGCTTGTCTTCAGACTCCCCCTTAAACTCAGCTGTCGGGATCGTAGTCTGGCCTTCACATGTTCACAAGTTTAGAATCAATTCCTGGCTCTATTCTACATCTGCTCAGGATTTGAAACCTGTCTAACCTGTACATCCTCTACCTCAATATAAGTTTCACAAATTTATAACATTTAGATTTAAGAAACTTACTGGTAGAACTCATTCATTCATCAATCTGTATAGTTACATCAAGTTCAAATGAATGACCTTAATTAACTAACCACACAATCTTTCAAAACATTTGTATATAACATTCAATGTTTTCAACATATTCTCCCAATCCAATTCATCATGTTTAGCACTTGGAATTTTGAAAAACCTCTTTCCAACATCAGTTGTCGAAAATCTTTTTGTATTTTCAAAAATCTATACTAAAACACAATCTTTTTGGATTTTTTATTTTAAAGAAATGCAGTAAAGAAATATCTACAAACAATATTTTTGGTGAGTTTGTGTAAGAGGATCATATCAGTTTTTGAGACAAATCACTAGCACCGTTAAGCTTTAATCATTTTAAGTTCTAAACGATTCACATAGATTGACGATATAGTTGTCCTCTTAAACTCAATCTAAAAACTTTCGAAATGCTTACCGATACGTTAAAGTATATTAATTTTGCACTAAATTCTTATGGACCCCACGATCTCAGCATATCCCCTTATCATGCAATACACTGACTCAAGTAATGCCTTTAAACTTTTATCAACTGTGATATGTGCGAAAACAAAGCAGAATGTTTAAACATTAACAATCAGGTCGATACGCAGAGAAAGTCCAATGTTTAAACAAAATAAGAAAATAAAACAAGTTGAAGTTGTTTAGGATCTAACCACCAGGTCGATACTTCCGTATACGCAGAGGTGATCCAAAGCTTAAACGAACACCAAAGAAAATAAAACAGAACGTTTAGGCACTAACATCCAGTTCGATACTCACGTATACGCAGAGGATGTCCAATGCTTAAACAAAATAAAGAAATAAAACAAGTTTAAATCTTTGCAAAATAAAATGCACAACCATAGCGATTTTTCAGCAAGTTGTGAAAGTTCACAGACTTAACCGGTTTTATGTCTTTCGACAATCAGCGATTACTGAGTAGGTACACAATCATAAAGGACAAAACTAAGTACTATGCTTTCAACTATGTTTCCCACTAGAACTAGGCTTTTTCATTTAAGTTTGTATCGTTATTGCAAATCTACTAGTCTAGCTGAGCGTATCGTCACATCATTAGTGAGACCATTTATCACATTTGACATTACATTTATTTAGCATGCTTTGATAGTCCACTGATGTACTATCATTTCCTCTTTTCACAACAAAACTCATTTTTGCTTTTTCAATGTTTTTGACATTTTCAAATTTTCTAAATTTTTTTTTAAAATTTTTCTCCCCCTAAAAGCAAAATATGTTTCAATTTTGATTTTCAAGGAAAATTTGAAAACAAACTGTACAAGAAACGTGACAAACTGATATCAAATCGCTTCAATTCGCCATTTACTTGGCATAAACAATCAGAACTCCCCCTGACAACAAACTATTTTTCCATTATGATTTCAAAACACTTAAGTTTGTTTTAATTAAAATGGTTTTTCCGGAAAATTAGTTTTATTTGTCTTTTAACAAACTCGGGGTTTAATTCATCACACTGTTTTCAACTACTTGTAGGTTTATCAAAAACAATTTCCAATAGTCATACCATTTGTAAGATAGTTAAATCAAGTACAACTTAATGTCCTTGATTAACCACTTGTAAGTCGAAATATCACAGTTACCAACCTGTGAATTTCTCAAGAAAGATGCCGATTCCTACTCCACACTTACCAACCTGGGAGTTCCGGCAAGTTAGGATTTTACTTGAACAGATTCACCCAAGCCTGACCAGCCTTGGGTTTGACAGTTTTTACCTCAACATATGGCTCTTCTGGTTTTGACGAACCAGAATCATTACCTGAATGTGGCTTGTCTGACTTTGAAGAGTCAGATTCATCGCCAACACGTGGCTCCTTTGTTTCCGAAGAAACAAATTCCTTGCCAGAAGATGGCTCTTTTGTTTTCTCAGAAACAAATTCATTGCCATTTTCTATTGGAACCCATTCTCTACAATGTTTAAGCTTTCCAAATTTGTCAACTCGTGACGTGCATGATTTTTCACAATCTTTGTTATACTTAAACACTTTGAAAAAAGCTTTATCTGAAAATTTAACTTTCTTTGATTTTTCGTTGGTTTGATTAGTTAATTTTTCTTTCTTTATCACCCCTTTTGTCCTCAGATTTGTATCTGATGAATTCGTTTTGCTTGCCTTTTCAGTTGAGGAAAGCAATTCATCAGAACTTTTTCTTGGATTAGCAGTTGTATCCGAGGACAAAATCTTTTCCAAATATTCTCTAACTTTCTTTCTTTTCTTTCTCAATTTGTCTTTCTGCCCTTGTGATAACTTCACTTTTTCTTTTTTCTTTTTCTGTCTTTTGGGCTTTTCTTCAATTTCGACTGATTTCTTCATCATTCTCTGAGATTCAGCCGTCGATCTTTCCTTTGATCTCATTGGGCAATCTCTTGCAATATGTCCTCTGATTTGGCATTCATAGCACCTTCTCGTTTCGAATCTTTGGCTTTGGCAGTTAACAACAATGTGTCCTTGATACCACAAGTGTAACACACTCTGTTATTATACCTTTCACCACTTTCATACTTCACACCACTTTTATACCACACACTTAGATCATAGCATTGAGTTGCCTTGTGGTAATCATGTCCTTTCCTGTATCCTTGATTTGGCATTTGAGAACTGTGGTCAAACCTGCACCACATATTACCAACTTTTTGTAAGTTTTGATTTTTAAATTTTTGTGGTTTTTCATAATGATTGGATGACTTAACTGATGAGCTTTTATTTTCATTTTGAAATTTTTTCGAATTTTTAACTTTTTATTTTTGTTCTACATTCTTCTTAACAGGTTTTTGCTTTGAGCATTCACCTATTTCAGTAGAATGTAAAACAGTATCTCTGAATTTTTCTTTTAATTCCAAAAATATTTTTCTTTTCTCATTTTTCTCATTTTCATCATCAGTTTTGTCATCACAATCTTCAATTTTGACTTTGTCAAAATTTGTGACATTGTCACTTATTGGACTGAATTGATCGGTTCTGGACACACATATGATGCAGAAGTCACAAAACCTTTCAATTTATTCTCTAACTCAGTAATTTTATTTCTTGCACATTTGGCTTCTTTTTCAAGTCGAATGATATTCTCAAGATGAGAATTTATTGCTTCTTGCTTTTCAAGATTATTTTTGCCAAAAATAGATTTTTCTTTTTCTAAAATTTTTATTTGATTTTCAAAATCATTTTCCAAATTTTTCAAATTTTTGTTTTCTAATGACAAACTCTCAACATTCTTTAAAAGTTTGTCATTTTCAGATTTCAGTTTTTCACAATTCAAGCGCAACTCTAGAATCTGTTCATCAACAAATTTCTTCTCATCTTTCAAAGCTTTGTTTTCCACTGTCAAATTCTCCACATCTTTCACTAGTTTGACATTGTCTGCTTCAGATCTATCACATTTTGAGCATTTTTCATTTATCTTTCCAACATCAGCCTCTTTCTTTGTTTCCATTTTGTACGTTCCTGCACAGAAAATTTTAACAAAATCAAGAGGGTTTGCCTTTTCATCTATATAGCAACCTCTCTTAATATCATATTTCATAACATTTTTTGCAACAAGACACACAGAGATTCTTTTCCTCATTTCAATAATCACATCCAAATTGATTTTTTTCTAAATCCTCTTTTATTTCATTCATCAACTTCTCTTTTCTTTTGTCTTTATCAAGCTTGTCTAGTTTAAGCTTATTGATGAAATCTCTTAAACCAAAGTATGAGAAACTAGAATCCCTTTTCAGTTCACTCAAGAATTCATTCCATTCCGAAGGTAATGCATTAGCAAATTTTGAAATTTTTTCATCATTTGAAAACCTTATCTCACATCTATCCAACTTGTTAATTAACTCATCAAACCGTTTATCCAGCTTCTCCAATGATTCATTCTTCATACACAAGAAATTTTTGAATCTTTTAACATAAACATTCTTATCATTTCTCCTTTCATACCAAGATTTACTAGGCCAATTATTTATATTTTCAAGATTCTTGTTTTCCTGTTCATCAAACATTTTGATCACAATTTCTTTGTTAAGTGACTTAATTCAATTTTTTTTTTAAATTCAAAGTCCACAAAATTTCAACTTCTTGATATTTGCGCCTTGTAAATCACCTCGAATCACCTGCAAACAAACAAACAAGCAATCAGTTCAAACGGATTGAATACGTGAAAGTGTGTGTTTGTGAAATCAATCTAAGACTCGTGTCGAAGATTTGTGGACTTGTTCCAATGTAGTTTGGGTGAAATCACTAAATGAATGGGCTTGATCAATATTCTCTGTTCAGTTCACACACATGGCCCGTCAACAACAATGAACTGAGCCCACTGATTCAATTACTTGAACTATATTTCTTTTGAAAATCTGATTGGGCCGATCAATTGGGCTTCAATTGAAATGAATTGTTTGGACCGCAAATATTGATTGGACCGATTATTAAACTAGTGACTTTTGATCAGATAACATGCAAGAGCCGACAAACACATCAAATTTTATTGGGCCACCCAATCCACTTAACCGACAACTCAATTTTATACAAAACTGATTATATTTTTCAATGGAAATCACGTGATATACACCAACTTGATTGGGCCGTCATCTTTAAAGCACATGAATTGATTATCTTTAATTGTTTAAAGAATGTTTGGGCCGAAGATTTTATTGGATAGTTAATACACAAATGAATTGATTGGACTGATTATTAAATGTGGCCGACAATTTGTTTATCAACACAATGCTCATTGGACCTGTATTCAGTCACGTGTAACCACCAGTCAATCCGACAAAAACTTTTAATAATTGCTTTTAATTGGACCGTTTGTATGGACTTATTAACTCAAAACAATTCTAGCCGACAACAAATCAACTGCTAATTGGGCCAATACGTTTGTATTCAGTCGATGTGGGTGACAAACACTTTCAGATGAAAATAACAGTTTCACGCGGAATCACCAATTTCAAGCGAAATCAGGACTTTATCTTTCAAGCGAAATCAACAAGTAACTTCAAGCGGAATTAGTGATTTTGAAACGGGATCTGATTTCGCTTGAACTAACACAGACAATTTCGAGCAGAATAAGGTGTATTTCAAGCGAAATAAGGCACTTTCAAGCCGAATATGCTTTTTCAAGCGGAATCAAGGTGAACTTTCAAGCGGAATCAGGCTGTTAATCACGAAATCGGACCTAAAAACTCATATTTCTCTTAAACGGCTAGGAATTAGGATCTGAAACTTGGTAGGGTTATAGATCAGGTGTTTTCTCACAACATATTAAAAAATCATGAATTTTCGACCGTAAAAACCCGTTCAATTTGACGATTTTCAGTGAAAAACGTGATAAAAATGAAAAAGATGAAGAAATAGATGAAATTCGGATCTAAAATCGATGAAATCCTGTACGAATCTATGTGTTTGATCAGTGCAATCGAGCTCCTGCTCTGATACCACTTGTAGGACCGGTTTTGACACCAAACGATTGCGTAACAACACGTTCAACGTGCGGAATCCGTGAACGTGCATGACCGAACACACAAGAACGTACTATAACCGTGATTCAATTGATTATGACGAGTACATGCACCGAGAATCACGTAGAGAACTTTCTCTCTCTATACTTTCTCTCTCTAGACTTTCTGTCTCTAAGATTAGCTCTCTAATTCCCAAAATGAGCAAAAGTCTTCAACTCTAACACTAACTTCTCTATTTATAGGCCAAGGGATATAATGAGAAATCTCATTATTTACAAAATTGCCACCTTGCCTTTTGACTAAATATAACACTATAAAGACTCGTTATCTTTAGTTTCTCGCTACGGCTCGGATTGACGAAGGCGATAAACATTACTGCACTAACACTCAGCTACTGGACCATCTGGGATTTCAATAGTGGGTATATGTGGGCCTCTCTCAATGGATTGAAATAGAGCTCGATCATGTCCATTTAGGAAATTGATCATCCTGATTCTCCATTGGGGTACTCTCTAACCAAACTCAGAGGCTTTGACAAAGACCCAATATTGAAAGCATTGTTCCAGGTTTGAAAGTTTACCATATTTAGTTTAGAGAAAGTAAAATGAAAATGAGCAATTGACCATTTGAAAATAATTTATTCAATCTACTCTGATACCAATTGTTGATCCTAGATAACAATGCTCTTTTAACTAAATTTGGAAAGTGATTTCAACAAGTATAAAAATAATGTGCGGAAATAGAAATCAAACTTTCAAGAAACACAACTATAGAATTTTGAAGTTTATATAATTTGAAACAAAGTTTATAAGGTGATTGTGAGGTTATTGGCTAATATAAACGAATACTTTAAGAATTTTGTAATGAAGGGCAATGGAGTTTTTATTGTATATAATGAATGCTAGGCTTTTAACTCATTCCCTTTGGTGGTGACTTTTTTATTTATAGAAAGCTTTGTCATGAATAAACATTTGTTTATTCATGCACTTGTCTGCATAAAGTATCTTTTTGGCATATTCATTGAATCCATCCAATGTCAACTTGCTACTTTACTATGGTGGCAGAACCTTATCTCTTAGAAAAATTGGGTTATTAGATTTTCTTCTGATGACCAACTTATTAGAAATCTGTTGAGTTGATCATCAGATTTCTGATGACCAGAAGTTAATAGATTCTGGTGATAAACATCAGATTTATCATCAGACTTATCAGATTGGTCCTTTCTGATCATCATTCTTCATTTGTGATCTAATTCTGATACTTGTTGAAGATGTATCTGCCTTTCTGCTTTTGTATTGTTTATCTTGTACCTTCTTTTTGTGTGACCTTTTGACCTTATCTTCAGTACATGATCAGATCGATCATATATTTCTTTAATACTTACGAAGTTTCCTAGCAGTTCTTGAGTAATTGGTTCTAGAAAAGTATTTATTTTTCAAGTTTTTGTTATCGGATAGGTTGAATTGTGTGTATATTTATAACATGAGCCTAAAAAAGGATATGTTAGATTGACACTGGGTTTGTGTTTCACGATTTTAGAGTTATAAAAAATTAAATACTGTAGTGGCTATGGAGGTTGCTGTGCGGCTGTGATAGTGACAAAAGAAATTTCCGGCGATAACGAGGGCCACCGGTTGTGTTGCATATCTCGCTGATTTGATTATTCCCTCAAACCTAGAGCACCGACATCAGGTAAGTTAGGAAACTTTTTATGTAAGTATTGAAGAAAAAGATAATCAGCCTGATCAATAGAAGAAGATAAAGTCCTGAAGGTCAAAACAACAAGAAGAAATGAGATAGGACACCAGAAATGAACAATACATCTTCCTCTTTGCAGGACAAGTGCATGAATAAACAAATGTTTATTCATGCCCAAGACTTTTTATAAATAGAAAGCTCTCCAGCAAAGGAAAATGAGTTAAGCCTAGCATTTAATACATACTACAAAATTCCATTGCCCTTTCACTAGAGAAATTTCACAAGTATTCGTTTGTATTAGTTAATAACCTTACAATCACCTTGTAAACCATTTTGTTTCAAAGTGATATAAACTTGAAAATTCTGTAGTTCTTGTTTCTTGAAAGTTTGATTTCTATTTCCGCACACTATTTTCATATCTGTTGAAATCATTTGCCATATTACAAGAAAAAAAAGGTTTTTAGTCCATCTGGGACCAACAATTGGTATCAGAGCATACTCAATAAATTATTTTCGAACGGTCAATTGCTCATTCCTTTTTTCTAAATATGGCAAACTATCAAACCTAGAACAATGCTTTCAACATTGGGTCTATGTCAAAGCCTCCGACTTTGGTCAGAGAGGAGTACCCCCAATGGAAAATCATGATGATCAATTTCCTAAATGGACATGATCGAGCTCTGTTTCAATCCATTGTGAGTGGCCCACATGTACCCATGATTGAGATACCAGGCACACTAGGAACCGATGATTCACCTGAAGTACCATTATTTTGGGCCCCAAAAGCTGAAAATTTTTGGGGTGATAATGATAAGAAAAGGGTAGAAGCAGATGAAAGGGCCAAATAACTTTTGATTGTGGCACTTCTTAATGACATATTCTCTCAAGTGGATGCATGTGCATCAGCTAAAGAGATATGGGATCAGTTAGACAATCTTTGTGAAGGAGGAGACAGAATGAAGAGGAACACGAGAACAAATTGTGTTTCCTCTTATGAGAGATTTAAAAGTTTACCAAATGAAACCCTTTGTGAAACTTATAATAGGTTTGCAAAACTTTTAAATGAGCTAAAGAATTTGGAATTGAAAAATCAAACGATGAAAGAAATGTGAAATTCCTAGATGCTCGACCAAGAGAATGGAGAATTCTAACCATGACTTTAGCTTCCACCTTAGAGCTAGGAAATATGAGTCTGCATGACTCGTATAACATTCTTATCCCTAGAGAAGAATAAATATATGAAGAATCAAACCAAAGAGGGGGATCTATTGTCACACCCCCAAAATACCACCTAGGGAATGTCCCTGTTAGGCGTGTGACGTACCAACAATGAGCCACTATTTACATTGAACACAATCAAGTTTATAATTAAAATCTCCAATTATTCATAAAAATATCATCAACAAGTTTAAATGAAAACCAACATGTTCAGCGGAAGCAAATAGTAAACCAAAGTTAAACTGTTTCAAAACCAATGTATAATATCAATAGTGCAATCACATGAATCCCTCCAGTCGACCCATGACCACTCCAGCTACTCCAGACAGCAAGTTCCCAGATCCAAGATATCTAACGACCTGTGAGCATGCAACAAGTGTATCAGACAACGCTGGTGAGTTCATAGTTTTACGAAAACGTTGGTTACCAAGTGTTTAGTTAATCCATTGAATTTAATTCCGAAAGTAATGTTGATAATACCCCGAATACAAGACGGCTCCTGATTATTTTGCCCTTTCTCCAATGCTCCTATCAAAGCATTGGTCATGACTAGGTCATTAGTTCAACACCCGTCCTCCCAGGTACGGGGTGAGGTTGCCAAACCTAAGTAGCGCTACTAACTAATACCATGTTACCTCCCCGGTAACCAAACAACACGGAGGGACTTTAAAGGTGATAGGATGAGTATATTATCCAACATTCCCGTTTTTACCCAAAAGACTTATCCCTCCCCGGGATACCCACTTACTGTCCCAACCACCGAGACGCATGCTCAAGAGAGATGAACTCACCTTAGGTTTGCTCGGTTAGACTAAATTCTCGTTTACGGTTGATCAATCAAACCCTATCGTGGTTACCAGAGACAATCAGTTTCATGAATTCACGATCCACGTATCTAGTCACACGTATTGCTCAAGTAGTAAACAATCAAACATATACATCACGTATGTCATACAAGTATTCCGGTCATAGTACATTTACAGTACAAGTTCACATAATGCAAGTACACACGTATCGGTTCATTCGCATCCTTTAACCATTTCAATATCATGTTCATGTTTCAATACATCACCCGACCGATCAGTTTGTTATTCACGCATCATATTATACACACCACACTTATGCAAAATGTAATAATCAATCATGCAACACGCGTATCCCTAACATATACCATGACCATAATATTTATCAGACGTTTGGGCCTTGCGCAGCCCAGCCCACTCATTTACTAGACTACCCGGCCCACTGGTATGTTTTCACTAAAGGTTGCAGCCAAACTATCAGTAATCCATTCCACATTGTATGACCCATTAATTGCTGTTGCGTGGCCCATCATTCCCAGGCCCGACTGAGATTGTGACTAGTCTGACCCGAGGTCCAATGGTTTATACCCCACAATTGATTTAAAACAACCTGATGAAGCCTTTTAAACATAAAGTATGCATTTACCCCAATAATTAACATCGCCATTTAATCGACAGTTCTTGTTCCTTGTTAAACAATAAATATCAGTGAACATAATGTTCAATTTAGTTCAATCAATATCAAGTTCACAAACCCCAATCATAGTCCACCGAACTGTTCCATCATATCGATATTAATATAAATTTCAATAATAATAATAGTTATCCAATCGAGTAATTAATGGCACAAAACAGCTCATTCATATCATCGATTCACAATCACAAGCACACAGTGCCTACATTTGTTACCACATGTATATGTCTATTCAAATTACATAGCTATCACAACATACAATTCGATTCTTGTGTATACTTATCAAAATAATATTACTGATGCCACTATTTCCTGATCATACAATATGCATGTTATATTGCACGTAGATTTCACCTAGATACACAATCATTAAAACAACCGACCAAGTTCAATAATCATAAGAAATACTAACCGTAAAACTGATGAGAATATGATGATGATGATCACGACAGGGGGGGTTGCCACTGAAACCGTGCGATCAGGGGAGTCTAGGGTTGATTATGCTGGTGCTCTCCTGTTACGTAACTATATGTGTGGATATATACCAAGATTGATGGCCGGCCCCAATATCAAGCACTACTTGGGCTCTACTAGGCCCAACTTTACTTTGGTGTACACATGGGCCTAAGATGGAACTCGGATGTGTGTGTGTGAGCACAAGAATTCGCAATAATCAGCCCACTATATGTGCGGCCCAAGATTAGCGGCCCAACACTAACAGAGTTATCCTACGTTATCTAGCCGAGTTATTCTACGATTAGATTAATGGAGTTATACCAATACTGTCACACCCCGACCATGTGAGACAACGAAACGTGGCGGAAACGTCGGGGAGTGTTGTAACAGAATTAATTGTTTCAAATCCATGGCAATTGAAGTTTCGTTTTATTAATCAAACATGAAAGTTTACATTGTTTTAAACAAGAACCAAAGAGTACATAACATAAATTAACTAGTTCTTGTCTCGTTTTAAGTCACTAAGGCACAGGTCTGCCTAAGTATGTCTTGATAAGTCCTATGCATCATCTCCTGAAAACACATGTGAAAATAGGTACGTCAGCATAAAAATGCCTGTGAGATACATAGGTTTTGAGAAAATAGGATTCGTGACTTATGTTTGAGAAAATGTTTAGTCATGAACCTTGTAATTTGCTTTGTCTTGTAAATCATTTGAAAAACGATAAGATCAGATGATATGTATAAATAAGAGAATAATGTATGGTTAAATGAATAACCATGTAAGATGAGTTTATATAAGATAAGTTGTTTGTAAATCAATGTCTTGTGAAAAGTATGTTATTTGTATAAAATGTTATATGTCTCAAACTGACATGATTCAAATAACGCTACGATATGTAATACCATACAAACACTTATATATAGGAAGTACCAGCGGCGTATCCACCATGCTTGTATCATATTACACACGCCTCGTTACTTAATCACTTACTCAAACCAAACTACCAAAGTAAAATGTTCATGTCTAATGTAAATCATGTAATGTGTATCCAAAATGTAAGCATGTGATGAATAACAAATGTACTAAGTATGCAACAAAAGACATACATAGCATAAAGTGTAATGTATAACAATGTACTAAGTACGCACACAATGGGCATACATAGCATAAAATGTAATGTAAAACAATGTACTAAGTACGCACACAATGGGCATACATAGCATGTAATGTAAGGTAAGGCAATGTACTAAGTACGCACACAATGGGCATACATAGCATTTAATATAAGGCAATGTACTAAGTACGCACACAATGGGCATACATAGCATAAAATGTAATGAAATCATGTACTATAAATGTACTAATGAACATAGCAGGTATATGATGTGAAAGCATGAAAGTAACAAGTAGGCACATGTGTTCCACCCCAAAACATTTGGAAAACAGTAAAAGAGGGGTCTATGTACTCACTTGAGATTGCTCAGAAGTCCTAAGATAACCACCAAGCAATGCTAGAGATCACGGATATCAAACGACACCTAATATAGGTAACTATGTTAATATACCGGACCTAAATCGGAGGATCGGATAGAATGAGGGCTCGTAAACCAAATGAGTATGGGAACTCATGTAGTATGGTTTAACAAAGCCTACATACTAAATGAAACCTAACCTAAGTGCTTATGACCCATTACGACCCGTTTAGGTAGCTTATGCTACTTTAACGCGTCGTTCGCGTAAAACGCGTTGAGACTGCCTAACTAGTCCTATGACAAGTAAAATATGCCTTAACATGTCTAATATTGTTACCAAATCAGTTTAGATACCAAAAGTTATGTTACATATGCTTAAAATGAATTTTGGCGTAAAAAGGGCATTTTGGTAATTTACCTAAGGCATATAAACTACCTATCATACAACTACTTAAACGAAGCGACCATAAGGTATAACCTCGGAAGGTTATTCCCTATATACTATGGTCACCTAATGTGTTTGGTCGGATCCTAATGATCGACCAAACGGGTCGGGTTCGAAAGTATAAGCGATTGTTTAGATCGCTTACCTTACGCCCCTATACAAGCACTAAACTAAAAGTGACGAGCTAAGCATGTTAAAACATGCTTAACTAAGTTTAGAAAACAGGTTTGGTATCAAAACAAACGGTTTTGATACCTAAGAGTAGTTTGGTCACAAAACACGCAAGAATGCGCGTTTTGGCCGAAACTACGGCTCGTCACTGAGCCTAGATAACGTGGTAATCAGTAGGTATAGTCACTAGGGACTATAACCATCGTGATTACAATCACGTTGCGAAGTTCAAACGAACTTCGCATTGACCATAAACTGGTCAATGCAGAAAGTCAAACAAAGTTTGACTTTCGGACTCGAAAAGCAATAAAAGAACGAAGGAACACTTACAAAGGGTCCCCGAATGCTAATCTTGATTCAAGTAGCTCAGGTATGAAACAAAGGTTCCAACTTAGAGCTTCTCAAATCAGATTCTTGTGAGGAATGAGTGAAAATGTGATGGGTATTTATAGATTTCGGTTCACCGTTAGGATCGTTTCTTGGAGAAGAGGGAATGATCTAGCCCGTACACTTGTCGGAATGTTGTGGTAACTGATTTTGGCCACCACAAGAGATTAACATGTGGCACTTGGCCTTTGGGGAGTGTTTAAGGGCAGTTAACAGCTGAGAAAAATGATTTTCTGCATCTGACCCTTGCTTACGGACCTCAACATTATCAGTGTTGAGGTCCGTAAGGACCTTGCAGACCTGAATCTTTCAAAAATGGCAGAACAGGACTCTGTGCCCGTATCGTCGTGTTTTGGCACTTCTAACACCCGTCAAACCCAATTTCAAGCTCCACAATGATGTTAAAGTATAGGGAACTTAAAATGTGATAAAAAATATCTCGGATGTCGGTTCGTTTGGCCGTACGGTTGCGTTGTTCTGTTAATTACGACGGAATGCGCATAAGCGCGAAAAACGATCCAAATGGCGTGACGAATGGATTTTTCTCAAGCCAAACACTAAAATAAAATATTTTAGTGCTTACATAAATTTTTTGATGTCCGGATGTATTCAGAACGTAAGTTATGCGCGAAAATGCAAACTTGTGCACTTTTTGACGCTTTTAGTCCCTGAATGACCCAAAAGTTTATTTTAGCACACCGAACCCCTCAAAGCCTATTTCTAAGCTATAAAAAGGATATTTAAGGTGTGTTTAACTTATGGTCATGTTCCAGAATGTTCGTTACAGTTCAAATTGGCATACTTTCGCAGTTTGTTAACTTTAGTCCCTGTAAGCGATTTAACTCGATTTTGCCATACCAAAGCCCTCAAAACTTATTTATAAGTTATATAAAGGTTATTTAAGATATGTTAAGCCTATTTCACTATTCCGGAGTGTTTGTTGCATTAAACTGGCTATATCTACGCATCAGAGCGCGTATAACCCTCTAGAAAGCAATTTAAAGCTTAAAATCGAACAAGAGTTGATATGTGCAAACGATACACATATTTTTACAAATCCCAAGTATGAAATACAATATTTCATTGGTTTGGCATTTGTTTGATGGTTGAAGTGACACAGGTGTCACAGTCTCCCCTACTTTAGGAAATTTCGTCCCGAAATATAATTTTAGGAGAAACTTGTGAGGACGACGGTGATGTTTTCGCTTTGAATGAACCCCTTGAAACCTAAGTAGAACTCTGGGCCATGATAGGGTTCTTAGCGAAATTGTCAATCCCTCAAAGTGAAGTCCTTGTAGCAGCAAAACATGGAGTTTCAAACTATGGATAGGAGAACGTTTCCCATGAAGACTTATCATAAGAAACTTGAATTCACGATTGGGAAGTGTAAGATAAAATGACATCGGTCAAAGTCCAAGAATTCTCCCGTATCATTACTCTTGTCACTATTGGTCTTTACACATGACAAAACTTCCCGTGGTTTATGTGCACTGAATTCCATAATTATGTAGGCCTCCATAATTACGTACTTCCTTGCAAAGTCCGCACAGTTCATTTCATAATGCGTATGGGAAATAAATCAAACGAATAATCCTGTGGTGATTTAACTTGACTGCAATAGAGTCTCTTTAACTAGGTCACCAAAGGATTAAATCAACGAACAATCTCTTCAGCTAAACTACCCAAGAGAAATATTTAACTACATCGACGTAGGATGTCTTTAACTAGATTGTCAAACCAATCTCTTCAACTAAACTACCCAAGAGAAGTATTTAACTACATCGACGTAGGATGTGTTTAACTAGATTGTCGAACCAATCTCTTCAACTAAACTACCCAAGAGGAATATTTAACAACATCGACGTAGGATGTCTTTAACTAGATTGTCGAACCAATCTCTTCAACTAAACTACCCAAGAGGAATATTTAACTACATCGACGTAGGATGTCTTTAACTAGATTGTCGAACCAATCTCTTCAACTAAACTACCCAAGAGGAATATTTAACTACATCGACGTAGGATGTCTTTAACTAGATTGTCGAACCAATCTCTTCAACTATATCAACACACGTTGTCCTTAAACTTTGGAATAGTACTTTATAATCCAAGGGACTTAACTACAACGTAGAAGTCCATTAAGGATTTAAGATAGTACCTTTTTGAATATCCTACTACGAACCCTTCATATGAAGATAAGAAAGATTCTATGAGGATTTGGATAACGAATATCCAGAGTATACAAAAACACAAAAATGCATAAAAGAAAACACAAAATGCATAAACACATAGTCACACAACCACAAAATTGTTTATCTAGATCTTTAATTTGTTAATTTGTTTTGTTGATTGCGTACATGTATTTGAAGCACACTAGGAATCCATTCCGTGGATTTCATTTGGTACTTTAAACATTAGCAAGAATCTAACTATGAAGATAGAAAGATCTTCCAAAAATTCGATTTCGTTTTCAAGAAAACGCAATATTCGAATTAAGGTACAATAATTTTAGAATATACGGAAATACCCTTAGGTACCCTATTAAGAATTTATAGTGGTACTTTGGGTATTCGTACAGAGTTGTAACTTGCGCCTTGTACTTCGTTTCCTTGGAAGAAATGGGTACTTTGGATTTCCGTGGAAAACGCAAGAGATAATAAAATGGAAGAAATTACGGGGTAGTCTGTTCTTCAAGGAATACGGTTCTTTGATTGTCGGTATTGTAGGGGATATGTTGTTTATACATACAACCACATAAATACATTGCAATGTAAATAAAAGATTTATTTATAAACAACAACAACTGTTTTATGGACCTTGACAACAAAAGAAAATAATACATAAGGCTTGATTATTTCTAAACAAAATTGTCTTCTAGTTGGTCCGATGCTCATCCCTGCGCTGGATTCGCATTAGCAATCTTTGGGCAATTTCTTCGGAAATGGCCCATCTCGCCACAGTTGAAGCAAGGACCTAGTGGAAGACGAGCTCGAGCAGGATTTACTTGAGGTTGGTTTGGACCACCTTGGTTTGGAGTAAATCGACAAGCATTAGCCAGGTGATCGAGTCGCCCACATGATGCACATAAACGACACTGTAGGTGAGCTAAGTGGTGTGCATTACATTTGTCGCATATCGGTGCAGTACCGGCATAAGGTTTCCTTGCAGGAGGTTGAGTTGGTTGGTTGCGGGTGTTTTGGTTGGGTTGAGCAGCAATCGCACAATTCTGCGAAGCCTTACGCTTCTTAGACTTCTCAGGGGATCCAGTCTGTTCATCCATGGTCTTTGATTCCTCGATTGGCTTCTTGTCACCCTTTCGAAAAAGTTTATGCTTTCTGATCTGAGATTCAGTCAAGGTTGCAGATAGCTCAATGGCCTGCCTAACCGTAGTGGGGTTACTACCAGTAACAATGTCCTGAACTGAGTCAGGGAGACCATCAATGTATTTCTTGATCGCCTTATCCAAAGGCGTAACCATGGTAGGGCACAACAGGCTCAGCTCCTCAGATCGATCAGTGTATGCTCGATGTTCACCGCTGTCTTGCTTAAGATCGTCGAATTCCCTTTCCAATGCCCTGATCTCGTGACGAGGACAGAATTCCTTCATCATCAGTGCTCGAAGTTCTTCCCAAGTTTGGACCAGTGCCACTTCGGCACCCCTATCTCTCACCACACCGTTCCACCACGTCAAAGCTCGTTTCTCAAAGACACTAGATGCGAAATCTACCTTTCGCTCGTTTGGACATTGAACATGCCTGAAGGTGCTCTCTAGACTCTCGAACCATTGCAGAAGTGCAGTCGCTCCTTGAGACCCAGAAAACTTTGATGGCTTAGCCGAGTTGAACGTCGTGAAGTTGCAGGGGGCATTATTGTTGTTGAGAGCTTGGTGACATTGAGCAACGATGTTCGGGATTGCAACAGTCATTTGCTGTGTAATGACAGCTGCCAGCTCTTCAATAGATACCGGATTTTCGCGTCGAGGAGGCATTCTTAAAAAAAAGGGAAACAAGAGAGAAAATAAATGAAATGGCATTGGGTAAGAATAGGATGTTACAATTACCGACCAAAATCATGGGTGATGGTCATTTGTTTAAACCATGAAGCAAACAAACGACACAAAGGCTGAGTCAAAGCAAATAGATCCTCATAATGTATCGCGAAGACATGCTCGCCTATAAGTGGGCACTCACCCCAAGAGTTCCCAGGTAAGAGTGACTGGTCCGATTATGTGGATTTGTACGAACACTCTAGCCTTAGACAGAAAACTCAGGGTACAGGCATTCACTCTTCCAGTTTGCACGTGTTCACACTATTTAGGACCCAAAACTTTGACGAGAGTTTTGAAAATTTAAAGGGGTTCAAAACCTTATAACAGAGGGTTCAAAACCTTGTAATCAATCATCCTAGAACAGATGATTAATTTTCAAAGCGGTTTTGAAATTTATGTTCTTGTTGGGGTCGTCGCCTAAGGATAGGTGACGGTATTGTTTTATGGCTAAACGCAAGTAAACTCGCGTTAGGGTCCTAGGAAGGTTATAGACTAGGTCAAAGCATTACTAATAACCTAATTCCCTATAACCATTGGCTCTGATACCATCTTTTATGTCACACCCCGACCACGTGAGACAACGAAACGTGGCGGAAACGTCAGGGAGTGTTGTAACAGAATTAATTGTTTCAAATCCATGGCAATTGAAGTTTCGTTTTATTAATCAAACATGAAATTTTACATTGTTTTAAACAAGAACCAAAGAGTACATAACATAAATTGACTAGTTCTTGTCTCGTTTTAAGTCACTAAGGCACAGGTCCGCCTAAGTATGTCTTGATAAGTCCTATGCATCATCTCCTGAAAACACATGTGAAAATAGGTACGTCAGCATAAAAATGCCTGTGAGATACATAGGTTTTGAGAAAATAGGATTCGTGACTTATGTTTGAGAAAATGTTTAGTCATGAACCTTGTAATTTGCTTTGTCTTGTAAATCATTTGAAAAACGATAAGATCAGATTATATGTATAAATAAGAGAATAATGTATGGTTAAATGAATAACCATGTAAGATGAGTTTGTATAAGATAAGTTGTTTGTAAATCAATGTCTTGTGAAAAGTATGTTATTTGTATAAAATGTTACATGTCTCAAACTGACATGATTCAAATAACGCTACGATATGTAATACCATACAAACACTTATATATAGGAAGTACCAGCGGCGTATCCACCATGCTTGTATCATATTACACACGCCTCGTTACTTAATCACTTACTCAAACCAAACTACCAAAGTAAAATGTTCATGTCTAATGTAAATCATGTAATGTGTATCCAAAATGTAAGCATGTGATGAATAACAAATGTACTAAGTATGCAACAAAAGACATACATACCATAAAGTGTAATGTATAACAATGTACTAAGTACGCCCAAAATGGGCATACATAGCATAAAATGTAATGTAAAACAATGTACTAAGTACGCACACAATGGGCATACATAGCATGTTATGTAAGGCAATGTACTAAGTACGCACACAATGGGCATACATAGCATGTAATGTAAGGCAATGTACTAAGTACGCACACAATGGGCATACATAGCATAAAATGTAATGAAATCATGTACTATAAATGTACTAATAAACATAGCAGGTATATGATGTGAAAGCATGAAAGTAACAAGTAGGCACATGTGTTCCACCCCAAAACGTTTGGAAAACAGTAAAAGAGGGGTCTATGTACTCACTTGAGATTGCTCAGAAGTCCTAAGATAACCACCAAGCAATGCTAGAGATCACGGATATCAAACGGCACCTAATATAGGTAACTATGTTAATATACCGGACCTAAATCGGAGGATCGGATAGAATGAGGGCTCGTAAACCAAATGAGTATGGGAACTCATGTAGTATGGTTTAACAAAGCCTACATACTAAATGAAACCTAACCTAAGTGCTTATGACCCATTACGACCCGTTTAGGTAGCTTATGCTACTTTAACGCGTCGTTCGCGTAAAACGCGTTTGGACCGCCTAACTAGTCCTATGACAAGTAAAATATGCCTTAACATGTCTAATATTGTTACCAAATCAGTTTAGATACCAAAAGTTATGTTACATATGCTTAAAATGAATTTTGGCGTAAAAAGGGCATTTTGGTAATTTATCTAAGGCATATAAACTACCTATCATACAACTACTTAAACGAAGCGACCATAAGGTATAACCTCGGAAGGTTATTCCCTATATACTATGGTCACCTAATGTGTTTGGTCGGATCCTAATGATCGACCAAACGGGTTGGGTTCGAAAGTATAAGCGATTGTTTAGATCGCTTACCTTACGCCCCTATACAAGCACTAAACTAAAAGTGACGAGCTAAGCATGTTAAAACATGCTTAACTAAGTTTAGAAAACAGGTTTGGTATCAAAACAAACGGTTTTGATACCTAAGAGTAGTTTGGTCACAAAACACGCAAGAATGCGCGTTTTGGCCGAAACTACGGCTCGTCACTGAGCCTAGATAACGTGGTAATCAGTAGGTATAGTCACTAGGGACTATAACCATCGTGATTACAATCACGTTGCGAAGTTCAAATGAACTTCGCATTGACCATAAACTGGTCAATGCAGAAAGTCAAACAAAGTTTGACTTTCGGACTCGAAAAGCAATAAAAGAACGAAGGAACACTTACAAAGGGTCCCCGAATGCTAATCTTGATTCAAGTAGCTCAGGTATGAAACAAAGGTTCCAACTTAGAGCTTCTCAAATCAGATTCTTGTGAGGAATGAGTGAAAATGTGATGGGTATTTATAGATTTCGGTTCACCGTTAGGATCGTTTCTTGGAGAAGAGGGAATGATCTAGCCCGTACACTTGTCGGAATGTTGTGGTAACTGATTTTGGCCACCACAAGAGATTAACATGTGGCACTTGGCCTTTGGGGAGTGTTTAAGGGCAGTTAACAGCTGAGAAAAATGATTTTCTGCATCTGACCCTTGCTTACGGACCTCAACATTATCAGTGTTGAGGTCCGTAAGGACCTTGCAGACCTGAATCTTTCAAAAATGGCAGAACAGGCCTCTGTGCCCGTATCGTCGTGTTTTGGCACTTCTAACACCCGTCAAACCCAATTTCAAGCTCCACAATGATGTTAAAGTATAGGGAACTTAAAATGTGATAAAAAATATCTCGGATGTCGGTTCGTTTGGCCGTACGGTTGCGTTGTTCTGTTAATTACGACGGAATGCGCATAAGCGCGAAAAACGATCCAAATGGCGTGACGAATGGATTTTTCTCAAGCCAAACACTAAAATAAAATATTTTAGTGCTTACATAAATTTTTTGATGTCCGGATGTATTCAGAACGTAAGTTATGCGCGAAAATGCAAACTTGTGCACTTTTTGACGCTTTTAGTCCCTGAATGACCCAAAAGTTTATTTTAGCACACCGAACCCCTCAAAGCCTATTTCTAAGCTATAAAAAGGATATTTAAGGTGTGTTTAACTTATGGTCATGTTCCAGAATGTTCGTTACAGTTCAAATTGGCATACTTTCGCAGTTTGTTAACTTTAGTCCCTGTAAGCGATTTAACTCGATTTTGCCATACCAAAGCCCTCAAAACTTATTTATAAGTTATGTAAAGGTTATTTAAGATATGTTAAGCCTATTTCACTATTCCGGAGTGTTTGTTGCATTAAACTGGCTATATCTACGCATCAGAGCGCGTATAACCCTCTAGAAAGCAATTTAAAGCTTAAAATCGAACAAGAGTTGATATGTGCAAACGATACACATATTTTTACAAATCCCAAGTATGAAATACAATATTTCATTGGTTTGGCATTTGTTTGATGGTTGAAGTGACACAGGTGTCACAGTCTCCCCTACTTTAGGAAATTTCGTCCCGAAATATAATTTTAGGAGAAACTTGTGAGGACGACGGTGATGTTTTCGCTTTGAATGAACCCCTTGAAACCTAAGTAGAACTCTGGGCCATGATAGGGTTCTTAGCGAAATTGTCAATCCCTCAAAGTGAAGTCCTTGTAGCAGCAAAACATGGAGTTTCAAACTATGGATAGGAGAACGTTTCCCATGAAGACTTATCATAAGAAACTTGAATTCACGATTGGGAAGTGTAAGATAAAATGACATCGGTCAAAGTCCAAGAATTCTCCCGTATCATTACTCTTGTCACTATTGGTCTTTACACATGACAAAACTTCCCGTGGTTTATGTGCACTGAATTCCATAATTATGTAGGCCTCCATAATTACGTACTTCCTTGCAAAGTCCGCACAGTTCATTTCATAATGCGTATGGGAAATAAATCAAACGAATAATCCTGTGGTGATTTAACTTGACTGCAATAGAGTCTCTTTAACTAGGTCACCAAAGGATTAAATCAACGAACAATCTCTTCAGCTAAACTACCCAAGAGAAATATTTAACTACATCGACGTAGGATGTCTTTAACTAGATTGTCAAACCAATCTCTTCAACTAAACTACCCAAGAGAAGTATTTAACTACATCGACGTAGGATGTGTTTAACTAGATTGTCGAACCAATCTCTTCAACTAAACTACCCAAGAGGAATATTTAACAACATCGACGTAGGATGTCTTTAACTAGATTGTCGAACCAATCTCTTCAACTAAACTACCCAAGAGGAATATTTAACTACATCGACGTAGGATGTCTTTAACTAGATTGTCGAACCAATCTCTTCAACTAAACTACCCAAGAGGAATATTTAACTACATCGACGTAGGATGTCTTTAACTAGATTGTCGAACCAATCTCTTCAACTATATCAACACACGTTGTCCTTAAACTTTGGAATAGTACTTTATAATCCAAGGGACTTAACTACAACGTAGAAGTCCATTAAGGATTTAAGATAGTACCTTTTTGAATATCCTACTACGAACCCTTCATATGAAGATAAGAAAGATTCTATGAGGATTTGGATAACGAATATCCAGAGTATACAAAAACACAAAAATGCATAAAAGAAAACACAAAATGCATAAACACATAGTCACACAACCACAAAATTGTTTATCTAGATCTTTAATTTGTTAATTTGTTTTGTTGATTGCGTACATGTATTTGAAGCACACTAGGAATCCATTCCGTGGATTTCATTTGGTACTTTAAACATTAGCAAGAATCTAACTATGAAGATAGAAAGATCTTCCAAAAATTCGATTTCGTTTTCAAGAAAACGCAATATTCGAATTAAGGTACAATAATTTTAGAATATACGGAAATACCCTTAGGTACCCTATTAAGAATTTATAGTGGTACTTTGGGTATTCGTACAGAGTTGTAACTTGCGCCTTGTACTTCGTTTCCTTGGAAGAAATGGGTACTTTGGATTTCCGTGGAAAACGCAAGAGATAATAAAATGGAAGAAATTACGGGGTAGTCTGTTCTTCAAGGAATACGGTTCTTTGATTGTCGGTATTGTAGGGGATATGTTGTTTATACATACAACCACATAAATACATTGCAATGTAAATAAAAGATTTATTTATAAACAACAACAACTGTTTTATGGACCTTGACAACAAAAGAAAATAATACATAAGGCTTGATTATTTCTAAACAAAATTGTCTTCTAGTTGGTCCGATGCTCATCCCTGCGCTGGATTCGCATTAGCAATCTTTGGGCAATTTCTTCGGAAATGGCCCATCTCGCCACAGTTGAAGCAAGGACCTAGTGGAAGACGAGCTCGAGCAGGATTTACTTGAGGTTGGTTTGGACCACCTTGGTTTGGAGTAAATCGACAAGCATTAGCCAGGTGATCGAGTCGCCCACATGATGCACATAAACGACACTGTAGGTGAGCTAAGTGGTGTGCATTACATTTGTCGCATATCGGTGCAGTACCGGCATAAGGTTTCCTTGCAGGAGGTTGAGTTGGTTGGTTGCGGGTGTTTTGGTTGGGTTGAGCAGCAATCGCACAATTCTGCGAAGCCTTACGCTTCTTAGACTTCTCAGGGGATCCAGTCTGTTCATCCATGGTCTTTGATTCCTCGATTGGCTTCTTGTCACCCTTTCGAAAAAGTTTATGCTTTCTGATCTGAGATTCAGTCAAGGTTGCAGATAGCTCAATGGCCTGCCTAACCGTAGTGGGGTTACTACCAGTAACAATGTCCTGAACTGAGTCAGGGAGACCATCAATGTATTTCTTGATCGCCTTATCCAAAGGCGTAACCATGGTAGGGCACAACAGGCTCAGCTCCTCAGATCGATCAGTGTATGCTCGATGTTCACCGCTGTCTTGCTTAAGATCGTCGAATTCCCTTTCCAATGCCCTGATCTCGTGACGAGGACAGAATTCCTTCATCATCAGTGCTCGAAGTTCTTCCCAAGTTTGGACCAGTGCCACTTCGGCACCCCTATCTCTCACCACACCGTTCCACCACGTCAAAGCTCGTTTCTCAAAGACACTAGATGCGAAATCTACCTTTCGCTCGTTTGGACATTGAACATGCCTGAAGGTGCTCTCTAGACTCTCGAACCATTGCAGAAGTGCAGTCGCTCCTTGAGACCCAGAAAACTTTGATGGCTTAGCCGAGTTGAACGTCGTGAAGTTGCAGGGGGCATTATTGTTGTTGAGAGCTTGGTGACATTGAGCAACGATGTTCGGGATTGCAACAGTCATTTGCTGTGTAATGACAGCTGCCAGCTCTTCAATAGATCCGGATTTTCGCGTCGAGGAGGCATTCTTAAAAAAAAGGGAAACAAGAGAGAAAATAAATGAAATGGCATTGGGTAAGAATAGGATGTTACAATTACCGACCAAAATCATGGGTGATGGTCATTTGTTTAAACCATGAAGCAAACAAACGACACAAAGGCTGAGTCAAAGCAAATAGATCCTCATAATGTATCGCGAAGACATGCTCGCCTATAAGTGGGCACTCACCCCAAGAGTTCCCAGGTAAGAGTGACTGGTCCGATTATGTGGATTTGTACGAACACTCTAGCCTTAGACAGAAAACTCAGGGTACAGGCATTCACTCTTCCAGTTTGCACGTGTTCACACTATTTAGGACCCAAAACTTTGACGAGAGTTTTGAAAATTTAAAGGGGTTCAAAACCTTATAACAGAGGGTTCAAAACCTTGTAATCAATCATCCTAGAACAGATGATTAATTTTCAAAGCGGTTTTGAAATTTATGTTCTTGTTGTGGTCGTCGCCTAAGGATAGGTGACGGTATTGTTTTATGGCTAAACGCAAGTAAACTCGCGTTAGGGTCCTAGGAAGGTTATAGACTAGGTCAAAGCATTACTAATAACCTAATTCCCTATAACCATTGGCTCTGATACCATCTTTTATGTCACACCCCGACCACGTGAGACAACGAAACGTGGCGGAAACGTCAGGGAGTGTTGTAACAGAATTAATTGTTTCAAATCCATGGCAATTGAAGTTTCGTTTTATTAATCAAACATGAAATTTTACATTGTTTTAAACAAGAACCAAAGAGTACATAACATAAATTAACTAGTTCTTGTCTCGTTTTAAGTCACTAAGGCACAGGTCCGCCTAAGTATGTCTTGATAAGTCCTATGCATCATCTCCTGAAAACACATGTGAAAATAGGTACGTCAGCATAAAAATGCCTGTGAGATACATAGGTTTTGAGAAAATAGGATTCGTGACTTATGTTTGAGAAAATGTTTAGTCATGAACCTTGTAATTTGCTTTGTCTTGTAAATCATTTGAAAAACGATAAGATCAGATTATATGTATAAATAAGAGAATAATGTATGGTTAAATGAATAACCATGTAAGATGAGTTTGTATAAGATAAGTTGTTTGTAAATCAATGTCTTGTGAAAAGTATGTTATTTGTATAAAATGTTATATGTCTCAAACTGACATGATTCAAATAACGCTACGATATGTAATACCATACAAACACTTATATATAGGAAGTACCAGCGGCGTATCCACCATGCTTGTATCATATTACACACGCCTCGTTACTTAATCACTTACTCAAACCAAACTACCAAAGTAAAATGTTCATGTCTAATGTAAATCATGTAATGTGTATCCAAAATGTAAGCATGTGATGAATAACAAATGTACTAAGTATGCAACAAAAGACATACATACCATAAAGTGTAATGTATAACAATGTACTAAGTACGCCCAAAATGGGCATACATAGCATAAAATGTAATGTAAAACAATGTACTAAGTACGCACACAATGGGCATACATAGCATGTAATGTAAGGCAATGTACTAAGTACGCACACAATGGACATACATAGCATGTAATGTAAGGCAATGTACTAAGTACGCACACAATGGGCATACATAGCATAAAATGTAATGAAATCATGTACTATAAATGTACTAATGAACATAGCAGGTATATGATGTGAAAGCATGAAAGTAACAAGTAGGCACATGTGTTCCACCCCAAAACGTTTGGAAAACAGTAAAAGAGGGGTCTATGTACTCACTTGAGATTGCTCAGAAGTCCTAAGATAACCACCAAGCAATGCTAGAGATCACGGATATCAAACGGCACCTAATATAGGTAACTATGTTAATATACCGGACCTAAATCGGAGGATCGGATAGAATGAGGGCTCGTAAACCAAATGAGTATGGGAACTCATGTAGTATGGTTTAACAAAGCCTACATACTAAATGAAACCTAATCTAAGTGCTTATGACCCATTACGACCCGTTTAGGTAGCTTATGCTACTTTAACGCGTCGTTCGCATAAAACGCGTTTGGACCGCCTAACTAGTCCTATGACAAGTAAAATATGCCTTAACATGTCTAATATTGTTACCAAATCAGTTTAGATACCAAAAGTTATGTTACATATGCTTAAAATGAATTTTGGCGTAAAAAAGGCATTTTGGTAATTTACCTAAGGCATATGAACTACCTATCATACAACTACTTAAACGAAGCGACCATAAGGTATAACCTCGGAAGGTTATTCCCTATATACTATGGTCACCTAATGTGTTTGGTCGGATCCTAATGATCGACCAAACGGGTCGGGTTCGAAAGTATAAGCGATTGTTTAGATCGCTTACCTTACGCCCCTATACAAGCACTAAACTAAAAGTGACGAGCTAAGCATGTTAAAACATGCTTAACTAAGTTTAGAAAACAGGTTTGGTATCAAAACAAATGGTTTTGATACCTAAGAGTAGTTTGGTCACAAAACACGCAAGAATGCGCATTTTGGCCGAAACTACCGCTCGTCACTAAGCCTAGATAACGTGGTAATCAATAGGTATAGTCACTAGGGACTATAACCATCGTGATTACAATCACGTTGCGAAGTTCAAACGAACTTCGCATTGACCATAAACTGGTCAATGCAGAAAGTCAAACAAAGTTTGACTTTCGGACTCGAAAAGCAATAAAAGAACGAAGGAACACTTACAAAGGGTCCCCGAATGCTAATCTTGATTCAAGTAGCTCAAGTATGAAACAAAGGTTCCAACTTAGAGCTTCTCAAATCAGATTCTTGTGAGGAATGAGTGAAAATGTGATGGGTATTTATAGATTTCGGTTCACCGTTAGGATTGTTTCTTGGAGAAGAGGGAATGATCTAGCCCGTACACTTGTCGGAATGTTGTGGTAACTGATTTTGGCCACCACAAGAGATTAACATGTCGCACTTGGCCTTTGGGGAGTGTTTAAGGGCAGTTAACAGCTGAGAAAAATGATTTTCTGCATCTGGCCCTTGCTTACGGACCTCAACATTATCAGTGTTGAGGTCCGTAAGGACCTTGCAGACCTGAATCTTTCAAAAATGGGAGAACAGGCCCCTGTGCGCGTATCATCGTGTTTTGGCACTTCTAACACCCGTCAAACCCAATTTCAAGCTCCACAATGATGTTAAAGTATAGGGAACTTAAAATGTGATCAAAAATATCTCGGATGTCGGTTCGTTTGGCCGTACGGTTGCGTTGTTCGGTTAATTACGACGGAATGCGCATAAGCGCGAAAAACGATCCAAATGGCGTGACGAATGGATTTTTCTCAAGCCAAACACTAAAATAAAATATTTTAGAGCTTACATAAATTTTTGGATGTCCGGATGTATTCAGAACGTAAGTTATGCGCGAAAATGCAAACTTGTGCACTTTTTGACGCTTTTAGTCCCTGAATGACCCAAAAGTTTATTTTAGCACACCGAACCCCTCAAAGCCTATTTCTAAGCTATATAAAGGATATTTAAGGTGTGTTTAACTTATGGTCATGTTCCAGAATGTTCGTTACAGTTCAAATTGGCATACTTTCGCAGTTTGTCAACTTTAGTCCCGGTAACCGATTTAACTCGATTTTGCCATACCAAAGCCCTCAAAACTTATTTATAAGTTATGTAAAAGTTATTTAAGGTATGTTAAGCCTATTTCACTATTCTGGAGTGTTTGTTGCATTAAACTAGCTATATCTACGCATCAGAGTGCGTATAACCCTCCAGAAAGCGATTTAAAGCTTAAAATCGAACAAGAGTTGATATGTGCAAACGATACACATATTTTTACAAATCCCAAGTATGAAATACAATATTTCATTGGTTTGGCATTTGTTTGATGGTTGAAGTGACACAGGTGTCACAAATACCGAACATATAACACATAAGAGGTTCACATAACGAACACATAAACACAAGAGTTTCACATAACGAACACATAAACACATAATTGCAACATCTGACAGAACGTTAATAAAGGTGACATGCACGCGTAAAGAACCTTGGAACTCCAAGTTGTCACATCATCTCCAACTTGAAAGAAATTTCGTCCCGAAATTTGACAAGTAGTAATCCGAAGCGACTAGGTATTAAATCAGAATGACTGTTGATTTTTCCGCAGTTGCCACATTATCCCCAACTTGAAAGGGAATTTCTTCCCGAAATTCCTCAATGATATCAGGAGTTGACTCAACCGATTGAACAACTGAGGATTCTAGAGCTTACTCCGATGATCGCATTCCCACATGAACTCCGGTCCACGTCTTGAGTTCCAACGAACTCCAACGAACTCCCACGAGATAACTCGAGGGTAGTAGGTGTCACAGATGTTTTCTCGGTCAAACATTTCTATAGATTTGAGACGTATTGACATCATGAACATTACCCAATTCGTCAAGTAACTCGATTTTGTGAATATGATTCATCTTAGAAATTGAATTGTCCCAACGCATCGTAAGCTAAACCTACCACGTTTTCCATAGTTTTCCCTCACCCTTCCAGGGTGAGACTTTCCACTACGATATGTTTGCCTACAACGAACTCCTAGTGTTTCCTAAGCTTAACAGCTTTTCCCGACGGTCGTGCCTTGCCGCCAAACGATTTCCGATCAAAACAATCTTCCCAAGTGGTTCGAGAACACGTCCTTGACTTGTGATTTGATTGTTATCCACCTCAGTCCACCAGGAGATTGGCATTATCATTCAAGCAATGCCTCAAACAGAGCTGCATATGTACCAATACGGTAATGGCTGCAGTAGTACCCATCCAAAGGTAAGTGCCCTTCCACATGTTCACTAAAGTCTATCACGCACATGCTCGCCGCATGTCTTTGTGTGTCACAATGTTCAGTTACTCTGTCCGGTTGTCCTTTAGTGGTAAGCAATGCCCATGTCTAGACGTGAGCCAAGGGTGTTGTGTATTGCTAGACGTGAGCCAAGGGTGTTGTGATATAGCTCAAAATCAAAGGTAATAGGAGTTGGCACCTCGTGCCTAAAAGCCGCCTCTCCCAGAGGAATATTCATACGCTGTGACGACTCGTCAGTGTCCTTGATTGCAACTAAGTGCGCTGGTTATGTAAGACAATCAACGATCACCCAGGTGACATTGTTTCCGTTTCGAGTTGTAAGTAGACTAGTGACAAAATCCATGGCAGTCTGTTCTCACTTCCATACATGTGTTTCTGGTTACTAATATTCCATCTTGGCTTTCCCACATGTCAAACTTCGTTCCCATGCGTGGCTATGTGGGCCTTGAAGCCCGGTCACCCGCACATGGTCTTCATGTTTAAATACATCCTATCAAAACTCTGATGAATAGGACATCAAGACCCGCGCACTTCGCCTGCACCAGTTTCCTAAGGTTGCTGCATAGTGAGGTTCGTATTCGTTCCATGTAGTAGCAAATATCGTCCGACCTGCCAAAGGTTGCTTCCCCATGCCCCGCATGGGTCAATCTTAAGAACTCTCTTCCTTCAGCTCTTTAGTTTGAACAAGGCGAGTCTGACCGAGTATCTTATAGTCGCTAGCGAGCTGCAAAGCTCGTGCACGTCCAGATTTCACGGTTGCATTCATTCAAAAGTTCCATCCAGCGATGCCATTAAGTGATTTAACTCTCTCATAACCAGAGTACACGGGAGGCCCTTGTGATCGGTCTAAGTAGTGCATTCGGTACCATCCAAGTAATGCCTCCCACTTAAATCCAACGACCACGGTTTCCACCGTAGATTGTAGGTCGTGTAGTTCCTCTTCGTAACACCATTACGTAAGTCATCACTCTCTCGTGTTGCATCGGCGTGTAACTGGGACTCTGATTCGAACCATCATGGTATATCGCTGGATCATCGGTACCCTCGGATAGAAGCGATGCTCCGCGCGTTGTAGGGTTGGGTTTCAAAAGCTGAAAAGACGTTCCCCGGTTTTATTTCTCAAGAATTCACAGCTCCCCGATGTGCTGAGGAGGTTGAAGCTGCGTAATCTTTGAAAGTCCCATGATGCATCTGTGATAGTATCCAGCGAACCCAAGGGATTGCTGTATCCTAGAAGGAATCTGAAATTGCATAAGGTACATCTGAAATTCCACCTGACGATGTAGAGGTAAACCAGGCAACCCTTCAGAAAACACGTAGGAAAATTCACAAACAACTGGAAGATATTCGATCTTCCTTTCTTCAGTTTGCTAATCGGTGTCGAGAGCTAGTATAGTAGGGTAGCCCTTCCGTAGACACTTCCGGGCTTTCATGGCTGAGATGATGCCAACCATGGAACCATTACGATAATCTTGAACTGATAAGGATTCCCCCACTAGGGAGAGGGATATGCATGATTTTCTCTTTACAGATAATTTCTGCTTGATGCATAGCTAACCAAGTCCATGTCAACGACCACGTCAAAACTTACAAGAGTATCGGGAAGTAGGTCAATGTCGGACACTTGACCCATGAGATCAAGTTTACAACCAAAAGAATATGAGAAGCTTCTATCGATTTACTATCGGTTAATTCTACTCCATGCTTATTTACCAAAGGGGTGGGAGTCAGTCCTAACTGTCGACTGAACCCCAAAGACACATAACTTCAGTCGGCACAAGAGTCGAATAAAACAGAAGCAAAAGAATCATTCAAAGAAGATGTACCGGTCACATCATTGCCATCATTGTGAGCTTCCCCAGCGCCAATAGTAAATACTCTTCCACGTGCCCCGTTCCCACCATTGTTCCCATTGTTGTTATTCCCAGCATTGTTGTTGTTGCCAGCATTCTGGTTAAGCTGAGGGCAATCCCGATTAAAATGAACCTCTTCACCACACTGAAAGCACCCATTTTGATTTCCCCGATTCTGTTGAGGCTGTTGCCTCTCCTGTTGCTGTGGTTGCTTTGGGAGCCATACCCTACAATCCTTGGCCATATGACCCACCTTGTTGCATCTATGACATACTCGGGTGCATGGCCCGCGATGGTGGAACATACACTTATCACACTTTGGTAGCTTTCCCGCGTAAGAACCCTGATTTGAATTGTTGCTCTGATTTTGGTTCACAGAAGACGAATGACTGAAACTACGGTGGATGCTGTTGTCTGCCCTTTTCTGAGATTGGCTGGCACTGGTTGCTTTGTCAGTATCGTTCCATTTGTGGTTGTTATCACTGGCAGGTGTGGTAGCTGTAGCAATTGAGGTAGTAGCAGAAACACGTGGTGGCAAGTTGCCACGTTCGACCTCTTGGTCAGTAATCTTATGTGCCAAACGGACGATACGTGGCAGATTGTCTAGGTTTGCAGCAGTAACGTACCCCTTAACAGCTGGTGCTAAGCCCTTGAGATACAACACAATTCGCCGATTTGGGGGTCGAGACAAGTTAGGGCACAAAGTTGCTAAATCATTAGACCTCCTAGTGAATGCTTCAATCTCAGATCCCTCCATTTTCAGATTGTCGTACTCGTTCTCCAGTTTCTGAACCTCATCACGAGGACAATACTCCTCTCGCATCAACTCCTTGAAATCATCCCACGTAGTGGCATTCGCCATTTCGATACCCAACATCTGAACCTGGGCATTCCACCATGTCAGGGCACCATCCTCGAGTGTGCCCGTAGCATACTTCACTCTGTCCCCAGCAGGACAGTTACACATTGCAAATACCGATTCTGCCTTCTCAAACCATCGCAGGAGTCCTACAGCCCCTTCAGTCCCACTGAAGGTCTGTGGCTTACAATCCATGAACATCTTGTACGTACAAGCAGGAGGAGCAGGTGGATTGTTTTGATTCACAGGTTGACCTAAAACGAAAGGACGTACAACACACGAGTAAGATTCGAGTACACGACACAAGGATAGAAAGTAATCGGCACATATCGTACCAGCCTGGTAAGCCGCTAGGGCTTCAGCCACACGAGTGTTGACCAAGTTGGTTAATTCGGCCTGAGTCATAGCAATGTGACCGCGTCCATGGCCTCGTCCGCTCATGTTTCTATACAAGAAGAGGGAAAGATTTAAAATGCAAGTTCTAGTAGGAGTCAAGCATTACTATGACCTCCATAGGCTACTGAGTTCTAACATAACGTCAATTAACAGAGCGGAACCCCTTTTGCACTCGTTAAGTTTCACTGGGACTCACATGCACCCCACATTATTATTATTATTATGTGTTCACCCATAATAATAATCCAATTTGCATGTTTATCTCAGTTCCTCTCATTTCGTGTTAAAAGGTTCCCCGAATTCGAGCAATAAGATATATGACACCACAACATAGATCATGAAAGTTCAAGAAGAGTCACACTCTTAAAACACGTAACATGGGTTGGTAACATAGAAACTCATACTGTAGGGCCAAGTGTGTATTCACGTGTGATGTCATTCATAAGCAAACACTAAATATACAATGCAATAGTAAACAAGAGACGAACCTTGCAATCTGGAGCTGAGTGTCATGGTCGATTTCGGATCTGTTCGGTTATAGTCTGGTTTTATAAAATCGTTTTAAAACCAAGTTCACTATAACCAGTGGCTCTGATACCAAACTGTCACACCCCCAAAATACCACCTAGGGAATGTCCCTGCTAGGCGTGTGGCGTACCAACAATGAGCCACTAATTACATTGAACCCAATCAAGTTTATAATTAAAATCTCCAATTATTAATAAAAATATCATCAACAAGTTTAAATGAAAACCAACATGTTCAGCGGAAGCAAATAGTAAACCAAAGTTAAACTGTTTCAAAACCAATGTATAATATCAATAGTGCAATCACATGAATCCCTCCAGTCGACCCATGACCACTCCAGCTACTCCAGACAACAAGTTCCCAGATCCAAGATATCTAACGACCTGCGAGCATGCAACAAGTGTATCAGACAATGCTGGTGAGTTCATAGTTTTATGAAAACGTTGGTTACCAAGTGTTTAGTTAATCCATTGAATTTAATTCCGAAAGTAATGTTGATAATACCCCGAATACAAGACGGCTCCTGATTATTTTGCCCTTTCTCCAATGCTCCTATCAAAGCATTGGTCATGACTAGGTCATTAGTTCAACACCCGTCCTCCCAGGTACGGGGTGAGGTTGCCAAACCTAAGTAGCGCTACTAACTAATACCATGTTACCTCCCCGGTAACCAAACAACACGGAGGGACTTTAAAGGTGATAGGATGAGTATATTATCCAACATTCCCGTTTTTACCCAAAAGACTTATCGCTCCCCGGGATACCCACTGACTGTCCCAACCACCGGGACGCATGCTCAAGAGAGATGAACTCACCTTAGGTTTGCTCGGTTAGACTAAATGCTCGTTTACGGTTGATCAATCAAACCCTATCGTGGTTACCAGAGACAATCAGTTTCATGAATTCACGATCCACGTATCTAGTCACACGTATTGCTCAAGTAGTAAACAATCAAACATATACATTATGTATGTCATACAAGTATTCCGGTCATAGTACATTTACAGTACACGTTAACATAATGCAAGTACACACGTATCGGTTCATTCGCATCCTTTAACCATTTCCATATCATGTTCATGTTTCAATACATCACCCAACCGATCAGTTTGTTATTCACGCATCATATTATACACACCACACTTATGCAAAAAGTAATAATCAATCATGCAACACGTGTATCCCTAACATATACCATGACCATAATATTTATCAGACGTTTGGGCCTTGCGCAGCCCAGCCCACTCATGTACTAGACTACCCGGCCCACTGGTATGTTTTCACTAAAGGTTGCAGCCAAACTATCAATAATCCATTCAACATTGTATGACCCATTAATTGCTGTTGCGCGGCCCATCATTCCCAGGCCCGACTGAGATTGTGACTAGTCTGACCCGAGGTCCAATGGTTTATACCCCACAATTGATTTAAAACAACCTGATGAAGCCTTTTAAACATAAAGTATGCATTTGCCAATAGGATCGGTTTACTAAACCTTCATATCCAATACCAATTAACACCCCAATAATTAACATCGCCATTTAATCGACAGTTCTTGTTCCTTGTTAAACAATAAATATCAGTGAACATAATGTTCAATTTAGTTCAATCAATATCAAGTTCACAAACCGCAATCATAGTCCACCGAACTGTTCCATCATATCGATATTAATATAAATTTCAATAAAAATAATAGTTATCTAATCGAGTAATTAATGGCACAAAACAGCTCATTCATATCATCGATTCACAATCACAAGCATACAGTGCCTACATATGTTATCACATGTATATGTCTATTCAAATTACATAGCTATCACAACATACAATTCGATTCTTGTGTATACTTATCAAAATAATATTACTGATGTCACTAGTTCCTGATCATACAATATGCATGTTATATTGCACGTAGATTTCACCTAGATACACAATCATTAAAATAACCAACCAAGTTCAATAATCATAAGAAATACTAACCGAAAAACTGATGAGAATATGATGATGATGATCACGACAGGGGGGGGTCTGCCACTGAAACCGTGCGATCAGGGGAGTCTAGGGTTGATTATGTTGGTGCTCTCCTGTTACGTAACTATATGTGTGGATATATACCAAGATTGATGGCCGGCCCCAATATCAAGCACTACTTGGGCTCTACTAGGCCCAACTTGTCTTTGGTGTACACATGGGCCTAAGATGGAATTCGGATGTGTGTGTGTGAGCACAAGAATTCGCAATAATCAGCCCACTATATGTGTGGCCCAAGATTAGCGGCCCAACACTAACAGAGTTATCATACGTTATCTAGCATAGTCATTCTACGATTAGATTAATGGAGTTATACCAATACCGAACATATAACACATAAGAGGTTCACATAACGAACAAATAAACACAAGAGTTTCACATAAGGAACACATAAACACATAATTGCAACATCTGACAGAACGTTAATAAGTTGACACACACGCGTAAAGAACCTTGGAACTCCGAGTTGTCACATCTATAGTTCTCATCTCATATTCACAAAGAACACCCACTTGTGATCCACAAACCTCAAATTGCCAAAATGTGGAAAACTCTGATACATCAACAGGTTGTTCTGCATTTGCTGAGGCAATTGCATTGCTCACTAAAACTTTTGAGCAGAGGTTAAAGGGAGGTAGCTACAAGTACCAGAAAAGTGACAAAGGGAGGATGGAAGGAAAATCAAGGGATAAAGGAAAAACATAAGTTATTTGTTACAAGTGTAAGCAAAAGTGTCATTATACATCATAATGCAAGAACAAAAGACTGAAGGATGTTGCTTACTATGAAAAGAAGTTGGAAGAGGCCAAAAAGCAACAACAAGTCAGTTTAATAGATGGGACAGATACAAGGTTATCAGATGACTCTTCTGATGAAGAAGAAGAAGAGATGACAAATTTCTGTCTCATGTCAAAGCTTTCTGATGAAGAACCTGAAAAATTAGAACGAAAGGTAAACTTAGATAATCTTGATCTTGAGCATAAATTAAACAGGCTGATGTCAGATTTTCTAAACCTGCAAGAAAAACATAAATCAGAAAACAAAAAATCTGATGAGTTGCAAAGAACATTGATCAAAGTTATAATTGAAAACCAATTACTAATTGAAGAAAGCTTAAACAACAGAGCAAAAATTGAATTTTATAAAACAGAAGAAAATATTTGTATAAAAAAATTCATGACAAAGAAATAAATGTAAAAGGTTTTCAGCAAGCAAAAGAATTTATTAACTTTATTGAAACCACACCCAAGAACAAAGGTGAAGGTTTGGGATATGTAAAAACAAATGTTAAGAATCCTACCATCTTTGTAAAGGCAACATATCAGATATTTGATAAATTAACATCAGAATCTGATACAGAATCTTGCAAATTAATAAGTTCTGATAACTCCTTTGAAGCTTCAAAAATCAACTTCAAAGGAAAAAGAAATGAATCCAAACAAGAATTTTTAAAAACTCCAGAAAAGATTCATTCAAAATTTTAAAAATATCCAAAACTTTCATCACAAGAATACAAATCAGAAAATTCTGATAAAGAGACTTGTATGTGTGTTGACATACTGAAGCTAGTTCAACACCATCTCCAAACAAAAATTGAACAATCTGTTCAAGGCTCAGCATGCAACAGATATTCTGATGAAATTTCTTCTAAAGAAGAAAGTCTGATTAAGAATTCATCAGAAAAAGTACCCAAGCAAGTCTGGGTAACAAAAACCCTCTAACTTTACCATTTTAGGACCATCATGTGCAACAGATCTGGTACTGCGATTATGATAGCTCCAAGCACATAACTGGAGATAGGAGCTTGCTCAGTAATTTTGTTCCAAAACCGGGTAAATTAGTCAACTTTGGAAATGGAATAAAGGGGAGGACATTGGGGTATGGTTGTATAAAATATGGATCATTGACCATTGAAAAAATAGCCTATGTAGAAGGCTTAAAGTACAATTTGCTAAGTTGTGGTCAATTTTGTGACAAAGGATTTTAGGTAACCTTCTTACCAGAAAAATGTTTGCTAATTGGTCTAGATGACAAAAAAATTTACTTAAGTAGAAAAAGAAATTCTATCCATTACTTTGATTTTATAGAAGAAAATGAACATCCTCAGTTGTGCTTAATTTCAAAAAATAACAAAGGTAATAGTTGGCTGTGGCACAAAAGATTAGCCCACTTTTAAAAATCTAAGTAAATTAGCAAACAAAAGACTGGTGACAGAATTACCTTTCATATCCTCAAAGAAGGATAAGATTTGTGAGGCTTGTGAAATGGGAAAAATAAAAAAGAAGCTCACATAAAACAATTTCTGAATCATCAATTTCATAAAATTTAGAACTTTTGCACATGGATCTTTGTGGACCAATAAGCACTAAATTTTTTTCTGGAAAGAAATACATTCTGGTCATTGTAGATGACTATTCCAACTACACTTGGGTAGAATTCATGAGAAAGAAAAGTGAAACTATAGATCTGATCATAAATTTTATTAAAAAATTGAAAATCTTTTAAAATTATTAGCTAGAAGGATCAGAACTGATAATGGAACAAAATTCAAAAACTCAAAACTTGAGAACTTCCTTGTAAGCAAAGGAATCTCTCATGATTTTCCTGCTCCAAGATCTCCACAACAAAATGGAGTTGTAGAAAGAAGAAACAGAACCTTGGTTGAAGCAGCCAGAACAATGCTTGCTCATGCAAAATTTCCCACTCATTATTGGGCAGAAGCAATAGAAAATGCTTGTTTTACTCAAAACAGATCCATAATTAACAAGAGACTTCATAAAACACCCTACAACATCATAAATGGGAGAATACCAAATGTAAAATTTTTGCACACATTTGGTTGTAGGTGTTTTGTCTTTAATGATTTTGAGAGTGTTGAAAAATTTGACAGAAAAGCAGAAAAATGATTTTTTCTTGGTTATTCTTTGTCCCCAAAAGCTTATAGGATTTTCATTTAAACAGAAGGACAATCAGAGAAAGTTTGTATGTATCTTTTGATGATTCAATAGAAACAGAAGTTTCTGATGAATACATGAAGGACGTAAGTCTTTGTAATAAACAAGAAAATCTTGATCATCTTTTTGGAACACTAACAGAAGAGTTCCTAGGACATGATCAAAACCTCACAGAAAAATAATAGAACAATCATGTACTAACCCTGTAGGACAAGTGGAAGATGTATCAGAAATTCTGATACAAAATCAGAACACTGCAAACTCATCTGATAATCAAAATTCTGATACATTTCATACAAATGAGGCAAATGATCAAGGGGAAACCTCACATCCTTCAGAATCAACAACGTTTCACAATAATCTCAAATGGATAAAAAGGACATGTTCAATCAGACATCATTGGGAATCTAGAAGATGGTGTGAAAACAAGATCTGCTACAGCACATGAATGTGCATTTGCTGGTTTCCTGAGCATGATGGAACCTAAGTCTGTCAAAGAAGCTCTGAATGACTCAGATTGGATTCAAGCAATGTAAAAAGAGCTTGATCAGTTTGAAAAGAGTCAAGTATGGAATCTGGTGCCAAAGCCAAATGACAAATCTGTCATCGGCTCAAAATGGGTATTTAGAAACAAATCTGATGAACATGGCACAATAACAAGGAATAAAGCAAGGCTAGTGGTAAAAAGGCTATTGTCAACAAGAAGGAATAGACTATGATGAAACCTTTGCACCAGTGGCCAGGTTAGAAGCAGTAAGAATTTTCCTTGCTTATGCAACATCCGAAGATTTCAAAGTATACCAAATGGATGTAAAATCTGCATTCCTAAATGGTAAGATTAGAGAAGAAGTGTATGTGCATCGACCAGAAGGCTTTGTTGATCCTAAATTTCAAAATCATGGTTATAGATTAAACAAAGCCTTGTATGGTTTGAAGCACGCTCTTAGAGCATGGTATGAAACTCTCTCAAACTTCTTACTCAATTCTGGCACTACTAAAGGTACTATTGACATAACTCTCTTTCTTAAGACTCATAAAGGTCACACTTTGTTAGTCCAAATCTATGTTGATGTCATTATATTTGGATCAACAAATGAAAATTTTTGCAAAAAGTTTGAAAAATTAATGACCAGCCACTTTGAAATGAGCATGATGGGTGAGTTAACTTTTTTCTTAGGTTTACAAGTCAAACAAAGAAATGATGAAATATTTCCGAGTCAATCTAAGTATGTAAAAACAATACTGAATAAATACTCACTTGAAAACTACTCAATTTCAAAAACTCCCATGGCAACAGGAAATAAACTTGATTCTGATAAAGAAGGTAAAAGTGTGGATATTAAAACCTATAGAGGAATGATAGGATCATTGTTGTACTTAACTGCAAGCAGGCCATATATGATGTTTGCTACATGTTTTCTAGCAAGATACCAATTTAATCCTAAAGAGTCCCATCTAAAAGCAATAAAAAGGGTTTTCAAATATTTAAAGGGCACATCAAATCTTGGTCTCTGGTATCCAAAATATACAAATCTGGAACTAATAGCATACATAGATGCAGATTATGCAGGATGCAAGATTGATAGAAAAAGCACATCTGGTGCATGTCAAATGCTGGGAGAAAAACTAGTGTGTTGGGCAAGCAAGAAACAAAATTGTGTTGCAACATCAACAGCTGAATCTGAATATGTAGCTACCGCAAGTTGCTGTTCACAAGTGCTATGTATGCAAACACAGCTGAAGGATTATGGAGAAAATCTGACAAAGGTTCCAATCCTATGTGACTCAAAGAGTGCTATTGCAATAACAGAAAATCCAGTTCATCACTCCAGAACCAAGCACATAGATGTCAGATATCAGTTCATCAAGGATCATGTTGAAAAAGGTAACATAGAAATGTACTTTGTTCCAATAGAAAACCAGATTGCTGATATTTTCACAAAACCTCTAGATGAAAAGAGACACAATTTTCTGGTCAACAAACTAGGTGTGGTTAACATAAAGGATGAAGAAGTTACAAAAAACACTCTGTCATAAAAAGAAAATCAAATATATGAATCCAAAGGAGATAATCAAAATGTAAACAAAAATTCTGATGACCTCAAGAAAGATACATAGGTTCAACAGAATTTCTGATAAAATTTGTCAGAAAATCTGGTGAAACATCAGAAAATCTGATGAATCACCAGAAAGTCTGATAACTTACGAGGAAATCTGATAACTTATCAGAAAATCTGATGAATCATCAGATACATTAGATACATTACTGGTCATCAGAAAATCTGATGGATTTTATATTTTTGAATTCACACCTCATACTTATATGGCTAAATGTCCATAGATAATTTTTTTTCTTCTCACCTTAGTTTGTTTGAAATAAGTATAAATAAAAAATTAAAAAAAGGGGAAAAGCCACTTGCATTAACAAGTTCTAAGCCATAGGGAAGATCACGTCACAAACAATATTTTCTGAACAAAATTCATTTCTCTTCTACTTTCACAGCATGCTTAGTCATCTTTCTTAGAGAGGTATAAGGAGACACATGAGCACAAAAATGATTAGGAGCTATAAAATATAGCCGCCTAGTTAATAAATGCACAATCACTTCATCTCACAAACCGGGGCTAAAACCCTGCTGCACACCTCTGATGGAAGATCTAAAGCATTAATGAAGAGAAAGAATAAAAAGATAAGGAAATCTTGAGTTGTTAATGCCATTTATAGAAAAACTATCATTTTCACCTGAATATATTAACAAACTCCTGAAGACTTTCCTCACCACAACTACCACTTTAAACTTCACTCTTTTTAGAAATCTCAAAATCTCTTATCAAAACCCTAAAAATGGCAGCAGAAATGAGGAGCCAAGACTTTCCACTCACTCTCTACACCACTCACAATATGAGAGTAAGAACCAAACTCGATGGCCCTGCATGAGAAGGATGCAAGGTGGTGTATAATATGCTAATGCAAAGTCCTCTGGGCTATGCTTTATCAGCATATATCTAGATACACCCTACACTTCTCCAGACATTCTGGTGGAACGCACGGACTATCTTCTATGGGACAAAGGTGTGGATAAGCAGTATGTTGATGGGGAAGGAGATCATCTTAAGTGAGGAAACTCTTAGAGTTGCCCTCCAACTTAACGATGACAATGATATCACCTTCTTCACTAGAGGATCACTGGATCAAACCCTTACGTAGATGGGTTATCAAACACCCAACAGTTCTAGGCAGATCAGCAGATCTGGCTTCATTCCACCATGGCAGTATCTGGTGCATAGCTTGGTGTGTGCTTTTCAAGAAAGTATGGTCACTTCAACGAGCTGTCATACAGGCTGATGGAAGTTGTACATGCAGTTATATAGGAAACTCCCTACAACTTCTCCAGATATCTCATGAGAGAGTTGGAGGCAAACATGCACACAACTCAACCCTACCTGATTTACCCTCGTTTTGTAATGAAGGTGATCACCAGTCAACTGGACTTTGGAGGTGTACCAAACTGGTATCCAAGAGCCCAAGTCATTCTACAAGAAGATATATATAATGCCTCGTTGTTGCCAACAACTCAACATACTGGTCGTACAACTTATTTATGGGTTTATGCCATTCTTTTCTTTTGTGATTAGTTTTTATTCTTTTTCTTTCTCTTCTCTTTTCCGTAAGTTTTCCTTTTTTTTTATGGTAAATGGTTGCTTTGTTCAAAAGAAAGACTCTTTGTTAAATCTAGGGGGAAGAAAATATCAAATCTAATAACTTTCTAATAGTGTTATGACATATCTGATGAAATTTCTGAAAATCACTCAAGACTAGAATTAAAATAATGTCAAGTAACATTTATCAGAAAAGAAATAGAAATATTTTGTTCCATAAAAGTTTCTGATGAATTTAAAACTCAAAATAACTCCAACTTCTGGTTAGTTAATCTTCAAAAGAGAGGAACAAAAATCGAAATGATGTGAAATTTTGGAAAAATAAAACTCATGACTATCCTTGAAGATGAGAACAAAGACTTGGACTCCAGAAATGCTATGTAAGTGATGTCTCTAAAACTCTACTCGTTCCTTCTCATCTCAAAAAAAAAAAAATAATAATAATAAATAAAGGGAACTACCATTTCTGATGAAATTCTGATAAAAATCTGATACTTTCTGATGAAATATGAAGAAGAAACCTAGACTCAAAGATGCATCAGAAATTTTCTGATAAACATCATCAGAAATACTTTTTGCTTTGAAAAAAGGGGAAAGAATGTCAGTTTCTAAAAAGGGATTCTATTGGACCATTCTATGAAGAAGGGGCCCCACTGGAAAAAAAGATGCATCTTGCCTGTTAGTATTCACCAATCAAAACTTTTTGACCTCTCCATTTTTATTTAAAGATATATATCAAAAATTTCGGAGATATATCAAAAGTTTTGTTGATGGTTGTTTTTATCAAAGGATTAAAACGTCATTAAACTGTCATTAACCATCTTAAATACTAACCACCCATGATTTAAACCCAACGATTCCTGTCTCACAAACCTTATATATACAACTTTCAAAAGACAAGAGAAAACCACCTTCAGACTTCCAATTCATCTCAAGACTCTTGACCTAGAAATCCAAGTCAATACCTACTCAGTAGCACATCTACGCTTCTCAAGAAAAAGAAATCAATCACCATGGCCGCAGCCAACCCCGTTAATCCCAACAACCCACCTGTTGAACACTCTGTAACAATTTATAAGCGTTGAAGAATTCCTACCAATGAAGAGCAACAACGAAAAGATGAACACCAAGATTGAAGACTACGATGTGAAATGTCAAATTTTGATAGAATTCTTGACAAGATGCCCTCTTGCTCAAGCTTTAATCAAAACAAAGAAGTGTCAGAGAAGATCTTACAGCAACTAGTCAAAACCCTCAACAAAACAGGTACAAACGAGTTAACAACACACTTATGGGTGGGGGGACATCTCCATTGTTATTACACCCGAAAAGATTAGGGAGTGTTTAGAATTACCTATAAGTCATCACTATGATCCTGTACCTGCAAAGGAAGACATGTTTGAACAACTTGATGCTGTAATGGGTTACAAGATGAAGATCTAAAAAATTGGTGATTTCAAAAGGAACAAATTACCTGCCTTTTGGCAAGTAATGATGGAAATTTTGAACAAATGTATATCATCAAAGATAGGAGGAACCAATCAGATTAATATGAATATTCTAACAATCATGTTCTGTCTCATCATTGTGATAAATATTGACCATGGAACAGAGATATTCAAACTAATGAGAAGATCAGTTTAGACAAAGTCTAGGAGAATTGATTCTCACCTACCTTTTCCCAGATTATGGTCAATACTTATTTCTGATGCTTTTGCTGAAAGGAATGTTGAACTTCCTTTATCAGAAAACATGTGGAAGACTGCAGTCATGAAACCATGGTATGCAACTGGTTTCTGGAAATCAGACAATGATGTACCTGTTTTGCCTGAAAGCATGATAAATCTGATACTAGAAGAATCACCCTTCAAGGTAGAATATTTGGAAATCCTGAACAAAGAACCAGAAAGTGTTGAAGTTTATGACAGCACATCCCCAATAGAACATGATGACCAACAGTCAATGGCACCACCAATAGAGGAAGAAGATCAAAGAGAACCTGAGGAGGATGATGAACAGAATCAATAGAGTCAAAGGGTTGAACAGCATCATGCAGAGGCATCTTTCATGGGAGAAATAGGTGCACAAAATACTAACCTTAATGAAAACATTGTTGAAAATTCTGATTCTGATGAATCCATTGAGGGAAGTTATGTAGTACCACCTAGTAAACCTGTTTCTGCTAGTAAAAAAGTGAGTAGTTCCAAAGATCCGTTCTCTGAATCAGATAATGAGGATGAGAATGTGATGGACAACAGGTGGAGATCAGATTGCTGATCAAGGAAACCTAGTTGAGAAAAATCTGAGTTTCTTAATAACTCATGGAGAACCTTTCATAGAAACAGTACAAAGATATGAGGAAAACCCGAATGTGAATTTGTTTCAACATTCTGGTAAAGATGTGCAGGTTTGGGCTTATGACCAACTTCACAACTTTACAACAGCAGCAAGTGTGTCTTCTGCTGAAGTTAGAGGGGGAACATCTGTTGTTCCTCCTGTTACCAATCAACCAACCATGTCAACTGAACAACTACGTGAAGAACTAGACAACATAACCAAAGCATGCACTGGAAAGACACCTACAGAAGAAAAGCTTGATTTTCTACTAGAAGAAATCAAATGTCAAAGATCTGATATGAAGACCTTATCAGAAACTGTTGAGGCTATCAGAAACCAGATAGAAAACAACACCATGTTTCTAAACAAGCTGCAACAGTCATCAGAAAAGAAAGAAAGAAGCAACAACAGATTTTGAAAAAAGCTTTTAAGGAAATTCAAGAAATCAAGTCCAAGGTGGCAGAAGCTATAGCTGCAAAAGACAATACAAGTTATGGAAAATTATGGAAGAAATCCATAGTTTAAGAGCAAACAACAACAACCTAGTAGAAGCTCTTGAAAAGATGGTGAAGGAATGGTCTACACAGCAAAATCAGCACAAGCAGGAGTTCCAAAGGATGCATGAACAAGAGAAGAAAAATGCTCAAACATTAACTATGTTCAATCATTAATAAAGAGTTTGCAGCTGAATATTACCAAATTGGCAAAGATAGAGGTGCAAGAACTTAGAACTCCTATTCTACAAGAAACACCATCAAAAGTACCAGAAACCACCCATCAAACACAAACCAAACAGACAGAAGAATCAATTCAATCCAAACCAATACCTATGGGTCCTCCACCAGCAGTGCCAAGGTCAGAAAGATAGAAAATGTTGACAATGACACCTGCAAGAATCTTAAATGAGAGCACTTCCATCTCAAGAGGCCAACCAAAAGTAACCTTTTATGGTGAAACTGCATTCAGTGAATAACTGGTTGATTATGAGAAGAGGAAGTGGGAATGGTCAGTAACATCATCAAAGAAGCCGAGAACAGAGGTCAGAGAAGATCCTCAGGGAAAGCTGAAAGTGTACACGGTACTGGATGCTGATCAAGACACCATGATGTTTCCTGAACATCACCTGAAGGACTACTATTGGAACAATGAGGAAGACAAACTTGAAAGGCCTCTCACTCCTATAAGTACAAGAATAGTTGATGCAAGACTAAGAAGAGACAGGACCATTCTACATATGCCTCTCACAAATCCAATAGTTAAAATTGACAAAATAAGCAATCAGACTCAAGCAAGTAAGATCATGGGAACACATGAACAGAATAAATACTCTCTGATCAGAATGGATGACAGTATAACAACTGTTGTGGATAGTGATTTGGCTGATGAACTTCATCCCTTAGATATTGTAAAGATGAAACAGCTTGTCGATAAAGAGAAGGGAAATACAAAGTTCAACAGAAGGGCCATCAACAGCATCACTGATGCAGGAAGAAAAGTGTACCAAAGAGCAGCTCTGACAGATTTTGACCTGAGTATCTCATTTGAATTCAGTAAGAAAGTGCACACACCTCCTCCTAACACAACCGTTCCAGCTGAACTCATGTCTAAAGCAAGGACAGGAGCCATCTTTGAAACACCTGAACTATCTATGGCGTTCAAAGATGTTAATGATAAAAAGGCCTTGTTCAGAGTTGATGAAATTTGCAGGTACTCAAATCAGACCTTAAACTACAATAAGGAATATATGAACAAGAAACTAGATCAACTCAAGGAGAAAGCAAGAAACAATGAACAGCTGAGAAAGAAAATTGAAGACATAATTGAAGAATGGAAGACTGCTAGGGGATGGTATAAAGATCTATACAAAGCAACACACAAGATCATTGAGCACAAAAAGCATTTAAGAAAGGGTGATGTTTACAAGAGTGGTTTGAAGATTGACTAAGGAAACTTATTAGTTTTTTGTTTTGTTTGAAAACAATGTTTGTTTTAAACTTGTTTAACTTTTCATATTTGGTTGTTTAAAGTTCTTTTGAAGTGTCTTTCTGTTTGACATGGGTTGTCATTTTTCTTACGATACTTAGGGGGAAACTGTTAGGAAACTTTTTATGTAAGTATTAAAGAAAAAGATAATCAGCCTGATCAATAGGAGAAGATAAAGTCTTGAAGGTCAAAACAGCAAGAAGAAACGCGATAGGACACTAGAAATGAACAATACATCTTCCTCTTTGAATCAGAAGCTGGTCAAGAACAAGAGAAGACTATCAGAAAAGACTATTATGATGGATCTGATGATATTTTTGATGAATATAATCAGATTCTGGTATAATCTGATCATCATATTTTCTGATGATTTGTTCATCAGATTTCTGATGAAGTGGTCATCAGAAATTCTGATGAAAGCCACTTGTCTGAACAAACACTATCCTGCCACAATTAATGAAGCAAGTTGACACAAATGGATTCAATGAATATGTTAAAAAGCTACTTTTTGCAGGATAAGTGCATGAATAAACAAATGTTTATTCATGCCCAAGACTTTCTATAAATAGAAAGCTCTCCAGCAAAGGAAAATGAATTAAGCCTAACATTTAATACATACTACAAAACTCCATTGCCCTTTCACCACAGAATTTTATAGGATCGTGATTTGACCCAAATGAGTCGTTCAGAGGTGTTTAACTTCGTTTCAGGTGCGGAATAACAAGAAACGAAGGTAGAAACAGCTGATTCTTCACTATTAACACTGATTGTATTGATTAACACTTGATTACACACAGTTCTTCACACCGGCAGAGCTTCGGTATGGAATACAAGAAGTGGATCTCTCTATGTGGTTTCGCTCATGGAGCCTTTATATAGGCTGATGGTTTCGCTTTTATGTACATGTACATATAAGCGAAACCTACATGTCCAAATAAGCTAAACCTCATGTCCACATAAGCTAAACCTCTTCCTAAATGTCCCTATGAGCGAAACCTGCTCACTAAACACATATAATCTCCTATTTTCTCGTATAACGTGCCCTAATCTATACAATACAATGTAAGACTCGATACAAGACAAAGTCGACAGATGTAGTGCACCAACAGACTCCCCCTCAGATGTTGACGAGTCGACTATCGAGTCACAACAATGCTGTGTCTTCACATCTTCAGTCTTGATCAGTCTCTGGGCTTTTCTCTCTATCTTCATCAACAAACTCTCCTTAACTTGAAAATCTTCAGACTCCCCCTAACAATTTGCATGCATTCTTTTGTTCTTCAGCAACATCTGCATCAGGATCTTTGTCTGGCTTTCTTTGTCTTCAGAATCCGAAACCTGGCACTCTATCTTCAGATTCAGAATTGACACTTGGCTATTCCTGCACATTCTTAACCCAGAAGTAAGTTTTATGAATTTAACAAATTAAATGCACCAACACTAATTCTCTTTCATAAACATGTGCACCAACAACAACTCTCCCTCTAATTACTTTCTTTATGATGAACCACTTGTTAATTTCCAAAACACATTTGATGATTAAGAAACACTCCCCCTCTCAACAATATCATCATGTTTAGCACTCGGAATTTTGAAAATCAGCTTTCCAACATCAGTTGTCGAAAATCTTTTTGATTTTTTCAAAAATTTATGCTAAAACACTCACAAAATCTTTTTGAATTTTGACCGAAAAGAAATGTAGTAAAGAAATATTTACAGACAATATTTTTGAGAGTTCGTGCAAGAGGATCATATCAGTTTTTGACAAGTCACGAGTACCGTTGAGCTTAGATACACATTAAGAATTAAACAATTCACCTAGATTGCCAATATACTGATCCACTTAAATTTTCACACAAATTTCAACTAATTCAGGATATGAGTTAGGTGTTTTAAGAACTTAAACTCATTCATGTGTCCCACCTCTTGAATATACTCCCGTATCCAGATCCCAATATTCAGTCTTACAGGTGAATATACCACAGATGATATCTGTAAGGGTTAAATTGCGAGGGCCGTGAGAGCTCAGGTCGATCTTTCGATACGATACGCAGAGAGATGACGGCTTCGACTTTCGGTGTGTCCCCTTTAGAGGATCTTTTGATTACAACAACAATGACTATCAATTTTATTGTTTCATTAATTTGCTGAGGGCGGCGCTATTTTTCAAGCATGCGGAAAGTATTCTCCGGGAACTAGGCCATTGCTTCCGTAAAATCAGAAGTCCCGGGATAATACCCCAGATATCACTGAGCATAAAGACCTAGTATCTCAGAAAGAGGGACCTTTCAAACGAGATTTCAGGAGTTACCTATATATCCAAGTAGTGTTCCCCAAGAAATAAGCAAGTTTGAATTTAAATTTATATCCCGAAAAAGCTTACTAAATGTGTAAAAACCTATCGGCATATCATCAGTGAGACTGTTTAACGCTATTTAAACATTACATTTCTTTAGCATACTGTAAATGTCTACTGATGCACTATCATTTCCTTTTCTTTGACACAAAAACTCATTTTTGATTTTATCATGTTTTTGCCTTTTTCAAATTTTCAAATGTTTTTGGATTTTCTGAAATTTTCTACTCCCCCTAAAATGCAAACACATTTTAGGAAATTTGAAACAAACTGTACAAAACTTGACAACTGATATCGAATCACTTCAAATCGCCATCCACGTGCCATAAACAATCAGAACTCCCCCTTTCACAAAACTATTTTCTCATAATGATTTCAAAACACTTAAGTTTGTTTTAATCAGAATGATTTTTCCGGAAAATAAGTTTTGTTGGTTTTACCACTTGTAAAGTTAGGGGTATGGTTCATCATTTTGTCCATTCAATCTCTTGTATCAGGATTACATCAAGTTCAAACTAATGAACTTGAGTAATCACTTTGTCAGAATTAACCTCTCACCACTTGTAAGAATATCCAAAACATATAACCACATGTAGGAATAAAACATCTACACAAACCATTTTACTAATCAAGATGCCGATTCCTGCTTCGCACTTACCAACCTGGAAGCTCCGGCAATTCACACTTATCCTGTAAATTTAAACACATTTAAAAATCTTTTACAAAATCTATCTTAACAAGAATGATGCCGATTCCTGATCCACGATATAAACTTGGGATCTCCGGCATAGTCCTAAGACTTCAAGGGAAACAGACTTCCATCCAAGTCTTTTCAGACTTGATGGCTTTTAGTTCTTGCGCAGTAGGGTTGTAAGTTGCCTTTTTAGTTGCATAAAAATCTTTAACCCCCCTAGCTTTCCCATTCAACATTTTCCCAAAAATTTTCTTAACACTTCCATTGAATGTTTTCTCGACATCAAACTTAGTTTTCTCTGTGTAAAACTGATTCGAGATATCAACCTTTCCAACTTTCTTTTTAACCTCTTCAAATTTCAGTGATGGAAATTCATCATCATTCACTGAAATTTTCATCTCAACTTGTGACTCTTCTGGCTTTGTGGAACCAGATTCATCGCCGACGTTCTCATCAATTTTCTTAACAACCCACACTTGGTTGTCTTTCTCTTTCTTTTTATAAAAATTCTTTTTAGAACACTCACCAACCTCATAAGTTGAGTTTTCAAAAATTTTAAATTTTTCGGTTGGTGGTTCAACATCAACAACTTTTTCTTTAAGTTTCTCAGAAACTCCCTGTTTTTTCTTGATATTCTTTGGACAGTTCCATGCAATGTGACCAGCTTCATTGCATTTGTAACAAGTTCTAGTTTCTTTTGAGTGACAAACTTCAGCTTCATTCTTCTTCTTTTCAGCTAGAAACTCTTGATTTGACTGTCTCCAGAATGGTTTCTTCTGTTCCTCTTCTGCACTTCCACCTGACACAAATTCTGTTTTTGTTTTAGAATTTTTCAAATTTTTATGATTTTCTGGTGGAATAAATCCAAGACCTTTCTTTTTGTAACTACGATTTTGGTTTGGTTTCTTTTGAAAACCAGAACCAGAATTGTAACCCTTTTTTCTTGTTTAGACGTTGTTGAACTCTTGAAGTTTACTTTTTAGGTTTTTCAGTAAGATTTAAATCTTTTATTTCAGAAATATTAATTTCTGTCATTTTGAAAACCTTTTTGATCATGTCAAAATGAACACTTCTTATTGGAAACTCTTTGTCAGAGTATAATTTGTCCGAATCATTTAAAGTGTATGCAACTTCAAATGTTTCAACATCCAAATTTGCTTTTGATAACAAAAATTCTTTACTGTAAGACCGTTTGACCGACGACTCTGGACTGTTGACTGAAGAATTTGACCCTCCAGACTCAGACTTTGACTCGGATTCCTCCTCAGTATCCAACACCTGATCGACCACCTTTTTTATTAACTCAGACTCATGATCAGTATCGGACGAGGTAAACGTGACATCAATGTTATCTGGTAAAACGTCAGTTGTGTCGATTTTTAGCTTTATATTGACTGCTTTTTCAAGTTGCTCCTCGTTTGGTTTTCTAGGAGAATACCCTTCCCAAATTGGAGGCGGACACTTGTTATAGCTAACAGTCGGTTTCTTACCACAATCTTTCTTCTTCTTTGGCTTCTCGTCTTGAAAAGCTTCCATACCTGCAACAGTTGGGTAAATACGATCAATGAGATAATCAGAACTAGAATAACTTTGCAATAAACGTCTAATTCTCTCATTCTCGATCTTTTCTGTCTCCAACTCTTGCTTCCATTTAGCACTTTCTTCGATGTAAAAGTTGGTGGCTTTCTGCTTTGTCATCATTACAGCATTCATCATCGTTAGTGCTTGTTCTCTTTCTGAATTTGTCTTTTGGAGACAAGTTACTGTTTTGTTCAAGACATCATAAGATTCTTTCACATAATTGAGGTTGAACAGTAAATGCTCTTTCTTCTTCTCATATTCAGCAATGATGTCGTCTTTTGCAGCACATTCCTTGCAAGCTTCCAAACACTTTATGCAAGGCTTTACAAATTCAACAATCTTCTCAATCTCAATTGTCTTTATCACTTCAATCACTTTTTCTTCTTCTTTCACCTTCTCAGTTTCAATCATCTTCTCAACAACACCTTTAACATTCTCTTTCTGAACAACATCTTCAGATTTCATTTGTTGTTGTTCTTTAGCAGTTCTTTTCTCCTTCAGCTTATCCATGCGATCTGCAAAATAGAAATGAAAACTTTCAGGAGAAAGATGAGTTTTAGCAACATTAATGTGTTTTTCCTCCTCATCATCACTGCTACTATCATCTGGAGGTGACTGATCAAACTGTACAGATTTTTCAGAATCAGCATCTGATAAACCAGAATCTGACGGTGTTTGATCAAATACAACTTTCTTTTCTGAAATAACAACATTTTGTACACTCTCATCAGAACTTTTTAGACTTTCATCAGTACTTTCTAAACTTTCAACAGAAACAACAGACTCTTCATCCACACTCTTTACAGCCAGTCCAATAGACTTCATCCAAGTGGTAAACATATCCGGTTCTCTGACAATCTTAGCAATGAAAGCTTTAAAATTCCAATTCTCATCTGCAAACATATTCCAGCTGAATCCTTCAGGTAGCCTCTCATCATCTTGATCGACTATACATGCTTTGCTATCAGGAGAGATATAATTGTTCCAGTCAAAATCCACCACACACGCTCTTTTTGAATCCTCGATTCTTCTACCATGAGCCGTCTGTGAATCTTGTGATTGACCAACCTGTTGATAAATGGCTTTCCGGTAGTAATCATCTTTTCCAAACGGATTCTGAGCGCCACTAGCTTCTCTGTTCTTGCACTCCCGCTTGAAATGGCCTCTCTCCCTGCAACGAAAACAAGTAACTTTAGATTTATCAAAACCTAAAGTAGATACATGAGCATCAAGAAAGTCATTTCTCCCGGTAATTGTCTTGAACTTTTCAGCACGTCTAAGAACACTCGCTAGACACCATTTGATATCCATCAGTTCCATCTCTTCGGCGTCTATTTGATCGTAATCCTCTTTGGTGAGCATAGGATTTCCGATCCGACCAGCCACTAGACCCTCATAAGATAACAACACAGAACCAAGTAGAGCCATGTGGTCTTTAGCAGTGTCTTCTGAAAAACTTTGACCTTCTGGAAGATTTAGAGCGATGTTGCATTGAATCACATAACCATTTCCTGTCTTTGTGTTTTGAGACTGAAAGCTTTCTGATGAACTCTTTGGATTGACACTCGGATATAATGAGAAACCACTGCTGCTTTTGTTTGAACTTTGATCAATCTTTTCTGTAGAATCCCCAGCACTAAACGCAGTCTGGATTTTCGGACTTCTCTCAGCTTCTGGAACCGGAACACTACCTTTGTAATACATTTTTACATCCTGTTGACCACTTGGACTGTTCATCCTTGCGATCTTTTGCTGTTCCAAATCTTGACCCTCAATCTTTTCGATAAACTGACCAATTGTTAACCCATCATAAACCCCTGTGTTTTTCAGGATCATCAAATAAGTTCCCCACTCTTTTTGCGGTAACGCATCAGCTAATTTGTCTACCCACTCTTCAGAATCCTTTTTTATACTAAGCATTGACATAGATCGCACAAGGTGACAGTATCTTTCAATCAGCTTCTTTGTATCTTCACTCGGTAGACTGTTGAACAGATCAAACTCTTTCTTTAACAGTGCCTTCTTGCTTTTAATCATATTCTCGCTACCCTCAAATTTGACTTTAAGTGCATCCCAGATTGACTTTGCAGTTTTGTCATGCTGTAGCAGTATGAAAATGTCTTCTTTGATAGCTTGCTGAAGTAGACTGATCATCATCTTTTCAGCTCTATACATATCACGTTCTTGATCACTAAATTCAGATATTTTTTATCAACTTTCAAATCAGTCTGTGGCAAAACATATTTCTTCAAAATACATTCCCATGACCTAAGATGGTTAGCCTGAACCCAGTTCTCGAATCTATCTTTCCACCCGTAGTATTCTTCGATATTCATCAATTTCGGGGGCTTTTGGGTGGTTCCCGTCTCATTTTCCGAACTCACGGCTTGAGCAATAGTAGATGAACCAGACGGTGTTGCAAACGCGTTGTAGAACTCGGTATCCATGATGACTTAGCACAATTTTCAAGTTCAGTGACAAATGAGCGAAATATCAAAAGTTCTGGATGACCTTATAAGCGAAATATAAAGATCCTTATAAGCGAAATTAGATTTGTTCACACAAGAGCGAAAACCCTAATGTCCGTTGGAGCGAAATTATCTGATGATCGTATAAGCGAAACTACTGATGTTCGTATAAGCGAAATCTGATGGTTCGTATAAGCGAAACCTACTGTTGTTTGAATGAGCGAAACCTTGTATATTGACACAAGAGCGAAACTACTGATGAACTTATGAGCGAAATCAGAAGTTTGGTTGTCCCAATAAGCGAAATCAGGTGACCAGAAAAGCGAAATCAATGAATGTCCGTATAAGCGAAATCATGTTCGAAGGTAATTTGGTCCATTTTTAGTCCGAATTTCAGTCCGAAACTTTCAAGGGTTTGTCTATGTTCAATTGCGCACAGTCTGTGAAAATTTGAACGAATTCCGACCGGTAAAATTTTCTGAATTGATGAAAGAAGGTGTAGAAGCAAGAAAACAAGATAAATTCCAGCTAATCTCTGCAGAACTCCTCCTCCTGAGCTCTGATACCACTTGTAGGATCGTGATCTGACCCAAATGAGTCGTTCAGAGGTGTTCAACTTCGTTTCAAGTGCGGAATAACAAGAAACGAAGGTAGAAACAGCTGATTCTTCACTATTAACACTGATTGTATTGATTAACACTTGATTACACGCAGTTCTTCACACCGGCAGAGCTTCGGTATGGAATACAAGGAGTGGATCTCTCTATGTGGTTTCGCTCATGGAGCCTTTATATAGGCTGATGGTTTCGCTTTTATGTACATGTACATATAAGCGAAACCTACATGTCCAAAAAAGCTAAACCTCATGTCCACATAAGCTAAACCTCTTCCTAAATGTCCCTATGAGCGAAACCTGCCCACTAAACACATATAATCTCCTATTTTCTCGTATAACGTGCCCTAATCTATACAATACAATGTAAGACTCGATACAAGACAAAGTCGACAGATGTAGTGCACCAACAAATTTCACAAGTATTCGTTTGTATTAGTTAATAACCTTACAATCACCTTGTAAACCATTTTGTTTTAAAGTGATATAAACTTGAAAATTCTATAGTTCTTGTTTCTTGAAAGTTTGATTTATATTTCCGCACACTATTTTCATATCTGTTGAAATCATTTTCCATATTACGAGAAAAGAAAGTTTTTTAGTCCATCCGGGACCAACAAGGTAAAACTTAAATTAGGGTTTAGAATTGGGGAAGAAAGTATTGAAGTGAAGTGATTCATAAAGCACTTTTTTATAGAAAGTTTTAAAGTTTTATATTAGTGTACAACTTTTGATATGTTATTTACAAGTTAGTGAAGCCTAATGTTTTTGGTTAGGAAAAGCTGGCTTTGGAGATGGATAATGCAACGGGCTTGGCAGATCGTCTATTCGTTTCTTTTTGGTGATCCGGTTGGTTTTTGCCTACTAATGTTGTTGGTATATATAATTGTATATTTTATTAAGACGTTACATTTAAAGAAGTTCAACATGTTTTTATATAGAAATTTTGAAGTTAATTTTAGTATCTTGATATGGTAATTGATCTGGTTTTTACAAGTTTTTTATTTTATAAATGTTCCAGTAATAAAATAAAGCAAGCTATGGATTGCACATGGAAAGTGGGTTATACAAAAAGTTCAGTTTTCTTCACAATAGGTAGAATATTGGACTTTTTAAAACAATTATTAGCATATTGCCTCTTTTATTTTGTCGGTTGGTTGTTTTGCTAGGGGGTTTAGTTGGGTCAGTTTTGTTGACATTGTAATTTTGTTTATAGGTAAAAGAGTAAGATGCCCAGGTAACATAGTAGTGGATTTTGGGTTATGACATTGAGTATATTTCTTTGTTTGCAATTTCGTTTGAGAGCTTCGTGATAGAAAGTTGTGGTGATAGCATCAATACGTATTAGATTCGTAGAATGATCCTCCTACACCAGCATGTATTGGATTGGTAGAATGATCCTCCTACACCAGTGCTGGTAAAAACAATTGTTTTACTATATTAACTTTGGATATTTTTTTACACGTGTCCAAAAATCATATCTCTTGATAATCTATACCGACTCAAAGTACAGCTCATGCTTTTTTATTTGTTTTCTTGCAGCGCATTCCCACCCGCAAGCAAATCTCCTTTTGACACACGTTTCACCCCGCAAAGTAGAATGTACAATTGTTGTACAATGATATCGATAGTACCAATGACGACATGGATTTTGCAACGGTGAAATAAATGGACGCGATGGAGTTGCCAAGTTTAGTTGGATACGTGTCCCCTTCCTTGCACCTCATGTTTAACACCACATGCAGTACCCATACGAATTCCCTTGCCCATCCCATTTAGATATCCATTTAATTAATCATACAAATTCTTCCATAGCCTGCAGTACCTAAACCATATAATTTTACATAAAAGCTCATCCGCTGATCCCGATGCGGCCAGTGTCCTTTGTCATAGATGCACCATTTGGGATCGATGCTCAAGACCAACAGCTCTTCGTCGCTTTCCCAGATCTCTCGATCCATCCCAGGTATCCTTAATCTCCCAAATGCTTTTGAAATTAGGGTATGTTTTCGAATGTGATCAAACTAGGGTTGTGATTTTGGGCAAGATAGGAAGAAGGAAGTAGGTTGCGGAGAGAATCATGATTTGAAATCATAGATAACTGATGAGAATCATCATGGAATACATGTGATTGGTTTTGGGAGAAATTACTATTATTATTATATATTATTATTATTATTATTATTATTATTATTATTATTATTATTATTGATGTGGAAATGATTAGAAAAGAAAAGAGGAGACGGACCTGTTTTATCCATTGCAAGACTAAAACCCTAAGGTAAAGTGAAGTGGGTCCATGGGCTGAGTAGAAATTTCCACTATAACACCTCTTTGATCATCCTCTTTAGCAGGTAAAGTGAAGTAGTTTTTTTGTTGGTCTTGAATTGTTTAGACCAGAGTTTATTGGGCTACTAAGTAAATTCAAAATTGGGTTGTTTTTTTTACCAAAGTTATACTTCAAGTCAGAATACTAATTTTACATGAATTATATTGAAGGCGTGTAGTGTTTATAACAATTTAGGTTCAATTGTTATGATGGTGTGGGCGCTTATTATTAGATATGGTGGAGAGAAGAGTAGAGGTGGTTGCAAGATTGAAGTCTTGGAAGAGGCAACGACTCCATTGATTGCATTTCTACAAAATCCAAATGCAATATAATCTTTAGATGATTAGTGAAAGATATTTGGTATCTCAGTATTACATGAAATTTTTTTCTTTAAACAAAAATTGTTTTTATCAACGTACAGGTGTGGAAATCAGTTATTGTGACATTATATGATCTAGTTTGGTTCTTTCAGGCATTGGTATAGAATTTGTAGGCTAATTTGAGTTTATTAAAGAGTAATTGACCTCTTCAATTTGTTTTACGGGGTCTTTTATCAGTATGTTTGGAATAATATTAAAGATATTTTTTAATTTACTATTGTTTTAGGGGTACTTTGCATGCTAAATAATATATTGATAGATAACTTTATTTGTGAATAGGGTGTTCATGTTTTGCATCTAACTGGAACCCTTTGTTTCTGTTTGGTATCAAAACTGTGCAGTTCAAACAAATCCCATTACGGTGGTAGAGGCGACGCGGTAATGACAGCTGTGGTGCTGATCATGGTGGTGGTTAGGACGTTGAGGTAGTGGCGATATAATGGCCATGGGTGATGCTGGACTTTTTGGGGCTACTACTGGAAACGGGCAATCTGCAGCTACACTTATGCAGGTGTTTCTTTGAATTCATCTAAAACTTTAAGGTGAAAAATGTTTGATTTTCTAACAAAAACTTATATGATGATGTGAACTTTCTTGTTAGTTGTGCATCACCACATTATTTGCTACAAGAGTTCAATTTCGATTTTATTAATTAAAAGCATGGTGTTCTACTATAACTTACTTTTTGTATGTGTGTCTTCGTTTCTTTAGATGTTCATATGATTATAAATTGTTGTGGCAGAAATGGGGGTATCATGGGTTAGTGAACATGTTATGGGCTTGACATGCCAATGCATAGTTAATGGAATAGATAGTTCTACAAAAGTTACATTATAAAAAGAATAATTGTGTCACTTTGAAAGGTTAACCTTAGGCTATTTTAGTCCCAATTCATTTGTGGTATTATTGTTTTACTTCATATGTTTGACCAGTTATAATGAAATACAAGTTGGCCCGTTTCGTAAATGAGTATAGGTAATTCTCTGAACATCTTCTTAGCTGAAATCTGTGCTAGCTGGAATGAACTTGTAACCTATGCATGCTAATTCATAAGTTGGTTTTATGCAGAACATGTCTCAGCTCAACTTGTGTTGCTCATGCCATGCTAATTTTAATTTTTGTTCTTTTTTTTGTTTTTGATTGTTTATTTTGTCAAACGTATAATGTGTTATGTTGGTGATAATTTAAAAATGTTTGAAAGGTGTAATCCAACTCTGGTACATATTCACTAACTATTAGTTATATATGTTCAAGGCTTTGGTTTTTACTCTTTTTTTGAATTACTCGTGATGAAGAAGGTGGTGGTAAGTATACGTAAGGTTATTAAATCTGATTAATTTAAGTCCGTTTATCATTCAATGTATTTTGTCTAATGTTTTTTTTTCTTTTAGGCATTATTGAGGCAAGACACCAAAGAACTTAAAAGAGTGGCATATTCCATTGTGTGAGGATGACATCGAAGTTAATTAATTTAAGTCCGTTAACCATTCGTATTTTGTATAATGTTTTTCACTTTTAGGTATTAACGAGTAATACTTTTTGTATGATTTTTAATTATCTATTAATCATAAAAGTAACTTTCTCGAGTCCGAGAAGCAATCCATAGGGATAACCTAGTCTTTTTATACAACTCATATAGAACTGAACCATCAACCTTATAAAAGGACTCTTTTAAATCAGTCCAAACCTCAAAAACCAATTTAGAAAAAAACTTGACCAAAAAAAAGTTCTTCATAAATAGAATTCAAAAGCCAAGTTAGCACCACAGAATTACACATTTCCCACTAACTAGCCAAAACATCATAATCCTTAGACTTCTCACATTTACCATCAATAAACCCTTACTTATTCTTGGCTTCTAAAGCAAGTTTCATAACACTAGACCAAACAACATAATTCTCAATCCCTTTCAATTTAATACTAATAATAGTCAATGCACTTAAGTCACTAGGATGTAAAAATATAAAGGGTCACCAATATCAAGTTTACTTATAAAAGTCTCTAAAGTGCTACCACTATCACCCATTTGTTCAAACAACAGAGATAACAATACAATACAATTAACTAACAAACAACAATAAGAGAATCACTACAAATCAATACAACTATACAGTAAACAATAACCATAAAAAACCCTAAATGAAAGACTGTGTCAGCGGCCAGATTCCAGTTCATCACTCTATGGGTGCCTGGACAAGTCTTAACACAGTTGCAATCCTAGAATTACTAATTTAAAAAACAAACAATAAAAGAAAACACAAAATAATGCAATGGCTAACATATAGACTCGATCAAGTGCAGGTCCGACTAGCCTGGCAACAACAATGCCTACGACTCAAAATACAATGAACAAGAAACAATAAAAAAGATAAAGAGCAGAAAGATCTCACAACAGTGTTTAACTCCCTCCAAGCAGATCTGACTTGTAACCTTCTAGGGTTACAAAACACAGAGCACAGATCAGAAACACCAACAAACACCTGGCCAATTTGCCCTGATCTTGGGTTTCAGAGACCAACACATGATATAATACTCCTAAAATCATGAAATCTCTTCCACAAGAAATCACCAAACCTCAAACAGGGTTTCAATCACACAAGATCTTCTTCTACATACTTCCCAAGACCAATATCCAGAAAGATCTTCAAGTGGAAACAACCCCAATCGTCCAATAACCAGATCTAGACCGTAGATCTCATAGCGGAATACCCATAGTCAGACTCAAGAGCTCTAAAATATCGTTGATACCATGAAAAATGGTATGAAACCAACACAACACAAGAAATAGCAACAAAATCGGTGATAAAACTTTATTGATTTAACCCAAACCAAAAAACCAAAACCCAAACCCTAGATCTTACACTATGTAAGATCTATATCAACTGATACATAATACATGATCAACTGATAAGATATCAGTTGATAATAGAAAGTATGAATCAACAATACAAGATCCAAACTAGATTAACAACTACAACAAGGTGAAGAATAACCAAGAATACAGAGAGAACACGATAAGACCAATAATGACCAGAGAAACCCTAACACATCCATTTATATGCCTAGACTTCAAAATATACAGCCAGCCCTCCATCTTAGAAGTTTACTCCTTTTACCCTTCACAATTGTACATGTACACTTTATACCCAAATCAACAGCAAACATGTGTAACAACTTGTAAATGTTGTTACAATATAGTTATAAGTTTTATATGTTTTAAATAACCTCTTAATATTTTTGCTACATGAATTATAATTATGTAAAAGATTATTTTCAACAGGTAAGCATTGTCACATAGGCCTACATCAGAAAGACAAATCAGTCACTCAGCATGTGTTATACCTACCGAGTGATGAGTTTTTTGTTTTTTAAACATACTAATTCTAGCCGTTTCACAACTGGCTCCAACGTTCACAATGGATCTCTCATGCCAGTGATATACATTCATAGACTCACGACTCACGCAGCAATCACACATGGGCAACATATTGTTCACTTGAGCTAACACGGTGTGCTCCATGTCCTGCTCACAAAGCATAACACTTGTTGTTAAGTTGGGTAGTCGATCAATTATTAGATTTCTGGAAATGGTGAAATTTGATAATGATTTGAACATCCTTGAGTTCTATCGGCATGTTGATATCAAATTACTAATGTTTGGAAGTGTTTGTTTCATGAAATTTAAAGCAATTGACAAAACCCAACTTAAAAGGTTGCATATGGTGTCATTTTACTTTAATATTCTTGCACCTGCTGTAAATTAATTGGTTATAATTAGATATATACATTCACAAGATTGTGTCCATGTTTTATTGCAAAGAACTCGTTTGCTTCAGCTAAAAAACAAGTAATTAACCACGGTCATTATTTTTAACATGCATTCATAAAACTACATTGGGCTTCGAGTATCATAAGAGAATAAATAACCTAAAGCGAAATTAAGATAATTTTTTTATACTACGACATGCTTCACGTTCTTTATCTCGATCATCATATAAAAATATGTAGGGGGTTTGGCATTATAGCCTAGTGGCATCTTAGGGGTGGGATAAGGCTTATGACTATTTGGTCATGGGTTCGATTTCCACAAGGGGGGTTTTTCCCATATTTATTAGGTTTCCTCCTGAATTGGTGTATAGGCATTATTGCCCAGTGTAGATGGATATGATTGGGTGGTTCCGCTGATGGCATGATGATACTCTAGTGGTCCGTCAGTGGTCCAAATTTATCGTTCAAAAAAAATATAAAAATATCTAGATCAAAGTTGAATGTTTTTTCTACTTTAGAATTAGTTACCTTATCACCAACCTTTACCGAAATTCCGTTTCAGACCTAATTTATTGGTAAACTATGTTTGACATTACGACTTTTAAATTATAAGGCTTTTGCAATGGTTTCTTATATAATATTACAAAACTTATAATAATATTAATTTAGATGGTGTAAAGGTATTTGTTTCGCTAAATGTTTTCACATGAAGTTGCTTTACTAATATAATAAATTAATAATTGACTATCACATAAGAAAAGTCTCTATTATTATTAATATATATAACTAATGGGATTCTCCGCGGTTTTCACTCGGTCTGTATGGCTTTTGTTCGTATAACAACGACTATAAAACAATCAAAAGAAAGATACCCAAAAGGATATCGATATATTTTAGATAAAATCCACAAAAATACCAATAAATAATTGAAATTTGAAATAGTGAAATTTGATCATAAACTATAAATCCAATAATTATAGTAATTATTGCCGATCATTTTTCTTCTGATACATTCATTATAATTAATTCTTTGGGCCTGCGATCCGACAATCCTTGAGTGACAGTTTGCAGTTGTTGGGGAGGCTTTGAGCGGCATCATGCAATAGTTTCTTATCAAATTTGTCACCAGCTGTTTGTTGAGCTTTATCATGTGTCTGCTGGATCAGACCACATTGGCACTGCTTTGTCACTTTATTTAAGAACACACAACAATTATGTATAGCGCTATTTTGTAAATACTTGAAGAAATAATCGCAAGAGTTTTCTTGCACATGGGGGCACTGATTCTGGAACGCATTGGAGATTTCTATCAGCATTTCATTTCCATTGTCCTCTATGGTAGTGGTTCTATAGGCTGACATCTTAGAAAATGCTACGATGGCAATCAAGATGAATGCAAAAGGTGCAAGTTTTGTCATTATAGGATGTATGCAACTAAGGGGAATGCATAGGACTTTAATAAGTTTTTCCTACACCTAACAATTAGTTAACCATCTTACTCCGTTAATAAGTTTTTCCTGCACCTAATAATTAGTTAACCATCTTATTCCTTTAATAAGTTTTTGCTACACCTAACAATTAGTTAACCTTCTTACTCCGTATATTTACACATTTATATATAAAATGGGATTATTTAAAATTTTATATGGTATTGAAATAAAGATTCTAGTTTAAGTTCAAGTTTAACAAAAGAGTATATTTTATAATTAGAATGATACATACATAAAAGCTATACGTTTTCTAACAGTTTTAAAAATAAAAGCATCATGAACAAGAACCATAGCAAAAATTAGAAAAAAATTTAAATTTTAGCCTAAGTTAAAGGAGAATGGAGGCATATTGGGGACAATTTCATAGGGTGGAAGGGGTGATCGTCACACTCCATCATCCATCACACTATCACATCCAATCACCATTTGACACATCATTCCTTCAAATTTCACTCATCACACATGTAAAAGTATCACACTTCAAAATAAATGTCGCACCAATCACAAGTTAACACATCAACATCAAGTCAAACCCACACAAACAACACAAAGCATCATGTTGTGACAACCATCACGATTTTCCTCCATCACCAAGTGATACACCCCTTTGCGGCCCGTAACTTTGTAATCGGGTTTTCACTTTTCACTAGTGACTCCGTTTTGTTCGTTTTCTATATTATATATAGTTCCACCTTTCCTACTGGACAACAATTAACCTCTCATGCCTTGTTTAATTTAATTTATTATGGTATTTTTATATTTTAATTGTTTTCTTATATTAAATTGTCTATTTATGTTATATTCTTTGATTATGTTAAGCTTTATAATTTGTTTTAATTAATATGTTTAAGTTTTTTCTACAATATTTAGTTAATTATAATTAATAGGATAATATTCTTTTATCATCCTTTTGTTTTTGTTGACAAGATCCCCTTTTTGACCAACCCATATTTTTGTCGCTCCTTGTCGAAACTCTCTGTATCGCAAGTCCTATAAGCCATATAAAATATGCAACACAACATTGAGGTGCAAATTTCTTCAAAGAATAAATAAGTTAAAAGTATGATTAAAAATATTTGTTTCGTTTATAGCATGTTCCACATACTTAATTTTTAGTACTTATCTCACTTTAATGCTTTTCAAGCATTTACATCCCTTCCATCATTTCTACCATATAATTATACTAAAAAATACTACATTTTTTCTTCCTTCAATTAAATGATATTTTTTATACTTTTATCATTTTCCCCCCTCCTCCACTCAAAACACTTTCAAATTGATATATATTAAAAAAAAATTAGGATAAATAGTGTACCCTTTAATATACAGATGAATAGTAACATTTTCTCTCTCCTCCACTCACAACCAATTTTTATAATATAAAGAATACTCTCAAAGAGATGTGAATGCTCTTAAAATTACTTATCTTAGCATCAACTTTACCAAATTACGTTTCAAGTCTTTGTTGATAAAATATTTAATGTTCTTAAGTTATATATGTGTGGGTAATCAATTATTCTAGTTATTTGAATGTTAAGCACTTTAACTCTATATGTATTTGAAATAAAAAAAAAAATAACTACCAAAATTACTGGTGGTTTTTGTTAAGTCTAAGTATAAAAGGTGACGTCATGCAGAGTGTACGAACTTTTAATGCATTTTTAGTACCTTTTTACCCTTTTATCAAGCTTTAAAGTTATAAAACATGATATAAAACTATCACTCTTTACAACACGCTAGGGCAAATACACCCGTCGTTGGCATAGTATAGTGATGGAAAGATACCGAGGTCGTCCAAGGACACAAGAGCTTTTGGTTTTTTAAGATATTATCTTAGTTATAGTGGCATGTCCTTCTTTTGGAAGCAACGCTACCCTCAGCCATATTGGTCTGAGTCAGCAGGGTTACAGTCTCGCAAGGTCGGATTATAGAAAGAGAATTAGTAAGTTATTAATGCAAAATGTGGCATGTCCCTCTTTTGGAGGCAGCACTACCCTTGGCCATATTGGTCTGAGTCAACAGGTATACAGTCCCGTAAGGCGGTTTAAAGTCTTCATAGTAGTTTATATAAAAAGGATTAGAAGCCATTCTTACTTCCCTCGATTTGATGATACCTGCCTCAAGGGAAGTCCTAATAAGCTCGAATCAAGTCCTTGCAAGATCTATACACAGAACGAGGCAAGAAGTTTACCCAACCAACCTTCTAACCCCCTTCCAGGCAGTTAACACACTTTATATAAACCGTAAAGACACGAAGGAGTGAATCAACAAAACATGAAGAAATGATTGTATAAAGTTCACTTTGAATATAAAAAAAAAAACTAGTTATTAAAGTCATTAATACAAACCCAAATAAAAAGTTACCAAAGCTAGGAAATCAAAAGTAATAAATAAATAATTTTGTCTACACCAAGTGATGTAAGAGATTAGCCAAGCATGACCTTTGTTTGACAAAAAACCCTTACTATCGATCTTGGATCCCGAGACTAGTACACACAATCTAAAGGTGGATGATGGATGAAAGCGGTCGATGATGGTGGTAGTGGTGATGGAGAGGTGGCAGGTGTGAGAGAAGTGGTTTGCCAAGGGATGAGTTGCAAGTGAGCCAAACACCTCCTTTTATAGTTGAAAACAATAGGGTCACACGACCCCATGCCTGGTGGGCACAACCCTGTGTCCTTCTCCTTGTATGTCTTCATTTAACGTTGTTGTCAGCTCTTCTGCGCACACGGCCCCGTGTGTTAGCGACACGACCCCATGGCCCTTGTACTTCCTCTACGAACCCAGATTTGCAAATCTGAGAGTTGACCACGGCCCGTGTCGAGGAGACACGGTCCGTGTCCCTTGTCGTTTTCTATTTGTCTTTATCTTTTGAGAATCTTGAGTGGGGCATGACCCAGGCACGGCTGGCACAACCCCGTGCTTGGGTTCTGGACTATTGTTTTTGTCTTTGGGGGTGAAGATTGGAGGGTAAGTATAGTGTATCAACTTCCTCTCCTTCGTATTTATGCTGGTTTTCGTCGTTAATTTGTTACTTTTGTTCGTTTAAGCTCTTTTAATCCTGAAAATCAAAAGTAAACAAAGAAACGCACTTTTTTCCAACATTAGTACTAAAATAAGGTTGTTTTATACCTTATTTGATATGATTTATATGTTGCATTTTGTGCATATCAAATACCCCCACACTTGAACCTTTGCTTGTCCTCAAGCAAAACTTTTTTAATATTGCTTACACTCCCAAATGGAATGGGTAGAAGAGAAGTTTTGGTTCTTGTTTATAGTGTGTCGGGAATACAAGTTCTTTATTCATTATTGTTTTTATTTTATTTATAGTCTTATTCGACATGGCTTATTTAGAACTTTTTTAAGAAAAATAAGTACTTCTAAGCATAAGATATATTTTAAAATTTCGTTAAGCTATATATAGATTCACATTCCTCACAAGTGATCACTCAACACTTACACTTGGCCGAAAATGTATAAGTGAAACGCTCAGTCTCGATACGGAACTTACTCCTACCATATGCTTGACAATCAAACAAACCTCCTCCTTGTTGACTTAATCTTTGCAAATATTAACAGGACTTTGAAGGGGTAGGTTTTTGGTTTAGGGTATGATAGTTTTATTTGAAAGTGGCTAAAGGCGTAAAAAGTCAGTTTTCTTTTGAAATTTTATTTTGTGACTTTGTGAAATAAATAAGTGTTTATATAAGTAGGGGAAAGTTCTTGTACAAATAATCTTAACATACTAAACATACAAATTGAAGGAAAAGTAAAAAAGACAAAGTGGCATTTTTGTAATTATCAATAACTATCAAAGTTACTTTACAAATGTATCTAAAAAACCTAAAAAAACCTAACCCCCTCCCCCCCCCCCCAAAACCTAACCTCCCCACCCCCACACCCCCAAAAACCTAAAAAAAACCCAACCCCACCCCCCCCCCCCCCCAAAACCTAAAAAAACCCAACCCCCCGCCCCACCCACCCCCCAAAAACCTAAAAAAAACCTAAAAAAAACCTAACCCACCCCCCCTCCCCCTAAAAAAAACCTAAACCCCCCTCCCCCACCCCCCAAAAACCTAACCCCCCCCCACCAAGCTAAAATGCTAAAAACTAAACCCCCAAAAAACCTATAAAAAAACACACAAAATAATTTTTTTTAATATTTTTTATAAAAAAATCGCTACTTTTGTAGCAATTTTTTTTTTTGTAACAAAATGTAGCGATTTTTTTATAAAAAATATTAATTTTTTTTTTTGTGTTTTTTAGGTATTTTTGGTTGAGTTCACATTTGTATAGTAACTTTGATAGTTGGTGGTAATTACAAAAAGGCCACCTTGTCTTCTTGAGTTTTCCTTCAATTTGTATGTTTAGTATGTTAAGATTATTTGTATTTGATCTTTTGCCTACATAAGTAATGGATTTGCTTATTTATTTTGAGCAACTAGACATTTTTTTGAAGTCACACGCTTTTGCAATTTTTTCAAAAGAACATATTTTTACTAAAATAAAAGGTGTAAAAGTAAAAAAGATGGTTTTTTTGGGTGATGGTGTGTTGTGGGTTTTTGAAATGAAAGGGTTTAGGCTCAAAGGTGTTGACTAGGGGGAGTTTTGGTGTTTTTGTGGGTACAAATCCTATGCCTCAATCATATACTTACTTCGATTAGTCGGTAAGGACTAGGAATGTATTATCTTGTCAAGTTCTAGATTCGTAAGAACCATACGGGCTATTCACACCAGAAATGAAAAATGCGCATTTAGTATAGATATGTTATTTGATGCTTGTAAAAGGCTTAAAACTCACAATTTTGTGGGAAAATGGCAAAAATGTGAAGGTATATATATACAATCAAATTTTAAAAATTTGTCATGCCCTTTTTATGATTTTTTCTTATATGGTTCCTTTTTTATGACGACGCTATCGGTTATAAATTTATAAAAAGTTGAACTTTTTTAGAACTTGTTTTTCTTAACTTTAACTATAAACAAGACATAATAAACTAAAAACCATTTGAAAAAGATTTGGGGTTTTTTAGCTGTTCCAAGTAGAGTTTTGTGTAAGACTCGTTTTAGGACAAACAATATTCAAGTTATTCATGTCCCCCACACTTAAATTACACATTGTCCTCAATGTGTCCAAAATTGGTTAGATTGATTAAATGTATATAATATGTGTTAAAGACAAAAAAATTTTTAGAAAAGAGGCACTTGACACAACCCCGTGTCAAAAGTGCCAATAACGATTTTTTCTAGAAGATAAACGTGGGGGTGTGCCCATGGGACATGGCCCCGTGTCAAGGTTCCATGATCAAAAATGTTATAGCAGACTTGGGGCACGGGGGCGTGCTTACCTGACACGACCCTGTTCTGCACTTACTGAATTGAAGATTTTCAGTCGGGAGTCGTCTGTTTTCATGCATGGGTTGCTGGTTCAACGACGTTTGGCCTCCTCAACATCTTTCTAAGTGTGATTTGTTCCTACAAAGAGAAAAAGTTAAAAATAACAGCATTAACTAAAAGTTACACAAAGAATTAAACTACTTTATTGCTCGATAGTCCATAGAATGCCTACATGGTGCGCCACGTTTATAAGGGTCCTTGGCTAGACCCAAAGTCGGTCAAATGTTACCTGAGCGGGATGACTCGAATCCCAAGATGCACCGATTGAGGGCATAGTCGAGGCTTGAGTCTATCACTTTGAGGTATTTGACCGGGTCCTCCTCCGCATGTTGTCCCCCTTCAAACTTCATCTCCTTGTCACCTACCCTCAATCTTAACCTTCCGTCACTCATATCTACCATAGCCTGTGTGGAGACAAGGAATGGTCTTCCTAGTATGAGTGGGATTTCGGTGTCCTCCATTTCTAGGATTACAAAGTTGGCCGGGAAAACAAATTCCCCGACCTTGATCAATAGGTTTTCTACGACACCTTGAGGGTATTTTACCGACCTATCCGCAAGTTGGATGCTTATCTTTGTAGGATGCGGCTTTCCTAATCCAAGCTGGTTGAACATAGAGGCAGGCATTAAGTTAATGCTAGCCCCTAGGTCGGCAAGTGCATTGCTTACCGGTGATCCTCCGATGGAGCAAGGACCGGTGAAGCTTTCGGGATCAATCTTCTTTTTGGGAGTTTGTTGAGGAGTGCCACCGAGCATTCTTCACTCAAGTTGACTTGTTTTCTTAAGTTGGTAATGCTTACTTGGGCTTTTGGATTTGGTTCGGTATTACTAGGCCAGGCTCCTTGTGGTCTTTCAGAGAAATTTTAGGCGAGTTGGCTTACTTGTTTTTCAATGGTTTCCATGCTAGCCCGTTTGTTCCTAAGTTATAAAACCCCGACCGCGTAAAACAACAGACCGCAGCGGAAACGTCGGGGAGTCATGTCACAGAACTATTATTTCACAAGACATGGTATTTAAAGTTTTGTATTTATTGTTTAAAATGTTACTGTTGGACCCAGTTTGGCCTTGACAACTTCTTTTCACGTAATATGGCAAGTGATTTCAGTAGATGTGAAAAAAGATGTGCGGAAATGGAAAGCAGACTTTCAGAAACAAGACCTACAGAATTATCAAGTTTATATCACTTTGAAACAAAATGGTTTACAAGGTGATTGTAAGATTATTATCTAATACAAATGAATCTTGAATTCTGTGGGTGAGAGGACAATGGAGTTTTGTGGTATGTGTGAATGCTAAGCTTCAAACTCATTGTCTTCTGCTTGGTTAGCCTTCTATTTATAGAAGGCTGGGTACATGAATAAACAATTGTTTATTCATGCCATAAGTCTTGCAAAAAGTAGCCATTTGACATATTCATTGAATCCAATAGTCAAGTTGCCTTTGTAATCATGATATTCAATAATGTCAAGTTGCTTCGGTTATTGTGGCAGGATAGAGCTGATTTCAGACAAGTGGGGTATTCATCAGAATTTCTGATAAACCACTTCATCAGAAATTCTGGTGAACAAATCATCAGAAAACCTGATGATTAGAATCGTCAGAAACTGATGATATTTCATCAGAAATATCATCATATCCATCAGAAATGACCTTCTCTGATAATCCAATTCAGCTCTTGATAAACTTGTGATTCTTTGAAGTAGATGCAGTTCATTTCAGTTGTCCTATCCGATCTTCTTCTTCTTGTTGTGATCTTTAGGACTGTTGTCTTCTTCATAAATCCAGTTGAATCTGATTTTCTTCAATACTTACAAATAAAGTTTCCTAACAGTTTCCCCCTATGTATTGTAAGAAAATGAACTATCTATATCTAAAACAACTTTAACTAATTCTTGAAAAGAAAAGTTCAAACAACTAGCTTTAGAAACAAAGACATAATCAAACCACCCAATGTCTAAAACAGACAAAAATAAAATATTGTTCAAGAACAGAAATTCAATTTCATCAATTCATTAATTGATCTTCACTCCACCTCTGTATTTGTCTCCTGGTTTCAGCTTTTCTTGTGATCAATTGCCTCTTTGAGTTTCCTTGTACATCTGTTTGTACCATCCTCTTGATTCCATCAAGCTTTCAATGCAAACTTCAATTGTTTTTCTCAGTTGTTCATTGTTCTTTCCCTTCTTTTTGAGCTGCTCTTGTTTCTCATTCATGCCGTTCCTTATGTATTTAAGAGTTTGATTGGAATACTTGCAAATTTCACTGATTCTGAACAGAGCTTTCTCTTCATGAGCATCTTTGAAGACCACACACATTTCTGGTTTATCAAAGATTGCTCCAGTTCTTACTAGTTTAGAAGGAATTTCAACTGGAATTGTGTTGTTGGGAGGAGGTAATAGCAATTTGTTGCTATACCCAAAATTGATACACAGATCAAAATCTGCCAGTGCAGTTCTTTTATATATCTTTACTCCTGCACTTTTAAAGCTGTCAAGTGCTTTTCTGATCACAACTGAACTGCTTTTCTCTTTATCAATGATATTCTTCATTTTGACTATGCCCATTGGGTGAATATCATCTGCCAGATTTCCATCAGTAACCTTTTGTTCACTGTTATCTTTTCTGATCAAAGTATACTTCTTCTGTCCTTCATTACCTAAGACACTTCCTCCTGTGGTCAAAGTATCGATTCTTTCAATAGATACTATTGGTTTGGTCATCTCTTTGTGTAGAATTTCCCAGCTTCCATTGTTCCTGATTTCAACAATACCTTTACTCATTGGAGAGAGTGGTCTTTTTGGGTTGTCTTCTGGACCTTTCCAGTAGAAATGCTTTAGATGTTCTTCAGGGTACATAATTGTGTGTAAATCACCTTTCAGTACTTCCATTTCTTTGATGTTCCTATCCGAATCTTCTATCATCTCTTTTCTTGGCCTTTTTGAGGAGGTCACTTCATGTTCCATTCTTCTCTTCTCTTTTGTATCCATCTTTATACTGAACTCTGTTTCTCCTGTGAGAGCTTTGGAAGAAGACTGAACAGGTTCTTTCTGTTGGACCCTTGAACTATCTGGCTTTGGAATGTTTGGTGGAGGACCCATGAGTAACTTTGTTCTTATAGGAGGGGGACCCATGGGCTTCTTCTGTTTTTGAGTTGTTGAAGTTTCTGATTGTTTGGTTTGATCTTGTTGAATAGTTTCTGGTTGTTGTTGAGGAGTTTCTGATTCTCCTGCTTGCCTCTCTTGTGGAATTGGGGCTTTCAGTTCATGAAGATCAACTTATGTTAGCCTGGCAACATTATACTACAACGTCTTTACTAATAGATGAACATTAGCAAGAGTTTTAGTATTTGTTTCTTCTTGCTTCTTCATTTTCTGATACTCCAGGTTTTCTTGATTTTTCTGTGTAGTTAATTCCACCATCAGCTTCTCAAAAGCCTCAGCTATGCTGCTGTTGTTGGCTCTGAGGAACTGTATTTCTTCAAGAATTCTTCCTGAACTTGAGCTTTCTCCTGCAGTTGCAACCTCAGCCATCTTTTTCTTGATATCTTGCAGTTCTTTGAGAGCTTTCTCGAATTCTAATGAGCTCTCTCTGTTTTCTGATGACTTTTGCAGTTTGTTGAGGGCTGCAGCATTGTCTTCTGTTTGCTTCTGCACAGCTTTGACAGTTTCTGATAAAACTTTGATATCTGACTTTTGATTTCTGATTTCTTCCGGTATCAGATCAAGTTTTCCTTCTGTGGCTGTTTTCTCAGTAGCAATTGTGTCTTCAGGTTCCTTGTAAGGTTGTTTAGGGGACATAGATTGATGTCCTTGGTAAATAGGAGAAACAATAGATGTTCCTCTTCTAACACCGGCAGAAAACACATTCTCTGCTGTTCTGAGGTTAAGAGGATTGGAATATTCCAAATTCTCTGTCTCCTCACCAGAAAATTGAAACACATTCAAGTTCTGGTTTTCCTCATATCCTTGAACCTTTTCAGGTTCTCCATGAGTTGTTGAGAAACTTCTAATTTTCTCACCCAGGCTTCCTTGATTAGTTGACTGATCTCCTCCTGTTGTTACCACATTTTCTTCTTCAGAATCTGATTCAGAAAATGGGTCCTTGGTTTCACTCGCATTTTGTTTTGCAGAAATAGTGCCTCTATGTAAAATTTCATGTTTTCCTTGAATTGATTCTTCAGAATCACTCTCAGAGAAATGAAATAAGTTTAGTTTAGAGTGTTGTGCACCTGTTTCTCCCATATGTGAGATTTCAGAATGATGTTCTTCTGCAACAGGACTCATGTTCACATCTTTATCAGTTGGGTGAGGATCTGATTCACCCTCTTGTTCCATTCTTGGTGTGCTTGACTCTTGTGCATCATGCTCCATAGGGGACACACTTTCAAAAACTTCTTTGTTTTCTGGCCTTTTGTTCAACATCTTCAAGTATTCTGCTCTGTATGCTGAATCTTTTGGTATCAGATTCATCACTTTTTCTGACAGAACATGCACATCATAATCTGACTTCCAAGATCCTACAACAGTCCAAGGTCTCATAATTTCTGTACTCCACATATTTTATGATGCTGGAATTTCTAGATTCCTTTCTGAAAATGCATCAGAAATTATGATTGACAGAAATCTTGGAAAAGGTAGATGTGAATCTATCCTTCCAGTATTAGTCAGAATTGATCTTCTGATCAGAATAAATATTTCTGTTCCAAAATCAATGTTCAACCCATTAATGAGACTGAACATGATTGTTAGAATATTCATATTTATCTGATCTGTACCTCCAATCTTTGATGATAGACACTTGTTTAGAATTTCCATTAAAACTTGCCAGAAGGCAGGTAGCTTATTTCTCTTGAATTCATTGATTTTTGAAATCTTTGTCTTGTAACCCATTACAACATCAAGTTGTGAGAACATATCTTCTTTTTCTGGTGCTTCTTCATAGCTTTGGTTTAAGGGTAGTTCCAAACATTCACTTATTTTCTCAGGTGAGATTGTAATAAAGATATTTCCCCACACATGTGCTGTTAGCTCGATTTGATTTGAGACTTTGAGAGTTTTTACAACTTGTTGTATAAGTTCTTCCGGTACCTCCCTGGTCTTTGTGAGAGCTTGAGCTATCGGGCATCTGGTTAGAAATTCAACGAGAATTTGACACTTTATATCATACTCTTCAATGTTATCATTCATTGCTTCATTGTTGCTCTTTAATGGAAGAAATTCAGCTTCGGTGATGAAAGGAACAGAGTGTTCAATTGGTGGCATGTTGATGTTGATAGCTGCCATTGAGAATTTGGGTTATATGTTTCGGAAAAAGGGTTTTAGGGTTTTAAGGTTGAAGGTTGAAGATTGAAGATGGAAGTCTCTGTTTTTGAATGAGGTATTTATAGTGTATTGAGACAGATCTTTGAGTGTTTTTCGTGGGTTGTTTGTATTCAAGGTGGTTAATGACACCTTAATGATGTTTTAATCCTTTAAGGAAACAACCGTTTTTGAAAAAACCTTTGGTTTATATCTAATTTAATGTAAATCCTTTTTAAAGAAAATTAGAGATTCCAATGATTTTGCTGATAAACACTAATGTCCAACTTGCACCTTTTCTCCATGTGGGACCCCTTTTGTTTCAAAAAGGTCCAATAGAAACCTTTTCTGAGTTTGTGTATCTTCCCAGGTTTTCCTCTTGATGATATATATCAGAAAATCTTTGAGTAAGACTTTCGGGGTTTGGATTTTCTTTATATATCATCAGAATGCATTTGATTCATTTACAGAGGTTGAATCAGCAGGTTTTTTTTAGATGAGAGGGAATAATTAGAGTTCCGATATTTTTACTTACATTGCTGTTCTGCAGTTCTGAACTCCCCACCTTTGTTCTGATATACAGGAAGTGTTTTTCCTACAGCTTGTTCAAGTCCTCAGAAAAAAAATATTTTGATAGAAACTTATTTTTAAAAATTTATATGGTTATAAGTTTCTTTGAATCCGGTTAAAGGCAGTGCTTTCTGATGTTTCTATCTGTTGATTTGTCAGACTTCCTGGTCGTAAAGAGATTTTTCTAATAAAATTTTGATTTTCTGATATATTTGTCAAATTTTCTGGTTACTTTAAGAGTTTTCTGGTGTATGAACAGATTCTGATGTCTTAATGGGTTTTTGTGAAAAAGAAATTACCAGATTTTCTGATTGATCTTCAGATTTTCTGAGTTTCATTAAATCCTATCAGATTTCATATGATTTTCACCAGATTTTCCTTGTTTTTATCAGACGTGTTGTTTTAGTTCCCCCTAGATCTATTGACATGTTTTTGTTGTTAATTTTGAGTTAAAAAAAATTAAGGCAAACTTAATATATAAAAAAACATTAAACACACAACAAAGAAAAACAAACAACAACTACTCCTCCTCCTCCAGCACGTTGTACATGCACTTCACATATAACTAGAGACTGGTTATTCGACCGGTGTGATTCGTTGATGGCACCAGGGTAGGATCACTTATGTTTTCTTGAAGTGTCAGCTCGGCCCTTGGATAGAAGCTTCTTACTCCTCTTAAGTCCAGCTGACTTGTAATCACCTTGGTTACGAATCGAGGGTAGATCAAAAAAGGTTGACGATCTTGAATGTTTGCTTCTAGGTCTCTCATGAAAAACTTAGCAAAGTTGTAAGGTTTTTCCTGTACAACAGCATGAATCACTTCCATCATCTTATAGGACAGCTCGTTGAAGTGTCCAATCTTCTTGGAGAAGCAGACACTTAGCTGTGTTACCAAAAACTGGAAAGGTGGTATAAACCCAGATTTGCTAACCGCCCTTGATGAGTTGTATGTATGATAACCCATTTCTGTCAAGGTCTGTTGCACATCTGCCTTATCCAGGAATTTGTTTTCATGACCATTACCCAGTTGGAGGACATTTCTGATTGTTTCCTCTTTTAGGGTAATTTTGACCCCTATAACCTCACTCTCTATCCACATGGAAGTACCACAAAAAAAATGATTTTAGAGTTCCACCAGTACTCTTGAAGAAGTTTTGGATAAATGGTGACATGTGTAGATACAGTGAAACCCAAGGACTTAGCATGATCATGTTATACATATACCTGCAGTCCTCCCATGCAGGTCCTTCCAAGTTAGACCTAAGTCTAAGATTATGATGTCTGTGAAGTGGGAGAGGGAATTGTGTTGCTTTCATCATTTTTGGGCGCCCCATTTTAAAATAAGAAGATTCCGTCGAAGAGCTTTTGAAGAGAGGATTTGTTTGATGAAGAAAGACTTTCTCAGGTTGTTAATATTTATAGGTGAAATTAACAGCCAAAGTTCCAAAGAATTTCATTTTCATTTCAATCTCTTCAATTAAGACGATATCTGTTGCAGCATGTGACAATCTACTAAGCCCCTTTGTGTGAGTAAGCATTGAATAGCTAGGCGGCTACTTTCATAGCTCCTAATCATTTTAGTGCCTACGTGTCTCTTAACCTTCTTATGAAAAAGTGACGTTGCATGCATTGGCACACTAAAATAAAATTCAAAAATCTGTAAAAATTTTCTAGTGACGGTTGATTTTCTCAGTTATATTGAATTTTATCTTAATGCATGTTACTTTTCCCCCTTTTTGTTTTTTTTAATTTAAAAGAAGAGAAAAAAAAATACAAAAACAGACTATACACAGGTATGAATATATACAATGTGTGGGATATGCATGAAGATGGAAGAATATAATGATTGCTGATCATTCTGATGTTTCAACAAGGTTTCGGATTTTGTATCAGAATTTCTGATGATTTCACCAGATTTTATGATATTTCTTCAGATTTTCTGATAAATCATCATTTATTGATGATTCATCAAATTTTTTGATGTTCCATCAGATTGATGGATTTCTTTGTCAGAAACCAGTTGATTTGTTCTATGATTTTGATTGTCACACCCCCAAAATCCACCATGCGGAGTACCACCGCTTGGAGGCGTGACGTGACCTGGATCGAGCCACCAATCATATTGAACATCGTAATTAAGTAAATAAGACCAACCACAATACGATTGGTGACCAAAGCTAGTTAACCATGTTTAGTTTAAACAGCGGAAGCATAAAGGTAAATCCAAAAGCATAAGTCCATAGTTTATAAGTTAAAGTTCAAAACGCAAGTTTAATAAGTTCATAAGGATTTAAATAATAAGCACGGAACATAACAGTCCGTACACCACAACGACTCCTTCCTCGTGCAAGCTCCAAGCGATTAGCGACCTGTAAGGCATGTAACAACGAGTCAACAACAAAGTTGAGTGAGTTCACGTTTGGTTGTTTAGTTTTAAGTTGTTTCTGAAAAACGTGGTTTGACTTTCGTTGGCTTAATTGCCGTGGGGGTTACCCCGTAGTTGAAAGTATGTTTAACCAGTTCCTTTTTCATTACCCAATCCATAACCATGATCAGTGGGGGTTTTCCCCATTTGAACTACTAGACGGTATGATATCGACTACTACGAACAATAGTTGTGCCCTACATTAGTGTCTATCATCACTGACAGTTTGCCATAGTCCATTAGTACACGCCCGTCCGACTGGCACGGTGTGAGGTTTGTTAAACCTAATAGCGCTATTAACTAATGACCCGCTCGCCATTGGCCTCGGCGATTAAGTCGATATAAATTGAGGGACTTCATGATAGAGTTTTGTCTAGCTAGTTTTAAGGTTGTTGTCCTGCACCAGGAGGACGAACGTACGTACGTATTCTGCACCAGGAGAATTCGTAGGATTAATAATGGCATCCTCTTTATGGAGGATGGCCGTACATATCTTCCCAAGGGGATATGTAGATTTAGTTTTAAATTCTTTAACCCATTCCCAAACCACCGGGAATCCCATGCCTTGTAGAAAGTGTGAACTCACCTCGGTTTGCTCGGTTAGATTCTCAAATATAGCTAACAGTCAAGGTTGGTCAATCACGTCCTAGTATGATTTACCAGTTAGTCATTTGTGGCTTTCAAATAGAGCACAAAGTTCCTACACGTATCTATCACACAATATGCATCACTTTGACGGTTTATGCCCATATAAGTTTCCCATCCTTTCCCCACTCATAAACAAACATACGATAATGCACATAACACATATCACATGTTAGATCATTCACAGGTAGCATACTCGACATTTAGACACGCAAATTACAGCTTATGTCATTTCAGCATAAATATTCAAAACCGGGCTGTTTTCGGACATTTTAATAAAATAGTTAACTTATTCCAAAAATTCCCAAATTTTTACAGAATGTCTTAAACATTCCAAATTTTATTGTGTAAAAATATCGGGGTCCAGTTCATTACTAATCTTTTATAAAAATTCATTTTCCGGACTGAACTCAGATTTATATTTTTCTGACCACAGTCCACGGAATAATTTATTTAAAATTCATCGAGAGTCCGATTTATGAAATTCCATTGAGGTAATTACAAATACATCGGTGGTCATCTTCAGTACAAGTTTCATGATCTAACTCTACACAGAACCCAAGTTATGACAGAAAACAAAACTCATATTTTCAGTAGAAAAAATGCAGCTCTAGCTGCTGTTACGAAATGACGCTTTAAAAATAGTAAACGAAGTCCAAAAATTATGATTCCAGTGCCATTAGAACCGTATTTCATAATACATAACCCTAGACTTCAGAAAATACATTTCTCGTTAAGTTATGGCCTATTTACAGCCAACTGAAGTTGGCTGTAAAGCTTGGACAGATTCTGTTTTTAGTCTTTAGCTTTCTAGTTTGTGTTCGATTAATTCCGTTAATCATGTTTAGTGATCTCAACAACATCAAACATCAATATTAACCAACAAAACATCAGAAAATCAACCAATAATCATAACCACACAAGATCTACATGATTTACACACATAACTTTTCTTTATCCACCTTATTCATATTAGGTTCAAGACTTTGTGTTATGATCTTTAGTGTTTCTAAATTTTAACCATTAAATCACTTAAATAACATGAAGAATGAACGGATCTAAGTTCTTACCACTAGCTCAAGGCTAGGGAAGTTCGAGTGAAGAAATGTGGTGGTTAATAGTGTCACACCCCGACCGCGTAAAACAACAAATCGCGGCGGAAAACGTCGGGGCGTGTTGCAACAGAATTATCGTTTCATAACCATGGATACAAAAGGGTTTCGTTTTATTGAATATTAAACATTATCATCGTCTTAAAATAGAACAAACAAGTTACATATTGACTAATATTGTTTTATGTCACTAAGGCCTCGTCCAGATCCTACGTGACGCATGCATCCTAGCAAATCATCATCAAGCATCAAATCCTGAAACATATGTGAAAATACAGTCAGCAAAGAAATGCTGGCGAGTACATAGGTTTTATAGGAGTATTGGATTCATGGCTAGTTTAAATGTTGCAATACTTTATTAAAAACTTTGTTTTGAAAAGAGTATAATATTGTAACTTTATTAACCAACTCAAAACAAGCGGGTTATAGTTTATGAAACCTCGTAGCCATGATTCTTAACCCAAAAACCTTTGTTTTAGTAAAGCAAATTGTAAAACATCTCGTATTAACTCGTTAATAAAACTCGTATGTTACTTCGAAGACATCGTTGTGTGACATCGTTTCGCTATCGTTTACCCAAATCGTTTAGAAATCGTTTACATCGTCCAAATCGTCCTCGTTTTAATTGTGAATAACTTATATATATGGTTGCCTCGCTAATAACATTCAAACCTTCGTGACTCGTCCCTCGTTTCTCGCATTAATAAACCACCATAGGGTAAATTAACAAATATCAGATTCAGTCGCTACCCACAACCCCCACACATAACCATGGGTGTAGTATGATAACGGGATTTGTCAGATCGTATGGTACCATAACCTAATACTGGTCGGCTTGATCATTGCTAATGAATGTCATTTGTTATGTAACCCAACCAACAAGTTCGTTCACATTATCAAAATCGTTATTAGTTTTGTATAAATCGTCTTAATCGTTTTTGAAACCATCGTTATAACATCGAAAATCAATTAGTACATATGAATCACCCCAAAATAATTGAAAGTAGTAAAATAGGGGAACTATGTACTCACTTGTAGTGCAAAGTATCCTCAGTCAATAGAACTTCAACAAACTCGAGCAAACCAGAGAAATCAAACAGTACCTAGTAATTGAATAACTAATCAAACAATAGACGCCTAAATCGGAAGATCGGACAGAATGAGGTCTTGTAAACCAAATGAGTGTTAGAACTCATGTGATATGGTTTAACAAAGCCTACATCCTAAATCGGAACCTAACCTAAGTGCTTTCGACCCATCGTGACCCATTAAGGTAACTTATGCTACTTTAACGCATCTTGCGCGCAAAGCGCGTTCGAGACGTCTAACTAGTCCTATGACAAGTATTATATGCCTATACATGTTTTATCATGTTGTATAATCAGTTATGTACAAAAGTTTAAGTTACATAAGCTAAATTACCAATTATACATGAAAAGGGTATTCTGGTAATTTACCTAAGGCATATAAACTACCTATCATACAACTACTCAAACGATGTGACCATAGGGTATAACATCGGAAGGTTATTCCCTATACACTATGGTCACCTAAAGTATTTGGTCGGATCCTAATGATCGACCAAATGGGTCGGGTTCGAAGGTATAAGCGATTTATTAGATCGCTTACCCTTACGACCCTAGACAACGTGGTAATCAGTAGGCATAGTCCCAAGGGACTATAACCATCGTGATTACAATCACGTTGCGAAGTTCAAATGAACTTCGCATTGACCATAAACTGGTCAACGCAGAAAGTCAAACAAAGTTTGACTTTCAGACTCGAAAAGACTCGAAAAGCAATAAAAGAACGAAAGAATACTTACGAAGGGTCCCCGAATGGTAATTTCGATCCAAGAATCTCAGGTATGAAACAATGGTTTCAACTTAGAGTTTCTCAAATCAAAATTCTAGTGGGTTTAGCAATGGATGGCATGGGGTATTTATAGGATTCGTAGAGCCGTTAAGATCGTTCCTCGTTAACCGTGATTTGATCTTGGCCATACACCTCAAGATAGTGGTTTTACAAAACCATTTGAGCCCACGGTATTGCCAAAACCATGTGCGAAAGTGAAAATGGACCAAATACAATGTTTAGGTCCAGGTTAGGCAGTCACGTAGCGCCACTGCCAAGGCATAAGGTGCTCGCGCTACGCCACTGCCCACCAGTATCAGGTATTTTCGATGCAGAAATGGTCCCTGCAGCCCATTTAAGCTATTTTCGATGCGTTTGAACCCCGTTAACCTCATTTCAAGGCTCTAAAATGAAGTTAAAGCATAGGGAACTCAAAACATGCTCAAAAATATCTCGGATGTCGGTTCGTTTGGTCGTACGATCGCGATGTTCGGTTAATTACGACGGAATGCGCATAAGCGCGAAAAACGATCCAAATGACGCGACGAAAGGATTTTTCTTATGCCAAACACTAAAATAAAATGTTTTAGTGCTTACATAAATTTTTGGATGTCCGCATGTATTCAGAACGTAAGTTATGCTCGAAAATGCAAACTTATGCACTTTTTGACACTTTTAGTCCCTGAATGACCCAAAAGTTTATTTTAGCACACCGAACCCCTCAAAGCTTATTTATAAGGTAGGTAAAGGATATTTAAGGTGTGTTTAACTTATGGTCATGTTCCGGAATGTTCGTTACTGTGTAAATCCTCATAGTTTCACAGTTTGACACAATCAGTCCCTGTGATCGAATAGACTTGTTTTCAACACACCAAACCATTCAAAACTTATTTCTAAGTTATGTAAAGGTTATTTAAGATATTTTAAGCCTGTGTCACTATTACGGAGTGTTTGTTGCATTAAACTGGTTATATTTACGCATCTGTGCGCGTATAACCTTCCAGAAAGCGATTTAAAGCTTGAAATCGGAATCGAATCGAATTGTAAAATCACCAAACATAAATACACACATAAAGACATCAAAACACATATAATAACACCAAAGCACATTGTTTTATTAATAATCAACATTGTTTTACATCGTACATCGATTACAGAGTACAGTTGTCACAAATAGCGAATGGAGAAGGTCCTTCCACTTCCGAACGCACCGAGCTTCGTTGTATGCCCCTTCTAACACTTATGTATGCTCTTGGAATTGGTAGGAGATGATCAAGTGATGGTGGTGGTGGTGCTCTTGGGGCTTCCGAGACTAGAGGGAGGGAAGAGAGAGTATGAAGGTGTTGGTTGTATGAAGATGATAGGATGAAAGTCTTGTGGGTTAAATAAGGAACCTTCCAACACCCATTTACACATGGGATAATATGTTTCCCAAGTTCCTAACAATCCTAATAAATAATTCAAGAAAATCCATGGGTGGATCTACCCATGGTAACCGTGTAAATGAGGGGGGGGGGGGTATAGGGTTGGGTTTCAATTGGACGGTTACCATCTAGTTAGAGAAACAATTGTTTAGTTAATGGTTATGGTGTGTTATTATTTATAAAGTGTGTTAGGGTGTTCGGGGACCCTAACTAGCTCAGAAAAATAAAAACAATGTGTTTGATAATATTTTTTTATGTTCCGGGTAAAGTCCGGTTGTTCGGTTCGATACTGTTCTGTTAAACTGCTTAATTAATCCGTAAAGCGTCCTATATATATATTTTTGTAACGTTTTTAATTTTTAACACTCAGGAAGGCATACCGGACTATTTAGTAACTTTTCTGTATACTATTAGTACGTTAACAAATATATGTAAGCATAACACAGTAATCAGAGAGCAGTTAAATGATTCAGCACAGTCATCAAGTACTTTAATTAACATTAATAGATTGTACGGTTACATGTAAATTTGAGGGTTGTCACATTCTCCCCCTGTTAAGTGAATTTCGTCCCGAAATTTAGTGCATGGTTACTGAGGAAGCTAGTTATGTTGCGTTGGTTTCTTGGTTTTCCTGGGGTGTCACATCATCCCCCCGTTGATTTGGAATTTCGTCCCGAAATTCTGCGGTAGCTTCAGCCTCAGTAGTGGTTGCGTTTCTCTTAAACAGTTGGGGATACTTGAGTTTCATTTGGTCTTCTCGTTCCCAGGTATACTCTGGGCCACGACGAGCATTCCAACGAACTCGAACGAGAGGTATTCTTGTGCGTTTGAGAATCTTAACATCTCGATCAGTAATCTCTATAGGTTCCTCGACGAATCGTAGCTGGTCGTCGATAGTGAGTTCCTTGAGAGGAACTATGAGGGTCTCATCTGACAGACACTTCTTCAGATTCGACACATGGAATACGTCGTGAACTCCACTGAGTTCTTTGGGTAGATTCAACTTGTAGGCGACTTTGCCAATTTTCTCGATGATTTCAAACGGTCCGACATAACGCGGATTGAGCTAGCCTCGTTTGCCAAAACGGACTACACCTTTCCAAGGTGAGACTTTGAGTAACACTCGATCCCCAACCTGGAACTCGAGTGGTTTTCTTCCTTTATCAGCATAGCTTTTCTGACGGTTATGCCGCCATTCGCTGTCGTATCTGAGCAATTCTCTCGGTGGTATCTACCACAAGTTCTGGGCCAGTGATTTGACTGTCACCAACTTCTTCCCAACAAAAAGGCGATCGGCATTTGCGTCCGTATAATGCCTCAAACGGAGCAGCCTGGATGCTGGTGTGGTAGCTGTTGTTATATGAGAACTCCACTAGTGGGAGGTGCTTTTCCCAGCCATTACCAAAATCGATTACACATGCCCTAAGCATGTCTTCAAGGGTTTGGATGGTGCGTTCAGATTGCCCATCCGTCTGTGGATGATATGTTGTGCTCATGTCTAATCGAGAACCAAAGGACTTATGCATTGCTTGCCACAATTCAGAAGTAAAACGCGCGTCACGATCAGAAATGATGGAGGTTGGCACTCCGTGCCTTGACACTACTTCCTTTAGATAGATGTCTGCTAGGGTAGAAAACTTATCCTTTTTCTTGATGGCCAGAAAATGTGCAGACTTGGTCAGTCGATCCACGATCACCCAGATGGTATCATTTCCGCGCTGGGATCTAGGCAGGCCAGTAACGAAATCCATGGAAATTTATTTCCATTTCGGGATCTCCGGTTATTGAAGTAGGCCTGATGGTTTCTGATATTCAGTCTTGACTCTCGCACAAGTCAAGCACTTACTGACGTAGGTTGCTATGTGGGCTTTCATGCCAGGCCACCAATACGTAGTCTTGAGGTCGTGGTACATTATATCCGAACCAGGATGTACCGAATAACGAGACTTGTGCGCTTCGTCCATCACAAGCTCGCGTAAGTTTCCATAAAGTGGAACCCAGATGCGCCCTGTTACATAGTAAGCACCGCCTTCCTTTTGTTCTAGCCGCTGCCTCGATCCTCGTAGGGATTCAACCCTAATGTTCTCTGCTTTCAATGCTTCAACCTGAGCATCACGAGTCTGAGCGGGAAGGTTAGACTGGATGGTAAGTTGTAAAGCGCGTACACGCTTAGGTAGGGTATCCTTTCGACTGAGGGCGTCGTCCACAACATTGGCCTTGCCCGGATGATATTTGATAGCGCATTCATAATCGTTCAAAAGTTCGACCCATCGGCGTTGTTGCATATTTAATTCCTTTTGCTTGAAGATGTGCTCGAGACTCCTGTGATCAGTGTAAATGGTGCACTTGGTACCGTACAGGTAATGCCTCCATATCTTAAGTGCGAAAACAACTGCTCCCAGCTCCAAGTCATGCATAGTGTAGTTCCTTTCGTGAACTTTAAGTTGGCGCGATGCATAGGCAATGACCTTGTCACGTTGCATCAATACGCAACCAAGTCCTTGGATGGTAGCGTCGCAATAAATCACAAAATCTTCTGTGCCTTCAGGCAATGAGAGGATAGGCGCACTACAAAGTCTATCCTTCAAGTGCTGAAATGCGGACTCCTGTGCATCACCCCAACGATAGGTGCACCCTTCTGAGTCAGTGAAGTGAGAGGTTGCGCAATCTTTGAGAAATCCTTGATAAACCTTCCGTAATATCCTGTCAAACCCAAGAATTGGCGGATTTCTGTTGGTGTACGGGGTGCAGGCCAGTTCTTGATTGAGTCAACCTTGGATAGATCAACATGAATCCCATCCTTGTTTACCACATGGCCTAGAAAGTGGACTTCATGAAGCCAGAAGTCACATTTCGAAAACTTGGCATACAACTGCTCTTTTCGAAGAAGTTCAAGCATAAGTCGCAGATGCTGCTCGTGTTCCTCCTGACTCTTAGCATAGATCAGGATATCGTCGATGAACACAATAACAAACTTATCCAAGTAAGGTTTGCATACTCGGTCATGAGATCCATGAAGACCGCTGGTGCATTCGTCAACCCGAAAGGCATGACCAGAAACTCGTAATGGCCGTAACGAGTTCTGAACGTTGTTTTGGAGACGTCCTCATCTCGGACCCTCAGCTGATGGTATCCCGATCTCAAATCAATCTTAGAGTAATAGCTCGACCCTTGCAACTGGTCGAACAAGTCGTCAATACGTGGAAGAGGATAACGATTCTTCACAGTAACCTTGTTAAGTTCGCAGTAGTCAATACACATTCTGAAAGTACCATCTTTCTTCTTCCCAAATAAGACTGGAGCTCCCTAGGGCGAAGAGCTAGGACGTATAAAACCCTTTTCCAAGAGTTCTTGTAGTTGTGTGGACAGTTCTTCAAATTCTGACGGAGCAAGTCGATAAGGTGCATAAGCTATTGGTGCTGCTCCAGGAGCTAGCTCGATTTAAAACTCAACTTGTCGATGAGGCGGAAGACCAGGCAATTCCTCAGGGAATACCTCAGGAAAATTGCGCACAATATGAATGTCTTCAATTCTCTTCTCTTCCATTGATGCGTCAGTAACGAGAGCTAGAATGGCAGTGTGGCCCTTTCGCAAACACTTCTGGGCCTTATGGAAAGAGATAATGCCTACGACAGCACCACTCTTGTTGCCATGAATCACGAGAGGTTCTTCACCAGAACGAGGGATGCGGACAATCTTCTCGTTGCAAAGAATTTCCGCTTGGTGTTGAGATAACCAATCAATCCCAATAACGACGTCAAAACTACCCAGAACGATAGGAATGAGGTCGATAGAGAAAGTCTGACCAGTTAAGATGAGGTTACAGCCTTTAATTATGTGTGTGGCCTCGAGATTTTTACTGTTTGCTAACTCTACGATGTGCTTGGTGTTCAAAAGTGATGGGGTACGCTTAAGCATCTGACTAACTTTTAAGGACACGTAACTAGTATCGGCACCCGAATCAAATAAAATAGTAACAAGGAAATCATCCAGAAGGAAACTTACCCATCACAACATTGGGATCGTTCCTTGCATCATCCTGCCCAATCACGAACGCACGTTCCCTGGCTCCATTGCCATCATTGTTCCCCTTTTATTGTTTTTGTTCCCCTGGTTCTTGTTGTTGTTCTGTTTCCGGTTCAACTGGGGACAGTTTCTCTTGAAGTGACCTTCAGCACCACACTGATAGCATTCCTTGTTACCCTGCTGTTGCTGTTGGTTCTGTAGGGCTTGTGGCTGCTGTTGCCGATTCTGATTCGCAGGACGTGAGCTCCTGTAATCTTTGGCTTTATGTCCAAGCTTGTTACATCTCTGACAACGATCCTTATTGCATGGCCAGCTGTGGTGCAAACTACATCGCTTGCACTTAGGGTGATTTCCCCTGTATCCACCCTGGCCTTTTTTTCCAGAAAACTGTTGACTGGGGCTCCGGTGTTCATCTGTCTTTCGTCGCTGCGGCTGGGACTGAACTGGAGTGGAACCCCTGCCCGAATTTCCATCCCACTTGCTCTTGTCACTGCTAGGAGCACCAGTAGCAGTAGTGCTAACACGCTTGGGCAGCTTGCCCTCTTCCACCGCCTGATCGGTGAGTCGGTGCGCCAAACGAATGACTTGCTGGATTGTGGAAAGGTTGGCCTCCATTACAGACCCTTGGATTTTCGGAACTAAGCCTCTGAGGTATAGCTTGATTCGTCTAGATATGGGTCGTGACAAGTTAGGACATAAGTCAGCCAAGTTGTTGGACCTCTTTGTGTACGCCTCAACTTCTGATCCTTCCATCTTCAAACCATAATACTCTGTTTCGAGTTCCAGGATGTCGTCCAGGTGGCAGAATTCTTCCTTAATCAAATCCTTGAAGTCGCTCCAAAGGGTGGCATTCGCGTCTGCCAATCCGAGCATCTAGACTTGTGTGTTCCACCAAGAATACGCTTTCCCTTGCAACATGCTGGTAGCGTACTCTACTCATTTGCTGGCAGGGCTTTCACTCTCTTCGAATGCATATTCGATTCTTCGGATCCAGTGCAGAAGGTCGATTGCCCCTTCAGTGCCGTCGAAAGTGGGAGGTTTGCATTCCAGGAACGCCCTGAAGGTGCCTATGCGTGTTGGAGAGTGCATGGGTTGACTCCTTGATTGGGTTGCTAAGGCTTCAGCAATCCGTTCGTTAATCAAGGTCGTCAGCTGACCCGGGTCATGTCGAGACGTCCACTCATGATCTTCATAATGAAGCAACGTAGGTGAGAAAGGTGTCGCGAAAGTGCGTAAGTGTGGGACGACAATAGAGCGTAAGCACACAAGGTTCAAATAGCAATTATCACATTATCTAATGCACAGTGAGAACTATCTAACCGACAATATAACATAAATCATACCACTTATGGTGTCGAGTCTTGCACGTGGAGTGAAGCGTCGTTGTGGATCGTTGAGCAATGTACAGGTTATAGTCTGGTTTTATCAAAAAGCCTTTCCCTTTTTAAAACCAAGTTCACTATAACCAATGGCTCTGATACCAATCTGTCACACCCCAAAAATCCACCCTGCGGAGTACCACCGCTTGGAGGCGTGACGCGACCAGGATCGAGCCACCAATCATATTGAACATCGTAATTAAGTAAATAAGACCAACCACAATACGATTGGTGACCAAAGCTAGTTAACCATGTTTAGTTTAAACAGCAGAAGCATAAAGGTAAATCCAAAAGCATAAGTCCATAGTTTATAAGTTAAAGTTCAAAACGCAAGTTTAATAAGTTCATAAGGATTTAAATAATAAGCACGGAACATAACAGTCCGTACACCACAACGACTCCTTCCTCGTGCAAGCTCCAAGCGATTAGCGACCTGTAAGGCATGTAACAACGAGTCAACAACAAAGTTGAGTGAGTTCACGTTTGGTTGTTTAGTTTTAAGTTGTTTCTGAAAAACGTGGTTTGACTTTCGTTGGCTTAATTGCCGTGGGGGTTACCCCGTAGTTGAAAGTATGTTTAACCAGTTCCTTTTTCATTACCCAATCCATAACCATGATCAGTGGGGGTTTTCCCCATTTGAACTACTAGACGGTATGCTATCGACTACTACGAACAATAGTTGTGCCCTACATTAGTGTCTATCATCACTGACAGTTTGCCATAGTCCATTAGTACACGCCCGTCCGACTGGCACGGTGTGAGGTTTGTTAAACCTAATAGCGCTATTAACTAATGACCCTCTCGCCATTGGCCTCGGCGATTAAGTCGATATAAATTGAGGGACTTCATGATAGAGTTTTGTCTAGCTAGTTTTAAGGTTGTTGTCCTGCACCAGGAGGACGAACGTACGTACGTATTCTGCACCAGGAGAATTCGTAGGATTAATAATGGCATCCTCTTTATGGAGGATGGCCGTACATATCTTCCCTAGGGGATATGTAGATTTAGTTTTAAATTCTTTAACCCATTCCCAAACCACCGGGAATCCCATGCCTTGTAGAAAGTGTGAACTCACCTCGGTTTGCTCGGTTAGATTCTCAAATATAGCTAACAGTCAAGGTTGGTCAATCACGTCCTAGTATGATTTACCAGTTAGTCATTTAGTGGCTTTCAAATAGAGCACAAAGTTCCTACACGTATCTATCACACAATATGCATCACTTTGACGGTTTATGCCCATATAAGTTTCCCATCCATTCCCCACTCATAAACAAACATACGATAATGCACATAACACATATCACATGTTAGATCATTCACAGGTAGCATACTCGACATTTAGACACGCAAATTACAGCTTATGTCATTTCAGCATAAATATTCAAAACCGGGCTGCTTTCAGACATTTTAATAAAATAGTTAACTTATTCCAAAAATTCCAAAATTTTTACAGAATGTCTTAAACATTCCAAATTTTATTGTGTAAAAATATTGGGGTCCAGTTCATTACTAATATTTTATACAAATTCATTTTCCGGACTGAACTCAGATTTATATTTTTCTGACCACAGTCCACGGAATAATTTATTTAAAATTTCATCGAGAGTCCGATTTACGAAATTCCAGTGAGATAATTACAAATACATCGGTGGTCATCTTCAGTACAAGTGTCATGATCTAACTCTACACAGAACCCAAGTTATGACAGAAAACAAAACACATATTTTCAGCAGAAAAAATGCAGCTCTAGCTGCTGTTACGAAATGACGCTTTAAAAATAGTAAACGAAGTCCAAAAATTATGATTCTGGTACCATTAGAACCGTATTTCATAATACATAATCCTAGGCTTCAGAAAATACATTTCTCGTTAAGTTATGGCCTGTTTACAGCCAACTTCATTTGGCTGTAAAGCTTGGACAGATTCTGTTTTTAGTCTTTAGCTTTCTTGTTTGTGTTCGATTAATTCCGTTAATCATGTTTAGTGATCACAACAACATCAAACATCAATATTAACCAACAAAACATCAGAAAATCAACCAATAATCATAACCACACAAGATCTACATGATTTACACACATAACTTTTCTTTATCCACCTTATTCATCTTAGGTTCAAGACTTTGTGTTATGATCTTTAGTGTTTCTAAATTTTAACCATTAAATCACTTAAATAACATGATGAATGAACGGATCTAAGTTCTTACCACTAGCTCAAGGCTAGGGAAGTTCGAGTGAAGAAATGTGGTGGTTAATAGCGAATGGAGAAGGTCCTTCCACTTCCGAACGCACCGAGCTTCGTTGTATGCCTTCTAACACTTATGTATGCTCTTGGAATTGGTAGGAGATGATCAAGTGATGGTGGTGGTGGTGCTCTTGGGGCTACCGAGACTAGAGGGAGGGAAGAGAGAGTATGAAGGTGTTGGTTGTATGAAGATGATAGGATGAAAGTCTTGTGGGTTAAATAAGGAACCTTCCAACACCCATTTACACATGGGATAATATGTTTCCCAAGTTCCTAACAATCCTAATAAATAATTCAAGAAAATCCATGGGTGGATCTACCCATGGTAACCGTGTAAATGAGGGGGGGGGGGGGTATAGGGTTGGGTTTCAATTGGATGGTTACCATCTAGTTAGAGAAACAATTGTTTAGGTAATGGTTATGGTGTGTTATTATTTATAAAGTGTGTTAGGGTGTTCGGGGACCCTAACTAGCTCAGAAAAATAAAAACAATGTGTTTGATAATATTTTTTTATGTTCCGGGTAAAGTCCGGTTGTTCGGTTCGATACTGTTCCGTTAAACTGCTTAATTAATCCGTAAAGCGTCCTATATATATATATTTTTGTAACGTTTTTAATTTTTAACACTCAGGAAGGCATACCGGACTATTTAGTAACTATCTGTATACTATTAGTACGTTAACAAATACATGTAAGCATAACACAGTAATCAGAGAGCAGTTAAATGATTCAGCACAGTCATCAAGTACTTTAATTAACATTAATAGATTGTACGGTTACATGTAAATTTGAGGGTTGTCACATTGATGTTCATCAATTTGGTTTTCAACTTGTGTCCTTGTGTTTTCTGTAAAATCTTCATCATTTAAATTAACCATGCCAAGTTTGATGATAAAAAAATTGTGTCTCTTTTCATCAAGAGGTTTTGTAAAGATATCAACAATTTGGTTTTCAGTTGGAACAAAATACATTTCTATGTTACCTTTCTCCACATGATCTTTTATGAAGTGATATCTGACATCTATGTGTTTGGTTCTTGAGTGATGAACTTGATTTTCTGTTATTGCAATAGCACTCTTTGAATCACATAGAATTGGTATTTTTTTCAGAGTTACTCCATAATCTTTCAGTTGAGTTTGCATCCACAACACTTGTAAACAGCAACTTGCTGCTGCTACATATTCTGATTCTGCTGTTGATGTGGCAACACAGTTTTGTTTCTTGCTTGCCCAACATACCAATTTTTCTCCCAAGAGTTGACAAGCACCTGTTGGGATTGAACCCTATCAGAGGAACAGATAATTAAAGCCAAAACTGGATCAGAGCAGTGGATCCAGAATAAGCAGATGTTTACATACAAATCTCTCCCCTTGAAAGTGGTTTCATATCTGCTGACCTCCTATCTGCTGATCTTACTAAGTGCTGACCTACAACTGCTGCCTTGCATCTACTGCCCAATGTCAAAGACTGATGGAAGACCAAAGCTCTGCTGATTCAATCTACTGCCTTGAGTCTAGTACTGCTGATCCGGACAAGCACTGCTGGGTTCACAGCAGTGGAAGGATGCAGCAGCTATTTAAGTGTCTTTTATGTAATGAATTGTAATAGCAGTAGTTAGTACATCAGTATTTGTATAGATCAGAGGTTAGAGTTTGTTAGGAGGTTAGATGTCACTTTCATGGTGACGTCAGTTAAGATGCTCAGTGGTTTGCTAGTGCCTATAAATAGTTCAGTACTTTGTACTGTTCTATTAGCTCTTGCAATACCGTCTTCTTTGCACGAACAAACGCTGAGCTCTGGCTGAGGGGGAGTTTGTATTCAAGCATTACTTGTAATCGTTGTTGAAAGTTAATTCAATTATTCGGTTCCTTGTTGAAAATGTCTTGATCAAAGCAACACTCTCGTTTGATTGTATGCAAAGTTTGTTTTCATATTAATTCCGCTGCACAACTCTTTCATTTCCATCTTAATCTCAAACGTAAAATACATTCAGAAACAAACTCAGATCCAACAATTGGTATCAGAGCTTGGACAGTTAAATTTGATTTAACAATCATTTTGACATAAAAAGTTCGGCTCATAATAGTTGATACTGATCGTTTGTTCATCCGTTGAAAAACAGAGCAAGGATTAATCACCATTAAAGTTGATTTCTCAGTGTCTGTAAAACAACAAGAATGACGTCACAATCTCAAGATGATAAAAACAACATCGGCTCACTTTTTAAACCACCTATGCTAAAAAGAAACGAGTACAACATCTGGCAGAGGAGGATGGGTCACATCCTTGCTCAACAAAGCACAGGTTGTTGGAGGTCTGTCATTTATGGTCCCCATGTTCCTTCAATGCCAAGCGCTGAAGATGCTAAAAAGTTCGTTCCAAAACCAGTTGAAAATTATACCGAAACCGACTTTCAAAAGATCGAACTAGATGCTAAAGCGTTTAGCATCATAGCATCAGCGCTGCCCAATGAGATATATGCTGGACTGTTACACTGTAACAGTGCCAAAGAATTATGGGACGCACTTAAGGAACAGTTTGGGGGAACCGAAGAAGTCATAGAACATAATAGGGAAATCCTGAACCAACAGTATGAAACATTTTGTTACGTTAAAGGTGAATCACTAACGCAACAATTTGAGCGTTTCAGTTGTCTCATCAGTGAACTGAGGCTTGTTAACACCACTTTTACAAACTCAACTCAAAATAGCAGGTTCCTCAGGTCACTGCCAGAAAAATGGGACACCATAGCTTTTGTCACCCGAAACTCACCTGAGTTCAAGGATCTGACCTTGACCCAACTCCACGGTCGACTCCTGACCTACGAAAGGGAGTTGAACCAGAAAAGGAGGTTACAAGAGTCAGGAAAAGTTACTGATGATTACACTTTCGGTAATACTGCTCTTCTGGGTCAAGAAGAATCTGGGAGCAGTGGTAAGGATCAGGGTTATGATCACTTCATTGACATAACTGCTGGTGCAAATTTTAACAACCCTGATCCTCACTCTGCTAGTTATGCATTCACTGCAAACGAAAACCAGATGTCAGACAATTTAAGCTTTGAACTAAATGATTTGCAACATTTTGATCCCACTGATTTAGAGGAAATGGACATCCTGCACCAACTGGCTTTGTTAAGTGTTAGAACTAGCAAATTTTACAAAAGAACAGGGCGAAAATTCCCAGGTTTGCATTGAAATCTAAGGGTTGGATAAATCGAAAATCAAGTGCTACAAGTGTAATAGGTTGGGACATTTCGCTAGGGAATGTAGGAGTCAAACTACTGGTCCCATAATTACTCATCCTAGCTAAAATCCTAGACCTCAAAACCAAAGCACTGTGCACTATGCCCAGTATGCCCCAGCAGCTCAAGTGAACACTGCTCACTATGCTGCTGCCCTTGTGCCAGTGCATTATGTCCAAACTACTGTTCCACAGATCCAATATGTTCAAACCCCTGTCCCCCAGGCACAGGTGCAGCCTGCACCTCAAACCACTGCTCCAGCAGCAGTACAACCAGATCAACAAAGTTTTTTCACTCAAGGGTTTGTTGACTGGAGCAGTATGCCTGAAGATCTTAGTGATAAAAATTTTGCACTCTATGCTTCTAATGATTCTTCTCATAATGAATTTTGTTTGATGGCATTAGAGTCAATACAGGAGGGGGTTGAAACTGAGGAGGAACAGCTGAGTATTGAAACAGTGGATAAGGTGACTGAAGCAGTGGTTACTGCAGAGGCTGGTGAACTACTGTTGGGAGAAAGTTCAGGTACCCTGATTGAACCAATGACAGATCCATGGTCCGAAGAGGACAAAGAAGAAGAGAAGGAAGAAAAGGCTGGTGAAAAGAAGGTGAAAGCTGATGATGAGGAAGATCATCAATGTGATTGTGCAATGATGGCAGCTACCAAGGTATCTCCTCAAGTTCTTGAAAAACCGTGTTCTGACAATTGCATAATTGCTTTTGCTAACATCAAAGAGGTGAATGAAAACCTTTGGGATAAAATCTTGACTGATGAGGTTAAATTTGAAAAGTCTTTAAAAGAACTTAAAAACAAATTGACTGAAAAGGAAAAAGAGATCAGCTGTCTAAAAGAAGAGCAAAGCATAACCAAAACCCAACTTCAAACTATGGTAGAAAAATACCAAGTTTGCAAAAAGGAGTTGGAATCCACCCAAATTACTTATGAAAGATGGGTGGAATCCTGCAGAGGATATGAGGTGATGCTTGCTAAACAGATTGAAAGTAATGTGAAATTTGGGGTTGGGTATAGAAAATATGATGATGAATGCATTACTTGTGAAAAATCTGTTCAAAACACTGTTGAAACAACTGGTGTAACCACTGAGTTCATCCCCACAAACAAGAATGGCAAAGAAGTGAAAATCACTGACAAACTTGGTAACAAAATCACACTTGGCAGAACAAGGAGTTCCTCTACTTTTGAAGAACTTGAAAAATATCAGTTTAAACCCACTTGGTCTGACGAGTGTGATATTCTTGAAAATTTCAAGCCAATGGACTTTACATCAACTGATGGTGTTAAAGCTCCAAAAGCTAAAGTCATACCTCTCAAGGACATCCCAGTAGTGGTTAAAACCTCTGCTGCAAAGGAGTCTGAAAAGAGAAAGAAGAAAGAAAAAATTGATAACTTGTTTTATGAATTCTGTGAGAAAAGGAATCATCTAACAAAAGATTGTTTCCACTTGAAAGCTTATGATTTAAACAGAACAAGTGTCATTGTTCCAGCAGACAGTTGCATTGTTTGCGGTAAAACAAACCACAAAACTCAAGCATGTGTGTATCTCAAAAACTTTGATGTGAAAAAGAATGAGTACATGGCTAAAACATCCTTGAGTCCATCATCATCATCATCTGTCAAGTTCACCAAGAAACAACCACTGTTTGTGCCAGTTCAAACAGCTGTCACAAAACAGCTGAACCAAACATCTGTCAAAAGAGATGTTCAGGTTACTGATGCACCCCCTGCTAATCAATTCAGGAAAGGCAAGGAAAAACAGTCTTACCAAAGGATTCCACACATTTATGAGGCCTACAAAAGGCCCTCTAAACCCAGAGTGAACAGGCATCCTTTTGGTTACCAGCAGGTGATTGGTCAGGACCCACAACAGTGGTTAGAGAAACACTGTCCTAAAACAGTCCAAACCCCTGACCTAACCACTGTCCATCACCTTGCATCCATCCCAGACACTGTTGAGACCCCATCCAAAGCCTTGTTGGCTTTGGAGACCTTAATGAACTAATCCTTTTACTTCATGTGCAGGGAGCTTCTGCATGCTTTGATAGTCTTTGGTATGTAGATAGTGGAGGCTCCAGGCACATGACAGGATGTAAAGCCCTCCTCAAAGACTTTAAAATCCATGGAGGGGGTGATATATCCTTTGGAAATAATAGTAAAGGGAAGGTTCTGGGGTCTGGTACAGTTCAATCTGGAAATGTAAAATTTGAAAATGTCAATCTAATAGACAATCTAAAATTCAACCTTCTGAGTGTGTCCCAAATGAGTGACAAGGGATTTGGGTCATTCTTCACAAAAGACTGTTGTAGGATTGTTGCACCAGAAATGGTCAAAAAGATTGAAGCAATAATCAAAACTGGTCAAACTAAACTTGTTGCTCAAAGAAGTGGCAATGTTTATGTTGTTGACATGTCAAAAGAGTGTCCCAGAGCTGATGCCTGTCTGTTCTCAGCTGCCTCTAACAAAGAGACAAAACTTTGGCACAGAAGGCTGGGGCACACAAATCTTAAGACAATCACAGAAATTTCAAAAAATAGTTTGGTGAGAGGCCTACCACAAAAATTGTTTTCATGTCCTGAACATTGCATTTCCTGTTTAAAAGGAAAACAGCATAAAAGTTCTTTTAAGTCCATTGAAGAGTCCAAAACAACTCAGTGTTTGCAGATGCTACACATGGATTTGTTTGGCCCAGTTCAAGTCATGAGCCTCAAAAAGAAAAGATATTGTTTGGTTATTGTTGATGACTTTTCTAGGTTTACATGGACTTTCTTTTTACACTCAAAAGATGAGACTGCAGACATTTTGCAAGACTTTGTAACACAGGTTGAAAAGCAATTTGACCTTCCAGTGAAAAGCTTTAGGAGTGACAATGGCACAGAATTTAAAAATAAGGAGTTGGATGCCTTCTGTGTGAAGAAAGGGATTGTAAGGCAGTACAGCATCCCTAGAACACCAGAGCAGAATGGGGTAGTGGAAAGGAAGAACAGAACTCTGATTGAGGCTGCCAGAACCATGCTTGCAGATTCAGGTTTGCCACTAACTTTCTGGGCAGAGGAAGTAAACACTGCTTGCTATGTCCATAACAGAGTTTTAATAAACCCTAGGCACAAAAAGACTGCTTATGAAATTCTGTATAAAATCAAACCACTGATCTCATATTTCAAGGTGTTTGGTTGCCCATGCTTTATTTTGAACTTAAAAGATTCCATTTCAAAATTTGCAGCCAAAATTGATTGTGGCTATCATTTGGGATACTCAACCACTGCCAAGGCCTATAAAGTGTTCAATACACGGACCAAGGCAGTGGAGGAGACTTTGAATGTAAAGTTCAATGAACTTTCATCAATGAAAATCCCAGCAAACCCTGCAGATCTGTTTGATCTTGAAAAATTTACTTTTGAAAATACTGCTGTCAAGACTAACAGTGCAGGTCCATCAGAGGATACAACACCAGACTATGGGTATGAAATCATCATCCCTCAAAGGTCTGCCACAAAGGGAAAAGCACCAACTGTTCAAAACAGTTGTCAAAGCTCAACCACTGCTACCTCAACAGTTGTTGACCAAAGTAGTCCATCAACCACTGCTTCCACATCCTCAAACACTGCTGACAAAAGTCCTCAAATAGTGGATAAAAGTCAGCAGTTGTCCACTTCATTACCTCCTATTCCACCACCTTTTGAAGCCACTACTGGATCATCAAAGTCCCCAGCAGTGGTTAGCTCAGATGATACACATTTGCAGCCTTCACCAACCAATGCCATCATACCATACCAAGGAGATTTAATCTTCTTGAGATCTCATCCACCTGATCAAATCATTGGCAACATAAATGAAGGGGTGCTCACAAGAAGCCAAACCCAAAACATTTGTCTTTTTGCTGGTTTTCTATCACTCCATCAGCCAGTCAAGTACCAAGAGGCACTGAAACACAACAGCTGGGTAGAAGCCATGCAAGAGGAGCTCCAACAGTTTAAAAGACAACAAGTATGGGAGCTTGTACCACTGCCAGAAGAGGTTAGTCCCATTGGCACAAAGTGGGTCTTCAAGAACAAAACTGATGAAAGGGGTATTGTTGTCAAGAATAAAGCCAGGCTTGTGGTTCAAGGTTACAGACAAGAAGAGGGGATTGATTATGATGAAACATTTGCCCCTGTTGCAAGATTGGAAGCCATTAGACTGTTCCTGGCCTTTGCTGTCAACCACAATATGAAGGTGTTCCAAATGGATATCAAAAGTGCTTTCCTCTATGGTACAATTCAAGAAGAGGTGTATGTTTGTCAACCTCCAGGATTTGAGGATCCATTTTATCCAGATCATGTCTACAGGCTAAACAAAGCCTTGTATGGCTTGAAACAAGCACCAAGGGCCTGGTATGAAACTCTTTCCAACTTCCTACTCTCAAATGGTTTCAAAAGAGGTACCATTGATAAAACACTGTTTTTAAAATGGAGAGGGAAGGATTTAATGATTGTCCAGATTTATGTGGATGACATTATTTTTGGAAGCACATGTAACTCAATGTGTGAAGAGTTTAGAGAACTCATGACAGCTGAGTTTGAAATGAGTGCAATGGGTGAGCTGCAATGCTTTCTTGGTCTCCAAGTTCAGCAAATGCAAAATGGAACTTTCATTCATCAAAGCAAATATGCTAAAGAACTTTTGACCAAATTTGATATGAATGATTGTAAACCATGCAGCACTCCCATGGCAACAAATAAGCTGGTCATGTCTGATGAAAAAGATGAGCTGATTGACCAAACACTTTATAGAAGCATGATTGGGTCTTTACTGTACCTAACTGCATCTAGACCAGACATCATGTTTGCAACATGTGTCTGTGCAAGAAGTCAATCAGCTCCCAGAAAATCAAATCTCATTGCTGTAAAAAAGGATCTTCAGATACATAAAAGGTGCTCCCACACTTGGTATCTGGTATCCAGCTAATGGGAACATCAAGCTTTCAGGTTTTTCAGACAGTGACTTTGCTGGATGTCACACCACAAGGAAGTCCACATCAGGAGGGTGCCAGTTTCTAGGTGATTGCTTAGTTTCATGGCAAAGCAAAAAGCAAGCAGCTGTTTCAACATCCACTGCTGAAGCTGAATACATTGCTGCTGCAAGCTGTACAGTTCAACTCCTGTGGCTTCAAAATCAGTTGCTGGATTTTGGAATCACTGCCTTAAAGACACCACTCATGTTGGACAGCCAGGCAGCAGAAAATATCATCAAAAATCCAGTTTCCCATTCAACCACCAAACACATCGACATCAGACATCACTTTGTGAGGGATTGCTATGAAAAAGGTTTGATTTCTCTGCATCATGTCCCAACTAAAGACCAGCTGGCTGATGTGCTCACAAAAGCATTTGATACAGCCACTTTTGAAAGCTTGGTCTCTAGAATTGGTATGCTAAACATGGAATAACAAGCAAAATCTTGTCTTTCTATGAATAAAAGCATCAAAATGTTTTCAGAAAATCAAAACTCCATCCTTAAAAATAGCTAAAAATGAAATTTTCATTAAAATCCTTAAAAGTCTGCCATTAACCACTGATTGTTCAAAAGTCTGCTCTACTTCAAAAGTCTGTCCACTGCTGAAAGTCAACCCCTATTCTCTCATTCCTTTGATAAACTCTGTTGTTCAAAAGCAGTGTCTTATCCACTGATACGCTATCCACTGATAGTGAAAATCATCCACTGCTTTCATACCACTGCCTTCATCAGTCACTTTCACAAAAGTACTGTCCTTCACTTTCACCAGGGGTTGTCACATGGGCAGTACATATTGGTCAGACATTTTGTAACGGCTGCCACCTCAGCATTCACTTTCTTCCCTATAAAATCCCCCATTCACCACCAAAACAGGGTTTTACTGTCGAATTGAATTCTTAAAAATTCTCTTCTCAAAGCAGTTTTTCATCTCATTTCTCCACAAATTTCTTCGATCATCATCTTCAAAATGACAAAATCGAAGTCATCTTCAAAACCCTCATCCAAATCTTCATCGAAAACAGCCTCTCAAAAGGCAATTTCCACAGAAATCCCACATAAACCATCTCACAATCTCCTGGGTCTTCTTACAAAACCAGGAACCACCAATGTTTTCGATTCTATCATTGACACCATGGCAAAATCAAAGTACAAAACTTTGTTCACCGTCGATGCACCAATCTATTTGGCGACCCAAAGGGAGTTTTGGAAGAATGCAACCCTTGAAAAACAAGGAGACATTGCAACCATCAGACACTCTTCTATAAAGGGTAAAGCTGTCCAAATCACGCCACAATCCATTTCAGAGGTCTTTCAACTCGATGATCAAGAAGGTAAAATTTCTTTCACTAAAAACGAGTTGCAAACTGACTTCATTGAAAGAGGGTATGAAGCCACAATGATGAAGAAACTTACCTTAGAAAAAGGTTATTTTCCTTCTGCAACCAGGTTTTTATTTCATACCCTCCTACTATGTGTTTCAAACAAAACCACTTCTTTCAATGAAATCCCTTTAAAGATTCAAAATCTGGGATATGCAATTCTTCAAGGAGAAAATTTTAACTATTCTCGGGAAATTTTTAAAGATTTGGTTAATAATGTTGAAACAAAATCATTCTTACTGTTTCCAAGGTTTTTAAGTTACTATTTTGCAAAGAAATTCAGTAAGGATGATTTAGCTGTAATAAACCAAGGTGATTATACTCAAATAAACAGTTTAACAACTGAAACTTTTTCTAGAATGTTAGCACCTTGCAAAACACAAGCAGAGGTGCCTGAGCAGATTTTAGCAGTTACAACTGCTCCTCAGGTATCTGTTGCTGAGCCCACTGCTCAAGGTGATCAAAGCAGCAGCACAACTGCTTTGAAACCCACACCTAAAATCTCCAAAAAGACAAAAAGAAAAACTCAAAAACCCCCCAAACCAATCAAAAAGGCAACTCTGGAGGATGAGATACCAGAGCAAATGCCTATGACAACACAAAAGTCACAAGAAACCACTGCTGCTTCTTCCTCACAGCAGTTGGTACAAATATCTCAACCCATAACCAAAACTCATGCTGCTTCTTCACAAAAAGAACAGGTTGTACAAATAGGGTCTCCACATCATGATGATCTGGAAACACTCGTTTCTATCATCCACAGCTCAATACCCGGGGCAAATCCATTTTCTACACCACCCTTCACATCCACAATTCCCACACCAACTAAACTACTGTTGGATGCAATTGATTTGAACCAGGCATTAACCAGTCCTTCTCAATCACCTATCAATGAGAATATACCTCAACAAATGACTGGGTCTGATGTATCAATCTTTGCTAACCCACCAACACAACCTGAGGAGGTTAGACCCCTTGAGTTACAAGTAACTCTTGGTGGTAGTCCAAGTGAAGCAGCCACTACAACTGTTGAACCCACTGGTTTACAGTTGGACAGTGGTTACATCAATAAGACTTCCTTGGAGGCAATTCCTTTTATAGCACCTCTGCCAACCACCAGTGGATTTATTTATCCTACTGGCAACATCAAAAGGTTGTCAAGTGTTGAAGGAAGAAGACCCCAGTACCAAGAAAAAGGGGCATCAGTGGTTAATGTTTGGAGTATACTCCCTACATCTACCACTGATAAAACCACTGCTAGTGGGAAATCAGATGATCCCATTAACTTGGGTGATGGTTTAAAGTACCAGAAATTGACGGATCGTATTGAAAAGCTTGATAACTCTGTTGCAGAACTCAAAGATACGCTACAACAAAGGGCACCTGCTCCACAAAGGGCACCTGCTCCACAAAGGGCACCTGCTACAAATGAGCACCTGCTACAAATGAGCTCTGGAATTTGTTTCAACCTTTTCTCCATCAACAAGCACAATTAGCAAACCAGCAACATGAAAAACATGTCCAACAGCTGAGAAATGCATTGGAGTCAAGGTTCAAGAACACTCAGGCTGATCTAAAGTTTCTCAAAACTCAGATCCTGCACACCACTGGCACTGCTCCTCCAACAGTACTTTTCATTGATCAACTCCCAGACGATAATGCCAAAAAGGGGGAGAAAATTCAGGAGTGGAAGAAGAAAGGAATAGATGATGGTCTCTACATTGAACCTGAAAAGGATGCTATGACCAGAAAAATTCCTGTGCCAGATGGTAGTAAAAAGGTTGATGCTACTCAAGAAGCACTTGATGAAGGAGTAGCAAGTGTAAAAAGAGATAGAATGCAAAGGATGTTTCAAGGTGGAATGAGGAGAAAAGAGCTTTCATGGAGCTGTATGAGCAGGGTTGTTCTGGTTCAAAGGATACTAAAAATCCTAAGACAAAAAGGAAGCCTAAGTCCACCTCATCCAGAATTCCAAAGCATATTCCAAAACCACCATCCAAAAGTCATCAGCATCAAACCTCCATCCAAACAGCTGTTGTAACTCCTGCTGTATCAACTACTGCTGGTACCTCAGTGGTTTCAACATCTGTTCTCTCTTCAACACACACCACCTCAACACACACCACAACCACTATTTTACCACCACTGTCACCATCAAAAACCATTTCACCACCACTTTCACCTGCTGACAAAAAGCAGAAGACAACAGATGTTATAACATCCGTTGTAATGACAACAGTGGTTGAAACACCAGTTGTTTCAACAACTGTTAGTCAATCACAAACCACTGCCATACAATCTACCACCACTGATCCACCCAAAACATCATCTGCTTCTTCTAAAAAAAAGGATAAGGATTTATATATCAGATGCTGATTCACCTTCACCACCACCAACATCTTCAAATTCCCTATCACTTGTCACTATTCCAAAACCCATACCTCTCTCTTCAGCACAAATTTTAAAACCACTACCTCCTGCTGGTGTCTCATTTCCTCTAGAACTCATTGCAGTTAGGGAAGAAATAAAATCCTTTTATTATGAGGATGACCCAGCCAAAAGGAGTTTGCCATCAATTGCAGGATATCCCAGGCCTAACAATATTGAAGAATACTTGAAACTCAAGGCCAAACAAGCAGAGGATATTGCAATAAAAAACAGAAAAGGGAAATCTGATAGATAATTTCAACAAAACTATCAGATTTTACTCTCACAGGTCAATGCTATGGAGCGTTTTGCTAAAAATGTATGTCAGCAAATTTCAGAAAGGGCAGATGAGTCCTTGAGGAAAGACTACATTGAGAACATCATGACCTACAAGAAATACAAGGGGGAGAAACACATGTACAAGAACTGGACCATTCCTGAGCTTGAAAAAGAAGCAGCCAGGATTCAAGACATGATCAAAAATAAGGTCAAGCAGACTCCTCCTGAAAAATTCAAACAATTTGAAGCTGAGAAGATGTTAGAGTTGAGGAGAATGAAAGAGGAACTGATTGCAGCTGATTATGGGTCAAAGAACTCTGTGACAAAGTGGGGAGAAGATAGAGTCAGGGCAACCTATAAAAGCTTAGAGGAACTTAGAAAGAAAGATCCAAGAGTTCCACAAAAGCCTGACTATTCCAAAGCAGAGGTCTCAAAAAGACCACCAAAGCTGCAAGCTAAAAGAACCACTGCTCCAGCTGGTGCTGCCATCTACAAAAGAAGGAGCAAAAACCAGTTGAGTATTGAAACAATTCAAGATCTATTAGCTGGAGATGCTATTGTAAAAGCAGGCACGAAAGTAATGATAAAAGAAGATCTTGAATTGGAACAATCTGCAAGTGCTGCTCAGCCAGTTATGAATAGGCGAGCCTCACCAAATACTTCTGCAAATAAACATCTCCCAAGAAACCCACCAGGCTCAAAAATACAAAAGTGGGAAACTGACAAACAGACCTGCGTATTGACTTTGCTCAGGTCTGGTGGAGAAGTGGAGAAAATATCAAGGGAACAAGCTCTTGGCCTGAGTCTTGAAGATTTGCAGGATCTCCTTGATCTTCCACTTAGCAGGGATGATGAAGATACAGATGCCCTAGACTTTGAATTACAATTTAAAGGCCAGATAAGGGAACTGTTGATGAGGCAATAAAGATTTCCACAATAATGAAGAGTTTTGGCATTATCTGTTCCAGGGGGAGATTGTTGGGATTGAACCCTATCAGAGGAACAGATAATTAAAGCCAAAACTGGATTAGAGCAGTGGATCCAGAATAAGCAGATGTTTACATACAAATCTCTCCCCTTGAAAGTGGTTTCATATCTGCTGACCTCCTATCTGTTGATCTTACTAAGTGCTGACCTACAACTGCTGCCTTGCATCTACTGCCCAATGTCAAAGACTGATGGAAGACCAAAGCTCTGCTGATTCAATCTACTGCCTTGAGTCTAGTACTGCTGATCCGGACAAGCACTGCTGGGTTCACAGCAGTGGAAGGATGCAACAGCTGTTTAAGTGTCTTTTATGTAATGAATTGTAATAGCAGTAGTTAGTACATCAGTATTTGTATAGATCAGAGGTTAGAGTTTGTTAGGAGGTTAGATGTCACTTTCATGGTGACGTCAGTTAAGATGCTCAGTGGTTTGCTAGTGCCTATAAATAGTTCAGTACTTTGTACTGTTCTATTAGCTCTTGCAATACCGTCTTCTTTGCACGAACAAACGCTGAGCTCTGGCTGAGGGGGAGTTTGTATTCAAGCATTACTTGTAATCGTTGTTGAAAGTTAATTCAATCATTCGGTTCCTTGTTGAAAATGTCTTGATCAAAGCAACACTCTCGTTTGATTGTATGCAAAGTTTGTTTTCATATTAATTCCGCTGCACAACTCTTTCATTTCCATCTTAATCTCAAACGTAAAATACAATCAGAAACAAACTCAGATCCAACAGCACCAGATGTGCTTTTTCTGTCAATTTTGCACCCTGCATAATCTACATCTGTATATGCAATTAATTCAAGGTTTGTATCCTTAGGATACCAGAGACCAAGTTCTGATGTGCCTTTTAGATATTTGAAAACCCATTTTACAGCTTTTAGATGGGATTCTTTAGGATCACATTGATATCTAGCCAGAAAGCATGTTGCAAACATAATATCTGGTCTGCTTGCAGTTAAATATAGCAATGATCCTATCATCCCTCTATAGGTTTTAATATCTACACTTATTCCATCTTTATCAGAATCTAACTTGTTCCCTGTTGCCACGGGAGTTTTTGAAACAGAGTAGTTTTCGAGTGAGTATTTTTGTAGAATTGTTTTCACATATTTTGATTGACTCAAAAATATTCCATCAATTCTTTGTTTTACTTGTAAACCCAAGAAAAAGGTTAACTCACCCATCATACTCATTTCAAAGTGGCTGGTCATTAATTTTTGAAACTTTTTACAGTATTTTTTATTTGTTGATCCAAATATAATGTCATCAACATATATCTGGACCAACAAAGTATGACCTTTGTGTGTTTTGAGAAAAAGTGTTATGTCAATAGTACCTTTAGTAAACCCAGAGTTGAGTAAGAAGTTTAATAGTGTTTCATATCAGGCTTTAGGAGCTTGCTTCAAACCATATAAGGCTTTGTTTAATCTGTAAACATGATTTTGAAATTTTGGATCAACAAAGCCTTCTGGTTGCTTCACATAAACTTCTTCTTCAATTTTACCATTCAGGAAAGCTGATTTTACATCCATTTGATAGACTTTGAAATCTTTGGATGCAGCATAAGCAAGAAAAATTCTTACAGCTTCTAATCTAGCTACTGGTGCAAAAGTTTGATCATAATCAATAGCTTCTTATTGACAGTAACCTTTGACCACTAACCTTGCTTTGTTCTTGGTGATTATGCCGTTTTCATCAGATTTATTCCTGAATACCCATTTTGAGCCTATGACAGATTTGTCTTTTGGCTTGGGTACCAGATCCCATACCTTGCTCCTTTCAAACTGATCAAGCTCTTCTTGCATAGCTTGAATCCAGCCTGGGTCACTTAGAGCTTCTTTGACAGATTTGGGTTCTACCTTGCTTAAGAACCCAGCAAATGCACACTCATGTGCAGTTGTAGATCTTGTTCTCACACCATCTGCAAGGTTGCCAATAATGTCAGAATGAACATGTCCTTTGATCCATCTTAACTTGTTGTGAAAAGTTGTGGTTCTGATGGATTTGAAGTTTCCCCCTGAACAGGTGCCTCATTTGTGTGTAAAGTATCAGAATTTTGAGTTTCTGATGTACTACATATTTGTTCTGCAGGGTTAGTACATGAAGAATCTATTGATTTGTTTTTGAAAGAGTTGCCATGTTCTAAGAAATCTTCAGTTATCATTTCAAAGAGATGTTCATAATTTTCTTGTTTGTCAGAAACATTTATTTCTTTCATGTATTCATCAGGTTTCTGATGAGTCATCAAATGAAACATACAGACTTTCTCTGATTGTCCTTGTGTTGAGAATAAAAATTCTATATGCTTTTGAGGACAAAGAATAACCAAGAAAAATACATTTTTCTACTTTTCTGTCAAAATTTTGAAGGCTTTCAAAATCATTGAAAACAAAACATCTACAACCAAATGTATGCAAAAAATTTACACTTGGAATTCTTCCATTGATAACGTTGTAAGGTGTTTTGTTGTGCCTTTTGTTGATCATGGTTCTGTTTTGGGTAAAACATGCGTTTGCTATAGCTTCTGCCCAAAAATGAGTGGGCATCTTAGCATAAGCAAGCATAGTTCTGGCAGCTTCTACCAAGGTCCTATTTTTTCTTTCAACCACCCCATTCTGTTGAGGTGTTCTGGGAGCAGAAAAATCATGAGAGATTCCTTTACTTACAAGAAAGCTCTCAATTTTTGAATTCTTAAACTCTGTTCCATTGTCTGATCTGATCCTTCTGACTGTTAGTTTTAACAGATTTTCAATTTTCTTGATAAAATTAATGATCAGATCAGGAGTTTCACTTTTCTTTCTAAAAAATTCTACTCATGTGTACGTGGAAAAGTCATCTACTATTACTAGTATGTATTTCTTTCCAGAAAAACTTTCTGTACTTATGGATCCACACAAATCCATGTGTAAAAGTTCCAAATTTTGTTAAATAGAAGACTCAGAAATTGATTTATGTGAGCTTCTTTTGGATTTTCCCATCTCACATGCTTCACAAATTTTATCCTTCTTTGAGGATATTAAAGGTAATCCTTTTACCAGACCTTTGCTTGCTAGTTTGCTTAGGTTTTTGAAATTTAAGTGAGCTAGCCTTTTGTGCCATAACCAACTACTACCCTTGTTGATTTTTGAAAATATACATAATATTGGATGTTCACTTTCTTCTTTGAAATCGAAATAGTAAATTGATTTTCTTATTCTTTTTCCACTTAAATAGATTTTATTATCATCTATATCTATTAACAAGCATTTTTCTGGCAAAAAGGTTACCTGAAAACCTTTGTCACAGAATTGACCACAACTTAGCAAATTGTACTTTAAGCCTTCAACATAGGCTACTTTCTCTATGGTCAAACATCCATACCTTATGTATCCATATCCCATGATCCTCCCTTTTACTCCATTTCCAAAATTTACCACACTACCCAGCTTTCGAACAAAGTTGCTGAGTAAGCTCCTGTCCCCAGTCATGTGCTTGGAGCTTCCTGAATCGCAGTACCAGATCTGCTGCACATGATGGTCCTGAAATGGAATGATTAGAGGGTTTTTGGTACCCTGGCTTGCTTGGGTACTCTTTCTGATGAGATTTTAAACAGATTATTTTCTTTTGTTGGTTTTTCATCAGAAATTCTGTTATATGCTGAGCCATAAACAGATTTTACATTTTTCTTTTGAAGATGGTGTTAAACAAGCTTCAGTATGTCAACACACATACAAGATTTATCAGAATTTTCTAATATTCTTTCTTGTGATGGAATGAGTGGATAATTTTGAAAAGATGAGTGATCTGCTTCTGGAGTCTTTAAAGATTCTTGACTGCATTCACTTATGTTTGCTTTGAAGTTTGGTTTTTCAAAAGAGTATTCAGAACAAGTTGACTTGCAAGATTCAGAATCAGATTCTGATGAAAATTTATCAGAAATCTGATGAGTTGCTTTTACAAAGACAGTGGGTTTACTTCCTCTTGATTTTATATATCCTAAACCCTCTCCTTTGTTCTTTGGTGTGGACTCAATGAAATTTATGAATTCTTTGGCTTGTTGAAAACCTCTTACATTGATTTCTTTATCATTGATTTTCTTGTAATGATCTTTTCTTTCATTTTCATAGAACTCAATTTTAGCTCTTTGATCTAAACTTTCTTCTATAAGTAATTGGTTTTCAAGAATGATTTTATTCATGGTCCTTTGCAACTTATCAGATTTTCTAATATCTGATTGATGTTTTTCTTGCATATTTAGAAAATCTGACATGAGCTTGTTTAGCTTGTGTTCAATATCAAGATTGTCTAAATTTACCTTTTGTTCTGAAGTTTCTGGTTGGCCTTAAGAAAGTGCCATGAGGTAGAAATTTGCCAATTCTTCTTCTTCATCATCAGAAGAATCATCAGATAACCATGTATCTGTCCCTGCAATTAAGCTGACTTGTTGCTGCTTATTTGCTTCTTCTAACTTTTTCTCATAATAAGCAACATCTTTAAGCTTCTTGGTCTTGCATTCTGATGCATAGTGACCTCTCTGCTTGCACTTGTAACACACAATTTCAGCCTTCCCTTTATCGTTAGATCTAACTTCCACTTTAGATCTTCCATCCATCCTCCCTCTGTCACTTCTCTGGTATCTCTGGCTTCCTCCCCTCAACCTCTGCTCAAATGTTTTGGTGAGCAGTGCTATTGCTTCAGCAAAAGCTGAAAAATCTGATGTTGTATCAGAAATTTCAAGATTTTGGTTCTTTGATGGTTGTGGATCATTGACAGGTGTTGTTCTTTGTGAGTTTGAGATAAGAGCTAAAGATCCCCCTCTTTGAATGGTTTCTTCAAATATTTCTTCCTCTCTGGGGATCAAGATGCTATATAAGTCATGAAGACTCATATTTCCTAGTTCTAAGGTTGGGGACAAGGTCATTGTTAGACTTCTCCATTCTCTAGGAAGATCATCAAGAAATTTTATGTTTCTTGTAGATCCCAAAACGTATCCGGATCACAGTGGTTGGTTGTTTTAACCCATAACACCTATTGATTAGGTGTTTGAGATATGAAAAGTTAAGAAATATCAAAGATGAAGGGAAGCTAATGGATTAATGAATACAACAAGTGTTGTATTGAATCCAAACAATGAGATATAGCAATAAACAACCTTGGATATCAGATTTAAGCACAAGATCAGCAAGAGAAAGTAACAACACCAATATTCATTCAAGAGCCAAAAGCTTGGTTTTGGTTACAAGGCTTGGACTATTTATAGGGTGTTCCTGATCTGCCAGCAAATTTATAAATTTGCTGGAATCTTATCTACTCTAGGTCAGGAACATTACTATTGTAGAATTACAAAACAAGCCCTTTGTACATTCTGATTTGCTACAAACTACTACTAAACCAATCCAGCACAAGTATCAACGATCTTAAAAGTTCTAACAATATCCCCCCTAGATCGTTGCATACTTGTCTTTTCATTCTTCAGTTGTGGCCGCTGGATTCTCAGTAGCTTGCTTCTCAGGCTCAGTTGGATTTTCTTCGACAGTTGTTGTTTCTGGAGGAGCCTCGGTCTCGGTTGGTGCTTCCTGAGTTTCTTGAGTAACAGTAGCTTCACAAGTTGGTTGGTCCTCCATAATGGCCTCATATGTGGATGAGGCCGGAGGTGATGATGTGGTGGTTGGTTCAGCAGTGGGAGCAGAAGATCCTCCCTTCTTTCTTTCGTTTTTCTTTTTCTTTCTTGCTTCCTGTTTCTTTGCATCTTTTTCTTTCCTCTTTTCCATTTTATCGACCAAATCCAGCATATCTCTTTTCAGCCTCCATGCTCGCTCCACCGCTCTCGAAAATAACGCCGCTTCCTCTAAGTTTGCATTTCCTGCTCCCACGTTTATGCGACTGGCGTTTAGTATTGTTAGATCAGAGAGCTCAAACATGAAGACATCCATTGGATCTAGAATGCGGATATCCTCGTTTTCGTTTGATCTTATTACAGCTTCACCGGTTTTGCTGTCATAGAACCATTTCTTGAAATTTGTGAGAGCGACAGGAACTTCTTCTGGGAGTTTGATCCGTGTGACAACTTTAGCTGGGTTGATAACCCACGTCACTTTCCCTTTCCCAGTTACTGGATCGACTGTTGTTTTTGACACCCTGCGTCTTGGACGCTGCGGAGCGTGAGTTGGGAATCCTTTGTTACATTCTTTGGCAATTATGCGTTCGAAGTCCCTTCCGATTCCTCTTTCTTCGTGGTTCAGAATATCTAGACGCCCAAGTTCCCGAAGATCCCACCTCGGAAGTGTGAACAGATCAAATCCAGTTTGAAAGTACTGGATTACTCCTCCGCGTCTTTTTACTACGAACATTCCTCTAAGATTATCATACATCCAACTGATAATCTTATCTGTAGCTTCAGATTTTTCAACTTTGATAACTTGATGGAAATCAGGAAGTCGTTCTTTTTCCTTTTTGAACCATTCAGGGTGCTCGGGAGCAAATGTTTTTCCATTCGCTTGCTCGTATAGAACTTCGTCCTCAAGACCCCATTCAATAAACTTTGATGGCATATCTTCCCGATCGACCGCTTCTTCCTCACTTTCGTCTCCCTCGGATACCCTGTCAACCGACTCCAGACGCCTTTTCTTTGCTTCTGCCTCTTTTTCCTTTCTGGTTGTCTCTTCTGTTATGAAGGCATCGAAGTCAAAGATTTCATCAAACGTGAACATTGGCTTGATTTTCATTTTCTCACACATTCTTCGCATCATTTTAAACATTTTCTCCATTCCTGCTTGCTGAAATCTGATGAATTTGGACTGCTTAGCCATGTATGCAGTCATTTCTTTGTTTTTCTTTCTCTGATCTTTGATCTTTTCTCTGAGGAAGTTGGTGTCATTCACTTGGTTTTTCAACAAACAAATTTCTTGTGCCACGGAAGGCCCGGTGACTTTGATTAACTTGTCGTACAGTTCTTGAAAGGGGCGAACCCTTTGCGGAGGCACTGGAGGCCTTGAAATCCTTGTTGGCTTTATAGGGGAGACTTTGGAGATTCCTTCACTTGCCTGGACTTCATCAGGATCGACAAGTAGGGTGTCAACGAAATCATGCATTCTTTGAATTTCCTCAGGTATCGTCTCTGGTCTTTCTGAGGAAGATATTTCTCTTCGTTTCAAACTCTTCTCTCTCTTTTCTTTCTCTTGCAGAGCGTGAATCGCTTTCAAATCTTCAATATGTTGTCGCTGTTCTTCTGACTCACCTGCCCTAATACCTACCTCCATGAATCGTTCAGTGTTTTCCGACCCTCTTTTTCTTTTGGGTGGTTCGCCTTCAGCTGGCTGTTTTTCTTTTCTTTTACCTTTAGCACGCTCTTCTTTTGATGCTGCTTCTGCTTCGGCTTGAGCTTGGGCTTCTCGTTGCTGTTTTTCTCGTACCGCTTCTTTGTACTTCTTGTAAGCTTCCTTGACAACAGGTAGTCTTTCTGCTCTGTACATCCAATCGTGCAACAACACCCATTCATTGGTCTTTATCTCGGTGTATTGGCGGTTTGTGAAGACGTGGAACTTGTAGAGATCTCCATCTGTTGGAAGGTCTTTGAGTTGACTATTTATCAGCATCTGAATGAAACGAGGATACATAGCCCAAGTCTTCCCACTCACATTCTCTAGCATGTAGTTGAAAATTAGCCCGGAGATATTGAATTTACGCTTCAAGCACAGGCTTAGCATGGCTGCGGACCATTCTAGGTTTAGTCCGTCAAATCCACCCTTTCTGTGAGCTAGACTGGTAGAAATGACATGAACAATGAATCTCCAATCTCTGGTGAGCCCTCCTCTCTTGATTTCTTTCTTATGACGGAAATCTCCAGGGTAGCCCATCCCTCGAAAGCCATCCAGGATGTCATCTTGGCTTAGTCTTAACGGATCTTGGTCATTGTCTTGAAGCTTCAGCACCTCGCGTATCCGTTCTTCAGTCACCTCTACCTTTTTGTTGCAGACCGTTGATACTAATCCTCTTTTGTTGTTAATGGCCTCCGGTTTTGCGTTTTCCCAGAACTGTTGTATGTGAATCTTGTACACATTAACAGCTGTCTCCACAGCATAACCGATTCTGCTGGAACGCACCCATCTGGTTACATCATCAAAGTCTAGAGGCACTTCATCCAGATTGATGCTCTGATTATGTTTCATCGTTTTATCCCACTCGAGAGTCTTCACCATCTTGCTTCTGAAACGTCAAACGAGCCAAGTGAGAGAAGGTTAAGATAGAGATAAATATTTACAAGAGAATTTTCAAAAAGAAAAAATATTTACAAGAATATTCACAAAAGGAAAATTTAAAATAAAACAAGATCGCTGCCAGGTCAGTCACTGACATCGCTGATGCTGGGTATCAACGAGTAAAGATCGTCGCTGACTTCGCTGGTTGATCAGGCTCCGATTAACTTCGCTAAGTTCGCTAGTGGTCCGGTCAGATTTGTTGGAGACAACTCGGAACATGTGCAAGTGGTCTTGGTTAAATTCGCTAGCGAACATAGCGAAGTCAAAGTTTCCTTTCCGGAAACGATTCCCCAGCGAATACGATAGACTAAATCGCTACACGAGCGAATCAGACTATTTTGCTGGGTGCTCGAACTCGCGTTCGAGACTTTTGAACTTCCGTGACTAGGGTTTAAGTTCGCTATCATCGCTGTCATCATCGCTGCATTCAAAAATTTCTTCTTAAACCCATTAAAAACCCTAACTGTTCATCACCGATTTAGTTAAGTTCAAGCAACAATTACGGATGAGTTCATTGTTAATACTTTGTTTAATCGGTTCTTAAAAATGGTCAATCAAATCAAACCGCAAAGATTTCGGACAGAGATAATGAATTCAGATTATTTTGGGGCTCATGAACACAAATATCATTCAAAGAACAATCAAACATTCTACAGTTTACCGAGAATGTATACCAAAGACTTCGATTGCTGTAAATGAAGATTAATCGAAGAGATACCTGATGATCCTTGAACGAAAATAAAGCTTGTGTCCGAAGATTAATCGTCGATTTTGAGATAATGTCCGAAGATGAGCGAGAGAGAAGATGTAAAGATTTTGAAAAGTTGAAATGTGACGGTTGCACGATATTTATATACCGATTTCTGTACCGGGCGAATTAATTAATTCGCTGGTATCTTAAAATCGCTACCTTTAATAGATTTTCAAAACAAATTTAATTTCGCTCGTAAATTTCAAACTTTCTCGAAAAACGTGCCCAGTTTTGTTTAAAACGCCAAAGATTGTTAAATATTTACACAGCAGAGAAAAATTGGCCAGTTGGACTCCGAATTTTGAACTTCCAGTTCTTGGGAGGTTTCATTTGAAGCGGAACTGCTTGAAACATTTGACGCTCGGTGACTTACCTGTAAAAGATCATATCGCCAACACTTGCCAATTCCTTATTTATTACTATTATTGATAAATACTAACCAGGGCACAAGAAAAACTGTCAGTATGTTTGTCCGCTTAAATCCATGCATCCTTCTTTCAACATGCCTTCGAAGAGCGCTTTTATCATGTTTTCGGTAATATTGACAAGACTTCTATGGCCCCCACACGAGCTACTGAGAATAGAAACATTACGCCCGTGAGTCCCACGTCAGGACATACCCCCGCGATCAAGGTATGCACAAAGGTTCTTCATAGCAGGTGAGTATATTGGATCCATTCATTTCAACGATAGAACGGATATCAGGTCTGTACTTTCGTACAACAGAGATTCCAAGATCTATCGAGGGCGAGACAGATAGCTCGGTGAACAGGTCAGTACTTTCGTACAGCAGAGAGACCGAAACTAATCCATCAAAAGGTTTTTGGCCACAAAAGGCACTTATTATTAGAGGGTTTGGCCTTTTTTTTTTTTTTTTTTTTTTTTTTTTTTTAAGGCGCTTATTGTGAAGGGATATCCTAGAAGTTCTAGGTCAGCATGTATCTGGATGCAGCAGAAGACCAACTATGATAACCCCCGAATGGAAACCAATATAAAGACCCGAGATTTCAGACTTTGGCAATCTATCAACACAAGATTTAAGACCATTAAGCCATATGCCGCAACGTGTTACCCACAAGATGCGTAATGCTTGCGGAAAGCCAGAATCCTTGTGTAGAAGTTATGTTTTGCTCCCTAACAGCAGTTTACTCGTCGGTGTTGCTGAATCTACCGACACGTCGTTGCTTGGTACCCCGATTTCTTTTTGTTTTGTTTTCTGTTTTGCAAGAAATGGCAAAGTGTTAGCAATTTTCTATCATTTCCTCTGACAGGAGTCAGATACAAGCATCTCGTTTTGATTTTCTGGAATATCCCCCCTAAAATCTTTATTTTCGAAAGTCCATTTGCCCGAAAATGAAATTTTAAGAATCAGAAAATCTTTTTGGTGGGCAACGCTGTACGATACTTGTTCTACTTACAACAAGCGTTTTTTTTTTTTTTTTTTTTTTTTTTTTTTAAGAAAAACTATGAACAGGGATAGTGTGTTTACGAAAGCTTGTGGACACAAGATTCATTTCCATTCGAGGAAATTTACCATCTCCAACCAGGTTACCAGCTGGTTGAATCGCGTTTTGTCGAAAGCTTTAGTGAAAATGTCTGCCCGTTGCTGGGTTGTATCCACTGGTACCACTTGAATGTAACCTTTCTCGTACGCATCTCGAATTGCATGAATGTGAATTTCGATATGCTTCGTTCTGGAGTGGTGGATGGGATTCTTCACAATTCCCAGACATGCCTCATTGTCGATGAATATAGGAGTCTTCATGATGTTGATTCCATAATCCAACAACTGATTTTGTATCCAGAGAACTTGTGAACAACAACTGTAGGCCGCGGTGTATTCTGCTTGAGCGGTTGAGGTGGACACAGTTGTCTGTTTCTTGCTTTGCCATGAGATCAGACGATTTCCCAAGAATTGGCATCCTCCTGATACAGACCTGCGATCTACTTTACAACCTGCATGATCACTGTCAGAGTAAGCAATAAGATCAAAATTACTATCTTTAGGATACCAAAGGCCTAGTTTCGGCGTTCCTTTAAGATAGCGGAAGATGCGCTTTACAGCTGTTTCATGAGATTCCTTGGGATTAGTCTGAAAGCGAGCACAGAGACAGACTGCCCACATTATGTCGGGCCTGCTAGCTGTTAAGTACATCAGAGATCCAATCATCGAGCGGTAGAGGGACTTGTTTACAGGTTTTCCTTGAGGATCTAGAGTGAGCTCTGTCTGAGAAGCGAATGGAGTACTCGCAACTTTGCAGTCATTCAAGTTGTACTTTGCCAGAATATCCCGAATGTACTTGGCCTGATGAATAAGAATCCCGTCTTCCTTTTGCTTCACTTCTAGCCCCAAGAAGAACGTCAGTTCTCCCATCATGCTCATTTCAAACTGAGCCTTCATGACAGACTCGAATTCTCTACACAGTTTCTCGTTGGTTGATCCGAAGATGATGTCGTCCACATAAATCTGAACTAGCATGATGTCTTCTCCGACTCTTTTGGTGAAGAGAGTCTTATCGATCGTTCCTCTGGAGTACCCATGCTTCAAAAGATAAGTTGACAAGGTTTCATACCAAGCACGTGGAGCTTGGTGAAGACCATATAGGGCTTTGTCCAACTTGTAGTAGCGACCTGGAAAATGAGGATCTTCGAAACCCGGAGGTTGACACACGTAGACTTCTTCCTTTACTTTCCCATACAGAAAAGCGCTCTTTACGTCCATCTGAAAAACTTTGAAGTTTCTGTATGACGCGTAAGCCAGGAATATTCTGATGGCCTCCAATCTTGCAACTGGAGCGAAAACCTCTTCGTAGTCAATTCCTTCTTCTTGACGGTAACCCAGCACCACTAATCTGGCCTTGTTCTTGATTACTACTCCACGATCATCCATTTTGTTACGAAAGACCCATTTGGTACCGATTGGAAACTTTCCTTCGGGTAAGTCGACTAGCTCCCAAACCTTAAGCTTCCTGAATTGAGAAAGTTCTTCTTGCATCGCCTGAACCCAACTGGAATCTTGAATAGCGTCTTCGATGTCCCGTGGGACTGATTGTGACAGAAAAGCTGCAAATAGCCCTTTGTTGATGCTTGACGACTGCCCGCGTGTACGCACTCCTTCTTCGACTGCTCCGATAACATTTTCAAGAGGATGATTTCGATTCGTCTTGTATCCAGCATTTGTCAGAGCTTCAATCTGCTGCGGAAGGTTGGTGAAGTGTTCGTCCACGTAAATGACTGGAGGGTCATCTTCTTGAGTTGGTTCATCCACATTGGCCTGTGAAGAAGAAGCACCGTTTTCTGGGGTGTTCTCAGGCGAAGTGTCACCAGTAGCTTCATCCACAGAGAGTAGTGGATTAGCAGAGAATGGGGTGAAACGAGTGGTGAACGGAGTTAGACCAATATCTGAAGTATCAAACAGAGGTTCAACTTGAGCGACTTCTGCAGGTTCTGCTTCTGGAACGTCTTCTGGAACAGCAAAGGTGTTGAAGATCACGTCCACATCATAGAACCAGTCGGGAGTACTTCCAGTGTTAGTGTAGTTTCCTTCTTGAAAGTCAACGTAGTACGACTCAATCACCATATTTGTTCTTTTGTTGTAGACTCTGTAGGCTTTCTGAGTGGATGAATATCCCATGAAGTAGCAAATATCACCCACTGCTTCAAACTTGATGAGATTATCTTGAGTGTTTAGAAGAGTGCAGGAACATCCAAACGGTCTGAAAAAGTCAATAAGCGGCTTTCTTTTGAAGAGGAGTTCATATGCCGTTTTTCCGTGAGGTTTTACGATGAGAACCCTGTTCAGAACGTAGCATGCCGTATTAACTGCTTCTGCCCAGAAGATGATTGGAAGCTTTGAATCCACTAGCATGGTCCTTGCGGCTTCAATCAATGTTCTGTTCTTACGTTCAGCAACCCCATTTTGTTGAGGAGTTCTGGCTGCACTGTATTGAAGATGAATTCCCTTTTCTGCACAGAAGGATATGAATGTTTGATTTTTGAATTCGGAGCCATTATCACTTCTGATTGACTTCACTTTTAATTTGGTCACGTTCTCAATCAAGGGAATGAATGCCTTGAGAATTTCCGCTGTTTCACTTTTAGCCTCGAGAAAGTAGACCCAAGAAAACCGAGAGAAATCATCTGTAATCACCAAACAATAAGAACTTTTAGCAAGACTTTTAACACTGATTGGACCAAAAAGATCCATATGCAACAATTGAAGAGGTGCCGCAATCGTGTTCACTGCTTTGGACTTGTGCGGTTTCTTATGCTGTTTTCCCTGGGCGCATGCAATGCATTTTTCAGAAAAAGGAAATTCCTTAATTGGAAGACCTCTAACTAAGTTTAACTTAGAAAGTTTGTTCATATTTTTGAAATTAACATGCCCCAGTCGCCTATGCCAAAGCAGTGATTCAGATTCTGAAGCCTTAGAGATCAAGCAGGTTAAGTTGTCATTTGTCTTGGCGTTTTTCATGTTGAGCACGTATGTGTTGTTTTGTCTTGGAGCTGTGAGCATGATCATTTCAGCAGGAACAACATATCCGGGCTTCAGAAATAAGCACTCCATGTCATTGAAAAGCACCGATATTCCTTTATCACAGACTTGAGAGACACTCATGAGATTGTAGCACAACTCCGGCACATAGTTGACATTCTCCAGAGTGAGGGCTTCAGACACCACATCTCCTACTCCAACAATCTTTCCTCCCTTCTCGTCTCCAGCGAAAGATACGAAATCACCATCGATGAAGCGAAAATTCTTCAGAAGTTCCTTCAGTCCAGTCATGTGTCTTGAACATCCGCTGTCTACGTGCCAGATGTATTCCATGAGCATGCGGAGCCATTTCTGGAGTTTATTCTGATATACACAAAAACACAAATATACAAATTAGTAAGTTTTGGGAACCCAGATTTGTTTCACTTCGAATCTATCGTGATTTTGTCCCACTTTGGCCTCCTTTTGTTTCCAAAAATAGGCTGTTGACTCAACCAGATTTTTAACAGATTTCTTAAGATAATTTAACTGATATGTGACGTTAGTAAGAAAATCATGCTCTGGTTTAGAAAGCTTCTTGGTTTTACAATGTTTCGCTGTATGTCCTAAGTGACCACAGCGAAAACATCTTTTATGTCTGGGTCTTTTGGTGTTAGAAGATGATGCATGTGATGAGTGTCTTGAGCTTTCTGCTTTCTTCATTTTCTTGTCAACTCTGCTTTCATCTTCTGAACATTCTTCATCATTGTCATAATCAGACGAGCTTTCGGATGTTTGGTATTCGCTCGAGTCTTGTTCTTCGCTTGCTTCGTAAATTGAATCATTGCAACTTTGATCTTCGCTTGAACTTTCTGGACTTTGGTCCTCAATTGTTTCAACACTTGGACTTTCGGAGCTTTCATCACTTGTTGTTTGATCTTCACTTGAGGTTTTTATGCTTTCACTGTCTGTTGTTTCTGACATTTGCTCATCTTCATGGCTTGAAGTAGTGCTCGAGTCTTCGGTGCATCGATCTTCAGTGACTTTCTCTTCAGAATCTGTCATACCTGTTCGAGATGGAATAAATTCTGGAATTTCCTCGGTGAGGAATTTTCCAAAACTATTCTTTTTCAATTCTGGCACAAATACAGGAGATTCACAGACAACTTTATCATCACAAAATGCAGAATTTAAATCATGACATTCAAACATAGCATGTTCACGATCAAGGGTCTCAAATGTAGGCACATGGCCCTTACAGTCATCCGAAGATTTAAATTTAGGCACTTGGCCATTACAGTCATCCATCCTACTTAAATTATTACATTCATCCTTAGCACTGTTTTTCTTAGAACAATTCCAGACGAACCAGTTAACAGTGGAATAACTGTCGCCTGAATATCCGATTCCTATTTTTGAACCGCCGCAGTCTCCATCCTCATCGCACACATCTTCTTTACACACAATTGGATCTGCATTACTTTTAGAAAAGTTAGCGGTTGTTTCGGTTTTACAAGAATCGTTTTGTTCTATAGAAACCTTTTCATCAATGAGATCATTTTCGGGATGAGGAGTAGGTATAGGCACATAGTTTTTACTGTGTGGTGGAAGAAAGAGTTTTCGTTCGTTTCCTTGCCTATCCTTATACCCTATCCCGTCTTTCACATACGTTGGTCGTTGGCAGTTTTTGATGTCAGTAAAGGCCTTTTGACTGACATTCCATTTATCAATAATAATTTGCAATTTGTTAGTTTCGTTTAAGGCCTTTTCTAATCTATCTGTGAGATCGTTAATGATGAAATCTTTTCTAATCACAAATTCTTTTAGAGTTTGCATCTCAGCTAAAGTTGAATTCAGCTTTCTCTGATATGCGGCCTCGTTTAGTTTATGTTCTTTATTCATTTTTAAGGCCTTGTCTTTTTGTCTCTCAAATTCTAGATTAAGAGACTTGTAATGTGCCACGACATCAACGCATGCTGGTGTGCATAATTTTTCTTTGAAACTGAGTGGAATGCTGTTTACCAAGTCCTTGTCAGCTTTTTCTTTTGATGAATCCGCTTTCATGGCGGCAGCTGGGAACTTTTCTTTTCCTTTCTTTTGATCAGTTGCCTCTTTTGCCACATGCTCCTCAGCTTCTCCACACTTCTTTTCATTTTCAGGATCCACTGGAGTGAGAATGCTTTTCAACCCTTTGTCAGCAGTATTGTCTCCTTTTGGAATTCCGGGTGTCTGCTTCGATGAGGATTCACTTGAAATCTTAGCCATCAGAGCTTTGTTGACTTGCTCCTTTGCTTCATTAATTTCTTCACTCCAATCATAGTCTTCAACGACTAAAGCTTTTGGCGTGCTGGAAGACGCGTTGTTCTTGTTTTCTTCAACAGTGATTTGCTTTACAGCAGGAGTAGTTTCACTGTTTCCTTCTTTCAACAGAGGACACTCCCGCTTGAAATGGCCAAGATTCTTGCAGTTGTAACACCTAAGTTTGGATTTGTCAAAACCAGCCTTTCCTAGACCCAACCGCTTTCCTGTCTTGTCTTGAAATTTCTTCAGCCTCAAGGTGATCATGGCCATTTGCCATTTCAGATCCATTTCCTCCATATCATCTGGATCAACTTGATACATGTCTTCAGCAGTGAACATCTCCTTTTTCAGTTCTCCAGACATCAGGGCTTCATAGCTGCTCAGAAATGTGTTGAAAAGTGCCACATTTTCGGTGGACACTTTCAAAGCTTGAGTGTCGACACTGATAGTCTTTTCAACAAGTTGTGGAGCTTTCGAAGCGCTAGCAGAAGCGTTGGCGTAGATTAGGTCAGAAGCTTGTGGAAGGGTACCACCTGAAGCAAGAAATGCTACATTTTTCAATCCAGCAGAGGTTTGAGCAGACTTTTGTGGGTAACTGGCAGTGGGACTGGCAGTGTTCAATTCTCTTTTGCTGACATCCATTTCAAAGGCTCTTAAGGTGTTGATCAAGTCGGTCAGAGTAACAGGATTTGGATTGTTGAGGAAATCCTTCTTGATCATCATGCATTGTAGGCTCCATTCCTTGGGAAGTGAATCTAGCAGCTTCTTTATTGCAGCACGGTTTGTGACAGGGTTTCCCGCTTTCTTCATTTTGGTCATCATATTCAGAAAGCGACTGATGTGATCAGAAAGACTTTCTCCGCGAACTCCACAAAACATGTCATACTGTTTCTGCACCATATCTCTCTTGCTTTCAATCAACTCTTCATTTCCCTCGTAGTACTCGATCAATGCATTCCAGAGTGCATTTGCAGTTCGGTGTTCTTCAAACATGTTGCAGTCATTAGTTGATAGGGCCATAGTTAAAGCAGCATGAGCACGACGATCACGTTGGATTAGAGCCTTGTCTTCATCAGTGAAGGTGGTTGCATCACGGTTAGCCACCACCACATCTCCTTGGACAACCGTTGGAATGTGGGGTCCAGCGGTGACAGAGAGCCACAGATTATAGTCCGTGTACTCGAAGAACGATTGAATGCGAGTCTTCCAAGTGCTAAAGTCTTCAGCCCCTTTCAACTTTGGTGGTCGAGTTGTGGTTCCGGTTTCAAGTTCCGCTTGAGCAATTGGACTTAGTTGATTCAACGACATACTTGCTTGTTTTAGACAAAATGGAGAAGAACAGAACTTAAATTCGCTGACAAGTCACTGAAAACCAGTGAAAAGATTAACTTCGCCGATGACCGAAAGATCCTGAACGACTTCGCTGACAAGTGCTCAACCTTCGCTGGTGCTATAAGAGATCCTGCACGAGCGAATCCGATAACTTCGCTGACAAACACAACACAAACAATAGTTAGGTTAAGTTCACCGATAACCGTGATAAGAACGCTGTGGTTCGCTATCACGGCTCTCGAAGTCGCCTTCGATAATTTCGCTCAAGGGACAACTGACACTATCTCGCTAATGATCAACAATTTCGCTCGAACGATGGTCGTCGAAATTAATGATTATGCGATAAGGACCTCAACGACTAAATATATTTCGCTATATTCAACGCTGAGTGCGCTGTCTTCAAAAAATTAATTTCGCTGTATTCAAATATTGTTCGCTGTCTTCAAGTTATTTTCGCTGGACAGAGGGTTTAACACGAACAAAAACCCTCTAATCACTCAAAAATAGCTCAAAAACCATGTTTTGATGCACCAAAATGTCCAAAATGACTCCCTAATCACAGATTAACAACAACCTATCGATTAAACACACCAAATCAATCCATTTTAAGTCCAAAAATTTGAAAAACCTTGAAACTTTGAAAAACCTTGAAACTTTGAAAAACCTTGAAACTTTGAAAAATCTTAACAAAAACTCAACAACCAAGAGCACTAAGGCTCTGATACCAAATTGTAGATCCCAAAACGTATCCGGATCACAGTGGTTGGTTGTTTTAACCCATAACACCTATTGATTAGGTGTTTGAGATATGAAAAGTTAAGAAATATCAAAGATGAAGGGAAGCTAATGGATTAATGAATACAACAAGTGTTGTATTGAATCCAAACAATGAGATATAGCAATAAACAACCTTGGATATCAGATTTAAGCACAAGATCAGCAAGAGAAAGTAACAACACCAATATTCATTCAAGAGCCAAAAGCTTGGTTTTGGTTACAAGGCTTGGACTATTTATAGGGTGTTCCTGATCTGCCAGCAAATTTATAAATTTGCTGGAATCTTATCTACTCTAGGTCAGGAACATTACTATTGTAGAATTACAAAACAAGCCCTTGTACATTCTGATTTGCTACAAACTACTACTAAACCAATCCAGCACAAGTATCAACGATCTTAAAAGTTCTAACATTTCTTTCATCATTTGATTTTGTTATACCAAATTTCTTTAGCTCGTTTAAAATTTTTGTAAATCTTTGATATGTATCATTTAATCTTTCTTTGGTAAACTTTTAAACCTCTCATATGATGAGACATTGTTTGTTCTCTTGTTTCTTCTCATCCTTTCTCCTCCTTCACAAAGATTTTCCAACTGATCCCATATTTCCTTGGCTGATGCACATGCATCAACTTGTGAAAATATGTCATTGGGGATGGCCATTATTAAAAGTGACTTTGCCCTTTCATCCCCAGCCACCAGTTCCTTGTCTTCCGCACTCCAGTTTACTTCACTTTTGGGAGCACGGGAGGCAGGGATTGCTGGTGATTGGTCAGTTGCTGGAATAGCTGGTATTTCAGTCATTGGTATATGTGGACCCCTTTTAATGGATTGAAACAGAGCTCGGTCATGACCATTGAGGAAATTAACCATCCTGATTTTCCATTGGGGGTATTCCTCTCTGACCAGAGTCGGAGGTTTAGACATAGAACCAATATTAAAAGCATTATTCCAGGATTGAAAGCTGGCCATATTTAGAGAAAAGAAGATGAGCGATTGATCGTTTGAAAATAGTTTATTCAATCTGCTCTGATACCAATTGTTCGACCCAGTTTGGCCTTAACAACTTCTTTTCACGTAATATGGTAAGTGATTTCAGTAGATGTGAAAAAGATGTGCGGAAATGGAAATCAGACTTTCAGAAACAAGACCTACAGAATTATCAAGTTTATATCACTTTGAAACAAAATGGTTTACAAGGTGATTGTAAGATTATTATCTAATACAAATGAATCTTGAATTTTGTGGGTGAGAGGGCAATGGAGTTTTGTGGTATGTGTGAATGCTAAGCTTCAAACTCATTGTCTTCTGCTTGGTTAGCCTTCTATTTATAGAAGCCTGGGTACATGAATAAACAATTGTTTATTCATGCAATAAGTCCTGCAAAAAGTAGCCATTTGACATATTCATTGAATCCAATAGTCAAGTTGCCTTTGTAATCATGATATTCAATAATGTCAAGTTGCTTCGGTTATTGCGGCAGGATAGAGCTGATTTCAGACAAGTGGGGTATTCATCAGAATTTCTGATAAACCACTTCATCAGAAATTCTGGTGAACAAATCATCAGAAAACCTGATGATCAGGATCGTCAGAAACTGATGATATTTCATCAGAAATATCATCAGATCCATCAGAAATGACCTTCTCTGATAATCCAATTCAGCTCTTGATCAACTTGTGATTCTTTGAAGTAGATGCTGTTCATTACAGTTGTCCTATCCGATCTTCTTCTTCTTGTTGTGATCTTTAGGACTGTTGTCTTCTTCATAGATCCAGTTAAATATGATTTTCTTCAATACTTACAAATAAAGTTTCCCAACAGTTACATTGTCTTGGAATTGAAAACAAAGAAACACAAAAATTGTCTTTCATGTTTTAAATTCACTAAAGCCCGCGTCCATCCTACGTGAGTCATGCATTCAAATCACCAAATATTGGCTCCTGAAACATATCTGAAAAGAGAGTCAACATAAAAGCTGGCGAGTACATATGTTTTGTGAGTGTCAAATTCATGGCTTTGTATACAAATTTGCATTACCTCGTCCGACTTTGAGAGTCGACGAGTATGAACCTTGAATCAAAAGTGTTTGATATTTTAATACAATTAACCAACTAAAACTCGTTGGTTTAAGTTTGTGAAAACCTTGTAGCCATGAATCTTGACCAAAACATTTCTTTTTGTAAAACCGACTAGTAAATCGATTTAAAAGAAAACTTCAAATGGTTTATATCTTTAAGTGAAAATCGTTAGGTCACATCGTTCAAAACCATTTGTCCAAGTTATTAGGATAATGCTACGACATGTAATACAATATTAGCACTTATATATAGAAAGTATCAGCGGCGTATCTGTCACACCCCCAAAATCCACCATGCGGAGCGTCACCGCTTGGAGGCGTGACATGACCAGGATCGAGCCACCAATCATATTGAACATCGTACTTAAGTTAATAAAACCAACCACAATACAATTGGTGACCAAAAAAGAGTAACCGATTTTAAGTTAACAGCGGAAGCATAAGACGTAAGTTCAAAACATAAGTTTCATAGTTCATAAGTTTCAAGACCCAAGACATAAGTTCCATAAGTTTATAAAGTTTAATTATTGAGCACGGGACATAACAGTCCGCATCCCACAACGACCTCCTCCTCCTCGTGCAAGTTCCATAAGCATCTAGCGACCTGTAAGGCATGTAACAACGAGTCAACAACAAAGTTGAGTGAGTTCACATTTGGTTGTTTAGTTTTAAGTTGTTTCTGAAAAACGTGCTTTGACTTTCGTTGGCTTATTTGCCGTGGGGGTTACCCCATAGTTGAAAGTATGTTTAACCAGTTCCTTTTATTACCCAATCCATATCCATAATCAGTGGGGACTTCCCCATGTGAACCACTAGACCGATATCGACAACTGACGAACAATAGTTGTGCCCTACGTCAATGTTCTATCATCATTGACAGTTTTCCATAGTCCATTAGTACACGCCCGTTCGGACGACACGGTGTGAGGTTTGTTAAACCTAATAGCGCTATTAACTAATGACCCGCTCGCCATTGGCCTCTGTGATTAAGTCGATATAAAATGAGGGACTTTATGATAGAGTTTTGTCTAGTAAGTTTTAAGGTTGTTGTCCTACCCAAGGAGGACGAACGTACGTATTCTAACCAAGGAGAATACGCAGGAATAATATTAGCATCCTACCCATGGAGGATAGCCGTACATATCCTACCCAAGGAGGATATGTAGATTTCATTTTAGTTTCTTAACCCATTCCCAACCACCGGGAATCCCATGCCTTGTAGAAAGTGTGAACTCACCTCGCTTGCTCGGTTTGACTCTCAAAAATAGCTAACAGTCAAGGTCGGTCAATCACGTCCTAGTATGATTACCACTTACTTTATTAGTGACTTCAAATAAGCACGAAGTTCCTACACGCATCTACCACATAACATGCATCACTTTAACGGTTCATGCCCATATAAACTTCCCATCTATTCCCGTTCATAAATAAACATACCACATTGCACATAACACTTTTATTGACATATAACATGTTAGATCATTCTCAGATAACATACCCGACATTTAGACACGCAAATTACTACTTATGTCGTTTCAGCTTTTACATTCTAAACTGGGCTATTTTCGGGGATTTTAATAAAATAGTTAACTTGTTCCAAAAATTCTCAACTTTTAACAGAAGGTCTTAAACGATCCAAATACTATTTTGTAAAAATCTCGGGATCCAGTTCATCACCAATATTTTATAAAAAAATCATTTTCCGGACTGAAGTCAGATTCATCTTCTTCTGACTGCAGCCCATGGAATAATTTATTTAAAATTCCATGTAAGTCCGATTTACGAAATTCCAGTGGGAGAATTACAAATACATCAGTGGTCATCTACAGTACAAATTTCATGAGCTAATTGTACACAGAACTCAAGTTATGACTAAAAACATTTTGCCCATTTACTGCAGTAAAAACTCAGCTTTAGTTGCTGTTACAAAAAGGGTCTTTAAAAATAGTAAACGAGGTCCAAAAATTATGATTCCAGTGCCATTAGAACCGTATTTCATAATACATAAATATAGACTTCAGAAAATACATTTTATGCTTTATTAAGGTCCGGTTACAGCCAACAGAAGTTGGCTGTAATCACTAAACAGCCTCATGTTTTTCAGCTTTTAACATTCTAATGCGAGTTATATTGGTTCCGTTAACATGTTCAGCGAATAACAACATTTCTAGTAATCAATATTAACAAGTAAGTCATCATGTAATCAACAACGAAATCAAAACAACTTCATACTAACATAAATACATCATGTTTCATCTTTATATTAAGCTTTATGTTCATGTTTCTTGTTTAACCTTTTAGTGTTCTTGTGACAATCATCATACTACAACTTTTGATCACAAAAACAAGATGAACAAGGGTGTACAAGTAACTTACTACTAGCACAAGGCTAGGGTATGATCTAGTGATGAAGAGGACGAGAAAAGATGATGAAAAAGCTAGAATAAAGCCCTTCTTGAAGCTCCACAAGATGCAAGTCTCTTGTATCCACCTTCTACACTTGAATGAGACTTGAATAAAGGATGAAGATGGTGGCGGATGGGAGGGGCCGAGAGGAAGAGAGAGATGAGTGAGTATGGGGTGAAGTTGAGTGAATGAATGATCTTGTCATACATATAATCTTCCTTCAAATATTATGTCTAGTATATCAAGCAACCAATCCAATGATATCTACACAAAATATATGGGGAAATCTAGTAGGATTTATGAAGTATGGAGAAGATTTTGGGTGGGGTCCTTTGGGACCGAAAATCGGTTGTGGGGGGGGGGGGGTTAAGGGTAACTTTGCAACTAAATTGTAAAGACTAGCTAGATTTCAGGTATTAAACTTCCATATGTTAGTTAGTTGCTTTTTAGTGGGTGTTAGGGTGTTCGGGGATCACGCCTAGTAAAAAATAAATACAACAATGTATTTGACAAATATTTGGTGTCCCGGGTAATGTCTGGTTGTTCGGTTTGATACCGGTTTGTTAAAGTGTTTAATTATTCCGTAGAATGCCTATTATATATATTTTTGTAACACTTTTAATTCCTAACATATATGTGAATATTCAGGACCATTTAGTCAAGTTTCTTCACAATCATTAAGTACAATATAATATTAATCAATCGTACGGCTACATGTAATTACGAGGGTTGTCACATTCTCCCCCTGTTAAGAAAATTCCGTCCCGAAATTTAGTGCGTGGTTACTGAGGAAGCTAGTTAAGTTGCGGTGTTTACTGGCTTTTCCTGGGGTGTCACATCATCCCCCTGTTGGTTTGGAATTTCATCCCGAAATTCTGCAGTAGCTTCAGTCTCAGTAGTGGTTGCGCTTTTCTTAAACAGCTGGGGGTACTTGAGTTTCATTTGGTCTTCTCGTTCCCAGGTATACTCTGGTCCACGACGGGAATCCCAACGAACTCGGACGAGAGGTATCCTAGTACGCCTGAGAACCTTAACATCTCGATCAGTAATCTATACTGGTTCCTCGACGAATCGCAGCTGGTTGTCGATTATGAGTTCCTTTAAGGGAACTATGAGGGTCTCATCTGACATGCACTTCTTCAGATTCGACACGTGGAAAACATTGTGAACTCCGCTGAGTTCTTCAGGTAGATTCAACCTGTAGGCCACCTTGCCAATTTTCTCAATGATTTCAAAGGGTCCAACGTATCGCGGGTTGATTTTTCCTCGTTTGCCAAAACAAACTACACCTTTCCAAGGTGAGACTTTGAGTAGCACTCGATCCCCAACCTAGAACTCGAGTGGTTTCCTGCGCTTATCAGCGTAGCTTTTCTGACGGTCACGAGCTGCCGCCATTCGCTGTCGTATCTGAGCAATCCTTTCGGTTGTATCCACTACAAGTTCTGGGCCTGTGATTTGACTGTCGCCAACCTCTGCCCAACAAAGAGGTGATCGGCACTTCCGTCCATACTATGCCTCGAACGGAGCGGCCTGGATGTTGGTGTGGTAGTTGTTGTTATAAGAAAACTCCACTAACGGGAGGTGTTTTTCCCAGCCATTACCAAAGTCGGTTACACTTGCCCTAAGCATGTCTTCTAGGGTTTGGAGGGTGCGTTCAGATTGCCCATCCGTCTGAGGATGATATGCCGTGCTCATGTCTAATCGAGAACCAAAGGATTTGTGCATAGCTTGCTATAACTCGGATGTAAAACGTGAGTCACGGTCAGAAATGATGGAGGTTGGCACTCCGTACCTTGATACTACTTCCTTTAGGTAGATGTCTGCTAGAGTAGAAAACTTATCCATTTCCTTGATAGCCAGAAAATGTGCAGACTTGGTCAGTCGATCCACGATCACCCAAATGGTGTCATTTCCGCGTTGAGATCTAGGAAGGCCAGTATCGAAATCCATGGAAATTTGCTCTCATTTCCATGTCGGGATCTCTGGTTGTTGAAGTAGGCCTGATGGTTTCTGATATTCGGTCTTGACTCTCGCACAAGTCAAGCATTTGCTAACGTAGGTTGCTATGTGGGCTTTCATGCTAGGCCACCAGTTTGTAGTCTTTAGGTCGTGGTACATCTTATCCGAACCAGGATGTATTGAATAACGAGACTTATGTGCTTCATCCATCACAAGTTCGTGTAAGTTTCCGTAAAGGGGCACCCAGATGCGCCTTGTTACATAGTAGGCACCGTCTTCCTTTTGTAGTAATCGTTTCCTTGATCCTCGTAGGGACTCAGCCCTGATGTTTTCTGCTTTCAACGCTTCAACCTGAGCATCTCGTATCGGAGCAGGAAGACTAGATTGGATGGTAAGTTGTAACGCACGTACACGTTTAGGTATAGTAACCTTTCGACTGAGGGCGTCGGCCACAACATTGGCTTTGCCCGGACGGTACTTGATTGCACATTCGTAATCATTCAAGAGCTTGATCCATCAACGTTGTCGCATGTTTACCTCCTTTTGCTTGAAGATATGCTCGAGACTCCTGTGATCGGTGTAAATGGTGCACTTGGTACCGTACAGGTAATGTCTCCATATCTTATGTGCGAAAACAACTGCTCCCAGCTCCAAGTCATGCGTAGTGTAGTTTCTTTCGTGAACTTTAAGTTGGCGCGATGCGTAGGCAATGACCTTGTCACGTTGCATCAACACGCAACCAAGTCCTTGGATGGAAGCGTAGCAATAAACCACAAAATCATCTATGCCTTCAGGCAATGAGAGGATAGGTGCGCTACAAAGTCTATCTTTTAAGTGCTGGAATGCGGACTCCTGTGCATCACCCCAACGATAGGTGACACCCTACTAAGTCAATGAAGTGAGAGGTTGCGCAATCTTAGAGAATTCCTTTATGAATCTCCTGTAGTAGCCTGCCAAACCCAAGAATTGACGGATTTCTGTTGGTGTACGGGGCGCAGGCCAGTTCTTGATCGAGTCAACCTTGGATGGATCAACATGAATCCCATCCTTGTTTACTACGTGGCCTAGAAAGTGGACTTCGCGAAGCCAGAAGTCACATTTCAAAAATTTAGCATACAGTTGCTCTGCTCGAAGAAGTTCCAGCATAAGTCGTAGATGCTGCTCGTGTTCCTCCTGTCTCTTAGAATAGATCAGGATGTCGTCGATGAAAACAATAACGAACTTATCCAGGTAAGGTTTGCATACGCGGTTCATGAGATCCATGAAAACCGCTGGTGCATTCGTCAACCCGAAAGGCATAACCAGAAACTCGTAATGCCCATAAAGAGTTCTAAATGATGTTTTGGAGACGTCCTCATCTCGGATACTCAGTTGATGGTAACCTGACCTCAGGTCAATCTTGGAATAGAAACTCGACCTTTGCAACTGGTCGAATAGGTCATCAATGCGTGGAAGAGGATAACGATTCTTCACGGTCACCTTGTTAAGTTCGCGATAGTCAATACACATTCTGAAGGTACCGGCTTTCTTCTTTACGAATAGCACTGGAGCTCCCCAAGGCGAAGAGCTAGGACGTATGAAACCCTTTTCCAAGAGTTCTTGTAGTTGCGTGGACAGCTCTTCCAGTTCTGACGGAGCTAGTCGATAAGGTGCACGAGCTATTGGTGCTGCTCCAGGAGCTAGCTCAATTTGAAACTCGACTTGTCGATGAGGCGGAAGACTAGGTAATTCCTCAGGAAATACCTCAGGAAAATCGCGCACAATAGGAATGTCTTCAATTCTCTTCTCTTCCGTTGATGTGTCAGTAACGAGTGCTAGAATGGCAGTGTGGCCCTTTCGCAAACACTTCTGGGCCTTAAGGAAAGAGATAATGCCTACGACAGCACCACTCTTGTCGCCATGAATCACGAGAGGTCCTTTACTAGAACGAGGGATGCGAACAATCTTCTCGTTGCAAAGAATTTCCGCTTGCTGATGAGATAACCAATCCATCCCAATAACAACGTCAAAACTACCCAGAACGATAGGAATAAGATCGATAGAGAAGGTCTGACCAGCTAAGACGAGGTTACAACCCCTAACTATGTGTGTGGCTTCAAGACTTTTACCATTTTCTAGTTCTACCGTGTGTTTGGTGGTCAAAAGTGTTGGAGTGCGCTTAAGCATTTGACTAACTTTTAAGGACACGTATCTAGTATCGGCACCCGAATCAAATAAAAAAGTAACAAAGAAATCATCCAGAAGAAACTTACCCATCACAATGTTGGGATCGTTCCTTGCATCACCCTGACCAATCACGAAGGCACGTCCCCTGGCACCATTTCCGTTATTGTTACCCCCGTTGTTGCCTCCATTATTGCCTCCATTGTTGTTCCCGTTTCCCTGGTTGTTGTTGTTCTGATTCTGATTCAGCTGAGGACAGTTCCTCTTAAAGTGGCCTTCAGCGCCACACTGAAAGCATCCTTTATTGCCCTGTTGTTGTTGCTGGTGGTTCTGTGGAGCTTGTTGTTGTTGTTGGCGATTCTGATTTGCTGGTCGTGCGCTCCTGCAATCCTTTGCTTCATGACCAAACTTGTTACACCTCAGGCAACGACCTTTGTTACACTGCCCGCTATGATGCTTTTTGCACCGGTTGCACTTGGGGTGGTTCCCTCGGTATCCACCCTGTCCTTGATTACCAGAAGACTGCTGACCAGGACTCTAATAGTTATCAGTCTTTCACTGCTGTGAATGAACTGAAGTGGAACTCTTGCCCGAATTTCCATCCCATTTGCGCTTGTTATCACTTGGAGTATCAGTAATAGTAGCGCTAATACGCTTGGGCAGCTTGTTCTGCTCAACTTCCTGATCAGTGAGACGATGAGCCAACTTGATGATTTGCTGAATGGTGCCAAGATTAGCTAAGGTCACGTGGCTTTGGATTTCTAGCACCAATCCCTTAAGGTACAGCTCGATACGCTTGATAGGTGGATCCACCATAGTGGGACACAGGATAGCTAATTCATTCGACCTCTTTGTGTATGCCTCGATTTCAGATCCCGTCATCTTCAAATTGTAAAATTCCACCTCTAGCTTGTGGATGCCGTCACGACTACAGTACTCTTCTTTGACCAGTTCTTTGAAACCGTTCCATGGGGTGGCATTAGCAACCGCCAGCCCTAGCAGTTGAACCTGTGCTTTCCACCAGGTTAACGCAGCACCTTCGAGTGTTCCAGTAGCATATTTCACCCTACGATCTTCAGGGAATTCACACATCTCAAAAACAGACTCAAGCTTCTCAAACCAGTGGAGGAGACCTACAGCTCCTTCTATGCTGCTGAAAGTACTAGGTCGGCAATCCATGAATGTTTTGAACGTACATACTGGAGGTTGAGCATGTTGACCTATTGCGCGAGAATAAAAGACAAGGTTAAGCACAAGAGTTGGTTCGCGAGAGTAGGATCTAAACATCCTAGGATGGGTCGAAATAGCAGGTTATACCTCCTGCAGGGACAGTTGCGAGTGCCTCAGCCACTCGTTCATTGATTAGAGCCGTTAGTTGGGCTTGTGTCAGGTTGATACCACCACGTCCTCCGCGTCCGTTCATGATCTTCACAATGAAGCGATCATAAGTGAGAAACGTGTGGTGAAAGTGCGTAAGTGTGGGATGACAGAAGAAAGTAAACACATAGGGTTTCAATTATCAATTGTTATATTAACTAAGCATGCAATGTACTATGTAAACTAATAGACAGGCAATGTAAGCATGAACCATTTCACCTATGGTGTTGAGTCTTGCACGTGGAGCGAAGCGTCGTTGTGGATCGTTGAGCACCGTACGGGTTATAGTTTGGTTTTATCAGAAAGCTTTTCCCTTTTTAAAACCAAGTTCACTATAACCAATGACTCTGATACCAATCTGTCACACCCCCAAAATCCACCATGCGGAGCGTCACCGCTTGGAGGCGTGACATGACCAGGATCGAGCCACCAATCATATTGAACATCGTACTTAAGTTAATAAAACCAACCACAATACAATTGGTGACCAAAAGAGAGTAACCGATTTTAAGTTAACAACAGAAGCATAAGACGTAAGTTCAAAACATAAGTTTCATAGTTCATAAGTTTAAAGACCCAAGACATAAGTTCCATAAGTTTATAAAGTTTAATTATTGAGCACGGGACATAACAATCCGCATCCCACAACGACCTCCTCCTCCTCGTGCAAGCTCCATAAGCATCTAGCGACCTGTAAGGCATGTAACAACGAGTCAACAACAAAGTTGAGTGAGTTCACGTTTGGTTGTTTAGTTTTAAGTTGTTTCTGAAAAACGTGGTTTGACTTTCGTTGGCTTATTTGCCGTGGGGGTTACCCCATAGTTGAAAGTATGTTTAACCAGTTCCTTTTATTACCCAATCCATATCCATAATCAGTGGGGACTTCCCCATGTGAACCACTAGACCGATATCGACAACTGACGAACAATAGTTGTGCCCTACGTCAATGTTCTATCATCGTTGACAGTTTTCCATAGTCCATTAGTACACGCCCGTTCGGACGACACGGTGTGAGGTTTGTTAAACCTAATAGCGCTATTAACTAATGACCCGCTCGCCATTGGCCTCGGCGATTAAGTCGATATAAAATGAGGGACTTTATGATAGAGTTTTGTCTAGTAAGTTTTAAGGTTGTTGTCCAACCCAAGGAGGACGAACGTACGTATTCTACCCAAGGAGAATACGCAGGATTAATATTGGCATCATACCCATGGAGGATGGCCGTACATATCCTACCCAAGGAGGATATGTAGATTTCATTTTAGTTTCTTAACCCATTCCCAACCACCGGGAATCCCATGCCTTGTAGAAAGTGTGAACTCACCTCGGTTGCTCGGTTTGACTCTCAAAAATAGCTAACAGTCAAGGTCGGTCAATCACGTCCTAGTATGATTACCACTTAGTTTATTAGTGACTTCAAATAAGCACGAAGTTCCTACACGCATCCACCACATAACATGCATCACTTTAACGGTTCATGCCCATATAAACTTCCCATCTATTCCCGTTCATAAATAAACATACTACATTTCACATAACACTTTTATTGACATATAACATGTTAGATCATTCTCAGATAACATACCCGACATTTAGACACGCAAATTACTACTTATGTCGTTTCAGCTTTTACATTCGAAACTGGGCTCTTTTCGGGGATTTTAATAAAATAGTTAACTTATTCCAAAAATTCTCAACTTTTTACAGAAGGTCTTAAACGATCCAAATGTTATCGTGTAAAAATCTCAGGATCCAGTTCATCACCAATATTTTATAAAAAATCATTTTCCGGACTGAAGTCAGATTCATCTTCTTCTGACTGCAGTCCACGGAATAATTTATTTAAAATTTCACGTAAGTCCGATTTACGAAATTCTAGTGGGAGAATTACAAATACATCAGTGGTCATCTACAGTACAAATTTCATGAGCTAATTGTACACAGAACTCAAGTTATGACTAAAAATATTTCACCCATTTACTGCAGTAAAAACTCAGCTTTAGTTGCTGTTACAAAAAGGGTCTTTAAAAATAGTAAACGAAGTCCAAAAATTATGATTCCAGTGCCATTAGAACCGTATTTCATAATACATAAATCTAGACTTCAGAAAATACAATTTCTGCTTTATTAAGGTCCGGTTACAGCCAACTGAAGTTGGCTGTAATCACTAAACAGCCTCCTGTTTTTCAGCTTTTAACATTCTAATGCGAGTTATATTGGTTCCGTTAACATGTTCAGCGAATAACAACATTTCTAGTAATCAATATTAACAAGTAAGTCATCAAGTAATCAACAACGAAATCAAAACAACTTCATACTAACATAAATACATCATGTTTCATCTTTATATTAAGCTTTATGTTCATGTTTCTTGTTTAACCTATTAGTGTTCTTGTGACAATCATCATACTACAACTTTTGATCATAAAAATAAGATGAACAAGGGTGTACAAGTAACTTACTACTAGCACAAGGCTAGGGTAGGATCTAGTGATGAAGAGGACGAGAAAAAGCTAGAATAAAGCCCTTCTTGAAGCTCCACAAGATGCAAGTCTCTTGTATCCACCTTCTACACTTGAATGAGACTTGAATAAAGGATGAAGATGGTGGTTTAGGGGTGGTGATGGTGGCGGATGGGAGGAGCCGAGAGGAAGAGAGAGATGAGTGAGTATGGGGTGAAGTTGAGTGAATGAATGATCTTGTCATACTTATAATCTTCCTTCAAATATTATGTCTAGTATATCAAGCAACCAATCCAATGATATCTACACAAAATATATGGGGAAATCTAGTAGGATTTATGAAGTAGGGAGAAGATTTTGGGTGGGGTCCATTGGGACCGAAAATCGGTTGGTTAATATTATATTGTGCAGAAAATTGACTAAATGGTCCTGAATATTCACCTATGTGTTAGGAATTAAAAGTGTTACAAAAATATATATAATAGGTACTCTACGAAATAATTAAACACTTTAACAAACCGGTATCAAACCGAACAACCAGACATTACCCGGGACACCAAATATTTGTCAAATACATTGTTGTATTTATTTTTTACTAGGCGTGATCCCCAAACACCCTAACACCCACTAAAAAGCAACTAACTAACATATGGAAGTTTAATACTCGAAATCTAACTAGTCTTTACAATTTAGTTGCAAAGTTACCCTTAACCCCCCCCCCCCCCAAACCGATTTTCGGTCCCAATGGACCCCACCCAAAATCTTCTCCATACTTCATAAATCCTACTAGATTTCCCCATATATTTTGTGTATATATCATTGGATTGGTTGCTTGATATACTAGACATAATATTTGAAGGAAGATTATATGTATGACAAGATCATTCATTCACTCAACTTCACCCCATACTCACTCATCTCTCTCTTCCTCTCGGCTCCTCCCATCCGCCACCATCACCACCCCTAAACCACCATATTCATCCTTTATTCAAGTCTCATTCAAGTATAGAAGGTGGATACAAGAGACTTGCATCTTGTGGAGCTTCAAGAAGGGCTTTATTCTAGCTTTTTCATCATCTTTTCTCGTCCTCTTCATCACTAGATCCTACCCTAGCCTTGTGCTAGTAGTAAGTTACTTGTACACCCTTGTTCATCTTGTTTATGTGATCAAAAGTTATAGTATGATGATTGTCACAAGAACACTAAAAGGTTAAACAAGAAACATGAACATAAAGCTTAATATAAAGATGAAACATGATGTATTTATGTTAGTATGAAGTTGTTTTGATTTCGTTGTTGATTACTTGATGACTTACTTGTTAATATTGATTACTAGAAATGTTGTTATTCGCTGAACATGTTAACGGAACCAATATAACTCGCATTAGAATGTTAAAATCTGAAAAACAGGAGGCTGTTTAGTGAGTACAGCCAACTTCAGTTGGCTGTAACCGGACCTTAATAAAGCAGAAAATGTATTTTCTGAACTCTAGATTTATGTATTATGAAATACGGTTCTAATGGCACTGGAATCATAATTTTTGGACTTCGTTTACTATTTTTAAAGACCCTTTTTGTAAGGGCAACGAAAGCTGAGTTTTTACTGCAGTAAATGAGCGAAATTTTTTTAGTCATAACTTGAGTTCTGTGTACAATTAGCTCATGAAATTTGTACTGTAGATGACCACTGATGTATTTGTAATTTTCCCACTAGAATTTCGTAAATCGGTCTTACGTGGAATTTTAAATAAATTATTCCGTGGACTGCAGTAAGAAGAAGATGAATCTGACTTCAGTCCGGAATATGATTTTTTATAAAATATTGGTGATGAACTGGATCCCGAGATTTTTACAAAATAATATTTGGATCGTTTAAGACCTTCTGTAAAAATTTGAGAATTTTTGGAACAAGTTAACTATTTTTTAAAATCCACGAAAAGAGCCCAGTTTTGAATGTAAAAGCTGAAACGACATAAGTAGTAATTTGCGTGTCTAAATGTCGGCTATGTTATCTGAGAATGATCTAACATGTTATATGTCAATAAAAGTGTTATGTGAAATGTAGTATGTTTATTTATGAACAGGAATAGATGCGAAGTTTATATGGGCATGAACCGTTAAAGTGATGCATGTTATGTGGTAGATGCGTGTAGGAACTTTGTGCTTATTTGAAGTCACTAATAAACTAAGTGGTGATCATACTAGGACGTGATTGACCGACCTTGACTGTTAGCAATTTTTGAGAGTCAAACCGAGCAACCGAGGTGAGTTCACACTTTCTACAAGGCATGGGATTCCCGGTGGTTGGGAATGGGTTAAGAAACTAAAATGAAATCTACATATCCTCCTTGGGTAGGATATGTACGGCCATTCTCCATGGGTAGGATGCCAATATTAATCCTGCGTATTCTCCTTGGATAGAATACGTACGTTCGTCCTCCTTGGGTAGGACAACAACCTTAAAACTTACTAGACAAAACTCTATCATAAAGTCCCTCATTTTATATCGACTTAATCGCAGAGGCCAATGGCGAGCGGGTCATTAGTTAATAGCGCTATTAGGTTTAACAAACCTCACACCGTGTCATCCGAACGGGCGTGTACTAATGGACTATGGCAAACTGTCAATGATGATAGAACATTGACGTAGGGCACAACTATTGTTCGTCAGTTGTCGATATCGGTCTAGTGGTTCACATGGGGAAGTCCCCACTGATTATGGATATGGATTGGGTAATAAAAGGAACTGGTTAAACATACTTTCAACTATGGGGTAACCCCCACGGCAAATAAGCCAACGAAAGTCAAACCACGTTTTTCAGAAACAGCGTAAAACTAAACAACCAAACGTGAACTCACTCAACTTTGTTGTTGACTCGTTGTTACATGCCTTACAGGTCGCTAGATGCTTATAGAGCTTGCACGAGGAGGAGGAGGTTGTTGTGGGATGCGGACTGTTATGTCCCGTGCTCAATAATTAAACTTTATAAACTTATGGAACTTATGTCTTGGGTCTTTAAACTTATGAACTATGAAACTTATGTTTTGAACTTACGTCTTATGCTTCCGCTGTTAACTTAAAATCGGTTACTCTCTTTTGGTCACCAATTGTATTGTGGTTGGTTTTATTAACTTAAGTACGACGTTCAATATGATTGGTGGCTCGATCCTGGTCATTTCACGCCTCCAAGCGGTGACGCTCCGCATGGTGGATTTTGGGGGTGTGACAGTATCCACCATGCTTATATCATATTTCACACGTCTCGTTATCTAAATCACTTACCATAAACCAATCGTCCAATTATCTGTGTTATAAACCATTTGAACGTGTTATAAACCATTTGAACGTGTTATAAACCAACTGTACGTGTTATATACCAATCGTTTGTGTTATTAACCAATCGTCCGTGTTATAAACCAATAATCCGTGTTATAAACCAATCGTCTGTGTTATAAACCATTTGTCCATATTTTAATTGTGAAAATTGTGGTCGTTCTTTAATGAACACATTTAAACCTGTGTTGACTATACCACCAAATGGTATCTTTAATAGACCACCAAAGGGTCTCTTTAAATAGATTAACAAACCAACAAATGATACGTTAATCATAAATAGTTTCTGTCGTTACCCAAACTTCCACCAAATCAGTGAACAGTCTAGTGACGGGGATTGTCAGTCCTATGGTACCATAACATACTATTGGTCGGCTCGGCCAAAGCAAATGAATGTCATTCGTATTATGGATAACACACCAACAAGTTGTCCACATTATTGAAAACATAGTATTATATATAAACCATCGACTTTGTTTTGAAAACTTGAAAATGATTTAGCACATATGAGTCACCCCAAAACATTTAGAAAACGTAAAAGAGGGGAGCTATGTACTCACTTGGGATTGCGAAAGTGTCCTTGATCAAGAGAATAAAAAAAGCTTAAGTGCGTCCTAATGTGTCGGATAACGATGTTAGTGTATCGAGACTTTAATCGGAGGATTCAGATAGAATGAAGTCTTATAAACCAAATGAGTGTTGAAACTCATGTGATATGGTTTAACAAACTTAACATTATGATTTAGAAAGATCCTAAGTGCTTTTGACCCGTTATGACTCGTTAAAGTAATTTACGCTATTTTAACGGGTCATTTACGTGACTATGTGTTCAGATGGTCAAATAAGTCCTATGATGAGTCTTACAAGCCAAAACATGTTTGATTATGTTAAAACAATAGTTTAGATGTCAAAACTTTGGTTACATATGCTTAAAATTGATTTATGCGTAAAAAGGTCATTTTGGTCATTTTAAAAGAACATAAAAACGACTCATCATAAAGCTAATCAAACCAAAAAAGAATAAGGTATAACCTCAGAGGGTTATTCCCTATACAGTTATGGTCCAATGAATGCACTTGGTCAAATCCAAAGATCAACCAAACGGGTCGGATACGAAAGTTAAAGCGGTGGTCAAACCGCTCGACTTACGACCCAAATAAAGCACTAAACTTGAAGTGACGAATTAGACATGTTGAAACATGTCTAACTAAATTATAAAGCTGATTTGCTACTAAAACATTGAGTTTTAATATCCGAAAATAGTTTCGTCGTAAAATGCACTTTATGCGTATTTTTGACCAAAACTTTGACTCGTTACTTCACCTAGTAAACATGGTAATTAGAAGGTGTAATCGCAAGGGATTATAACCTTCGTGATTACGATCACATTGCAAAGTTCAATTGAACTTTAACTTGACCAAAAATGGTCAGAACCGAAAGTCAAACAGAAAATCAAACTCGTTGACTTTTAGCTTAAAAATAACTAAATAAATGAAATAGACTAAGGAAGAGTACGTATTTGTGTTGAAGAACAGTATAAGAACTCAGTTAGGAGGCCTCCAAAGCTGGAAGCAAGCTCCAAAGACTTAGGAGAAGAAGAATGAGAAATGAGCAAAGAATTTGGTTGAATGAGCTTGTTGTTTATAGTGTTATGGATGCTCTAGGATCATCATAAGTGTCCATTAAGGTGGCATGAACAGGAGGGAGGTGTAACACATGTCAATTGATGGAAACAAGCTGGAAAATTCGAGTTCTTGGGCTCCAAGTAAACAAAACAAGTGGCTGCCAACGATTTTGTTGTTGGGCACCCCTTACGGACCGTAAGGGGTGTATGCATACGGTCCGTAAGCAGGTCTGGGGGCTGAGTTTGGCCTTTTGGCAGATTTGGCCCGCTGGACTTGTTTTGTCACGTTTTGTCACTTTTATCCCCTTTTAACCCCAAATTTAGGTTATATAAAGGCATTATGGCATAAGTAACTTGGTTGTTTTCCGAAAATGTCATGGTTGGCGGTTCGTTCGGTTATACGGTTGTGTGTTTCACAAATAATGCACAACGCGTTATCGAACACGAAAAAGACCAAAATTGCGCAACGATTGAAATTTTGCATTCCTACCATTAAAATTCAAGATTTTATTAAATAAAAAAGTATTTAGATTTGTACACATGGTCCGTATTCAAAATACGAGAATGGGCGGACTTTCACAGTTTGTCAAAAATAGTCCCTGGACTTGTATAAGCGTGCTTTTGTTATACCTAACCCTTAAAAACTTATATCTAAGTTATGTAAAGGGTATTTAGGGTATGTTCAGCTTACATCCTTGTTCTGGAGTGTACGTCACGTTAAAATAATTGTGCTTGAGTATCAGTTAACGAATTAATTCCAGAAAAGTTTTTTTGAGAGTTCGAAATCGTATAAGGACTAAAAATGTGAAAATCTCATAGATAATTATACAATCCTGGAAATAAAACACAATGTTTCATTGAATACAAAATTGTTCGGAATTGTATAATGATTGAAAAATTCACAAATGTCACATAAGTTCGGCCTCAGTTTGTAGGAACCTCTTCGCCTACCTTTTTTTGGATTTAGAGAAAAGACGAATGATTAGATCCTCAAGTCTTTCTCTTCCTCCTTGTTGTGGTTGCAAGCCTTGTTGCTCATTTCGGTGTTGTTGTTGAAAGTTAGATCATTGATTTTTATTTTGTTGGTTATTAACCCCCGATTCCCTCCGACTAAAGTTGGGGTGATTTTGCCACTCGGGAGTAAAAGAGTTACTTGGGGCTTCCATTTGTCGTGGCCAGTTATTAGGTAATTTATCACTTCCGTTTGATTTTCTAAACCTTTCATACAACTCTATTTTTCATGGGGGCTGCCACACCCTTCACAACACAGGTGAACGACATTTTCGATCGTATAGAGCTCCGAAAGGCGCCATGTTGATGCTGGCGTGATAACTATTGTTGTAGGAGAATTCGATCAACGATAGATGCGAATCCCAACTACCACCAAAGTCGATCACACAAGCTCTAAGCATATTCTCCGGTGTATGAATTGTGCTCTCAGATTTTCCATCCATTTGAGGATGATAAGCAGTGCTTAAATTGAGTTTGGTTCCCATGGCAGATTGCATGGTCTTTCAAAAGTGCGATGAGAATCGAGCATCACGATCTGAGATGATGTTCAAAGGAACACCATGACCAGATACAATCTTATCAATGTAGTTCTTGGCGAGTTTTTCAGCAGATAGATCCTAACGAATTGGCAAAAAGTGTGCTGACTTTGTTAGACGATCAATGACTACCCAAATGGCGTCATGACCTCTAGAAGTGCACGATATTTAGTGATGAGATCCGTCGTAATGTTCTCCCACTTCCATACCGGTATTTCTGGTTGTTCAAGTAAACCAGGTGGGCGTTGATGTCCAGCCTTGACTTTTAGACAATTAAGCATTTGGACACGTACAAGGCTACATCCTTCTTCATACCCGGCCACCAATACTGGGTACTAAGATCCTTGTACATTTTGTCTGCACCAGGATGGATTGATTAATGAGGCTTGTGAGCCTCGTCCATCAAAAAGGTGCAAAGACTGTCTTGGTTTGGAACCCAAAAACGGTTCTTGTAATGGGGTAACCCATTGTTTTTTGTTTCGAGTTGAAGTTCAAGACTTTGCGGCAGCTCATTTTTCAACGAGCTTTGGGTTACACATGTACGTTGTGCTTGGAAGATACGTATATGGACATCAGATTGAACTCGAACACAATGTAGCTTGACACGTTCCTTACGATTAAGTGCATCAGCTACTACATTCGCCTTACCATGATGGTAGCGAATCTCACAGTCGTAGTCGTTCAGGAGTTCGACCCAACGTCGTTGTCTCATGTTTAGCTCCTTTTGATTGAATATGTGTTGGAGACTTTTGTGGTCTATGAAAACCACACATTTCGTACCATAGATGTAGTGTCTCCAAATCTTGAGAGCAAAAACTACAACACCTAACTCATGATCATGAGTTGTGTAGTTCTTCTCATGGATTTTCAATTAAATTGACGCATAGGCTATGACTTTATCTCGTTGCATGAGAACACAGCCAAGGCCTAGATTGGATGCGTCACAATAGACAACAAAATCGTCGTTACCATCAGGTAAAGATAAGACAGGAGCATCGCAGAGTTTTTGTTTCAGGGTTTGAAAGGCCTCCTCTTGTTTGGGTCTCCACTCAAAAGGCTTATTCTTCTGATTCAAAGCAGTGAGGGAAACCGCGCTTTTTGAGAAGTTCGCGATGAATCGCCGATAATATCCAGCAAGACCGAGAAATGAGCGAACTTCTGTGGAAGTAGTGGGTGTATTCCAATCCTTAATCGTAGTCATTTTGGAAGGATCCACATGTATTCCTTGTTCGTTGACTATGTGACCCAAGAACTGAACTTCCTTACGCCAAAATTCACACTTGGAGAACTTGGCAAAAAGTTGTTCCATCTTTAGGAGTTCTATTGTCAAACGGAGATGTTGTTCGTGATCGGCTCGAGACTTTGAATAAATCAAGATGTCGTCAATGAAAACAATGATGAACTTGTCTAAATAAGGTTTACAAACCCTATTCATTAAGTCCACGAAGACGGTAGGAGCATTTGTCAAACCAAACGGCATGACGGTGAACTCGTAGTGGTCGTATCATGTGTGGAAAACGGTCTTGGGAATATCTTCTTCGAGTACACGAAGTTGGTGATACCCATCGCAGATCAATATTCAAGATAAAAGTAGCATATTATAGTTGATCGAAAAGATCGTCAATACGTGGTAGGGGATATCGAATTTTGATTGTGAGTTTTTTGAGCTGATGGTAATCGATACACATACGAAAGGATCCATCCTTCTTATTCACGAATAGAATAGGCGCACCCTACGGTGAAAAGCTTGGACGAATGAATCCTTTGTTAGATAACTCCTGGAGTTGTTTCGATAACTCTTGCATCTCAGACAGTGCAAGACAGTATGGAGATTTGGCAATAGGGTTGGCACCAGGTACAAGGTATATACGAAACTCGACTTGGCGTGCCGGAGGTAAACCAGGTAGTTCTTCAGGAAACACCTCAGGATAATCTCGAACAATAGGGATATTTGAATACTTTTGCTCTTACCTTTCTCCTTTATGATATGTGCCAAAAAGGCAACATAGTTCTTTTGTAGGTATTTTTGGGCTTGAGTACATGTCATGAGTTTCAAGCCACTAGTGGCTTTCTCTCCACGAACTTCTAAGTTTCCACCAGACGAAAGAGGTATACGAACAATCTTGTCGAAACAAATCACCTCGGAATGGTGTTTGGTTAACCAATCCAATCCTATGATGACATCAAAACTCCCGAGTTGCATTAGTGTGAGATCAATGGGGAAAATGTGGTGATCGAGGTTCAATTGGCCACTACGAATGACAGAGTCGAGTACAAGGGGTTCACTGCTAGCTATTTCCACCATTAAAGGCTTTCCTAGTTTAGTTCTAAGCATCAAAAGCAAAGGTTCAAAGGCTAGTGATACAAAGCTTCTACAGTCACCCGAATCGAAAAGAACAGAAGCACGCTGATTGTTAACAAGGACGTACCGTTAATGACTTCGTTATCAGCACGATCCTTGATGGTGTTGATGTTGAATGCACGTCCATGGGCTGGATTTGCATTGGTAAGTTTCGGGAAATTTTTTCTAAAGTGACCCATCTCACGACAGTTGTAGCAAGAACCAGGTGGGAATGGAGGTCTAGCAGGGTTGGCTCGGGGTTGAACAGGGTTCTGAACAGCTTAATTTGGGGCATAACAACAAACATTGGCTATGTGACCGAATCTTCCACACGAGGTGCATTGGCGGAACTGTTGGTGAGCTTGATGGTGACCATTGCACCGGTTGCACAACGGTGCAGTACCAACATAGGGTTTCCTCGTAGGAGGTTGTGCTGGTTGGTTTTGGGTAGCTTGATTGGGTTGAGCAACAACCGTAAATTTCTGTGAAGCCTTACGCTTCCTCGACTTCTGGGATCGCTCAGCTTTGGTCTCCTTTGTTTTCTCTTGAGTGGTCTTAGTTGCTTGTTTCTTATTGCCCTTTTGAAACAGTTTCCCCTTCCTGACCTGAGACTAAGTCAGGGTAGCAGCCAATTCGATAGCCTGTCGAATAGAGGTAGGATTGCTACCAGTAACAATGTCCTGAACTGGGTCAGGAAGGCCATCGATGTACCTCTCGATTGCTTTATCCAAAGGTGTGACCGTGGTAGGACACAACAGGCTCAATTCTTCGTAACGGACAGTGCAGGGACTATGCTATCCACTATCTTGTTTAAGATCGTGGAATTTATTCTCAGTGCCCTTTGTTCGTGACGTGAGCAGAATTCCTTCATCATCAGAGCTCGAAGCTCTTCCCACGTTTGAACCATTGCCACATTGGCACCTCTATCTCTCATCACTTTGTTCCACCATGTGAGTGCTCCCTCTTCTGGAATACACTCGACGTAAACTCAATTTTTCGCTCGTTCGGGCACTAAACATGATGAAATGGGCTCTCGAGACTCTCAAACCACTGTAGGAGCCCAGTAGCTCCTTCAGACCCAGTAAACTTGAGTGGTTTAGAGGAATTGAATTGTTTGTAGTTGCACGGAGGGGGTGCATTATTGTTGTTATTGTTGCTGTTGCTGTTGCTGTTTGCTTGGTTCATTCGGGTCACTAGGTTTGGGAGTACATCAGCAATTTGTTGAGCGATCATAGCCGCCATATCAGCATTTTGATTAACATTACGTCAAGGATTCATTCTAAAAGAGAAGGAGACATGAAAGAAAACGTGTGAGATTGACATTGGATAATCAAAAGAGATGTTATGAATATCGAAGAAACATAAAGATGGTGGTCATTTGTTCGTTACTTAAAACAAACAAACGCCACACAATAACTAATCAAAGTAAATGGGTCTTTATAATGTATAATAAAGACATGCTTTAGCCTATAGGTCGACACTCACCCCAAGAGTTCCCAGGTAAGAGTGACTTGTTCGATAATGCGGATTTGTACAAACACTCTAGCCTTAGACAGAAAACTCAGGGTACAGGCACCCACCCTTCCAGATTACACGTGTTCACATTAATAAGACCCAAACTTTGACAAGATTTTGAAAACTTTGAAGGCTTAAAGCCAAAAATAAATCATCTAAGGATAGATGATTGATTTTCAAAATGAATTTGTAACTTGTGGATTTGTTTTGGTAATCACCCAAGGATAGGTGATGGTATTGTCTTAAGATCTAAATACAAGATAACTTGTGTTAGGGTCCTAGAAAGGTTATAGTCTAGGTCAAAGTATTACTAACAACCTAATTCCCTAAAACCATGGCTCTGATACCAATCTTTCTGTAACACCCCGACCGCATAAAACAACAAACCGCGGCGGAAACGTCGGGCAGTCATGTCATAGAACTATTGTTTCAAACACATGGTAATTAAAGTTTTGTACTTATTGAATTAAAATGTTACATTGTCTTGGAATTGAAAACAAACAAACACTACAGTTGTCTTTCATGTTTTAAAGTCACTAAAGCCTGCGTCCATCCTACGTATGTCATGCATTCAAATCATCAAACATGGCTTTGTATACAAATTCACAATACATCGTCCGACTTCGAGAGTCGACGAGTATGAACCTTGAAATCAAAAGTGTTTGATATTGCAATACAATTAACCAACTAAAACACGTTGGTTTAAGTTTGCGAAAACCTTGTAGCCATGAATCTTGACCAAAACATTTCTTTTGTAAAACCGAGTAGTAAATCAATTTAAAAGAAAACTTCATATGGTTTATATCTCTAAGAGAAAATCGTTGTGTGACATCGTTTAAAACCATTTGTCCAAGTTGTTGGTGCATATGTCTGTCGACTTCGTCTTGTATCAAGTCTTGTAATAGATTAGATAGATCAGGGCACGTTGTACGAGAAAAATAGGTTGTGTGTGATGATAGTCCATTTCGTATGAAATGAACCTTGACCATTTCGTACGAAATGGTTGATGTCATTTCGTGCAAAATGCCATGTCTATAAATAGCGGAGTCTTGATTTCATTTGTAGAGTTCCTGATTCTGGTGCCGAAGTGCTGCCGACGTGTCATTTGATCTGTAACAGTGTTATATCAATATACAAGACAATTAAAGAGTGAATCAAGCTGCGTTTACGTCCGTATCATTGAATTCCGCCTTTGATATGGATTAGAACTCTTCTGATAGACTCATTTAGATCGATTCTCGATCCTACAAGTGGTATCAGAGCTCAGGACGAAGAGTTCTTACCGAATTCAGCTTATTTTCATCAAATTTCTGACTTCTACACCCTCTTTTTCAAAATTAACAAAATTTTACGGTTAAAATGGATTGATTTTCACACATTATAAGAGAAACTGTGTTTTAACAAAGCCTTGAAAGAATTGGACCTAAAATCGACCTAAAAACGGATCAATTTGACAAAATGATGGCCGACTGAAGTGACGTCAGCTCATTTCGCATGAAATCATCATCTTCGTTTCGCACGAACTCAACATCTTGATCATCATTTCACACGAAATAGCTCATTTCGCACCAAAGTTGTCTATTTCGTTTGAAAGTTGAGCCTTTTCATACGAAATCATTCATTTCGTACGAAATCAACTCATTTCGCACCAAAGGGTTATTTCGCACCAAATATTCATTCCGCACCAAAGGATCATTTCGCTTCAAAAGTCATTTCGTTTGAGATTTTATTTCGTGTGAACCTGTATTTCGCTTAAACACTGTTATTTTGAGAATTTGTGAAAGTTGTTACCGAAACATGGGAGAAGAGTTTTACAATGCGTTTGCTACACCAGTTGCTCCAATTACAGCTGCCGAAACTGTTTATAGTGAGAATGAGACGGGAACTTATAAAAAACCGCCAAAGCTTATGTACATTGAGGATTTTAAAGGATGGCAAAATCGTTTTGAAAACTGGGTACAAGCCTATAAGTTTGATGCATGGTGTTCGTTAGATGTTGATTACGTTAAACCGAAAAATAAACGTGGGATTGAAAAAGCTTTTAGTGACTACTCAGAGGGTGAAAAGTTGAAATACACCAGTGAAAAAATGATGATTAGTATTCTTCAACAAGCTGTAAAAGAAGATATCTTTGTTTTGCTTCAACATGAAAATACTGCTAGATCAATTTGGTTGGCATTGATTAACAAGTTTAAGGGAAGAGCTGATATGATAAAGAACAAACAAGCTTTACTAAAGAAATCATTTGATATGTTTGTAGCTTTTGAAGGTGAAACAACAAAAATGACTATCGATAGATATTGTCATCTTGTTCTGGAAATGGGAAGATTGGAAATAAAGAAAGACGACGATGAATGGGTTGATAAGCTAGCCGATGCGTTACCACAGAATAAATGGGGAACATATTTGCTGATCTTAAAACATATGAGAAAATCTGAAAGTATGAATTTGGCGACATTTATTCAGAAGATTGAAGAACATGAATTGGATATTTAGAAAACTGCTATCATGAATAATCCAAATGCTCAACAAGATGTTAGTCTATACTACAGAGGAAGAAAATTTGAGACTACTCCGAGTCCGAAGATTAAAACTGCTTTTAGTGCTGATAGTTCGTCTGGATCAAATAGTAGCACAGTAACTCAGAGTGGTGGATATTCGTCATCGTATTCAAGTTTTGATCCGAATTTCACAACACCAAGTCCTCAACGAAAGAACTCAACAAATCTGCAATGCAATGCAATGTTACATTGAATATTCAAAATGGTCAAAATCTTTCTCTAGAAATGGCTAAGCAACATATGGCATCACTTGTTGCTATGTTAGAGTCGTATGAAAGTTTAGTTGCTGGCAAAATTGGAAATCCGATCCTCACCAAAGAGGATTATGACCAAATAGATGCTGAAGAACTTGAGTTGATGGACGTCAAGTGGTGTTTAGCCAGTGCTGTAAGAAGGGCAGAAAAATTTCAACAAATCACCGGAAGAGATGATTTTCGTGAAATTGCTACATCTTCGATAGGGTTTGATAAATCAAATGTTACATGCTTTCGTTGCAGAGAAAATGGACATTTTAAAAGAGAATGTAAAAATAAAGAAGCAAGCGGAAGACAAGATCAGTTTGGAAAGAATGATTATTATCAAAAATCAATTTTTCATCAGATTGTTCAACAACCCTCAACATCCCATGCTATTGAAGATGGAAAGAAGAAAGCTTATATCGTTAATCAAGATAATGAAAAAGTAGCAGAGGGTTTTAGCTGGGACAAATATATTCCAGCTAATTCAGGTCTTGTTGCTCGAATCTTGGAAGAACAAGAAGTCAAATCTAAACCAAAAAGGACGAAGATTTTCAGATCATCAGAAAGTGATGAAGATACTGATGATGAGGAAGAATACATTAATAATGCTAGAAAAAGTTTAGACTCATTCAGTTTTAATTTGTTTTTTTTTTCAGATAAAATTGAGATGTTGAAAGAAAAAAGGGCTGCTCGTCTGAAGAAAGAATTGGAACAATTGGAAGCAAGAAAGATTGCTGAAGAAAAAGAAAAAATGGAAGCTGAAAAAGCAGAAGTTGAAGAAAACTCGACGGAAAAGATCGAAGATGAAGGGTGGGAAGAAGAAATAGAATTTGAAGAAGAACCAATGAAAACAGAAAAGGTAATTGAGAAAATAGTTGAAAAGATCGTCAAAGTTGAGAAAATCGTCGAAGTTGAAAAAATTGTTGAAGTTGAGAAGATTGTTGAAATCATGAAACCTTGTCTAAAATGTTTGGAACCTTGCAAACATTGTGAAGAGAAAGACATGAAGATTAGTGAACTTGAAGAGTTGAAAGAAAAATTGTCGTTTGATGTGAAGTATGTGAAGGAATCATATGATGTGCTGAACATAACAGTTGACAGTCTGAACAAGACAAACTTAGAAGTTGATGCTGCTATGACAATGATGAGTTCAACATTAATGACGAAGCAGAAGGTCATCAATGAGTACATTGAAGATTGTGCAAAACTGAAGCTGGATTTGGAACTCGAAAAGATTGAAAGTGAAAGAATCAAACGATTGCTGTTGAGTTATACAACTTGTGATTATTTGATTGACAGAGTTTATCCTACTGTTGCAGGTCTTGAAGCTTTTCAAGATAAAAAGTCGGAAGATACGGATACTGGTAAGAAACAAAGTGTCAAGTATAACAAGTGTCCGCCTCCAATCTATGAAAGTTATTCTCCCAGAAAACCAAATGAGGAACGTCTAAAAAAGGCAGTCAACATAAAGTTAAAGTCTAAAACCATTGATGAGTTAGCAGATAACATTGACGTCACATTCACAGCGTCTGACACTGATCATGAGTCTAAATTATTAAAGAAAGTGGTCGATCAGGTGTTGGATATGGATGAAGAGTCAAAGTCGGAGTCTAAATCTGAAAGTTCGAGTTTATCAGACAAGAGTCCGAGTTCACCAGTCAAACGGGTTTACAATAAAGAATTTTTGTTATCGAAAAATAATTTGAATGACGAAACATTCAAAGTAGCATATACTTTGAAATATTCTGACAAATTATTTTCTGATGAAAAATTTCCAATAAGAAGTGTTAAAAATGAAATGATTAAACAGGTTTTCAAATTAACAGAAATTAATATTTCTGAAATAAAAGATGTAAATTTTACTGAAAAACCTAAGAAATACACTTCAAGAGTTCAACAGAGATTGAACAAGAAAAAGAGTTACAGTTCTGGTTCTGGTTTTCAAAAGAAACCAAATCATAACAGTAATTTCAAAAAGAAGGGTTTAGGATTTATTTTTTCAGAAAATTATAAAAATGAGAAAACTTTTAAATCAAAAACTAAATTTGTTCCAGGAGGAAGTTCTGAAGAAGAGCAGAAGAAACCATTCTGGAGACAGTCAAACAAAGAGTTTCTTGCTGAGATAAAAAAGATTGTGCAGAAGAAGTGTGTACCAAGAGTTGACAGAAGAACTTGTTTCAAATGTCAAAGGGTTGGTCATATTGCTTGGAACTGTCAGCAGTTCACCAACACAAAATAGGGAGTTTCTTCTTACTTGAAAAAGAAAGAAAAATTTGTTGATAAAAAGAAACAACCAACTGAGAAATTTAAAGTGTTTGAAAATTCGACTTTTGAAGCTGGTGAAAGTTCAAAACGATTTTACAAAAGAAAAGTCGATTTAAACAAACAAAAATGGGTTGTTAAAAGTTTTGATGAAAGATCTGGTGATGAATCTGATTCCATAAAATCAGAGGAGCCATCTGTTGAGAAAAAGAATGAAAATTCAGTTCCAGAATTGAACGATGAAAACTTTCCACCATTGTCAAAAGATAATTTAAAGTTAAAAGTTGGAAAGATTGAGATTTCAGATCAATTTTTCTCTGGTAAAGAAAAATTTGATGCTGAAAAGGCTTTTAATGGGAAAGTGAAACATATCTTTGGGAAGATGGTTGACGGGAAGGTAAAAAGTGTGAAAGATTTTTATAAATCGAAAAGATGGTGGAGTGAAGATGACTCACAATCACCCAAGACTGGTCAGGCTTGGGTGACAGATTTTACTGATTAAAAACCTGACTTGCCGGAACTCCCAGGTTGGTAATTGGGGAGTAGGAATCGGCATCTTTCTTGAGAAATTCACATTTGGGATATTTCGATCTACAAGTGGTTTGGGTAATGAGTTCAGACAAGTGGTTAATCAAGGTCATTAAGTTGAACTTGATTTAACTTTCATTCAAAGAGATTGAAAAAACAATGTGATGAATTAATCCCCGATCTTACAAGTGGTTTAAACAAAACTAATTTTCCAGAAAAACCATTTGATTTAAACAAAGTTAAGTGTTTTGAAATCATAATGGGAAAATAGTTTGTTGTCAGGGGGAGTTCTGACTGTTAAGCCAAGTAGATGGAGATTTGAAGCGATTCGATATCAGTTTGTCACTTTATTTGTACAGTTTGTTTTCAAATTTTACCAGAAAATCAAAATTTGAAATATAATATTGATTTTAGGGGGAGTAAAATTTTTAAAAAATTAGAAAATTTGAAAATGCCAAAAACTTGATAAAATCAAAAATGAGTTTTGTTGCGAAAAAGAGGAAATGATAGTACATCAGTTAGACAGTTACGGTATGCTAAAGAAATGTAATGATTAAATAGCATTAAACGGTCTCACTGATGATATGCCGATAGGTTTTTACACATTTAGTAGATTTTTTTGGGATATAAACTTAAATTCAAACTTGCTTGTTTCGTAGGGAACATTACTTGGATATATAGGTAACCCCTGAAATCTCGTTTGAAGGACCTCTCTTTCTGAAATACTAGGTCTTTATACTCAGTGATATCTGGGGTATTATCCCGGGCCTTCTGATAATGCGGAAGCAATGGCCTAGTCCCCGTATAATACTTTACGCTGCTTGAAATAAAAGCCTGCCCACAGCACAAAAATTGATGAAAAATCTAAAAGATAAAGTCAAGTGCTGTTGTAAAAAAGATCCTCAAAAGGGGACACACCAAAAGTACCTTCAACTCAGCAAAAAATATGAGCTCTCAAGGTTTCGCAATTAACCCCTTACAGATATCATCTGTGGTATACTCACCCGTAAGACGGTATATTGGGATCTGGATACGGTAGTATATTCAAGAGGTGGGACACATGAATGAGTTTAAGTTCTTAATTCACCTAATTCGTATCCTGAATCAGTTGAAATTTGTGTGAAAATTTAAGTGGATCAGTATATCGACAATCTAAGTGAACTGTTTAATTCTTAATGTGTAACTAAGCTCAACGGTACTTGTGACTTGTAAAAATCTGATATGATCCTCTTACACAAACTCACAAAAATATTGTTTGTAAATATTTCATTACTGTTTTTCAGTTTAATAAAAAAATCCAAAAAGATTTTAGTGTGTTTTAGCATAAACTTTTTAAAAATCAAAAAGATTTTCGACAACTGATGTTGAAAAGCTGATTTTCAAAATTCCAAGTGCTAAACATGATGAACAGAGGTTTGGGAGAGTTTGTTTTTAAAATGAAAATTGATTTTGAAAAATTAAATGGTTCCTTAAATTGAAATCTAAATTGAATGTTTTGATTGCAAGTGGTTTGCAGAGATTCTAAATTTGTTAAATCTTAATATTTGAGAAACTTATGTTTTGGATAGAGGATGTGCAGGTAAGCTAGGTTTCAATTCCTGAAGACTTTCCGCATAAAGTCTGCGCAGAGTTTGAGCCAGGACACGATCCTAGAACCTGTGAAAGCCAGACTACGATCCCAGCATAGCTTAAGGGGGAGTCTGTAAGCAAAGAGGAGATTGAAGAATAGATCAACGTTCAAGGGGGAGTTTGAATGATTGAGAGTCAATTTGAGATTCTAGAAGAGAGAGAGAGAGAAGAAGGTAGAGACTGAAGGAAGCTTACAGTGTCAGATACGTTGGAAAAAGCCCGAAGACTGATAAAGATTGAAGACTCGACATTCTGAAGATGTGTACTGAAGACTCGTCGACATCCAAGGGGGAGTCTGTTGGTGCATATGTTTGTCGACTTCGTCTTGTATCAAGTCTTGTAATAGATTAGATAGATCAGGGCACGTTGTACGAGGAAAATAGGTTGTGTGTGATGATAGTCCATTTCGCACGAAATGGCTAGGCCATTTCGTACGAAATGAACCTTGACCAATTCGTACGAAATGGTTGATGTCATTTCGTGCGAAATGCCATGTCTATAAATAGCTGAGTCTTCATTTCATTTGTAGAGTTCCTGATTCCGGTGCCGAAGTGCTGCCGACGTGTCATTTGATCTGTAATAGTGTTATATCAATATACAAGACAATTAAAGAGTGAATCAAGCTGCGTTTACGTCCGTATCATTGAATTCCGCCTTTGATATGGATTAGAATTCTTCTGATAGACTCGTTTAGATCGATTCTCGATCCTACACAAGTGATTTGGATAACGCTATGATATGTAATACAATATAAGCACTTATATATAGGAAGTACTAGAAGCGTATCCACCATGCTTATATCATATTACACACGTCTTGTTATCTAAATCACTTAACATAAACCAATCGTCCAAGTGTCCATGTTATAAACCATTTGTACGTGTTATAAACCAATTGTACATGTTATATACTAATCGTCTATGTTATTAACCAATCATCCGTGTTATAAACCAATCGTCCGTGTTATAAACCATTTGTCTGTGTTTTAATTGTGAAAACTGTGGTCGTTCTTTAATGAACACATTCAAACCTGTGTTGACTATACCACCAAAGGGTATCTTTAATAGACCACCAAAGGGTCTCTTTAAATAGATTAACAAACCAACAAATGATTCGTTAATCATAAACAGTTTCTATTGTTACCCAAACTTGTCAGTCCTTTGGTACCATAACATACTACTGGTCGGCTCAACCAAAGCTAATGAATGTCATTCGTGTTATGGATAATGCACCTACAAGTTGTCCACATTATTGAAAACAATGTGTTATATATATAAACCATCAACTTTGTTTTGAAAACTTGAAAATGATTTACCACATATGAGTCACCCCAAAACATTTAGAAAATGTAAAAGAGGGTAGCTATGTACTCACTTGGGATTGCGAAAGTGTCCTTGATCAAGAGAATAAACAAAGCTCAAGTGCGTCCTAATGTGTCAGATAACTATGTTAGTGTGTCGAGACTTTAATCGGAGGATTCAGATAGAATAAGTCTTATAAACCAAATGATTGTTGGAACTCATGTGATATGGTTTAACAAACTTAACTTTCTGATTTGGAATTATCCTAAGTGCTTTTGGCCCGTTATGACTCGTTAAAATAGTTTACAATACTTTAACGGGTCATTTGCGTGACTATGTGTTCGGATGGTCAAACAAGTCCTATGATGAGCTTTACATGCCAAAACATGTTTATTTATGTTATAACAACATTTTAGATGTCAAAACTTTGGTTACATATGCTTAAAATTGATTAATGCGTAAAAAGGTCATTTTAAAAGAACATTAAAACGACTCATCATCAAGCTAATCAAACCATAAGACCATAAGGTATAACCTCAGAGGGTTATTCCCTATACAACTATGGTCCAATTGTGACAACTGTTAAAAAAATCCAGGCATCCGTACAATTAATTAACCTGATTAGTGCTAAATGACTATGCTGAATTGCAATTAACTACTTTCTGATTACTGCATCATACCTACATGTGCATCACATATTGCATAATGTCACATCATTATTACATGCAAACCATATTGACATAAATGATGCACAAAGCACAGTTAGCACAGTTAGCGGATAACTCAGAAAAATGCTGACAGAACTCAGCACATAGACAGACAGTGCAATGAGATACAGAATAAGCCAGAAACCAAGTATTACACTAGTATAGTCTGTAGGAAAGTGAGGATCACAAAACTGCCGTTCTAAGTAATAGTTTAAGTGCCGGAAAGTGCCTAAAACTCACCTAAAGTGCTGAATTTTGCAAAATTCAGCATAAATCAGCTTTTTAACACTCTAAAATTATGCAGAAACATGGTAAAATGGTCCTGAATGTTTTTCTAAGTGTCGGGAATTAAAAGTGTCACAAAAGGGTACATAAAGAACACTAAACTGTATAGTTTAGCACTTTAACGAACAAGTATCTAACCGAACAACCGGACACTACCCGAAACATCAAAATTGCACTAGAAGCATTGTTTTAGCATTACCAAGCTAGTTATGATCCCCGAACATCACAACACCTACTAAATATATCTAATAACCAAGATATGTAACTAATACTTGAAATTAAACTAGATGGTAACTAATTGGTTAAAACCTAAGCTAATACCCCCTACCTATGTAATCGGCCAAGCATGGCCCCACATGGAATATTTCATTTGATTATAATATTGGATCATGTCTCCTAGTGTTGAGCATATTATCCAAGAGTTAAAGTGTTAAGATGGTTATAAGTAAGATCTTGAAGTTCATAATTCTCACATCTCACACACACTAACACACACCTCTCTCTCTCCCTCTCTTGCTCACTCTCGGCCGAGAACAAGGCCACACACCACCACCACCTTCATCCAACTTTCATCCATTCCATACTCATACAAGGGTGCTAGAAGCTAAGTTAGGAAGCTTGGAGGGTTTGGAGATTGAAGGACCTCTTTCATTTGCTTTTATCCATCACATTCATCATCTTCATCTTCTTGAGTTTCATCCCTAGCCTTGTGTTAGTGGTAAGGCTCTTATAATCTCTTGTTACTTCTTATAATGTTGGTTAAAAGATGATATATGTCACTAATCATGAAGAACACTAATGAACAAGAAGACAATCTCTAACATAAATCTCACTAACATAAGAATATATGTTGTTTTAGTATATGTGTGATACTTGATGATTGATTCTTGTGTTTATAATGTTAAGCATCATATGGAACTTACTAGATTATGATTAAACACATGATCTAGCAAGATGATCTTGTGAAAGACCAAGATGATCATACTTTATGTTTCACATGAACTTGAAAATAAGGATGATTTTGGGTATGATAAAGTATGAAACATGTTAGAAGTCTTATATAAAAGTGATTTCAAACATAGTTTTCTCAAGAAACCAAGTTCATTTGCAAGATTTACATAATCATGGATTTTAAAGAAACTAACCATGTTTTTAGTGGTATATCAAGTGTAGAAATACATTGTTAACAAGAAAAATTCAAAAGAATGATTTCTTGAAAAATCATCTTGTAAGTTGTAAAAGACTAAGTCTTGCAAGAAAGGGATTTACAAATAAATAACCAAACTTTAAAGGGTAACTAGGCTTACTAAACACACTAGTAAGTTACTACAAGTTTTTATAAAAGTTCAAGTTCATGTTGTTATGTAAATTGCATGATTTTGGCACTTGGTAAGTGTTGATTGAATTGTTAATTGTTTGGGATGATTTTAACAGAAAATGATATGCTTTGAAAGCATGGAAACCTCTATTTTTAAGAGGAAACTATGGCAAAAATTTTGTAAAAATTAAATACTTTGAAAAATATTTTAAACAAGTATGTACAAGATATTTTAACCATGATTTTCATACAAAGTTTGCCATAATTTTTGTTACAAAAAGTATAAATATTGGAGGTTGGTTTTTGTAAATAAAAATGACTAAATGTGTATTTGAAAGATATATATTTAGAAGACACATGTGTGTGATTATTTGTATACTTTGTGTATTAGTTATATTATTTTAGGATTTGAAATAATATAACTTAACAAAATACCAAGAAATTACAATCCAAAATATTACCAAAAATCTCAAGGAATAAATACACACGTTACACACATAATATTGTAAAACCGAACGAAAGGATGTAACTAACAAATATTCTGGAAAATACATTTATAAGTATATTTTTGGTAAATGGTATTTTGGATACAAAGAAATGAAAATATGATTTTTACGATTGTCACAAAGTTATATCATATTTTGACAAAACGGAAATATATAATTTTTGGTGAATATATATATATATGTTTCCTTTGAATTATTAGGAGATATATTATTTTTGGGAAAATATATATTTTCTTGGATAAACTTGAAATACATTATTTATGGATAAAAATAAGTTTATATATATTTTCTAAAGTTAGACTTGAAAATATATTGTTTTGGAACTACAAATATTTTTGCCAACAGGAAAAAATTATGAATAATTTTTCTAAGTAATAATTCTTAAATATATATATATATTGGGAAATATATATATATATATATATATATATTAGTGGACTTTTATTCCGGAAAGTTTAACACAAAATTAAGTATAAGAATACTTAACAATTACAAGAAAATATGTATTCTCGTACGTATAAATCCACACCGGAATACGACACCGATACATGGCAAAAAGATACAAATACAAATATACCCATCCTTAGGAAGGAAGGACAAGTATAAATACTTGGAAAGTATTAAAATAAGATATACTGTTTTAACGATTATTCCAAAAATTAATTCGAGTTAAATTATTAATTATTTTAACAAATAGTTGCATAACTTGGGATGATATCGAAGACATAATAGAAACGTAACTCAAAAATATTAATACCAAGACAAGGCACGACCCGTTCGTCTAATAGACATTAGTACATTGTAGGTAGTCGTGTTTGCTGAAGGAACTTGAGTTATGATTATTGAAGACGCAAGACAGTGAGTTCATGTCTCCCTTTTCTCTTAATTGTTTTCAGTTTTATAATTCCGGGGGTGAAGTACATGTTTCAAATGATTACGAAATGCTTACAAACAAATACAATTGGTATGGTTAGTTAAGGAAAGTACAGTAGATCATGTGAATGGGTAGGCGCACTCTTAAGACCATTAATCCTCGTGTTAGGACCGAGGGGCATGAGTGATAGATCTATTTGGGTGTAGCGAGCCCACACCTGTGAGGACCAAGGTGGCCCATGAGGTGACTATGTCTTACAGCCGAAGGCCCAGTACAAATTTGCTAGGATTGAGCCTTCCTACGCCGTTGCACGCATGTTAATGGCCTTGCAAACCATTAATCGATCTGTTTCCTTGTTTTGCTTTTATACCGGGATTTACATACATGCATACATACACTGATCACAAAGGTTTTATACATTCATATACACAAACACATGAACTCGCTCAACGTTTGTTGATGTTTTCAAACTACATGTATTTCAGGGAATTAAGTGGATCTGGCGGGTGTTTGGATGTTCCAAGCTGCGTTATGAATAAAAAGATGTCATCCGAAGTCATTAGGGTTTAGGAGATGTATCTTAATCCTGGACGAGATACATGGTTCTATACTCGGTTTTATTTAAGGTCTTTTGTCAAGTCTTCCTAAACTCTTTAAAACATGTTGTGGTTTGTAATTTAAATTTGGAGTCTACGTTTCAGACAAATATGTTGTGATATTTTCAAACTTAATTTATGGATGAACATCTAATGGTTTAATCATATAGTGTTGTTATGATTGAATGCAATGGTATTAAGAAAGTCACACCATAATCACGCTTCTGCAAAAGTCAGGGTGTGACAGCTTGGTATCAGAGTTTCGATTGTAGCGAACTAGGATTCCTTCTCGAGTCTAGACTACAATCATTAGGGCTCTCATGAAAATGTTTTCACAACATACTTTCATTGCATACACAAAACACCTAGATCGAGGAAACAAATATTTTTACAAATAAAAGACACGAAACACATTTCAAAGAATTCATTTATAGTTCAGTCTGAGAGACTGGGTAGTTCAGTCTGAGAGACTGGGTAGTTAGTCTGAGAGACTAGTTGGGACAGTCTGAGAGAATGGGGAGTTTAGTCTGAGAGACTAAGTAGTTCAGTCTGAGAGACTGGGAGGCTTAGTCTGAGAGACTAGGTGGGTAGTCTGGGAAGACTAGGAAGAATACGTGCTTACATTGTTATTACTTACATGCTTAATGATGATTGTTGATATATGTGCATATGTTGTGATTGTTTTGTTACAGACACTATGTCCTCATCTGAGAGTGGACTGTTTGATACTGTCGACCCCATGGCTATCATTTCGGACGATGAGATCATCCCAGACCCAGATATTTTTACCTCCGACACTGAGAGTGACCCGGAGATGATGTCGGATGATGACGATGACTTTCAGCCTTTTGCATTACCCGACTTTGGCGATGATGTACCGCATGCTGATGGTTTACCCGACGAGGATCCCTTTTTTATTCCTATTCCTGACCAGGACCATCTCATCCTCGGACATCCCGATGGTGAGCATGCCATGGTTCCGATCCTCGCCCCTTTGCCTCTTGCGGATTTGCCTTTTGATGACTTGTCTGATGATGATGTCGATCTTTTTATTGATGGTCCCCCTGATGATGCCCAGGGTGATGGAGTTCCAGCTGAGGATGTCATTGTTGTTCCATTCGTTGAGATTCCTATTATTGAGGTTTCATCTTATCATTCTGTTCCAGGTTCTTTCGAGTCTGTGTCATCCACCACTTTGCATGCATTGGGATTGCAGCGTTATCCCACTGGTTCTGATACTGACACAGCCCTGTCTGTCACACCTACTCCCCCACACGACTTTGATCATGACCTTGAGCTAGACATTGCCCCTGACGATCAGCCTGTTGATGTACCCGCTGATCCTGAGATGATACCGGCTGATCCTGAGCTGATGCCTGCTGAGCCTGAGCTGGCCCCAGCACCTGAGCCTTTAGCTGATTTTGATCCTGTACCATTTGGCGTACCTGACATCGCACCACTCATACCGATTCCTGCACCCATTGACCATGCTGCTTTTTCCGGTCAGATAGATCCTCGATACGCTTTCACCAGTAATGGGTGGATAGAGGATGATGATGATATGCCCCCTTTTGTTGAGCCTGTCACTCCTCCACCTGCACCTACACATGCACCTGTTGATGTCGCCCCTTTTCACCCGATTGTGTCTGACATTCACCGCACAGACCTACCTGTCACATTCCTGCAGGAGATCCCTCCACCCCGTCCAGGGGAAGGTCCGTCTAGTCAGCAGCCAAGCCAGGTTCCACATGTGTCAGCAGCTTTTTCTCACATGTCTCAGTATGCACCTGCTACTCATTTTACTTCTGCACCGCCAAGCGAGCCACTCATATGGTTTCCGCCTAATACTATGCCAGTTTCTAATCCATACCATCCCTCCCACTTTATTGGTTTCACGAGGGATGAGCTACTTTTTTCATTGCAGCTTCAGCAGGAGATCTTGTGTCGTAGAGTTATGGAGCTTGAGAAGATTCCACGTCCTCCACCTTGTTCATGCCCGTCACCTTTTGTGACTCCACCTGCTCCACTTTTGCCTTATCCAGATTTTGATGTTCGATTTCTCACTATGGAGCAGCAGATCAGCTATCTGTTGTGACACGTTTATGATCTTGAGGAGGAGCTAGCGCATGTGCGCAGCTTGATTTTTGTTCCTCCACCTCCTCCTCCACCGCCATCAGCATAACCGGTTTTTGGTTTTATGCAGGTAGCCTGCTTTTGATGAGAGTATCGCTATTGAGCCTAGCTTGCAAAGCCCTTTTGGAGATCACTTTTTGAGTATATGACTGTTGTAGATGGATAGACATTTTGGACAAGGGTAGTGTAACCCTGTAGTCCCTTTTGATGTGATACGATACATTTGTAGAACATGTAACTGTATTTGTGGTTTATGATTTATGAAAGCTCAATCACAATATTCTCATTACATACATTGTTAAATTATACATTGGTGATATGAATGTGATGTTATGTGCTTACTTGCGTTGATAAATGCTATTACATACACGTACTAAATACTTATATACATAAGACCTGACCTATACAATCTTCTTTTAGAAGATGCCTCCACGAAGAAACAATCAGTTGCCCACGACAGAGGCGGAACTACAAGAACGGATTTCATAAGCGATAGCACAGCACAAGGTCTTGCGCTCTGAACACAGCGGAGTTACCTCAGGAAATAACCCACCTCATGGCTGTACCTACAAGCAGTTCCTTGTCTGCAAGCCTCTGAATTTCGACGGCACCGGGGGTGCTGTAGCTTTCGTTAGATGGACGGAGAAAACCAATTCTGTGCTAAGAATGAGCAAGTGTGCGCCGGAGCACCAGGTCACCTACATTTCTGGACTGTTTTTAGACGGAGCTCTATCATGGTGGAATCTCCAAGTTCAGAATCTGGGAGAAGAGGCTGCATATGCTATGACATGTGATGAAATGAAGGAACTCATGCACAAGAAGTACTGTTCAAGGGCTGAAATTCAAAAGTTGGAAACAAAATTCTAGAATCTCAAGATGGATGGTCCGAAGATTGCTGAATACGTGCAGAGATTTCACGACTTATCTCGCGTTGTTCCTTACATGGTTGATCCAGAGTTCAAGCGAATTGAGCGTTTTATTTGGGGATTTGCACCCCAAATCATGAGCATGGTGACGACATCGAAGCATCGACTACTGCGAGCTAAACAAGTTACCCATCAAGAATCGGTATCCTTTGCCGAGAATTGATGATCTTTTCGATCAACTACAAGGTTCGAGTTTCTACTTCAAGATCGATCTTCGATCAGGTTATCACCAGCTGCGAATTCAATAGGAGACTATTCCGAAGACTGCCTTCAGGACTCATTATGGACATTACGAGTTCCTGGTGATGCCGTTTGGGTTGACAAACGCGCCAGCAGTGTTTATGGATTTGATGAATAGAGTCTGCAAGCCATATCTCGATAAATTCGTGATTGTGTTTATCGACGATATTTTGATTTATTCAAGGACTAAGGAAGAGCATGAGCAACACCTTAGAACCATTTTAGAGTTGCTCAAGAAAGAGAAATTATATGCAAAGTTCTCAAAGTGCGAGTTCTGGTTGCGCGAGGTTCAGTTCCTTGGCCACGTGGTAAACGAAGATGGAATTCATGTGGATCCCACCAAGATCGAGGCGATCAAGAATTGGGAAACTCCTAAGACGCCAATCGAGATTCGAAAATTCCTAGGTTTGGCTGGGTATTATCGCAGATTCATCGAGGATTTTTCAAAAATCGCTCAACTGTTGACCTCCCTTACTCAAAAGGATAAGAAGTATGAATGGGGAGATAAACAAGAAGAAGCTTTTCAGTTGCTGAAAAACAAGCTTTGCGATGCACCTATTTTATCCCTACCCGAAGGCACCGATGACTTCGTGGTGTACTATGACGCCTCATGTCAGGGATTAGGTTGCGTGTTGATGCAGGGACAGAAGGTTATAGCTTATGCTTCGGGCCAGTTGAAGGTTCATGAGAAGAACTACACCACGCATGATTTGGAATTATGCGCAGTGGTGTTTGCTTTGAATATTTGGCGACATTATTTATATGGCACCCAATGCACGATCTTTATAGATCATAAGAGCTTACATCACATATTTTATCAGAAAGAGCTTAACATGAGACAGCGACGATGGGTTGAGTTGTTAAACGATTATGATTGTGAAATCAAGTATCACCCAGGAAAGGCGAATGTAGTGGCAGACGCCTTGAGTCGAAAAGAGAGGATTAAGCCCATAAGGGTTAGGGCTTTGGAGATGATTATACAGACATACCTCTCATTGCGCATTCGTGCTGCGCAGAGGGAAGCTCTTAAGAAGGAGAATCTTGTGGATGAGTATCTCCGTGGAATGGAGAAGAAATTGGTACCCAATGAGGAAGGAACATTATGCTTCATGAAACGAATTTGGGTTCCCCTTTTTGGTGGTCTTAGAGACGTTATTTTCAATGAAGCTCACATATCAAGGTACTCGATCCACCCAGGATCGGATAAGATGTACCGGGACTTGAAGGATTTCTACTAGTGGCCAAGACTCAAAGGTGATGTTGCAACTTACGTTAGAAAGTGCTTAACCTGTGCCAAGGTAAAGGCCGAATATCAAAAGCCTTCAGGTCTCCTACAGCAACCTGAGATACCCATGTGGAAGTGGGAGCAGATCTCAATGGATTTTATAACAAAGCTGCCAAGGACACCCAGAGGTCATGATACGATTTGGGTAATCGTAGACCGTCTGACAAAATCTGCACACTTTCTGCCGATCAGGGAAAAGGATAACACTGGTAAGCTAGCCGAGCTGTACCTCAAAGAGATAGTTGCACGACATGGAGTGCCTCTCTCGATTATTTCCGATAGAGACGGAAGATTTGTGTCAAGGATTCGGAAATCCTTCCAAGAAGCCTTTGGTTCTCAGCTAAACCTGAGTACTGCATTTCATCCACAGACAGATGGTCAGAGCGAACGAACGATTCAGACACTTGAAGACATGTTGCGAGCTTGTGTAATGGACTTGGGTGGCAGTTGGGACACTCACCTACCTTTGGTAGAGTTCTCGTATAACAACAGCTACCATGCAAGCATTAAAGCTGCACCGTTTAGGCTCTCTACGGACGCAAGTGTCGATCACAGTTATGCTGGGCAGATGCGGGTGATAGGCAGCTTGTTGGTCCCGAATTGGTTCAAGAGATGACAAATAAGATTATACAGATCCGAGAGCGCATCAAGGCGGCTCGTGATTAACAAAAGAGCTATGCGGACCAAAGAAGGAAACCTTTGGACTTTGAAGTGGGAGATTTGGTTCTGTTAAAAGTTTCACCTTGGAAAGGTGTGGCACGCTTTGGGAAGCGTGGAAAGTTAAACCCATGATTCATTGGACCATTCAAAATCCTGGAGAGGATTGGTCTTGTAGCTTACAAGTTGGATCTACCCGCGGAACTTAATGGTGTTCATGATACATTTCATGTATCTAATCTGAAAAAGAGTCCAACTCAAGAAACAGTTGTTATTCCTGCCGATGAAGTTCACATTGAAGACACACTCCACTTTACCGAAGAACCTGTTGAGGTTACTGATTGGAAGGTTAACAAAACTAGAAGGAGTAGTGTTAAACTTGTTAAGGTTCGATGGAACGTACGTCATGGCCCAGAGTTTACTTGGGAGCGTGAGGACTGCATGAAAGCAAGATACCCACATTTGTTCCCAAACTCCCCTGCAGCTAGTAGCAGAGCTTAAAATTTTGGGAGGAAATTTTCTTAACTGGGGGAGAATGTGACAACTGTCAAAAAATCCAGGTATCCGTACAATTAATTAATCTTGATTAGTGCTTAATGACTGTGCTGAATTGCAATTAACTACTTTCTGATTACTGCATCATACCTACATGTGCATCACATATTGCATAATGTCACATCATTATTACATGCAAACCATATTGACATAAATGATGCACAAAGCACAGTTAGCACAGTTAGCGGATAACTCAGAAAAATGCTGACAGAACTCAGCACATAGACAGAGAGTGCAATGAGACACAGAATAAGCCAGAAACCAAGTATTACACTAGTTTAGTGTGTAGGAAAGTGAGGATCACAAAACTGCTGTTCTAAGTTATAGTTTAAGTGCCGGAAAGTGCCTAAAACTCACCTAAAGTGCTGAATTTTGCAAAATTCAGCATAAATCAGCTTTTTAACACACTAAAATTATGCAGAAACATGGTAAAATGGTCCTGAATGCTTTTCTAAGTGTCGGGAATTAAAAGTGTCACAAAAGGGTACATAAAGAACACTAAACTGTATAGTTTAGCACTTTAACGAACCAGTATCTAACCGAACAACTGGACACTACCCGAAACATCAAAATTGCACTAGAAGCATTGTTTTAACATTACCAAGCTAGTTATGATCCCCGAACATCACAACACCTACTAAAAATATCTAATAACCAAGATATGTAACTAATACTTGAAATTAAACTAGATGGTAACTAATTGGTCAAAACCTAAGCTAATACCCCCTACCTATGTAATCGGCCAAGCATGGCCCCACATGGAAGATTTCATTTGATTATAATATTGGATCATGTCTCCTAGTGTTGAGCATATTATCCAAGAGTTAAAGTGTTAAGATGGTTATAAGTAAGATCTTGAAGTTCATAATTCCCACATCTCACACACACTAACACACACCTCTCTCTCTCCCTCTCTTGCTCACTCTCGACCGAGAACAAGGCCACACACCACCACCATCTTCATCCAACTTTCATCCATTCCATACTCATACAAGGGTGCTAGAAACTAAGTTAGGAAGCTTGGAGGGTTTGGAGATTGAAGGACCTCTTTCATTTGCTTTTATCCATCACATTCATCATCTTCATCTTCTTGAGTATCATCCCTAGCCTTGTGCTAGTGGTAAGGCTCTTATAATCTCTTGTTACTTCTTATAATGTTGGTTAAAAGATGATATATGTCACTAATCATGAAGAACACTAATGAACAAGAAGATAATCTCTAACATAAAGCTCACTAACATAAGAATATATGTTGTTTTAGTATATGTGTGATACTTGATGATTGATTCTTGTGTTTATAATGTTAGCCATCATATGGAACTTACTAGATTATGATTAAACACATGATCTAGCAAGTTGAAGCGGTGATCTTGTGAAAGACCAAGATGATCATACTTTATGTTTCACATAAACTTGAAAATAAGGATGATTTTGGGTATGATAAAGTATGAAACATGTTAGAAGTCGTATATAAAAGTGATTTCAAACATAGTTTTCTCAAGAAACCAAGTTCATTTGCAAGGTTTACATAATCATGGATTTTAAAGAAACTAACCATGTTTTTAGTGGTATATCAAGTGTAGAAATACATTGTTAACAAGAAAAATTCAAAAGAATGATTTCTTGAAAAAATCATCTTGTAAGTTGTAAAAGACTAAGTCTTGCAAGAAAGGGATTTACAAATAAATAACCAAACTTTAAAGGGTAACTAGGCTTACTAAACACACTAGTAAGTTACTACAAGTTTTGTAAAACACATAATATTGTAAAACTTTAAAGGGTAACTAGGCTTACTACACACGTTACACACATAATATTGTAAAACCGAACAAAAGGATGTAACTTACAAATATTCCGGAAAATACATTTATAAGTATATTTTTGGTAAATGGTATTTTGGATACAAAGAAATGAAAATATGATTTTTACGATTGTCACAAAGTTATATCATATTTTGACAAAACAGAAATATATAATTTTTGGTGAATAAATATATATATATATATATATATATATATATATATATATATATATATATATATATATATATATGTTTCCTTTGAATTATTAGGAGATATATTATTTTTGGGAAAATATATATTTTCTTGGATAAACTTGAAATACATTATTTATGGATAAAAATAAGTTTATATATATTTTCGAAACTTAGACTTGACAATATATTATTTTGGAACTACAAATATTTTTGCCAAAAGGAAAAATTATAAATAATTTTTCTAAGTAATAATTCTTAAATATATATATATATATATATATATATTAGTGGACTTTTACTCCGGAAAGTTTAACACAAAATTAAGTATAAGAATACTTAACAATTACAAGAAAATACGTATTCTCGTGCGTATAAATCCACATCGGAATACGACACCGATACATGGCAAAAAGATACAAATACAAATATACCCATCCTTGGGAAGGAAGTACAAGTATAAGTACTTGGGAAGTATTAAAATAAGATATACTGTTTTAACAATTATTCCAAAAATTAATTCGAGTTAAAATATTAATTATTTTAACAAATAGTTGCATAACTTGGGATGATATCGAAGACATAAAAGAAACGTAACTCAAAAATATTAATACCAAGACAAGGCACGACCCGTTCGTCTAATATGTGACAACTCGAACTTTCAAGGTCAGTATCACCTTCGTCACATGACCCTGTTTCTTGGTATTCTCTTTCATATTCCTTACGGCGATAAAAATTAGGAAACACTTGCAACTAATTGCTAAAGATATATGTGTTCGAGTAAACTAATTACTAAATGTATATGTGTATGTGTATGAGTGTGTGTTTTGGGCCCGAACCTTGTGTGCGTATATGATTGGGCCGCACCCCAAGCTATTGAAGCCAATATGTTTTGGAAGCCCATCTACTTGGGCTTAAGCCCATACTCACGGCCAGAAAGGGGACCGCCCCTAACCATTGGCATATATGGTACGTATCATATTATTGTTATAACAAAACTCAAACAAACCCTACCCCCACCCCCTCTATTTGTTGTGCGACAGTAGAAGACCCCCCCCTCAAAGCATTATCTCAGTCGATCGAGCCTAGTGGGTTAGTTATTTCTTTCGTAGGTTAATTCTTGTTAATGATCTTGTTTGTGTATGAGTTTAAGTAACAAAGGTGTGTACGTATGCTACATGATGATTATGTTATGTGATTAAGGGTAGCGATTAGATTGTTTATGGTTTATATGTGAAATAGGATCATGAGGTAGGGTTGCATCTATGTGTTATATTGAATATGAAAAGCTGATTGTAGGAATGTTTAATGAATTGTGGCAGATTAATGATGATGCGGATTGTTATGTTGTTGCATAGTTATTAAATCCTGATGCATGATTAATAGACTCAAATTGAAAGTGAAATCATTACTTGTAAAATCATTCTGATCCCTTGCATGTGAGATGTTTGAAAGTGAAGTCAATTGGATAAGGATCACTTAATTATTGTCAGCCATTGTGTTTGTGATTGCATGCTATTGTCAGTAAACATGTGACCATTATATGTGCCTTTAGGTTAAATATAGTAGGCAATTGCTTAATTTAATCTAAAGGAGTGGATGCTAGTCAATGATGGTGGCCTACTGATAATCGTCTAAATACTAATAATAAACATATGAATCGATGATGATTGAATGATTTTATGAGTGGATCGAGTTGAATTGATGTGATGATGATTAGGGTTAGATGAAATCACAAGGATCGATGAAAACACAGAGGCCAACGAAACCACTAAGTGATTTCGCCATATCATAACCTCGACGAAAACCCTTGGGATTTCGTCGCCCAAAGGGGTTTTCGCCACTTGATGATTTCGCCACATATAGTTTCATCAAGTGTCCTCTGTTATGTATTTAACGTTGTTAAGTTATGTATGAAAACTCTGTTATGCCTGTTACTCTACTAATATGATAAATCTGTTGGCATGTTAACTTGGTTAGTATGTTAACTCTGTTAAAATATGCTAACTCTGTTAAGCATGATAAATTAGTTAAGGAACTTGCATGTAACTTGGAACCTTGTATGGATTGACTAACAGTTTATGTGTACATGATGTTAACTGCCAAACACACTCTGTGATATTGATTGCATGTGAAATCTTTACTAACTTGAACTGATTGAGTATACGTGCATACTATAGGACTTGACTGATTACTTGTGAACACATAGTTTAGCATACCGAGCAAACCGAGGTGAGTTCACACTCCTAAGGCATGGGATTCCCGGTGGGTTGGGAATAGGATTGAATAACTACTTATACTTTCAACACTACTAGACTACTTACCACCGTCCTCAGATTGGGAAGGACGCCTGTGCTAAAACCTACGTAAAACATATGTACTACTGTCCTCGGATTGGGAAGGACACTTACGTAAAACCTACGTAATATCATACTTACCACTGTCCTCGGATTGGGAAGGACACCTATAGATACAACTAGTCTAGTAGCATACAACATGGGAAGCCCCCACTAAATGTCGTAAAGGTTTGGGAAACAAGGATACTGGGTAAAGCATGGTTATGTAACGAACTTACGATTTCTGAAACGAACTCAATAACTGAACAATCAACTGTGAACACGCTCAACTTTATTGTTGACTCTCTGTTACATGCCTTGCAGGTCGTTAGGTATCTATGGAGCTTGCAACGGAGTGGGAAGAGTCGTTGTGGGACATGGACAGCTGTGTGCCATGTTAAACATTTGAAACATTTAAACTTATGACTTGGTTTTTAACATTATGCTTCTGCTTGCAACTTAAACTATGTTTTGTTTAGACACCAATTGTATTATGTTGGATTTTATAAACTACTTACATGCTTGTTCAATATGATTGGTGGCTTGATCCGGGTCAGTCATGCCCCCAGGCTGTGATACTCCACGTGTGGATTTTGGGGGTGTGACAGATTGGTATCAGAGCCATTGGTTATAGTGAACTTGGTTTTAAAAAAGGGGGAAAAGCTTTTTGGTAAAACCAGACTATAACCTGTACAGTGCTCAACGATCCTGAACGACGCTTCACTCCACGTGCAAGGCTCAACAATATAGGTGATATGGTTTATGTTATATTGCCTACTTGCTAGTTACATAGAACTTTGATTATGGTATGCTTAGATGAACGTAACAACTATTGTTGGAAAACACATGTGTGCTTACTCTCTTCTATCATCGCACTTTCGCGAACCTTTCTCACTCATATTTCCTTTGATATGAAGATCATGAGTGGACGCGTTAACCTAACTCAAACCCAGTTGATGGCTTTGATCAACGAACAAGTTGCAGCAGGACTCGCAGCTGCCCAGGCAGGAGGTATAACCTGCCATCACAACTTACTCTAGGATCTTTAGATCCTACTTTCGTAAACCAACACTTGTGCTTAATTTTGCTTTACACACATGACAGGTCAACACGTTCAGCCTCCTGTGTGTACTTTCAAAACCTTTATGGATTGCCGACCTACTACTTTCAACGGCACTGAAGGAGCTATAGGCCTCCTCCACTGGTTCGAGAAGCTCGAGTCAGTCTTTGAAATGTGTGAATGCCCTGAGGCTCATAGGGTGAAGTATGCTACCGGTACTCTCGAGGGCATAGCGCTCATGTGGTGGAACGCTCAGGTTCAAATGCTGGGGATAGTTGCTGCTAATGCAACCCCATGGAACGACTTCAAGGAGCTGATCAAGCGAGAATACTGTAATCGTGATGACATCCACAAGTTGGAAGTGGAGTTCTTTAACTTGAAGATGACAGGGTCGGAAATTGAAGCGTACACAAAAAGATCAAACGAGCTGGCAATTTTGTGTCCTACTATGGTGGATCCTCCCATCAAGCGTATCAAGTTATACCTCAAAGGCTTAGTACCGGAGATTCAAAGCCATGTGACTTCTGCTAACCTTGCTACCATCCAGGATGTTACTCGTCTTGCTCATCGTCTCACAGACCAGGCAGTGGAACAGAACAAGCTACCTAAGTGTATAGGTGCTACTGCTACTACTACTTTCGCTACTCCCAGTGACAACAAACGAAAATGGGAAGGAGCCTCCAGCAAGGGTTCAACTACAGTTCAGTCCCAGGCACAGCAGCGAAAGACTGATGACTACCAGAGTCCTGGTCAGCAATCTTCTGGTAGTCAAGGGCAGGGTGGATATCGAGGAAACCACCCAAAGTGCAACAAATGCAACAGGCACCACAGTGGTCAGTGCAACAGGAGACGTTGTCAGAGGTGTCTCAAGATGGGTCATGAAGCCAAGGATTGCAGGAGCTCACAACCTGCGAATCAGAATCGTTAGCAGCAACAGCAAGCACCGCAGAATCAGCAACAGCAACAGGGCAATAGGGGATGCTATCAGTGTGGCGCTGAAGGTCACTTCAAGAGACACTGCCCGCAGTTAAATCAGAATCAGAATCAGAACCACAACCAAGGAAACGGGAACAATAATGGGAATAACAACGGGGGTAATAACGACGGCAATGGTGCCAGGGGTCGAGCGTTCGTGATTGGTCAGGGTGACGCAAGGAATGATCCTAACTTGGTGACGGGTAAGTTTCTTCTCGACGACTTTTATGTTACTGTTTTATTTGATTCGGGTGCCGATACCAGTTATGTGTCTCTAAAAGTTAGTCAAATGCTTAAGCGCACCCCAACACTTTTGAACACCAAGCATGTCGTAGAGTTAGCAAATGGTAAAAGTTTAGAAGCCACACATATAGTTAAGGGTTGTAATCTCGTCTTAGCTGGTCAGACCTTCTCTATCAACCTCATTCCCATCGTTCTTGGTAGTTTCGACATCCTTATTGGTATGGATTGATTATCGCAACAACAAGCAGAGATCCTTTGCAAGGAGAAGATCGTTCGTATTCCCCGTTCTGGTAAAGAACCTCTCGTGATTCAAGGCGACAAGAGTGGTGCTGTTGTGGGCATCATCTCCTTTCTCAAGGCGCATAAGTGTTTGCGAAAGGGCCACACTGCTATTTTAGCACTCGTTACTGACGCAACAACGAAAGCAAAGAAGATAGAAGATATTCCAATTGTACGCGACTTTCCTCAAGTGTTTCCTGAGGATTTACCTGGTCTTTCGCCTCATCGTCGGGTTGAATTTCAAATCGAGCTGGCTCCTGGAGCAGCGCCCATAGCTCGAGCACCTTATCGCTTAGCTCCAACCGAACTAGAGGAACTGTCCAAGCAGTTACAAGAACTCTTGAATAAGGGTTACATTCGTCCTAGCTCTTCGCCCTGGGGAGCTCCAGTGTTGTTTGTAAAGAAGAAGGACGGTACCTTTCGTATGTACATAGATTACCGCGAACTCAACAAGGTGACCGTGAAGAATCGCTATCCTCTTCCATGTATTGATGACTTGTTCGATCAATTGCAAGGATCGAGCTACTATTCGAAGATTGACCTGAGTTCAGGTTACCATCAACTGAGAGTCCGAGACGAGGACATCTCTAAGACAGCGTTCAGGACTCGGTATGGACATTACGAGTTCCTGGTTATGCCTTTTGGATTGACAAACGCACCTGCAGTCTTCATGGATCTTATGAATAGAGTGTGCAAGCCTTACCTGGATAAGTTCGTTATTGTCTTCGTCGACGACATCCTGATCTATTCGAAGAGTCAGGAGGAACACGAGCACCATCTACGGCTTATTTTGGAACTCCTCCGAACAGAAAAGTTGTACGCTAAGTTTTCAAAATGCGACTTTTGGCTTCGTGAAGTCCACTTTCTAGGCCACGTGGTAAACAAGGATGGGATACACGTTGATCCATCCAAGGTCGACTCGATTAAGAACTGGACTGCACCCCGTACACCAACAGAAATCCGCCAATTCTTGGGTTTGGCGGCCTACAATAGAAGGTTCATCAAGGATTTCTCCAAGATTGCACAACCCCTCACCTCATTAACTCAGAAAGGCGTTATCTATCATTGGGGAAATGCACAGGAATCAGCATTTCAGCACATAAAGGATAGACTTTGTAGCGCACCTATTCTTTCATTGCCAGAGGGCACAGACGATTTCGTGGTTTATTGTGACGCGTCAATTCAGGGTCTTGGTTGTGTATTGATGCAACGAGATAAAGTCATTGCTTACGCCTCACGCCAACTTAAGATTCACAAAAGGAATTACACTACACACGATCTGGAACTGGGAGCGGTTGTTTTCGCACTCAAGATATGGAGACATTACCTGTACGGTACCAAGTGCACCATCTACACCGATCACAGGAGTCTCGAGCATATCTTCAAACAGAAGGAGTTGACCATGCGACAACGTCGATGGGTCGAGCTATTGAATGATTACGAATGTGCCATCAAGTACCATCCGGGCAAAGCCAATGTTGTGGCCGACGCTCTCAGTCGAAAAGATACTACACCTAAACGCGTACGTGCTTTACAACTCACTATCCAATCTAGTCTTCCTACTCAGATACGAGATGCTCAGGCAGAAGCATTGAAACCAGAAAACGTTAGGGCTGAAGCCCTACGTGGCTCAAGGCAACAGTTAGAACAAAAGGAAGACGACGCCTACTACGTAACAGGATGCATCTGGGTCCCACTCTATGGCAATTTACGAGAACTTGTAATGGATGAAGCACATAAGTCTCGTTACTCAATACATCCTGGCTCGGATAAGATGTACCACGACTTGAAGACTACGTATTGGTGGCCTAGCATGAAAGCTCACATAGCAACTTACGTTAGCAAATGTTTGATTTATGCGAGACTCAAGACTGAATATCAGAAACCGTCGGGCCTACTCCAACAATCAGAGATACCACAATGGAAATGAGAGGAAATTTCCATGGATTTCGTTACTGGCCTGCCTAGATCTCAACGTGGAAATGATACTATTTGGGTGATCGTGGATCGACTCACAAAGTCTGCACACTTCTTGGCCATCAAAGAAATGGATAAGTTCTCCACCCTAGCAGATGTTTACCTTAAGGAAGTTGTCTCGAGGCACGGGGTGCCAACCTCTATTATCTCTGATCGTGATGCACGTTTTACTTCAGAACTGTGGCAAGCGATGCAAAAATCTTTTGGCTCTCGATTAGATATGAGCACAGCTTATCACCCGTAAACGGATGGGCAGTCTGAACACACCATCCAAACTCTTGAAGACATGCTTCGTGAATGTGTAATCGATTTTGGCAACGGCTGGGAAAAAACATCTCCCTCTAATGGAGTTTTCGTATAATAACAGTTACCACACTAGCATTCAAGCCGCTCCGTTTGAGGCACTGTATGGGCGTAAGTGACGATCACCTCTTTGCTGGGCAGAAGTTGGCGACAGCCAAATCACTGTCCGAGAACTCGTAGTTGATACTACAGAAAGGATTGCTCAGATACGACAACGAATGGCGGCAGCTCGTGACCGTCAGAAAAGCTACGCTGACAAGCGCAGGAAACCACTCGAATTCCAGGTTGGGGATCGAGTGCTACTTAAAGTCTTACCCTGGAAGGGTGTGGTTCGCTTTGGAAAAAGGGGCAAACTCAATCCGCGATATGTCGGACCGTTCGAAATCATTGAGAAAATAGGCAAGGTGGCCTACAAACTGAACCTACTAGCAGAACTCAGTGGAGTTCACAACGTTTTTCACGTGTCAAATCTGAAGAAGTGTCTGTCAGATGAGACCCTCATAGTTCCTCTGAAGGAACTCACTATCGACAATCAGTTACGATTTGTCGAGGAACCAATTGAAATTACAGACCGAGATGTTAAGGTTCTCAAGCGTAGTAGAATACCTCCTGTTCGAGTTCGTTGGAACTCCCGTTGTGGCCCAGAGTTTACCTGGGAACGAGAAGACCAAATGTAACACAAGTATCCCCAGTTGTTCGAGAAACGTGAAACCACTACTGAGGCTGAAGCTACTGTGGAATTTCGGGACAAAATTCCAAACCAACGGGGGGATAATGTGACACCCCAGGAAAACCAGGAAAACCACGCAACTTAACTAGCTCCCCCTCAGTAACTGCGTGCTAAATTTCAGGACGAAATTTCTTTCAAGTTGGCGATGATGTGACAACTCGAACTTTCAAGGTCAGCATCACCTTCGTCACATGATCCTGTTTCTTGGTATTCTCTTTCATATTCCTTACGGCGATAAAAATTAGGAAACACTTGCAACTAATTGCTAAAGATATATGTGTTCGAGTAAACTAATTGCTAAATGTATATGTGTATGAGTGTGTGTTTTGGGCCCGAACCTTGTGTTCATATATGATTGGGTCGCACCCCAAGCTATTGAAGCCAATATGTTTTGGAAGCCCATCTACTTGGGCTTAAGCCCATACTTACGACTAGAAAGGGGACCGCCCCTAACCATTGGCATATATGGTATGTATCATATTATTGTTATCACAAAACTCAAAGAAACCCTACCCCCACCCCCTCTATTTGTTGTGCGACAGTAGAAGACCCCCCCCCTCGAAGCATTATCTCAGTCGATCGAGCCTAGTGGGTTAGTGATTTCTTTCGTATGTTAATTCTTGTTAATGATCTTGTTTGTGTATGAGTTTAAGTAACAAAGGTGTGCACATATGTTACATGATGATTATGTTATGTGATTAAGGGTAGCGATTAGATTGTACATGGTTTATATGTGAAATAGGATCATGAGGTAGGGTTGTATCTATGTGTTATATTGAATATGAAAAGATGATTGTAGGAATGTTTAATGAATTGTGGCAGATTAATGATTATGCGGATTGTTATGTTGTTGCATAGTTATTAAAGCCTGATGCATGATTAATAGACTCAAATTTAAAGTGAAATCATTACTTGTAAAATCATTCTGATCCCTTGCATGTGAGATGTTTGAAAGTGAAGTCAATTGGATAAGGATCACTTAATTATTGCCAGCCTTTGTGTTTGTGATTGCATGCGATTGTCAGTAAACATGTGACCATTATATGTGCCTTTAGGTTAAATATAGTAGGCAATTGCTTAATTTAATCTAAAGGAGTGGATGCTAGTCAATGATTGTGGCCTACTGGTAATCGTCTAAATACTAATAATAAACATATGAATCGATGATGATTGAATGATTTTATGAGTGGATCGAGTTGAATTGCTGTGATGATGATTAGGGTTAGATGAAATCACAGGGATCGACGAAAACACTGAGGCCAACGAAATCACTAAGTGATTTCGCCATATCATAACCTCGACGAAAACCCTTGGGATTTCGTCGCCCAAAGGGGTTTTCGCCACTAGATGATTTCGCCACATATAGTTTCATCAAGTGTCCTCTGTTATGTATTTAACGTTGTTAAGTTATGTATGAAAACTCTGTTATGCCTGTTACGCTACTAATATGATAAATCTGTTGGCATGTTAACTTGGTTAGTATGTTAACTCTGTTAAAATATGCTAACTCTGTTAAGCATGATAAATTAGTTAAGGAACTTGCATGTAACTTGGAACCTTGTATGGATTGACTAACAGTTTATGTGTACATGATGTTAACTGCCAAACACACTCTGTGATATTGATTGCATGTGAAATCTTTACGAACTTGAACTGATTGAGTATACGTGCATACTATAGGACTTGACGGATTACTTGTGAACACATAGTTTAGCATACCGAGCAAACCGAGGTGAGTTCACACTCCTAAGGCCTGGGATTCCCGGTGGGTTGGGAATGGGATTGAATAACTACTTATACTTTCAACACTACTAGACTACTTACCACCGTCCTCGGATTGGGAAGGACGCCTGTGCTAAAACCTACGTAAAACCTACGTACTACTGTCCTCGGATTGGGAAGGACACCAGCGCTAAACCTACGTAAAAGCTACGTACCACTGTCCTCGGATTGGGAAGGACACTTACGTAAAACCTACGTAATCTCATACTTACCACTGTCCTCGGATTGGGAAGGACACCTATAGATACAACTAGTCTAGTAGCATACAACATGGGAAGCCCCCACTAAATGTCATAAAGGTTTGGGAAACAAGGATACTGGGTAAAGCATGGTTATGAAACGAACTTACGATTTCAGAAACGAACTCAATAACTGAACAATCAACTGTGAACTCGCTCAACTTTGTTGTTGACTCTCTGTTACATGCCTTGCAGGTTGTTAGGTATCTATGGAGCTTGCAACGTAGTGGGAAGATTCGTTGTGGGACATGGAGAGCTGTGTGCCATGTTAAACATTTGAAACGTTTAAACTTGTGACTTGGTTTTTAACATTATGCTTCTGCTTGCAACTTAAACTATGTTTTGTTTAGACACCAATTGTATTATGTTGGATTTTATAAACTACTTACATGCTTGTTCAATATGATTGGTGGCTTGATCCTGGTCAGTCACGCCCCCAGGCGGTGATACTCCGCGTGTGGATTTTGGGGGTGTGACATAATAGACATTAGTACATTGTAGGTGGTCGTGTTTGCTGAAGGAACTTGAGTTACGATTATTGAAGACGCAAGTGAGTGAGTTCATTTCCCCCTTTTCTCTTAACTGTTTTCAGTTTTATAATTTCCTGGGTGAAGTACATGTTTCAAATGATTACAAAATGCTTACAAACAAATACAATTGGTATGGTTAGTTAAGAAAAGTACAGTAGATCATGTGAATGGGTAGGCGCACTCTTAAGACCATTAATCCTCGTGTTAGGACCGAGGGGCATGAGTGATAGATCTAATTGGGTGTAGCAAGCCCACACCCGTGAGGACCAGGGTGGCCCATGAAGTGACTATGTCTTACAGCCGGAGGCCTGGTACAAATTTGCTAGGTTTGAGCCTTCCTACGCCGTTGCACGCATGTTAATGGCCTTGCAAACCATTAATCGATCTGTTTCCTTCTTTTGCTTTCATACCGGGATTTACATACATACATACATACATACACTGATCACAAAGGTTTTATACATTCATATACACAAACACATGAACTCGATCAACTTTTGTTGATGTTTTCAAACTACAAGTATTTCAGGGAATTAAGTGGATCTGGCGGGTGTTTGGATGTTCTAAGTTGCATTATGAATAAAAAGATGTCATCCGAAGTCATTAGGGTTTAGGAGATGTATCTTAATCCTGGACGAGATACATGGTTCTAAACTCGGTTTTATTTAAGGTCTTTTGTCGAGTCTTCGTGAACTCTTTAAAACATGTTGTGGTTTGTAATTTAAATTTGGAGTCTACATTTCAGACAATTATGTTATGATATTTTCAAACTTAATTTATGGATGAACATCTAATGGTTTAATCATATAGTGTTGTTATGATTGAATACAATGGTATTAAGAAAGTCACACCATAATCACGCTTTCGCAAAAGTCAGGGTGTGACACCAATAAATGCGCTTGGTCGAATCCAAAGATCGACCAAACGGGTCGGATTCGAAAATCAAAGCGGTGGTCAAACCGCTCGACTTACGACCCAAATAAAGCACTAAACTTAAAGTGATGAGTTAGACATGTTGAAACATGTCTAATTAAATTATAAAACTGATTTGGTACTAAAAATTAGAGTTTTAATACCCGAAAATAGTTTCGTTGTAAAATGCACTTTATGCGCATTTTTGACCAAAACTTTGACTCGTCACTTCGCCTAGTAAACATGATAATCAGAAGGTGTAATCGCAAGGGATTATAACCTTTGTGATTACGATTACGTTGCAAAGTTCAATTGAACATTGACTTGACCAAAAATGTTCAGAACCGAAAGAACAAACGGATTCGATTGGTCAAGGTTCGCTGGGAATCCAAACGTGGGCCAGAGTTTACTTGGGAACGTGAGGACCAGATGAAGACGAAATATCCGCATTTGTTTTCACAAGCTTCCTCTAGTTAAAATTTCGGGACGAAATTTCCTGAAGTAGGGGAGACTGTGACAACTGTGCTATGTAATCGATGTACAAAGTAAAAAAATGTTGATTATTAATAAAACAATGTGTTTTGGTGTTATTATATGTGTTTTGGTGTTATTATATGTGTAATTGTGTTTGGTGATTTTACAATTCGATTCGATTCCGATTTCAAGCTTAAATCGCTTTCTTGAGAGTTATACGCAAACTGGTGCGTAAACACAGTCAGTTTAATGCGAAAAACACTATGGAATACTGACATAGGCTTAACATACCTTAAATAACCTCCACATAACTTATAAATAAGCTTTGGATAGTTTGGTGTGTTGAAATCAAGTTTGTTCGATCGCAGGGACTAATTGTGTCAAACTGCAAAACTATACCGATTTGTATATTAACGAACATTCCGTAAATTGATCATAAGTTAAACATACCCTAAATATCCTTTACATAGCTTAGAAATAGGCTTTGAGGGGTTCGGTATGCTAAAATAAACTTTATTGATCAATTGAGACTAAAAGCGTCAAAAAGTGCACAAGTTTGCATTTTCGCGCATATCTTACGTTCTGAATATATCTGGACATCCAAAAATTTACGTAATCATTAAAATATTTTATTTTAGTGATTGGCATGATAAAATTACATCCGTCGCTTAATTTGGATCGTTTTTGCGTTCGTTACGACTTCCGTCGTAATTAACCGAACAACGCAACCGTACGACCAAACGAGCCGACATCCGAGATATTTTTTAGCATGTTTTAAGTTCCCTATACTTTAACTTCATTTTAGAGCCTTGAAATGAGGTTAACGAGGCTTAAACGTGTAAAAAATGAGCCGAAATGCAAGTTTCTGATGTGCAGGGACCTGTTTTGACATTCTGCCAAACTTCCTTACACGGGCCGCGTAAGGTTTAGTGTATATCTACACGGGCCGCGTGGCCTTTTCAGACAAAATGTTCAGAAACAGCAATCTGGGCCAAATTCAAGGGTTTTAATGTAATATTTGCAATACCTGGAGCTGGTTTTCGACCCCCATTGTATTCTAATACCATTTACCCACATGTATGACCAAGATTACACCCTCAAAACACTGGGAATCATCCTATTGATCCTAACTTACTATAAATAGCAACCCCCACTTCACTTCATTCTCACACTTGATCTGAAATCAGCTCTAAGTTGGGGTGTTTACACTTCATACCTGAGCTATTTTAGATCAAACATCCTTCTTGGACCCTTTGTAATTCCTCTTCTTGCTTGTTCTTGTATTTCAAGCATGAAAGTCAAACAAAGTTTGACTTTCAGCTTTGACCAGTCAATGGTCAACACAAAGTTCCATTGAACTTTGCAACGTGAGCGTAATCACGTTGGTTATAGTCCCTTGTGACTATACCTACTGATTACCACATTGACTAGGCGTAGTGACAAGTCGTAGTTTCGGCCAAAATGCGTATTTATACGTATTTTGTAATCAAACTACTCTTAGGTATCAAAACCGTTTGTTTTGATATCAAAACCTGTTTTCTAACTTAACTAAACATGTTTTAGCATGTTTAGCTCGTCACTCTTAGATTAGTGCTTGTGTATAGTCGTAAGTCAAGCGGACTAAACACCCGCTTAGACTTTCGAACTCGACCCGTTTGGTCGATCATTAGGATCTGACCAAACATGTTTAGTGACCATAGTTTCATAGGGAATAACCTTCCGAGGTTATACCTTATGGTCACCTAGTTTAGGTAGTTGTATGATAGGTAGTTTATATGCCTTAGGTAAATTACCAAAATGCCCTTTTCATGCGTAATTGGTAATTAAGCATATGTAACCTAAACTTTTGTCACGTAACTGATTATGCAACATATTTAAACATGTTTAGGCATATAACACTTGTCATAGGACTAGTTATGTTGGTGCATGCGTCTGTCGACTTCGTCTTGTATCGAGTCTTGTATTGTTTTAGATAGTTCAGGGCACTGAAAACGAGGAAACTGTCAAAAATAGGTCAACAGGCAGTTTCAAACGAAAATACAAAGTGTAATTTCACTTGAAACCTACAATTGATTTCAAGCGAAATCACATTGTTAATTCCGCTTGAAACCATCTTTCCGTATAAAAGGTAATTCCGCTTGAGTCATGTTCAAGCAAAATTACCTGGCCTATATATAGAGGAGTCCTGATTTCGTTTGAAACGGACTTGTATGTGTAATTCCGGAGCCGAAGTGCTGCCGAAGTGTTGTTTCGCTGTAAAAATTTGTCAATTTAATCAGAACAACAGTTAAAGTGAATATCTTGCTGAATCACACACAATATGTCTGTTTCCGCCTTTCAAATTGTGTAGAACACCTCTGATCGACTCGTTTCGGGTCTGTACACGATCCTACATGTGGTATCAGAGCTCAGGAGGAGGAGTTCTGCAGATTTCAGCTTGATTTCATCTCATTTTCATACTTCTACAAATTCTTTTCAAAATTAAACTTGTTTTCACGGTTAAAATGACTTGAAATTCTCACAGTATACGCGCATTTGTGTTTTAACAAATCCTTGAAAGTTTCAGATCTAAATTCGGCTTAAAACTTGATCAATTTGACAATGTTCAGACCGAAATGATGACATCAGCACAATTCCGTTTGAATTTGCACTTAATTTCGCTCGAAATCAGTAATTCTGCTTGAACGTTGCTGTTGATTCCGCTTGAAATTGCCTTATTTCACTTCAGATTGTAATTCCGCTTGAAAGTTTCAAATGAATTAAGTGATTTTGTTTCAAGTTGTGATTCCGTTTGAAAAGTTCATACGAAATTAGTGATTCCGTTTGAGTGGGTATTTCATTTGAGTTGGTATTCCGTTTGAAACTGGTTTGCAAGTGATTTCGTTTCAACTGTGATTCCGTTTGAAAGGGTATTCAGTTTGAAAGAGGTATTCCGTGTGAAGTGGTAATTCCGTTTGAAGGTGCTATTTCGTTTGAAAGTGATTGTTTTGTGAAAATTGTTATCAAATCATGGAAGAAGAGTTCTATAACGTGTTTGCCACATCCCCGACTACTCCAGCTACCATTGCACAAAGCATGAACATGGAAAATGAAACTGGAACAATGCAAAAACCCTCGAAACTTATGGGAATTAAGGAGTATTATGGTTGGAAAGATCGGTTTGAGAACCGGGTTCAAGCAAATCATTTGAGATCTTGGGAATGTGTTGAGAAAAAGTATGTGCTACCACGTACTGAGTTGGGAGTTGATAAAAAGATTTATGAATTTACAGATAAAGAACGAGACATGTACAAAGCAGAAAAAATGATGATCAGTTTACTTCAACAAGCTATTAAAGAAGACATTTTCATATTGCTTCAACATGATAAGACTTCACGTTCAATTTGGGAAGCTCTTAGAATTAAGTTTGAAAGAAGTGAAAAGATGATCAAGAGTAAAAAGGCATTACTTAAGAAAGAATTTGATCTATTCACTAGTCTGCCAGGAGAAGATACAAAGAAGTTGATTGAAAGATATTGTCACTTAGTGCGTTCAATGTCTTTGTTAAGTATTAATAAAGAGCGAGAGGAATGGGTTGACAAATTAGCTGATGCTTTACCACAGAAAGAATGGGGTACATTTTTTATGATCTTAAAGAATACTGGAGAATATGATGGTTTGATAATTTCTCGTTTCATCGAAAAAATTGAAGTTCAAGATCTTGAGCAACAAAAGATTGCAAGAATGAATAATCCAAGTGCACAACAAGATGTTAAAATGTACTACAAAGGGAGTGTTCAGAATATTGAATCAAGTCCTAAAATCCAAACTGCTTTCAGTGTTGAAAACTCATCTGGATCAATTAATCAAAGTCCAAGCAGCTGTAGTGGATTTTCTTCATATCCGAGTGTGAATCCGAAAGCTTCAAATTCAAGTAATCAATTTCAAAGCTCAAACAGCAACAATGGTCATGTCTTAAACTGCAACATTGCATTGAATCTCCCGAATGGTCAAAGTTTTTCTGAAGAAGTTGCTAAAGATCACATGGCATTACTTGCAACTGTGCTGGAATCCTATGAGGGATTGGTTGCTGGGAGGATCGGAAATCCTATGCTGACAAAAGAGGATTACGATCAGATAGATGCTGAACAAATGGAGTTCATGGACATCAAATGGTGTTTAGCTAGTGTTTTGAGAAGAGCAGAAAAATTTAAAATGATTACAGGAAGAAATGATTTTTTGGATGCACATGTGTCTACTTTGGGTTTTGATAAATCTAAAGTTATTTGTTTTCGATGCAGGGAGAAAGGTCATTTCAAGAGAGAATGCAAAAATCAAGAGGCTAGTGGAGCAGAGAATCCTTTTGGAAAAGATGATTACTATCGAAAAGCCATATATCAACAGGTTGCTCATCAACTGCATCAACAAAAGGAACCACAAACTGCGCATGAAAGAATGATCGAGGATGCAAATAAGAAAGCTTATTATGGTATCATTGATCAAGATGATGAAAAGGTGGCAGAAGGCTTCAGTTGGGATAAATATATTTCACCTAATTCAAAAGTTGTAGCTTTGATTGCAGAAATAGTTCAAAAGCCTGATTTGTTTACAGAATGGATGAAAGTGATTGGTATTAATAATTCGAGTCAAGAAGAAGAATATGTTTCATCAGATGAAAGTTCAGAAAGAACAACGGTTTTTGATCAAACACCATCTGAATCTAGTTTTTCAGATAATAGTTCAGAAAAGACAATAGATTTTGATCAATCACCAACTGATGACAGTAGTGATGATGAGGAAGAAATGTATATCAATATTGCAAAAACTCATTTATCTTCTGAAAGTTTTCAATTTTATTTTGCAGATCGCTTGGAAAACTTGAAGAAGAAACGAGCAGCAAAAGAACAGATGAAGAAGAAAGAAAGTGTAGCTCAAAATGAGGAAGTTAACATTGTTGAAGAGATTGTTGAAACTGAGAAGATGATTGAAATAGAGAAAGTTGTTGAAGTTGAAAAGATTGTTGAAGTAGTCAAACCGTGTGAAAAATGCTTAGAATCTTGCAAGCAGTGTGCAGAGAAGGATGAAAAGCTGAGTGAGTAAGACAAGATGAAAGAACAATTGTTGTTAAATCTCAATTATGTGAAAGAATCATATTATGTGTTAAATAGAACAGTGGCTGGTCTACAAAAGACAAATTCTGAAAGAGAAGATGCACTGACAATAATGAATGTTGTGATAGTAAAAAGCTATCAATTATTACATTGAAGAGTGTGCAAAGCTAAAGCAAGAGTTGGAGACTCAGAGGATTGAAAATGAGATAATTAGACGTTTACTGCAAAGTTATTCTAGTTCTGATTATCTAATTGATCGAATCTATCCAACTGTCGCAGGTTTAGAAGTTTTTCAAGATGAGAAGCCAAAGAAGAAGGATACTGGTAAGAAACAGAGTGTCAGTTATAACAAGTGTCCGCCTCCGATCTGGGAAGGTTATTCTCCCAGAAAACCAAATGAGGAGCAAGTCAAAAAGGCAGTCAATATTAAACTAAAATCCGAAATAACCGATGAGCTACCTGAAAATATTGACATCACATTCACAGTGTCTGACACAGATCATTAGTCCGAATTAATAAAAAAGGTGGTCGATCAGGTGTTGGATAAAGATGAGGAGTCAGAGTTAAAATTCAAGTCCGAAAGTTCGTGTTTGTCAGTCGGGAGTTCGAGTTCGTCGGTCAAGAGTTCAAAGTCATCAGGAAAACGGGTGTATAATAAAGAATTTCTTTTATCAAAATCTAATTTGAAGGATGAAACATTTGAAGTTGCATATACTTTGAATGATTCGGACAAATTATATTCTGATACAGAATTTCCAATAAGAGGTGTTAAAACTGAAATGATCAAAAAGGTTTTCAAACTAACAGAAATTAATATTTCAGAAATAAAAGATGTAAATCTTTCTGAAAAACCTAAAAAATACACCTCAAGAGTTCAACAACGTCTAAACAAGAAAAAAGGTTACAGTTCTGGTTCTAGTTTTCAAAAGAAACCAAACCATAACGGTAATTTCAAAAAGAAAGGTTTAGGTTTTATTCCAACTGAAAATTATAAAAATGATAAAAATTCTAAAACAAATACAAAATTTGTTTCAGGGAGAAGCTGTGAAGAGGAATCAAAGAGCTCTTTCTGGAAGCAATCAAACAGAGAATTCCTTGCCAAGAAGCAAGAGATATTGAAGAATGGAACGTATCAAACTTATCAGAAGAAAGAGACAAGAACCTATTTCAGATGCAATGAAGCTGGTCACATTGCATGGAATTGTCCTCAGTCTACAAAGACAAAACAGGGAGTCTCAGAAAAACTCAAGGAAATAGTTGTTGATAAAACTGAACCACCAACTGAAAAATTCAAAATTTTTGAAAATTCAACATATGAAGTTGGTGAATGTTCAAAGAGGTTTTACAGGAGAAGTGTGAATCTTGACAACCAAAAGTGGGTTGTTAAGAAATCTGAGATAAAATCTAGCGATGAATCTGATTCCACAAAGTCAGAGGAGCCACAGGTTGTTCAAAAGGAAGAAAATTCAGTTCCGCCTTTGAATGATGTCAATTTTCCACCATTGCGGTCTGAAAATTTTAAACTTGGAAATATTTGTTGGTACATGCGTCTGTCGACTTCGTCTTGTATCTAGTCTTGTTTGTATTTAGATAGATCAGGGCACGCTATTCGAGAAAAAATGTCAAATATAGGGTGAGAGGCAGTTTCAAACGAAATTACAATTTGTAATTCCGCTTGAAATCATCATGCCAAGTTCAAACGGAATTAGTAATTCCGCTTGAATGTGATTTCGTTTAAACCAGTTTCAAACGGAATTAGCCTGCCTATATATAGCCTTGATTTTGTTTCAGTTGTAACAATTCCGGTTTCAGTACCGAACTGCTGCCGAAGTGTCAACTCGCTGTAAATTGTCATCAAATCAATAATATCGACAGTTAATGAGTATATCTTGCTGAATTGAACTCAATACGACTGTTTCCGCCTTTCGTATTGAGATAAACTTATCTGATTGACTCATTCGGGTCTGAAAACGATCCTACAAGTGGTATCAGAGCTCAGGAGGAAGAGTTCATACCAATTCAGCTGAAATTTCTGATTTCCACACCTTCTTTTTCAAAATTAACAATTTTTCACGGTTAAAATCGGCTAAATTTCTCTCAGAATGTGCGTAATACTGTTTTAACAAAGCCTTAAAAGAATTAGACTTTAATTCGATCTAAAATTGATAAAATCTGTAATTTCGTTTGAAAATCGGTTCGATTATGATGACATCAGCAGCTTTTCATACGGAATTAGATGGTTAATTCCGCTTGAAACCGGTATTTCGCTTGAAAAATTGGTTGATTTCGCTTGAATCTGGTATTCCGTTTGAAATCACTATTCCGCTTCAAAGTGTTGGTTCCGTTTGAAATTTCATACGAGTTTAGTAATTCCGTTTGAAAGTGTGTTACTTCAAACAAAATTAGGGTAATTTCGTTTCAAAGTTAATCTCGTTTGTACTGGGTATTTCCGCTTGAGATTGTAATTTCGTTTGAAACAGTGTTTGTGAATTTCTTGAAAACCGAATCATGGAAGATGAATTTTACAACGCATTTCTTGAAAACCGAGTTTAGTAATGGCACCAGGTTTCAATTGGAACAAATATATATCAGCTGACAGTAAAGCATGTTTAATAACCCAAGATATTGAAAAATTACCTGATGGGTTCAGCTGGGATATGTTTGCGGATGAGAATGGGAATTTTAAAGCTTTCATTGCGAAGATAGTTCAAGAACCGGATTTGTTTACAGAGTGGATGAAAGCAATTGGTGTTCATGAGAAGAAACAAGAAGAAGAATCTGTTTCATCTGATGAAAGTTCAGAAGAAGCAAGTGTTGTTGATCAAACATCAACTGATTCTGGTTCTTCAGATGAAAGTTCCGAAAGAGCATTAGAATTTGATCAAACATCATCTGATTCTGGTTCTTCAGATGATAGTTCTGAAAAAGTGATAGATTTTGATCAATCACCAACTGATGATAGTGGTGATGATGAGGAAGAAAGACATATTAATATTGCTAAAACTCATCTATCTCCTGAAAGTTTTCAATTCTATTTTGCAGATCGCTTGGAGAAGCTGAAGGAAAGACGTGCTGCAAAAGAACAAAAGAAAATGAAGTGTGAAAGTGTTGCTCAAGAAGAAGAGACTGTTCAAAAAGAAGAAGTTAAAGTTGAAAAGGTTATTAAAATTGAACCGGTGATTGAGGTTGAGAAAGTCATCGAAGTTGAAAAGATTGTGGAAGTCATCAAGCCTTGCTCAAAGTGTTTGGAATCTTGCAAGCAATGTGTAGAAAAAGATGAGAAACTGAGTGAGCAAGAGATGATGAAAGAAAAATTATTGTTCAATCTCAACTACTTGAAAGAGTCATATGATGTGCTTAATAGAACAGTAACTGGTCTTCAAAAGACAAATTCTGAAAGAGAAGATGCACCGACTATGATGAATGCTGTGATGATGACAAAGCAGAAGGCAATTAATCATTACATTGAAGAATGTGCAAAATTGCAGCATGAGTTGGAGACAGAAAAGATAGAAAATGAGAGAATTACACGTTTATTACAAAGTTATTCTAGTTCTGATTATCTCATTGATCGAATTTATCCAACTGTTGCAGGTTTTGAAGCATTTCAAGATGATAAGAAGCAAAAGAAGAATGATACTGGTAAGAAACAGAGTGCTAGTTATAACAAGTGTCCGCCACCGATCTGGGAAGGGTATTCTCCCAGAAAACCAAATGAGGAGCGAGTCAATAAGGCAATCAATATTCAGTTAAAGTCAGAAACAACCGATGAATTACCAGAAAACATTGATGTCATTTTTACATCGTCTGACACTGATCATGAGTCCGAGTTAATAAAAAAAGTGGTCGATCAGGTGTTGGATATAGATGAGGAATTGGAGTTAAATTCTGAGTCAAAGTCCGAGTGTGGATGTTCAAGTTCGTTCGTCAAAAGTTCGAGTTCGTCGGTCAACAGTAAAAAATCGTCGGTTAAACGGGTGTACAATAAAGAATTCCTGTTATCAAAATCTAATTTGAGTGACGAATCATTCAAAGTGGCATATACTTTGAAGGATTCAGACAAATTATATTCTGATGAGGAATTTCCAATAAGAAGTGTTAAACCTGAAATGATCAAAAAGGTTTTCAAACTAATAGAAATTAATATTTCTGAAATAAAAGATGTAAATCTTAATGAAAAATCTAAAAAGTACACTTCAAGAGTTCAACAATGTTTAAACAAGAAAAAGGGTTACAGTTCTGGTTCAGGTTTTCAAAAGAAACCAAATCATAACGGTAATTTCAAAAAGAAAGGTCTGGGATTTATACCACCAGAAAATTATAAAAATGAAAAATATATTCAAGATTTTAAAACAAAAATGAAATTTGTTTCAGGTGGAAGCCCTGAAGAAGAACTGAAGAAACCTTTCTGGAGACAGTCAAACCAGGAGTTTCTTGCTGAAAAGAAGAGAATGGGAACTGGAGTTTTTCATAGAAAGGAGACAAGAACCTGTTACAAGTGCAATGAAGCTGGTCACATTGCATGGAATTGTTCTCAAGTGACAAAAACAAAACAGGAAGTCTCTCAAAAACTCAAAGGAAAAGTTGTTGAGAAAAATGAACTACTAACTGAAAAATTCAAAATTTTTGAAAATTCAATTTATGAAGTTGGTGAGTGTTCAAAGTAAAATTTTTACAAAAAGAGAGCCAAAGACAATCAAATGTGGGTTGTTAAAAAGTTTGATGTGAAATCTGGCGATGAATCTAATTCCACAAATTTAGACAAGCCACAAGTTGAGTTAAAAGATGAAAAGTCAGTACCTCCGATGGATGATGTTCATTTTCCACCATTGAGAGCTGAGAATTTTAAATCAAAAGTTAGGAAGGTTGAGATCTCAAATCAGTTTTATTCTGAAAAGAATGAATTTGATGTTGAGAAAGCATTCAATGGGAATGTTAAAAAGATTTTTGGGAAGATGATTGATGGGAAGGTTAAAGGGGTAAAGGATTTTTATGAAACAAAGAAAGCATCTTACTACCCAAATGCAGGTGAGGAGGAAACATCCAAGTTTGGTGAAGCTTGGATGTCTGTTTTTCATAAGTGATAAGTATGACTTGCCAGAGATCCCAAGTTTGTAATCGCGGATCAGGAATTGGCATCTTTATTGTTAATTGTCTTTGTGAATAAATTTTAAAATGATTAAATTTACAGGTTGTGACTTGCCGGAGCTCCCAGATTGGTAAGCGAGGAGCAGGAATCGGCATTTTTCTTGAGAAATTCACAGGATGGTAATTGTGGTATTTCGACTTACAAGTAGTAAATCAGGGACATTAAGTTGTACTTGATTTTCTACAAATGATTGAGAAAACAATATGATGAACCCTTAATCTACAAGTGGTAACCCCAACTAAATTTTTTTTCCAGAAAAATCATTTTGATTAAAACAAACTTAAGTGTTTTGAAATCATAATGAGAAAATAGTTTTGTTGTGAGGGGGAGTTCTGATTGCTTATGCCAAGTGGATGGCGAATTGAGGTGATTCGATATCAGTTTTCACGTTACTTGTACAGTTTGTTTTCAAAATTTCTTAAATGCGTTTGAATTTTAGGGGGAGTAAAAATTTCAGAAAATCCAAAAACATTTGAAAATTTGAAAAAGAAAAAAACATGATAAAATACAAAAATGAGTTTTGTTGTCAGAAAAGAGGAAATGATAGTACATCAGTAGACAGTTACAGTATGCTAAAGAAATGTAATGTTTAAATAGAGTTAAACGGTCTCATTGATGATATGCCGATAGGTTTTTACACATTTAGTAAGGTTTTTTCGGGATATAAATTTAAATTCAAACTTGTTTATTTTGTGGGGAACACTACTTGGATATATAGGTAACCCATGAAATCTTGTTTGAAAGATCCCTTTTTCTGAGATACTAGGTCTTTATACTCAGTGATATGTGGGGTATTATCCCGGGACTTCTGATAATGCGGAAGCAATGGCCTAGTCCCCGGAGAATACTTTCCGGTTGCTTGAAATATAGCTCACCCTCAGCATAAAAAATGATGAAACATTGAATAAATGCAAATCATGTGTTGTTGTAAAAAAGATCCTCTAAAGGGGACACACCAAAAGTCGAGCCGTCATCTCTCTGCTGAACGAAAGTTCTGACCTGAGCTCTCACGGTTTCGCAATTTAACCCCTTACAGATATCATTTGTGGTATACTCACCTGTAAGACTGAATATTGGGATCTGGATACGGGAGTATATTCAAGAAGTGGGACACATGAATGAGTTTAAGTCCTTAATACATCTAATTCATATCCTAAATTTGTTGAAATTTGTGTGAAAATTTAAGTGGATCAGTATATCGGCAATCTAAGTGAATTGTTTAATTCTTAATGTGTATCTAAGCTCAACGGTACTCGTGACTTGTCATAAACTGATATGATCCTCTTGCACAAACTCACAAAAATATTGTCTGTAAATATTTTTTTACTGCATTTCATTTCTTTAAAAAATCCAAAAAGATTTTAGTGTGTTATAGCATAAATTTTTGAAAAATACAAAAAGATTTTCGACGACTGATGTTGGAAAGCTGTTTTTCAAAATTCCAAGTGCTAAACATGATGAGCATGTGGTGAAGGGTAATGTGTTTTAAATGAGAAAAGTTTTGAATATTGTCTGGTACAAGTGGTCATCTAAGGTTTCTATCATTGATAAATCATTCTGGTTTACATTTGAGAGGGAATTTGTATATATAAATTTGTCAAATGTTAAATTTCTGAAATTTATTTTTGGGTAGAGAATGTGCAGGTGTAGCCAGGTTTTTAGATCCTGAATCTAAAGAAAGAGCACAAAGCCAGGTTCCGATATCTGAGGATTCTAAGATATCAACAACCCAGACTGTGATCCCAGTAATTCGACTGGGGTATCTGAAGACATCCGAGAAGTAGATTGTTCGAGAAAAGTCTGTTGATACTGAAGGGAAGAAAGAGATAAAGCTTGAAGATACTTACACGTTCAGACTGATAAAGAATGAAGACGTTGAAGACTCGACACTTTAAGACTTGTCAACATTCGAGGGGGAGTCTGTTGGTGCATGCGTCTGTCGACTTCGTCTTGTATCAAGTTTTTCATTACAATTGTTAGATCAGGGCGTGTTGTACGAGAAATAGGGTAGGTTTTATGAGTATTTGATGTAATTTCATTTGAACATGACATGTGACACCTTCAAACGAAATTAACATATGTAATTTCGTTTGAAGTGACACATGCCACTTTCAAACGAAATAGCTCACCCTATAAATACCTTGAGTCTTGATTTCATTTGTAACTTTCCGGTCAGAGCAACGAAGTGCTGCCGAAGGGTTGTCAGGCTGTAAATCATTATCAAATCAATCTAACAACAGTTTATAGTGTAAATCTAGCTGAATTGACCTCTACACGTCTGTTTCCGCCTTTCGTGTTAAGTTAAACTCTTCTGATCGACTCGTTCGGGTCTAAAAACAATCCTACAGAAATATAGCCTACCCTTAGCATAAAAAATGATGAAACACTGCAAAATGCTAATCATGCTGTTGAAGAAAAGATCCTCAAAAGGGGACACGCCAAAAGTCGAGCCGTCATCTCTCTGCTGAACAGAAGTTCTGACCTAAGCTCTCACGGTTTCGCATTTAACCCTTTACAGATATCATCTGTGGTATACTCACCTGTAAGACTGAATATTGGGATCTGGAGACAGGAGTATATTCAAGTGGTGGGACACGCGAATAAGTTTAAGTGCTTAAAACATTAATCTCGTATCTCGAAACAGTTAAACTTTGTGTGAAAATTTAAATGGATCAGTATACTGACAATCTAAGTGAATCGTTTAGAACTTGAAATGTTTAAAGCTTAACGATGTTGGTGATTTGTCTCATAAATTGATATGATCCTCTTACACAAACTCACAAAAATATTGTCTGTATATATTTCTTTATTGCATTTCTGTTATATCAAAAATTCAAAAAGATTTTTAGTGTGTTTTAGCATAAATTTTGAAAATTTCAAAAAGATTTTTGACGACTGATGTTGGAAAACTGATTTTCAAAATTCCGAGTGCTAAACATAATGAGCATTTTTTGAGAGGGAGTCTGTGTTTAAAATGAAAAATGTTTTGAATGTTAAATCATTTCATTCATACAAGTGGTAAGCAGAGAATAAATTTGTAAAATGATAAATTTGTGAAATTTATTTTTGGGTTAAGTTTGTGCAGGTAGGCCAGGTTACAATCTTGTAACTGCTGATGCCAATGAACTTAAGGAATCAAGAGATCTGATCAAGAGAGTTAGAAGATTCAAGAGCCAGATTGTGATTCTGGAATTGAAGATTAGATCAACATTCGAGGGGGAGATAAGTTGAAAAAGAGAAGATAGAGTTGAGGATACTTACAGTGTCAGATACTTTAGTAGATGAGAAGACTGATAAAGACTGAAGATGCGAAGACTCGACACACTGAAGACTCGTCAACATTCGAGGGGGAGTCTGTTGGTACATGCGTCTGTCGAATTCGTCTTGTATCGAGTCTTGTTTGTATTTAGATAGATCAGGGCACGCTATTCGAGAAAAATGTCAAATATAGGGTGAGAGGCAGTTTCAAACGAAATTACAATTTGTAATTTCGCTTGAAATCATCATGCCAAGTTCAAACGGAATTAGTAATTCCGCTTGAATGTGATTTCGTTTGAACCAGTTTCAAACGGAATTAGCCTGCCTATATATAGCCTTGATTTCGTTTCAGTTGTAACAATTCCGGTTTCAGTAACGAACTGCTGTCGAAGTGTCGACTCGCTGTAAATTGTCATCAAATCAATAATATCGATAGTTAATGAGTATATCTTGTTGAATTGAACTCAATACGACTATTTCCGCCTTTCGTATTGAGATAAACTCTTCTGATCGACTCGTTCGGGTCTGAAAACGATCCTACAAGATTGAGATTTCGAATCAATTTTATTCTGACAAGAAAGAAATTGATATCGAAAAAGTTTTCAAATGTGAAAAAGATTTTTGGAAAAATGGTTGAGGGTAAAGTCAAAGGGGTAAAGGACTTTTATGAAACAAAGAAAGCAACTTTTTACCCAAGTAAAGTTGAGGAGGAAACATCCAAGTTTGGTCAGGCTTGGATGGCAGTTTTTCACAAGTAAAATCCTGACTTGTTGGAGCTCCCAAGTGGGTAATTGTGGAGCATGAATCGGAATCTTTCTCGAAATTTTTTAAATGGATAAGTGTGACTTGCCGGAGCTTCCAGGTTGGTAAGTGTGAAGCAGGTATCGGCATATTTCTTGAGAAATTCACGAAAGTGATTTCGTCTTACAAGTGGTAAATCAGGGACATTAAATTGTACTTGATTTTCTACAAGTGATGTTTATTGATTGTTTTTAAAACTGTTAAATATTTCAAGTAGTTAAAGATGAACAATGTGATGAAACCCCTAACCTACAAGTGGTTTTATAAAATCAACAATTTTTTTCCGGAAAAACCATTTGATTAAAACAAACTTAAGTGTTTTGAAATCAATGGGAAAATGTTTTGTTGTGAGAGGGAGTTCTGATTGTTTATGCCAAGTGAATGGCGAATTGAAGCAATTTGATATCAGTTGTCATTTTACTTTGTACAGTTTGTTTTCAAATTTCCTTTAAATGATTTTGAATTTTAGGGGGAGTAAGAATTTTCAGAAAATCCAAAAACATTTGAAAATTTGAAAAAGCCAAAAACATGATAAAATTCAACAATGAGTTTTGTTGAGAAAAGACGAAATGATAGTACATCAGTGGACTATCACAGCATGCTAAAGAATTGGAAAGTCAATATGTGATAAACGGTCTCACTGATGATATGCCAGTAGGTTTTTACACATTTAGTAGATTGTGACGAGATATAAACCTAAATTTCAAACTTACTTATATCGTGGGGAACATCTCTCGGATATATGGGTAACCCCCGAAATCTTGTTTGAAAGGTCCCTCTTTCTGAGATACTAGGTCTTTATACTCAGTGATATCTGGGGTATTATCCCGGGACTTCTGATTTTGCGGAAGCAATGGCCTAGTCCCCGTATAATACTTTCTGCTTGATTGAAATATAGCATCGCCCTCAGTACAAAAAATGATGATACATTGAAAAATGCTAATCATGTGCTGTTGAAGAAAAGATTCTCTAAAGGGAACACACCAAAAGACTAACCGTCATCTCTCTGCTAAACGGAAGTTCTGACCTGAGCTCTCATGGTTTCGCAATTAACCCTTTACAGATATCATCTTTGGTATACTCACCTGTAAGACTGAATATTGGGATCTAGATACGGGAGTATATTCAAGTGGTGGTACACGTGAATAAGTTTAAGTGCTTAAGACATTAAATTCGTATCTCGAAACAGTTGAACTTTGTGTGAAAATTTAAGAGGATCAGTATACTGACAATCTAAGTGAATTGTTTAGAGCTTAAAATGTTTAAAGCTTAACGGTGTTGGTGATTTGTCTCAGAAACTGATATGATCCTCTTACACAAACTCACAAAAATATTGTTTGTAAATATTTCTTTACTGCATTTCTGTTATTTCTAAAATCCAAAAAAGATTTTAAGTGTGTTTTAGCATAAATTTTGAAAAATCCAAAAAGATTTTCGACAACTGATCTTGGAAAGCTGATTTTCAAAATTCAAAGTGCTAAACATGATGAGCATTTTGTGAGGGAGAGTCTATGTTTTAAAATGAAAAATGTTTTGAATATTTGTTTACAAGTGGTCATCAGAAACTTTTAAATGTTAAATCATTTTATTATTGCAAATGATGTTGTTTTTGTTTCTACAAGTGGTAAGCAGAGAATAAATTTGTAAAATGTTAAATTTGTGAAATTTACTGTGAGGTAGAGAATGTGCAGGATAGCCTGGATTATGAGTCTGAGTATAGAGCCAGGACACGATCGTGATCCTGTGAAAAACAGATTGCGATCAACATCTGAGGAAAGATTATTTGTTCGAGGGGAGTATGTTGGTGCTGATGAAAAGAAAAGAGAAAATTAAAGAAGTTTTACACTATCAAATATTTCAGAGAGCGATCAGACTGATAAAGACTGAAGACGTTGAAGACTCGACACTTAAGACTCGTCAACATTCGAGGGGGAGTCTGTTGGTGCATGCGTCTGTCGACTTCATCTTGTATCGAGTCTTGTATTATTTTAGATAGTTCAGGGCACTAAAAACGAGGAAACTGTCAAAAATAGGTCAACAGGCAGTTTCAAACGAAATTACAAAGTGTAATTTCGCTTGAAACCTACAATTGATTTCAAGCGAAATCACATTGTTAATTGCGCTTGAAACCATCTTTCCGTATGAAAGGTAATTCCGCTTGAGTCATGTTCAAGCAAAATTAGATGGCCTATATATAGAGGAGTCCTGATTTCGTTTGAAACGGACTTGTATGTGTAATTTCGGAGCCGAAGTGTTGCCGAAGTGTTGTTTCGCTGTAAAAATTTGTCAATTTAATCAGAACAACAGTTAAAGTGAATATCTTGCTGAATCACACACAATATGTTTGTTTCCGCCTTTCATATTGTGTAGAACACCTCTGATCGACTCATTTTGTGTCTGTACACGATCCTACAAGTTAGACGTCTCGAACGCGCTTCGCGCGCACGACGCGTTAAAGTGGCGTAAGCTACCTTAATGGGTCGCGATGGGTCGAAATCACTTAGGTTAGGTTCCGATTTAGGATGTAGGCTTTGTTAAACCATATCACATGAGTTCCAACACTCATTTGGTTTACAAGACCTCATTCTGTCCGATCTTCCGATTTAGGCGTCTATTGTTTGACTAGTGATTCGATTACTAGGTAGTGCTTGATTACTCTGGTTTACTTGAGTTGTTGAAGTTCTATTGATTGGGGATACTTTGCACTTCATGTGAGTACATAGTTCCCCTATTTTACTGTTTTCAATTGTTTTGGGGTGATTCATATGTATCAAAACGATTTTCGATATTATAACAATGATTTCAAAAACGATTAAGATGGTTTATACTAAACTAATAACGATTTCAATAAAGTGAATAAACTAGTTGGTTGTAGTTACATAACGAATGGCATTCATTAGCATTGATCAAGCCGACCAGTATTAGGTTATGGTACCATAGGATCTGACAAATCCCATTATCGTACTGCACCCATGGTTATGTGTGGGTTAGGTGGGTAATGACTGAATCTGATTGTTAATTTACCATTTGGTGGTTTATTAATGCGAGAAGCGAGATAGTCGAGTCACGAAGGTTTGAATGTTATTAGCGAGACGACCATAAATAGTTTTCACAATTAAAACGAGGATGATTTAAACGATTTAAACGAGTTAACGATTTGGAAACGATTTAAACAAGATTAAACGAGTTGGATAAACGATTGGTTTTTGGTTAAGTGTTTAAATAATGGGACGGGTGTAATATGGTGAAAGCATGGTAGATACGCCGCTGGTACTTCTTATATATAAGTGTTTTCAACATATTACATACCGTGGCGTTATTTAGTTCACTTGGGTAAACGATTTTGAAACGATGTCACACAACGAGGTTTTCGGAATGATATAAACCATACAAGTTTTATTAACGAGTTAATTCGAGATATTTTACAAAGTGGTTTTCTAAAACAAATGTTTTTGGGTTAAGAATCATGGCTACGAGGTTTTCTAAATTATAACCCGCTTGATTTGAGTTGGTTAAATATGTTGCAATACACTTTCCAAAACGAGGTTTGTATTTTTGACTCTTGTAGTCTAAGAAAGTATTGCAACATATAAACGAATCCATGATTCCAATACTCTTATAAAACCTAGGTACTCGCCAGCATTTCTTTGCTGACTTTGTTTTTACATATGTTTCAGGTGTTGATGCTTGATGTTGATTGCTAGGATGCATGAGTCACATAGGATCTGGACGAGGCCTTAGTGACATAATAATAATGATAGTCGATATGTAACTTGTTTGTTTCATGTTAAAACAATGTAAATTACTTAATGAATAAATAAAACGAAACTTTTTGTATTCCATGGTTGTGAAACGATAATTCTGTTACAACACTCCCCGACGTTTCCGCCACGATTTGTTGTTTACGGAAAAGATAGAAAGTCATGAGTTTGAGCTGCAAAAGCAAAACAAAATGAGCAGTTCTTCACATCAACAAAATGTCGGTCTTTACTACAAAGGTAGTGTACCTTCGGTGACAGTCGAAACAACATCGCCAAAGACTGCATATAGTGTTGAAAAGACGAATGACTAACAGAAAAGCTCATCAAGCTACAATCCAGGATATCATTCTTCGTCAACAACATCAAACTCTGAAGAACCTGATGAAATTCTCTGCAACATCGCTTTAAAGCTGAAGAATTCTTCAACAATGAACATCAAAGCTGCTAAACAGCAAATGAGTTTTCTGGGATCAATTATGGAATCATACGAAGATCTGGTAGCTGGTAAAATTGGAAATTCTGAACTAACAAAGGAAGATTATGACCAAATATATCCAGAGGAGATGGAACTCATTGATCTGAGATGGTGTTTGGCAAGCTGCATTCGACGAGCTCAGCGGTTCATGGATATTACTAGCAAAGAATCAATTTGTGGACCATCAACAAAGCAGGGATTCGACAAATCAAAAGTGACCTGCTTCAAATGCAAGCAAAAGGGTCATTTCAAAAGAGAATGCAGAAACTCTGTTGTTGAAGAAACTGCTAATCCATTTAAAGAAGATCACTATCAAAAGGCGATCTGTCACAAGAACAGAGAGGAATCACCAAGGTTAAAACAAATTGAAGATAACCCTTAAAAAGAAAAGTTAAGAGCATGTGCTGTGATTCAAGATGACGAAGGATTTGACTGGAGTGAATTCCTTCCAAAAGAGGATATTGTCGATGATCAGCTCAAAGCTAAAGTCAAAAGAGAATCATCAAACAAACATCGTGCATTTGTTGCTGAGATAAAAGAGAAAACGAGAGAAGAGATTCTGAAAGAGAAGACATACAGAGAAAGATGTATTGTTGGATATCGAATCGAAGAAATGGAGAAAGAATATGAAGAAGTAAGGAACTATGGAAGATATGATAAGAAACGATAATGTTATATCAACAGAAAAGGAGAACCAGTTGTCCACCGAAAGGAAGTGGTGTTGATGATGTTCTTGCAGTAATCCCTCTATCCGGCGAGTACTATTCAAATGTTGCAAAAGATAAACATTATGAGAAAAAGCTGGATAAAATCATCAGAGATGTCATGATTGCGAGTCTAAGACATAGAGATGAAGAGAGGATGAAGAAGAATGTTGAAATCTTGGTGGATGAACTGAAGAAGGTTGCTGAGGAAAAGAGAGTGGAAGATGTCAAAGAAAAAGAAGGCGAAGCAGTTGTCGAAGAAGTTGTTACTGAAGAACAGCAAAATGGAGAGGATTTGAAGAACAAAGGAGAAGATGGTGTTGGTGAGGAACAGAAGAAGAAAGAAACTGATCAGACACAAACAACAGAAAAAGCCGAAGTGCCAATCACTGAGGTAAAAATTGATTCTGAAGTCTTAAATAAAACTACTAAATAGTGCAAGAAATGCATGGAAACGTGCAGTGCTTTTACTGAAAAAGATGAAAAAATCAGAACAAGAGATTTAGAATTCAATAAAATCGAAAAAGTTTTCAAAGAAAAATGCAAATAAATGTTAGAAAACGATAAAGGTTTGAAAGATAATGATGAAAAACTAACACAAAAATGCAAGAGTTTAGAAAAAGAAAATGAGACTTTGAAAGAAAAGGTTTCAAAAATGACAGAAGAATGTTTGCAAAAAGAAAATTTGTTTCAAGAAATGAAGAAAGAGTATGATTCAATAAAACTTGCATATCATATCACAAAAGAATCATATGAAGACGTGAAGAGTCAAATGAAACTTGTTCAATCAAGATTGAAACATTATTCTGAAACATCTGATACGCTTAAGCAACAGTATGAAATAAAGCGACAAGTTTAAACTCTTACATTGAAGATGTTGCTAAGCTAAAGCGTAAAATAGCTGATTTGGAACAAGATAACAACAAGTTACACAGTTATCACGCCTCATCATATGTTCTTGAACGCATTTTCAATCTAAAATCGGATGGTGAAGATTCTAAGGAAAACAAGAAAGGAATTGGCTTGGAATATCATAAGGTTCCACCACCGTTTTGTCACACCCTAACTTTTGCGGAAGCGTGATTATGTGTGACTTGCTTAATATCATTGCATTCAATCATAACAACAACTATATGATAAAACTGAAGATGTTCATCCATTAATTAAGTTTAGAAATATTACAGTAACATTTGTTTTTAAAACCAAGCGCAGACTTCAAATCCCAAAATACAGATCAAACGACTGTTTTAGAGTTCCATAAGGACCCAACAAAAGACGTTAAATAAAATCAGGTTTTGAAAGATGAGTCTTATCTCGGATAAGACACATTATCCAAACCCTCAGACCATGGATGACATCTTTTATTCTCAACATAACTTGAAACATTCCCAACGCCCGCCAGATCCACCTTTAATTTCCTGAAATACATGTAATTAGAAAACATCAACAAAGTTGAGCGAGTTCATGTGTGTGCTTGTGAATAAACCTTTGAAATATTTGTAAGTATGTTTATATGTGAAAATGAACAGATCAATTAATGGTTTGCAAGACCATCAATATGTGTACAACGGTGTAGGAAGGCTCAATCCTTTGCGCATTTCGCACCGGGCCTCCCAGATGGAACGACATAGTCACCACATGAGCCAACTCACGGACTCATGTGTGGGGCTCGCAACACCCAAATAGATCTATCACTCATGCCCCTCGGTCCTTCTAAAGGATTAATGGTATCAAGCTAATGCCTACCCTTTCACATGATCTAGCAGTTCATTTCATTTGTAAACCTTTTGAAATCATAATCATTTATAACATGTACTTCACCCCCGAAGTCGTAAAACGAAAACAGTTAAAAGAAAAGGGGGGGACATGAACACACTGTCTTGCGTCTTCAGCAATCGTAACTCGAGCTTATCCGGTGAACACGACTACCTACAACGTACTAATATCTATTAGACGAACGGGTCGTGCCTTGACTTAATATTAATGTTCTTGAGTTACGTTTCTTTTGTGTCTTCGATATTATTCCAAGTCACATAATTATTTGTTAAAATAATTAATATTTTAACTTAAATTATATTTATAAATTTTGGAATAATCGTTGAACAATATTATTGTAATAATACTTCCCAAGTATTTTCACTTGTATTTCCTTCCCAATGATGGGGGTATCTTATACATGTATATTTTGCCATGTTTTGGAGTCGTATTCCGGTGTGTGCTTATACGTACGAGGATATGTATTTTTATTGTATTTATTAAGTATTCTTTATACTTAATTTCGTATTAACTTTTCCGGAATAGTATCTTTAATAAAAATCCTATATGTATACTTCCAAAATATATACTTTAAGGAATATTACTTGGAAAAATTATTTATAATTTTTCTTTGCCAAAAATATTTGTATTCTCTTATAAATTCCAAAAATAATAGATTTTCAAGTCCACTTGGAAAATATATATATATAAACTCATTTTTCCAAAAATATTGTATCTCATGTTTGTGTAAGAAAAATATATATTTCTTATAAATAATATATCTTCTAGAAAAATTTCAAGAAAATATATATTTTATACTTTGTCAAAAATAATATATCTCTCCTTGTCAAAAATTGGATATACTCTTGTGGTAATTGTAAAAATCATATTTTGTTTTCTTGGTGTCCCGAAATATTATTTACCCAATATACTTTGTGAATAAATTCCGGATTATCTTTGTAGGTCTCATTTCATAGTTCGGTTCTCCAATATTTTTGTGTAAGCTTGTATATTTATTCTTTGGAATTTTGGTAATATTTTGGATAGTAATTTCTTGGTATTTTGTGAGTTATAATATTTCAAGTCCTAAAATAATATAACTAATACACAAAATATACAAATAATCACAAACATGGTGTCTTCTATATATATATTTCCTAAATACACATTTAGTCAATTTTATTTATAAAAACCAACCTCCAACACTTATATTTTTGTAACAAAAATTATGACAAAGTTTATGTGGAAAACTCATGGTTAAAATACACTTGTAAATATTTGTTTAAAAATATTTTTCTAAGTGTTTATATTTTTAGAAAATTTTGCCATATTTTCCCCTAAAAATGGAGGTTTCCATGCTTTCAAGCATGTCATTTTCTTTTGTAAAAATCATCACAATCAATCACAATCAACACTAAACAACTTACACTTACCAATTTTGCCATAAACAAGTAATATTCTACTACTTCATGAACTTGAATATTTGTAAAAATTTGTAGTAACTTACTAGTGTTCTTAGTAAGTCTTGTTACCCTTTAAAATGTAATTAGTTCTTTAAAAACTTCATTTTTGAAGAAGTTAGAAGTTTACAACTTCAAAACATGTTTTCTAAAAATATTTCTTTATTCATTCTTCTTGTTACACAAGTGTTTATACACTTGTTTAACCACTAAAAATGAGATTTGTTTATGTAAGAACTAAGATCAAATGAATCTTATATTTTTGACTTGGTTCCTTTGAAAAATCATTCATAAATCTTTAGATCTATATGTTTATTAACTCACTATGATCATTATTTTTCAAGAAAACCTTATGTTCCTTCAAGTTCATGCTTTATGTGTGGATGATCTATCATCCTACAACAATTTATATTCTTACATCTTGCTATATTATGTTTTTAATCATGATCTAGCAAGATCTTATGATGATCAACATCATTTCTACGAACAATCAATGATTAACAACCATATCAACTCATATTCATCAAGATTACATCATTAAACAAGCTTATGTTCATGTTTCATGCTTATGATCTTTAGTGTTCTTGATGTATTTTATTATGATTCATCTTTAACCACCTAAAATAGAAGTAATATAGATAGATCATGGTTCTTACCACTAGCTCAAGGCTAGGCATGATTCAAGTGAAGAAAATGAGTGGATAAAAGCAAACAAGAGAGGTCCTTCAAGCTTCAAGGCCACCAAGCTCCCTTATATGATCTTTAGGATCTTTGTATACATGTAGATTGTATGAAAGAGAATGGATGATGGTGGATGTAGGGGTGTTGAGTTTCGATCGGCCGAGAGCTCCAAGGGGAGAAGATGAAACTTGTGTGTGTTTCAAGTGTGTGAGAAATGAGACTATGAACTCATGTGTTTATTTATAATCCATTCCAAGTCTTTAACCCAAAGTTACTATGTTTTTTATGGAGGAACATGATCTAATTAAAAATTAAAACAAATCAACAAGGTGGGCCACATGTTGGCCGTGAGCATAGGTGGGGGGGTCTAGCATAGGTGGTAACCAAAATAGTTAGGGTTTAGTTGGAATCTAAGTATTCGTTACGAGCTTTGGTTATTAGATATTTTTAGGAGGTGTTATGGTGTTTGGGGACCATAACTAGCTTGGAAATGTTAAAACAATGTTTCTAGTGTAAATTTGATGTTTCAGGTAGTGTCCGGTTGTTCGGTTGGATACCTGTTCGTTAAAGTGTTATATTATACAGTTTAGTGTTCTTTATGTACCCTTTTGTGACACCTTCAATTCCCGACACTTAAGAAAGCATTCAGGATCATTTAAGCCTATTTCTGCATGAAATTAGATTGTTAAAATGCTGATTTTTGCTGAATTTTGCTTAATTCAGCACTTTGAGTGAGTTTTACGCACTTTTCGGCACTTAAACTATCACTAAGAAATGCAGTTTTATGATCCTTACTTTCCTACACACTACCCCAGTGTAGTACTTAGTTTCTGGCTCATTCTGTACCTCAATGCACTGTCTATCTATGTGCTGAATTATGTCAGCACTTTCCTGATTTATCAGATAACTGCGCTCACTACACTTAATGCATCATTTAAGGCAATACAGCTTTTATGCAGTAATGATATGACATTAAACAATATGTGGAGCACATACATGTATTAAGCAGGAAATCAGAAAGCAGTTAATTACAATTTAGCATAGTCATTAAGCACTAATCAAGATTAATTAATTGTACGGATACCTGGATTTTTGACAGTTGTCACATTCTCCCCCTCTTAAGAAAAATTCGCCCTCGAAATTTATACTACCTTAACTCCTTAGGGTTACGTCATGCTCGTATGGATATGAATAGCATCATAGTAATCAATCACAATACCGAATCAAAACCTATTGAATCAGGTGAATCCAAGGACATCTTCCTATACTAAGAATCTAATGGTTAAAAGGTATGTCTCTCAGCATTTGGAATCAAAGGATACGAGTTGTATAGGTGTAACATCTGGTGTCACTTACAATCACAGGGGTCCAATAAGAGAGGAGTTCTGACCAATAGAATTTTAACAGATTGTTTACGAAATGCAAATGAATTTTTGAAACAATAACATCCACTGGATGGACTCAAAATCAGCAAGCTCAAATACAACAACAACATGAAAATGATCCGTCAACTTTTGAACAAGCCAATGAATAAAACTGGTGTGTTGACAGTATTGAATCGCAAGAATACACCGAAATGAATTACAATCAAAACTGGTGTACCATAGTCTTAACTCATAGTTGCACTAAGAATGTTTAAAAGACAAGCTAAGTAAAAATATGGGTAGTTGCGTGTGAAACGGTTGACCATGACTAGCACAAGCTACAAGTTTGTAACTATACCACAAGGTGTTGTAACTGACATAATTCAATAATAGAGGTGACCGAACAAGTTCACCGTTGTTTGAAATCAAATGAAAGTGTAATGAAACAATCTGAGGATTTGATTTACATAATGTCATAGAGTCTTGAATCGAATACGGAACATCAAGGGACTACCGTTTCTGATCGAAGATGAAGAAGAAATAAGTACTGCAAAGCATTCGATCGGTAATGAAAGAATCGTTAGGAGGTACACTGGAATATAAAATGAATTTTATGTACCATTGTCTTGACACACAACTGTGTTAAGACTACTTTAATCGTGATAAAACAAAACGGATTTAGAGTAAATCAATAAATAAACAATTAATCCGAGTATGAGATGTGTAAACGAGATTAGCGCAAGCTTTAATCTAGTGAAAACATCACCGCAAGGTGTCGAAAGCAGCAAGCGATTTTAATGGAGTCGTAGACCAAACAAGTCCACTACGACTCGAAACAAAAGAAGCACTTGCAAAAATGGATTTGAATATGATGCCCTCAATACATCATATGATGTCTTGAATTGAAAACGCGAAACGGACAAGTTCAAGCAATTGAACTTGACCTTAGCGAAATCTGACAACAAACGTATGTATCGACAAGGAAATTTTGGCATGGTTACAAGGATAAACCATGTATATAACTTGAAAGAAAAGAAGTTTCAAGAGAGTGTGTCGACTTGAAAACAAAGGAGCCAACAATTTCAATAATTGAGGTCATTCGGACAATAAATCAATTTGCTTTTAGCAAAATGACATTTGAACTTGGGTGAAACGCTTATTCGTAACGAAACCACATGCATAACAAATGGTGCATGCGTAACATATGGATTTCCAAAAAATGAAATAATGAGCATTTGTTAAAATGAAGAAATAATCAAGTATTGAGACAAAAGAGTGCTTACTCCAATGAAGGGAATTGACGTGACGCTACTACCATTAAGAGGAGTAGAGACGCAAGAATCTACTCAAAGTGTAAATTTCAATGAAAGAATTTTGAGTACTTTACCCGTTTGGTTAGCTAAAATAGCTTACACGACGCAGTGAGAAGGTTTTTCCGAGTTAATAGACGTGGTTTCCTACTCGATATCCTTTAACGAGTTCCGACCTACGCTCCTGGTAGTTGATGCACATACGAGAGCTATCGTCCTTCTTCTTGACGAGCGAAACTGGTGTTTCCGAAAGTGAGAAGCTTGGTCTGTTAGCTTCCTTCTCTAGCAACTCCTGAAGCTATGCTGACAATCCTTGCATCACCGAAGGTGTAAGTCGATAAAGTGTCTTAGCTACAGGCGCGACGCCTGGAACCAAGGCAATGTGAAATTCGACTTGTTATAGAGGAAGTATTTCAGTCAAATCTTCGGGGAAGACTTCAGGATATTCCCTTCCACAGGGATATCTTCGTGCTTTGGTTCTTCGGCTTCCAGGTCCACATCATGGGTTAAGGAGGCAATACACCTTTTACGCAAAACTTTCGTGCCTTCATACAGTTGGCAATTTGTAGGGGCGCATCCTACTTATTTTCATGAATCAGATCGTCTCTTCGCTTTCCATCGGGGTGCAGATAGTCTTCTCCTGGCATGCAATCTCTGCACGGGCACTTAGCAATCAATCCATCCCAACTACGAGGTCGAAGCTTCCCAATTTACTGGAAGAAGGTCTATCGTAACTTACATTCTACAATGCAGTCCCTAATCTCTCCTTAGGCTTCTACTAGTCTCCCATTAGTTGGTTTTATCAAGTATATGATATCTACCCTATTTGCTACGAACCCAAGTATACTCTTAAGCCCTAGATGTACAAGGTTATAGTTGATACAAGCATCAGTTAGCACAGACGCAATGTGTCGGTTAGTAGGGAACGTACCATTGACTTCATTTGGACCCTGGCATACTTCACGAGCTCCAATGTTGAATGCTCCTTCACGGTCTTGGTTAATCTTCCTTGGGAAATCTTTCCTAAGGTGCCCCACGTCACTGCAGTTAAAACACCCTTGACCACGTTCTTAATTGTCACTATTTCTGCCTGGACGGTTGTTGTTGTTTCCCTTGCGATTTCCGCTACCATCTTGGCCTTCTTTTCCATATCCAGCACCATACCAACACGTCTCCTTAAGATGACCAATTCTCCCACAAGTTTCGCACTTTCTAGGCCAACATTGCCCAATATGATGTCGTAGGCAGTTGTCGCACTTGGGGAGAGTACCCATGTACTCTTTTCCCTTTTTGGCCTTGTTTTTGTTATTTCCCTGATCACCTTCTTGGAAATCAATAAGATTCCTTTTGTTCTTTCCAGATGACTCCACCGGAGTTTCCTTCTTCTCATCGGGGGTCAAAAGTTTTTCCAATCTAAGTGCTTCCTTAGAGAGCACCAAACAAATGATACTTGCATGGATAGTTGTTGGTGGCGTTGATGTCGTCATCAAACTCAAGGCTTGAGGTGCCAGTCCCCAGATGAATTGCCCCATCCTCTTCAACTCTGGTTCCACTAGGTATGGAACAACTCGCGACAAATCATGAAGTCTCTGCACGTACTCCACCACCTTTGGACCTTCCATCATCAGGCTCCGGAATTCACTTTCAAGCTTCTGGGTCTCCATCTGAGAACAATACTCCCTACGCATCATTCCTTTCAGCTCACCCCATGTCAAAGCATACGCTGCAGTCTCGCCCATTATTCGAACCCGAAGGTTCCACCATAACAGAGCCTCATCTTGAAACAATCCAGAGACGTATGGGACTTGTTGCTCTGGCGTACAACCGCTCATTCGTACAACAGAATCCACATTCTCGACCCATTTCACAAAGGCTATGGCACCTCCAGTGCCGTTAAAGTTCAGAGGCTTGCAGTCTAAAAACTACTTGTAGGTACAACCTGTACCCAAGCAATCATCATCGCAGAAAGCATTAGCAAAGCACACTTGGAATTGTCCAAACGTATTGTAATGTGTCTTAAGTGACTTAGACATTACCGTTAGGTGGGTTATTCCCTGAGGTGCTTTCGCCGTGTTTGTAGCGAAGAACCTCGTGCTGAGCTATGGCCTGTGAGACATGCGCTTGCCATTCTGCCTTGGTCAGCCGAATGATTTCTTGATGAGACATCTTCTAAGAAGAATTTGGATTGGTCAGGTCTCATTTGTTCAAGGAGTGCATATAGTTGTTTAGAGGTCATATGTACATACACATAATAAATTATCATATCAACCAATCAAGCAACAGCATAATCATAGCGTATACAAGTAAATGAGATTATGTTTAATGAGAGTATAACAGACAAACACGTGCATTACAATCTTAGCACACTCCTGTATATCAACAACACGTTTAACGAGAACATTATGATTGGGCTTTCATTAGTTATTAACCACAGGGTATTGTTACATGTTTTGCAAAGCGTACCATTTCAAAAGGGGAACACAGGGTCACACTACCCTTGTCCAACAAGTCTACTAATTCTATAATAGTCATATAATCAAATAGTGGTTTCCCAAAGACTTCACAAGGTCAGCTCTACAGTGGTGCTTACATCACAGGTATTGCATCTGCATAAAACCAAAAACCTACTGTACTGATGGCGGTGGAGGAGGAGGGAGGAAAATCAAACTGAGAACATGTGTGAGCTCCTCCTCGAGCTTGTGCACATGATGAAGCAAGTAGCGGACCTGCTGCTCGACAGTGAGGAATCGAGCATCAAACTCTGGAAAAGGAGTAAGAGGAGCAGGTGGGCGTGGAAAAGGAGGCAGTGATGAACTAGAGGGAATGGAAGCATGCTGGCAAGGGCACGGTAAGGGACGCGGTATCGACTCAAGCTCCGCGACCCTGCGACTCATAACCTCAAGTCAGAACTGAAGCGAGTAAAGTAACTCATCCTGTGTATAACCAACATAATGCGAAGGATGGTAGGGGTCTGATGTCGGCATGAAGTATGGCGGGGACCCTCTGAATGGCTGATCAGTTGGTGAAGAAATAAAAGCAGCAAAGGGTGCAGACTGGGGAATGTGTGGATAAGCTGCTGAAACATGGAGATCTTGACTAGTCTGCTGTCCTGAAGTGTCTTTTCCTGGACGAGGTGAGGGTATGTTTTGCAAGAAATCGATAGGTAAACCAATACGATGGGCATCAGACTCCACAGAATAAGAAGGGGCAGCATCAGTAGGTGTAGGTGCAGGTGGAGAAGCAAATGTCCCAATAACAGGAGGATCAATGGTTGTAGGGACTATATCAGGTATGAGAGGTGCAATGTTAGGTATGCCAAAAGAAATAGGGTCATGGTCAGGTAAAGGCTTAGGATCAACAGGCGCAGCAACGGGCTGATCATCAGGAACAAAATCTGGCTCAAGACCAGGCCCAAGTGCGTGTAGAGGGGACAGTGCAGCTGACATGGCTGTATCATCATCAGTATCAATGGCAGAGCGTCGTAATCCAACTGCCTGCAAGACGGAAGATGTCACGGACTCAAAGGAATCTGGGACCGAGTGTAAACTAGTGTCACACCCCGACCACGTAAAACAACAAACCGTGGCGGAAACGTCGGGGAGTGTTGTAACAGAATTATTGTTTCAAACCATGGATACAAAGAGTCTCGTTTTATTAAATATTAAACATTGTCTTAAAGTCAAACATAGTCTATCATCGTTATTAAATCACTAAGGCCTCGTCCAGTCCTAAGTGAGCATGCATCCTATTCGCAATCAACATTAAGCAACATCACCTGAAACATATGTAAAAACAAAGTCAGCAAAGAAATGCTGGCGAGCACATAGTTTTTGTGTGAGTGTCAGATTCATGGCTTGTTTACATGTTGAAATGTCTCGTACAACTTCGTTAATCGATATTAGAAATCTTGTTTTGTAAAATGTTTGTATTGTAAAATGAATAACCAAATCAAAACAGGTTGGTTATAATTTATAAACCTTGATGCCATGAATCTTAACCCAAAACATTTGTTTAAGTAACCAAGTCGTAAATCATTCTGGTAATAAAGCTCGTATGGTTTATATAGTTTCGTAAACATCGTTGTGTGACATCGTTTAACTTGTTCGCCCAAGTGAACTAAATAACGCCACGGTATGTAATATGATAAAAGCACTTATATATAAGAAGTACCAGCGGCGTATCTACCATGCTTTTATCACATTACACCCGTCCCGTTATCTAAACACTAACCAAAAACCAATCGTTCGTTCGAATCGTTTAACCTGTTCCAAATCATTCAATCGTTTAATATCGTTCTCGTTTTAATTGTGAAAAACTACTTTTGGTCGTCTCGCTAATAACATTCAAACCTTCGTGACTCGTTCATCGTTCAACTCGTATTAACAAACCACCAAAGGGTAAGTTAACAATCATCAGGTTCAGTCGTTACCCACATAACCCACACATATGTGACAACCCTCACCAAACCAGGTATCCGTACGACTTAATTAATAATTAATTACTGCTTAATTACTGTGCTTGCTTGAACTTGTGAATAAACTGCTACTTGATTACTGATACATGTACTTACTTGCATCATACTTTACTTACTGTCACTACATTATTTACATGCTGAACCTTAGTGACAAACATGATGCACAAAAGCACAGTAGCACAATGAACGGATAACCTATTGAACATGCTGATAGAGCCAGCATCAGGCAGACACTGCCTCTAAGGCCCGTAGGAGCCAGAAATATTTTACTACACTAGTGGTGAGTGTAGGGATACAAGGGTTGTAGAACTGTGTCTCTAGGAATAAGTTACAATGACTGGATGTGCCTAAAACGTGCTCTAAGCACAAAACTCAGCACTTTACATAATAATCCAGCATTAAGCTACCTAATAAAGTGCCAAAACATGAGAAAAATATTACTAGACACTTTCCAAAGTGTCAGAAATGAGTTGTGTCACTAAAAAGGATATTAACGACACTTTAAAGCTTTGTTAAGCGCTTTAACGGATTACTATCCAACCAAACAACCGGACTATACCCGGAACATGAAAATATTGTCATTTTCATTTACTTGTCTTTTTCTGAGCCAGTTAGGGTCCCTGAATACCCTAACACCCGTCATAACACACTACGCACTACTAACCAGGTTAAGCACTTAACTAAGTTAACCTAACTACTAATCTAACTAATGGTTAGAAATGGACTAGAACCCCCCCCCCCTTTTACAACCGTCCCCATGAGGGGGGACATACCTTGTCCTTCCTTGATTATTATAATCAAACTTGTTAAAAATCTAGAAAGCATATGAACCCTTGGACAATTAGCCTAATCTTTGTCTATAAGTATAAGCTTAAACCCACATGATCATTCACACATCACAACTCAACACAAACAACTCTCTCTCTCTCTCTCTCTCTAAAGAAGCTACGGCCGAACACCCCCTTGTGCATCCATCATTTTCGAGTTTTGATCTTGCCTTTCCAAGTCCATACAAGTGATAAGGATCGCGTATAAGGAACCTTGGTGCAAACGGAAGGCGAAGGACCTCACTCTATTGCTTTTATCCACGCATTTTTCGCTTAGATTCTTCCCTAGCCTCGAGCTAGTGGTATGTTGCTTAAATCACCTTCTTGAACTATTTTAGAGTGGTTAATATGACTTGTAACGGTTAAAACTCGTTAACATACAAGATGACACACAAAAGTCTACTAAAAATGCTATAAATGTTGGTTAAAAGCTCATATGTTGTGTAAATCATGTAGTATTTGATTTGTGTGATTATTTGGACCCGATCTATGTTGTGGTAGCTCGGATCGTCATTTAACCCGAGTTGGTCATGATCATGGATCATGACATAAGGTTGTTTTGGAAGTAACAAGGGTTAAAGGATGAAACTCTACCACACACGAATCATGAACTTGTGTAAAAGCGATTTTGTTTGTGAAATAGTGTTTAAAACTAGTAGATCTACGGATCTACAAGTGGTATTTTCAAAGGACCAAGTGTCAAGAGAAAACATACTTTTAAATACGGATCTTACACTAACACGAATGGTTTTTAGAACACACAAGTGTGTAAATACTTGTGTAACACTAAGTTTCGACAAAGAACTAGTTTTGTCAAATTTTACAAGAAGTTGTAAAGATGGAATTTCTTTAAAAACGAGGTTTTTACAAAAATCGGATTGTTTTATATAAAGATCCACTAAAAGTAATGGGATTTACTTCATAGTTTGGATAAATCACAAGTTCATGAAATTTATGCGAATTATATACATATTTTGACTAGTTTGTGGTTTGAACATTGTTTTGATTGAATAAGAAGATTGTTGGTTTGATTTATAAAAGAAAATGATACGCTTGAAAGCGTGGCCACCTCCAGTTACAGAGGAAACTCTGGCGAAATTTTTCCAAAAACCTAACACTTAGAAATATTTTCACTATAAGTGTTAGAAATACATTTTGACTTGTTTTCAAATTATAGATTTCGCCACGACTTATTTACAAAATACCGGAGGTGGGATTTCAAAAAAATAAAACGTGATACATAAATATATTTAGTATATATTTTCACAACATCACTTGTATAAGTGTTTATGATTATTTTGTGAACTACGTAAATATTATTTTTAGAGTAAAAATAATATTACTAAGTATTATTTTGGGAAAATCACATGTATTAAAATATAATATTTTTGGGAAGAATATTTATATTTTGGAGTTAGGAATAAAATATATTAAGTGAGACTTAACAGTGTAATCCGAATTATACGAACGCACATGTATTAAATCCCCCATCCTTGGGAAGGAAAATGACTACCAAGTATATACAGAATGTAAACACGAAATAGTTGCCTAACTATTTCCCAAAAACTTAAACCATAAAGCTAAGGCACGGCCGTCCGTCTAATAGAGTTAGTACGTGTAGGTCGTCATACAGCTGATTGATTTGGAGGCATACTTGGTAGAGACGCACCACTGTGAGTTCATGTCCCCCTTTTCTCTTAACTGTTTTCAGTTTTCTAAACTACGGGGGTGAAATACATGTTACTTTGATTACAAGTACTTTATACATGGTATGGTTAGCGTAAGGAGGTTTACTACTTAGATCATGTGAGTGGGTAGGCAGAAACTGGAGGCCATTAATCCTCATTGTAGGACCGAGGGACGTAAGCGGTAGATCTATCTGGGTGTAGCGAGCCCAACCCCAGGCCCAACCAGAACGGACCTTGGGGTGACTTTGTACCCATCGCGAAATCTGCTAGGTTTGAGTCTTCCTACTTGCACTTCACACATATCAATGGCCTTGCAAACCATTGGTGATCTCTTTTTCCTTATTTGCTACATACCAGGATTTTTATACTTACAAAGGTTTATTTACTCACTTACACATGAACTCGCTCAACATTATTGTTGATTTTTCAACTTACATGTATTTCAGGGAATTAAAGGATCTGGCGCGGTATGACACGTTTTCCCGCTGCACTAGTTACGAGGTCATCCGGGTTTGGGGAATGTGACTCTTTCCTGGACAAGTCACAGTCCTTAAACTGTGTTTATGTCATATTGATGTTTGTGTTGTTGAACAATGTCGTTAGGATGTGTTTTCGTTAAGACAATGTTATTGTATTTGGTTTTTAAAACGTAATCGAATGGATGATCTTGCATGGTTTTATTTCATATAGCTTTGTTATGGTTAAGCTATGGTATTAAGAAGTCACACCAAATTAACCACGCTTCCGCAAAGCCAGGGTGTGACAACATAACCATGGGTGCAGTCAGATAACGGGATTTGTCAGATCCTATGGTACCATAACCTAATACTGGTCGGTTCGGCCAAAATTAATGAATGTCATTCGTTATGTAACTACAACCAACAAGTTCGTTCACATTGTCGAAATCGTTATTAGTTTAGTATAAACCATCGTAATCGTTTTTGAAACCATCGTTAAAATATCGAAATCGTTTTGATACATATGAATCACCCCAAAACAATCGAAAACAGTAAAAAGAGGGGATCTATGTACTCACATTTGGGTGCGTTTTTAAATGTTAACACAATCCCTCAAATTGTTTATTCGTCCTAAATTAAATAAGAATGATTTTAATAATAAAAAACCCACAAAATACATAAGTTTCTCCGATATTTAGAATTTTCACATAACTTTGAGTTTTCTCGAAAAGTTATTATTTTTGATTATTTTGGTGTATTTGTATATATATATATATATATATATATATATATACTCAAGCGTAATACACATAATCTAGTCAACACTAGCACATCATCATACACATATTGTAATACACATAGCACATTGTAACACATAAAATTTACTTATGAACAACCCATTCTAGTTATGTCGAAAAACACTTATTTTAGTGATTCGGTGACATTTTTGGGCGTCGGAAGTCACGTATGACTAACCGAACACCAAGTAAACTTAATATAAGTTAAAATACTTGTTTTTATATCAAAAATATAAGTTTGGTTACTGATCTAAAACAGTTTAATAAAAATTCTCCGAAAAGGCGATTTTTAACAGTTTTACCGCATAGTTTTGCATCAAACATTACCCGAACCATCCCAAATCGAATCGAAATGACTTGAAATTTTAACATAACCCATGTTATTTACTGAATAAAATAATGGTTATACTCATGATAGTGCAGGTCTTAAGTAAAGCACATAAATCATACAAATTTCACATATTTTACCACTTTTTAAGCTATATGTACAACACGCAAAGCTATCAAACCTATGTCAAAGTCTCATGCCATTATAATACATCAAATAGGGTCATTTTTAGTGCTTATAATCTGTTCAAATTCAGTTTTGTCATACAACCATTTTTTTATCACTTCTTGAGCTCTAAATCAACATATATTCACATGTACAAGTGTCTAAAGTATACTATCATAACATCAACATTTTATATGGGTTTAGATGCATCAAATATGTGATTTATTCATGTCATTTGCTGATGTACTTGAACATTTAACATATCATACATAAATAATCAATCACTTGCATTTTAACTATTATTTAAGAACAAGCAACAATCTAAACATGTACTTAAAAATAAAGCTCAAAACTCATACACACATGTATATGTATGTATACGGTCATACACATATATATATCACCACCATTTTTATTTGTTTCAAGACCCATTTCTTTTAGATTTCAAGTTTAGTGAAAAATTCCAGGATTCAAGAGAGACTTCAAATCATCAAGAACAACCAAGAATCTAAAGTATGATTTAAAAATAAATGGTATAACTTCAAGATTCAAGTAGGTTGTGGGATGAGATTTTGATGATAGGAAGCTTGAAATCACCTGAATACACCTTGGAAACACCTTTGTATCTTCACACCACTTGAAACATGCTTGAAAGGAGCTTTGATCTTGAGGAACAAAGTTGGAAGGATGGAAATGGTGGAGGTGATGGTGTGGACGGTTCAAAGGGAGAGAGAGAGAGGTGAAGATGGAGGTTGAGTGTTGAGTGAAATATGGAGTGTACTTATAGAAAAAAAATCTAAATAAAATCTTATAATATCCAAGAATATCAAAAGAAATCAAAAAATATCAATTCAAATCTTGAGAGATTTTGGCAAAATATTTTGGTGATCTTGGTGGGTCCCCTAATATGACCGTAAGTTACATAAAGGGGGGTAAAGTGTAAGTTTTGATGGTATATTAGTTAAAAACAGGTGTTTAACTGGATACCGGGTATTTTATCTAGCGTTTAAATCTCGGTTTATGTCGTTCTAAATTATTTTTATTATTCTATAAAAATAATCTCGCCAAAATATTACTGAAATAAATTTTAGTGGGTAAAGTGTAAGTTTTGGTGGGTCCCGTTGTTGGAGGGCGATCATGTCATTGCTGCTGATCATGTTGATCCCCCACTTATTGCTGATGCACCAGTTGACCCTCTTGTTGCACCTCACCATGATCCTATGCCAGTTCAGTTTGATCGTGCCCTTTTTGAGGCACAGGTGGACCCACGAGATGAGCACGCCCAGCATGGGTGGATTCCTGCTGATGACGAGGTCCCACCTATTCCCCCTCAGATCACTGATACCCGTCACATTGATGCCTCCTTTTCATTTCCTCGGTTTACACCTCCAGCGCGACCTGGAGAAGGTTCTTCGGCTCACCCTTTTGGACATGTACCGGTATCTATCCCTGCTATACCACCGTCTGCTACTTTTCCCCCTGTTTCTCCATTTCATGTGGCACCTTTTGATCCCACCAGTGAGCCGTTTCTCTGGACGTCACCTTCTGTTATGCCACCGACCGACCCCTACCATTCTTTCCATATGGGGTATACTATTGAGGACGTTTTGATGTCTTTTGTCGCCCAGCACGAGGCACACACGCAGCGCATTCAGGAGCTTGAGAGAGCCTAGCCGCCGCCGTGTCAGTGCCAGGGTCAGACCCACTCTCCTTTGCAGCCCTCTCGACCTGTACCACCAGACTATGCTGCACGCCTTTTTTCCCTGGAGCAGCAGGTTGCTTCTTTCTTGCGTACCCAGAGAGCCATGGAGGAGGACTGGCTCCATTTGCGCCGCTTGTTTTACACTCACTTTCCCCCTCCTCCACCGCCATCCGTGTAGAGCTCTTCAGTACCGTATAGGTAGACATTGGTGAGAAGACGGCGAATGCTTTTGACTGCACAGCATTTTTGGAGACTACATTATGATTCCGACTTTTGTTGACATGTATTTGATGTATTGACACTGATTTGATATAGTTTTTGGACTAGGGTGATGTAGCCCTTAGTCGACTGATGTTGTATGACACTGTGATGTACTTGTACGCTTACTATGTGGTCTCAATATATGGCAATCGCAGTATTCTCATCATACTTGATGCTTGATTTGGTTATTTGTATTCTATGACATGGGATGTTGTGTGATTGATGTTTGTGACATGGGATGTTGTGTGATTGATATGATTATAACATGAGATGTTATGTACTATTACTATCATAAAGCATATGTATTATAACTATGGCCTGACCGACGTAAACACATCTTTTAGAAGATGCCGCCGAGACGTGAGACACGCATGCCTACCAATGAGGCGGAACTCCAGCAAATTATCGCTGCTGCCATCGCACAATACGCCGCCTCTCAAGGAGGGACTAGTGGAAGCAACTCTGGCAACACTGGCAACAACAATAATCCACCTCATGGTAATACTAAGACATTTAGACATGCCATGACCTAAATGGATATCTTTAGCAATGATGCTAATGCCGATCGTATGTTATAATGTATGTGCAAGGTGCACCTACAAGCAGTTTCTAGACTGCAAACCGGTCAACTTTGATGGCACAGGAGGTGCTGTCGCCTTTGTTCGTTGGGCCAAGAAAACCGAATCTGTTCTTCGCATGAGCAAATGCGCACCAGACCAGCAAGTCACCTATATCTCAGGGCTATTCTTGGATGGAGCCCTCTCTTGGTGGAATCTGCAAGTACAGACACTTGGTGAAGCTGCTGCCTACGCGCTAACCTGGACCGAACTGAAGGAACTCATGCGCAGGAAGTACTGCTCTCGCGCGGAAATCCAAAGATTGGAAACCGAGTTCTGGTATTTGAAAATGGACGGTCCAAAGATCGCAGAATACGTTCAAAGGTTCCATGACTTATCGCATGTGGTACCTTACATGGTCACTCCAGAGTTCAAGCGGATTGAACGCTTCATTTGGGGATTAGCTCCTCAAATCATAAGCATGGTGACCTCATCCAAGCCTGCGACCATTACTGAGGCAATCAATTTGAGCGTGGCTCTCACTGAGGAGGCTATCCGCCTGAACAAGTTTGATGAGATCAAGACGAAGAAGGCAGAGACTCACGTTAAGTCATCAGGAGGTAACAAACGGAAGTTCTCGAACTTCAAGCAGGGCGCCAGTGTGGTTGTTAAGAAAGGAGAGCCAAGCACGCCAGCTCAGGGTACAGCTGGTAGTGGAAAGAAAGGGAAGGGATATATGGGCACCCAGCCCAAGTGCAACACCTGCCAGCGTCACCATTCTGGCCGATGCGGGCCTAAAGTATGTGAAGCTTGTGGAAAGACTGGACACTTGAAGGATTCTTGTTGGGCTAGTGCTGGCCGGGGAGGCCAAGGAGGATTTGGGAATAGAAATAATAATCGTGGTGGTATTGGGAATCGCCCACAGGGGAACAATGGAGGAAACGGGAATCGAGGCAAGAATGGGAATCAAGCTGGTAATGCGAACCAAAACAACAACCAAGCTGGAAATGGGGGTGGAAACGGGCAAAGACTTGGATGCTTTAACTGTGGTGATATCGGGCACTTTAAGAGGAACTGCCCAGAGTTAAACCAAGCCCGTGGAAGAGTGTTCCAAATCGAAGCAAGGGAAGCGCGCCAGGACCCCAATGTCGTTACTGGTACGTTCCCTGTAAACCAACGCTATGCATCCGTTTTATTTGATACTGGTGCCGATTATAGCTTCGTCTCGTTAGACTTTAAGAATATGCTTGGTTTAGCCGCTAGTAAGTTAGATATTCCCTACTCAATCGAATTGGCTAATGGGAAGTTAGTAGAAGCCAACGAAGTTATCAGAGGTTGTGTGATCGAATTAGGAGAGCGTGAGTTTGCTTTGGATCTACTACCAGTCCAGCTGGGGAGCTTTGACGTGGTGGTAGGAATGGATTGGCTATCAAGTAACAAGGCTGAGATAGTTTGTCGCGAAAAGATCATTCGTATCCCGACCGAAGATGGCGAAACAATTGTGGTTCACGGGGAGAAGCGTGATACGCCGTTGAGAGTTATCAGCTGCCTGAAAGCGCGAAAGTGTTTGCAAAAGGGATGTGTTGCCTTCCTGGCACACATTGTGGATAAGAAGGCTGCTGAGCCAAGAATAGAAGACATCCCTGTCGTGAGGGAATATCCAGAAGTCTTCCCAGAGGACTTACCTGGACTGCCACCTCAGAGACAAGTAGAGTTCCGCATTGACTTAGTTCCAGGCGCCGCGCCTGTGGCTAAGGCACCTTATAGACTTGCTCCGTCTGAGATGCAGGAACTGTCGACACAACTTCAAGAGTTGTTAGACAAGGGTTTTATCCGACCAAGCTTCTCGCCTTGGGGAGCTCCGGTCCTGTTTGTCAAAAAGAAGGATGGTAGTTTTCGTATGTGCATCGACTACAGAGAATTGAACAAGCTGACGATCAAGAATAGATATCCTCTGCCGAGAATCGATGATCTATTCGATCAACTGCAAGGCTCAAGCTTTTACTCAAAGATCGACTTGCGATCTGGTCACCATCAGTTGAGGATACAAGAGGAGAGTATCCCAAAGACAGCCTTCAGAACTCGTTATGGGCACTACGAGTTCCTAATTATGCCGTTTGGTTTGACAAACGCACCTGCAGTCTTTATGGACTTGATGAATAGAGTTTGCAAGCCGTACTTGGACAAATTCATGATTGTGTTTATCGACGACATCTTGATTTATTCAAGAACAAAGGCTGAGCACGAACAGCATCTAAGAGCTATTTTGGAGCTGCTGAAGAAGGAACAGTTGTATGCCAAGTTCTCTAAGTGCGAGTTTTGGCTACGTGAAGTACAATTTCTTGGACACGTGGTGAATGGAGATGGAATCCATGTGGATCCAACCAAGATCGAAGCGATCAAGAATTGGGAAACGCCAAAGACGCCAACCGAGATTCGACAATTCTTGGGTTTGGCTGGCTACTATCGAAGGTTCATTGAGGATTTTTCAAAAATCGCACAACCATTGACGCTCCTCACGCAGAAAGATAAGAAGTTTGATTGGGGAATCAAACAGGAAGAAGCGTTCCAGATTTTGAAGGATAAGCTCTGCAATGCGCCAATCTTAGCACTACCAGAAGGTACAGATGATTTTGTGGTATACTGCGACGCTTCGCGTCAAGGATTGGGTTGCGTGTTGTTGCAACGCCAAAAGGTTATTGCTTACGCATCACGTCAATTGAAAGTGCACGAAAAGAACTATACCACACATGATTTGGAGCTTGGCGCAGTGGTATTTGCATTAAAGATCTGGAGACACTACCTTTATGGTACAAAGTGTACAATTTTTACAGATCACAAGAGCCTACAACACATATTCAACCAGAAGGAGCTGAATATGAGGCAAAGACGTTGGGTTGAGTTGCTGAACGATTACGACTGCGAGATAAAGTATCATCCAGGGAAGGCGAATGTGGTCGCCGATGCCCTAAGTCGAAAGGAGAGGATCAAGCCCATAAGGGTTAGGGCTTTAGAAATGATTATCCGAACCGATCTTTCCTTGCGCATTCGTGCCGCGCAGAAAGAAGCTCTCAAGGAAGGAAACCTTGAAGAAGAATACCTCCGTGGGATGGAGAAGCTACTGGTACCAAACGAGGAAGGAACGTTATGTTTTGAGAAAAGGATTTGGGTTCCTCTGTTTGGAGGTTTAAGAAAGGTTATTTTCGATGAAGCTCACAAGTCGCGGTACTCTATCCACCCTGGAGCGGATAAGATGTACCAGGATCTCAAAGATTATTATTGGTGGCCTAGGATGAAAGGCGATGTTGCTGTTTATGTGAGCAAATGTTTAACATGCGCTAAGGTTAAAGCGGAATACCAGAAGCCTTCAGGACTTCTGCAACAACCCGAGATTCCCAAGTGGAAATGGGAACAAATCTCCATGGATTTTATTACAAAGTTGCCAAGAACGCCAAGAGGCCATGACACTATTTGGGTAATAGTGGATCGACTAACAAAGTCAGCACACTTCTTACCTATCAGAGAGAAGCATAATATGAGCAAGTTGGCCGAAATTTACATGAGAGAGATCGTTACGCGCCATGGAGTACCTCTCTCAATCATCTCTGATAGAGACGGAAGGTTTGTGTCAAGGATATGGCAATCCTTTCAAGAAGCTTTTGGCTCACAATTAAATCTGAGCACTGCGTTTCATCCGCAAACTGACGGTCAAAGCGAGCGAACGATACAGACTTTGGAAGACATGCTGAGAGCGTGTGTTATGGATTTGGGCGGTAGCTGGGATAAGCATTTGCCTTTGGTCGAATTTTCATACAACAACAGCTACCACACCAGTATTGGTGTCGCGCCATTTGAAGCCCTTTACGGACGCAAGTGCCGATCACCCCTATGCTGGGCTGACGCAGGCGATAGGCAGCTTGCTGGTCCCGAAATCGTCCAAGAGACGACAGACAAGATTGCGCAGATTCTAAAACGCATCGAAGCAGCTCGCCACAGACAGAAGGCCTATGCGGATCCAAACCGGAAACACTTGGAATTCCAAGTTGGAGAAATGGTGTTATTGAAAGTTTCACCCTGGAAGGGTGTGGCACGCTTCGGAAAGCGTGGGAAGTTAAATCCGCGCTACATTGGTCCTTTCAGAATTTTGGAAAGAATAGGACTAGTAGCATACAAGTTGGATTTACCTGCTGAACTGAATGGTGTTCACGATACATTTCATGTATCCAACCTGAAGAAAAGTCCAGCTCAAGATGACATTGCCATTCCCATCGACGAGATTCATGTTGACGACACGCTCCATTTCGTTGAAGAACCAGTTGAGGTTACGGATTGGAAAGTAAACAAGACCCGCCGGAGCAGTGTCAAGCTCGTCAAAGTTCGTTGGAATGCCAGACATGGTCCTGAATACACCTGGGAGCGTGAGGACCGGATGAAAGAGAAATACCCCCACCTATTTCCTAAGAACCCTGCATCTACAAGCAGAACTTAAAATTTCGGGACGAAATTTTTCTAACGGGGGGAGAATGTGACAACCCTCACCAAACCAGGTATCCGTACGACTTAATTAATAATTAATTACTGCTTAATTACTGTGCTTGCTTGAACTTGTGAATAAACTGCTACTTGATTACTGATACATGTACTTACTTGCATCATACTTTACTTACTGTCACTACATTATTTACATGCTGAACCTTAGTGACAAACATGATGCACAAAAGCACAGTAGCACAATGAACGGATAACCTATTGAACATGCTGATAGAGCCAGCATCAGGCAGACACTGCCTCTAAGGCCCGTAGGAGCCAGAAATATTTTACTACACTAGTGGTGAGTGTAGGGATACAAGGGTTGTAGAACTGCGTCTCTAGGAATAAGTTACAATGACTGGATGTGCCTAAAACGTGCTCTAAGCACAAAACTCAGCACTTTACATAATAATTCAGCATTAAGCTACCTAATAAAGTGCCAAAACATGAGAAAAATATTACTAGACACTTTCCAAAGTGTCAGAAATGAGTTGTGTCACTAAAAAGGATATTAACGACACTTTAAAGCTTTGTTAAGCGCTTTAACGGATTACTATCCAACCAAACAACCGGACTATACCCGGAACATGAAAATATTGTCATTTTCATTTACTTGTCTTTTTCTGAGCCAGTTAGGGTCCCTGAATACCCTAACACCCGTCATAACACACTACGCACTACTAACCAGGTTAAGCACTTAACTAAGTTAACCTAACTACTAATCTAACTAATGGTTAGAAATGGACTAGAAACCCCCCCCCCCCTTTTACAACCGTCCCCATGAGGGGGGACATACCTTGTCCTTCCTTGATTATTATAATCAAACTTGTTAAAAATCTAGAAAGCATATGAACCCTTGGACAATTAGCCTAATCTTTGTCTATAAGTATAAGCTTAAACCCACATGATCATTCACACATCACAACTCAACACAAACAACTCTCTCTCTCTCTCTAAAGAAGCTACGGCCGAACACCCCCTTTTGCATCCATCATTTTCGAGTTTTGATCTTGCCTTTCCAAGTCCATACAAGTGATAAGGATCGCGTATAAGGAACCTTGGTGCAAACGGAAGGCGAAGGACCTCACTCTATTGCTTTTATCCACGCATTTTTCGCTTAGATTCTTCCCTAGCCTCGAGCTAGTGGTATGTTGCTTAAATCACCTTCTTGAACTATTTTAGAGTGGTTAATATGACTTGTAACGGTTAAAACTCGTTAACATACAAGATGACACACAAAAGTCTACTAAAAATGCTATAAATGTTGGTTAAAAGCTCATATGTTGTGTAAATCATGTAGTATTTGATTTGTGTGATTATTTGGACCCGATCTATGTTGTGGTAGCTCGGATCGTCATTTAACCCGAGTTGGTCATGATCATGGATCATGACATAAGGTTGTTTTGGAAGTAACAAGGGTTAAAGGATGAAACTCTACCACACACGAATCATGAACTTGTGTAAAAGCGATTTTGTTTGTGAAATAGTGTTTAAAACTAGTAGATCTACGGATCTACAAGTGGTATTTTCAAAGGACCAAGTGTCAAGAGAAAACATACTTTTAAATACGGATCTTACACTAACACGAATGGTTTTTAGAACACACAAGTGTGTAAATACTTGTGTAACACTAAGTTTCGACAAAGAACTAGTTTTGTCAAATTTTACAAGAAGTTGTAAAGATGGAATTTCTTTAAAAACGAGGTTTTTACAAAAATCGGATTGTTTTATATAAAGATCCACTAAAAGTAATGGGATTTACTTCATAGTTTGGATAAATCACAAGTTCATGAAATTTATGCGAATTATATACATATTTTGACTAGTTTGTGGTTTGAACATTGTTTTGATTGAATAAGAAGATTGTTGGTTTGATTTATAAAAGAAAATGATACGCTTGAAAGCGTGGCCACCTCCAGTTACAGAGGAAACTCTGGCGAAATTTTTCCAAAAACCTAACACTTAGAAATATTTTCACTATAAGTGTTAGAAATACATTTTGACTTGCTTTCAAATTATAGATTTCGCCACGACTTATTTACAAAATACCGGAGGTGGGATTTCAAAAAAATAAAACGTGATACATAAATATATTTAGTATATATTTTCACAACATCACTTGTATAAGTGTTTATGATTATTTTGTGAACTACGTAAATATTATTTTTAGAGTAAAAATAATATTACTAAGTATTATTTTGGGAAAATCACATGTATTAAAATATAATATTTTTGGGAAGAATATTTATATTTTGGAGTTAGGAATAAAATATATTAAGTGAGACTTAACAGTGTAATCCGAATTATACGAACGCACATGTATTAAATCCCCCATCCTTGGGAAGGAAAATGACTACCAAGTATATACAGAATGTAAACACGAAATAGTTGCCTAACTATTTCCCAAAAACTTAAACCATAAAGCTAAGGCACGGCCGTCCGTCTAATAGAGTTAGTACGTGTAGGTCGTCATACAGCTGATTGATTTGGAGGCATACTTGGTAGAGACGCACCACTGTGAGTTCATGTCCCCCTTTTCTCTTAACTGTTTTCAGTTTTCTAAACTACGGGGGTGAAATACATGTTACTTTGATTACAAGTACTTTATACATGGTATGGTTAGCGTAAGGAGGTTTACTACTTAGATCATGTGAGTGGGTAGGCAGAAACTGGAGGCCATTAATCCTCATTGTAGGACCGAGGGACGTAAGCGGTAGATCTATCTGGGTGTAGCGAGCCCAACCCCAGGCCCAACCAGAACGGACCTTGGGGTGAATTTGTACCCATCGCGAAATCTGCTAGGTTTAAGTCTTCCTACTTGCACTTCACACATATCAATGGCCTTGCAAACCATTGGTGATCTCTTTTTCCTTATTTGCTACATACCAGGATTTTTATACTTACAAAGGTTTATTTACTCACTTACACATGAACTCGCTCAACATTATTGTTGATTTTTCAACTTACATGTATTTCAGGGAATTAAAGGATCTGGCGCGGTATGACACGTTTTCCCGCTGCACTAGTTACGAGGTCATCCGGGTTTGGGGAATGTGACTCTTTCCTGGACAAGTCACAGTCCTTAAACTGTGTTTATGTCATATTGATGTTTGTGTTGTTGAACAATGTCGTTAGGATGTGTTTTCGTTAAGACAATGTTATTGTATTTGGTTTTTAAAACGTAATCGAATGGATGATCTTGCATGGTTTTATTTCATATAGCTTTGTTATGGTTAAGCTATGGTATTAAGAAGTCACACCAAATTAACCACGCTTTCGCAAAGCCAGGGTGTGACAACATAACCATGGGTGCAGTCAGATAACGGGATTTGTCGGATCCTATGGTACCATAACCTAATACTGGTCGGTTTGGCCAAAATTAATGAATGTCATTCGTTATGTAACTACAACCAACAAGTTCGTTCACATTGTCGAAATCGTTATTAGTTTAGTATAAACCATCGTAATCGTTTTTGAAACCATCGTTAAAATATCGAAATCGTTTTGATACATATGAATCACCCCAAAACAATCGAAAACAGTAAAAAGAGGGGATCTATGTACTCACATTTGGGTGCGTTTTTAAATGTTAACACAATCCCTCAAATTGTTTATTCGTCCTAAATTAAATAAGAATGATTTTAATAATAAAAAACCCACAAAATACATAAGTTTCTCCGATATTTAGAATTTTAACATAACTTTGAGTTTTCTCGAAAAGTTATTATTTTTGATTATTTTGGTGTATTTGTATATATATATATATATATATATATATACTCAAGCGTAATACACATAATCTAGTCAACACTAGCACATCATCATACACATATTGTAATACACATAGCACATTGTAACACATAAAATTTACTTATGAACAACCCATTCTAGTTATGTCGAAAAACACTTATTTTAGTGATTCGGTGACATTTTTGGGCGTCGGAAGTCACGTATGACTAACCGAACACCAAGTAAACTTAATATAAGTTAAATACTTGTTTTTATATCAAAAATATCAGTTTGGTTACTGATCTAAAACAGTTTAATAAAAATTCTCCGAAAAGGCGATTTTTAACAGTTTTACCGCATAGTTTTGCATCAAACATTACCCGAACCATCCCAAATCGAATCGAAATGACTTGAAATTTTAACATAACCCATGTTATTTACTGAATAAAATAATGGTTATACTCATGATAGTGCAGGTCTTAAGTAAAGCACATAAATCATACAAATTTCACATATTTTACCACTTTTTAAGCTATATGTACAACACAAAAAGCTATCAAACCTATTTCAAAGTCTCATGCCATTATAATACATCAAATAGGGTCATTTTTAGTGCTTATAATCTGTTCAAATTCAGTTTTGTCATACAACCATTTTTTTATCACTTCTTGAGCTCTAAATCAACATATATTCACATGTACAAGTGTCTAAAGTATACTATCATAACATCAACATTTTATATGGGTTTAGATGCATCAAATATGTGATTTATTCATGTCATATGCTGATGTACTTGAACATTTAACATATCATACATAAATAATCAATCACTTGCATTTTAACTATTATTTAAGAACAAGCAACAATCTAAACATGTACTTAAAAATAAAGCTCAAAACTCATACACACATGTATCTGTATGTATACGGTCATACACATATATATATCACCACCATTTTTATTTGTTTCAAGACCCATTTCTTTTAGATTTCAAGTTTAGTGAAAAATTCCAAGATTCAAGAGAGACTTCAAATCATTAAGAACAACCAAGAATCTAAAGTATGATTTAAAAATAAATGGTATAACTTCAAGATTCAAGTAGGTTGTGGGATGAGATTTTGATGATAGGAAGCTTGAAATCACCTGAATACACCTTGGAAACACCTTTGTATCTTCACACCACTTGAAACATGCTTGAAAGGAGCTTTGATCTTGAGGAACAAAGTTGGAAGGATGGAAATGGTGGAGGTGATGGTGTGGACGGTTCAAAGGGAGAGAGAGAGAGAGAGGTGAAGATGGAGGTTGAGTGTTGAGTGAAATATGGAGTGTACTTATAGAAAAAAAAATCTAAATAAAATCTTATAATATCCAAGAATATCAAAAGAAATCAAAAAATATCAATTCAAATCTTGAGAGATTTTGGCAAAATATTTTGGTGATCTTGGTGGGTCCCCTAATATGACCGTAAGTTACATAAAGGGGGGGTAAAGTGTAAGTTTTGATGGTATATTAGTTAAAAACAGGTGTTTAACTGGATACCGGGTATTTTATCTAGCGTTTAAATCTCGGTTTATGCCGTTCTAAATTATTTTTATTATTCTATAAAAATAATCTCGCCAAAATATTACTGAAATAAATTTCAGTTGCCAAGACTGGCTGCGTTGTCTGCGTTTTGCAGTAGAAGCACTGTGTCACGCAGAAACACGCGGTACGCGCTTAAACTTGAAAAATAACGTTTTTAAGCGTTTTGATTTATTTTTCAACACGGAACTGATTAATAATAAATTTTTAATCATAACAGAATACTTTTGGGATTTAAATATTATCCAGGCGGTCACTAACGTTCGTTTCGCAGTTTTGTCGCAATTAGTTCTTTAGTTCAAATAAACATGTTTTCGCCATACCGAATCCTTCGAAACTTATTTCTAAGTTATGTAAAGGATATTTAGGGTATGTTTGGCTTATGTCACAGTTCCGGAGTGTACGTCGCGTTAAACTGATTGCGTTTACGCACCAGTTTGCGTATAACATTCCAGAAAGTGATTTAAAGCTTAAAATCGGAATCGAATCAAATTGTAAAATCATTAAACACAATTGCACATATAATAACACCAAAACACATATAATGACACCAAAGCATATTGTTTTATTGATAACTGACATTGTTTTACATTATACGATGATTACAGAACACAGTTGTCATAGTCTCCCCTACTTTAGGAAATTTCGTCCCGAAATTTTATTTAGAGGAAATTTGTGAAAACAAATGCGGATATTTCTTCTTCATCTGGTCCTTACGTTCCCAAGTAAACTCGGGGCCACGTTTAGATTCCCAGCGATCTTTGACCAAATGAATCTGTTTGTTCTTCAACTGTTTGTATGTACGGTCCACTATCTCCACAGGTTTCTCGACAAAGTGCATCGTTTCATCAATTTAAATCTCGTCGAGAGGAATGTGAAGATCAACATCAGCTAAACACTTTCGCAAATTGGACACGTGAAAACTCGGATGAACATTTCCAAGCTCTGGAGGTAGCTCTAGTCGATAGGAAACCTTTCCAATTCTTTCAACAATCTTAAATGGTCCAACATATCGTGGTGCAAGATTTCCTTTCTTTCCAAATCTCACCACTCCCTTCCAAGGTGACACCTTGAGTAGGACACGGTCTCCGACTTGAAATTCTAAGGGCTTGCGTCGCATATCCGCATAACTCTTTTGACTGTTTCGAGCTGTCACAATGTTAGTGCACTACGTCTATTGACTTCGTCTTGTATCATGTAATAGGATAGGATAGGATTATCTGTACCCAAGGTTCAAGAAACAGATTTTCAAGATATTGGAGGTGATTCCGCTTGAAAGTGCAAGGAGTCATTTCAAGCGAAATCAGAACTATCTGATTCCGCTTGAAACCACCCTTGACCATTTCGAGCGGAATCAGCCTACTATATAAAGGGCACTTGTCATTTCATTTGGCACATGCTTCTGGATTTGTAACAAAGTGCTGCCAAAATCTGTTCAGGTTGTAATTGATGTTATAAACAATATAAGTGACAGATTTAAGAATATCAAGTTGTTTCCACGTCCGTTTCACTTATTCCGCCTTTGAATCGGATTACAAGCTCTTTTGAACGACTCGTATGGGTCCAACAACGATCCTACAAGTGGTATCAGAGCTCAGGAAGAAGAGTTTAGCTTGATATCATATATTTGCTGACTTCTACACCTTCTTTTTCAATCTGAACAAGTTTCTACGGTCAAAATGGTCTGGGTTTTTCACCGAACATGCAAAACAGTATAATAACAAAGCCTTGAAAGTTTGAGACCAAAATACGGATTAAAAATGACAAAAATTGGACAGAAAGCTGATTTCGCTTGAACGAACAAACAGATTCCGCTTCAAATATTGGTTCCGCTCGAAAATAGCTTTTGATTCCGCTTCAAATCAGCTATTTCGCTTGAAAATCGGTCTGATTCCGCTAGTGGTGTTATTCAAGTGATTCCGCTTGAAGAATAGATCTGATTCCGCTCGAATTGTTATTCAAATGATTCCGCTCGAAAGTTGGATTTTATTTGAGTCTTGATTTCGCTTCAATAGTTGATTTTGCTTGAAGGATAAATTTGGGATTTCTTTTTATTTCGCTTGAAAACAGGATTTTCGTGTCGAGATCATTTCACATCAATCAAGTGTCAGTCTGTTTCAAAATATTTGATATTGTTTGTACTGATTGTGTTTGTTTGATTGTATTTGTTCAGGATTACATCATGGCTGAAGAATTTTACAACACGTTTTTCAACGCGTTCACATCCGATTCTTCCGAAACATCAATGGTTACACCTAAGTCAATCACAAAAGTGGTCAATGAAAACATTAATCATGACAATTTTTATGGGACTTATTCCAAACCACCCAAGCTGGATAATATTGAAGATTATACTTGGTGGAAAGAACGGTTTCTTAACTGGGCAAAAGCATACGCTCATGAAAGCTGGTTTTGTCTAGAGTTTGGATATGAGAGACCAAAAGATGACAAAGGAGAGGAAATTCCTTTGAAGAAATTAGGAATTGAAGACAAAAAAGAATTCTCGTCTGAACAGAGAATGATTGCGTTGATCCAGTCGGCTATTAGAAATGACATTTTTGCATTACTTAATCATGATAGGTCTTCGAAACCTGTCTGGGAAGCTTTACGAGTTAAAGCTGAGGGGGGTAAACAGATCAAAAAGAACAAAATTGCTTTACTAAAGAAAGAATTCGATCTATTTGATAGTTTAAAAGGAGTGACATTGAGGCAAATGATTGAGAGATTTTGTCATTTAAAAACTGAACTTGAGAGGTTTGAGATTGTGAAAACAAGAGAGGAAATTATCAACAAAGTGATTGAAGCGTTACCACGAGCTGATCAGTGGCAAACATTTGTTTTTATATTGAAAAATGATGATTTATATGATACGATTTCTCTTGATGCATTGTTTGAAAAGATAGAGAGTCATGATCTGGAGCTACAAAAGCAAAGCAAGATGACTGGTTCTTCACATCAACAGAATGTTGGTTTATACTACAAAGGCAGTGTACCTTCAGAGAAAGGTGTTGGTGCACCAAAGACAGCATTCAGTGGAGAGAAGATGAAAGAACCTCAAACAACTTCATCAAATTACAATTTTGGATATCATTCTTCTTCAAAATCAAATTCTGATGAAACTGAGGAAATTATGTGCAACATTGCTCTGAAACTGAAGAATTCTCCGTCGATAAGTATCAATGCAGCTAAGCAGCAAATGAGTTTCCTTGCATCTGTTCTGGAGTCATATGAAGGTCTTGTAGCTGGCAAAATTGGAAACTCAGAATTGACTAAAGAAGACTATGACCAGATTGATCCGGAAGAAATGGAGCTCATAGATATTCGTTGGTGTTTAGCAAGCTGCATCCGAAGAGCTCAGAGATACATGGAGATTACCGAGAAGCAATCATTGGGTGGTCCGTCAACGAAGCTTGGATTTGACAAATCCAAAGTGACCTGCTTTAGATGCAAGCAAAATGGTCATTTTAAAAGAGAATACAGAAATTCTGAAGTTGCTGAAGGAAATGAACGTCCTTTCAACGATGATTATTATAGAAAAGCGATCTACCACCGAAGCAAAGAAGAGCCGAAATTGATTGAAGATAAAACCAAATCAAGAGCTTGTTTTGTAATTCAAGATGATGAAGGTTTTGACTGGAGCTCAATTTGTCCAGAAAAAAGATCGTTTGGAGAATGTTCGAAAAACAGCTCATGGCAAAGCTATAACATAGGAAAGAAAGTTTGTTTTTGTTGCTGAGATTCAAGATGAAAACAAAGACAAAGATACAGCTGAGATCAAAGTGAAAACCAGAGAAGAGATTCTGGAAGAAAAGACCTACATAGAAAGAAACATTGTGTTGAACATAATGGATGAAATGCAGGAAGAGTATGAGATTGATGTCAGCAGCAAAAGATGGGATAAGAAGAGAGAATGTTACTTCAACAGAGAAGGAGAACCAGTTGTTCCAAAGAAAGACATAATCTTTGATGATGTTCTTCTCATAATACCTTTGAGAGCTGAATACTATAGAAATGTGATGAAAGATGACACATATGCTAAAAGGCATGAAAAGGAGATCAGATATGCCATGACATCGTGTCTGAGAAAAAGGGATGAAGAGAGAATGAAGAAGAGTGTTGAAGAAATGGTGAACAATCTGAAGAAGGTTGCTGAAGAGGTTAAAGTAGAAGCTGTTGAAGTTGAGGTTGTGAAGGAAATCAAAAGTGAAGAAGTTGAGATGAATGAAGAGGTTAAGAAAGCTGTTACTGAAGAACAGCAGATTGGAGAAGAGGTGAGGAAAGAAAAAGAAGAAGAAGTAAAGAATGAAAATTTGGAAGCTGGTAATGTTGGTGATGAAGTCGGTGTTGAAGAAAAGCAAGATAATGCTGATCAGAAGCAAACTGAGGCAACTGCATCAAACACCGAAGTGCCAATCACTGAGCTACATTCTGATTCTGAAATCTTAAAAACGATTGATCAGTGCAAAAAATGCATGGAATCATGCAGAGCTTGTACTGAAAAAGATGAGCAATTCAAAACAAGAGATCTTGAATTCACTAAAATTGAAAACATTTTTAAAGAAAAATGCAAAGAAATGCTAGAAAAAAGAAAAAGTTTTGAAAGAAAATGATGAAAAACTTTCAGAAAAATGTAAAAATTTAGAAACAGAAAATGAAGTTTTGAAAGAAAATGTTTCTAAAATGACAGAAGAATGTTTACAAAAAGAAATTGCTTGTCAAGAAATGAAGAAAGAATATGACTCAATGAAATTAGCATATCATATTACGAAAGAGTCATATGAAAAAGTGAAAGATGAAATGAAATATGCTCAATCAAGAATGAATTATCTTTCTGAAACAACTAAAGAACTTAAACGAATGTATTCAATAAAACAAGATGTTGTTAATTCCTATATTGAGGATGTTGCTAAGCTAAAGCGACATATTGCTGATCTAGAACAGGATAACAACAAGTTAAAGAGTTATCACGTGTCGTCATATGTGCTTGAACGTATTTTCAATATAAAACTGGGAGATGGTGAGTCTGAGAAAAACAAGAAAGGCATTGGCTCAGAGTTTCATCAAGTTCCACCACCGGGAAAATTTGCATTTTATGATGATGAAAAGGTCGAAAAAGCTTTCAACATGGTAGACCAATTGCCAGACAACATTGACATAACCTATTTCAAATCTGATGATTCTCTTGATTCAGAGGTGGTAGGTAAAGTCGTTGAAAGTGTGTTGAAAGAAGAGTTGGTTGATACAGGTAAATCTGAATCACAGGATGAAGATGAAGGAAATCTTCATGATAGTTATCTGAAAAACACAAAATCCGAGAAAAGTTTGAATGATGATTCAAAAGGATTGGTTTATACCATGATTGGATCGGACAAATTGTTCTTAGATGTTGTATTCCCGATTCAGAATGTGATTTCAGAAAAGGTTGATAAAGTTTTCTAAATGGTTGAGATTGAGAAGTCTGAGATTTCAAAGTTTGCTGGTAAGAGTCATAGAGGTTCATATAACAAACCTAGTTTCAAGAAGAAAAACATGAAGGCTGGTTTGGGTTATAAGAAGAAACAGAATTGGAAGAAAAATGAAGTGCCAACTTATCAAGCAAAAATGAGTTTTGTTCAAGGAGACAGTTTAGAAAAAGAAAAAGAACTTAAAATTGGACAACAGTCTATTGAAGAGTTCCTAGCTCAAAAGAAAAAGCAACAACCACAGGTCAAAGATGTTTCCAAGAGAACATGTTTCAAATGTGATCAAATAGGACATCTTGGACGAAAGTGTCCAAATCTGAAACCTGTGGATGTTGACAAAAAGAAGCTTGAAAATGTTGAGAAACAGAAATCTGAGAATGAGAAACAAAGGTCAAACAGATTTGATTCAAAACAAACTTGGAGGTACAACACAAACAAGTTTGTTTCGAACCAAACTTGGAAATCAAACCTAAATAGGTTCGATTCGAGACAGACCTGGAATTTTCACACACCCAGAGTCAGAACAACTCAAAGTTGGAAAACAACTGTTGATATGACAAAACCACAAGAGTTTTGGAAACCAAAAATTGTTGTTCAAAAACAAAATGTTCAAAAAGATTCACATTTTTACAAAAGAGGTACTCCGAAAGGTCAAAAATGGAATGCTAAGAAACAAATGAATTTGGTAAAAGATGAAAAAGTTGAAGTCAAAGTTGAGAAAGTTTTTGATGAAAAAGATTTTCCGAAATTGAATGATACATATTGTGTTGAAATGCCTAAGGTCCAACAGACCTAGGCTAAATTGTTCAAGTAATCAAGTAGTTTGATTGTGCAGGTGCTCAACAAAATCAAAGATTGTGAGAATGGAAGTTGGAGCAGTCTGACACAACAAGGAAAAGAGGTTGCTAGATCCTGTGTTGGTTGAAACAGGGAGTTTATTTGTTTTTTTGTACATAAATAAACAATATTTCAAAAATCCTAAAAATTGAAAAATTTTGAAAAACCAAAAATTTGTTTTGATTGAATACGCCGAAACCCTCACGGCTAAACAAACATTATTAATTTCACAAGATTGAAAAACGGTTTTCAAACTGTAAAATATCAATGTGTTGTAAATCATGGGGGTACGTTATATTTTTTTTTTTTTGCAAAACAGAGTACAGTTAGCAGAAAATGGATGGCGAGACAAAGCTATCAGCATCGTGTTGTCAAAAAAAATTTAAAAATGATTTTGCATTTTAGGGGGAGAAATATTGTTAGAAAATACAAAAACATTTGAAAATTTGAAAATGACAAAAACATGATAAAAACATATTGGCAAAAAGACAAAAACATTAAAAATGAAAATTGAGTTTTTGTGTAAAAAGAGGAAATGATAGTACATCAGTAGACAGTTACAGTACGCTAAAGAATTGGAAAGTTAAAATGTATTAAACGATCTCACCGTGGATGTGTCGGTATCTTTTTATACATTTAGTAAACTTTTTCAGGATATAAACCTAAATTCAAACTTGCTTATTTCGTGGGGAACACTACTTGGATATATAGGTAACCCCTGAAATCTCGTTTGAAAGGTCCCTCTTTCTGAGATACTAGGTCTTTATGCTTAGTGATATCTGGGGTATTATTCCGGGACTTCTGCTGAATGGAAGTTCTGACCTAGTCTCCGAATAATACTTTCCGCATTGCTTGAAACATAGCACAGCCCTCAGCAAAATGATGAGACAATAAAATTGCTAATCAATGATGTTGTAAAAAAGATCTTCTAAAGGGGACACACCTAAAGTCAAACCGGAGTTCTCTGCTGAACGGAAGTTCTGACCTGAGCTCTTATGGTTTCATAATTTATTCCCCTTACAGATATCATCTAGGTATACTCACCTGTAAGACTGAATATTGGGATCTGGATATGGGAGTATATTCAAGAGGTGGGACACATGAATGAGTTTAAGTTCTTAATTCATCTAATTCGTATCCTGAATCAGTTGAAATTTGTGTGAAAATTTAAGTGGATCAGTATATCGACAATCTAAGTGAATTGTTTAATTCTTAATGTGTAACTAAGCTCAACGGTAATTGTGACTTGTCAAAAACTGATATGATCCTCTGACGCATACTCAAACAAAAAAATTATCTGTAAATATGTTTGTACATATTTCATTATTGCTTTATATTTTCAGAAAATTCAAAAAGATTTTTGATTCTGCTTTATTTTCGACAACTGATGTCTGGGATGCTGAGTTTCAAAATCTAAGTAAGCTGATTGTGTTTCTGAGAATAAAACAAGTTCATTAATTTGAAACTTGAATTTAAAAAATCAAAAATCAAAAACAGTTTGTGATATCTCCAAGGTCATTAGTTTGGACTTGGATGATTAACTGTGGGGGATTTGGATGTTTATATTGTTATAGAGCTAGTTTCCGATACGATTCGATGAAACTGCCAAATTCATGAAATGTGATTTAGAAAGTTTAAGTTTCCAGGTTACGATTCCTGGAAGTTTAAAATGTTGTTACTTATCAAGTGTATGAGCGTTTGTAGGTAGTCCAGATTACGATCCCGAGAGCAGAGTCTGAGGGGGAGTCTGAAGACAAGCTTGAAGCGAGGAGGAGCTTGTAGATGGAAAGCTAGGTGACGATCCCAAAGCACGGAAGCTTGACGAAAGGGGGAGCCTGAAGCTGATGGAAGAAGAGAAGGATTGATGGATGCTTATAATGTTACAATTTGGATGAGAAACCAGAATGATCAAGACCGAAGATGTGTCATGCTGAAGACTAGACACTGAAGACTTCGTAAATATCTGAGGGGGAGTCTGTTAGCACTACGTCAATTGACTTCGTCTTGTATCATGTAATAGGATAGGATAGGATTATCTGTGCCCAAGGTTCAAGAAACAGATTTTCAAGATATTGGAGGTGATTCCGCTTGAAAGTGCAAGGAGTCATTTCAAGCGAAATCAGAACTATCTGATTCCGCTTGAAACCACCCTTGACCATTTCGAGCGGAATCAAGGTAATGAATCAAAATAATGTATCGCGAAGACATACTCGCCTATAAGTGAACACTCACCCCAAGAGTTCCCAGGTAAGAGTGACTGGTCCGATTATGTGGATTTGTACGAACACTCTAGCCTTAGACAGAAAACTCAGGGTACAGGCATTCACTCTTCCAGTTTGCACGTGTTCACATTATTTAGACCCAAACTTTGACGAGATTTTGAAAACTCAGAAGGCACTAAGCCAAAAATGAGTCAAACTGTCACCTAAGGGTAGGTGACGGTTTTGTTTTTAAAAAAAATTCTAAATGCAAATCAACTTGCGTTGGGGTCCTAGAAAGTTATAGTCTAGGTTAAAACATTACTAATAACCTAATTCCCTATAACCTTTGGCTCTGATACCAACTCTTCTGTCACACCCCGACCACGTAAAACAACAAACCGTGGCGGAAACGTCGGGGAGTGTTGTAACACAATTATTGTTTCAAACCATGGATACAAAGAGTCTCGTTTTATTAAATATTAAACATTGTCTTAAAGTTAAACAAGCAAGTCAAACATAGTCTATCATCGTTATTAAATCACTAAGGCCTCGTCCAGTCCTAAGTGAGCATGCATCCTATTCGCAATCAACATTAAGCAACATCACCTGAAACATATGTAAAAACAAAGTCAGCAAAGAAATGCTGGCGAGCACATAGTTTTTGTGTGAGTGTCAGATTCATGGCTGGTTTACATGTTGAAATGTCTCGTACAACTTTGTTAATCGATATTAGAAATCTTGTTTTGTAAAATATTTGTATTGTAAAATGAATAACCAAATCAAAACAGGTTGGTTATAATTTATAAACCTTGATGCCATGAATCTTAACCCAAAACATTTGTTTAAGTAACCAAGTCGTAAATCATTCTGGTAATAAAGCTCGTATGGTTTATATAGTTTCGTAAACATCGTTGTGTGACATCGTTTAACTTGTTCGCCCAAGTGAACTAAATAACGCCACGGTATGTAATATGATAAAATCACTTATATATAAGAAGTACCAGCGGCGTATCTACCATGCTTTTATCACATTACACCCGTCCCGTTATCTAAACACTAACCAAAAACCAATCATTCGTTCGAATCGTTTATGTGACGACCCGTAATCTTTAGGTGTGTCCTTATTTCCGAATCACTTTCAGTTACGACTGGGTTGCATTGTAGCTAGGTATGCTCGCGCGTTTATTTGTTTAACTCGGTTAAGTTTGGTGTTAGCGTTTTAATTAAACGATTGTTAACCTGGAACGCATCTTCACGCGTACACCTTGAAATATTGTTAATTTGGACTTTGCATTGGGCCGGTTAGATGTGAGTCCATATACACACACCTCTGAAGCCTATCTATTTACGTTTGGGCCTGATTGAGCCCGAGAGGGTTAGTTGTTTGGGGCCGGTTGGTATTTCAGCATGTCTACATGCTTAGTAGCGTAACACATTAACATCAATATACCAAAACCCTACGCTACCCTAAAACACACGATCGCAGTGGGCAGACCCCCCTCTCGCAATCTTCTCCTCCCTTGTATTGCGGCGACAGTAGGACTCTCCCCATATTCGAAGCATCATCTTCTTCCATTGAGTCCTTGGTTAGTAACTTCGTATTCGTATTAAATCTGATTTGTTTGATCTTGTGGTGTGTGTGCTTGATTGACAAAAAGTGTGTACATATGTTCTATGAGGACTAGGTGTTATGTATGATTGTGATTCTTGGATGATCATGGTTGATTAGTGGATAGATTCGTGACTATTGTTGTGGTTTATGCTTGCCTGTGATGTTATAGGGTTAGGGTTGCATGAACTTATGATAAAGAACCATTGATACACTTGCGTAATAAGAACAGAATAGTTATAATATTTTAGTGTTGCATTAATCGATGATGCAAATCAGAAATTAGAACGGTTAAAACGAAAGTGTTGATGAGATGATGACCGGTTATTATATGTTGGGCAGTTATAGGGAATTTTGCTATTTGTATGGGATTATTAGTTGCATGATCTTAAGCCATTATTAATGATAAGGTTGAATTATGGGCGCACATGTGGAGCAGACCTGCCACGAATCAATTGGGTTACACACATGTTGGCACGATGCATTGAATTAACAGAATATATATATCATTGTTTGACTTAAATTAAACATAGGAATTGGTGTGGTTGTTTGTGATTTGACTCGCATGTGCCTCTTGAAGTGTGTGTAGGGTGATGTGTATGTTAATAAGTATTGGCAATGTACTGTTATTGCATGTGAAAGTGATGATCGGCCCATGTGACAACGTAATGAGCGGCCCAATCATGTATCTTTAGAGTTTATCAAGGTTGCATGTAAGGATCTACTACACACATTAACCCTTGTCGGCCATTGCTTACATACTTCTTGTGTATTTAGTTGTGAAGTTAAGTTTGTTGTTGAATGATTATTGCCTATCTGTTAACGATGTTAATTAAGATCGAGAAAACATGACTTGCTTGTGATGAATACCTCACCTAACTATTAAGTACTATCATGAAACATGTATGTGACTAGTGAACCTATATGTTATGTGTGTTATGAATGATTGTTATCTATTGTGCGATAATCCTTGCTACGATTACACACCATGAACATGCGTGAACAACGTGAACGTATTCTGATTCCGTGTACATGAACATCATAGGCATTGAATGATTATGTGTGAACAAGTAACTAATCCTACCGAGCAAACCAAGGTGAGTTCACTACATTCGAGCATGCGTCCTAGTGGTTGGGGACAGTCAGTGGGTATTCCGTGGAGGGATAAGTCTTTTGGGTAAAAACGGGTATAATGGTTAATATTCTCACCTATCATTCTTGTAAGTCCCTTATGTTGTTACCTGGAGGGTAACGGGTATTAGTTGGTAGCGCTACTTAGGTTTGGCACCCTCACACCGCTCCTAGAGAGGACGGATGTGAACTAATGACCCAGTCGGGCCCAGTACTGGATAGGAGTACGTGGGAAAGGGCAGTCATGTACTTCAGGAGCCGTCTTGTTCGGAATAGAGATATTAACAATATTACTTGCATTGGTTATTGAACTGTTTTACACTCAACTGGTAACAAACGTTTTCTTAAACTGTGGACTCGCCAGCTTTGTCTGATACACTTGTTACATGCTCGCAGGTCGTTAGGTGATTGAAACAGGAGCTTGCTGGCTGGAGAGCAAGAGTGGTCATGGTCATACCGACGGGATTATTTGTCAAATACTTATTTATTATAATTGATTCGTATTTACCTTATGATACTTTAATGCTTCCGCTGAACTTGTGATTTTGAATAACTTATGATTGGAATTGTTATTACTTAATTGATGGAACTTTATTACAACTTGTGATTCAATGTAATTAGTGGCTCATTGCTAGTAGTCACACGCCTAACAGGGACACTCCCTAGATGGTAATTTGAGGGTGTGATTTTATTAATCAAAAACCCACAAAATACATAAGTTTCTCCGATACTTAGAATTTTCACATAACTTTGAGTTTTCTCGAAAAGTTATTATTTTTTATTATTTTGGTGTATTTGTATATATATATATATATATATATATATATATACTCAAGCGTAATACACATAATCTAGTCAACACTAGCACATCATCATACACATATTGTAATACACATAGCACATTGTAACACATAAAATTTACTTATGAACAACCCATTCTAGTTATGTCGAAAAACACTTATTTTAGCGATTCGGTTTCATTTTCGGGCGTCGGAAGTCACGTATGACTAACCGAACACCAAGTAAACTTAATATAAGTTAAAATACTTGTTTTTATATTAAAAATTTCAGTTTGGTTACTGATCTAAAACAGTTTAATAAAAATTCTCCGAAAAGGCGATTTTTAACCGTTTTACCGCATAGTTTTGCATCAAACATTACCCGAACCATCCCAAATTGAAACGACTTGAAATTTTAACATAACCCATGTTATTTACTGAAGAAAATAATGGTTATATTCATGATAGTGCAGGTCTTAAGTAAAGCACATAAATTATACAAATTTCACATATTTTACCACTTTTTAAGCTATATGTACAACACGCAAAGCTATCAAACCTATGTCAAAGTCTCATGCCATTATAATACATCAAATAGGGTCATTTTTAGTGCTTATAATCTGTTCAAATTCAGTTTTGTCATACAACCATTTTTTATCACTTCTTGAGCTCTAAATCAATATATATTCACATGTACAAGTGTCTAAAGTATACTATCATAACATCAACATTTTATATGGGTTTAGATGCATCAAATATGTGATTTATTCATGTCATTTGCTGATGTACTTGAACATTTAACATATCATACTTAGATCATCAATCACTTGCATTTTAACTATTATTTAAGAACAAGCAACAATCTAAACATGTACTTCAAAATAAAGCTCAAAACTCATACACACATGTATATGTAAGTATATACGGTCATACACATATATATATCACCACCATTTTTATTTGTTTCTAGACCCCTTTCTTTTAGATTTCAAGTTTAGTGAAAATTTCCAAGATTCAAGAGAGACTTCAAATCATCAAGAACAACCAAGAATCTAAAGTATGATTTAAAAATAAATGTTATACCTTCAAGATTCAAGTAGGTTGTGGGATGAGATTTTGATGATAGGAAGCTTGAAATCACCTGAATACACCTTGGAAACACCTTTGTATCTTCACACCACTTGAAACATGCTTGAAAGGAGCTTTGATCTTGAGGAACAAAGTTGGAAGGATGGAAATGGTGGAGGTGATGGTGTAGAAGGTTCAAAGGGAGAGAGAGAGGTGAAGATGGAGGTTGAGTGTTGAGTGAAGTATGGAGTGTACTTATAGAAAAAAAATCTAAATAAAATCTTATAATATCCAAGAAAATCAAAAGAAATCAAAAAATATCAATTCAAATCTTGAGAGATTTTGGCAAAATATTTTGGTGATCTTGGTGGGTCCCCTAATATGACCGTAAGTTACATAAGGGTGGGGGTAAAGTGTAAGTTTTGATGGTATATTAATTAAAAACAGGTGTTTAACTGGATACCGGGTATTTTATCTAGCGTTTAAATCCCGGTTTATGGCGTTCTAAATTATTTTTATTATTCTATAAAAATAATCTCGCCAAAATATTACTGAAATAAATTTCAGTTGCCAAGACTGGCTGTTTTGTCTGCGTTTTGCAGTAGAAGCACTGTGTCGCGCAGAAACATGCGGTACGCGCTTAAACTTGAAAAATAACGTTTTTAAGCGTTTTGATTTATTTTTCAACACGGACCTGATTAATAATAAATTTTTAATCATAACAGAATATTTTTGGGATTTAAATATTATCCGGGCGGTCACTAACGTTCGTTTCGCAGTTTTGTCGCAATTAGTTCTTTAGTTCAAATAAACATGTTTTCGCCATACCGAATCCTTCGAAACTTATTTCTAAGTTATGTAAAGGATATTTAGGGTATGTTTGGCTTATGTCACAGTTCTGGAGTGTACTTCGCGTTAAACTGATTGCGTTTACGCACCAGTTTGCGTATAACCTTCCAGAAAATGATTTAAAGCTTGAAATCGGAATCGAATCAAATTGTAAAATCATTAAACACAATTGCACATATAATAACACCAAAAAACATATAATAACACCAAAGTATATTGTTTTATTGATAACTGACTTTGTTTTACATTATACGATGATTACAAGACACAGTTGTCACAACTAGTGTCTGGGGAAATCTCAGTGACAGGGATCTCAAAAAGTGGGATAGTAACAGGGTCCTAGTCTAGCCTTTCATCACCATGGGCATCATCAAAAGGACCGTTAACCAGCAAATCAACGTCAACGTCAATCAAATCATAAAAAGGCAAATCCTCGAGAGGAATGGCCACCAAAAGAACGGGTGCGATGATCGGTGTCACGTCATGCTCATCCTCGGGAGGATCGATGATACGATGATCATGGAAAGGAATGGAAATAGCAAATGGATCCTCGTCTGGAATGCCATTAGTAGTGGGTGTATCATCTCCCAAGCTGGGCAACGCAAACGGCTGGAAATCGTCATTGTCGTCGGGCATCATCTCTGGGTCACTCTCCCCTGAGCTAATAGCCATAGGGTCGTCAGCATCGGGCAATCCACTCTCGGATGATGACATAGTGTCTGTATCAAATAATTACAATATATGCACATATATTAACTACTATCATTAAGTATGCAATCAAGCTCAATGCATCATGAAATCATGTAATCGTGTATCCCTATCAGTCCTCACAAATCCTTTCTATCCTTCCTAGTCTCCCAGACTAGACCACCCAGTCTCCCAGACTAAACCACCTAGCCTCCCAAACTAACCCCCCAGTCTCCCAGACTGAACAACCTAGTCTCCCAGACTAAACACCCAGTCTCCCAGACTGAACTACCTAGTCTCCCCGACTAAATTACCTAGTCTCCCAGACCGAACTATCTAGTCTCCCAGACTAAATCACCCAGTCTCCCAGACTGAACTATCTAGTAATTGTGCATTGTGTTTCTTGTCTTTTATTTTGTAAAAATGTTTGTTTTCCTGGATCTGGGCGTTTTGTGTATGCAATGAAAACATGCTGTAGAAATATTTTTGTGAGAGCCCTAATGATTGTAGTCTAGACTAGAGAAGGAATCCTAGTTCGCTACAATCGAAGCTCTGATACCAAACTGTCACACCCTGACTTTTGCGGAAGCGTGATTATGTGTGACTTGCTTAATATCATTGCATTCAATCATAACAACAACTATATGATAAAACTAAAGATGTTCATCCATTAATTAAGTTTAGAAGTATTACAATAACATTTGTTTTTCAAACCAAGCGCAGACTTCAAATCCCAAAATACAGATCAAACGACTGTTTTAGAGTTCCATAAGAACCCAACAAAAGACGTTAAATAATATCAGGTTTTGAAAGATGAGTCTTATCCAGGATAAGACACATTATCCAAACCCTCAGACCACGGATGACATCTTTTATTCTCAACATAACTTGAAACATTCCCAACGCCCGCCAGATCCACCTTTAATTTCCTGAAATACATGTAATTTGAAAACATCAACAAAGTTGAGCGAGTTCATGTGTGTGCTTGTGAATAAACCTTTGAAATATTTGTAAGTATGTTTATATGTGAAAATGAACAGATCAATTAATGGTTTGCAAGACCATCAATATGTGTGCAACGGTGTAGGAAGGCTCAATCCTTTGCGTATTTCGCACCGGGCCTCCCGGATGGAACGACATAGTCACCACATGAGCCAACTCACGGACTCATGTGTGGGGCTCGCAACACCCAAATAGATCTATCACTCATGCCCCTCGGTCCTTCTAAAGGATTAATGGTATCAAGCTAATGCCTACCCTTTCACATGATCTAGCAGTTCATTTCATTTGTAAACCTTTTGAAATCATAATCATTTATAACATGTACTTCACCCCCGAAGTCGTAAAACGAAAACAGTTAAAAGAAAAGGGGGGACATGAACTCACTGTCTTGCGTCTTCAGCAATCGTAACTCGAGCTTATCCGGTGAACACGACTACCTACAACGTACTAATATCTATTAGACGAACGGGCCGTGCCTTGACTTAGTATTAATGTTCTTGAGTTACGTTTCTTTTGTGTCTTCGATATTATTCCAAGTCACATAATTATTTGTTAAAATAATTAATATTTTAACTTAAATTATATTTATAAATTTTGGAATAATCGTTGAACAATATTATTGTAATAATACTTCCCAAGTATTTTCACTTGTATTTCTTTCCTAAGGATGGGGGTATCTTATACATGTATATTTTGCCATGTTTTGGAGTCGTATTCCGGTGTGTGCTTATACGTACGAGGATACGTATTTTTATTGTATTTATTAAGTATTCTTTATATTAATTTCGTATTATCTTTTCCGGAATAGTATCCTCAATAAAAATCCTATATGTATACTTCCAAAATATATACTTTAAGGAATATTACTTGGAAAAATTATTTATAATTTTTCTTTGGCAAAAATATTTGTATTCTCTTATAAATTCCAAAAATAATAGATTTTCAAGTCCACTTGAAAAATATATATATATAAACTCATTTTTCCCAAAAATATTGTATCTCATGTTTGTGTAAGAAAAATATATATTTCTTATAAATAATATATCTTCTAAACAAATTTCAAGAAAATATATATTTATACTTTGTCAAAAATAATATATCTCTCCTTGTCAAAAATAGGATATACTCTTGTGGTAATTGTAAAAATTATATTTTGTTTTCTTGGTGTCCCGAAATATTATTTACCCAATATACTTTGTGAATAAATTTCGGATTATCTTTGTAGGTCTCATTTCATAGTTCGGTTCTTCAATATTTTTGTGTAAGCTTGTATATTTATTCTTTGGAAATTTAGTAATATTTTGGATAGTAATTTCTTGGTATTTTGTGAGTTATAATATTTCAAGTCCTAAAATAATATATATTTTTGTAACAAAAATTATGGCAAAGTTTGTGTGGAAAACTCATGGTTAAAATACACTTGTAAATATTTGTTTAAAAATATTTTTCTAAGTGTTTATATTTTTAGAAAATTTTGCCATAGTTTCCCCTAAAAATGGAGGTTTCCATGCTTTCAAGCATATCATTTTCTTTTGTAAAAATCATCACAATCAATCACAATCAACACTAAACAACTTACACTTACCAATTTTTCCATAAACAAGTAATATTCTACTACTTCATGAACTTGAATATTTGTAAAAATTTGTAGTAACTTACTAGTGTTCTTAGTAAGTCTTGTTACCCTTTAAAATGTAATTAGTTCTTTAAAAACTTCATTTTTTGAAGAAGTTAGAAGTTTACAACTTCAAAACATGTTTTCTAAAAATATTTCTTTATTCATTCTTCTTGTTACACAAGTGTTTATACACTTGTTTAACCACTAAAAATGAGATTTGTTTATGTAAGAACTAAGATCAAATGAATCTTATATTTTTGACTTGGTTCCTTTGAAAAATCATTCATAATTCTTTAGATCTATATGTTTATTAACTCACTTTGATCATTATTTTTCAAGAAAACCTTATGTTCCTTCAAGTTCATGCTTTATGTGTGGATGATCCATCATCCTACAACAATTTCTATTCTTACATCTTGCTAGATTATGTTTTTAATCATTATCTAGCAAGATCTTATGATGATCAACATCATTTCTACAAATAATCAATGATCAACAACCATATCAACTCATATTCATCAAGATTACATCATTAAACAAGCTTATGTTCATGTTTCATGCTTATGATCTTTAGTGTTCTTGATGTTTTTTATTATGATTCATCTTTAACCACTTAAAATAGAAGTAATATAGATAGATCAAGGTTCTTACCACTAGCTCAAGTCTAGGGATGATTCAAGTGAAGAAAATGAGTGGATAAAAGCAAACAAGAGAGGTCCTTCAAGCTTCAAGGCCACCAAGCTCCCTTATATGATCTTTAGCATCTTTGTATACATGTAGATTGTATGAAAGAGATTGGATGATGGTGGGTGTAGGGGTGTTGAGTTTCGGCCGAGAGCTCCAAGGGGAGAAGAAGAAACTTGTGTGTGTTTCAAGTGTGTGAGAAATGAGACTATGAACTCATGTGTTTATTTATAATCCATTCCAAGTCTTTAACCCAAAGTTACTATGTTTTTTATGGAGGAACATGATCTAATTAAAAATTAAAACAAATCAACAAGGTGGGACACATATTGGCCGTGAGCATAGGTGGGGGGTCTAGCATAGGTGGTAACCAAATTAGTTAGGGTTTAGTTGGAATCTAAGTATTTGTTACGAGCTTTGGTTATTAGATATTTTTAGAAGGTGTTATGGTGTTTGGGGACCATAACTAGCTTGGAAATGTTAAAACAGTGTTTCTAGTGTAAATTTGATGTTTCAGGTAGTGTCCGGTTATTCGGTTGGATACTGGTTCATTAAAGTGCTAAATTATACAGTTTAGTGTTCTTTATGTACCCTTTTGTGACACATTCAATTCCCGACACTTAGGAAAGCATTCAGGATCATTTAAGCCTATTTCTGCATAAAATTAGATTGTTAAAATGTTGATTTTTGCTGAATTTTGCTTAATTCAGAACTTTGAGTGAGTTTTAGGCACTTTTCGGCACTTAAACTATCACTAAGAAAGGCAGTTTTATGATCCTTACTTTCCTACACACTACCCCAGTGTAGTACTTAGTTTCTGGCTCATTCTGTACCTCAATGCACTGTCTATCTATTTGCTGAATTCTGTCAGCACTTTCCTGATTTATCAGATAACTGCGCTCACTACACTTAATGCATCATTTAAGGCAATACAGCTTTCATACAGTAATGATATGACATTAAACAATATGTGGTGCACATACATGTATTAAGCAGGAAATCAGAAAGCAGTTAATTGCAATTTAACATAGTCATTAAGCACTAATCATGATTAATTAATTGTACGGATACCTGGATTTTTTACTGTTGTCACACGTTTGAGGGAAAGTTCACATTCTATGATGACGAGAAGGTGGAAAAAGCTTTCAACATGGTTGATTAATTGCCAGATAACATTGACGTAACCTATTCCGAATCTAATGATTCTTGTGATTCAGAGGTGGTTGGTAAGGTCGTTGAAAGTGTTTTGAAAGAAGAGTCGGTTGAAACAGGTAAATCTGAATCACAAGATGAAAATGAAGGTAGTTTTCATGAAAGTTATCTAAAAAATTCAAAATCTGAGAAAAATGCGAATGATGATTCAAAAGGCTTGGTTTATACCATGATTGGATCAGACAAATTATTCTCAGATCTTGATGTCCCGATTCAGAATGTGATTTCAGAAAAGATTGATAGAGTTTTCAAGATGATTGAAATTGAAAAATCTGAGATTTCAAAGTTTGCTGGAAAGAGTCACAAAAACTTTTTATAACAAACCTGGTTGCAATAAGAAAAACATGAAGGCTGGGTTGGGTTATAAAAAGAAACAGAATTGGAAAAGAAATGAAACGCCAAATTATAAGACAAAGATGAATTTTATTCACGGAATAAGTTTTGAAGAAGAGAAAGAACTCAAATTTAGACGACAGTCTAATGAAGAGTTCTATGCTCAGAAAAAGCAACAACAACAGGTCAAAGACGTGTCCAAGAGAACATGTTTTAAATGTGATCAAACTGGACATCTGTTGGATCGTTCCGGTGACCCTAAACAGTTAAGTTGAGTAGTTCATTATCATTTGCAAAGGCGGAATCAATGTAAACGATGTCAAACAGCTTGTTCCTTTCTAATTATCTCTTTATTGATCAATCCTGAGCTTTTTACAAGTTCAAATGACACACGGACAGCACCTCGGCTCAGAGAACAAGATCAGATTCCGTTTAAAATTACACGGCACAACCCTATATATAGACTTGGAGATTTCGCTTAAGGATGTCACAGCCCTGTTCAAGCGGAATCACATGTGTTGATTTCGCTTAAACATGTCTATGTCACTCTCAAGCGAAATTACCTTCTAACACATAAACAATCCCTAATTTCTATCCTGTTGTGCACTCGTTCATCCTATCTAGACATAAGACTCGATTAAGACAAAGTTAACAAACACTAGATGCACCAACAGACTCCCCCCTTGGATGTTGACGAAGTCTTCGGTGTCGAGTCTTTAGTCTTTTTCTCTTTTCAAATTGTCTAACAATGCAAGACTTGATACCAGACGAAGTTGACAGACAAACTGCACTAACAGACTCCCCCTTGGATGTCGACGAAGTTTGTAGTGTCAAGTCTTCATAGTCTTCATCAGTCTTTGCGTTAACACTGTAAAGCTCCTTTAAACTTCTATCAATCTCATTCTACAGACTTCAATTTGATTGTTGATCCAGAATATAAACTCCCCCTTTCGATAAGCTGGAATTTATTTTCTGGTTCAAACTATATACAATTTGTGCCATGAAGTTCTAGCACATCCTCTACCACAACATAAGTTTCACAAATTTATAACATTTAGATTTAAGAAACTTACTGGTAGAAATCATTCATTCATCAATACATATAGTTACATCAAGTTCAAGTAAACGACCTTGATTTACTAATCATATAATCTTTCAAAAACATTTGTATATAACATTCAAAGTTTTTAACAAACTCTTCCCAAACTTGTTCATCATGTTTAGCACTCGAATTTTGAATATCAGCTCTTCAACATCAGTTGTCAAAAATCTTTTTGTATTTTCAAAAATCTATACTAAAACACAATCTTTTTGGGTTTTTGTATTTAGAGAAATGCAGTAAAGAAATATATACAGACAATATTTTTGTGAATTTGTGTAAGAGGATCATATCAGTTCATAAGACAAATCACTAGCACCATTAAGCTTTTATCATTTTAAGTTCTAAACGAATCACATAGATTGACGATATATTTGTCCTCTTAAGCTCAATCTAAAAACTTTCAAAATGCTTACCGATACGTTAAGGTATATTAATTTTGCACTAAGTTCTTATGGACCCCACGATTTCAGCATATCCCCTCATCATGCAATACACTGAATCAAGTAATGCTTTTAAACTTTCATCAACTATGATATGTGCAAAAAAAGCAGAATGTTTAAACATTAACAATCAGGTCGATCTTTCGATACGCAGAGAAAGTCCAATGTTTAAACAAAAAAAGAAAATAAAACAAGTTGAAATTGTTTAGGCTTTAACCACCAGTTCGATACTCCCGTATACGCAGAGGTGATCCAAAGCTTAAACGAAACACCAAAGAAAATAAAGCAGAACATTTAGGCACTAACATCCAGTTCGATACTCACGTATACGCAGAGAATGTCTAATGCTTAAACAAAATAAAGAAATAAAATAAGTTTAAATCTTTGCAAAATAAAATGCACAATCACAGTGATTTTTTCAGCAAGTTGTGAAAGTTCACAAACTTAACGGGTTTTATGTCTTTCAACAATCAGCGATTACCGAGTAGGCACACAATCAAGAAGGACAAAACTAAGTACTATGCTTTCAACCGTGTTTCCCACTAGAACTAGGCTTTTTTTCATTTAAGTTTGTATCGTTATCGCAAATCTACTAGTCTAGCTGAGCCTATCGTCACATCTTTAGTGAAACCATTTATCACATTTGACATTTCATTTCATTAGCATGCTGTGACAGTCCACTGATTTACTATCATTTCCTCTTATTCACAACAAAACTCATTTTTGCTTTTTCAATGTTTTTGGCATTTTCAAATTTTCTATTTTTTTTTTTTTAATTTTTCTCCCCCTAAAATCAAAATATGTTTCAATTTTGATTTTCAAAGGAAAATTTGAAAACAAACTGTACAAGATAAAGTGACAACATGATGCGAATTACTTCAATTCGCCATCCACTGTGCATAAACAATCAGAACTCCCCCTGTTAACAAACTATGGGGCTGTTTGGTAGCCTCTGAATGGTCATTAAGAGGATACCTCTTAATGGAACTATTAAGAATTTTACCAATGAGAAGGTAGGAGAATGTGACATATGATGATTTACCATTCAGATGTTACCTCTTAACCATTCAGACTTGAGGTTACCTCTTATACATTCAGATGTTTTAAACCATTAAGAGGTAGCATCTGAATGGTCATTAAGAGGCTACCAAACAGCCCCTATTTTCCCATTAAGATTTCAAAACACTTAAGTTTGTTTTAATCGAAATGGTTTTTCCGGAAAATTAGTTTTGTTTGACTTTTCACAAACTTGGGGTTTCATCACATTGTTCACCTTTAACCACTTGTCGGGAAAAAATAAATCAAGTACAACTTAATGTCCTTGATTAATTTTTTGTAATTCGAAATATCACAGTTACCAACCTGTGAATTTCTCAAGAAAGATGCCGATTCCTACTCCACGCTTACCAACCTGGGAGTTCCGGCAAGTCAGGTGTTTACTTGAACAGATTCACCCAAGCCTGACCAGCCTTGGGTGATTTTGACAATACAGATTCATCACTTTTTACCTCAATTTGTGGCTCTTCTGACTTTTTCTAGTCAGATTCATTGCCAGATCGTGGCTCCTCTAATTTTAACAAATCAGATTCATCGCCCAAACTTGGCTCTTTTGCTTCTGAAGAAACAAAGTCATTGCCAGAAGATAATTCTTTTGTTTCCTTAGAAACAAACTCATTGCTAGAAGATGGCTCTTTTGTTTTCTTAGAAACAAAATCATTGTCATTTTCTATTGGAACCCAATCCCTGCAATGTTTAACCTTTCCAAATTTATCAACCTTTGACATGCACAATTTTTCATTGTCATTTTTATACTTAAAAACTTTGATAAAGGCTTTATCTGAAAAATCAACTTTCTTTGATTGTTCATCGGTTTGATTAGTTAATTTTTCTTTCTTTATCAACCCTTTTGTCCTCAGATTTGTATCTGATGAGTTCATTTTACTTGACTTTACAGTCGAGTGGAGCAATTCATCAGAACTCTTATTGGATACACCCGGTGTACCCGAGGACAAAATCTTTTCCAAATACTCTCTAACTTTCTTTCTCTTCTTCCTTAGTCGGTCTTTCTGCCCCTGTGATAGCTTCACTTTTTCCTTTTTCTTTTTCTGTCTTTTGGGCTTTTCTTCAATTTCGACTGATTTCTTCACCATTTTCTGAGATTCAGCCCTCAATTTTTCCTTTGATCTCATTGGGCAATCTCTTGCTATGTGACCTATGATATTGCACTCATAGCATCTTCTTATCTTAAAACTCTGGTTCTGGCAGTTAACAGCAATGTGTCCTTGAAAACCACAGGTGTAACACACTCTGTTATCATACCATACACCATTTTCATACCACACACTTAGATCATAGCATTGATTTGCCTTGTGGTAATCATCATTTCTTTGTTTTCTCTCATTGTAATGATTTGGCTTTGAAGAATCTTCATCCCATCTTCTCTTGTAAGCTGAATTTGGCTTTTGAGCACTGTGGTCAAACCTGCACCACTTATTACCAACTTTTTGTTAGTTTTGATTTTTAAATTTTTGTGGTTTTTCATAATGATTGGATGATTGAACTGATGAGCTTTTATTTTTGTTTTGAACATTTTCTGAAATTTTAACTTTTTGTTTTTGTTCTACATTCTTCTTAACAGGTTTTTGCTTAGAGCATTCACCTATTTCAGTAGAGTGTAAAACAGTATCTTGAAACATTTCATTTAATTTCAAAAATATTTTTCTTTTTTCAACTTCATCATCAGTTTTCTCATCACAATCCTCAATTTTGACTTTGTCAAAATTTTTGACATTGTCACTTATTGGAACAGAATTGATCACTTTTGGACATACAAGATCTGGTATAGATGACGAAGTCTCAAAGTCGTTCAATTTATTTTCTAACTCTTCAATTCTATTCTTGGCACATTCAACTGCTTTTTCAAGTTGAATGATTTTCTCAAGATGAGAATTTATTTCTTTTTGTTTTTCAAGATTATTTTTACCAAAAATAGATTTTTCATTTTCTAAAATTTTTATTTTATTTTGAAAATATTTTTCATTTTCTTTCAAATTTTTTACTTCCAATGTCAAACTCTCCACATCCTTCAAGAGTTTGACATTGTCTGCTTCGAATTTTTCGCATTTTGAGCATACAACTTCACATTTTGAAGATTCATCCTTCTTGGATTCTTCATTCTTTGATATTCTCTCTGTCTCTTTCTTGTTTGTTCCTGCAAGAAAATTTTCAATCATATCAGCAGGATTCAAATTTTCATCCAAAAAACAACCTCTTTTGAAATCATATTTCATATCAGATCTTGCGCTAAGACCTTTTCTAATTCTTTTGATTAATTCAAGAAACACATCCAAACTTGTATATTTTGAATTTCTTTCTATTTCATTTATTAACTCTTTCTTTTTATCTTCATTCTTATCATTGTGTTTTCTAAGCTCTCTGATGAAATCATATGGACTGAACTTTGAGAACCTAGAATCCTTTTTCAGTTTAATCATAAATTCATCCCATTCCAAAGGTAAGACATCTGCAAATTTAGATATCTTTTCAGCATCTGATATCTTCATCTCAAACCTTCTCAGACTCTTAAGTAATTCATCATATCGCTTTTCCACATCATTAAACTTCTCAAATTTCCTGCACGAAAAATATTCAAATCTTTCAACCCAAACTTCCTTTTTCACATCATTATCACAACTATACCAATTGTTTAATCTTTCAAGTTTATCGTTTTCCTTTTCGTCAAACATTTTGACCAAACTTCTCGGTATTGAAAAATACAGATTCAAGCGGAATCTGTTCAAGCAAAATCAGCTTTAAGCAAGATAGTTTTTCAAGTGAAATAGCAAATCAAGTTCAAGCGAAATCAGGTTACTTGAAGCGAAATCTCTTATATTGCTTGAATTTTCAAGCAAAACCTGTATTCAAGCGAAATCTGACAACCGTTTCAAGCGAAATGATGAATATGTGTATTCTTCAAGCGAAATCACTCAAAACTTTCAAGAGAAATCAGATTTTCAAGCAAAATCAGACAAGATTCAAGTGTAAGTTCAAGTGAGATCACGATGACATCAGCAATGTTCGAACAGTTTTCAAGCGAAATCAAGTATTTGATCAAGTTTTAAGCTGATTTTAGGTCCAAATCTTTCAAGGATTAGTTAACACTATGTTTCGCTTGATATGTGAGAGTTTCAGGCCATTTCAACCGTAAAATTATGTCCAAATCAGAAAAGAAAGGTAGAAGTGAGAGAATCCGGTAAAATCAAGCTGAATTTGGTATGAACTCCTCGTCCTGAGCTCTGATACCACTTGTTGGATCGTTCCGGTGACCCTAAACAGTCAAGTTGAGTAGTTCATCATCATTTGCAAAGGCAGAATCAATGTAAACGATGTCAAACAGCTTGTTCCTTTCTAATTATCTCTTTATTGATCAATCCTGAGCTTTTTACAAGTTCAAATGATACACGGACAGCACCTCGGCTCAGAGAACAAGATCAGATTCCGTTTGAAATGACACGGAACAACCCTATATATAGACTTGGAGATTTCGCTTGAGGATGTCACAGCCCTGTTCAAGCGGAATCACATGTGTTGATTTCGCTTGAACATGTCCATGTCACTCTCAAGCGAAATTACCTTCTAACACATAAACAATCCCTAATTTCTATCATGTTGTGCACTCGTTCATCCTATCTAGACATAAGACTCGATTAAGACGAAGTTAACAAACACTAGATGCACCAACAACATCTTGCTCGCAAGTGTCCAAATCTAAAACTTGTTGATGTTGAGAAGAAAAAGAAGTCTGATGTTGTAAATCAGAAGTCAACCAAGTTTGATTCAAAGCAAGCTTGGAAGCCAAAAATGTCAAAGGTTGACTCACAACAAACATGGAAACCAGTGACACCCAGATTTAGAACAACACAAAGCTGGAAAATAATTGTTGATGCAACAAAACCAAACAAGTTTTGGAAACCAAAAGTTGTTGTTCAAAATCAAAACACTCAAAATAAATCTCATTTTTATAAAAGAAGTGCTTCAAAAGGTCAAAGCTGGGTGGTTAAGACACAAACTATTTCTGAACAGAAAATTAATTCAATAAAAAAGAATGAAGTAAAAGATGAAAAGTTGTTTGTACCAAACGACGATACTTTTCCAAGATTGAATGAAGTATATTGTGTTGGAATGCCTAAGGTCAAACAGACATGGGCTAACTTGTTCAAGTAATTGAATACATTGAATGTGCAGGTGCTTCAGAAAGAAGATGAAAGTCAAATCAACGGAGGAAGCAGCCTGGCACGAGAGGAAGAGGCTGCTGGTCCCTGTGATTGTTAAACAGAGAGTTTGTTCATTTTTGTACATAAATAAACCATATTTCTAAAACCCTAAAAAATTAAAAAACCAAAAATATGTTTTTATTTTGTCAAAAATGAAAAATCAAAAATATGTTTGTTTTTAAATTTTGTCAAAAATCAAAAATTACAAAAAATATGTTGAGTTAGGGCTGTAAACGAACCAAACGTTCGACGAACAGTTCGTGAACCATTCGGCGGGAAGTTCGTTTGTGTTCGTTCGTTTATTAAACAAACGAACACAAACAAGAAATTTCGTTCGTTTAGTTAAATGAACAAACATGAATAGAGATTGTGTTCGTTTGTTTATGTTCGTGAACGTTCGGTAACGTGTTCGCATGTGTTTGATAGTTCATTAGTGTTTTTAGTTTTTATATTTATTTGAATATATCATAAGTCTGACAAATTAAATATTTAATAAGTGTTAGTCTATTATATATTATGTTCATAGACGATTGTCTGTGTTCGTTTATTTCCATTTGTGTTCATGAACATTAGCTTGTGCTCATTTGTGTTCGTCAACGTTCGTTGCCTAAAATTAACAAACAAACACAAACGAACACGAACATGTTCATTTCCTTAACAAACGAACACAAACATAAAATCCCGTTCGATAAGCGTTCGTAAACGGTTCGCGAACATATATATTTTTTAACAAACGAACATGAACAAGGTCTTGTTCGTGTTCGTTCGGTTCGTTTACAGCCCTATATTGAGTGAATACGTCGAAACCCACACGGCTGAACAAACATGATTAATTTCACGAGATTGAAAAACGGTTTTCAAACTATAAAATATCAATGTGTTGTAAATCATGGGGGTATATTTTCTGCAAAACAGGTGTTGGATCTGAGTTTCTTTTTTATTGTATTTTCGTTTGAAATTAAGATGGAAATGAAAGAGTTGTGCAGCGGAATTAAGATGAAAACAAACTTTGCATACAATCAAATGAGAGTAATACTTTAATCAAACATCTTTACACAATGAATCGAAAGATTGAATTTGTTTCAACAACGATTACAATGATTGATGAATGAATGCAAACTCCCCCTCAGCCAGAGCTCAGTAGTTTGTTCGTGCAAAGAAGACGATGTTGTAAAAGAGCTAATAGAACAGTACAAAGTACTGAACTATTTATAGGCACTTGCAAACCACTGAGCATCTTAGCTGACGTCACCATGAAAGTGACATCTAACCTCCTAACAAACTCTAACCTCTGATCAATACAAACACTGATGTACTAACTACTGCTATTACAAATCATTACACAAAAGACACTTAAAACAGCTGCTGCATCCTTCCACTGCTGTGAACCCAGCAGTGCTTGTCCGGATCAGCAGTACTTAACTCAAGGCAGTAGATTGACTCAGCAGAGCTTTGTTCTTCCATCAGTCTTTGACATTGGGCAGTAGATGTAAGCCAGCAGATGTAGGTCAGCACTTAGTAAGATCAGCAGATAGGAGGTCAGCAGATATGAAACCACTTTCAAGGGGAGAGATTTGCATGAACCAACTGTAATCGTCTGCTTATTCTGGATCCACTGCTCTGATCCAGTTTTGGCTTTAATTATCTGTTCCTCTGATAGGGTTCAATCCCAACAATCTCCCCCTGGAATAGATAATGCCAAAACTCTTCATTATTTGTGGAATTCTTTATTGCCTCATCAACAGCTCCTTTATCTGACCTTTAAATTGTAATTCAAAGTCTAGGGCATCTGTATCTTCATCATCCCTGCTAAGTGGAAGATCAAGGAGATCCTGCAAATCTTCAAGACTCAGGCCAAGAGCTTGTTCCCTTGATATTTTCTCCACTTCTCCACCAGGCCTGAGCAAAGTCAATACGCAGGTCTGTTTGTCAGTTTCCCACTTTTGTATTTTTGAGCCTGGTGGGTTTCTTGGGAGATGTTTATTTGCAGAAGTATTTGGTGAGGCTGGCCTGTTCATAGCTGGCTGAGCAGCACTTGCAGAATGTTCCAATTCAAGATCTTCTTTAATCATTACTTCCGTGCCTGCTTTTACAATGGCATCTCCAGCTAATAGATCTTGAATTGTTTCCATGCTAAACTGGTTTTTGCTCCTTCTTTTGTAGATGGCAGCACCAGCTGGAGCAGTGGTTCTTTTGACTTGCAGCTTTGGTGGTCTTTTTGAGACCTCTGCTTTGGAATAGTCAGGCTTTTGTGGAACTCTTGGATCTTTCTTTCTAAGTTCCTCTAATCTTTTATAGGTTGCCCTGACTCTATCTTCTCCCCACTTTGTCACAGAGTTCTTTGACCCATAATCAGCTGCAATCAGCTCCTCTTTCATTCTCCTCAACTCTAACATCTTCTCAGCTTCAAATTGTTTGAATTTTTCAGGAGGAGTCTGCTTGACCTTATTTTGATCATGTCTTGAATCCTGGCTGCTTCCTTTTCAAGCTCAGGAATGGTCCAGTTCTTGTACATGTGTTTCTCCCCCTTGTATTTCTTGTAGGTCATGATGTTTTCAATGTAGTCTTTTCTTAAGGACTCATCTGCCCTTTCTGAAATTTTCTGACATACATTTTTAGCAAAACGCTCCATAGCATTGACCTGTGAGAGTAAAAACTGATAGTTTTGTTGAAATTCTCTATCAGATTTCCCTTTTCTGTTTTTTATTGCAATATCCTCTGCTTGTTTGGCTTTGAGTTTCAAGTATTCTTCAATATTGTTAGGCCTGGGATAATTTGCAATTGATGGCAAACTCCTTTTGGCTGGGTCATCTTCATAATAAAAAGATTTGATTTCTTCTCTGACTGCAATGAGTTCCAGAGGAAATGAGACACCAGCAGGAGGTAGTGATTGTATAATTTGAGCTGAAGAGAGAGGTATGGGTTTTGGAATAGTGACAAGTGACAGGGATTTTGAAGATGTTGGTGATGGAGATGTGTCATCATCTTTTAAAATTAGCCTTCTCCTTTTTGTAGGAGGGACTGATGATGTTTTGGATGGAACAGTGGTGGTAGATGTAGTGGCAGTGGATTGTGATTGACTAACAGCTGTTGAAACAACTGGTGTTTCAACCACTGTTGTCATTACAACAGATGTTATAACATCTGCTGTCTTCTACTGTATGTCAGCAGGTGTTGTTTTTGATGGTGATGAGGGTAAATCAGTGGATGTTGTGTGTGTTGAAGTGGTGTGTGTTGATGGAACAACTGTTTGGCAAGCAGTAGTTTTTGTAACTCCTGTTGCATCAGCTGTTTTGTATGGTGGTTTTTTAGCATACTTTGATCGTCTGGTTGGAATGGATTTGGGTTGCATCATCATTTTTGTATGGTGGTTTTTCCACTCCTTAATTTTCTCCCCCTTTTTGGCATTATCTTCTGGGAGTTGATAAATGTAGCGTACTTTTGGAGGAGCAGTGCCAGTGGTGTGCAAGATCTGAGTTTTGAGAGCCTTTAAATCAGCCTGAGTGTTCTTAAACCTTGACTCCATTGCATTTCTCAGCTGTTGTACATGTTTTTCATGTTGCTGATCTGCTAATTGTGCTTGTTGTTGGAGAAAAGATTGAAATAGATTCCAGAGCTCATTTGTAGCAGGTGCCCTTTGTGGAGCAGGTGCTTGAGGTGGAACAGCAGTTGATTGTACTTTCTGAACTTGTAACACCTGTTTTAGCATATCTTTGAGTTCTGCAACAGAGTTATCAAGCTTTGCAATACGATCCGTCAATTGCTGGTACTTTAAACCATCACCCAAGTTAATGGGATCATCTGATTTCCCACTAGTAGTGGTTTTATCAGTGGTAGATATAGGGAGTATACTCCAAACATTAACCACTGATGCCCCTTTTTCTTGGTACTGGGGTCTTCTTCCTTCAACACTTGACAACCTTTTGATGTTGCCAGTAGGATAAATAAATCCACTGGTGGTTGGCAGAGGTGCTGTAAAAGGAATTGCCTCCAAGGAAGTCTTATTAATGTAACCACTGTCCAAATGTAACCCAGTGGGTGTAACACTTGTAGTGGCTGCTTCACTTGGATTACCACCAAGAGTTACTTGTAACACAAGGGGTGTAACCTCCTCAGGTTGTGTTGGTGGGTTAGCAAAGATTGATACATCAGACCCAGTCAGTTGTTGAGGTATATTCTCATTAGTAGGTGATTGAGAAGGACTGGTTAATGCCTGGTTCAAATCAATTGCATCCAACAGTGGTTTTATTGGTGAGGGAATTGTGGATGTGATGATTGGTGTAGAAAAAGGATGTGTCCCGGGCATTGGACTGTGGATGATAGAAATGAGTGTTTCCAGAGCATCATGATGTGGAGACCCTATTTGTACAACCTGTTCTTTTTGTGAAGAAGCAGGAGGAGTTGTGGTTATGGGTTGAAATATTTGTACCAACTGCTGTGAGGAAGTAGCAGCAGTGGTTTCTTGTGACATTTGTGTTGTCACTGGCAGGAGCTCTGGTATCTCATCCTCCAGAGTTGCCTTTTTGATGGGTTTTGTGGGCTTTTGAGTTTTTCTTTTTGGCTTTTTGGAGATAGTAGGTGTGGGTTTCAGAGCAGTTGTGCTGCTGCTTTGATCACCTTGAGCAGTGGGCTCAGCAGCAGATACCTGAGGAGCAGTTGTAACTGCTAAAATCTGCTCAGGCACCTCTGCTTGTGTTTTGCAAGGTGCTAACATTCTTGAAAAAGTTTCAGTTGTTAAACTGTTTATTTGAGTAGAATCACCTTGGTTTATTATAGCTAAATCATCCTTACTGAATTTCTTTGTAAAATAGTAACTTAAAAACCTTGGAAACAGTAAGAATGATTTTGTTTCAACATTATTAACCAAATCTTTAAAAATTTCCCAAGAATAGTTAAAATTTTCTCCTTGAAGAATTGCATATCCCAGATTTTGAATCTTTAAAGGGATTTCATTGAAAGAAGTGGTTTTGTTTGAAACACATAGTAGGAGGGTATGAAATAAAAATCTGGTTGCAGAAGGAAAATAACCCTTTTCTAAGGTAATTTTCTTCATCATTGTGGCTTCATACCCTCTCTCAATGAAGTCAGTTTGTAACTCGTTTTTAGTGAAAGAAATTTTACCTTCCTGATCACCGAGTTGAAAGACCTCTGAAATGGATTGTGGCGTGATTTGGACAACTTTACCCTTTATCGAAGAGTTTATGGTGGTTGCAATGTCTCCTTGTTTTTCAAGGGTTGCATTTTTCCAGAACTCCCTTTGGGTTGCCAAATAGATTGGTACATCGGCAATGAACAAAGTTTTGTACTTTGATTTTGCCATGAGATCAATGATGGAATCGAAAACTTTGGTGGTTCCTGGTTTTGTGAGAAGACCCAGGAGATTGTGAGATGGTTTATGTGGAATTTCAGTGGAGATTGCCTTTTGAGAGGCTGTTTTCGATGATGATTTGGATGAGGGTTTTGCAGATTTCTTTGATTTTGTCATTTTGAAGATGATTGATCGAAGAAATTTGTGAAGAAATGAGATGAAAAACTGCTTTGAGAAGAGAATTTTTAAGAATTCAATTCGACAGTAAAACCCTGTTTTGGTGGTGAGTGGGGGATTTTATAGGGAAGAAAGTGAATGCTGAGGTGGCAGTCGTAACAAAAGGTCTGACCAATATGTACTGCCCACGTGACAACCCCTGGTGAAAGTGAAGGACAGTACTTTTGTGAAAGTGACTGATGAAGGCAGTGGTATGAAAGCAGTGGATGATTTTCACTATCAGTGGATAGCATATCAGTGGATAAGACACTGCTTTTGAACAACAGAGTTTATCAAAGTAATGAGAGAGCAGGGGTTGACTTTCAGCAGTGGACAGTCTTTTGAAGAAAGCAGACTTTTGAACAATCAGTGGTTAATGGCAGACTTTTAAGGATTTTAATGAAAAATATCATTTTTAGCTATTTTTAAGGATGGAGTTTTGATTTTCTGAAAACATTTTGTTGCTTTTATTCATAGAAAAACAAGATGTTGCTTGTTATTCCATGTTCAGCATCCCAATCCTAGAGACCAAACTTTCAAAAGTGGATGTATCAAGTGCTTTTGTGAGCACATCAGCCAGCTGGTCTTTAGTTGGGACATGATGCAGAGAAATCAAACCTTTTTCATAGCAATCCCTCACAAAATGATGTCTGATGTCGATGTGTTTGGTGGTTGAATGGGAAACTGGATTTTTGATGATATTTTCTGCTGCCTGGCTGTCCAACATGAGTGGTGTCTTTAAGGCAGTGATACCAAAATCCAGTAACTGATTTTGAAGCCACAGGAGTTGGGCTGTACAGCTTGCAGCAGCAATGTATTCAGCTTCAGCAGTGGATGTTGAAACAGCTGCTTGCTTTTTGCTTTGCCATGATACTAGGCAATCACCTAGAAACTGGCACCCTCCTGATGTGGACTTCCTTGTGGTGTGACATCCAGCAAAGTCACTGTCTGAGAAACCTGAAAGCTTGATGTTCCCATTAGCTGGATACCATATACCAAGTGTGGGAGCACCTTTTATGTATCTGAAGATCCTTTTTACAGCAATGAGATTTGATTTTCTGGGAGCTGATTGACTTCTTGCACAGACACATGTTGCAAACATGATGTCTGGTCTAGATGCAGTTAGGTACAATAAAGACCCAATCATGCTTCTATAAAGTGTTTGGTCAATCAGCTCATCCTTTTCATCAGACATGACCAGCTTATTTGTTGCCATGGGTGTGCTGCATGGTTTACAATCATTCATATCAAATTTGGTTAAAAGTTCTTTAGCATATTTGCTTTGATGAATGAAAGTTCCATTTTGCAATTGCTGTACTTGGAGACCAAGAAAGCATTGCAGCTCACCCATAGCACTCATTTCAAACTCAGCTGTCATGAGTTCTCTAAACTCTTCACACATTGAGTTACATGTGCTTCCAAAAATAATGTCATCCACATAAATCTGGACAATCATTAAATCCTTCCCTCTCCATTTTAAAAACAGTGTTGTATCAATGGTACCTCTTTTGAAACCATTTGAGAGTAGGAAGTTGGAAAGAGTTTCATACCAGGCCCTTGGTGCTTGTTTCAAGCCATACAAGGCTTTGTTTAGCCTGTAGACATGATCTGGATAAAATGGATCCTCAAAGCCTGGAGGTTGACAAACATACACCTCTTCTTGAATTGTACCATAGAGGAAAGCACTTTTGATATCCATTTGAAACACCTTCATATTGTGGTTGACAGCAAAGGCCAGGAACAGTCTAATGGCTTCCAATCTTGCAACAGGGGCAAATGTTTCATCATAATCAATCCCCTCTTCCTGTCTGTAACCTTGAACCACAAGCCTGGCTTTATTCTTGACAACAATACCCCTTTCATCAGTTTTGTTCTTGAAGACCCACTTTGTGCCAATGGGACTAACCTCTTCTGGCAGTGGTACAAGCTCCCATACTTGTTGTCTTTTAAACTGTTGGAGCTCCTCTTGCATGGCTTCTACCCAGCTGTTGTCTTTCAGTGCCTCTTGGTACTTGACTGGCTGATGGAGTGATAGAAAACCAGCAAAAAGACAAATGTTTTGGGTTTGACTTCTTGTGAGCACCCCTTCATTTATGTTGCCAATGATTTGATCAGGTGGATGAGATCTCAAGAAGATTAAATCTCCTTGGTATGGTATGATGGCATTTGTTGGTGAAGGCTGCAAATGTGTATCATCTGAGCTAACCACTGCTGGGGACTTTGATGATCCAGCAGTGGCTTCAAAAGGTGGTGGTATAGGAGGTAATGAAGTGGACAAATGCTGACTTTTATCCACTGTTTGAGGACTTTTGTCAGCAGTGTTTGAGGATGTGGAAGCAGTGGTTGATGGGCTACTTTGGTCAACAACTGTTGAGGTAGCAGTGGTTGAGCTTTGACAACTGTTTTGAACAGCTGGTGCTTTTCCTTTTGTGGCAGACCTTTGAGGGATGATGATTTCATACCCATAGTCTGGTGTTGTATCCTCTGATGGACCTGCACTGTTAGTCTTGACAGCAGTATTTTCAAAAGTGAATTTTTCAAGATCAAACAGATCTGCAGGGTTTGCTGGGATTTTCATTGATGAAAGTTCATTGAACTTAACATTCAAAGTCTCCTCCACTGCCTTAGTCCGTGTATTGAACACTTTGTAGGCCTTGGCAGTGGTTGAGTATCCCAGATGATAACCACAATCAATTTTGGCTGCAAATTTTGAAATGGAATCTTTTAAGTTCAAAATAAAGCATGGGCAGCCAAACACTTTGAAATATGAGATCAGTGGTTTAATTTTATACAGAATTTCATAGGCAGTCTTTTTGTGCCTGGGGTTTATTAAAACTCTGTTCTGAACATAGCAAGCAGTGTTTACTGCCTCTGCCCAGAAAGTTAATGGCAAACCTGAATCTGCAAGCATGGTTCTGGCAGCCTCAATCAGAGTTCTGTTCTTTCTTTCCACTACCCCATTCTGCTCTGGTGTTCTTGGGATGCTGTACTGCCTTACAATCCCTTTCTTCACACAGAAGGCATCCAACTCCCTATTTTTGAATTCTGTGCCATTGTCACTCCTGAAGCTTTTCACTGGAAGGTCAAATTGCTTTTCAACCTGTATTACAAAGTCTTGCAAAATGCCTGCAGTTTCATCTTTTGAGTGCAAAAAGAAAGTCCATGTGAACCTAGAAAAGTCATCAACAATAACCAAACAATATCTTTTCTTTTTGAGGCTCATGACTTGAACTGGGCCAAACAAATCCATGTGTAGCATTTGCAAACACTGGGTTGTTTTAGACTCTTCAATGGACTTGTAAGAACTTTTATGCTGTTTTCCTTTTAAACAGGAAATGCAATGTTCAGGACATGAAAACAATTTTTGTGGTAGGCCTCTCACCAAACCATTTTTTGAAATTTCTGTGATTGTCTTAAGATTTGTGTGTCCCAGCCTTCTGTGCCAAAGTTCTGTCTCTTTGTTAGAGGCAGCTGAGAACAGACAGGCATCAGCTCTGGGACACTCTTTTGACATGTCAACAACATAAACATTGCCACTTCTTTGAGCAACAAGTTTAGTTTGACCAGTTTTGATTATTGCTTCAATCTTTTTGACCATTTCTGGTCCAACAATCCTACAACAATCTTTTGTGAAGAATGACCCAAAACCCTTGTCACTCATTTGGGACACACTCAGAAGGTTGAATTTTAGATTGTCTATTAGATTGACATTTTCAAATTTTACTTTTCCAGACTCCACTGTACCCGACCCCAGAACTTTTCCTTTACTATTATTCCCAAAGGATATATCACCCCCTCCATGGATTTTAAAGTCTTTGAGGAGGGCTTTACATCCTGTCATGTGCCTGGAGCCTCCACTATCTACATACCAAAGACTATCAAAGCATGCAGAAGCTCCCTGCACATGAAGTAAAAGGATTAGTTCATTAAGGTCTCCAAAGCCAACAAGGCTTTGGATGGGGTCTCAACAGTGTCTGGGATAGATGCAGAATGATGGACAGTGGTTAGGTCAGGGGTTTGAACTGTTTTAGGACAGTGTTTCTCTAACCACTGCTGTGGGTCCTGACCAATCATCTGCTGGTAACCAAAAGGATGCTTGTTCACTTTGGGTTTAGAGGGCCTTTTGTAGGCCTCATAAACGTGTGGAATCCTTTGGTAAGACTGTTTTTCTCTGCCTTTTCTGAACTGATTGGCAGGGGGTGCATCAGTAACCTGAACATCTCTTTTGACAGATGTTTGGTTCAGCTGTTTTGTAACAGCTGTTTGAACTGGCACAAACAATGGTTGTTTCTTGGTGAATTTGACAGATGATGAGGATGATGATGGACTCAAGGATGTTTTAGCCATGTACTCATTCTTTTTCACATCAAAGTTTTTGAGGTACACACATGCTTGAGTTTTGTGGTTTGTTTTACCACAAACAATGCAACTTTCTGCTGAAACAATGACACTTGTTTTGTTTAAATCATAAGCTTTCAAGTGGAAACAGTCTTTTGTTAGATGATTCCTTTTCTCACAGAATTCACAAAACAAGTTGTTAATTTTTTCTTTCTTCTTTCTCTTTTCAGACTCCTTTGCAGCAGAGGTTTTAACCACTGCTGGGATGTCCTTGAGAGGTATGACTTTAGCTTTTGGAGCTTTAACACCATCAGTTGATGTAAAGTCCATTGGCTTGAAATTTTCAAGAATATCACACTCGTCAGACCAGGTAGGTTTAAACTGATATTTTTCAAGTTCTTCAAAAGTTGAGGAACTCCTTGTTCTGCCAAGTGTGATTTTGTTACCAAGTTTGTCAGTGATTTTCACTTCTTGGCCATTCTTGTTTGTGGGGATGAACTCAGTGGTTACATCAGTGTTTTGAACAGATTTTTCACAAGCAATGTGTTCATCATCATATTTTCTATACCCAACCCCAAATTTCACATTACTTTCAATCTGTTTAGCAAGCATCACCTCATATCCTCTGCAGGATTCCACCCATCTTTCACAAGTGATCTGGGTGGATTCCAACTCCTTTTTGCAACTTTGGTATTTTTCTACCATAGTTTGAAGTTGGGTTTTGGTAATGCTTTGCTCTTCTTTTAGACAGCTGATTTCTTTTTCTTTTTCAGTCAATTTGTTTTTAAGTTCTTTTAAAGACCTTTCAAATTTGACCTCATCAGACAAGATTTTATCCCGAAGGTTTTCATTCACCTCTTTGATGTTAGCAAAAGCAATTATGCAATTGTCAGAACACAGTTTTTCAAGAACTTGAGGAGATACCTTGGCAGCTGCCATCATTGCACAATCACATTGATGATCTTCATCATCATCAGCTTTTACCTTCTTTTCACCAGCCTTTCCTTCTTTCTCTTCTTCTTTGTCCTCTATGGACCATGGATCTGTCATTGGTTCAATCAGGGTACCTGAACTTTCTCCCAACAGTATTTCACCAGCCACAGCAGTAACCACTGCTTCAGTCACCTCTTCCACTATTTCAAAGCACTGCTGTTCCTCCTCAGCTTCAACCCCCTCCTGTATTGACTTTAATGCCATCAAACAAAACTCATCATGTGAAGAATCATTAGAAGCATAGAGTGCAAAATTTTAATCACTAAGATCATCAGGCATACTGCTCCAGTCAACAAACCCTTGAGTGAAAAAACTTTGTTGATCTGGTTGTGCTGCTGCTGGAGCAGTGGTTTGAGGTGCAACAGGTTGCACTTGTACCTGTGGAGCAGGGGTTTGAACATATTGGATTTGTGGAACAGTAGTTTGGACATAATGTACTGGCACAGGAGCAGCAGCATAGTGAGCAGTGTTCACTTGAGCTGCTGGGGCATATTGGGCATAGTGCACAATGCTTTGGTTTTGAGGTCTAGGATTTGAGCTAGGATGAGTAATTATGAGACCAGTAGTTTGACTCCTACATTCCCTAGCGAAATGTCCCAACCTATTACACTTGTAGCACTTGATTTTCGATTTATCCAACCCAACCCTTAGATTCCCATGCAAACCTGGGAATTTTCGCCCTGTTCTCTTGTAAAATTTGCTAGTTCTAACACTTAGCAAAGCCAGTTGGTGCAGGATGTCCATTTCTTCTAAGTCAGTGGGATCAAAATGTTGTAAATCATTGAGTTCAAAGCTTAGATTATCTGACATCTGGTTTTCGTTTGCAGTGAATGCATAACTTGCAGAGTGAGGATCAGGGTTGTTAAAATTTGCACCAGCAGTTATGTCAATGAAGTGATCATAACCCTGGTCCTTACCACTGCTCCCAGATTCTTCTTGACCCAGAAGAGCAGTATTACCGAAAGTGTAATCATCGGTAACTTTTCCTGACTCTTGTAACCTCCTTTTCTGGTTCAACTCCCTTTCGTAGGTCAGGAGTCGACCGTGGAGTTGGGTCAAGGTCAGATCCTTGAATTCAGGTGAGTTTCGGGTGACAAAAGCTATAGTGTCCCATTTTTCTGGCAGTGACCTGAGGAACCTGCTATTTTGAGTTGAGTTTGTAAAAGTGGTGTTAACAAGCCTCAATTCACTGATGAGACAACTAAAACGCTCAAATTGTTGCGTTAGTGATTCACCTTTAACGTAACAATATGTTTCATACTATTGGTTCAGGATTTCCCTATTGTTTTCTATGACTTCTTCAGTTCCACCAAACTGTTCCTTAAGTGCGTCCCATAACTCTTTGGCACTGTTACAGTGTAACAGTCCAGCGTATATCTCATTGGGCAGCGCTGATGCTATGATGCTAAACGCTTTAGCATCTAGTTCGATTTTTTGAAAGTCGGTTTCGGTATAATTCTCAACTGGTTTAGGAACGAACTTTTTAGCATCTTCAGCGCTTGGCACTGAAGGAACATGGGGACCATAAATGACAGACCTCCAACAACCTGTGCTTTGTTGAGCGAGGATGTGACCCATCCTCCTCTGCCAGATGTTGTACTCATTTCTTTTTAGCATAGGTGGTTTAAAAAGCGAGCCGATGTTGTTTTTATCATCCTGAGATTGTGACGTCATTCTTGTTGTTTTACAGACACTGAGAAATCAACTTTAATGGTGATTAATCCTTGCTCTGTTTTTCAACGGACGAACAAACGATCAGTATCAACTGTTATGAGCTGAACTATTTACGTCAAAATGATTGTTAAATCAAATTTGACTGTCCAAGCTCTGATACCAATTGTTGGATCTGAGTTTCTTTTTCATTGTATTTTCGTTTGAAATTAAGATGGAAATGAAAGAGTTGTGCAGCGGAATTAAGATGAAAACAAACTTTGCATACAATCAAATGAGAGTAATACTTTAATCAAACATCTTTACACAATGAATCGAAAGATTGAATTTGTTTCAACAACGATTACAATGATTGATGAATGAATGCAAACTCCCCCTCAGCCAGAGCTCAGTAGTTTGTTCGTGCAAAGAAGACGATGTTGTAAAAGAGCTAATAGAACAGTACAAAGTACTGAACTATTTATAGGCACTTGCAAACCACTGAGCATCTTAGCTGACGTCACCATGAAAGTGACATCTAACCACCTAACAAACTCTAACCTCTAATCAATACAAACACTGATGTACTAACTACTGCTATTACAAATCATTACACAAAAGACACTTAAAACAGCTGCTGCATCCTTCCACTGCTGTGAACCCAGCAGTGCTTGTCCGGATCAGCAGTACTTAACTCAAGGCAGTAGATTGACTCAGCAGAGCTTTGTTCTTCCATCAGTCTTTGACATTGGGCAGTAGATGTAAGCCAGCAGATGTAGGTCAGCACTTAGTAAGATCAGCAGATAGGAGGTCAGCAGATATGAAACCACTTTCAAGGGGAGAGATTTGCATGAACCAACTGTAATCGCCTGCTTATTCTGGATCCACTGCTCTGATCCAGTTTTGGCTTTAATTATCTGTTCCTCTGATAGGGTTCAATCCCAACAACAGGGCATGAGAAGCAGAAAATGGATGGCGAGACAAAGCTATCAACATCGGTTATCAAATTTTCTTTAAATGTTTTGAATTTTAGGGGGAGTAAGAAAATGATAGAAAATCCAAAAAAGAATTGAAAATTTGAAAAAAACTAAAAACATGATAAAATTCAAAAATGAGTTTTTGTGTAAAAAGAGGAAATGATAGTACATCAGTTAGACAATCACAGTACGCTAAAAAATGGAAAGTTAAATGTGATAAATGGTCTCACTGATGATATGCCAGTAGGTTTTTACACACTTAGTCGATTGCTTTCGAGATATAAATCTAAATATCAATACTTACTTATCTCGTGGGGAACATCTCTCGGGTATATGGGTAACCCCAAAATCTTGTTTGAGAGATTGCCGGATTCTGAGATACTAGGTCTTTATACTGTTTGATATCTGGGGTATTATACCTGGTCTTCTGATATTGCGGAAGCAATGGCCTAGACCTCGTATAATACTTTACGCGCTTTTAAAGCTTACCCTCTGCATAAAAATTGAAAAATATCGAAAGATGTAATTCAAGTGCAGTTGTAAAGAAGATTCCCAAGGGGAACACACCTCAAAGTCGAGCCTTCATCTCTTTGAGTGAACGGAAGTTCATACCTGAGCTCTCAAGGTCTCGCACTAACCCATATTACAGATATCAAATTGGTATACTCACCTGTAAGACTGAATCAAGGGAATTTTGATACGGGAGTATATTCTGAGGTGGGACACACGAATAAGTTTAAGTCCTTAAAACACTAATTCTGTATCTCGAATCAGTTCAACTTTGTGTAAAAAATTAAGTGGATCAGTATACTGACAATCTAAGTGAATCGTTTAGAACTTAAATTGTTTAAAGCTCAACGGTGCTAGTGATTTGTTATAAACTGATATGATCCTCTAACACGAACTCAAACAAAAATATTGCCTGTAAATATGTTTCTAAATATTTCTTTACTGCTTTATGTTTCAAGAAAATACAAAAAGATTTTGATTTCTACTTTATTTTCGACAACCGATGTCTGAGTGATGAGTTTCAAAGTCTAAGTATGCTGATAGTGTTTCTAAAATAATCAAGTTCATTAATTTGAAACTTGTAGTTTTAAAAAATCAAAATCAAAAACAGTTTGTGAAGTCTCCAAGGTCATTAAGTTGGACTTGGATGATTATCTATGAGGGATTTGGATTCTTAAATTATGAAAATTTGTTGTAAAGAGTCAGGTTACAGTGTTGGATTCTTAATACTGCCAAATCTATAAAGCATTTTGATAGGGGGAGTGAAATCAAGTTAATCCTGGATAAATTCATATTATTATATTTTAGAGTCAGGTTCTTGATTCAAAATGTTTTTAAGAGCCAGGTAATCATTCATGGATGCTCAAAATGCTTTCACTTATCAGTGTTTGAGATTTGCAGATGAAAGTTCCAAATTACAATCCCAATTGCCGAGTCTAAGGGGGAGTCTGAAGATGAGCTCATCGCAAGGGGGAGTTTGTATTCGGAAATCCAGGCTTCGATCCCAAAAGCACGGAAGCTTGACGAAAGGGGAGCCTGAAGAAAGAGTCTACCGAAAAGGGGAGTTGAAGCTGAAGACAGATCCACGGGGATTCTGTTCAAGAAAGAAGGAGTCTGTGAACGCTGAAGATGATAAAGCTTCAAGAAGTCTAAAGAGAGAGAGAGAGAAAGACAAGACGCTACGAGATTGACTGCGGCAATATCCAAGAGGGAGTCTGTTGGTGCATTTATGTCTATCGCCTCCATCAATATGATTCGTAGCAGAAATGGAATGAAACAAGACTTTATAGTGTAACATTTAGATAGAAAAGGCAAGGTGGCATTACTGTAAATAAGGAAACTCTCCTTATATCCTTTGCCTATAAATAGGAGACTAATGTCTTTAGTTTAGAACTTTTGAGACTTTTGCACTTTTGGAGATTTGGAGAGCTTGGATACTAAAGAGAGAAAGTAGAGAGAGAAAGTGCAAAAGGTGATTCACATTTCTTGTAAGTTTTCAGATCATTCAATCGAATCACAGATTATAGTACGGTTCTCGTGTTCGGTCCACGCACGTGTACGGATTCCGCACGTCACACGTGTCATACGCAATCGTTCGAGAGTCAAAAACCGATCCTACACAAAGTCAGAACTTTAGAGCAGTTCTCAAAAGACCTTTGTCAAAAATTATCAGAAAAGGATGATGAAAGCTTGAAACAAGACTACATTGAGCACATCATGGCATACAAGAAATATAAGGCAGAAAAGTATCAGTACAAGGAATGGACCATTAGTGAACTCAATGAGGAGATAGCAAGGATTCAAAAGATGCTTGATGACAAAATAAAGCAGTCTCCTCCAGTCTGGTCAGAGGTGAAAGTGTTAGATGCCTACAAAAGGTTGGAAGAATTAACGAAGAAAGATCCCACTGCTCCCAAAAAGCCAGATTATCCAGAAGCAGTGGTTCCAATCAAACAGGCCTTGCCAATTAGAAGATCCACTGCTCCACCTGCTGCTATCCTTTATCAAAGAAGGAAGCAAAAGCAGATGGATGCAGAAGCAAAAGAAGACAAGGCTCAAGAAGAATACATTATGAAGATGGTTTCTTTAAACAATGTTGGCAGAAAATCCAGACTTAGCACAATCTCAAGACCCTGCCAAAGTTGTCATAACCAGGCCTCCTTCTCCAAACTCATCAAAAATAAAAACTCTCCCAAGAAACCCACTGGACTCAAAAATACTAAAGTGGAAGTCTGATCAAAACACCCATGTATTAACTCTGCTCAAGTCCAGTGGTGAAGTTAAGCATATATCAAGGGAAAATGCACTTGTCTTGATTGTAGAAGATCTGCAAGATCTCCTTGAGCTTCAACTGTGCAGGGATGAAGATGCTGAGGATTTCATGAACTTTGAATTACAATTCAAAGGGCAAGTTAGGGAATTCTTGATGAGGCAATAAAAATCCAAAATAATGAAGTGTTTTCGCATCATCTTTTTTAGGGGGAGATTGTTGGGATTGAACCCTACAAAGGAACAGTTGATAAAGCCAAAATTGGTTCAGATCAGTGGATTCATCATAAGCAGTTGTTTGTACAAGTCTTCTCCCTTGAATAGTGGCCCTAACATCAGATGATCTCAAGTACTGCTCTCTACAACTGTTGTTGAACTAAAAGTCTGTTGAAGATAAAGCACTGATGCTCAATCTACTGATGTGACTCAAGAACTGCAGAAGACCCAAAGCACTGCTAGAGCTATAATAGTGGAATGAAGAATCAGTCATTTAGCTTATGTTTTGTATTATTTGTAATCAGTAGTTTAGTCATCAGTGTTTGTATTGATCAGTGGTTGTAGGTTGTTGGGAGGTTAGATGTCACTTTCATGGTGACGTCAGCCAAAGATGCTTAGTGGTTGTTATGTACTATAAATAGAACAGTATCATGTACTGTTCTATTAGCTCTTCTTCACCAAGTCATTATGTACGAACAATCAAGTGAGCTCAGACTGAGGGGGAGATTATGTGCATGCATGCATTATAGTTGATTATTGTAATAAATTCAATCATTCGATTATATGTCAAACATGTTTGCTGAAACTTATTCTTCCATTGATTATGTGTTGAAAGTTTATTTCATTTAATTCCGCTACAATACATCTCTGTTCCATCTTCATTCTTATTAAACAAACACAATCAAAAGAAACTCAGATCCTAACACGAGGTTATGCTGACACTTGTTTGCAGACTTTGAGGCGGGAGGCTCTGTTTTACTTGCATGGGTTCCATTTGTCATCATCTGTTCGGTGTTTTCAATTTCCTTCACACGTTTATTGAGACCATCATCAATCATACTTCCGTTTCATTGAAAATAAAAGACAAGTGCAAGGAAATAAAAATTACAATCCTATATTAACCTAAGCTAGATAGATTCTTGAAGAATGCCTCCACGAGATCTTTATTTAAAAACCCTATAGCTACTTTCCTAGATCTAAGAATGTTAGTCGTCGGAGGACTGAGCTATTTCCGGAAGCACTCTATTAGAGGTCATTAAGCATCTCCTCTATCTCTCTTGGAAGGAAGATATAAGGCTCCTCTTCAACCTCTTGTTGAGGTGGTAGAGCGATATTTACTGGAACCTCAAAGGCGATATTGAGAGGGGAAGGTTCCAGGATCTCGTCATCCCATCCGGTGGGTTGAATGACCTTGTTTACATGCATGCAATCTTCTTGTGGCTACATCGGTTCCATTGGAGACATGGCCAAAATGTTCAACCTTTGGTGTAAATGGTTGATCTCCCTGAAGCAATCTTCTAGGCCCATGGAGAGGTAGTTCACCTGGTCGATAAGAACCTCTTCCACCATGGTCATTTCTTCTAGAGACTCCCTTAAAGCACTCACGTATCTAACGAGAGTAGCCTCTAGAGAGAGTCTCCTCCCTCTTCGATTATTGCTTGAGCTATTTACTGAAGTCCCGCTCTGTTGGCTCGACATTCTAGGAAAGATGACAAACTGTTAACAATTTTTGGAATAATAGACAACTCAGCATCGCCCCGTGCCTATGTGGCACGGCCCCGTGCTACACCACCAGCTCTGAAATGCTTAGCTCAAGAAATTTCATTTTAAGTTAAATGTGTTTGATTTTTTTATTTTCTTAACGTAAATAACTTAAAATAATGTCTTGCTATAGTAGAATTGCAAAACTTTGAGCTAAGAATCAAGCTTTTGAACCTCCTATTGAAGCTTTTTGAGCTTGAAGCTTTAAGCTTTAATGGAGTTTTGGTGAAAGGGAGAAGAAGAAGAAAGGACCAAAAGAAGTAAAGACAAGAAGGTTAAATGAAACCTTTTCAAGAACATACCTTTTAGAGTATGTGTGCAAGATCTGGAGGATCTTGGTCTTTTTGGAATGGTTCCAAACATTCTCCTCAAGCTGACTTTATAAATAGTGATAGCACGTCGACACAGCCCCGTGCCTGGACAACACAGCCCCGTGTCGCCTGCATGAGTCAGAGAACGTTGTCCGTTAGTGAGACACGGGCCACATCATCATCGACACGGCCCCGTGTTGGAAAATACGAGGGGCACGACCCCATGTTTGTCCAACACTGTAAGACCCTTACTATTAATTAACGGTTTTCGTATAGTTTACGAAAATAAACATGTAATTATGATTACATATATGTTGAAAAATACGGGTAAATTAAAACTTTTACAAATTTAAAAATAATACTACATAATGTAATTGATTTCGTCATTTTAAAATAACGATGAGGCAACATGCGAAAGCTTCTTTTTCATGTGTTCGGTTCTTGTATGTCACTTGATCTTCATCCGGGAACCCTTGACATTTACCTATGATCAAAACCAACTTAAATGTTAGTTTTGATAGCTTATAAACAAGTTTAAGCAAGTCCGAAATACAAAATAAGCAAAACAAACAGAATTGCCAGTTCTGAAGTCTGTCGCGGACCGCGACAGATTTAACCTCAGCTTTCGCGGGCCGACAGACCCGTGGCGGGGCGCGAAAACCATTCTCTTCTCCGTCGCGTGGCGCGACAACCACTTTTTGACAGAAGGATTGTTCTGTTGAGCTGCACCTGCCCAGCTCCATTTTTACTAACTTAATATGCACAAAAATGTGCATAACTTTTGATCTAGATGTCTGTTTTGCGTGATTATTTTTCCTACATGATCGTAATTTAATTCTTTATCTCATGGAGTTAAAACCTGATAACCAACTTCTCAAAATTTTTGGTTTCAAGCTCTCGACTTAAAAAATTCATTTTTAACACTTTTGACCCGTTTAATGATTTATTAAACCACTTTTGTTTAAATCATAATAAAATCTCGAAATATTTGTTAACTCAAAACATTAACTTGTGGGTTCAAACTTTTATGAATTATGCGACTAAAGATCAAGTTATGCGCAAAACTTTATTTTGACTGGTTAGAGAGGATTTAAACATTTAAGCTTAAATCTCACTCTCTCCTTTCATACATCATTTAACTACATTAAGTATTCGCATATCTTCCATCGCAGCTATCTTTGCGATGGATTAATATATGTAATTTGTTTATTCCGAAATTACCCCTTTCGGATTGTCAATTTACGACGAAGTCTATTTTGAGGTATCTGACCCAAAAAGGAATTTATACCTACTCATTTACACTTACAAAAGTTTAAATTTATCATAACACTTACTCTCAAATGATTTAAAAGGACCGTTTGCCCGACTTAACGTTCATGGGCATTTTGGTCAATCTTAGCCTCTTCTTTTACGATAAAGGGCTTTAGTCAACAAATTTGACCAAAATTTCACCTTAAGCCTAAACTTACTTATGCGTACCTAGCTCGGGTCAACTTATTGACCCGTTTAAATACCTTGTCTTCATTTATTTGCTAATTCATAGCATTGCTAATTCACAAGCCGATTTATCCTGCGAGCATGAGACTCGACATACACTTATTAGTCGTTAATTGTCAATGGTATCAATATTACCATTTGACCCGTTTAGTCTAAACGACCAAACATTTTGAGCTCATGTTTGAATGGTATTTACTTACGATTTCGTTAGGTAACTTATCTCAGATTTCTCACCAGTTAGTTAGGTCTCTTAAATCCGTTTCTTACGCATTTACCCAACATGGCTTATGCCACTTGGTGTCGTTTTAAACTTCAACTTCAATCCACTTATACTTTACTAAATCAGCGTTTTACCCTTTTTATTAATTTAGACTTACTTATAAAGTAGCCGTTCGAAAACTCATTTTATCTTAGTCTTTTCGTGACTAACTTACCGTTCCACCCAGTTTTACCATTAACCATGGTTTTTAACATTTATTTTTGGTTCCGACCCGTATCATTTCGCATCGAAAACCATATTTCGAATATTATCTTTATTGCATTTACAACTTATAGAATAGACACGTATTCTACAAAATGGTGTAAGTTTCACTTACCTCGCATCCGGTTATGCTCTTTTCCTCGTACTCGATCCGTTTGATCCGCTTCTTTCCCAATCCTCCATCTATCTCGTTAAGCGTCAAAATATTGTCATCATTTACAAGGTGGTTAGATTAGTCATTTACAATCGTGACTATTCCACCTTACGTATTTTCTATGTCGAAACTACTATTCGACTTCATCATTGGTTAGTTTAACTTCCCAAAAGTTAACTACCTTTGATCTCATGATATACAAAATTAAGTCTAAATCAACATCATGTTTAGAACCCTTATCGCTTCATATTTTGCATAATTTACCATATTATTCAAATACGTGTTTTACTCGAAATTTCAACATTTTAGCTTACATTTATGCATTTTAACAAACACCTAATGGGCATAATTTTTACATATTTACAAACTAGTTCATAACTAGTTATTTTTGCCAAGATTAACATCATTTTCAAATCCATTATATCTAGCATGCATAACAACACCTAGATTCACTTCTTGGAAATCAAACAACACTAATTTCATGATCAAAATTCTAGTGTTCTTCATCATCCTACAAAACCCATTTAACACCTAAGTGGGTGATCATGAAGTTCATAATTATGAACATCAACTCATCAATTTATTGACTAGGGTTCGTTGCTAAAAATGGATTTATCCTAGTTTCACCCAAACATCAATCATTCAAGCTCAAATTTTTGATTTCATAAGTTCATCAAGAATCAAAACCTCACTAAACATGAAAATTTAACATACCTTGTGATCCCCTAAGCTGGTGATCACGATTATATTGAAAGCCCCAATTTCCCGGCTCAATTTCTCTTCGATTTGCTGAGTTTTTGTGAGTTTAGGGTTTCAAAGAGAATCCCTTTTTGTTCTCCAGTATGTTCGATCAAAACACACACTTAAGTGTGTGTTTTTGGTTTTTGTTAAATTTTATTTCATAACTTTCCACCATTTTTCCTTTTTGATCCCTTTAGTTCTAATTTTTATAAAAAGGACTACCAATTCATGCTTCGTTAATTGTTTTAAAACAATTAACTAACTAGGTTAATCATTCCTAGTTACTTAGTGGGTCCAGGGAAGTCATAAACCATTTTATTATCTTATATATTATTTTTTAAGTCCTGTTAACTCGAGCTTCTTGTAAACTTTGTTTTCGCAAAGTGTTTATCCTCCTTTTAATTAATATTAGGTTTATTTATTTAAATCCTAATATTTACCGGGTAATTTTTTCACCACTAACAGTATTTACCCATCATTAGTATTAACGTGGTTTGATTACCAAACCCGTTTTTTGAGTGTTACAAGTCTACCCCCCCCCCCCCCCTTAAAGAGGTTTCGTCCTCGAAACCTTACTTACGTAGTTCATTGGTTTAAACCAAACAAAGTTAGTTTCATTTTCAAAACATTCATTCTTTCCGGTCAATAGTTATCATCCGTATTGACATGTGCGTCTTTCATGTGTAAGTCCTTACGAACTGTAACTTTCATCTTATATTTCTTATCCTTGTCGCCTATTTGACCGAGTTGTTACTTGACCACTCAGTCGCGTTAGTCCGTCAACATGTTTACTCCGCGCTTGTCTTATATTAAAAGCGCTTTGTATTTGTCATGACATTATCTTGACTTTGAATAGTTTTACCGGTTAGACTAATTAGTCACCGTCACTTCATACCCTGTCACCCGGGTATACCATATTGTCATCTTCGGCCTTATGTGTGTACTATTTCCTAAACCACTTCATACCACTTATGTTTGTTAGAATGTTGCTTGTGACTAAAAACTGAACGTTTTTTTTTTGTTTAACGTTTTCTCTTTGTCTTACGTCGTTTACTTGTATCAAAGAATTTATGTCTGAGGATTTATTCATTTCCATTATTATATGACGCGGGGAATTATAACTAGTTCACACGCTTAACCCAAATGACCCATAGGTTCTCTCACTTAGCCTCGTAGGCTTTTTCTTTAGATTTTCACCTTTTTACCCTTTTTAAGGTGAGACCCCAATAGGTTGTTTCTATGTAATTGTGACCCGAGGGTCATTCTAGCCCCCGTAGACCTTAACACTTCATATAATCTCGAGAGTTGTGATGATCCCGTAGATTCATCTTTTATCCATATAGTCCAAAAATATACTTTCAGTGTCAATGCACCCTTTTTTTTGTTTTTGAATTTCATTTGACCTTGACCATAGTCTAAGGCTACATTTGTTTTCTTTCGAATTATCCTTCCAGCTCTATGACTTCTTACGTCATTTACACATAGGTTTGTTCTTCGCTTACCGTTATCCAGTTTATACTTATATTTCTTTACCGCCCGTTACCCGGGTTCTTTTATCTTAATGTTTTTAACGCTCCCGTTGCCTGGTTTGCGTTTTTCCTCTTTTTTTTATTATCAGACGTTATTCTTTATTTTACATGTTTAACCTCCAAATAGTTAAACATAATTATCAAAATTTATGTTTGCAAAATTTTATCGTCTCTTAGTCATGACTCATGACCCGAGTCTTTTGATTTTCTAATCTGCGTCCCCGTCTCTTAGCTTACGCATATACTCAAAATCCTACCCATCTATCGGGTATCTTTACCAAAGTCATCTTCAAAGTAACCATTCTGATATGGTTTTAGACTTCGTTTTAGCTTATTTGGTTGTCTTAGCGAAATCCATCACTTTCGTTCAACCAAGTCCTCATTCTTTATTCATTCCGTTTGACTTGTTCGTGTGAATTTCATCACTTATGATAGTCAAACTTTATTCTTATGCCTTAACATTCTCATTAGTCGGTCTGTATTTTCATTTACTTTGATCCTTGTCGGCTCGTTATTCTAACGTCATACGCTTTCGTCATCAGGCTTGCATTTACGTTTATTATCAAACATCTTGCTTATTTGATTCATTTGGGTGCCTTTTTAGTTCGTCCCATTCACCCCGTCCTTACTACATCGGATGTAAATGTGCCCATCATAAGAAGTTCATGGTATCATGTGTTAACTACTTACTTGGCCAGAATAAGGATCAACACATGACACACATGACCTTTTTATAATTTTCACATTACACCCCTTGTAAGTAACGCCTCTAATCTTTCTATATCACTTATTTAAATTAGCAAAACTTTATTCGATTGCTATTTAACAATTATTAGTTTTACCCGTTTCATTCTTGAACATATAAAATGTTTTCCTTTTTATCAAACTATTATATAATCACATTCGTTAATGTAATCGCTACTTTTCTCAATAGTATTATGTTGAGAATTATTCACTTGGATAATTACTCCTGTCCAAGTTCCCATATGAACTTATCCTGTTATTGCTTTGTTATTCATCATCGTGAATAACATGTTTCTATTTAATTTCTCTTGGAAACATCATCCTGAATAGATATCCTATTCAGGTTTTCCAAGTTTTATCATATATATGCAACCGTCATTTTCTACTTGTTTGTTGCATATTACTATTTGTGCGATTAATTTAAAATGTGCACCTGGTAATGCTTGCCTTAACGGGACTTCCATGCCATTAACCATGTTCACGATCGTTGCGCTGTTTAGGACCTTGTTGAGCATGCTCTACTCGTCATACTTTGGACTGTTCCTTCGGATGCGAGTGTCCTTCAACTAAAACATTTATAAAAGTTAGTAATTTCGACTTTAATGAACGCCCGTATTATAATACAAGGCTTTTCCACTATACGTGTCAACACACGTAATTTTGTTGACTATATCGATCCTTTATCGATTTAATTGGGGTAACGTGTATTACACGAACCCTATGTTTTGTTCACAACACTTTAATAATACTTAACCATTAATATACATGTACTTACAGGATTTGCGATCAAGCCACGAACCGAACACACTTTACTCTTTAACCATGAGCTCTGATACCAGCTTGTAAGACCCTTACTATAAATTAACGGTTTTCGTATAGTTTACGAAAATAAACATGTAATTATGATTACATATAGGTTGAAAAATACGGGTAAATTAAAACTTTTACAAATTTAAAAATAATACTACATAATGTAATTGATTTCGTCATTTTAAAATAACGACGAGGCAACATGCGGAAGCTTCTTTTTCATGTGTTTGGTTCTTGTACGTCGCATGATCTTCATCCGGGAACCCTTGACATTTACCTATGATCAAAACCAACTTAAATGTTAGTTTTGATAGCTTATAAACAAGTTTAAACAAGTCCGAAATACAAAATAAGCAAAACAAACAGAATTTCCAGTTCTGAAGTCTGTCGCGGGCCGCGACAGATTTAACCTCAGCTTTCGCGGGCCGTCACAGCCCGTGGCGGGGTGCGACAACCATTCCCATCTCTTTCGAGAGTGCGACAGCCACTTTTCGACAGAAGGTTTGTTCTGTTGAGCTGCACCTGCCCAGCTCCATTTTTACTAACTTAATATGCACAAAAATGCATAACTTTTGATCTAGATGTTCGTTTTGCGTGATTCTTTTTCCTACGCGATCATAATTTAATTCTCCATCTCATGGAGTTAAAACCTGATATCCAACTTCTCAAAATTTTTGGTTTCAAGCTCTCGGCTTAAAAAAAACATTTTTAACACTTTTGACCCTTTTAATGATTTATTAAACCACTTGTGTTTAAATCATAATAAAATCTCCAAATATTTGTTAACTCAAAACCATTAACTTGTGGGTTCAAACTTTTATGAATTATGCGAATAAAGATCAAGTTATGCGCAAAACTTTATTTTTGACCCGTTAGAGTGGATTTAAACATTTAAGCCTAAATCTCACTCTCTCCTTTTATACATCATTTTTCTACATTAAATATTCACATATCTTCCATCGCAACTATCTTTGCGGTGGATTGAAAGATGTAATTTGTTTATTACGAAATTACCCCTTTTGGATTGTCTATTTACAACGAAGTCCATTTTGAGGTATTTAACCCAAAAAGGAATTTATACCTACACATTTACACTTACTAAAGTTTAACTTTATCATAACACTTACTCTCAAATGATTTTAAAGGGTTGTTTGCCCGACTTAACATTCATGCGCATTTTGGTCAATCTTAGCCTCTTCTTTTACGATGAAGGGCTTTTGTCAACAAATTTGACCAAAGTTTCACCTTAAGCCTAAACTTACTTATGCGTACCTGGCTCGGGTCAACTTATTAACCCGTTTTAATACCTTGTCTTCATTTATTTGCTAATTCATAGCATCGCTAATTCAAAAGCCGATTTATCCTGCGAGCATGAGACTCGACATACACTTATTAGTCGTGAATTATCAATGGTATCAATATTACCATTTGACCCATTTTGTCTAAACGACCAAACATTTTGCGCTCATGTTTTAATGGTATTTACTTACCATTTCGTTAGGTAACTCATATCAGATTTCTCACCAATTAATTAGGTCTCTTAAATCCGTTTCTTACGCATTTTCCCAACATGGCTTATGCCACTTGGTGTCGTTTTAAACTTCAACTTTGATACACTTATGCTTTGCTAAATCAGCGTTTTACCCTTTTTATTAGTTTAGACTTACTTATAAAGTAGCCGTTCGAAAACTCATTTTATCTTAGTCTTTTCGTGACTAACTTACCGTTCCACCCCGTTTTACCATTAACCATGGTTTTTAACATTTATTTTTTGTTCCGACCCGAATCATTTCGCGTCGGAAACCATATTTCGAATATTATCTCTATTGTATTTACAACTTATAGAATAGACACGTATTCTACAAAAAGGTGTAAGTTTCACTTACCTTGCATCCAGTTATGCTCTTTTCCTCGTACTCGATCCGTTTGACCCGCTTCTTTCCCATGCCTCCATCTAGCTCGTTAAGCGTGAAACTATTATCATCATTTACAAGGTGGTTAGATTAGTCATTACAATCGCAACTATTCTACCTTACGTATTTTCTATGTCAAAACTACTATTCGACTTCGTCATTGGTTAGTTTAACTTCTCAAAAGTTAACTACCTTTAATCTCATGATATACAAAATTAAGTCTAAATCAACATCATGTTTAGAACCCTGATCGCTTCATATTTCGCATAATTTGCCATATTATTCAAATACGCGTTTTACTCGAAATTTAACATCTTAGCTTTCATTTAGGCATTTTAACAAACACCAAATGAGCATAATTTTTACATATTTACAAACTAGTTCATGACTAGTTATTTTTGCCAAGATTAACAACATTTTCAAATCCATTATATCTAGCATGCATAACAACACCTAGATTCACTTCTTGGAAATCAAGCAACACTAATTTCATGATCAAAATTCTAGTGTTCTTCATCATCCTACAAAACCCATTTAACACCTAAGTGGGTGATCATTAGGTTCATAATTATGAACATCAACTCATCAATTTATTGACTAGGATTCGTTCCTAAACATGGATTTATCCTAGTTTCACCCAAACATCAATCATTCAAGCTCGAATTTTCGATTTCATAAGTTCATCAAGAATCAAAACCTCACTAAACATGAAAATTTAACATACCTTGTGATCCCCTAAGCTTGGTGATCACGATTTGATTGAAAGCCCCAATTTCCCAGCTCAAATTCTCTTCAATATGCTGAGTTTTTGTGAGTTTAGGATTTCAAAGAGAAACCCTTTTTGTTCTCCTGTATGTTCGACCAAAACACACACTTATGTGTGTGTTTTTGGTTTTTGTTAAATTTTATTTCATAACTTTCCACCATTTTTCCTTTTTGATCCCATTAGTTCTAATTTTCATAAAAAGGACTACCAATTCATGCTTCATTAATTGTTTTAAAACAATTAACTAACTAGGTTAGTCATTCCTAGTTACTTAGTGGGTTCAGGGAAGTCATAAACCGTTTTATTATTTTATATATTATTTTTTTAAGTCCCGTTAACTCGGGCTTCTTGTAAACTTTGTTTTCTCAAAGTGTTTATCCTCCTTTTAATTAATATTAGGTTTATTTATTTAAATCCTAATATTTACCGTGTATATTTTTCACCACTAATGGTAGTTACCCATAATTAGTATTAACGTGGTTTGATTACCAAACCCGTTTTTTGGGTGTTACAAACACGCCCCATGTTTTGGAAGAAAGTTGGACATGGCCCCATGTTCGGAGAACACGGCCCCGTGTTTCAGGGAATTTATGAAGTTTTGTCTGAGGTTTTAAGGATTTGTTCGTTATTGGGTGGTTCTTTAGTGGTTGGAACAACACCGAATTGCCGGATATACCTTAAGCTCCGGCGAGAGTTACGAAAACGCAAGAGGTTGTCGGAAAGATAGAATCCTAACTTAAAAATGGGAAAACGGAACCATCCCTTATTTACCTTATCCTAGATCTTGTTAAAGAAGGTATGAGTCGGCTCGCTCCTGTCCAAATCGTCAGTGTGAAATTCACACTCTGTAAAGGAGACTATCATCGCGAAGTCGAAACAGGGACGACTATCGCCTTCGTCTTCGCAAGCGTCTATTGTAGGCTTGTTGGCATTGGTGCTGTTTGTACCTAATTTTTCTACCATCGATTCTTCTTTGGTTGAGATCCGTGATGAATATCGCGCCTTCATCACATATTCTATTTCTTTGAGTTGTTGGAGAATCCTCTTTCTATTTGACTTACGTCTTCTAAGTCTCATAGGTAAGTTGATGGAGTTCAGGTGGATGGACGTTATTATCATTTTTACTCCCGCCCATCTTAAGGTGATCGTCATAGGAAAACGATGGGGCTAAGTAGTGGGGAGTGAAGTTTAGATTACCACATTCTGATTCTTCATGCTCCTCCCCACAATAATCGCACCATTCACTGTAAGAGTGGCGGGGGTAAAAATAATCATAAAAATTCATGTTTTCCAGAAAGTTTTTAACCGTCGGGATCAGGCGGTTACTATTTTCCTATAAACTGTTGATCTGACACGACCCGGTGTCAAGGTAACACGGCCCCGTGCTGCAGTCTGTATCTGGCAGAAAATAGTTTTGAGGTTACTGGAGAGTTGACATGGCCCCGTGTAGATCACACACGGCCCGGTGTCACTTTTGCAGAAAGTAAAAAATTTAAGGAAAAAAAAGAAAAGATAAAAATGATTAATGCGACTTCTTTGAACAGAAAAGCTCGCCCTGAGACTTATCGTGAGGAATGGGAAGATGAAGATTTGGTGTTGCAAGCTTAAAGTCAACAAGTAAAATTCAAGGATGGTTAGTAGCCAGTGGATGGTTATCAACTGGTGAAGATGTTATCTCTATATGTTCTTGCTTTATTTAAATCGATCATCATTGATTTTGACGTTTGTGTGATTATTTGTTGGTTATTTATACAAGAAACAAGGGATTTAATGGAAATAGGGAAATTTGCAGGTTTGTTAGTGCATATTTCGTACGTCTGCCACTGTGTGAATAGTTAGATAGAGCGTGTGTTGAATATTGTATAGAATAGAGAAAGTTGGACAGGTTTTGTAATTGTCAAAGCCAATCCGATCGGATGGCAATCCGATCGGATGACACATAGTGTAGGTGATGTCTATAAATAGGGGGTTGGGGCTCCCATTTGGACAAGCTTTTGGTTCCCAAAGGGGACATGCTGTCCAACTGGTCTCGTGGTGCTGTAATCATTGAATAATCAATAGAGTAATCAATAGAGACCAGATTATAAGTGACTGTTCGGTGTCGTATTTTGTTTCTACTCATTTCTTAGTCGTAATAATCGCACCGAACACGTCGTTTCGGGACCGAAGCTCCGTCAGACTCACCGGATCCTGGAATCTGCAGTGGTATCAGAGCTACGGTACCGATTTAATCGATCTACAGTTGGTTAAATCACCCAAAGCTCATCAATTTTGGGTTAAACGGGAGTTTTGACGTTAAAACAGAGAAAATTATCAAAATAAAGGTCAATTCACGGATGGATTTTGGGATTGAAGACATCATTCTGTTTGGAATTGATTCGCGCACAATCCTGTGAAATTTCATCATGAAATTCACACAAATAAAGATTCTGGATCGAAAAAACGAGATTCGGAGTGTTCTTGAGCTGTTAGAACATTTCCGATCGAATGACCATCCGACACTTGTCACCATCTTGCTTGAAGGTTTATTGAAGATGCTTTCAATCGGATGACAATCCGATCGGATGACCATCCGGTCCATGTCACTATGGGGGGTTTAAAAGATCAGTTGGTTTACCATCGAATGGCACTCCGATCGGATGGCAATCCGATCGGATGACCATCCGATCCACCATACCAACTTGCCCATGTTATCCTTCAATCGAATGGCAATCCGATCGGATGGCAATCCGATCGGATGACCATCCGACACTTGACATTCGACCAGATGATCAAATGCCTAAAAAAAAGGCATTTTTGATCACAACGACGAGGAGAGTCTCCAAAAAAATTTGGTGATTGTCAATTTTTTCGGGTTTTTATCGACCAAGCTGGGTTGTTTGGGGACACCGTCGGGGGCTTCAGTGAACATATTTGATGATGCGATCACGGATTGTGGAAATTAGTGGGGTAGTCATGATAATGGTGCAGAATGTTTATCATTCAGGTTATCTGACTATTTATGGGCCAAAAAGTAAAATCCGCAATGATGAAAAACTGACGTTTTGAGGAAAATTGCCATATTTTCGGCATAGTCGAGTTTTTCACAGATAAAAGAGGACTGAATTTCTTAGTTTGAGGGGGAATTCAGTGATAGAGACGTCAGAATTTGCAAAAATGAGGGGGAATAAAAATTTCACTATCGTATGTTGAAATTCCGGCATTTTTTAAATTCGTGACACTGCAACAGTATTCGGGTAGTTTCGCCTTAAAATTGTCAGGGGGAATGTGAATCTGATCGTGAGTGTAAGCTTCCGAGATCAAGAGGATCCGAGGTGTTGATATCTGATCGTGGACGAATGCTTCAGAGATCTGAGAGTGATCATGGGTGAAAGCTTCTGAGATCTAGATTATCTGAGGAGATGAATCTGATTGTGGACGAATGCTTCGGAGATCAGATTACATTTCCAGATGATTTATTTTCCAATGAAGATTTGCTGATTGTGGAGAATATCGTTTACACGGATCTGTCATTCTTATGGTGCGTTAACGTGGATCATGGTAAACGGTATATCAGATCTTCAGGGGGAATCACGAATTTGAAGTTAACCAGTGGGGTATTTGAAGTTTCTATCATTTGCCGGTTGAGTTTTTGTACATTCTTAGATCAAGCAGGCGGAATGCGAAGATCGTGGTGCTTACTTGTGATATCAAAAACTGAGCTCCGATGCGGTTAAAGTTGAAACAGAGGATGCTGCATTGATTAGTTTCAAGTTGGTGATTGTTAGTGAAGGTTGTAGTTTAGCAAATCAGAGGAGAGTCGTAAACTATGCAAAAGACATGAAGATTCATTCCAGGGGGAATTCGTGCTTTACTTTGGCAAAAGCAAACCCGAATCATCAATCGAGGGGGAATTTTGGATAGTCAGATTTAAAGATACCTGGTTGAAGTTACAGAAAAGTTGAAGATTACAGAATATTCAAACACGGCTCAAGGTTCTCAAAGTTTTAAAGACAATTCGACAGTGACATCCGAGGGGGAATCTGTTAGTGCATATTTCGTACGTCTGCCACTGTGCCAATAGCTAGATAGAGCGTGTGTTGAATATTGTATAGAATAGAGAAAGTTGGACAGGTTTTGTAATTGTCAAAGCTAATCCGATCGGATGGCAATCCGATCGGATGACAATCCGATCGGATGACACATAGTGTAGGTGATGTCTATAAATAGGGGGTTGGGCTCCCATTTGGACAAGCTTTTGGTTCCCAGAGGGGACATGCTGTCCAACTGGTCTCGTGGTGCTGTAATCGTTGAATAATCAATAGAGACCAGATTATAAGTGACTGTTCGGTGTCGTATTTTGTTTCTACTCCTTTCTTAGTCGTAATAATCACACCGAACACGTCGTTTCGGGACCGAAGCTCCGTCAGACTCACCGGATCCTGGAATCAGCAAGGTTTGGTGCAATCAAAAAGTAAGCCTTTTAATTTGCTACACAAAATTACAATACATGTTGAGTTCAATAGTTTTTGGTGCAGTTAACCTATAAGAAATTAAGAATATAATTCGCTATACAGTTAAAGTTCATGTCAAGTTCGTTACATTTAGGTGTATTTAACCCTTTTTAGCACTCATGTTCATATGCATGGCTTTTATTCATGCATTTGACCTTTTTACAACTTTTTTAGAGCAGAAGTTGTTTCTGATGCAAAGAAAGCAACTGAGTTAGACTGCTTGAATCCAAAGGTATATATGCGCAATTTGATCTTTTTTAGAACTTTTTTTGTCAGTCAGTTGTGTGTCTATTAACGATTATCCAAATCTCCTTTATTTCACTTTATGTTTGTTTGCAAGAGAGACTGAACCTTCTGGTGGTGGTTAGCGGCCGTACTCTACGTTGATGCTACATACTCCTACGCATAAACTATCTAAGGTTGCAAATTGGAGAACAAGGACGCCTTTGGTGGTGTAGGTTTGGTCAAAGGATGGGCGGTGGTGTTGATATCGGCGGGAGTAGCCGTCAACTCCAGCGACTATAGGGTTCCATGAAGCATAAACATTGGTTGTTTTATGTATGTAGTATGCGAAACGCAACAAGCAAGACAACATTAATTCATTTTAGTATTATTTTGTAAGTTCATTGTAATTTAATTACATAAGTTATCCTTATGTGTGTTACGAGTCCGAGGTGTAAGCCAAGCCACGTGTTGTGTCTGTTGGAAGGAAATGAAGACGCTTTGATCTTTATCAGAGACCCATTTCTTTGTTTTTTGTTTTTGTCGTTTGACATCTTTTGTGGGTTTCGCATAACAAAACCCTTACCGTCAAGTTTATGCATTAACCAAAAATAATAATAATATAAGTAACTTTCTCTAGCCTGGGAAGCAATCCCGGGTGATAACCTAGTTGTTTATATATGGTTCTGAAATCATCTTCATTTTAGCACCAAAAAGTTACGTGGCAAACATGATTGTTGACTCGCCTATAATATAGCCTGTAAAAGTAGATATAAGACATTGTGGCAACGATGTGGTGCTGAAGTGATAAGGGAGAGTCTTGGTGTTCTAAGGGGCCCTAGTTCGATTCCTGTCTTTCCCATTATTTTCTGCGGCACCTGGTGATGATGGGAGACTAGGCGAATAGGTGGAGATCGCTAGTTCGATCCTTGAACTGGGCGGGTTTTACCTCACCGCACTGTCGTGCCTTTGGGCAAGTGTTCACGGCCTTCGGCCCTAGGTGAGGGTTTTCCTCGGTTTGAAGGCGAGTGTATCCCGATGTGTGGTGAATTTCGCCAGTAGCCCATTTGGAGGATTCGTTGGCCGTTCAAAAAAAAAGATATAAGACATTGTTTCCGATAAGCGTAAATGTTGTCTCATTATAGTGTTATAACACATTAACACATATGAGAAACTAATTAAATTCAAGATTTTCAAGCACACTCAACACATAACCAATTTTAAGTAGAGAATTGCGAAAACAAACATAATACACAATTCTTTGATTCTTTATAAGTACCATATAAATGTTTATATGGTCCCCACAATATTCTACTTAAAATTAGTTATAAATTGAACATGTGGGTGCGCGCACGTATAAAAGAGGCTAGCTTATTGACTAGACTATAGAGAGGGAAAAAGTTGTTGAGAGAGGAGAGGAAGGAGGGGTCCCTAAAGCGGTGAAAGGATGTGTTATATAATGTGTATATAATGTATATATTTGTGGGTGCTTAGGGGGGAAAAGTGAAAGTGCACTAATTTTAACGTCATTTTACTAATTTCGTGAAAATAATGTTAAGAGAAGGGGGTGGTTAATCATGCATCATGTGATGGCGTTGATAGCCGAAAGACAAGGGAGTACATGCACTAACTGGCTTTTGTCTTAATTGCTGAGTGTTCTGTGCCTTATGTCCAAGGCTTGATGGAAAAATACTACTGAGCCGGGGGTCTCACTGGAAGCACCTCTCTATTCCTACGGAGTAGAGGTAAGGTTGTCTATATCTTACCCTCTTTAGACCCTACTTAGCTTTGCTATTGGTGGAATTTACCCAAACTAGATATTCTAAACCGATTTCATACTCGCCCCTACCATGCAGGTATTTACCACATACGTACCATTTGATTTAAAACAGGATCCAACTGGGATATACCCGATCAAAACCTGATAAAAAAAAAGTCAGAACCGAAAGGCCCGAGCATTTCCTCTCCAGTACCCGGTCTTTGACTTTGTTGACCATACCTGAACTCGATTCCATACCCGGAATAGGGTATGACTAAAACCAGAAATGTGCACCTCTAGACGTGAGGGGCGCGTCAAACTCAATAGACCGAACCTATTCAGGCATGGACCAAGATGTCGAGCCCAATCCGGAGTATATATGTTATGGACTAATACCATTGCAAGGTATGAGACTTGTCCCACATCGGTTGTATGGGCAACTGATGTGGGGTTTATATACCAAATGAGCTCTCTCACCCACCAGACTAATCTTTTGGGTTAAGTTCTCTCGTTTGGTATGTAACAATACATCTATAAGAAACAACATTGTTGGCGTTCGATCAACTGAAATCTAACGAAAACTGGTACCTATTTAGTAATATTTTATTGAAAATCTTTCTGCTTTTGCATTGATTCATGTGGTACTTTAACATCCACTTCTTGGATGTTTCGTTGGGTTGTTTATTACTTCAACCTATTAACTTGATCATTCATTACTGGTCCTCTGTCGGCCCTTATCCTCCTTGAAAGCAAACTGTCGGGGCAAGGTGGTTTACCTGATCTCATTGGTTAGGTGATATTGAAGGGGTCCCGTGTGCATTCCGGTAACAACATCTCACGTTTACCCAAAAAGAAAATGGATGAATTTAATATACTACGTCGAAAATGGGTGATAGCTAGATAAATGAAAATGAGACCCTACTTTGATTCAGTAACCTACATGATTCCAGTTCTATTTGTGTTGCCAAAGTTGAGCAAGAGTCAAGATTTTGAATACATGAAGGAATCACCGTTCATAAGCATAGAAAATAGGTATGACATGAAAGACAATTGCAGGAACTGGTTGCATTTAAAAAAAATAGCAGTTTAGCATATTAGATAAAAGGGTAAATTAAACTTTTCGTCATTTATGTTTGTAGCGGGTTGCAATGGATAGCATTTAACTTCAATAATTACAGACACAATCCTTTATTTTAAAAACATGTTGCACGTTTCATCCTTTACCTCAAACTCAGTTAGAAAATTAAGTTAGTTTTGATCACGTGCTTCGCACGTGAGGGCATTTAAGACCATTCACCTACCAACTACCTCACCATATAAATACCCCTTTTTCTCCCCCCAAATCCCTCATTAGGGTTTATCTAAACCTGCAACTCTCTATCTCAACCACCATCTACCATCACCACCACCATCCTAATCCAGCCACCACCATATCTCTCATCGTTACATCTTCGGATTAAATGACAAAACCCTCAGATTAGAGATAGATCCCGACGGAGGTTCGCAGTTGTGGCCGGTGAACGGGACTCTAGTTTCAACAGTGATTGTGGTGTCTTCGCTGGAGAACGGGCGGCGGTGGAGGAAGGAGGCAGAGGATGCGGCGGAGAACGAGACTCGAAGGTTTTTGATTTATTAAGTCCCTTCAATATTTTGGAATTTCCAATCTGTTTGTTTATGTGGTTTCTTGTAACTGTTAAATGGGTACTTTTTCAACCCGAGTGGTACTAATGAATAAAATATAATGATCGTTTTAATAGTTAGTTACGTTTAACCATTTAATTGATATTTGTACTTTCTGTAATCTATGTCCTTGAGTTTAAAGTCCTGTAATCGGTGGCGGAGAGAGTAGGTGTGAGGTCGCAAATCCAGTCCATCCTGTAACCATTGACAGTTCATACTTCTTCATACCTTCTTTCACAAACCCTAATATTTTATACCCTCATTTGTCAGTCACTCAAATGCCTCGATTTCATCACTCCTCCTCTCTTAACTGTCACAAGATTCCAATTACAATTATACAGAACTTGGTGGAAAGGTGAAGAAGAAAGGGAGACGAGGTTCGTTTTGGTGGTGGCAGTGGTGGTGCACGGTAGTGGTTGTGGTGGCGAACCTTGCTGGAAACAGTGATGGTGGTAGCTCACACAGTGATGGTGGGTCTGGGATTGGTTGGGGAGACATAGAGAGGGGAGAGAGTTCTGAAACAAAGAGAAACAAAGAGATGTGTTTTATTTTTTGTTTAATTTAAATATATTAGTAAAATTACTAATTTACCCTCATGTGCAACTGTGCAAGACACATGCCATATTTAACTAAAAAAAATTAACCAGGCTAGGGTCAAAGGACCTAAATTGTAACGAGTTTTACAAATAAATGATTGTGACTGTAATTATTGAAGTTAAAGTCTAACCATTGCAATCAGATACAACACAAAAGACGAAAAGTGTAATTTACCCTAGATAAAATATACAATAGAGATGATGCTGTATTATAAAACCTAAAGCCGGTTATAAGTAAGTGAAGTTATGTGGCATGAACAAAACAACATTAGCAATATAGCATGCCTCAAAGCTTGCCAAAAGCAACAACTTCAAGAATAAATTCCCGATAAACAACCTTAAAAAACTGCATCCTGCACCTGCAAATGCGATCAGCAACTCCTTAACTTTTCTCTGATCCGTTCAATCTGCTTGTTTTCCCCCAAAAAGTTTTATAACTTTTTTTTTTCTTTTTTGCAGCTATTTACCCAGTGAGATCCTCAAAATCATATTGCATAAGAAGCCTATCTACCGTACTTCGACTAATCACTTGCCTTGAATATAGCTCTCTTAACACTAAAGCCGCCAGCTCCCTTTCACCTTCATGCGCAATCCCTTCAACGATAATCGTATAAGTGGTCTCGTTCGGCATATACTCTTTCTCTATCATCATATCGTAAATCTCCAAAGACAAATCCGTCCTCTGAGATTTGCATAGCCCGAGTATAAGCGCGTTAAAATTGTCGATATCCGCCCTGCAATTACTTTCTTCAATGATGCTAAACACCTCCATTGCTTCATGTAACAAACCCTCCAAGCACAACCCTCTAATCAACGACGAGTAAGTATACGAATCGGGTGTAAACCCATACCGAGTCATTTCAAACAGAAGCTGAAACGCAGGGAAAGTATTCCCTTTTCGACACAATCCCGATATCACGTTCTTGTAAAAGTCATGATTCGACGAGTTTTGTTTACTGCTTAAACTGTTAATGATCGAAAAACCTTCTTGCACCATACCCACTTTACATAGCCCTGCAATCGCGTTATAAGTTCCCTCGTTTGGACTACAACCGCGATACGTCATCAAATCGAGACACTTCATTACATCTTCCACCTTCTTTTCCTCACAAAGACGCGCAATGATCGGATTGTACGTAGCTGCAATCGGCTTGAACTCTCCCTTCGACATTTCATTAAGCACCTTGAGCGCGTTATCCGTTCTACCATGAAAAGCCAAAGAACTAATCAATATATTGTACGTAACCAACGACGGTGACAACTGCGCTTCCACCATTTCCGCCAAAAGCCCGTTCGCTTCATCCCATCGCCCTTCACGACACAAACTTCTCAACAAAATGTTATACGTCACAACATTCGGTGCAAACCCTTTCGACGGTAACTCCCGAAAAAACGACAACGCCTCATCGGTCCGATTCTCCTTACACAACCCGGTCAACAAAACATTATAACTCACCAAATTCGGCTCACCGCCTTTCGCCACAATATTATCCAAAAGCCGCATCGCCTCATCCACCCCTCGCTCCTTATACGCAGCCTCCAACAATATCGAATAAGTAAACGCGTTAGGCACCAACCCTTTCCCAACCAACTTATCGATAAACAACAACGTCTGGTTCAAATTCCCGAGCATACACAGCCCTCTAACCAACGAATTATACGTAACAGTATGCGTCGGATACCCGTGATCCTCCATCTTCTCAACCAACTGCATAGCATGCCCAACATTCCCTCTCTTACACAACTGACTTACCAAGAAATTATACGAAGCCGCATCCGGGACCCCACCCGAATCGACAATCATTTCCATAACCTTAGTCGCTTTTCGGAGGCGTTTCGATTTACATAAATCGTATAATAATTGTGTAGCTTGGTACACATCAGGTTTATGACCTTTTCCAAACATGTATTCTAAGTACAAAAAAGCATCATTTATTCTATAATCTTTTGTTTTAGAGTCTGTTTTACCTGATCTCCAATTAGGTAGTGTGAACACTGATTCTTTTGAAGCTAATGCTGCTGTTTGTGTTGATGCTAAGGATGTTAAGTTTAATAAAACCCTAGAAAACCTGATTTTGGCGGGAAAGTGGTGAAATTGGGGGAGAATTTGAGGGTTTTTGGAGTGATTTGCTATTGGGGGTGTTGAATTTAGTAGAATTGCCATGAATGATGTTGGATTTGAATGGAAATTGTGGATTTTGGTGCATAAATGATGTGGTTTTGAAGTGAATTGTGAGTATGAAGATCAAGATGAAGATGAATATTAATATGAGATGAAGATGAAGATGAACGTAGGAGATGAAGTTAGGGTTTGATGAAGAAGAAGGTGGATGCTACTGGGTTGAGTTGTGTACACGATGAGGGTCCTGTGAAAAATCTTATCGTTGAGAGGGTGAGAATCAGACTGACTTTAGAAAAAGATATTTAAACAAAAGAATATTATAAAGTTTGCACCCTTGGATTTTATCTAAAACAACTTTGCCCCTCTCACATTTGGATTTACTCGGTTTTTACGTACAAACTAGTCGTTGCAATGGCGGCGAAACAAAAAATAACTCGATTCTATACCGTTTAATGAAAACATATTGTCATGGCCCCCGTTCCGGTTTGACCCGGTCCAGGAGCCGCGGGACAGAAACCCGTGGTATTCATTCTTTGAGTTGACAGCGGAAGATTTTACAGGATCTTTTTAAAACTTTAAATGCCCGATTATTTTATTTCATAATTCGGGATAAACACCGTAATTTCCAATAGAGTAATTTCACAAGTAAATTCTCTGATTTACAAAACATGTTTATTTATTTATTTGAGCCACTACTTCAAGCTTATTAGTGCTCCGTAGCACTTTTCCTTGGTTCACAGTAGTCACCTGAAACATGTTTTGAAAATATTTTATCAGCGGGGAAATACTGGTGAATCATTCAAATTTGATAAAATGACACATAGTTATAAATTACAGCATAAGAGCGATTACAATGGCTTCTATCTTATTTTTATCTGGCGCCATGTCACCTCCTGGTGACGATGGTCATACCACTATTGGGTCATTCCCCAAGTAGTGATGATTATCACTGTTAGGATTTATTAGCCTAACCCGTGAGAAATTAGTAATGTGCACAATACCCCACTAGCCAGTGATTCAAGATAACCACGACTTAATCCTTGTAATTATAACTTTTGAAAATACTTAGAGTATTGTAAAGCATTATTGATAAAAAGAGAATGACTCACATTGCAGATTTAAACGGGCAGAGTTTAGCCTACTGATTAGCCTTGTAACCTAATTTAAATAACAATGCACACGAACTAGGTCAGTAACTAATACAACATTTACGATAACTCACGAGATTAAAACTCTCACAACGAATGAGAAAGTGCAATACTTAAACATCCATCGAATTCACGACGAATGACAAAGTATGGCCCTAATGTGGGCAGCACTTAAACATCCATCGGATAGTTTAAATCAATCGGACATTGAATCGTAGCAGCGATCGAGTTAATACCCTGTATCGTAGCAGCGCTTCCCTAATAGAAATTGTGATTTCGAATAGTATAACTTCGTTTTTGAAAGTTGTTTTCGACACCAGATGAAAGCCCATGGCCGAATCTATTTATAGGTGAAAATGGGGTTTACGCGGCCCGCGAGAGGACCAAAAATATGATTTTCTTGATTTTTGATATGAATTAGGGTTTCGGGGGTCCGGGTTTTCACTTACGGGTCATTTTGGGACATTTTTGAAGGTCCTTACATCCTCTCCACCTTATTTAAAATCTCGTCCTCGAGATTTATTGAAATAAGTGAGGATACTTTCGCTTCATCTCCAATTCCAGCTCCCAAGTGTATTCAGATCCTCTCTTTGAATCCCACTTGACATTGACCAGCACTAGTCGTTTGTGCTTGAGAAATTTGATCTTTCTTTCTTCTATTTGTAGTGGCTTCTCAACAAATTTTAACTTTTCATTTACCTCTATATCTTGAAGAGGTACTACCAATGATTCGTCAGATAGACATTTCTTGAGATTGGAGACATGAAACACGTCATGTACTCCAGCTAGCTCCTCTGGTAGTTGTAAGCGATAGGCGACTGGTCCTATACGTTGGATTACTGGGAATGGTCCTATGTACCTTGGACTTAGCTTTCCTTTCTTACCGAACCGAACTACTCCTTTCCAAGGAGAAACTTTTAAGAGAACCTTGTCTCCGACTTGAAATTCTAACGGCTTACGCCTATTGTCTGCATAACTTTTCTGGCGATCTCGAGCCGTCTTTAGTCTTTCCTTGATTTGAGTGATCTTGTCGGTAGTTTCTTGCACAATTTCAGGACCTGATAATTGACTTTCTCCTATTTCTGCCCAACAGACTGGAGTTCTACATTTTCGTCCATATAGTGCTTCGAATGGGGCAGCTTCAATGCTTGAATGATAACTATTGTTATAGGAGAATTCGATTAAAGGTAGGTGGTTATCCCAGTTTCCACCAAATTCTATTACACATGCCCTGAGCATGTCTTCCAGGGTTTGGATCGTCCTTTCACTTTGTCCGTCTGTCTGAGGATGATATGCAGTGCTTAAATTTAATCGGGTTCCCATAGCTTCTTGGAAACTTGTCCAGAAGTGGGAAGTGAAACGACTATCCCTATCCGATACAATGGAGAGTGGAACTCCATGTAAGGATACTACTTCATCTACATACAACTTGGCTAACCTTTCCATGCTAAAGGTTTCTTTCATGGGTAGAAAATGAGCTGATTTGGTTAATCGATCAACAATTACCCAAATTGCATCATTACCTTTTCTGGTTTTGGGAAACTTAGTAACAAAATCCATTGTTATGAGTTCCCATTTCCATACAGGCATTTCTAATTGTTGTAGTAGACCTGAGGGTTTCTGGTGTTCAGCCTAAGACATATAGAAACATATCTAGCTATGTCCTTTTTCATTCCTATCCACTAGAAATTATTCCTTAAATCTTGGTACATCTTATTATTTCCAGGATGCATGGTATACCTAGATTTATGGGCTTCCTCTAAAATCTTATTTATTAACTCTCCTTGCTTAGGTACCCAAATTCTTTTCTTATGGAATCTCCAAATTCCATCACTTCCTTGTTCCAATTCTTTTATTCTTCCTTTCATTCCTTCAGCATCATCCTTGATTGCTGTTTCTTGAATATTTTTCAGTTGTTTCATTAAATCTAACTGTAGATTTAATCTAAGAGCACGAACTCGCTTTTGCTTTTCATGATACTTACGACTTAAAGCATCAGCAACTACGTTTGCTTTTCCTTCGTGATATTGAATATCACAGTCGTAGTCACTTAGGATTTCCATCCATCTCCTTTTCCTCATGTTTAATTCTTTTTGCCCAAATATGTATCTTAAGCTCTTATGATCTGTATAGACAGTAAACTTACTTCCATACAGATAGTGTCTCCAAATCTTAAGGGCAAAAATTATGGCTCCTAACTCTAAGTCATGAGTTGTATAGTTTTCTTCGTGCTTTTTCAATTGCCTTGAGGCATATGCAATTACCTTTTTGCGTTGCATTAACACACATCCTAATCCTAGTTTTGAAGCATCGCAGTAGACTTCAAAATCTTCGGTTCCTTCTGGCAAGGCTAGAATTGGAGCATTTGTTAACTTTTGCTTCAGAATCCTAAAAGCCTCTTCTTGCCTAGGTCCCCATTCAAACTTAACTGCTTTACAGGTTAGCTTAGTTAAGGGTACAACTATCTTGGAAAAATCTTTAATGAATCGTCTATAATATCCAGCTAACCCTAGAAAAATTATAATTTCCATAGTTGATTGTGGAACCTTCCATTTGGTGATTGCTTCTATCTTAGCAGGTTCTACGTGAATACCTTCGTGATTCACCAAGTGTCCTAAAAATTGCACCTCCTGTAGCCAAAATTCACACTTCGAGAATTTGGCGTAAAGCTTCTCTTTTCTTAACAAAGTTAAGAGTGCATGCAGGTGCTCACAATGCTCTTCCTGACTCTTGGAATAAATAAGTATATCATCGATGAAGACAATTACAAATTTATCTAAATACGGTTTACAGATCCTATTCATCATGTCCATAAATGCTGCATGATGAGCATTTGTTAATCCGAAGGGCATGACTGTAAACTCGTAATGACCATACCTAGTTCTGAAAGCAGTTTTAGGTATGTCTTCTTCTTGTACTTTCAATTGATGATATCCAGAGCGTAAATCTATCTTAGAAAAATATCTAGCTCCTTGAAGTTGATCAAAGAGATCATCAATCCTAGGTAATGGGTATCGATTCTTAATTGTAACCTTATTTAATTCCCTATAATCAATACACATTCTCATTGACCCATCTTTCTTTTTCACAAACAACACCAGAGCTCCCCATGGGGATGAACTAGGTTGTATGAATCCTTTGCTTAACAATTCATCTAATTGTTTTTTTAATTCTAGCATTTCGGTCGGTGCTAACCGATAGGGTGCCTTGGCTATCGATGTAGTTCCAGGAATTAGATGAATTCTAAATTCGACTTCCCTATTGGGTGGTAACCCCGGTAGTTCTTCTGGGAATACATCTGGGTATTCTGCTACTACAGGAATTTCTTTAAGTTCCTTACCTTTCGTGTTAATGATTACTGATTCATATACATCATTTCTTGTTTTCTTGAATAACTAGCCAACTTCATTACTGAAATGAATTTCAGTGGCTTTCGTGGCTTATCTCCTGTAATCACCACTAATTCTCCTGTGGGTGTATGAATTTCTATGGAATTTTTATCACAGAGAATTCGAGCATGGTTGGCTACTAACCAATCCATTCCTAACACAACATCAAATCCAGCTAAATTCATAGGTAACAGGTTTGCAGAAAATTTATCGCCTAAGAGTTCTATCTTTTCTTCTCGCAAAACCTTATCTATGTTAACAGAATTCCCATCTGCCGTTTCTACCGTAAAAATTTGTCTAAGGTTGGTTAAGGGTAGATTAAGAGCTTGGCAGAATGAAGTATTTATAAAACTTTGGTTTGCACCAGAGTCAAATAATACTTTTGCATAAACATTGTGAACTAGGAACGTACCAGCTATCACGTCAGGAATTAGTTCTGCTTCCTGAGTGGTCAACTGGAAGGCTCTTGCGTTTCTCTTGGTAGTTCCTTCTGCAGGTTTGGCTTTGTTATCGGCTGGTTTGATCAATTTTGGACAATCTGGCCTAAAATGTCCAGCTTCTCCGCAGTTGTAGCAGATTGTTGCTTTCTTCTTCCTGTAATCTTCTTCTTGATGCCCTGGAATTTTGCAGAAATTGCAATATCCTTTGCATCTTCCAAAATGCTTCCTTTTACAGACATTGCAAAATGGAACAGTGGAAGATTGCCTGGTCCCCTTTCTCTTGAAATTACTACGGTTACCCATACGGAATCCCTAGGTAATCTTTTGGGCCACTTCCTTCTTCCGGTTTTCTTCTCTTGTGCGTATCAGTCCGTCAGTTAAAGTGTTAGCCAATTCCACTGCATCGTCAATAGTGCGTGATCTCGTAGCTTTAACGATATCACGGATTTCGCCAATCAATCCCCAAATATAGCCAGAAATAAGCACCGGTTCTGGCGAAGCCAGGGTTGGTACCACTCTCGCATACTCGAAGAATGTCGAAGTATACTCTCGACAATCCACATCCACCATCCGGTGGTTCAGAAATTTATTCGCCATTTGTTCTTTCTCATATTCGGGACATAATTTTCTTTCCATTAATCGCTTAAATTATCAGAGCTGGCGTGACTGGACTGGTATCTTCATTGCACAACGGAAGCAAATAAGCTAAGACTTTTAGAAAATGAACGCCCACTAAGTACTCGACTCCACATGGTTCTCCTATTCCAACCGTGCCATAACTTCTGAAATGCAACCTAAGAAAGAAACATGCGAAAAATCAACATAAAGTTGAGCGAGTTCATAGTTTGTTTGTAAAAGATTTGAAATAAATCTTTTTTTTTTTAATAACCGGTTTTTGAAGTATTATTGAGAAAACGAATTTAAAATCATTTTCTTGTCAAGTAAACTTTGTACTTGTAACGCCTTATGTTTGTAAAACCATGTATTTGTAAACTCTTGTATTTGTAATGTTCGTATAACCGTCAATGCCCACCCTGACTTTGACTCCATGCCCGCATAATCCTATGCCTTGAATTTGTATAAAACATGGTATTTAATTTGTATAAATCAAGTATTTCTGTAAATATGTATGTCCCTGGTATGTAGCAATAAAGAAAAAGAGATCACCAATGGTTTGCAAAGCCACTGGTATGTGTGAAGTGATGCAGGAAAACTCAAACCTAGCGGAGTTGCATCGGGCTTCCGGCTGTAAGACACAGTCACCACTATGGGCCGCCCCGGCGTCATGGTGTAGGCTCGCTACACCCAAATAGATCTATCACTCATGTCCCTCGGTCCTACAATGAGGATTAATGGCCTTAAGTATCCGCCTACCCACTCACATGATCTAAGTAGTATGCCCTCCTTAAGCTAACCATACCATGTATAAAAATGTCTGTATAATTGTAACATGTATTTCACCCCAGCCTCTAAGGCTGAACCTCCCCAGCCTCTAAGGCCAACTCCCCAGTCTCTCTATATTATCACCAGACGATCCATCCCTAGTCATGAAAATCATTCACATTTCGACAATACGCATTTGTTTTGTAAAAACCGGTATATTTAGTATAACCCATTCGTAAACCATTTGAGTTCCTCGAAATCCATTCGTAATATGATTCAGAAATATGAGTTTTCGTTCGTTCAAAAGCTTTGTATGTTCTTGCACAACGTGCTTTGTCTAAAAATATGCAGTCTTTGTTCATCGAGAACTTTGTGTGTTTTCTGCAAAACGTGCATGTCTTTCCACCCCGAAAACATTTATAAATATGTAAAACCGTAAAAAGATGGGGTTATGAACTCACCTGAATTGCCTTGTGCGAAGCTAGCTAATTACGACTTCGTGATGTCGTTTCCAAGACTTGACTTGCTAGCGTGCATTCTACAATATTCCTAACACGGAATATCTTATAAGTTTCTAAATAAACGCAGTAACTAAACTACGTGTCACCGAGCTCTACCGAATCGTAAATCGAACGATTCAACGGTAAGTAGTTAACTTATCCGAAATGATTAAGTCATATTTGATAAGTATCATTTATTGTCGATAATAATCAATAAGTCTTGAAAAGACTTGATTCTCGAGAGATTTAAAAATAAATAAATATTTATATAAAAATATATAAATATATCGTTGAAATTGCGTTAGCCGTCTCGAGTAGTCGTACGTGTACAAAAAGAATATTTATATGAAAATATCATATAACAAACTCGTATCACATAATGCGTCTTGTATATATTCGTCAAAGTATGCGTATATGCCGCTTCGTAGTTTGAAATGAATATAAAAAGTTATATTCATTTTACAAAAGTATCATCGAGTTGTTTGTGGTTGAAAATAAATATCTAATTATATTTATTTTTATAAATGAATGCGAGTCGCTTGGTGTTTGAAGTAAACATAAAACTATGTTTATTTTATAAAAGAATTCGTTATTGTTTGATACTTGAAATAAGCGTATAAACCATGTCTACTTTATAAAAACGAATTCGTGTTGTTGGATATTTGAAATAGTATACAAACTATATTCAAGTTTACAAAAGAACCGTCGTCTTGTTTGATGTTCAAAATAAATATGTAAACTATGTTTATTTTTATAAAATGAACGCGTGTTGTTTGTTATCGGAAATAAATATATACTATATTTATTTATATAAAACGAGTCCGTATTTTGATATTTGAAATAGATACATAACTTATATTTATCTTTATAAAAGAATTGTCGAGATTTCAAAATTTTAGAATAAATATAAGAACTATATTTATTGTCGCAAATAATGTACCGAAATGTCGCTTTCGTAAATTGTATCGTGTCATAGAAAGTATTATACACTTGCATTTGCTTTCATAAAAGTCGTTTGATACCGTTAGTTATTTTTCAATAAAACGCGTTTTATAATACGGTATTTTTACGGATTTTCTCGAAAAACGGGCAGAGTTTCCTCTGTTTTTGGACGCCCCCGACAACACAAGTTGTCGTTATTTTATCAAAATTCAATCGAGATTCAAACAAACTATATGTAATTTTGTCAATTATTTCAAATGTAAACTATAATTAATCAGTTCGAGCTCGTTTGTCACATAAGTATTTAAAATGATATAAATAACGATATTATTCACGTTGTTAAAATTTTTACCAAAGCCCTCGCGTCGTCCCTTCGAGTAGGCTGCCTGAGTTGACCGAGTCAACTGGTTTGACCGAGTTTACTCGCTGAGTTGACCAGTTGACCGAGTTGACTCGGTTTGACTAAGTCAACCCGAACCACGAAATTTTGAATCTGACCCGAACCGCACCCTAACTGACTGAGACCCAAACCAAACCATAACTCGAACCCGCTGATGTCTCGAACCGAGACTTGACCAGGTCTGACCCGAACCGGAACACTCTGCCGTTGACCAGCACCTTTGACCAGCGTTGACTTCCGTTGACCTGTCTCCGAGCCGAGACCAAAATTCAAAACTCAAAACAAACCGAGCATGTTCAGCAAACAACAAAGTCACTGTCATCTTCAATCTTCAAGAAACAAAAGAAAATGGTGGGGATTTACCGGAAATTTGTCGAAGCGTACGCACCACCGCCGCCGTTCCACTCCACCGCCGCCGCCGTGAGCAACAGCGGCGCTGCTCCGCCGTCTCTGATTCTCCGATCTCTCTTCTCGGCCTCTCTCTCTATCTCGTTTCACTCTCTCTCCTCGTCTTCTGGAACCAGCCATCGCTCATCACCACCACCCAACGATTGTGGTGGTGGTCCGATTTGACAGATCGAACAGAAAAAGGGGGTATTCAGGGGTGTGTGGGTGTTATCGGAGGAGGAAGTCGCCGGCATCGGTGCTGGTGTTGGCTCCGGTCGGAGCTCCGCCAGTGTCGCCGGTCAGATGTTTTGAGGAGAAGGGGTTGTTTGGCAGTGAAAGTGTGCGTGTATTTGAGAGATGGTATTGTAGAGATGAAGGGTTTTCATATTTGATGTGAGCTATGTGTTGTTGTCTGTGTATCATCGAGAGAGAGATGATAAGGATGGTTCCTTTGATTTTTTTTTTTTTGTATGTGTGTGTATGCAATATATAAAATCAAGCATGGATCTTATAGAGTATTGATGTTTCAACTTTTGAGACATAATCTCTTGTGGAGATTTTGTTTAGATTTTGATAAGATTTTCAAGGTATTTGAGACAAGATCTCTTATACAGATCTTGTAAATATTTTGCTAAGATTTAGTTGTAGGTTCTGCTTGTGGGTTTTGGGCTTGGGCCCAGGGCCCACAAGCTCAATCCCCGTGTTTAAGCGGCCCGTAATTCCTACAAGACCCGTTACCAAAACCCGAAATCACTGTAGCCTAGTAAAATATTATTATAGAGTTAAATGTGTAAAAATAGTGTCGGTATCCGGCGTAGTCGCGTTCGTGCGTTGATAACGGTAATAAACGCGAAAAATTACATCGTTGCCGTCTTTAATCCGTTTTTCGAGCTGGTTTCAACTTCGATTGCTTAAATTTAATTACGAAGCTAGAATATATCGTAAAAATTTAATATTTGTCGGTGTTGTCAGTATCTTGTACGGTATCAGTTCGTTGTCGCGTAATATTCAGCAGCCTTCTCTATAAACCATCGTTCGCGCACTGTAAAGTCGTATAGACGTTCCTAGGCACTCCAAAGGCCTGATTAAGTTAATTTGCGTCATAAACATTATTTATTATCGCGTTAATCATCTGTTAATCACGTAATTAGGAGCCGTAAATCACTGGTTGTCACATTCTCCCCCTGTTACAGAAATTTCGTCCTCGAAATTTAGACTATGTTATCTCCTCAGAATTGTGTTGTTCGCAGGTAAGTCCGAATAATAACAAAGTGAATGACCGCGTAATCGAAACAAGACTTATTCGAATCATGTGAATTTAATGACATTCCTCGACAATAAGAACCCAACGGTTTAAATGTGTTTCAAAAATTGATGTCAAAGGAAACAAGACGTATAGGTACTGTCACTAATGTGACTAAGTTAACAGGGATATAACAATGAATAGGAACTTCGACCAATCGAATTCCATATGAACGTTCACAATAAGTAAATGAGTTCTAGAAGCAATAACATCCACTGGATGAACTTAGAATCAACAATCTCAAATGTATTAGTTTGCATGAAACGCTCAATCGTGATCAGCACAAGCTGCAAGTTATACCGACGCCACAAGCTGTCGTAGTGAATGAAACAATTCAGTAATAGCGGTGACCAAACAAATTCACCATGTTTGAAGTCAAGCGAAAGTACAGTGAAGCAAATTTGAAAATTTGATTCAAACGACATCATAAGATTTTCAATTGAGGATGGAACATCAAAGAATTAATATTTTCGATCGAAGATGAAGAAACAATAAATATCGTAAAATATTCGATCGATGTTGAAAGAACCGTTAGTAGGTACACCGGAACATGCAATGAATTTTGTGTACCATCGTCTTAACACACGATTGTGTTAAGACTGCTTTAATATGATAATTCAAAGCGGATTTAAAACAAATCAATAAATAAATATTTAAATCCGTGCATGAGATATGTAAACGAGTTTAGCGTAAGCTTCAAATAAGTGAAAACACCACCACAAGGTGTCGAAATCAACAAACAATTTAATGGAGTCGAATGCCAAACAAGTTTACTTCGACTCGGAACAAATGAAACACTTGTTAAAACGAATTTTGAATATGATGCTCCCAATACATCATATGATGCTCTGAAGTGAATATGTGTAATGGACAAGCTCAAACAATTGAACTTGGTTTTAGCGCAATCCGACAATAAATATATGTATCGACAAGAAAACTTTCGGCATGGTCACAACGAAAAACCATGTATGTAACTTGAAAAGAAAAGAAATTTCAAGAAAATGTGTTGACTTGATAACAAAGGAGCCAACAATCACAATAATGCGGGTCATTCGAATCACAAATCAATAATTAGGTTTAGCGAAACAATGTTTGAATTTTGATGAAACGTTTATTCGAAATGAAACCACATGCGTAACAAACGATGCATGCGTAACATATAAATTTTCAAGAGGTGGACCAAATACGTATTCGCTATAATGAAAGAAACGATCGTGATGCAATGACCATTAAGAGGAGTAGAGGTACGAAAATCTACTCAGTAAATGTGAAATTCAAAATTTCAATAAAAGAAATTTGAGGACATTACCTGGGGTTGCACGTGATGTCCGGTTGTTGGGTGACATTACCATGGAATGTCGGACATAGCGTACTCGTCGTTAATTAGGTAGGGGGATGCGGAGACATTCGTCTTCTCCCTGGCGTGATTCGTGTCGTTGCAGGATCGCGTGACAAGTTGTCGTTTCCTGATCGTTAGTCCTCCTGCTGACAGGAATCTAGCGTCGTCTTTGAATTGCGCCATCGTGTCTTTTCAAAGGCCTCGCCTTGATAGTCGTATGTGTCGTACCTCAACCTCCGTTGATCTATAGCTTAAGTTTCACGTATACCTGTGCACTAGCATTTCGTTCCTCATAGAATGTGATGTACTCGGACATCCGTTGACGTAAAATTTGAGTTCCATGTATTCTCGTGCACTAGCGTTTCGTTATGCGTAAGCTGCCTGCTCGGGAAGTTAAAATATCATAGACAATATGGATAATAGTGCGTGCCCGAGTTAATATTCGCGGTTCCTACGTGATGACCTTTAATGAACTTCAACATAAGTTTCCGAAGGTCTAAATGCATGTTTCCTAAACTCTTAGAGTTTTGTGCACTGTATGCAATTGTTTGGTGTACCATGTGTAAAACACCACTTTAGCGTATGTTTGAAAACAAAATTTTGACTGTTTGCTTTTCGGCAACGGTTGGAGACCATATTCGAGTCTTAGGCGTTCTATATGTATTCAGGTTTTAATAATCGATGTCCCAGATAAAGGTGAGGTTAGAGCCTAGGTATCACTACAGAAACCTAATTCGCTGTAACCTATAGCTCTAATACCAATCTGTCACACCCCGAAATTATCAGAGCTGGTGTGACTGGACTGGTATCTTCATTGCACAGCGGAAGCAAATAAGCTAAGACTTTTAGAAAACGAACGCCCACTAAGTACTCGACTCCACATGGTTCTCCTATTCCAACCGTGCCATAACTTCTGAAATGCAACCTGAGAAAGAAACATGCGAAAAATCAACATAAAGTTGAGCGAGTTCATAGTTTGTTTGTAAAAGATTTGAAATAAATCTTTTTTTTTGAATAACTGGTTTTTGAAGTATTATTGAGAAAACGAATTTAAAATCATTTTCTTGTCAAGTAAACTTTGTACTTGTAACCAGTGTTGTAAAAGTCGGATTACTCGGCCGAGTACTCGGTCCTCGGACCCCCTCCGAGGCGACTTCCTCCTAGGCGGTCTCAATTAGTCGGCCTCGGGATTACTCGGGAGTACTCGGTGCCTAGTCGGCCTAGTCGGCGCCTAGTCGGACGTAGTCGGCCTAGTCGGTCTAGGCGGTCAACGTGGTTTGTTGACTTTTAATCGGTCAAAATCGGCCTACTCGGCCTTGTACTCGGACTACTCGGCCTTGTACTCAGACTAGTCGGACGTGTATTCAGAATATTTGAACTTTAAACATGTTTCATTTTAAATTATACTCAGTTGACATGAATTATGCTTATTTTAACACATAAATAATCTATTACAATTAATTTTCTTTATATTTACCATGTCCGCGTACTCCCCGAGTACTCTCCGAGTACTCCGATTACTCCCAACTCCCCAGTCGGCCGACTAGGGACCGCGTAGCGACTTTTACAACACTGCTTGTAACGCCTTATGTTTCTAAAACCATGTATTTGTAAACTCTTGTATTTGTAATGTTCGTATAACTGTCAATGCCCACCCTGACTTTGACTCCATGCCCGCATAATCCTATGCCTTGAATTTGTATAAAACATGGTATTTAATTTGTATAAATCAAGTATTTCTGTAAATATGTATGTCCCTGGTATGTAGCAATAAGGAAAAAGAGATCACCAATGGTTTGCAAAGCCACTGGTATGTGTGAAGTGATGCAGGAAAACTCGAACCTAGCGGAGTTGCACCGGGCTTCCGGCTGTAAGACACAGTCACCACTATGGGCCGCCCCGGCCTCATGGGTGTGGGCTCGCTACACCCAAATAGATATATCACTCATGTCCCTCTGATGTGCGGTAAAGTGTTATATTTATTAGGTGTATATTTTAAGCCCCTTTAACACTTATTTTTAGCCAAGTTTTAAATTTATAAAACACGATATTTTACTAACACTAAACACACATATGGGCAAGTGCACCCATCGTGAGCGTAGTATAGCATTGGTAAGATACCGAGGTCGTCCAAGGACACAAGAGCTTTTAGTACCGGTTTATCCTCAACGTCTAATCAAAATAAAAAGTTTAGAAAAATGTTTTAAACTAAGAAAAATAAAAACTAACTAAAATGCTGAAAATAAAAATAAAAAGAAAAACAGATAGACAAGATGAATCACTTGGTTCCGACTCGTATCTAGTATAACATTTGATTATTTCCGCACTAATTAAAAGATTATCTTAGTTATTGTAGTAGGCCCCTCTTTTGAAGGTGACGTTACCCTCACCCCAGTAGTTTGAGTCAGCAAGGATACAATCCTAAAGGGTCGGATTATTGAAAGATAATTAATTAAGTTATTAATGCAAATTATGGTAGGCCCCTCTTTTGAAGGAGATGTTACCCTCGACTAAGTAGTCTGAGTCAGCAAGGATACAGTCCTAAATAGCCGGGTTATATTATTAATAGTAGTTTAACTTTTGAGGGGATCAAAGAGTTTGGACCCCCGCCATCCAATACCGTTAAGTATTGAAGGAGGTCCTACTAAATTTGACCCAGGTCCCTTGCAGAATCTCTAAACGCTGAACAACAGCAAGACTCTTACCAAACCATTCCCTTAACCCACGACCAGGTAGCCAACATACCTCCATATACACCGTGGAGATATGAATGGTGAAAATCTTTTATTTTATATAGACAGTAAAATAATGCCAAGACACCACGGACAAACGATAAGGAAAGATCACCTTCAACATAAGCAACTAGTTATTAAAGTCATTAATACAAAACCAAATAAAAAGTGCAAAAGATTAGAAATAAAAAGTATTATACTAGACACTTTGTCTTCACCAAGTGATGTAAGAGACTTAGGCAAACATGGCCTTGTTTGTCAAGAACTCTTACGATCAATCTTGGATCCCGAGACGACTCACACACTCTATGATGGACAATGGATGATGGTGGTGGATGATGGTGTTATGGTGGTGGTGGGTGGTGGATGAAGTGTGAGAGAGGTGGTGTACCAAGGGATGAGTTGAAATGAAACCAAGCACTCCTATTTATAGGCTGAACAGAAGGCTGGGCACGGCCCCGTGTCCGCTGGACACGCCCCCGTGCCTGTCTGACACTCTCTCTCTTCATTAATTGTAATTCGCAATTACAATTAATGCGCCTGCTGTACTTTCGCCACGCCCCCGTGTTCACTGGGCACGGCCCGTGGTGGGCAATAGAAGCTTCTATAGGTTTGTCTTTTCTGCTGCTTCTTGGGCACGGCCCCGTGCTGGCTGAGCACGGGGCGTGTTCAGTCTTCTGTCTTCTCTATTTTGCTTGGGAAGATGCCGTTGAGGGGTCGGGCAGTCCACTTATGTTCCTTTTCTTGTATTTATGTTAGATTTAGCTGTCTTTTTGCTTCTTTTGTGAATTTGAGCTCATTTAATCCTGAAAATACAAAAGGAAGACAAAAACACTCTTTTTCCAATATTAGTACTAAAAAAGGGTTAGTTTTATGCCTCATTTGATGTAATTTATATGTTGCATTTTACACACATCACCCTCGGTCCTACAACGAGGATTAATGGCCTTGAGTATCCGCCTACCCACTCACATGATCTAAGTAGTATGCCCTCCTTAAGCTAACCATACCATGTATAAAAATGTCTGTATAATTGTAACATGTATTTCACCCCAGCCTCTAAGGCTGAACCTCCCCAGCCTCTAAGGCTGAACCTCCCCAGCCTCTAAGGCCAACCCCCCAGTCTCTCTATATTATCACCAGACGATCCATCCCTAGTCATGAAAATCATTCACATTTCGATAATACGCATTTGTTTTGTAAAAACCGGTATATTTAGTATAACCCATTCGTAAACCATTTGAGTTCCTCGAAATCCATTCGTAATATGATTCAGAAATATGAGTTTTCGTTCGTTCAAAAGCTTTGTATGTTCTTGCACAACGTGCTTTGTCTAAAAATATGAAGTCTTTGTTCATCGAGAACTTTGTGTGTTTTCTGCAAAACGTGTATGTCTTTCCACTCCGAAAACATTTATAAAAATGTAAAACCGTAAAAAGATGGGGTTATGAACTCACCTGAATTGCCTTGTGCGAAGCTAGCTAATTACGACTTCGTGATGTCGTTTCCAAGACTTGACTTGCTAGCGTGCATTCTACAATATTCCTAACACGGAATATCTTATAAGTTTCTAAATAAACGCAGTAACTAAACTACGTGTCACCGAGCTCTACCGAATCGTAAATCGAACGATTCAACGGTAAGTAGTTAACTTATCCGAAATGATTAAGTCATATTTGATAAGTATCATTTATTGTCGATAATAATCAATAAGTCTTAAAAAGACTTGATTCTCGAGAGATTTAAAAATAAATAAATATTTATATAAAAATATATAAATATATCGTTGAAATTGCGTTAGCCGTCTCGAGTAGTCGTACGTGTACAAAAAGAATATTTATATGAAAATATCATATAACAAACTCGTATCATATAATGCGTCTTGTATATATTCGTCAAAGTATGCGTATATGCCGTTTCGCAGTTTGAAATGAATATAAAAAGTTATGAGTTAAATGCCATTTTAGTCCCTGTGGTTTGTGTCATTTTGCCAGTTTAGTCCAAAGGTTTCATTTTTAACCTGTGGGTCCAAAAATGTTTCACAGTTGCCATTTTAGTCCACTGGGTTAACTTCATCCATTTTTTCTGTTAACGAGAAGGCCAATTCGGTCATTTATGAATCTGAGTTGACCAGTTGACCGAGTTGACTCGGTTTGACCGAGTCAACCCGAACCACGAAATTTTGAATCTGACCCGAACCGCACCCTAACTGACTGAGACCCAAACCAAACCATAACTCGAACCCGCTGCTGTCTCGAACCGAGACTTGACCAGGTCTGACCCGAACCGGAACACTCTGCCGTTGACCAGCACCTTTGACCAGCGTTGACTTCCGTTGACCTGTCTCCGAGCCGAGACCAAAATTCAAAACTCAAAACAAACCGAGCATGTTCAGTAAACAACAAAGTCACTGTCATCTTCAATCTTCAAGAAACAAAAGAAAATGGTGGGGATTTACCGGAAATTTGTCGAAGCGTACGCACCACCGCCGCCGTTCGACTCCACCGCCGCCGCCGTGAGCGGCGGCGCTGCTCCGCCGTCTCTGATTCTCCGATCTCCCTCCTCGGCCTCTCTCTCTCTATCTCGTTTCACTCTCTCTCCTCGTCTTCTGGAACCAGCCATCGCTCATCACCACCACCCAACGATTGTGGTGGTGGTCCGATTTGACAGATCGAACAGAAAAGGGGGGTATTCAGGGGTGTGTGGGTGTTATCGGAGGAGGAAGTCGCCTGCATCGGTGCCGGTCTTGGCTCCGGTCGGAGCTCCGCCAGTGTCGCCGGTCAGATGTTTTGAGGAGAAGGGGTTGTTTGGCAGTGAAAGTGTGCGTGTATTTGAGAGATGGTGTTGTAGAGATGAAGGGTTTTCATATTTGATTTGAGCTTTGTGTTGTTGTCTGTGTATCATTGAGAGAGAGAGATGATAAGGATGGTTCCTTTGATTTTTTTTGTATGTGTGTGTATGCAGTATATAAAATCAAGCATGGATCTTATAGAGTATTGATGTTTCAACTTTTGAGACATAATCTCTTGTAGAGATTTTGTTTAGATTTTGAAAAGATTTTCAAGGGATTTGAGACAAGATCTCTTATGCAGATCTTGTAAAGATTTTGCTATGATTTAGTTGTACGTTTAGCTTGTGGGTTTTGGGCTTGGGCCCAGGGCCCACAAGCTCAATCCCCGTGTTTAAGCGGCCCGTAATTCCTACAAGACCCGTTACCAAAACCCGAAATCACTGTAGCCTAGTAAAATAATATTATAGAGTTAAATGTGTAAAAATAGTGTCGGTATCCGTCGTAGTCGCGTTCGTGCGTAACGGTAATAAACGCGAAAAATTACATCGTTGCCGTCTTTAATCCGTTTTTCGAGCCGGTTTCAACTCCGATTGCTTAAATTTAATTATGAAGCTAGAATATATCGTAAAAATTTAATATTTGTCGGTGTTGTCAGTATCTTGTACGGTATCAGTTCGTTGTCGCGTAATATTCAGCAGGCTTCTCTGTAAACCACCGTTCGCGCACTGTAAAGTCGTATAGACGTTCCTAGGCACTCCAAAGGCCTGATTAAGTTAATTTGCATCGTAAACATTATTTATTATCTTGTTAATCATCTGTTAATCACGTAATTAGGAGTCGTAAATCACCGGTTGTCAGACTAAGTAACTATCTTCATCATTCTCACATTTCACTCAACTTCACCCCACTCCCTCAACCTCTCTCTCTCCCCTCTTGGCCTTGTTTGTGCCGCCACCACCACCACCACTTACAACCACCATTAACCCATTTCTAAGTTCATTTCAAGTATTAGAAGGTTCCTTGTGAAGCTTGAATCTTGTGGATCATCAAGGAGTTCTCTTGCTTGCTTTTACACACCAAAATTCATCATCATTTTCTCTAATAATCTCCCCTAGCTTTGAGCTAGTTGTAAGTTCTTGATTAACCCTTGTTTACTTCTACTTTAATGGTTAAAAGATGTAGTATGTTGATTATAACTAGAACACTAAAAGACTTGAATCTTGAATCTTGAACATAAAGATAAAATATGACGAAATGTTGTTAGTATGATGTTGTTGTGAATATGTTGTTGATTACTTGTTCATTTCTTGATAATATGATGTTGATCATCATATAGAACTTTATTAGAAAGTATGGTGATCGTATGTGTGCGTTTTAGTGGCATTTAAGCGATAAACAGCATGCTAAGTAACATTTACAGCCAACTTCAGTTGGCTGTAAACGGACCGTTATAAATCGTAAAATTGATTTTCTAAAGTCTAAATTATGTGTTTTCGAAAAACGAATCAAATGGAACTGGAATCATATTTTTTCGAGGTCGTTTACTATTTTTAAAGGTCCGTTTTGTACAGCAGCAAAAGCTGCGTTTTTACTGCAGAAAATGTGTGTGATGTTTTTCATCATAACTTGAAATCTGTGTAGAATTAGCTCATGAAATTTGTACTGTAGATGACCACTGATGTCGTTGTAATGCTCCAATTGGAATTTCATCAATCGGACTTACGATGAATTTTAAATGAATTATTCTATGGACTGCAGTCAGAAAGTGACGAATCTGATTGCAGTCCGGTATATGATTTTTTATAAAATATTGGTAACGAATTGGATCCCGATATTTTTACACAGTAATATTTGGATTGTTTAAAACATTCTGTAAAAGTTTGGGAATTTTTGGAATAAGTTAACTATTTTATTAAATTACTCGAAAACAGCCCAGTTTTAGGTGTTAAAGCTGAAACAATGTATGTGGTGATTCGCGTGTCTAAATGTCGGTTGTGTTGTCCGATAATGATCCAACTTGTTGTATGTCAATAAAAGTGTTATGTGGGATCATGTATGCTTGCTCTTGAGTAGTTATAGGAGGGAGGTATGTATGGGCATGATCAGTTAAAGTGAGTGCATATTATGTGATAGATACGTGTAGGAACTTTGTGCTTTAATTAAAACAATTAACAAACTAAATGGTAATCATATTAGGACATGATTGACCAACCCTGTCCGTTAGCTATTTTAAGAGTTCAACCGAGCAACCAAATGTGAGTTCACACTCCTTCTAAGGCATGGGATTCCCGGTGGTTGGGAATGGGTTAAAGAACTAAAACGGAACCTGCATATCCTCCTTGGGTAGGATATGTATCGCCATCCTCCATGGGTATGACGCCAATATTAATCCTGCGTATTCTCCTTGGGTAGAATACGTACGTTCGTCCTCCTTGGGTAGGACAACAACCTTAAACTTACTAGACAAAACTCTATCATTAAGTCCCTCATTTTATATCGACTTAATCACCGAGGCCGATGGCGAGCGGGTCATTAGTTAATAGTGCTATTAGGTTTGACAAACCTCACACCGTGCCGGTCGGATGGGCGTGTACTAATGGATCATGGCAAACAGTCAATGATGATAGACATTGACTTAGGGCACAACTTACTTTCGTCAGTTGTCGATATGGTAATGGTCTAGTGGTTCACATGGGGAAGCCCCCACTGATTATGGATATGGTTTGGGGAAAAACAAAGATACTGGTTAACTCGTGGTTTACGAAACAACTTATGGTTTTCGAAACAAACTTTTAAAACTAAACCACCAACTGTGAACTCGCTCAACTTTGTTGTTGACTCGTTGTTACATGCCTTGCAGGTCGTTAGATGCTTATGGAGCTTGCACGAGTAGGAGAGGTCGTTGTGGGATATGGACTGTTATGTCCCGTGCTTAACATTTGAACTTTATGAACTTATTGAACTTATGTTTTGGTTTTACGTACTATGCTTCCGCTGATTACTTAAACATGTTTGGTTTCTTTTGAACACCAATTATATTGGGTTTGGTTTTATTTACTTAATTGCATTGTTCAATATGATTGGTGGCTTGATCCTGGTCATGTCACGCCTCCAAGCGGTGATACTCCGCTTGTGGATTTTGGGGGTGTGACAGATTGGTATCAGAGCCATTGGTTATAGTGAACTTGGTTTTAAAAAGGGAAAAGCTTTTTGATAAAACCAGACTATAACCTGTACAGTGCTCAACGATCCACAACGACGCTTCGCTCCACGTGCAAGACTCGACACAATAGGTGGTATGATTTATGTTTATATTGTCTGTTTGATAGTTCACATAGTGCATTAGTTAACGTGATAACTGCTATTTGAACCATGTGTGCTTACTCTCTTCTGTCATCCCACGCTTACGCACTTTCGCGACACTTTTCTCACTCACGTTGCTTCGTTGTGAAGATCATGAGTGGACGTTTGAACTTGACTCAAGCCCAGCTGACGGCTCTAATCAACGAACGAGTGGCTGAGGCACTCGCAGCTGTCCCTGCAGGAGGTATAACCTGCCATATCAACCCATCTTAGGACGTTTAGATCCTACCCTCGCGAACCAACTCTTGTGCTTAACCTTGTCTTTTATTCTCGCGCCACAGGCCAACATGCTCAGCCTCCCGTTTGTACATTCAAAACATTCATGGATTGCCGACCTAGTACCTTCAGCGGCACAGAAGGAGCTGTAGGTCTTCTTCACGGGTTCGAGAAGATTGAGTCCGTTTTTTAGATGTGTGAATGCCCTGAAGCTCGTAGGGTAAAATTTGCTACTGGAATACTCGAAGGTGCTGCGTTAACCTGGTGGAAAGCACAGGTTCAACTGCTAGGGCTGGCGGTTGCTAATGCCACCCCATGGAACGACTTCAAAGATTTGATCAAAGAAGAGTATTGTAGTCGTGACGACATCCACAAGCTAGAGGTGGAATTTTTCAATTTGAATATGACGGGGTCTGAAATCGAGGCATACACAAAGAGATCAAACGAATTAGCTATCTTGTGTCCTACTATGATGGATCCTCCTATCAAGCGTATCGAGCTGTACCTTAAGGGTTTAGTGCCAGAAATTCAGAGCCACGTGACCTCAGCTAATCTTGGCACCATTCAGCAAATCATCCGGTTGGCTCATCGTCTCACTGATCAGGCAGTTGAGGAGAACAAGTTGCCCAAGCGTATTAGCGCTACTGCTACTTCTGATATTCCCAGTGATAACAAGCGCAAGTGGGATGGAAATTCGGGCAAGGGTTCTACTTCAGTTCAGTCTCAGTCCCAGCAGCGAAAGACAGATGAGTACAGGAGCCCCAGTCAGCAGTCTTCTGGGAATCAAGGTCAGGGTGGATACAAGGGAAATCACCCTAAGTGCAATCAATGTAATTTGCACCACAGCGGGCCGTGCAACAAGGGTCGTTGTCAGAGATGTAACAAGCTGGGTCATGAAGCCAAGGATTGCAGGAGCTCACGTCCTACGAATCAGAATCGTCAACAGCAGCCACAAGCTCCACAGAATCAGCAGCAACAATAACAGGGTAACAGGGGATGCTATTAGTGTGGTGCTGAAGGTCACTTCAAGAGAAACTGTCCCCAGTTGAACTAGAAACAGAACAACAACAACAATCAGGGGAACAAAAACAATAATGGGGGAAACAATGATGGCAATGGTGCCAGGGGACGTGTTTTCGTGCTGGGTCATGGTGACGCGAGGAACGATCCCAACGTTGTGATGGGTAAGTTTCTTCTGGATGATTTCTTTGTTACTATTTTATTCGATTCGGGTGCCGATACTAGTTATGTGTCCTTAAAAGTTAGTCAAATGCTTAAGCGCACCCCAACACTTTTGACCACCAAACACATGGTAGAGCTAGCAAACGGTAAAAGTTTAGAGGACACACACATAGTTAAGGGTTGTAATCTTGTTCTTGTTGATCAGACCTTTTCTATCGACCTCATTCCTATCGTTCTGGGTAGTTTCAACGTTGTTATTGGGATGGATTGGTTATCTCATCAGCAAGCGGAAATTCTTTGCAACGAGAAGATTGTCCGCATCCCTCGTTCTGGTGAAGAACCCCTCGTGATTCGTGGCGACAAGAGTAGTGCTGTTGTGGGCATCATCTCTTTCCTTAAGGCCCCGAAGTGGTTACGAAATGGCCACACTTTTATTCTAGCCCTCGTTTCTGATACATCTTCGAAGGAAAAGAAGATAGAAGACATTCCTATTGTGCGCGACTTTCCTGAGGTATTTCCTGAGGAATTACCTGGTCTTCCGCCTCATCATCAAGTCGAGTTTCAAATCGAGCTAGCTCCTGGAGCAGCACCAATAGCTCGTGCACCTTATCGTCTAGCTCCATCAGAACTTGAAGAACTGTCCTCGCAACTACAAGAGCTCTTGGACAAGGGTTTTATTCGCCCTAGCTCTTCGCCTTGGGGAGCTCCAGTGTTATTTGTGAAGAAGAAAGACGGTACCTTCAGAATGTGTATTGACTACCGCGAACTCAACAAGGTGACCGTGAAGAATCGTTATCCTCTTCCACGCATTGATGACTTATTCGACCAGTTGCAAGGGTCGAGTTTCTATTCCAAGATTGACCTGAGGTCAGGTTACCATCAACGGAGAGTCCGAGACGAGGATATCTCTAAAACAGCATTCAGGACTCGTTATGGGCATTACGAGTTTCTGGTTATGCCTTTTGGGTTAACAAACGCACCTGCGGTCTTCATGGATCTCATGAATCGAGTGTGCAAACCTTACCTGGATAAGTTCGTTATTGTTTTCATCGACGACATTCTGATCTATTCTAAGAGTCAGGAGGAACACGAGCAACATCTACGACTTATTCTGGAACTTCTTCGAGCAGAGCAGCTTTACGCCAAGTTTTCGAAATGCGACTTTTGGCTTCGTGAAGTACATTTCCTAGGCCACGTGGTAAATGAGGATGGGATTCATGTTGATCCATCCAAGGTAGACTCAATCAAGAACTGGCCTGCACCCCGTACACCAACAGAAATCCGCCAATTCTTGGGTTTGGCAAGTTATTACAGAAGGTTTATCAAGGATTTCTCAAAGATTGCGCAACCTCTCACTTCACTGACTCAGAAGGGTGTCACCTATCGTTGGGGTGATGTACAGGAGTCCGCATTTCAGCACTTAAAGGAGAGACTTTGTAGCGCGCCTATTCTTTCATTACCTGAAGGCACAGATGATTTTGTGGTTTATTGCGACGCGTCCATCCAAGGACTTGGTTGCGTGTTGATGTAACGTGACAAGGTCATTGCCTACGCATCACGCCAGCTCAAGGTCCACGAAAGAAATTACAATACCCATGATCTGGAACTGGGAGCTGTTGTTTTCGCACTTAAGATATGGAGACATTACATGTACGGTACCAAGTGCGCCATTTACACCGATCACATGAGTCTCGAGAATATCTTCAAGCAAAAGGAGTTAAACATGCGATAGCGTCGATGGGTCGAACTCCTAAATGATTACGAATGCGCGATCAAGTCTCATCCGGGCAAAGCCAATGTGGTGGTCGACGCCCTCAGCCGAAAAGAGCCTAAACCAAAGCGTGTACGTGCGTTACAGCTTACCATTCACTCTAGCCTTCCCGCTCAAATTCGTGATGCTCAGGTCGAAGCATTGAAAGCAGAAAACATCAGGGTTGAGTCCCTGCGAGGATCGAAGAAACGGCTAGAACAAAAGGAAGACGGTGCTTATTACGTAACAAGGCGTATTTGGGTTCCACTCTATGGTAATCTACATGAGCTTGTGATGGATGAAGCACATAAGTCTCATTATTCAGTACATCCTGGTTCGGATAAGATGTACCACGACCTAAAGACTACATACTGGTGGCCTAGCATGAAAGCCAACATAGCAACCTACGTCAGTAACTGTTTGACTTGTGCGAGAGTCAAGATTGAATATCAGAAACCATCAGGCCTACTCCAACAACCAGAGATCCCGACATGGAAATGGGAGCAAATTTCCATGGATTTCGTTACTGGCCTGCCTAGATCTCAACGCGGAAATGATACCATTTGGGTGATCGTGGATCGACTGACCAAGTCTGCACATTTTCTAGCTATCAAGGAAACGGATAAGTTTTATACTCTAGCAGACGTTTACCTAAAGGAAGTAGTATCAAGGCATGGAGTGCCAACCTCCATAATTTCTGATCGTGACTCACGTTTTACATCTGAATTGTGGCAAGCTATGCACAAGTCCTTTGGCTCTCGATTAGACATGAGCATGGCATATCATCCACAGACGGATGGGCAATCTGAACGCACCATCCAAACCCTTGAAGACATGCTTAGGGCATGTGTAATCGACTTTGGAAATGGCTGGGAGAAACACCTCCCGTTAGTGGAGTTTTCATATAACAACAGTTACCACACCAGTATCCAGGCCGCTCCGTTCGAGGCATTGTACGGACGGAAGTGCCGATCACCTCTTTGTTGGGCAGAGGTTGGCGAGAGTCAAATCACTGGCCCAGAACTTGTAGTGGATACAACCGAGAAGATTGCTCAGATACGACAACGAATGGCGGCAGTTCGTGACCGTTAGAAAAGCTACGCTGATAAGCGTAGGAAACCACTCGAGTTCCAGGTTGGGGATCGAGTGCTACTCAAAGTCTCACCTTGGAAAGGTGTAGTTCGTTTTGGCAAACGAGGCAAACTCAATCCGTGTTATGTCGGACCGTTCGAAATCATTGAGAAAATTGGCAAAGTCGCCTACAAGCTGAATCTACCGGCAGAACTCAGCGGAGTTCACAATATTTTCCGTGTGTCGAATCTGAAGAAGTTTCTGTCAGATGAGACCCTCATAGTTCCTCTCAAGGAGCTCACTATCGACGATCAGCTGCGATTCGTCGAGGAACCAGTAGAGATTACTGATCGAGATGTTAAGGTTCTCAAGCGTACCAGAATACCTCTTGTCCGAGTTCGTTGGAACTCCCGTCGTGGCCCAGAGTATACCTGGGAACGAGAAGACCAAATGAAACTCAAGTATCCCCAGTTGTTTAGGAAAAGTGCAACCACTACTGAGGCTGAAGCTACTGCGGAATTTCGGGACGAAATTCCAAACCAACGGGGGGATGATGTAACACCCCAGGAAAACCAGGAAACCACACAACTTAACTAGCTTCCTCAGTAACCACGTGCTAAATTTCGGGACGAAATTTTCTTAACAGGGGGAGAATGCGACAACCCTCATAATTACATGTATCCGTACGATTAATTAATATTAAATTGTGCTTAATGATTGTGCAAAAAATTGACTAAATAGTCCTGAATGTTTTCCTAAATGTTGGGAATTAATAGTGTCACAAAAAGTTACATAAAAGATACTATACGGAATAAATTGACACTTTAATGAAATGGTATCTAACCGAACAACCGGACATTACCTGGAACACCAAAATTTTGCCAGAAACATTGTTTTATTATTTCTTGGCCAGTTATGATCCCCGAACACTCTAACACATTATATAATGTGCCATACACATAAAACACTAGACATTACACTCAACCTCCAACTATTATTTAAGTTACCATTCAAAGTTACACATAACCCCCCCCCCCCTTTGGATTTACGGTTTTGGGGATGGCCCCACATCAATCTTTGCAAGATTTCCCTAAAATCCCATAAGATCTTACATGATATTATTTGATATTATTTGATTTTCCTAGATTTGCTTAGATTTTTCCTTGGATTTTATTTGATAACATTAGATATGGTGAAAACTTACACAAGACCCCCTCCCCCTTCCTACTTACGGTCATGAGATGGCCCCACTTGAAATCCCAAAAAATCCTACAAGATATATTGTGATTTCCTTTGATTTCATTAGATCTTATAAGATCTATGGAAGATCATGTTGAATACCCTAAGTAACTATCTTCATCATTCTCACACTTCACTCAACTTCACCCCACTCCCTCAACCTCTCTCTCTCCCCTCTTGGCCTTGTTTGTGCCGCCACCACCACCACCACTTACAACCACCATTAACCCATTTCCAAGTTCATTTCAAGTATTAGAAGGTGCCTTGTGAAGCTTGAAGCTTGTGGATCATCAATGAGTTCTCTTACTTGTTTTTAAACACCAAAATTCATCATCATTTTCTCTTATAATCTCCCCTAGCTTTGAGCTAGTTGTAAGTTCTTGATTAACCCTTGTTTACTTCTACTTTAATGGTTAAAAGATGTAGTATGTTGATTATAACTAGAACACTAAAAGACTTGAATCTTGAATCTTGAACATAAAGATGAAATATGACGAAATGTTGTTAGTATGATGTAGTTGTGAATATGTTGTTTATTACTTGTTGATTTCTTGATAATATGATGTTGATCATCATATAGAACTTTATTAGAAAGTATGGTGATTGTATGTGTGCGTTTTAGTGGCATTTAAGCGATAAACAACATGCTGAGTAACATTTACAGCCAACTTCAGTTGGCTGTAAACGGACCGTTATAAATTGAAAAATTGATTTTCTAAAGTCTAAATTATGTGTTTTCTAAAAACGAATCAAATGGCTCTTGAATCATATTTTTTCGAGGTCGTTTACTATTTTTAAAGGTCCGTTTTGTACACCAGCAAAAGCTGCGTTTTTACTGCAGAAAATGTGTGTGATGTTTTTCGTCATAACTTGAAATCTGTGTAGAATTAGCTCATGAAATTTGTACTGTAGATGACCACTGATTTCTTTGTAATGCTCCAACTGGAATTTCATCAATCGGACTTACGATGAATTTTAAATGAATTATTCTGTGGACTGCAGTCAGAAAGTGACGAATCTGATTGCAGTCCGGTAAATGATTTTTTTTTTAAATATTGGTAACGAATTGGATCCCGATATTTTTACACAGTAATATTTGGATTTTTTAAAACATTTTATAAAAGTTTGGGAATTTTTGGAATAAGTTAACTATTTTATTAAATTACTCGAAAACAGCCCAGTTTTAGGTGTTAAAGCTGAAACAATGTATGTGGTGATTCGCGTGTCTAAACGTCGGTTGTGTTGTCCGATAATGATCCAACTTATTGTATGTCAATAAAAGTGTTATGTGGGATCTCATATGCTTGCTCTTGAGTAGTTATAGGAGGGAGGTATGTATGGGCATGATCAGTTAAAGTGATTGCATATTATGTGATAGATACGTGTAGGAACTTTGTGCTTTAATTAAAACTATTAACAAACTAAATGGTAATCATATTAGGACATGATTGACCAACCCTGACCTTTAGCTATTTTAAGAGTTCAACCGAACAACCAAAGGTGAGTTCACACTCCTTCTAAGGCATGGGATTCCCGGTGGTTGGGAATGAGTTAAAGAACTAAAACGGAACCTGCATATCCTCCTTGGGTAGGATATGTACCGCCATCCTCCATGGGTATGATGCCAATATTAATCCTGCGTATTCTCCTTGGGTAGAATACGTACGTTCGTCCTCCTTGGGTAGGACAACAACCTTAAACTTACTAGACAAAACTCTATCATTAAGTCCCTCATTTTATATCGACTTAATCGCCGAGGCCGATGGCGAGCGGGTCATTAGTTAATAGCGCTATTAGGTTTGACAAACCTCACACCGTGCCGGTCGGACGGGCGTGTACTAATGGATCATGGCAAACAGTCAATGATGATAAACATTGACTTAGGGCACAACTTACTTTCGTCAGTTGTCGATATGGTAACTGTCTAGTGGTTCACATGGGGAAGCCCCCACTGATTATGGATATGGTTTGGGGAAATACAAAGATACTGGTTAACTCGTGGTTTACGAAACAACTTATGGTTTTCGAAACAAACTTTTAAAACTAAACCACCAACTGTGAACTCGCTCAACTTTGTTGTTGACTCGTTGTTACATGCCTTGCAGGTCGTTAGATGCTTATGGAGCTTGCACGAGGAGGAGAGGTCGTTGTGGGATATGGACTGTTATGTCCCGTGCTTAACATTTGAACTTTATGAACTTATTGAACTTATGTTTTGGTTTTACGTACTATGCTTCCGCTGATTACTTAAACATGTTTGGTTTCTTTTGAACACCAATTATATTGGGTTTGGTTTTATTTACTTAATTGCATTGTTCAATATGATTGGTGGGTTGATCCTGGTTATGTCACGTCACGCCTCCAAGCGGTGATACTCCGCTTGTGGATTTTGGGGGTGTGACACCTGCTCCCGGGGCAGGGGTCAGAGGCTTTAGCAAAAGAGAAGATGGTTTAGTAGGGGAGCGCATGAGAGGACGAATATTTCAAAAGTATAATATCAAAGTCAAGGTCTCCCATGTAAATAATAATAATAATAATAATAATAATAATAATAATAATAACAGTCAAACATGAACCTGTTAAATTTGTGTCATGTTTTCGTTTTCGTGTCTAAAATTGCTACACCTAATAAAAAGTTTGAAGTGTAAGAAAAGATAGAAAAGTAAAATAATCACATAAAATGTACCTTTTATTTGAACGACAAATTAGCATACTTTTAAATACTTATCTGAATAGAGGGGTGGTATGTATCACCACACCATGTTTATAAGAGACATATATGAAAAACAACAACATAGCTAATTAGCTAATGAAAAAGATACATTTTTATGCGCGCATACATACACATGTATATATATATATATATATATATATTATTTTTTTCTTTAACCAAATAACTAGATAAATGATCATATACAAAAGCCATAATTCGTACTAAGTGTAGGAGCAAGTTTTGGCCTTTGGTCAAGCAAATCCAATGGTTGAGATTGAGTGGTACCAAAATATATAAACCATACAAGAAAAATAAGTGAAACAAGTGGGGAAGGACAAAATAGTAAGATCCCATATTGGTGACTTATAAACCCACTTTCCCACGATTTGCAAACGACCATAACTTTTTCATACGATAATATTTTTTTTAAATTATACCATATTAACGAGCATTTCATTCTCTTTAATTTGAGTAGGCTATTGTTATCGTTTTCTTAATTTTTGAAATTTTTTATTTTACAACCTATAAGGTTACGTGATTATGTTCTAGTACATAATTACGTAATATGTATTTTATTCATGAAACAAGTGTAACGTTATGAAACAAGTGTAACGTTACGTGATTATGGCTCAATGTAATTACGTAACAGTAGTTGAATATGTACTATTACTATGTGATTACTTGAAAACTCACTAACTGATTACTTATTAACCATAACTGTAATAAAAAAAACAAACATATAATATATATGCTAATATTTTAGGTCTAATAACGAATTAAGTATAAATGCAACCTATAATAACAACGTAATGTCGAATATTACAAATTTAATCATGTAATAACGCATAAACACTTAAGTTTCATTATTGATTTATATTGAATGTGTAATCACGTATTCTCTAGAAAAATTAAAAATTAAGAAAACTATAACAATAACCTACTCAAATGTAGAAAAATTACTCTCTTATACAATAACCAATCTCTAGATAACTATGGTACAAGGCCATCGATATCATGTGATGATAAAGTATCTCTTGTACCTTAGAGGTAGAGAGTTGAAAGGTATTATCATAAATAAGTAAGAGTAAAATGCCAAAATGGTCATTGAGTTTAGATTACTTTTGCTAATTGGATGAAAATGACAATAAAAATAAAACTTCAGGGACCCAGATACAAAAAAAAATTATTTTTGAATTGAAATAACAGAAGTAATCTAAACTCAGGGACCATTTTAACATTTTACTCATAAATAAATAAATAAATAAATAGATATGGAGGTTGTTTGGGTTTAGTTTATTTTGGAAGAAATTATAACTTATTGACTTATAAAAGTTAATAAGTTGTTTTTATATTGTTTGGGTTAGCTTAAAAGTTAATAAGTTGTTTTTATAGTGTTTGGGTTAGCTTATTTAAGTTGTTTTTGTGTGTTAAAAAATTGAGAATGATAAATTAGTATTTGTAACTTATAACTTATATATTTTGAGAATGAATCCCAAACACCCCCATGGTGTCAATAAAGTTATCACTTTCCATAGAGTAAATTGCCATTTTAGTCTCTGAGATTTGTCTTAAATTGCCATTTTAGTCCATATAGTTTTTTTTCTCCTCTGGGTCCTTAAGATTTCCATTTTTTTTTTACCATTTTGATCACATTGCCAAACTCCGTCTAAAAATCTCAGTTTTAACCAGGGGTATTTTTAGCATTTTTGTTATATACTTTTTAACTTGCCATTTTATTTCAAAACCTATTTTACATTAAAAAAATAAAAGAAAAAAAAGTTAATGTTATAAAAACGCACACATATTAAATAAATAATATTGGTTTACTTTTTATATTTGTTAACTTAAAATTCCATTGATTAAAAAACATAAAGCATAAAATAATATATACAAACAAACATATAACAGTATATATACAGACACATGTACCGTGTCTTAGAGCATTCACATCCTAACCATCAAATTATCTGAGGAGGGGTTTTTATATTATAAAGGGTATAAAAAGTGGTTGTGAGTAGAGGAGAGAGAAAATGTTACTGTTCATCTGTATATTTGTGGGGACACTGTTCACCCGTTATAATTTTTTAATATATTTTGAAAGTAGTTGTTAGTGGAAGTGAGAGAAAAATGTAATGATAATATTATTTAATTGAAAGGAGAGAGAAAAAATATTTGTTTTTAGTGAAAATATATTGATATATGAGTTGTTTTTTAGTGAAATGTATGTATAATTTGATGGTTAGGATGTGAATGCTCTTAACTCTTCCCCACTCTCCTTCTCTCTCTCTCTCTCTCTCTCACACACACACACACACGTACTCTCTCTCTCTCTACAGCTCTACCAAACTACCACCAGTTACCGCCCACTTCCGCCATGGAACCACCACCATCAAAACCGTCAGTGGCGATATATGGGCAAATCTGGTGACATGCAATCATTATATGGACATATTTGGTGAAACATAGGCAACTAGGGTTCCACCGCCACCATTGATCCTATTTCCGGTGAGTTCCTATCACCTTCGATCGTGGTTGTTTTCGACGATTAAGCTATGGTTAGACACCGCTGACCCCATTTTAGGCCTCTATTGCTTGATTCTTGTTGTTATGGTATTTGTTGGCGGTAGTGATGATGGCGGCATTTGGTGGAGGTGATGGGGTGAGGGCTGATGTTGGTGATCATGGTGGTAAAGAGGGCATCCAAGAGGAGCGGTGCTTTGATTTTGGTTTGATTTTGTTCCGGCAACGGTGGTCTATTATGGTGGTGAATAGTGGAGGTAGAGATGGTAGTGGTCGATGGTTGTGAAACTTGTTCTGTGGTGGTGAAAATGGTGGATAAAATTGAGAGTGATAATACTTTTTAATATAATAGTAATAATAATACTATAATAAAATAATAGTAATAATAATACTTATTAAAATAATAATAACAATTATTATTCTACTTGTATTATTAATATTAAACATTTTGTTGTATTTTTTATTTAAAGGGTTTGGATAAAAATGGCAAAATACAAAAGATAATTATAAAGTGACCAGAATACTCATGACTTGACTTGGATGTAGTTAGAGGGTGGATTAAAATGACAAAAAAAAAAAAAAAACCTCGGAGACTTACATGAGAAAAAAAAAACTATTTAAACTAAAATAGCAATTTGGTACAAATCATACGGAATAAAATGACAATTTATCCTTTCCATATAAAACAACTTTTTAACTCTTGAGCATTCACATCCAGTCCCCTAAAATTATACATACATTCCACTAAAAAACAACTTCTATATCAATATATTTCTACTAAAAACAAATATTTTTTCTCTCTCCTTTTCAATTAAATAATATTTTTATACCTTTATCATTACATTTTTCTCTCTCCTTCACTCACAACCACTTTCAATATATATTAAAAAATTATAGTGGATGAACAATGTCTCCCCAAATATACAGATCAACAGTAACATTTTCTCACAACCACTCACAACCATTTTTTATACTCTTTATATTTTAAAAACCCCACACTCACAATTTACAATTTAGTTCTTTGGATGTGAACGGTAGAAATCCCAAAATGCAAACTGGCAGTCTCAATCCAAAACAAGCTTCAAATCATTGAACAAGTGATTTCTCCCAGTTAAATTAAATTAAAAGATAAAAATGCGATCATCGTCAACAAAGCAGGTTGCAGAGAACAATCGAGGCTTAAACGGCCGCTTCTTTACTCTCCGTAGCCGCCTCTATAACGCCTTAGCTCTCGGTCTCAGGTTTCTTCACTTCTTCTGAGCCATTTCAATTCAAATTCTCTACTTAAATCCATGTGTGCATGTGTCAAATTGCTCAGTTTCTTTGCTTATGTTGCCCAATTGTGTTTCACTTCTATGAAATTGTTAAGCTGGAATTTTTTAGGGGATTTTTATAGAACAACGATCGTTCTATTAAGGGAATATCAGTGGATTTTCTGGGAGTTTTAACTAATGAGGTGTTTGGATGCATGTTTGATACTGATAATCAGAACAATGTGATTGTTTAGAAAATTGAATTTTAATTTCTTGTGATCTTACATAATATATAGATATTTTTTTGAATGTGTTTTTAGGGTTTGCTTGAAGTTGTAATAATGCTTAATGTTTGTCAAATTCTGAATATTTTTGTGAAATAATCTGAAATGAGAGTAAGAATTTGTTACTGGTTAATTGGTAATTAATTTTAGTTTATACTTGAATAATCATCTTGTTGCAGCTAATACGAAATCGATTATCCAAAACTGGTTATTTTAACCCTAAATAAACTGATAATTTAAGTAAAATATGTTTATTCCAAAAACCTTGCTTCAAAACTATACATGATGTGTTTTTTTTTTTAAATCATCTTGTTGCAGCTAGTACGAAATCGATTATCCAAAACTGGTTATTTTACCCCTAAATAAACTGATAATCAAAGTAAAATATGTTTAATCCAAAAACCCTGCTTCAAAACTTTACATGATGTGTTTTTAAGAAGCCGTTTGTCCATTATGATGATGTGATATAACAGAAATGAGGAGCGAGGACGGAGATGGTCATGTACAGATGTCGAGACACAAAGACATGTTGTTCGTACCATTGATGCGTTTCTTGAGTGTATATCGAGTGACATGTCGCTACACCCTTTAGTAAAGGTATTTGCATACCACAGTCAATTTAATTCAGAAACCATTAAATCATCACATGTCGGGTTTCATGTTTTATCCCAAATATCAGGAATCAGTTGCTGATATTGTACCAGCATTGGGAACAACACTACTTCAGAAAAACGAAGCGGTGATGAAATTAGCTTCAAAAGCGTTTGTAAAACTGGTGAATGTTATACCATATTCCGTTACCGAATCTCTACTGTCGGATATAGTCCACCCCTTATCATCTTCTCTATCTTCCTGTCACGTACCAGTCGTAACATTATGCGCCACTGCATTGAACGCGATCCTATCATGTCTAAGTTCCAAAAAAGATAGAGACGTATGGAAAGTTCTAGAAGAAACAGAGACGATTAGTTATATCATCCAACAAATACAGTGTGGCGGGAGTAAACCACCCGAATTCTTCGTTGAAACAATCTCGCTTCTGAGTAATATACTTCAGCGTTGGCCGTCTTCTAGGTTTTGTGTTTGGAATAATAATGGATTAATGGAAGTGTTAAGTTCTCTTTGTCTTGAGCCGATGCTTTCCGTGAGGGCTGCGGTTTTGCAACTGTATTCGGCCATTGGTATTCAAATTTTGTGTTTTAAGTGTTTTTTTTTTCTTTTCGAGATTGCTTTCTAAACAGTTTCTAACTTTGGGTACCAGCTTTATGTAGAAATGGAGCTAAGAAGCTTCTAGAAAATGGAAACGCTCCTTTACAAATGATGATGGAATCCATGGATGACGTAAACCATAATTACCTACAGCTTGCTGGATTTACACTTGCTGAAAGCTTCGTGGTAATAGACGATATTCAATGCTCATTAGTCATTACTTACCATTTAATATCATTCTTGGTTTAAAAGTAGGGATGGCAATAAAACCCGAGCCCAATGGGTATACCCAAAGCCCAATAGGTATGGGATTAGTTTTAAAAAATTTCACGGGTATGGGATAAGCCGATAAGGTGATACCCGGCCCGATTACCCGAAACCACATACCCGTTTACCCGAACTATATACCCGAAATTTTGTATTTATATTTTTATTTCTATTTCCCTTAACCCTTATCTATTAGCGACTTATTTTAGTAGGTTTAATTATGTGAAAAAAATGTTTTGGCATATTGTTTATATTTTCATATTCTGTGTTTGAAGTATAAAAATAAAACTATATAAACATTATAATGTTGTTATTTAATTATGATAGATCTTATATGTAATGTATATATTTCAATTTATAATAGTTGTTATATATGTAAAAATTATACAGTAATTATAGAGTTAAATGCCTGGTTGGTCCCTTTGGTTTACAGATATTGCACAGTTGATCCTCGTGGTTTCAAATTACACACTTGGTTCCGATGGTTGTCCTTAGTAGCTAACGTCGTTAAATTTTCAGTTAAATACGTGTGAAATTGCTTATTTACCCTTAAAGATTAAACAAAAGAATATAAGAAAATCCCATACCCTTAAACATTAAACAAAAAAATATAAGAAAATTCCATACAAAAAAATATATTAAAGTCATGTGGGCCCCACTTCTTCAACTATCAATCACCACCATTATCATCCTCACCCCACCACCACCACCACCACCACCACCTCCTCTTCCACCTTCACAAACCACCACCTTCACCACCCTCACACACCATCACCAGTCATCTTCATCATATCCCACTCTTACCAATTTCTTCCAGAACATGTCATCCAGTCATCTTCATCATATCCCACTCTTACCTATTTCTTCCAGCGGCGTTTCCGGCTACCACCTTCTCCGACGATATTGAACCATACGATTTGTAATGTTGTGGGTTTCTGATCTGAACTTTGATGAGACCTTCTCAACCGATGTCATCATTGGTGGGGGTAAAACCCAGAATTCAACGAGAAATTGGTGATCAAAATCAACCATTCTGATGTTTTTAAGTGTGAAATGTGGATGACGAGCAGGGATAAGAACTTCATGGAATGTGGATGGGGAGTTGACTCAAATTTTAGTCTTTCTTCTACTAATCTGTTTCATTCTCCTGCTGGAACTGTTAAACTGAGTCTTTCGTTGAACACGAGTCTGCCGTTCAAGTTCAAGCACACGTCGGAGTCAGAGATGTGGAGGAAGATGCACACAAAGACGACGCCGGAGACGGAGAAATTATGTCCTCCGGTTTAGTTCCCATCTGTAAATGGCACATTCTTGGTTTTAAAATGCGCGCATTATGCGCGCATAATGCGTGATGCGCCCGATGCGCTAATGAGAGCGCATCGCAACAGCTGATGCGAGGCGTTTACGTGATGTGAGAATATTGCGCGCATTTCGCATAATGCGCTCTGATGCACGCAACATTGTTTCTTATGCTTTTTTCCAGATTTTATGAATTGTGTTCGGTTTTTTCCATAATTAACATCTTAGTATGCTTGATTTGAACCAAAAAACACAACTCTTACCTTCTAATTACGTCAGTTGTTTTACTTTAAGTATGTTTTTATAAGTTTTTATGTATAAATAATTTTTAACTATTTTTTTTTTATAAAGAACGCATCACATACGTGATGCGCTCGCATCGCGCATCAGATTTTTGGACTAAACGCATAGGAGCGCATCACGCAATTTAAAACCAAGGAGTTGATTGAGAGAGAGATAAATTAAATTAAAATATGGGCCCCACTTTATAGTTAGTTCTTTTTTTGTAATTAATTTGTAAATTTATTTTTGTTTTTTAGTACTATGGGTAGTTTGGTAATCTTACATAGATTTAACTGAAAAATTTAACGACGTTAGCTGATGAGGTCCATCCATGTTGTGAAAATGCAGTCATCCGGTCCACTCGTGAACATTTTTCAAACCATTGGGACCAACTATGTAATTTTGAAACCACGAGGATCAATTGTGAAATAATTGCAAATCACAAGGACCAACTAGGCGTTTAACTGATAATTATAACAGTAAAAAAGAAACGCATTTGGAAATCCCAATTGGTATCTTTTAACAAATTAACAGGTATACACGACACCGGTATACACGACACCCGCGGGTATGACCAATACCTGAAGGGTAATTACTCGATGGGTATTGCGCCGGGTATGGGTATTGGATTACTCGGCCCGAACCCGACCCATTGCCATCCCTAAAATAAAAGGCATGCAAGATTAGTGTTTGAGGCGATCAGAAAGCGCCTCAGCACCTTGAGGCGTCGACTCATGCACATGGGTGAAAATTGGTCAAAAATGGGGTCTGTAGGATGGTGATAAGTAAAAAAACCAAACGGATAAAAAAATTATGAATGGTTTACTTGATAAAAAGGCTAATATGTAAAACAGACGAGACAAATGCAACTTTTGGTTGTACATAGAGCAACGCCTCGAGTACGTGGAGCTCTTGCCTAACACCTACACTTTCTTTGCGCTTTTTTAGACCAAGATATCATACCGATTTTTTGTTGAATTTTGTTGTAACATGTACAAAACCTATTGTGTCACTTAGGTAAGTGAAGAAGGAAGACTAAAAATGATTGGATCGTACGTTGAGCCGTTAGCGAAGTCCATCATTAGTGGACTAAGCAACTGGAGTTTGCATACAGGGAAGCTTACGAAAGAACACATGTCATTAATCAAGGGTGCTTGTTGTGTATGCAAGATCGTTTGTTGGCCCGGGAAGCATCATAATTACTTCTGGAAACTTGGAATCGAGAGTGTTCTTCTTAAGTTACTTCTAGATGATTTTCATATCAAGCAAATACCCGAGCATTTTTCTTCGTTAGACGAAGTGGAAGCCCTTGCACGCGATGGTTTAAGTGATAATTTTCTACCTGCGATTAAACCGCACGTGTGGGATATTCTTGGTGGGCTTGCAACACATTGTGCAGAAGATTTTACTGCGCAAATGGTTAAAAGTGAACTCTACCTTAAGATTCTCATCACATGTGTGTGGTAATGTTCTTGTGCATCTTAATATGTAGAGTAAAGTACACAGATGGTCCCCGTGGTTTATCAAAATTTTGGATTTGGTCCCTAGCTTTCCAAAAGTACACGAACGGTCCCTGTGGTTTGCACCCTGTAACAGCTTTTTTCTAAAAGTACGTGAATGGTGCCTTAGGTTTGCACTTTACAACGCATTTAGTCCCTAACTTGGACCTGCTAAAACCTTTAGATTTGTTGGCTGGGGACTAAATGTGTTATAAAGTGGCAAACCATAGGGACTATCTGTGTACTTTTGGAAAGCTAGGGACCAAATCTAAAATTTTGGTAAACCACAAGGACCATCCGTGTACTTTACTCTAATATGTATTACTATTGTCATTAATCTCCACATATTTCTGATAGTTCTAATCTGTTTGCTAATGTCTTCTAACAGCTTAGGATTTGCGGCTTCATTGCGTTCGGCACGTCAGCGTTGCCAAAATGTCGAAAACGAGCTAGCGTCGAGAGCGGTTTTATTAATGATTTACTCTCCTTCAAAGTACATTTCATCACAAACGAAATCAATATTGTTGGGAGTTTTAAAGCCACTCGCCAAGGAGGATATTAAGTACCTATTAAATACCCTTAACGTCACGTCATCAGGTATTACCGGTACAATGTCCGATAATCTTCAAGCGATTCACCTAATAAGCTTGGCTTGTTATTCGGGTCTACCTCAATATCGTAGGTATGTTATGAAGAATCAAGGAGTACACATACTATTATCGTTGATACAAACGTTATCACGAAACCATGTTCATGAAGAACGGATGTTACGGATGAACACGTCAGTTCATTATTGTGGTCATAACATGAAGATGTGTTGCTACGAGTTTGAAGACGATTGGTTAGGTGATGAAATGTTTCTCGTTTTCGGTTTGTTAGGGCTAGCGGAATTGGTACACCACTCGGGTTCACTCAAAGATCATATTTGGTCGAAGTCAACCGAGGGTCAACTAATATCGCAAGTACGGGAAATTTGCGTCAACTCCTTCGCTTCCGGACCAAAATGGTACTGTGCGTATCTTCTTAGCTATTTTGGCATTTACGGGTTTCCGTCGAAACTCGGTAACACTATCGGGAACACTCTTAGCGGGGATGAAAGTACGAATTTGACGCTCATTCTTGCTAACCAAGAACATGTGAATGTTCATGGTATCATCCTGAGCGTTCGTTGTCCATCACTCTTACCGTCCGAAGGGTATACTTCTAGAAGAAAAGAAATTCGGCTCTCGGCTCACGTGAATCACCAGGCGTTGTTGAAATTACTGGAATACGTGTACTCGGGACATTTAACAGCAACCGACGACCTTGTGAAGAGACTAAAAACATTGGCTAAACATTGTAACTTGCAGCCTTTATTGCAAACGCTTTGTAGAAATCGTCCCAAATGGAGAACTCCTTTTCCGACTTTTGATCTTACTTCAGCTGTTGGGCCGAACGGTTTTTGTTTCTCGTAAGAATATATTTCTCTCAACTTAGTTACATTCATCTGAATTTAATTATATATCTATATTGTTGACTATATCTAACTTAGTTATATTTTGTAGGGACATTGTTCTTGAAGCAAAGGGTAATGCATTTGAGAATTGGAAGTGCGAATCATGCGCTTTATCACAACCGCATTTACATGCTCATAAGGCCATTTTATGTGCAAGTTCTGACCACATGCGCGCTTTGCTTTGTTCTGGAATGCAAGAAAGGTACTTATTACTTAAATATATTCTTGGTTTTTAAATGCGCGCCTATATCACGAGGCGATATGTAAAATGTCTCAGGGCCTTGAGGCGGTGTCTCATGCATGCATGGGTCAAAATTAGGGGTGTTCATTATTCGAATTGCACTCAAATAACCCGAAATTCGAATCGAACCGAATTTGAATAGGAATTGGAATTGGGTCCTTATTCAAACTGGATTTATAATTCGAATTCAAATTGTGGTATCTCAAATCGAACCGGTTCAAATAACCTGAATTCGCATTATATAAATAGTGAAAGGTTTAAATACAAAAGGCTCTTAACGTGCGACCGTACGCGACCACCAATATAACGTGCGCAATTATGTATTTTAATTTGCGTAATTATGTATTATAACATGCGTATTTTAAAAATGAAATCGCGTACCGTCGCACGTTAAGGGGCTATTGTGCGTTAACCTTCCCCTATATATATATACTTATGATTTATTGAGTTGGGCTTCAAAATCAATTATTTTTTATGTAATATATTTATAGATTATAGTTTTAGTTTTTTTTTCTTGTTGCTAATTTGGTGACCCGAATTCGAATAAGCTTGTTCGAATCAGTTTTGCGAATTTTATTCGAATTGGAATTCAGTTTTGAAATTTTCATTAAAATGTTTCATCATATATCATTTGTTTGCAGCCAGTCAAAAACTATAAAGATCGATCTTGGTTGGAACGCGCTAGTTCGACTAGTAAACTGGCTTTATTCCGGTAAACTCGTGCCAAAACCCAAATACGGTTGTTTATGGAACAATCTAGACGAACAAGGGAAATTAGAACAAGTGATCCCATATGTGGAGCTTTACTGTTTATCAGACAGTTGGCTTCTAGAAGACCTTCACAAGGAATGCTCAAAAGTAATTTTAAATTGCTTAGATTCAGTTAACATGGCAACTAAACTGATTCAAATCGGTGCGGATTGTTGCCAGTGGGATTTGGTTGAGTTGGCTGCTAAGTTTATGGCACCGTCTTATCATCATCTTCGGAACTCTGGGAAGCTTCTAGAACTTGATGAACAACTTGTGGATATCGTACGCGCTGCATCCGTTGCTAGACTCTCTCAATGAGGCCATCATATGTTGTGTTTTATAGAGAAAGGTTATATAGATGGATATATAGATAGTGTGTTTAATATGACTATAGTTAACTATATTTATTTTTTAATTGCTATGAGATTTTATATTTTCATGGAAACAAAAGCTTTCAACGACTATAGTTAACTATATTTATGTTTTAATTGCTATCAGATTTTATATTTTCATGGAAACAAAAGCTTTCAAATTTTTTTTGAACGACAACAACGGAACCTTTATTCATCACAAACCCGGCACATAGCAAGGAGCTATAAAGCCATAGGTACAGTCCAGGAAATCAAGAGAGCACATACATCAGGAGAAAACAAACAAACAGACTACACAAACTTTCATCTTTCCGGAATCGAGAACTCGCTCCATTCGTTCCATGTTATGCCTTGGAATCTTGATCTGTTGTTTATCCATTCAAACGACTCCTCCTTGATCTCTTCTACTAGCTTGCTCGGTTCCGATATTTCGTCATTAAAAGCCTTTTTATTCCTGTTCAGCCAAATGCTCCAAACAGTTAGGAGGTATATGGCATGAATTATTTTTGCTTTTCTTCTCGGCCATTCAGATCTATCCTGAATTCTTGTACGCAACGACTCCAGTTGGTTCTTTGCCGGGATTTTTAACCATGTCCATATCATCCTCCATACGCAATTAGCATATGGACATCGGATAAATAAGTGTTCTGCCGTTTCTGTCGATGATCCGCATATCTTGCAGGTATCCGAATTAATCTGCACCCCCTCCTTTTTAACGCATCTAGTGTTGGAATCTTCTCCTCCACAGCTCTCCAAATGAACAAGTTTGCTTTTGGCGTTGCGATTCTGTTCCATTCCAAGCAGTTAGGCTCGCTATTTAAATTCACAATCCCGCCCAGTTCTTTTCTAATATCCTTTACCGAGAAGCCCTGCATCACATTCTCCTTCCACCTCCATTGGTCTTCCCCATACCCTTGTTGTTGCAGTAAAAGTGTGCTTAAATTAGCCATCTCATTCCTTTCTTCATCACAGTTAGGCGATCTTCGCCACTGCCAGTCCCACAATCTTCCGGCTTGATTTGACTTGTAATTTTGCGACACCGTTCCATTTTTATTACTCGCCAACTCATATAAAAGTGGATACTCATCTTTAAGTGGCCTGAAAGTTGCCCAGGTATCTAGCCAAAACAGAGTTTTTTCCCCGTTACCCACTTTGCTTTTGAGACATTGATGAACTTCAATACCTAGCTTTTTAAAATCCTCCTCCACCCCAACTATAGTTTTCCAGACCCCGGTTTGTGATTTTTTTACCGGAATATTACACGCTACCCTTTTATTCCGATGTAATGACTTGATTACCTTGACCCACAGTTGATCCGGATCCTCTTTTAGCCTCCACCTCCATTTCATTAGAAGTGCCAAATTCATTTCCCGAATTCCTCCCACTCCGAGTCCACCCATGTTTTTTGCGGCAACAATTCTTTCCCATTCCATCCAGCGAATTTTACATCCACTCCCGCACCCACCCCATAGAAATCGTCGCCTAATTCCCTCCAAGGTTTGTATCACCTTTTTGGGAGCTTTATATAATGATAGAAAGTAATTTGGTATGCTACCCAATACCGATTTGATGAGCGTGAGTCTTCCAGCAAATGATAAAAATCTTGCTTTCCAAATAGAAAGATGTTTGTTGAACTTATCAATTACCTCTTTCCAGTTCCCAACCCGATTCATGTTCGCCCCCACTTTTAGCCCTAGGTACGTGAACGGAAACATACCTGATTTGCATTTTAAAATGTCTGCCATGTGTTCAACCTCCGCTTCGGTTTTGCCCACACCATAAAGAAAACTTTTCTTATGGTTCACCTTTAACCCTGACATCATATAGAATACCCTTAGAATTCTTCTCATTGATTTCATATTTTCCATATCCCAGCTGCCCATGAAAATCGAATCATCCGCAAAAAATAGGTGTGATAAACACGGCCCATTATCGAGTAATTTGATTCCTTTGAACAAACCCACCCGAACTGCCTTTACCATAAGTATGTGAAGAGCTTCTATTGCCACCGTAAAAAGAAACGGAGACAGCGGATCGCCTTGTCTAAGGCCTCTTTTATAATGAAACTCACTCGTCGGAGCCCCGTTTACTAGCACCGAAGCTTTGCCTGAGAATAGGATCCCCATAATCCAGTTTCTCCACTTTGATGGAAAGCCCATGTGAGTGAGAATTGTTATTAAAAACTTCCAACTGAGCGTGTCATAAGCCTTTTCCACATCCGCTTTAAAAAGAAATAGTTCTATCTTCTTCTTTTTCGCCCAAGATACCAACTCGTTAAGGATTAGTGGACCGTGACGATGTTCCGATTCGACACAAAAGCCGACTATTGAAATTAACCCGTTCAGCACCTTCTTCATACGATTGGCCAACACTTTTGAAATGATTTTGTTAATGATCCCAATGAGAGAGATGGGTCTAAAATCCGATAATGTTACCGGGTCGCTTACTTTGGGAATCAAAGAAATGAACGAGGCATTGCACGCTTGCTGAATTGACCTGTGAAGATAGAATTGTTCCATCATATCCATGACATAGCCTTCAAGATCCTCCCAGGATTTTTTAACAAGTGCAAAAGTAATGTCGTCCGGCCCCGGTGCTTTCTCGGACCCACACTCCCATACTGCAACTCTCACTTCTTCCCGAGTAAACTTATCGATCAGATTATTTGCTTCAACTTCCGATAACTTTGAGAATCCATCCGGAGGCATACGAGGCCGAGATGCCACTGGTTCCAAAAACTTCCTTTTCATTAGATCCTGAATGTGTTTTTTGATAATATTCGGGTCGGTCACCCAATTGCCATCTATCCACAGGCCACTCAACTTGTTTCTCGCCACATTATAATTCACCACAGCATGAAAGTATTTAGAATTTTCGTCACCTTCGGAAATCCACTTCGTTCTTCATTTTTTATGCAAATCTCTTGCTTTTGCCCGTAGCCAATTTCTAATTTTGAATTTGCTTTCACGCCACTTATCGATCTCATTTTCTTCAAGTGCTCTGGTTTCGGCTACATCATCAAACTCTTTTACACAGGCAACCGCTTCTCTGTACTCTCTTTCTTCGATTTCTTTTCTTTCTTTTCTCCAAGTTTTCACTTCTTCCTTAATAGCCTTTAGTTTTGTTCCCAGCAACAAATCTTTAAATCTATCATCCCCCTGGCAATTTAGACCTTTCTTAACAGCTTCCTCCAGACCCGGCATTTCCATCCAGCTGTTAAAAAATCTAAAAGGTGATGGTCCGAAATTAGAAACCCCAGTGGATAAAACTAACGGGCTATGATCCGAGATGACTCTCTCGAGGGCCCGAAGAGACGCGTTCGGCCACTTGGACATAAATTCGCTACACACAAGAGCCCTATCAATTTTACAGAGTTTCTTACCGTCACCCGACAAAAACGTATATTTTCTGCCTGACATCGGATACTCCAAGAGGCCAGCTTCGCCAATAAAGCTATTGAAGTGCAGTGCATTATTGCTATCAAAATATGAATTCCATCTATCCTCCGGTACTCTCACTTCGTTAAAATCCCCAATAAATAGCCACATCCCCTGTATTGAGTTTCGAATCGATAACAGTTTGTTCCACAACCTTCTTCTATCGGTGCCAACATTTGGTGCATAAACATTGACTACTACCAGTTCCTCCCCCCCCCCCCAAACTAATTCGCCTTTAATAAGCATAAAATTTTGATCTTTTATTTCAAGGTTACGATTAAATATACCTGGATTCCATATTGAGATCAAGCCGCCCGATCTTCCTTCTGCATCCACTTTATCATAATCCATTACCGTTCCATCCCAGAACCTCCGAATCCTCGACTCCGACATGTTACTCAGTTGCGTCTCTTGTAGTGCCAAAAAAGTCACAATGTTCCCCCTGATTAGATACCTTACCATTGCCGCTTTACCTGAGCCACCAGCTCCCTTAACATTTAGAGAAACCCAATTCATTTAGCCTGAGCATCCACCAGTTCATCATTGATGAGCTTCTGGATTTGATCTTCTCTCCTGGAAAGATTAATCCCGAGTATCTCCCTAACCTCCTCTGTGTTTCTTACTTCCTTGTTGACCTCTTCGATTTTATTCGTTCCTTCACTATCCCCAGGATTTGTATCGGGCACCAGGGTGGATTCAGACCCGGCATCATCCTCCCAATCTGTGTCGAAGTCATCGTCCAACGCAGGACCTCCGCCTTCCCATACATCGTCTACTACTCGACTATGAATATTTTTCCCTTTGCTTTTTCGAAGCTTGAATCTCATCTTCGTTGTTTTTTTTCTAGGGTTCCATCTAGATTCATCCGACAGTTCAACATTTAAGTCAAAAGATTTATGTTTTCTGGTCTGGTTTTTGGGTTTAAGTGCGTTACTTTTTACCTCAGCAATATGACTTCTTTTCCTCTTATTTTTTTGGGCTGTTTCCCTAGATTCCTCCCTTTGAACTTGGGCTGGCCCAGACACAGCTGTACCTTTATTCAAGTTAACAAATAAACCTGGCCCACCATACTCTCACTTGATTGAGCACGTGATCCTTCCTTATCCGATGAAACATACCCTCCAACTTTATCATGAATAATCTTGGGATTTGTGTCGCATGCACCATTTATGGGCGGCGAGTTATTAGCCATGAATTCTTTGTTTTCCAACTTATCGGGTTCCAATGGGTGTGACTCCCCAGTATCCGCCGGAGACGATTGACCTCCCGTCTTGCCCGCCGACGATGAAGGAACCGGCGATGGAGGCGAGTCACCGTCAACCACCACTCCTTTACCTTTCGAGCCTGGTTTTGACGACTGGCCGACGTCACAGGCCCTGCAGCAATCCAAAATGAAGCTAGGAGTCCAACATTCATCCATCTCCGAGACCCAGACGTTGAAACTTATACCTTTCCGATCCACAGTGATCTTCTCCTTGATGTTGTCACCATGTGTCACCAATATACCAACACTATCCATTGATAGATTTTGGTCCAAACTGTTCGCTGTAGACCCCGCTATCACCTTACCAATTTTTCCGGCTATTTCATTCATGACTTCTGCACACCATAGTTGAATCGGTACTCCTTTGATTGATAACCATACCATCCGTTGGTAAGGTATCGATTGTCCATTTCCATTTCGTTCATCCACACCGACTTCACCCCTTCAAGAAATTCTAACATCTTTTTTTCTTCACCGAAAGATACCAAGACACCTAAGCCTCCTAGGTATCTCATTGAGCCCCCTTGACGATTCACGTGTGTCTTCAAGCTACAAGCTTTCTTTAGGGGGGTAGGGGTGGGATAACTCACAAACAATTCCATCACTCACAACATCCAATCAGGTTCTGCCATGTCATCAACCATTATTTTCATCACTCACAACCTTTTTTAGTGGAAATGGTCATCACTCACAACCTTTTTATTTATTCCATCAATGTACAACTCCTCAGCACTAGAGTACAACCCACCATACACAAAGTTCCAAACTTTCAACGCGTGACCACCACAACGCGTTAACTCTTCCACGCGTGGTGGATGTGAGTGGCGGCGGTGTGTGGTATTGTTCCACGCGTGATACTTTGGTATCACGTACCCACCCCGGGTCACCTTAGAGCCTCAAAATCCTTGAAGTAACCTACAAACGCTCTTTTCCTCCATAACTTAACCGTGTCTGCATCCTGATTGATGTGCATGAGCTTACTTCCGTCCTCCACATTCGTCTTTTTGATACCCATCAGTGTGTCCCTCCAGTGAGTATTACCACTAGCATTGGCTTGGTAAACCTGCGCTACATCTTTACCATATGAATTCTTTGGGTTTGTCTGCTCCGGTACCCCCCGTTTGGTACTTCTGGGATTTTCTTCAACCAAAACCTCCCTTTTGCATCCGACAATTTCCTCCCCTCCTTGTCATACTTTGCAATATTAGCCTTCAGCCTAACGTTATTTAGATCGACCTGGTTAATCGCTTTTACCATCTTATCAGCATCCTTCACATAAGCATATCTCAGAAAACCAAATCTCCTACCCAAAGTATCTTTCTTCTTTGCAATATAAGCATCCACCAACCAACCAATGTTTCTGCATTCCATCCAAAAGTCCGCATCAGACATCCAGACATCCAAACTGGAATGTTAGTGACGTAAAACGTGACCGTATCTTCTTTCCTAGGTACTCTCTTATCTTCAGTGACAGTGTGCTCCATCGGAAACTCTCCAACCTCCCTCACCTTACTCCCCGTGTTAAAAGACAACAGAAACTGAACGAGAAGCGGGCCCCGGGGAGCGAATGAAGTCGATTCAGGTCAGAATAGAGAGGAAGGTAATCTCAAGGCCTATTACCGAGAAAACCTCACCCGCTATGCCGGGACAGAACCTCCTTGTCGAGCTCCACCGGCGGACGGCGCTTTTCTAATGCTAGGAAAACAGAGACAAACGAGGAACGGCCCCGAGGAGCGAGTGAAGTCGGTTCAGATCGGAATAGAGAAGAAGGTAATCTCAAGGCCTATCGCCGAGAAAACCTCACCCGCTATGCCAAAACAGAACCTCCTTGTCGAGCTCACCGGCGATCGATTAATCTAGAGAGAACGGCGAGAATAACACAAATAGTTATATACTTTTCGGAATATCTGGCCCAAACTACCAGAATAACACAAATCTATAACTGGTTGCAGGAAAACACAGTACAAGACCTTAAAATCATATCATGATCTTAAGAATCTTGTCTTTTAATGGAATTATTAGGGTATATAGCTGTGAGTGTATATTGTGTAGGGTCATGTTGCACAAAAGCTTAAGAGATACTCGTGAATGCTACGCCAAAGCAAAGCATCGGTACTTGTTGAATCATCTAGTTTTTACAGAAGTTATTCGAAATCTCATAATAGAAGAAAAGAGTTTCTGTCGAACTCTTTCTCTCATAAGGGGATTTATCTTGCCAACAGTGTGTTCTCTTTCATCGGTCTATGTATGGCAATCTGTATGGTAATCGGTCCAACAGTTAGTTAGGTTGTTGTGAGTCGGTTACATTATATTGTTACCCTTCAGAGATCTTGATTCTTCACATTAGGATAAAACCTAAGCTCTGATACCGCAATGTTGGTTTTTAGAACTTATAATCACAAACTAAGAACAATGCAGAGAACTGAAATGATTATTTTACTCAATAAAGACCAAAACAACAAATATTAAGACAAAAACTGAACAAATGTTCCTAGAGTTTAGCTGGGAACCAAACAGCAACATGATCAACGGCTCTCCTTGTTCTTTTAATCACAATTCAAATAATGATGGATTTCATTCAAGAGGCTGGTCTTTAGCTTGAGTTATATTCAACAAGATGAATGGATGCTAATTCAATGGTATTGGAACAACACAGAGGTTTGGCCTTGGATATAGTGGTTCCATTTTTCTCAGTCATGTCCAAAACATCATATGGAACCTTAGTGTCAATTTTCCAGTCAAAACTATTGAGTAATGAGCCCAACATGATAGGGACCATACGTGTTGCAAGTGGTAAACCAGGGCATATTCTTCGTCCAGCACCAAACGGGATTAAATCGAAATCATGGCCACGACATCAAGCCCAGACTCCAAAAATCGTTGTGGCTTGAACTCTAGTGAGTCATCCCATACGGTTGGGTCTCTTCCTATGGCCCATGCATTCACAAACACTTGTGTGCCCGCTGGTATAGTGTATCCACTCACTGAGTTCTACCTGTGTCACAACTTTTCGTGGAAGAAGGGGGATGACGGGTGCAGTCGTAAGACTTCTTTCACAATGCATGATAAGTAGGGTAGCCTCAATACATCATCCTCTTTTACGATACTACCTTTACCAATAACTTTTTCAAGCTCCTCTTTCGCTTTACTCATGATGTGTGGCGTAGTTCTGTGATTGCCCATTCTATTGTAATCGAGGTTGTATCAATGCCAACAACAAATAAATCCTAGATCATCAAATGAAATTATACGTTAACATTGAACAATAGACAAAAGAAATCATATCGATCATCAAATGAACAATTTACTCACCAAAAACAAATCCTTTATGTTTGTGATTGAACTCGTTTCAGTTATCTTGAACGAAACCGAGATCCACCTGCGGTTTTCCGGTTAGTTCACTACGTTTATGTGGGTAAAAATTGAAATAGGAGATAACATATATATATATATATATACTAGGTTATCACCCGGAAATTTTTCCGGGTAGGAAAATTTAATTTACAACAAACAAAAGTATAAAAATAACATTTTTAACCTCTAAAGTATCCTCTTTCACTTTTATCCAAGACATAACATTTACATATATACCCCCACAATGATTTAGCCATATTTAAAACATGGAAGACATGTTGACCTGTGGTTGAGCAAACCACGGTACCCATGATTGCTGGTTCGCTTCATCCCAACCAACCTTCATAGTTGTATCAGTGGTTCTTCAAGTTTCATCATCAGTTGTTAAAAAATGGCTTCATCAGTTGCCTCTCTTTGACACCCTTCAAGCATCAGTCGCAGGTATTACCTAGTGAGAGCTTCAAGTTATATACCGACAAAAAAACAAAATAACTATGCTTTCCAAATAAAGCTATAAACATGGAGCACATAATCACTAATGTTTGTAATCATTTTGTTTTGTAATCACTAATGCTTTCCAATATGGTTTTCTTAACTACTAAATAGAAAAAAAAAATCTAAGAAGCAGAGTGACTCGCCAGACATTATCACACTCACTGGATTTACAAAAATCAACTGAATAAATTTGGCAAGATTCGACATTAATCTTTTTTCTCCAAATAGCCATCTCTCCCGTCGAGTATTTCTTCTCCCAGCAAGCAAAGAGATTAAGCGAGTTGTTCAATCTTTCTTTGCTCTGCCTTCAATTCCACCTTTGTCAGTTTCCATGTCTAATGATATGTCTTCCAATTGATTATGTACCATCGGAAACGTCTTTACTCCTTAAAATAATTCCTCTCCAACGAAACTGATGACAAAAACCCAAATAAAAAAATCATATTATAAAGTTTCCTTGATTTAAAGGGCTCAAATATCAAAGAATGTACGATTTGAAGTGATTTTCATCCCAACAAACATTTGCTCTTGTTTATGATTTTTTTTTACTTTTATGACACTTAACTCTTCTTTATGATCTCAAAATCAACCCATGTTTTTTCCTCAAATTATCAGCGATTTCAAAAGCAGATACTCTCCTAAATTAACATATAAAAATATCTTGAGCATTTACTCACTTGTTCAGCACGTGCTTGGGCAGCTTTTACTACGTTTTAGTTATACCAATGGCCATCCCTCTCATAGCCACTTTTTCGATCACAATAAACAGTAACCATCATATACAGAACTAAACAAAACTACAATGGCGAAGCTCAAATAAGATTTATAAGCTTTTGATTCCGAGAATGCATTCCTCCGTGAGCATTTAGCCGTCTCACCTAAAGTAGAAGAGGTCCATTAACTGCTCTGGTGTCATCTTTGGAGTCCAAATGATGCAAAGCTTCTCCAATTTCAGAATATGTTAACTCACAGTGAACTTTATAGGGATCAAAACCCCATGTGGGATGTTTCATTCAATAGAAGCTTTGGAGCTTTTCAATACTCCATGAAAGTGAAAGGGATAAGACACAAATTACCTTAGAATCATTGAGTGAAGTCCTCATGGGACTGTAAATATATCTTTACTCTGCAATTCATCTCCATATATGCTTACAACAATTTGGCACATGAACGCTGCAAAATAAGATCAAACAAAAAAGTAAAAAGACACATTGCATCAATCCATCATAGTAAAAAACATAAAATGATGATTAAACAATAAAAAAAGAATCAGACCTGGATTTTTCTTTATCCTTGTCAACTTCCATTTTTATTGAGCTAACAACCCAGTTTTTATGAACAGCGCGACTACTTGTTTTTTAAAACATCACGGATAGTACTAAGTTGCTCGTCTGTCATCATTAGTTAACATGGGTGCTTCTCTTCTATAATGCACGCATCGACTTCTATCCACTAATTCTTAACTCCTTGTAGGAGTAAATTTTTACAAAATTATTTTTACCAAAATTCAGCTGCAGTTATTAAATCATTAATAATAAAATATATGTTATTTTCAATTCTTGTGCAATGCTCCGCTCAGGCTACTTTATATTTACCTACCCACCAATAGAGTAGAGATCGAACTATTTTTATTTAGCCCATCTTCGAAAATCAATCCACACACATTGACACGAAAAGTAATAATCAAATTCAATTAGATAAAAGAGACACAAAATAACACCAAATCGATAAAGAAAAGGAACATGAGTTATCTCAAACTTACCGATATCAATTGCTCATGGATAAAATCCACCAACTGTTGGCTTGACATGCAATCCCTGAACACATGAAAGTAAAATAATGTAGTAATGATCCAAAAGATTAAGAAAAAATAATTGCATGGCATAAATTATAGTGTCACTTCATATAAACCCGTACCAAATACCATCACATGCCAGCACAAAATAACTGAATTTCAGTTAATAACATTTATTAGAAGAAATTCCCTCCTAAATTACGCGCTAAAAACATCATTATATAAACAAACGGGAAAACATAGCTTACATAATCACTTCAATCTATCCATTTACTGCAAAAAAAACATCCTTACCCAAAACGCCAACTTAAACAAAACGCCAAAAATGGCAACAATGGTTTTGTGGAGATACACTCTGGGGATCAGGCGATACGTTCTCCATTTTGACAACAGAAGGAGGGTGTATGTTAAGACGGTCAAGGCAATTCTTAAAATGGAAGAAGAGATACAGAGACAAATCTTATCCATTGGCATCGCTCTAGACAACCATTTCCATGAAACACATATGCTTATGAAAGCATTAACCAGCAAATTTGGACCAATGAAACGAGATATGAAGTCAGACCCTGTCATTACATCATGGCGTTTTGATGATGAAACAGACATGGTGACGGTTACATACGACAACGGAGAGGAGGAAGTCTACTGGTTAGAGAACATCATGACAAAGCAGCGACTGAGTTTCATGGAAGAATTGCATAACGCCAAATGTACCAACACAGAAATAGACTCAAAATTAGAGTTAATGCAAGACATGTTCAGGTGGAGGCTTCAGAATCTTCAGGAACAAGAAGCTGATGAAGGTGAATGGGATGACATGGATGAAGATCAAGATGAAGAATCCGAGGAGGAAGAAGATGACACAAGTGATGGATACTATTCAGATAAAGTACATTCTGACGAAGGATTTTAAATTTTTTTCTTCTATGTAATCTTTTTTTTAAGATAATAATTAAATGATATATTTCTATCTTTATTAGCAAAACGCCAAAATTATACTAAAAATGGTTAACCCTAAAAAACGCCAAAAATAACAAAAAATATTTTTCCTGCTTAATATTTTATTTACTCCCTTATTGTATTTTGTCATGTTGGTCTGCATAAGGCCATTTAGAAAAACGCCAAACTTAAAAGATGGGACGTCTATAACCTATAAAACTGATAAAAGCTGATCAACCCAGTAAATACAAAAAACAGTAACTGAAAAAGACAGTTACTTTATTACTATCATTTATTACAATAAAAAATTCCGCCTAAAACTACGCGCCAAAAAACTCCTATAAGAGAAGGGTCTATACACAATGAAATTAATCACACCCAGAAAAACACAAAAACGCCATATCCTCTATCACTCCCTTTAAAACGCCACAGATGTCAAAGCTTTCACTGAAATGGATCCTTTTTCTGAGGGGGTTAACTCAATAATATTTTGCTGAATGAGATGGAGAAATATTCAAGAAAAAGAGACTGATGACAGTGATCTTTAATGACATGCCACCAAACAAGAATATCACACCAAAAAATAGGTTGCCACTAAGCAGCTTCTTCTAAAAAAACGGGGTTTATGAAGGAAAGTTGACATCTAGCTAAAGTATTCAAAAAAGACTCAAAACGCCAAAAACAAATTCAAGAAGGAAGAGGCTGATGACATTGAAGATTCAGAAGAAAAATTAGATTATCATTTTGAATTATTTTTGTTTTCATTTTATATTATTTTGTTTTGTTTTGATATCAAGTTAAATGTTGTTTTGTTATCCAATTCTCTATAAATAAAATACACTATTATATAAAACGCCAAAAACTACAAACACCAAAACGCAAGTAGTATGAAAACTGGGTGAATAGCTGCTGGAAAAAGCACCTTGAAAAAAGGTTATTAAATGCCAAAAAATTCACTAAACGCCAAAAAAAATTGGACTTATTGTAATCTTATGCAAATAATAGTGACTCGTGGTGAATTATTATACAAAACGCCATAAACGCCAAAAAAATTAACCAGAAAATGCTATAACGCCATAAAATTACATATGTGACACAAAAACAATTAATTCAACGCCAAAAAGATTAATAAATACAATTAACACCAAAAAATCTTAGACGCCATAAAATACTATACCGCGTTGGGAAAATAAAAGAATAATGAAAAGACAAAAAGGCCCCTCCGCCCTTCTCTATCCCGCGGGACACGTGTTGGGCCAGGATGCGTTCTCACCGTTCTTACACTTTTGAGCGTTTTCCCCTGATCCCGTTTTTATATATATATATATATATAAGCGCTAAAATGAAAACCACCCCTTGTTGTAAGAACCGCAAGAACCACTCTCAACCAATCAAAATATGCCAACCTAAAGGGTATTGTGGTCATTTACCTCAAATGTTCAATCCCTCTCTCTCTCCATTTAATGCACCAGAGATACACCTTTCTCTTTCTTTATAAACTCTCACATTTCTCTCTCTTCAACACACATACATACCTAATCCTCTCTCTCTCTCTTGAACCTTCCTCACTGGCAACAAGAACCAGCCGGAATCCGGCCGACCTCCGGCGAGCAGGCGACGACCGACTACAGGCCACGGTAGTCCGACAACGATGGAGATAGGGCGGCATCGCAGCTACATCGCACCTACAAACCACACCCACAACCCCTCTCCATCGCACACCCCTGATTTCTTCTCCTTCTTCACTCACACACTTGTATGCGTAGGATAATAGGATTTTGAAAAGATTGAAGGTGCTGTTTGTCTTCATTTGCTCTGTTCTTTTTTTCATCTTTTTTCGTTAGAAATCCCACATCTGTAAGATTCATTGCCACATGGTGAAATGCTCTTGCCACAATTTGAATCTTTTTCACTATTAAACAACACCCATCTGCTTCAATTTCACAATTCCCATTATGAAGGAAAGTTGGCATCAAGCTAAAGTATTAAAAAAAGGTTCAAAACGCCAAAAACAAATTCAAGAAGGAAGAGGCTGATGACATTGAAGATTCAGAAGAAAAATTAGATTATCATTTCGAATTATTTTTGTTTTCATTTTATATTGTTTTGATATCAAGTTAAATGTTGTTTTGTTATCCAATTCTCTGTAAATAAAATACACTATTATATAAAACGCAAAAAACTACAAACACCAAAACGTTAGTAGTATGAAAACTGGGAGAACAGCTGCTGGCAAAAGCACCTTGAAAAAAGGTTATTAAACGCCAAAAAATTAACTAAACGCCAAAAAAAAAATTGGACTTATTGTAATCTTATGCAAATAATAGTGACTCGTGGTGAATTATTATACAAAACGCCATAAACGCCAAAAAAATTAACCATAAAACGCTATAACGCCAAAAAATTACATATGTCACACAAAAACTATTAATTCAACGCCAAAAAGATTAATAAATACAATTAACGCTAAAAAAAACTTAGACGCCATAAAATATTATATCGCGTTGGGAAAATAAAAGAAGGATGAAAAGACAAAAAGGCCCCTGTAGGTCCCTCTTCGGATGAGGTCAAACCTTATCCTTGTTATATTAACACACTAGCGAGTGCGGAATCCAAGCTAGCATGCAAACCGAGTTGAGACAAGTATAAAACACAAAACACACAAGGTTCAACGATTAACACCACTTGTATTAATGCGTATGAAAGGTTCCGGTTACAAGCGCAAGGTTTACAATTCTGTATTGCAAACTCTCTAAAGTGTGTGTGTGTTCCTGGACATAATGCTCTCTATGTGTCTCTAATGTCTCTTGTCTCTAGTGCGTTTTTTTTTAAATGAACACTACACATGGGTATTTATACCCGACACAGCAGCTATGGTCGAAGGATAAGGTGATCTGGTCGAAGGATCATCTATCGACCAGAATTCTACCGAAAGATCCATACATACCTCGAAGGATGATATCCTTCGAGGTCCATCTGTATCTATCGAAAGACATTATCTTTCGAGGTCATCGAAGGATACAATCCATCCTTCGATGACATCCTTCGACACAAGCATGTTTCAACCAATGTGCTAACTGTTTGGCCAAGTCAAACCGGAGGATGGTTGACTTGGTCAAACTTACATCGAACGCACATATAAACAAACCTAACACAAGACATCGTTTTGTATCACGACAAATACAGACAAAGTACAGACACAAGTAGCTTTGTCTTGATCTTCGTGTCTTCGAGTCGAAACCAAGTCGACTTTACCTGAGTTGAACCGAGCCGAGTCGTGTCCACAAAATATGCATCAACAAACTCCCCCTTGGACGCTACTCGTGAGGTTCAACTTCGATGTCTTCCACGTCAGAGGATCTTCAAAGTCTTCACGCGTCGTAAGTAGAGAGTGTATCAACAAACTCCCCTTTTTGTTTAGGTAGTGTGTCAATAAACTCCCCCTTAGATTGAACTCTCCATTGAGTCATGCTCGTGAATCTTTTGACTTGTCAATTCTTCAGATCCTTGTGGTGTTGATGAAGGGTCAGCGGCAACTCGATCACTTTATCCTTTGAGTGCCTCCACTTCGTGTCTTCATTCCAAAGCTAGTCATCGACCATGTTCTCCTCGCCTTTAGCATCTGCACATGCAAGAAAGCTAAACGCATAATGAGAACAACCGCTTGGAATATAGTTAACATTTAAACAAATGACACATATGAGATCAAATCTCAATCAAACACCAACCGACAACAGTTTGAAAGTTTAGAAAATGTACAATCTTAATCCTTTAACTTTCAAAACTTGTTAACTTCGACAGATTATGAAGATGCAATTGTTTTTCGGCTTACGATCAGGATTTTGGGTAGGATAGACTCGAGTTCCAACATCAGTCAATCAAAAATAAACTAGAAGCAAAATCTTTTTGGATTTTATAAAGTTTATATTAAAACACACCTAAAATCTTTTTGTAATTTTTTTCATTTTTCAAATGTAAAGACGGAAAACAATAAATAAATATATACAAGACATTCTTTTTGCGAGTTTCGAGGGTAAGAGAATCATATCAGTGTACGGTCATGTCAAAATGCTCTTTTTTGTTCAATTAGTTAGCATTAAGATAAACATCCTATAACAATTATCGGTATTGTTGTCCACATAAACTCAACTTATCAGATGTAATTATGGCGAGGGGATACGTTAAGGTATGATATATACTTATCGACCGGTGTTCATCCACATCACGACACATTCCCGTATCAAGGTATGCACGAGGGTTCATCTTACCGGTGAGTATACCGATTATCATCTGTTTGACCGTATATGATGTGAGATTCTCACTTATTTTGATTTGAAAACAAGCCCTATGTGATAGAATCACTTATTGATGAGGAACTTGATTTTCAGATGCATGAGGGCACAGGAGCAAGTCCGTGAACAGGTCAGTACTTTCGTACAGCAGAGAGACGAACTTGACTCCCGGATAAATGTGATATTTTATCACTTATTTGTTTGGACATGTGATTGTTTATCACTTATTGAGGTCGAATGCAATATGTACACGTATGTATAGTATCATGGAAGATCTAGACTTGCGTCCCCGTTATTTTTCGGTAAAAGAAACAACCATGATACCCAGATGATAAGCAACATAAAGACCGAATATCTCAGAACCTCGGCAATCTCTCAAACGAAATTTCGGTACTAAGACCATATGCCAATGAATGGTTCCCACCCAGTCTTCAGTCAATTTAAGTTTATATCACCCTGCACACTTTAAAATGATTGTGAGCCTACCGATACATCTTATATAGAGCTGCTTATCGCTTTTTCATTTAAGGTTTAAAGAGGTTTAGACAGACCACTGATGTACTATCATTTTCTCTTTTTCTCGCCAGGAAACTCATTTTTGGTTTTCTATTGTTTTTGTGTTTTTGAAAGTTTTCGATGTTTTTGGATTTTTCAAATTTGGAATTATTTAGTGTTTTTGGATTTTTCAAATTTGGAATTATTTAGAATTACTCCCCCTAAAATCAACAAACTAAGATAAAATTTTAACAACACAAAGGTATTTACAAAAATGACTTTCCGATGTTGGTTAACTCATGTTTTACCTCAATGCCGTTTACCAAAATTAATTTTTAATCTGAAAAGATTTATCAAATTTTGGAAAAATCAGTTGGCATGTCGGTTTGCGGTGCGGACCATGACAACAGTGTCTGGCCAAAGAGTGCTGTACGAGATGATAATAATTCATAAAATAGCTTAAATAACGACAAGTATAGGAGATATTAGAAATTTTAAAACCGTATCCTGCAACTGCTTCGTGCATTGCAAGGAATCTGAGTGCTCTCCCAAACTGGATATCCACCCGGTGTGGATTTCAAAGTCGATTCTTTGTAGCTACTGAGAAGTCTCTTGACAGCAACAAGATCATAAACCTTTGGGTCCGGCTGGTCTTCCACATTGCACCAGCGAAGGTTTTTGTCTGTCTCTTTCAGAAGTAGTGTGCGGTTGTTTAATCCAAGCCAAGGCATCCGCACACCCAGTTGGTTTGTTCAACAAACACTTTTTCTTCAATCACACCGCGAAGAAATGTACACTGCACGTTTATCTTGTTGATTTTGAACCTCAAACGTGCTGCAGGTGCGTACATTTTGATTTGAATCTACCCTGGGGACCCGATCAAAGCTTGATTGTAAAAGGCTTTGCATTTTTGTCGAAGCTTTTCAAACTCTTTCAACAGACAATTCTGTTTCTTTTTTTTCTTTTCTTTTCTTCTCTCCATCAAAGGCAACAATTTCTTCTGTCGCCTATTTTGTGCATGGACACTCCACTATCAACAATCTTACGACTATTGAAAGTTCCTCCTGGAATATCCTACACACTCATTCAAAGATTAGACGAAGAGGGGGACCCAAGCCTTTGTGGACTTGGGTCGTCCTTGATCATCAAGAAAAGTGATCTCAATCACTTGATGATTAGGAAAAAGAACCTCAGGTGCTCCCCCTGATTGAATTACCTGCTTTGGTTTCCAAGCTGTTTGTCCTTTACCAGTATTTGTATTAATTGTTTTAGCATTTACTGGTTTTGCAGTTTTAGGTTTTGCTTGAACAGGTTTTTCTTCTTTGACCTCTGATTTTAAGGCCTTTTCAATTACCTTTTGATTATTTTGTTTTAACTTCTTTTCCCTTTCTTTCAAGACACGTGGGTCTTGTTTCGGGGAAACAGGTCGTTTTTGGTAATTGGTTTCTTGGGGAGCCTTCAACTTTTGCAGGTATGGGCAGTATCTTACAATATGCCCAATTGTGCCACACTCAAAACACATTCTCCGCTCTACAAACCTCGGAGAAACATGTTGATGACCAGACGGAGAACCAGACAATGAACTTTGTGATCTAGATGTACTTGGACCTAAATCACATCCGTTGGAGTGTTGGGTGTAATTATTCTGATCATTTCGTTTTAAAATTCTAACTTGTTTTATAAAATCAATGTTAGATTTATCCTGAAATGTTTCAAGTTTATCCGTACCCTTGGATCCAACAAAGTTCACTTTCGGTTCTCTTTTCTTAACAGGAGCTCTTTTGTTTTGCACCTTTGGCTGTTGAACCTTAGGTGCTTGAACATTCTTGTTCTGAGCCTTCTTTCCCTGTGCTTTACCCTTTCCGGAGTTGACTTGTTGTTTTCGCTCAATTGGTTGTTTTTGGTTTCCGTATTGTTTTCTAATTTGTTCACACGGAATTGGATCACATTGAGTGACGGTAACTTTGTCACTTTTGTTTCCCAAAAACTTATCAATACATCCTTCAAAAATTTGTTCAATTAAATCTTGATTTACATTTTTAATTGGAAAATCTTTGTTAGAGTAGATTTTGTCATCTCCTTTGAGCGTGTACAACAAGTTATTCCCTTCACAACTAGATACAAGGGACTCCATTCCTTTTGACATTTCAGTCTTACTCGGTTCCACTGGTGGATCACACAAGATGTGATTCTCGATTGGAATATCTGTTGTAACCGAGTTAGACTGTTGATTCACAATTTCTTCAGATTCATCGTCCGTAGAATCAACATCCTCAACAATGAGAGGATTCTGTTCCTTAACACACGATGAATCTGTCACATTCTCAGACTCAGATTCTGATTGACCCGAGGATGATGTACCAGTTGTGAACCCGAGGCCTGCTGCAAAGTCATCTAGACCGAGTGGCACAGTAGGTTCAAAACGGGGCATATACTCGTCATCAGGCAATTTGGAGTAATTGTGATTCATTGGGGGAGGACATGATTTGAATCCATTACACTTCCTATCCCCCTTTTTCTTTTGAACATCAATAATGTGATCCAAAACATAGCGGGAATTGGAATAGCTTTCCAATTTCTGCTTAATTGTCTCACATTCACATCTAGCTGTTGCTAACTCTACCATTTGCTTTTCAATTGTGTCAATTAAATCATTGTTAGCATGTTGTTTTCTCAAAACAGCCCTTTGTAATTCAGAAACATCATGTTTTAATGACGCAATTGTAGCTTTAAATTCCTTTTCATTTCTGGTTAAAAACAAGTTAGCTTCAGTTGCTTTAGAGAGATCAACAATCAATTCTTGATTGTGTTTGTTTGTGACTTCAAACTGCTTTTCCTGTTCAGCATATTTAACCTTTAAACTATCACAATTTTCACAGCTAACTACAGTGGGTTCATCGATACTTACCTGACCTGATGAACTGTCGACATTAACCGTAAAGGCTGAATGGAAAGAAAAAGATCCATCTTCAGAGAAGAACTTAGAAAGCTTCTCGGAAGTTCCAGCAGATTTCTGGCAAAGAATAGATCTCCTCTTGCATAATACTTCAGCTTCAGCCAGAAGTTCATCAACCTTCAAATTCAAATCATCACCTGATAAATCACCAGTATCAAGTGATTCCCCATCTGTGCTCCCACTATAACCCGAACTATCTTCATCTTCTGAAGATTCACCAGCAGACGCGGGTTCTACTACCTTCTCTGTTACTTTAGCATAACAAGCTGTTCCACCATTTCCTCCTTCTCCAAGCTGAAGCGACCAATCACAACCTTCATCTATTTGAACCACGAGTCCCCGGTTGGCATTTGATGACCCTGGTTGGCTTTGGTTGTTGACAGGTATCAACGTACGAACATTGTTCCTGTTCTGGTTCTGCTGGTTGCCTTGGTTTCTGAAGGGATTTTGGTTTCCATGCTGAGCTGGTCTTGTGCATTCCCTTTTGAAATGACCTCGTTCACCACAGTTAAAGCATGTTACAGCTTGCTTGTCGAACCCATACTTGGTGTCTTTCTTGCTTTCCAAGTTGTTTCTCCCGGTCCTTTCCATAAACTCCTTTGCCCTTCGAATTGCACTAGCAAGAGCCCATTTGATATCCATCATTTCAAACTCATCTCTGTCCACTTGCTGATAATCTTCATTGGTTAGATTGATATTCCCAATCTGACCTGCGATCAATCCACAGTAAGCACTAACCAAGGTATTCAACATCTCCATATGCTCCTTGGCTATTTCGACACTGACTTTGGAAAAGTTGGAAGTGTCTAATCTGACAGTGTTTGGATTGGAAGTGGCTTGAAAGTTTGAAGTGTTTCCATAAAACCCTTGCTGTTGCGGTTGTTGCTGCTGAGGAGCTGTCGGTTTCACATCTGATCTTGGATACATCAAGTATGCTGAAGGATCAAACTGATCTGTTGTTGATGGTCCAGTGTTTGAGATGAAAGCTGTTTGAAGCTTCGCGTGTTGAGAAGCTGGTTTTTCTCCACCAATACCTCCAGCAATCCCAAAATACATCTCTGGACTTTGAGGAGTGAGTGTTCTTTTTGCCTTAAGTTTTTCTTCCACATCCTTGTTCTCCAATTTTTGAATTAAATCATAAATGGTGATTGTGTCTAAAGCACCAGTTTCTTTGAGAATTTCAAGATAACTGCTCCACTTTGCTGGTAAGCTATCAGCAAATCTCTTCACTATTTCTTGTTGAGCGGCAGTGATTTTAAAAGCAAACATCTCACTCAACAAGTGATGGAACCTTGTAGATAAATCTGCCAAAGTCTCATTCTCCATACACGTGAAACCTTCAAACTCTTTCTTCAGTAAATCTTGCTTAATCTTTCTAGATTGAGCATTACCTTCACATCGTAACGTGAGCATATCCCACAAGCTTTTAGTTGTCGTGCAGTAAACAAACTGGTGGTAAATGTCTCTGTGAAGAGCTTGTGTGAGAATCATGAATGCTTTCTTTTCTAACTCAATTTTCTTCTTATCATCATCAGACAGAGTGCTGTAAGTTTGTGGATTAGATCCTGCAACTTCCAAATCATTTTCAAATGGAGTGAAGAAACACATCCATAGATCTTGACCTTGCCCCTGAACATAAGTTCTCAGCCTTTCTTTCCACCATCCCCAATCATTTATGTGATTTAACTTTGGCGGTTTTGTGCTTGTACCAGTTTCACTGTCGTTCTGCATCATAGATTGAATGCTGCTGCTTTGATTTGTGACCAATGCCCATTGATTTGCAGTTATCATTGCGGCTTGAGTTGGGGCAATAGCTCGCAAGAATGCATTTTTGTCGAATTCTGGCTCAGGTTGTGTAGCTGATGATTGTGAAGTCGAAATCAATTGATTCCACCACTCACCGTTTGTTCCCATTTTATAAAAATTAATATATTAAGTGAAAATTGATTTAAAAAAAAAAAATTAATTTTCACAAACTATGTTAATTTTTCGAATGATAACAACCAGCCGAAGGATCCCTGTTCGAAAGACCTGAAAAACACAAACTGTTAAACTTAAACAGATTAGGGTCGAAAGATCAACACTTGTTCGAAAGATAGACACTTGTTCGAAGGATCAACAGTGTTCGAAAGATCACTGTTGAGTTTCGAACGATGACTTCGAAAGATTCTCCAAGACGAAGGATCCTTATCTTTCGAAATGTAACAGAAGCTCGAACAATATATCCTTCGAAAAGATTCCTTGGCTCGAAAGATAACTCACTGACTTCGAAAGATGTTCGAAGGATGGGTATCTGTCGAACCTCCTTGATCGAAAGATGATCTTTCGATTCCGAAGGATATCTTTCGATGAGCTCTGACACAGTTGACAAATGTTGACAGGTTGGTGAGAAAGGTGACAAGTTGGTAGAAACTTTCGGCAGAAGGTATGTTCAGACGTGCTTTCTGCCAAAACCAGATTTGGTTTGAATATTTTAACCAGTTGTCCTTTCCCAATGCACAAACAACTTTCGAAATCAATTAAACAAGATCAAAATATTTAACACTTTGAAGAACACTTGAATGTATGATGAAGATATCAAGAACAAACCCAGAAAAATTTGAATTTTCTGATGAACCGACAACTGCCGAACACGAGTTTTGGCCGAAAATTCAATAAAAACCACCCTTTAACATGTGAAAGAGATAAACAACAAAGTTTTTATAAAAATTTCAGCAAAACAAGCAGATTTTCGAAGTTTTAAACACAAAATTTCCAGAAAATATAAACTTCAAAAGTCCGAAACACACTCTAAAACACTCGGTTTTAACAAGAAAAAGAGCCAAGGCTCTGATACCACTTGTAGGTCCCTCTTCGGATGAGGTCAAACCTTATCCTTGTTATATTAACACACTAGCGAGTGCGGAATCCAAGCTAGCATGCAAACCGAGTTGAGACAAGTATAAAACACAAAACACACAAGGTTCAACGATTAACACCACTTGTATTAATGCGTATGAAAGGTTCCGGTTACAAGCGCAAGGTTTACAATTCTGTATTGCAAACTCTCTAAAGTGTGTGTGTGTTCCTGGACAGAATGCTCTCTATGTGTCTCTAATGTCTCTTGTCTCTAGTGCGTTTTTTTTTTTAAATGAACACTACACATGGGTATTTATACCCGACACAGCAGCTATGGTCGAAGGATAAGGTGATCTGGTCGAAGGATCATCTATCGACCAGAATTCTACCGAAAGATCCATACATACCTCGAAGGATGATATCCTTCGAGGTCCATCTGTATCTATCGAAAGACATTATCTTTCGAGGTCATCGAAGGATACAATCCATCCTTCGATGACATCCTTCGACACAAGCATGTTTCAACCAATGTGCTAATTGTTTGGCCAAGTCAAACCGGAGGATGGTTGACTTGGTCAAACTTACATCGAACGCACATATAAACAAACCTAACACAAGACATCGTTTTGTATCACGACAAATACAGACAAAGTACAGACACAAGTAGCTTTGTCTTGATCTTCGTGTCTTCGAGTCGAAACCAAGTCGACTTTAGCTGAGTTGAACCGAGCCGAGTCGTGTCCACAAAATATGCATCAACAGCCCCTCCGCCCTTCTCTATGCCGCGGGACACGTGTTGGGCCAAGATGCGTTCTCACCGTTCTCACACTTTTGAGCGTTTTCTCCTGATCCCGTTTCTATATATATATATATATATATATATATATATATATATATAGGGGAGCGCTAAAATGAAAACCACCCCTAGTTGTAAGAATCTCAAGAACCACTCTCAACCAATCAGAATATGCCAACCTAAAGGGTATTGTGTTCATTTGCCTCAAATGTCTAATCCATCTCTCTCTCCATTTAATGCACCAGAGATACACCTTTCTCTCTCTTTATAAACTCTCACCTTTCTCTCTCTTCAACACACACACATACCTAATCCTCTCTCTCCCTTGAACCTTCCTCACCGGCAACAAGAACCAGCCGGACTCCGGCCGACCTCCGGCGAGCAGGCGACGGCCGACTACGGGCCACGGTGGTCCGGCGACGACGGAGATAGGGCGGCATCGCAGCTACATCGCACCTGCAAACCACACCCACAGCCCCTCTCCATCGCACTCCTCTGATTTCTCCTCCTTCTTCACTCACATACCTGTATGCGTAGGATAATAGGATTTTGAAAAGATTGAAGGTGCTGTTCTTTTTTTCATATTTTTTCGTTAAAAATCCCACATCTGTAAGATTCATTGCCACATGGTGAAATGCTCTTGCCACAATTTGAATCTTTTTCACTATTAAACAACACCCATCTGCTTCAATTTCACAATTCCCATCTTAATTTCTTCAATTTTCAATAATGGATATTAGGGTTTTGGAGCTTACTGCAAACTGGGTTCAATCTCACTTTGCTCTTATTCTCATTCTTGATCCTGTTTGCCAAAAAAATCACTCTTCATGTCAATTAAAACACTGTTAGAAAAAGAAGATACTGATGACAACAGAACTAGGGTTCCTGTAAGATCTGAGTTTCTGAATGTTGAAATTGGTAAAGGTTATAAAGCATCAGTTTATTCTTCTTTTTATGCGCTTTTGATACACACTGTTGTGTTATGTTATAACGTCGTTTGTTTGAGTACTAAATGGGAAAAGGGTGTGAGTTTTGACCTCTGTTGTTGCCTGCTTCACAGGTTTTGAGCCGGTGGTGCCCCGTGGTGCCCGTGCTGCGGTGCTCTATGGTGCCCGCGGTGCCGCGTGGCGCCGGTGGTCGATTGAAGTGTGGTTTTGGATTTTGTGGCGGTGATGATGCAAAAAAAAAAAAAACGCATATTTTGATGATGATGGCGCGACAAGTAGGGCTGTAAACGAACCAAACGTTCGGCGAACAGTTCGTGAACCGTTCGGCGGGAAGTTCGTTTGTGTTCGTTCGTTTATTAAACAAACGAACACAAACAAGAAATTTCGTTCGTTTAGTTAAATGAACAAACATGAACAGAGGTCGTGTTCGTTCGTTTATGTTCGTGAACGTTCGGTAACGTGTTTGTTTGTGTTCGATAGTTCATTAGTATTTTTAGTTTTTATATCTATTTAAATACTTCAAAATTCCAACAAAATAAATATCTAATAAGTGTCTTTGTATTATATAATCTGTTTATGAACTATTGTTTATGTTCGTTTGTTTCCATTTGTGTTCATGAACATTAGTTTGTGCTCACTTGTATTCGTCAACGTTCGTTTTTGTTCGTTGCCTAAAATTAACAAACAAACACAAACGAACACGAACAATTTCATTTGCTTAACAAACGAACATGAACATAAAATCTCGTTTGATAAGTGTTCGTGAACTGTTCGCAAACACATATATTTCTTAACAAACGAACACGAACAAGGTCTTGTTCGTGTTCGTTCGGTTCGTTTACAGCCCTAGCGGCAAGGATGGTGGAGGGTTGGTTTTTGAACGTGCATCCCCACTTTGCAGTCTTTGATTATCGGAAAATCTGAGCCAAACCCCGTTTTTTTTCGAGATACATATTGTTTTGATGTTGTTGGTTTTTTATATTTTCACCCAGTCGATGATAATAACAATCTATCTGAGCCATATACCGAGTTTGTGATTTCTGGATGCGTTCGTTTTGCGCAAAAAAGTTTTGGTGGAAAAAAGTTAAACTGTAAACTTTTTAACGTAAAACGTAAACTTTTTAACGTAAAATGTAAACTTTTTAATGTAAAACGTAAAAACGTAAAAACGTAAAAACTTTAATGTAAAACGTAAAAAGTTTAACGTTAAACGTAAAAAGTTTAACGTAAAATGTTTTACGTAAAACGTAAAACATAAAAAGTAAAACGTAAAACGTTAAAAGGTTAACGTAAAACGTAAAGTTTTTAACGTAAAACGTAAAAAGTTTAACGTAAAATGTAAACGTAAAAAGGTTAACGTAAAAACGTAAAAAGTTTAATGCAAAACGTAAAAAGTTTAATGCAAAACGTAAAAAGTTTAACGCAAAACGTAAAACGTAAAAAGTTTAAAAATTCTGTAAAAAAATCTGAATTTGAAAATGCTTTTAATAAAAAAATTATGTTTAAAAAATAAAACTAATATAATAATACAAAAAAGTAATAAAAAACAATAAAGACAAAAAGACAAAATAGAATAATTTTACTAAACTAACCTTTTGTATTAAAATGTTAAAGACATAATAAGACAAAAAGTATTTAATATTATATTTAATTACTTTTAATCTCATCCATCCATTTTGAAGATCTAATGGTTGAAAAGTGGTTCTCTCGGTTCTTACAACTGGAGAGGGTTTTCATTTTAGCGCTCCCCTGTATATATATATAGTGTGAGGTTCATTGGGTAACACTAAAAAAGTAGGAAACAGTGGGGAACTGACTCAAACGAACTCCGATTGGACTCATTCTAGTGGCGTTGGAACCGGCTCATCGAACCCTAACTATGATCTCTTAACCCTAAATCCTAAATCATAACCCCTCAACCCTAAATATATAAGGGTTTGGTTTTTAGGGTTTAGCTTTAGGGTTTAGGGTTTACCTTTAGGGTTTAACTTTAGGTTTAGCCTTTAGGGTTAAGCTTTTAGGGTTTATAGTTTATACTTTACGGTTTAGCTTAGGTTTTAGCCATATTTTTTTAGCTTTACGGTTTAGAGTTTAGGAGTTAGGATTTAGGGTTTAGGGTTAAGAGATCCTAGTTAGGGTTCGACGCGCCGGTTTCAACGCCGCTGGAATGAGTCCAATCGAAGTTCGTTTGAGTCGGTTCCCTGTTGTTCCCCACTTTTTAGTGTTCTCCAATGAACCTTCCCATATATATATATATATATATATATAATGTAAGTATCTATAGAAAACCCACTTTAATTTAGAAAACCCGGGAAACTCTAACCTCCCGATGTTTTAAAAAAAAAAAATATATACACATGTTATACACATGTTTTTAAGGTATTTGGGCAAAAAAAATCAAAAAAAACGCCGAGTAGATATTTAAAAAAAAAATAAACAAGTTTTGGTGTAACACGTGTTACAAATATGTCAGATGAATGTAACACGTGTTACACCAAAACTTGTTTATTTTTTTTTTTAAATATCTACTCGGCGCTTTTTTGATTTTTTTGGCCCAAATACCATAAAAACATGTATATAACATGTGTATATTTTTTTTTTTAAAAAACATCGGGAGGTTAGAGTTTCCCGGGTTTTCTAAATTAAAGTGGGTTTTCTATACATCCTTCCCCTATATATATATATAGGGAGGAGCTCATGCGAGAACCACCTTTATTGTGAGAACCGCGAGAACCAATGTGAACACAACCTAAAATAGCTAAAAAAACCTAAAAAAAAACCTAACCCCCCCCCCCCCCCCCAAAACCTACCCCCCCCCCCAAGCTAAAAAAAAACCTTAAAAAAAACCTAACCCCCCCCCCCCCCAAAAAAAAAAACCTAAACCCCCCTCCCCCACCCTCCAAAAACATAAACCCCCCACCCCCCCAAGCTAAAATGCTAAAAACTAAACCCCCAAAAAACCTAAAAAAATCTAAAAAAAATCTAAATTTTTTTTTTGAATTTTTCAATATTTTTTATGCTAAAATCGCTACTTTTCGAAGCCAAAAAAATAAAAAAAATAAAATTTAAATTTTTTTTTTCTTCGAAAAGTAGCGATTTTTTTTTAAAAAATATTAAAAAATTCAAAAAAAAAATTTTTGTGTGATTTTTAGCTATTTTTAGGCATTTTTGGTTGTGTTCACATTGGTTCTCGCGGTTCTCGCAATAAGAGGTGGTTCTCGCATGATCTTCTCCCTATATATATATATATAGGATTAGGTTGAAGAGTGAACACTAGTGTAATTTGCGAACTAAGCGAACTAATCCTGGTCATACATGTGTGTAGATCAATGGCCAAGATTTGATGATGAAATACACTAGTGTATTTACGATTTGATGATTAAATCCTAGCCATCCACATGTGTAAATCAATGGCCAAGATTTGTTCACTCAGTTTGCAAATACATTAGTGTTCACTCTAGAACCCCACCCAATATATATATATATATATATATATATATATATATATATATATATAGGGGATGATTCAAATGAAAACCACTTTTATCTCGAAAACTAGGGGTGCAAATGAGCCGAGCGGCTCGCGAGCTACTCGAGATCGCTCGAGAAAAAGCCCGAAACGAGACGAGCCTTATCGAGCCGAGCTTGAGCCTAAAATAAAGCTAGTTTGTTTATCGAGCCCGAGCTCGAGCCTCACATGTGAAGCTCGTTAGGCTCGTCGAGCCTTAGTGTAAACGAGCCGAGCCGAACTTATTTAAACTTGTTTACAAGCTAACCTCGAACCTAAAAATAAAGTTATTTAGTAAATGAGCGAGAGTCCGAGCTTCACTTATCGAGCTCGCGAGTCTAAAAATTCTATTATTTATATTTTTTTATTTAATATATTAAATAATAAATAATAAACGAGCCGAGCTCGAGCTTGAGAAAATACCAACAAGCCGAGCTCGAGCTCAGAAAACAATGCTCAAATCGAGCCGAGCTCGAGCCGGAGCTCTCATAAGTTAATCGAGCTCGAGCTTGGTCGAACTCGGGCTCAGCTCGGCTCATTTGCACCCCTAGCGAAAACTAACTAAAAAAAGCCTAAAAAACCCACAAATTTTGTTTTTTTTAAAATTTTTTATTAAAAGACGCTAGTTTTTATATATAAAAAAAAAAACTATTTAAAAAAAAAAAAAAAAATTTGTAGTGCACATGTGTAATAATACACATGTGTAGTACACATACACATGTGTACTACAAACTTTTTTTTTTGCTTTTTTGAAAAAATGTTTTTTTATATACCTAAAATAGTGAAAATTGGTATGAAAAAAAAATTTGGTATGTTTTTTTAGGCTTTTTTAGTTAGTTTTTGAGTTTTCGCATTAGCTATTGGTTTTTCATTTGAACCTTCCCCTATATATATATATATATATATATATGGGAAGGATCCATTAAAAAGTGAATTTTGCCTAAGTAGCCTAAGAAGGATTATGATGATAACATGTGGCACTCCTAATAAGTAGGAAAGAAGGGTATTTTGGTTCTTATAAATAGAAGTGAAAATGACATGTGACACCCCTTTTGTTTTTTAAAAATACAACTAAATAAATCTAGTACAAAAAAATATAGCACAAAAAATCTTTGTAAAAAAAAATATAGCACAAAAAATGTAGTACAAAAAAATATAGCACAAAAAAATCTAGTACAAAAAAATATAGCACGAAAAAATTCAGCAAAAAAATGTAGTACAAAAAAATAAGCACAAAAAATTAAGAAAAAAAAATCCAGCACAAAAAATTTAGCACAAAAATATAGTACAAAAATCCAGCACAAAAAATGTTATACAACATAGAAATACAACACATTTTAGGGGTTTTTTTAGTCTTCATATTTTCTATAGCAATATGGTACTCAAATTAAAGATAAAAAGACGCTTGATTTTATGGTGAAATTTTTATAAAAAAATAATGTCGTATAAAAAAGTTATGAACATTTAAAAAATGGGGGCGGAATATGCACGTGCCTTGCATTTGGAGAGAGAAAGTCCATAAATAGGATTTTCCCAAGATACCCTTGCACTCATCCTTTCTCCTACACTTTTATCTTAACCATTGATTTGAAAAATGAATGGTTAAGATTACTTCTCATCCTACTTAGGCAAAATCAACTTTTTTTTTATCTTACCCCTATATATATATATATATATATATGTATAGGGGACCGCTAAAATGAGAACCACCTCGAGTTGTAAGAACCGTGAGAACTACACCGTACGGGGCGAGGTGGACCAATTTTTTTTTCATAAACGTAGATGCGTGTATTATAAACACATTTGTAAAAAAAAATTCAAAAAAAAAAAAAAAAGTCGTGTGTGTAGTTTTGAGTACCACAAGTTTGTGTTTACGGGTACCGTAAATTAACCGGAAAATTTACGGTACCCGTAAACCCAAACTTGTGGTGCTCAAAACTACACACACGACATTTTTTTTACAAATGTGTTTATAATACACGCATCTACATTTATGAAAAAAAAATTTTGGTCCACCTCGCCCCGGATCAAAAAGTTCTCACGGTTCTTACAACTCGAGGTGGTTCTCATTTTAGCGGTCACTTATATATATATATATATATATATATATATATATATATACTAGTATTAAGCCCATGCATTGCAGCGATTGTCATAAAACTGTGTTAAGTAGTAGCAATACTATACCATTGTCAGCGACCACCAAGACCGGAAAAGCTCGTAAAAACAAAATAAATAAAAACGAGAAAAAATTAACGCCGAGCAAAAAGCAGACATAAAATCTTTGAATCACGCACGCTCGTTGATGAGAAATTAAACCGAAACGTAAAACATAGACAAAAATAACTAAGTCCATCCAGACCCGTGTGACGAACTTGTCAAACGCAGAAAAATAGATGTGATGCGACGGGCCAGTCAAACTGGAAAAAAAAATACGAACAAATGTTGAACCCCACACGCATATTGCGGTGCGTTAGCTCACAAAATTTAGAATGAAACAAAAAATTTGGGAAAGATGAAAAGTATGGTGGACCAAATCTGAAAATAAAAAAACAATTGCGACTAAATTGCAAAAGATGAAAAACTTTGGGTTAAAAGTAAAAGACAAAGGGTCTAAATTGCAATATTGAAGTTATTTATTAATTTTAGATAAAGATAATGGTAAAAACAAGTGATATCTATATATTGGTTATTAATTAATATTAATATTAAAAGAAATTTATTAAGCAAATATAAATAAAATTTATGATGTTGAAGGAGAGAATGCCATGTGTCATTATTTGGAGTCTTTTATTATCAGTTATATATATATATATATATATATGATTAGGTTCAAGAGTGACACTAGTGTAGTTTGCGAACCGAGCAAACTAATCTTGGCCATACAGGTGTGTAGATCAATGGCCAGGATTTGATGATGAAATACACTAGTGTATTTTACGATTTGATGATGAAATCATAGCCATCCACGTGTGTAAATCAATGGCTAATTCACTCAGATCGCAAATACAATAGTGTTCACTCTGAAACCCCACCCTATATATATATATATATATATAAGTGGGTTCAGGAGAAAACGATTTAAAGTGTGTAAATGATGGGAACCTTAGAACTACCAGGAGGGATACAATTGGAGAATCCAAATAAGGGTGCACATGCTAATCACATGCCATTTTCCCGATCATATTTAAACGCCAACAACTTCTTATACGTGATTATTTTTCTAAAAAAACTACACCATAAAACTCAACGTTTTTTTAATCTTTCTAACGAGTATACTATTGATATACTTTTCGAAAAAAATAACTGAGTTATTTTATGACGTTTTCAACTTTCTGTTCCTATGGCATTTTAACATAGTTTTATGGTGTTTTTCTGAACTAATTGTTTTTATGGCATTTTCAACTAGGTTTTTTATGGCGTTTTTCTAAACTGGGAGTTTTTTTGGTGTTTTAAACTAAGTTTTTCATAGTGTTTTTCTGAAATGGGTGTTTTTATGTCATTTTTAAATGAATTTTTCATAGTGTTTTTCTAAAGTGTGTGTTTTATGGCGTTTTCAACCGGTATTTTTCGTGGCGTTTTTCTGAACTTGGTGTTTTATGGCGTTTTCAACTGGTTATTTTTCATGACGTTTTTTATGAACTTAGTGTTTCTATGGCGTTTTTATTGAACACGCAGTTCATGTCATTTTTTTTAATTTAAAAGTATAGCAATAGTATACTTGTTGGAAAGATAATAAAACACTCGATTTTATGGTGTAATTTTTTTTAAAAAAATAATTACGTCTAGAAAAGTTACAAGAGTTTAAAAAAGATGGTGGAATATGCATGTGATTTGCATGTGCATGGTCTTTGGCAAGTGAGTGGCATGTGGATGAGCCTTTTGACAATATTACCCTTAGTGTAAGTTAGCATCAACGCCACATGTCAACACCAAAATCGTTCTCACCGTTTTCACACTTTTAGGCGTTTTTTTTAGATCATGCCCCTATATATATATATAGGGAGAGGATCATGAGAAAACTAGAAAACTAACTAAAAAAACCTAAAAAAAAGCCAAAAAACATACCATTTTTTTTACAATTTTTAATAAAAAAATCGTTAGTTTTTATATATAAAAAAATTTTCAAATTTTTTTTTTGTTGTACTACACATGTGCATTATATGTGTGCTACACATGTGCACTATATTTGTAATAGTGCACATGTGCAATACAACAAAAAACTTTTTCTTTTATTTTTTTTTGAAATTTTTTTTCCATGCATAAAAAGCTGCGATAGTTTTATAAAAAATTAAAAAAAAAAAAATTGGTATGTTTTTTAGGTTTTTTTGGTTTTCTCATTTAAACTAGTTTTCTCATGATCAATCCCCTATATATATATATATTAACATTTTTATTTATTTATTGTTTTTCATATAGAGAGGGTCATATTAATCCATTGTGAGATTTATGCTTATGGATATTGTGAAGTAATTATAGTTAGAAATGAGAACCTTGTTAGCTTTTTATATTTAAGTTTAAAAATAGTGCTATTTGTTTTGATTGTGTTTATTACTTGCAAAATAGACTTGATTGATACATTAGATATGGAAACGACTATAATCACATTGGGAGAGGAAGATCTTGTATTTATATCACACAACGACATGACTAAAGAAATTTGTGGATCAAAAAAAAAATTTTTCCGTTCAAAAAAAGTAATGTCATGTCAAACAAAACTGCTTAACATATACCAAGCTAGATAATTTCTTATAAAAATTAACAGCAAAAATATCCAATAAGTTTCTCTTTAGCCCCCAGGTCAACAACTTCTAGGTCTCTGGCTCAACGGGATTGATATAGACAACTCATCTAACGCAAATCGGTAAAGAAAAGAAATGACTCAATGCAGTTCATTGGTAAAGCCACGAGTACCCTTCTTGGTGGATGAACGCTTGTTTCAGCCATGTCATATATACCGCCAATTATCTTGATATATCCGTTAGTGAACCTTTTCCGTCAAGGCTATCACAAATCACTATATGCAAATCCTTCTTCTCATTATACTTTTCAATTAATCTTTGTTAAATCAATCCTTACGGCCTACATGATTACTAACGTCAAAATGCAGGGAAAGTCGTGAAAATGAAATGCTATTCTTTAACCAATTCAAAATAAAAAAGATAATATATTATATATTCAATCTTATATAGTAAAGATAACATTTATATTTTGAAATATGTCAAGCATCTAATTAGTCAAACTAAAAATAGTAATTTGAAATCAACCAGAATTTATACATGTTTCATATATTTTAAATGAGAAATATATAAAGTATGTTTATTAATTCTCATTAGGATAACCACAATTCGCAAATGTGTCTCCCTAGCATTTCTCTATTGAATGCGCATCCACAATATTTCTCCATTAAATACTATTCTAACATTTGTACTTTAATAGAACAATCGTCTCCCCTCATATTTCTACGTTATGGTAATGAATTATAAATATATTCTTTTTTCTCTTATAACTTTGAAAATACGATTTTTATAAAATTTTGAAAACAATATTGAGACGTGCTTATTTTTATCTATATTTCGATAAATTTTCTATTCCAAATCGAATGGGCCAAATGTAAACATCTATTTCTTCTTTATCATGATTTACCTTACTAATACCAATCAAACAACCTTAACCAATATTCTTTTTGTGGTTTCTTGTGAAAAGTTTTATTCTGATTCTCTGAAAAATGTTGAAAATGGTGTTGTATTCTAGTGTGTTTTGTATCCTAAACCACAGTAAGTGTTGGTAACGTATCGATGCCATGAGGAACCGAACCTCTTCTAACATAACATCCGTAACGAGATCGGTAATGTTGGAACGCTTACCGCTAATCGTTTATATGGTTTTCGATCATTGTCACGTTTGTATCCTTTTAGGCTTATCACGACTTTAATTTTATGAGTTTTTATATCTTGGATGCTATATCATGAAATCATCAGGCTCTACGACATATTGTAATTCATATTACAAAACATTGACTTATACTACTTTTTAATCATCTGTTCTTACCATAACAATGTTTATATTGGTCAACACTATCTTTCCTTATAATGACTGGTTTTAGCCTCATTACCTGCACTCAAAACCCTGTGGTGTGAATTTCATTAGTGGGTATCGTTAATGATTCTAAACAGAAAATATCAAAACTTTTAAACCCTAATTGATATCTTAATGAATTTTGTAAATGGATATCGCCAATGAAGATCATGGGTAAACCCGGTAAATGATGGGAACCTTAGAACTACAGGAGGGGTACAATTGGAGAATCCAGACAAGGGTGCACATGCTAATTGATGTGTGCAAAATGCAACTTATAAATTACATCAATTGTGGCATAAAACTAACCCTTTTTAGTACTAATGTTGGAAAAAGTGTGCTTTTGTCTTCCTTTTGTATTTTCAGGATTAAATGAGCTCAAATTAACAAAAGAAGCAAAAAGACAGCAAAATCTAACACAAATACAAGAAAAGGAACAAACGTGACATGCCCGACCCCACGACAGCATCTTCCCAAGCAAAACAAGAAGACAGAAGACTGAACACGCCCCGTGCTCAGCCAGCATGGGGGCGTGCCCAAGTGTCAGCAGAAAAGACAAAGTGGTAGAAGCTTCCATTGCCCACCACGGGGCCGTGCTCAGCGGGCACGGGGCCGTGGTCAACTATAAGATTCGCAGAATCCAGGCAAATCTTCATAGTACAGATATGCTTCTGCACACGGGGTCGTGCTCAGCGGACACGGGGGCGTGGTCAACTAATACAGACAAGCTACAATAAATGAAGAAAGAGAAGGATGTGGACACGGGGCCGTGCCCACTGGACACGGGGCCGTGCCCGAGCTTCTGTTCAGACTATAAATAGGAGTGCTTGGCTCAAGCTCAAACCATCCCTTGGCACACCTCCTCTCTCACACTTCACCCACCACCCACCACCACCATAACACCATCATCCACCACCATCATCCATTGTCCATCATAGAGTGTGTGAGTCGTCTCGGGATCCAAGATTGATTGTAAGAGTTCTTGACAATCAAGGCCATGCTTGCCTAAGTCTCTTACATCACTTGGTGAAGACAAAATGTCTAGTGTAATACTTTTTATTTTTAATCTTTTCGCACTTTTTAATTGGTTATGTATTAATGACTTTAATAACTAGTTTCTTATGTTGAAGGTGATTCTTCCTTATCGTTTGTCCGTGGTGTCTTGGCATTATTTTTCTGTCTATATAAAATAAAAGATTTTCACCATTCATATCTCCACGGTCTATATGGAGGTATGTTGGATACCTGGTCGGGGGTTAAGGGAACGGTTTGGTAAGAGTCTTGCCATTGTTCAGTGTATAGATCCCGCAAAGGACCTGGGTCAAATTTAGTAGGACCTCCTTCAATACTCAACGGTATTGGATGGCGGGGGTCCAAACTCTTTGATCCCCTCATAAGTTAAACTACTATTAAAACTTTAACCCGGCTACTTAGGACTGTATCCCTGCTGACTCAGACTACTTAGCCGAGGGTAACGTCGCCTTCAAAAGAGGGGCATACCATAATTTGCATTAATAACTTAATTAATTATCTTTTAATAATCCGACCCTTTAGGATTGTATCCTTGCTGACTCAAACTACTGGGTTGAGGGTAACGTCACCTCCAAAAGAGGGGCCTACTACAATAACTAAGATAATCTCTTAAATAGTGCAAAAGTGCGAAAATAATCAAAGGTTACACTAAACACGAGTCGGAACCAAGTGATTCATCTTGTCTATCTATTTTTCAGCATTTTAGTTAGCTTTTATTTTTTTTTAGTTTAAAACCTTTTTCTAAACTTTTGATTTGATTAGACGTTGAGGATAAACCGGTATAAAAGCTCTTGTGTCCTTGGACGACCTCGGAATCTTGCCAACACTATACTAGGCTCACGATGGGTGCACTTGCCCATATGTGTGTTTAGTGTTAGTAAATATCGTGTTTTATAAATTTAAAACTTGGCTAAAAAGTGTTAAAAAGGGCTTAACATATACATTAAAAACTAATAACACTCACGCACATCAAGTTTTTGGCGCCGTTGCCGGGGACACAAGGATTTTAAGAAAGCTTAAAATCGACGGCCTAATCAGTTTTTCAAAATTTTTTTTTACGCGCGCACATTTTTCTGCATTTTAGTTTAGTTTTACATTTACAGTAACCTGAACACGGGCCGTGCTCACTGAACACGGGGCCGTGCTGCACATTTTTCATAAAACACCCGGTAACAGTAGCTTGAACATGGGCCGTGCTCACTGAACACGCCCCGTGCTCAACGAAATCAGTAAATTAAATTAAAACGCCCAGATACAGATTCTGTACACGGGGCCGTGTCCACTGAACACGGGGCCGTGTCCAGCCTCTATTTCCGTTTTTATTTTTGTTTTCTGATCTCGAGACTTGGTTGTGGTCTGCTGAGTGATTCTTATGGATCAATACTCAGGAGGTTACAACTACACCTATGAGGAGGAAGATTATAGGAGTAATTATTGCACTAATTGTAGTAACCCGCACTCGGTTCAATATTGTAACTCATATCAACCATCCACTTCATACACCTACTATGAGGAGCCCATGTACGAGCCATCGACTTCATACACATCCTATGAAGACCAAAGGTATGAACCTCATCCCTCATACTCATATTTTGATGAACCAAGGTATGAGCCTTCTTACTCATACTTTGAGGAACCAAGATATGAGCCACCACCTTCGTATGCTTATTATGAGGAACCATGGCGTGAACAACCCACCTCATATGAGTATTATGAAGAACAAAATTACGAACCTTATCCATCATATGCTTACAATGAAGAACAATGGTGCGAACCATCTACTTCATATGGGTATTATGAGGAACAAAGGATCGAACAACCGGATTCAAGCTTTGAAAATCCCGATCCTTTTTCTATAACCGAAGTGACCGATAGGATGTTAGAACACCTTAGAGTTATCGATCGCTATATTAAAGAATCTCGCGCAAGGGAAGAGAAGTCCCGCGCAAGAGAAGAATTAATTAAAGAAAAAATAACTGAAGGTGTAAAAATGGAAGAACAAATAAGTGAAAAACCGACACATGAGTTAAACAACGAAAAAGGTGAGTACGACAACGTTAAAATTCAAGAAGAGTCTAATTTTGAAGAAATTAATCTCTTGTCACCTTCTTTTGCAAATCATTGTTTAATTCCCACTCATGCTAAGTTTTTAAAAGAGTTAAACACTAACACTAAGATTGACGAAACGGTAAGTGTTAAGTTAACTACTGATCAAACCTCACTAATAAAAGAAGACCCATTTGAAATTAACATTACACCGGTTCCATGTTTCTTTGAAAATTCGTTTATTAGTAATGTTACAATCGATAAAGATCTTTGTGTTAACATAATGCCTAACTACATTTTCGAAAAATTAAGTATTAGTGATTTTTCTCCACTTTAAATACCCATTTTCCTATCCAATCGGAAGATAATAAAATCAATCGGTGTAGTTGAGGATGTCTTGGTTCAAAAAAATCAAATGGTAGTCCCCACCGACTTTGTCATCCTCGATGACGCTCCTCTAGTGTTGGGATGACCATTTGTAAAAACTCACGAAGCTTTGAAAAACCGGAAGCACAACAATCTACCTATTCAATTAGGGGCATTCAAAAAAAGTGTCGACCTTGAGCGATCAATGAAATATCCATTCGGCAATGACGACCCCCTAATTGAAGATGAGCCAGAACCACCTGATAAGGTGGGTCTAGCAAAGGGCCCTTATAAACGTGGCGCACCACGGAGGCATTCCGCGGAACTATCCTTAGTTTAGTTTAGATTAACCTTTATGTTTTCTAGTTTAGTTTTTAATTTTCAGGAATAAAACACACTCGAGATGGTGAAGGATGATAAGGGAAGCTTGAACCAACACTTCATGCATGAAAACAGAGCCTCCCGACAATTTTTCTTCATTACAGCAAGTTCAGCACGGGGCCGTGCTCAGCCAACACGGCCCGTGCTCATGGTCTGAAGGAGAAATGCCCAGTCCAGGTATTTGGACACGGGGCCGTGCTCACTGAACACGCCCCCGTGTCCAGCCTTCTGTTTACTTTTGGTACTGGCAGTCTGGACATGGGGCCGTGCTTAGCCCACACCACCCCGTGTTCAGCTACCTAGTGACATAAAAACTTGTTTTTAACCCACTTTTACACATTTTAATCAAGCGAAAAAATTATTTTTGGGACACATTGAGGACAATGTGTAATTTAAGTGTGGGGGGGGGATGCTAAAACCTTGAATCTTGCAAGTCCTAAATACAAGCCTTACACAAAACTCTATTGGAACCACTAATCACCCAAATTTTTTAAAAAAATTTCATTTTTTTTGTCTAGGTTTGACTTGGGAATTTCAAGTTCTAAAAAGGTTATATTTTTACAAATTTACAACCGATAGCGTCGTGATAAAAAGAACCAACATAAGAAAATTATGAAAAGGCATGACAAGTTTAGTTAAAATTTGATTATATATACTTGATCACATAAAACCCATTCCCACAAAAGTGAGTTTTAAGCCTTTATTGAGCATACAAATACATATCATTAAACTAAATGCTCATTTTTTCGTTTCTTGTGTGAATAGCCGCTTGGTTCTTACGACTCTAGAACTTGCCACGACGATACATTCCCGGTCCTTACTAACTTAAACCCGAGTAAGTAAATGATGAAGGCATTAGGACTAACCCTTTTTATTTCTACACCATTATTTTTCTTTTTTTTACCACCTACCCAAAATCCTCCTAGTTAGCCCCTTTGAGCCTAAACCTTTTCATTTCATAACCCAAACACCCTTTCACCCACCAAAACCTTTTTATTTTTAACCCTTTGTTTTAGTAACAAGTTCGGTTTTTCATTTGCCTTTAAAAAAAAAATGTGTGTTGATGATGAAGCAAAAGAAATAAACAAACAAGTTCATCAAAATTAACTTTGTTTGAATAAAAGCTTCATCAAAATAAAAACATTGCAAAAATAAAAAGTCTTTCGAAAACCGACGCTTGTTACGCTTTTTCGCCCTTTCTACTAACCACTAACCCAACCACCTACCTTTAACCCAAGTCTAACCCTTCACCCAAAAAGTCCTCTTGATATTTACAAAGGTATATAATTAAAAAGGAGGAGGATTGATTGCTTGGTAAGCTTATGGTAGGAGTAAGTTCCATGCCGCTCTCGAGTGATCCACTAAAATACATTTTCGGCCGAGTGTTGAGTGATCCCCGTAAGGTATGTGAACTTGTATATAAATGGAATTTTAAAGGGGCATGTTATGCCCTAATAAGTAATTTATCTTATGAAAAGTTTTAAATAAATCATGACGAATATGATTGAAAATAAATAAAAATAAAACTTAATAAAGAATCTTGGAAATCCCGACACTCTATGACAAGCCCAAAAACTTTCTCTTCTACCCATTCCATTTGGGAGTGTAAAGCCACATTATAAAGAGTTTTGCTTGAGGACAAGCAAAGATTCAAGTGTGGGGGTATTTGATGTGTGCAAAATGCAACATATAAATTACATCAATTGTGGCATAAAACTAACCCTTTTTTAGTACTAATGTTGGAAAAAGTATGCTTTTGTCTTCCTTTTGTATTTTCAGGATTAAATGAGCTCAAATTAACAAAATAAGCAAAAAGACAGCAAAATCTAACATAAATACAAGAAAAGGAACAAACATGACATGCCCAACCTCACGACAGCATCTTCCCAAGCAAAACAAGAAGACAGAAGACTGAACACGCCCCGTGCTCAGCCAGCACGGGGGCGTGCCCAAGTGTCAGCAGAAAAGAAAAAGTGGTAGAAGCTTCCATTGCCCACCACGGGGCCGTGCTCAGCGGGCACGGGGCCGTGGTCAACTATAAGATTCGCAGAATCCAGGCAAATCTTCATAGTACAGATATGCTTCTGCACACGGGGTCGTGCTCAGCGGACACGGGGGCGTGGTCAACTAATACAGACAAGCTGCAATAAATGAAGAAAGAGAAGGATGTGGACACGGGGCCGTGCCCGAGCTTCTGTTCAGCATATAAATAGGAGTGCTTGGCTCAAGCTCAAACCATCCCTTGGCACACCACCTCTCTTACACTTCACCCACCACCCACCACCACCATAACACCATCATCCACCACCATCATCCATTGTCCATCATAGAGTGTGTGAGTCGTCTCGGGATCCAAGATTGATTGTAAGAGTTCTTGACAATCAAGGCCATGCTTGCCTAAGTCTCTTACATCACTTGGTGAAGACAAAGTGTCTAGTGTAATACTTTTTATTTTTAATCTTTTCGCACTTTTTAATTGGTTATGTATTAATGACTTTAATAACTAGTTTCTTATGTTGAAGGTGATTCTTCCTTATCGTTTGTCCGTGGTGTCTTGGCATTATTTTACTGTCTATATAAAATAAAAGATTTTCACCATTCATATCTCCACGGTCTATATGGAGGTATGTTGGTTACCTAGTCGGGGGTTAAGGGAACAGTTTGGTAAGAGTCTTGCCATTGTTCAGTGTATAGATCCTGCAAAGGACCTGGGTCAAATTTAGTAGGACCTCCTTCAATACTCAACGGTATTGGATGGCGGGGGTCCAAACTCTTTGATCCCCTCATAAGTTAAACTACTATTAAAACTTTAACCCGGCTACTTAGGACTGTATCCCTGCTGACTCAGACTACTTAGCCGAGAGTAACGTCGCCTTCAAAAGAGGGGCATACCATAATTTGCATTAATAACTTAATTAATTATCTTTCAATAATCTGACCCTTTAGGATTGTATCCTTGCTGACTCAAACTACTGGGTTGAGGGTAACGTCACCTCCAAAAGAGGGGCCTACTACAATAACTAAGATAATCTCTTAAATAGTGCAAAAGTGCGAAAATAATCAAAGATTACACTAAACACGAGTCGGAACCAAGTGATTCATCTTGTCTATCTGTTTTTACTTTTATTTTTATTTTTCAGCATTTTAGTTAGCTTTTTTTTTTCTTAGTTTAAAACCTTTTTCTAAACTTTTGATTTGATTAGACGTTGAGGATAAACCGGTACTAAAAGCTCTTGTGTCCTTGGACGACGTCGGTATCTTGCCAACACTATACTACGCTCATGATGGGTGCACTTGCCCATATGTGTGTTTAGTGTTAGTAAATATCATGTTTTATAAATTTAAACTTGGCTAAAAAGTGTTAAAAAGGGCTTAACATATACATTAAAAACTAATAACACTCACGCACATCACTAATCATATGTCATTTTCCCCAATCATATTTAAACGCCAATAACTTTTTTATACGTGATTATTTTTCTAAAAAAATACCATAAAACTCACCGTTTTTTTATTTTTCTAATGAGTATACTATTGATATACTTTTCGAAAAAAATGAACCGAGTATTTTATGGCGTTTTTAACTTTCTGTTTTTATGGCGTTTCACCTAGTTTTATGGTGTTTTTCTGAACTAAGTGTTTTTATGGCGTTTTCAACTAGGTTTTATATGGCGTTTTTCTAAAATGAGAGTTTTTATGGCGTTTTCAACTAAGTTTTTCATGCTGTTTTTCTGAAATGGGTGTTTTTATGTCATTTTCAACTGTATTTTTCATGGTGTTTTTCTAAACTGGGTGTTTTATAGCGTTTTCAACTGGTTATTTTTTGTGGCGTTTTTCTGAACTTGGTGTTTTATGGCGTTTTCAACTGGTTATTTTTCATGGCGTTTTTTTGAACTTAGTGTTTTTATGGCGTTTTTATTGAACACCCAGTTCATGTCATTTTTTTTAAATTTACAAGTATAGCAATAGTATACTCATTGAAAAGATAATAAAACGATCGATTATGGTGTAATTTAAAAAAAAAATAATTACGTATAGAAAAGTTACTAGAGTTTAAAAAAGATGATGGAATATGCATGTGACTTGCATGTGCTTGGTCTTTGGCAAGTGAGTGGCTTGTTGATGAGCCTTTTGATAATATTTCCCTTAGTGTAAGTTAGCATCAACGCCACATGTCAACACCAAAATCGTTCTCACCGTTTTCAAACTTTTAGGCGTTTTCTCTAGATCATGCCCCTATATATATATATATATAGGGGATCGCTAAAATGAGAACCACCTCCAGTTGTAAGAACCGTGAGAACTACACCGTACGGGGCAATGTGGACCAAATTTTTTTCATAAACGTAGATGCATGTATTATAAACGTATTTGTAAAAAAAAAATTCAAAAAAAAAAATGTCGGGTGTGTAGTTTTGAGCACCCAAAGTTTGCGTTTACGGGACCCGTAAATTTTATTTAAAATTTACGGTACCCGTAAACACAAACTTGTGGTGTTCAAAACTACACACACGACATTTTTTTTTTATTTTTTTTTTTACAAATGTGTTTATAATACAAGCATCTACGTTTATGAAAAAAAAATTTGGTCCAATTCGCCCCGGATCAAAAAGTTCTCACGGTTCTTACAACTGGAGTTGGTTCTCATTTTAGGGGTGGTTCTCATATATATATATATATATATATATATATATATACACGGTCAGAATTTAGAGAAAACACTCAAAAGTGTGAGAACGGTGAGAACGCTTATGGGTCGTCCGATCAAAACAATCCATAGACTAGATTGTGCGGTGGCATTTTCGTAAATAACATCAAATTTATTATGTGGGGTGCGATTCATTAAAGGGTAAAAGGGTCTTTTACCGCTCATATTCAAAACTCCATACAAAAAAAAATAAAATAAAACGCCATTAAAAACAAAACGCCAAAAATTAGTGATAAAATGCGTTGGATATTACAGGAAGATGAAACAATACAGTAACTGAATTTCAGTTATTAACATTTATTTGAAGAAACCCCCTCCTAAATTACGCGCCAAAAACATCATTATATAAACAAGGGAAAACATAGCTTCCATAATCACTTCAAATATATCCATTTCTGCCAAATATCTTTAACCAAAAACACCAACTTAATCAAAATGCCAAAAATGCCATCAATCGTTTCATGGAGATACACTCTGGGAATCAGGCGATACGTCCTCAAATTTGACAATAGAAGGAGGGTGTATGTTAAGACGGTCAGGGCAATTCTAAAGATGGAAGAAGAGATACAGAGGCGAATCTTATCCATTAGCATCGCTCTAGACAACGAATGCCATGAAACACATATGCTTTTGAAAGCATAAACTAGAAAATTTGGACCAATCAAAGCAGATGTGAAGCCGGACCCTGTCATGACATCATGGCTTTTTGATGATGAAATAGACATGGTGACCGTTACATACGACAGCGGAGAGCAGGAAGTCTACTGGCTAAAAAACATCATGACAAAGCAGCGTCTGTGTTTCATGGAAGAATTGCATAACGCTACTTGTACCAACACATAAATAGACTCAAAATTGGAGTTAATGCACGACATGTTCACGTGGAGGCTTCAGAATTTTCAGGAACAAGAAGCCGATGAAGGTGAAGGTGATGACATGGATGAAGATCCAGATGAAGAATCCGAGGAGGAAGAAGATGACGCAAGTGAGGGATACTTTTCGGATAAAGTACCTTTTGACGAAGGCTTTTAATTTTTTTCCTCTTTTTTTTCTTCTGTGTAATCTTCTTTTTGTTTTTTTAAGATAATTAAATGATATATTTCTCTCTTTATTAGCAAAACGCCCAAAAAAAAAAAAAACTAAAAATGGTTATTCCTTACAAAACGCCAAAAATAAAAAAAAATATTTTTCCTGCTTAATAATTTATTTAATCCGTTATTGTATTTTGTCATCTTGTTATGCATAACACCATTTAAAAAAAAATGCCAAACTTAGAAGATGGGACGTCTATCACCTGTAAAACTGATAAAAAGTGTTCAAAACAGTAACTGAAAAGACAATTACTTTATTACTATCATTTATTACAATATAAAAAAGTCTCGCCTAAACTACGCGCCAAAAAAACAGCTATAAGAGAGGGGTCTATAAACAATGAAATTGATCACACCCAGAAAACACAAACGCCATATCCTACAGAAACCAATCAGTTTAAAACGCCAAAAAATGTTAGTTAAAAAAACCACAGATGGCAAAGCTTTCACTGAAATGGATTCTTCTTCTGAAGGGGTTATCTCAATAATATTTTGCTGAGTGAGATGGACAAATATTCAATAAAAAGAGACTGATGACAGTGATATGTCATCATGTGAGCTTTGTTCTTGATGACTATATGCATGGAATAAAGGGATCAACACAAGAGTAAAATGCTATTTTGGATTACATTATTATAAATAGCATCAAGCAAGAGTTGATCTTCAATGACATGCCACCAAACAAGAATATCACACCAAACACAGGATGCCACTATGCAGCTTCGACTGAAAAGACGGGGTTTATGTAGGAAAGTTGGAATCTAGCTAAAGAATTCAAAAAAGGTTCAAAACGGCAAAACAAATTCAAGAAGAAAGAGGCTGATGACAGTGAAGATTCGGAAGAGAAAATTGTGACAACTGTGTTCTGTAAGCATCGTATAATGTAAAACAATGTTGGTTATCAATAAAACAATGTGCTTTGGTGTTATTATATGTGTTATTGTATTTGATGATTTTACAATTTGATTCGATTCCGATTTCAAGCTTTAAATCGCTTTCTGGAAGGTTATACGCAAACTGGTGCATAAACACAGTCAGTTTAATGCGACAAACACTCCGGAATAGTGACATAAGCCAAACATACCTTAAATATCCTTTACATAACTTAGAAATAAGTTTCGAAGGATTCGGTATGGCAAAAACATGTTTATTTGAACTAAAGAACTAATTACGACAAAACAGCGAAACGAACGTTGGTGACCGCCCGGATAATATTTAAATCCTAAAAATATTCTGTTATGATTAAAATTTTATTTTAATCAGGTCCGTGCTGAAAAATAAATTAAAACGCTTAAAAACGTTATTTTTCAAGTTTAAGCGCGTACCGCGTGTTTCTGCGCGACACAGTGCTTCTACTGCAAAACGCAGACAACGCAGCCTGTCCTGGCAACTGAAATTTATTTCAGTAATATTTTGGCGAGATTATTTTTATAGAATAATAAAAATAATTTAGAACGCCATAAATCGGGATTTAAACGCTAGATAAAATACCCGTACCCAGTTAAACACCTATTTTTATCTAGTATACCAACAAAATTACACTTAACCCACCCCTTCTCAAATTTACGGTCATATCTATGATGGCCCCACCAAATTTTGTTAGAAGATCTCTAATATATTTTGTTGATCTTATGGGACAAGTATCTCTAGTAAATCTTTCCAATATCTTTCCATATCCTCCATTATATCTTTATAAATCCTTCCTAGATCTTCATACTTCACACAACCCTCAACCCTCACTCTCTCTCTCCCTCCTACAACCGTCCCCATCTTCTCTCTCTATCTTCATCACCTTCATACTTAGTTCATCAACATTCAAGCTCATTTCTAGCATATTTTAAGTGATTATGAAGAATCAAAGGTGATTCCAAGGTGTTCTCAAGTGATTCAAGCTTCCTATCATCAAAATCTCATCTCACAACCTACTTGAATCTTGAAGGTATAATATTTATGTTTAAATCATACTGTAGATTCTTGGTTGTTCTTGATGATTGAAGTTTCTCTTGAATCTTGGGATTTTCACTAAACTTGAAATCTAAAATGAAATGGGTCTTGAAACAAACAAAAATGGTGGTGTATATATATGTATATAACCGTACATATATATGTGTGTATATGAGTTTATTTTTTGAGTTAGAGTTTGATATCTTGTTAAGTACTTGTTTATGTTGTTACATGTTCATGAATGGTGGTAAAAATGCAAGTATTTGGTGATTTATGTAGGATATGTTAAATGTAAATAACATCAATAAATAAACCTGAATATATCACATATTTGATGCATCTAAACCCATATAAAATGTTGATGTTATGATAGTATGCTTTAGGCACTTGTACATGTGAAAATATGTTGATTTAAAGCTCAAGAAATGATGAAAAATGGTTATATGACAAAAACTGTTTTAGATCAGGTTACAAACACTAAAAATAATATTATTTGATGTATTATAGTGGCATGAAACTTTAACATAGGTTTACTAGCTTTGCATGTTGTACATATAGCTTAAAAAAGTAGTAAATTATGTGAAATTTGCACGATTTATGTGCTTTCTTTAAGACCTGCACTATCATGAGTATAACCATTATTTTATTCAGTATATAACATGGATTGTGTCAAAATTTCAAGTTGTTTCGATTTGGTAAGGTTCGGGTAACGTTTGATGCAAAACTATGCGGTAAAACGGTCAAAAATCACAATTTCGGAGGATTTTTATTTAACTGATTTAGATCAGTAACCAACCTGATATTTTTTCTATAAAAATAAGTAATTTAACTTATATTAAGTTTACTTGGTGTTTGGTTAGTCATACGTGACTTCCGACGCCAAAAAATGTTACCGAATCGCTAAAATAAGTGCTTTTCGACATAACTAGAATGGGTTGTTCATAAGTAAATTTTATGTGTTACAATGTGCTATGTGTTTTACAATATGTGTATGATGATGTGCTAGTGTTGACGAGATTATGTGTATTACGCTTGAGTAAATGTATATATATACAAATACACCAAAATAATAAAAAATAATAACTTTTCGAGAAAACTCAAAGAGTTATGTGAAAACTCTAAGTATCGGAGAAACTTCGGTATTTTTGTGAGTTTTTGATTATTAAATCATTCTTATTTATTATTTAATTTAGGACGAATAAATCGAGGGATTGTGTTAACATATAAAAACGTACCCAAAGGTGAGTACATAGATCCCCTCTTTTACTGTTTTCGATTGTTTTGGGGTGATTCATATGTATCAAAACGATTTCGATATTTTAACGATGGTTTCAAAAACGATTACGATGGTTTATGCTAAACTAATAACGATTTCGATAATGTGAACGAGCTTGTTGGTTGTAGTTACATAACGAATGACATTCATTAATTTTGGCCGAACCGACCAGTATTAGGTTATGGTACCATAGGATCCGACAAATCCCGTTATCAGACTGCACCCATGGTTATGTGTGGTTAAGTGGGTAACGACTGAATCTGTGATTGTTAATTTACCCTTTGGTGGTTTATTCATGCGAGAAGTGATAGGCGAGATAGTCGAGTCACGAAGGTTTGGATGTTATTAGCGAGACAATCAAAAGTAGTTTCACGATCTAAAACGAGAATGATTTAAACGACTAAAGCGATTTTTAACGAATTAAACGATTTGGGTAAACGATTGGTTTTCGGTTAGTGTTTAGATAACGGGACGGGTGTAATGTGATGAAAGCATGATGGATACGCCGCTGGTACTTCCTATATATACATGTTTTCATCATATTACATACCGTGGCGTTAATTTGTTCACTTGGGTAAACAATTTGAAACGATGTCACACAAACGAGGTTTTCGAAACGATATAAACTATACGAGTTTTATTAACGAGATTTTATTAAATAAATGTTTTGGGTTAAGAATCATGGCTACGAGATTTTATACACTATAACCAACTTGATTTGAGTTGGTTAGTTATGTTGCAATACAATACTTTTCAAAACAAGGTTTTTAATTAAGTATTGCAACATGTAAACTAGCCATGAATCCGACACTCTCAAAACCCTATGTACTCGCCAGCATTTCTTTGCTGACTTTGTTTTCACATATGTTTTCACATATGTTTCAGGTGTTGTTGAATGATGTTAATTGATAGGATGCATGTCCACATAGGACTGGACGAGGCCTTAGTGACTTAATAACAATGATAGACTATGTTTAACTTGTTTACTTAGATTTCCAGATGATGTAAATAATTAATGTTTAATAAAACGAAACTTCAAATTTCCGTGTGTTTTGAAACAATGATTCTGTTACATCACTCCCCGATGATTCCGCCGCGATTTGTTGTTTTCTGCGGTCGGGGTGTGACAGAAAAGTTGGTATCAGAGCTCATGGTTATAGGGAATTAGGTTATTAGTAATGCTTTGACCTAGTCTATAACCTTCCTAGGACCCTAACAGAAGATTCTTGTGTTTAGATCTTAAAACAATACCATCACTTATCCTTAGGTGACAACCACAACAAGAACACAAAATCTAAATCTGCTTCGAAAATTAATCATCCGTTTTAGGATGGTTGATTACTAGGTTTTGAACCCTTCCAGTTTGATTCATATTTGGCTTAGTGCTTTCTGAGTTTTCAAAATCTCGTCAAAGTTTGGGTCTAAATAATGTGAACACGTGCAAACTGGAAGAGTGAATGCCTGTACCCTGAGTTTTCTGTCTAAGGCTAGAGTGTTTGTACAAATCCGCAGCATCGGACCAGTCACTCTTACCTGGGAACTCTTGGGGTGAGTGTTCACTTATAGGCGAGCATGTCTTCGATGATACATTAATATGACCCGTTTACTTTGATTAACCACCGTCACATTTGTTTGCCTTAAGTAACAAACAAATGATCGCAATTTCTATGCGTTGTTGTTCTGTTTTAACTATCCAATAACATTTCACTTGTTTTCTCCTATGCCTTTCATTTCTTCTAGAATGTCTCTTCATCGCAACGACATTCAAATGTCCGAGCAAACTGCCAAATTTGCCCAGCGAATAGGCGAAGTAATCCTGAAGACTGTGGATTTAGGTATCGCCATGTCTCGCCTCAATAACGAAGCCACCCAAGAAGCATCGAAAGAAGCAGAAGCCGAGCCATCGAAAAAGTCAAAGAAGCGTAAAGCTCCAAAGGATCCCGTAGCCGTTACACCAAATTAAGCAAACACTAGCCAGGTAGCAGCACCACCAGTCAAGAAGCCGTACTTAGGAACTGCTCCTCTGTGCAATCAGTGTAACCACCACCACTATGCTAGAGTCAAATGTTGGAAATGTTTCAACTGTGGGTTCATTGGTCATTTGGCACGAGACTGTCGTTCAGTCACTGTGTTAAACCAAGCTTTTCAGAACCCCGTTCAATTTCAAGCAGATCCAGCACCGGCTCATTTTCCTCCTGGTATTTGCTACACCTATGGCGAGACAGGTTATGTTAGGAACCGATACCCAAAGATATTCAATCTCGTGTCCTTCAAGAACAACGGTTTTGTGTAAACGAAGACTTATTGAAATATGAGCTACCACTTCAACACGAGCTTAAACTCGAAACGAAAGGGCGATGGGTTGCTCTATTTTAAGAATCCTTGTGGATGATTATCGCCCAAATCGGAGCCCTGATTGGATTCCTTGTACACCTTAATATGTACATTACAACTCAATAAGGACAAACCGAATTCCTATTAAGATCTTCCTATCTTCATAGTTAGATTCTTGAAAATATTTAAAGTGCCAAATGAAATCCACGGATTGGATTCCTGGTATGCTTTAAATACCCGTGTCCAAAGATAACAAATTAAAGGTCAAGTTAAACTATTAATGCGATTATGTGTTTATGTGATCCGATTTTCGTTATCCAAATCCTCATAGAATCTTCCATATCTTCATATGAGGGATTCATAGTAGGATATTCAAAAGGTACTACCTTAAATCCTTAATGGGCTTCTACGTGGTAGTTAAGACCCTTGGGTTATATAGTACCATTCCATGATTCGAAAAGAGACCCTTGAGTGGTCTAGTTAAAGATTGATTCAAAATCTGGTTAAGAGTGGCATGTGACGATACAGTCGAAAGTACCCTATGGTGGTCCAGTCACACTCATCACAGGTTCATTCATTTGGTTTTCCCCTACACATTATTAAATGCACTGTGTGGACTATGCAAGGAATTACGTAATTATGGACGCGTACATAATTATAAAAATTCAGTGCACGGAAACCACAGTAAGATTTATCATGTGTAAGAACCAATAGTGACAAAAATAGCGAAACGTGAACAATGTAATGGAGGTACGGTGGACGCACCAATGGCGCTTCATATACTTGTATATAAGTATCCCTCTTACATTGCAAGCATAATGTTATTTAAAGTTACTAGAAGTTCGGAACTCTAACTAGTGTTGTTTTATCTTTTCGACTTCATGTTTCAAGCTTTCACAAGTTTCCTCTAAATAAAATTTCGGGACGAAATTTCCTAAAGTAGGGGAGACTGTGACAAATGTGTTCTGTAAGCATCGTATAATGTAAAACAATGTTGGTTATCAATAAAACAATGTGCTTTGGTGTTATTATATGTGTTATTGTGTTTGATGATTTTACAATTTGATTCGATTCCGATTTCAAGCTTTAAATCGCTTTCTGGAAGGTTATACGCAAACTGGTGCATAAACACAGTCAGTTTAACGCGACAAACACTCCGGAAAAGTGACATAAGCCAAACATACCTTAAATATCCTTTACATAACTTAGAAATAAGTTTCGAAGGATTCGGTATGGCAAAAACATGTTTATGTGAACTAAAGAACTAATTACGACAAAACAGCGAAACGAACGTTGGTGACCGCCCGGATAATATTTAAATCCCAAAAATATTCTGTTATGATTAAAATTTTATTTTAATCAGGTCCGTGTTGAAAAATAAATTAAAACGCTTAAAAACGTTATTTTTCAAGTTTAAGCGCGTACCGCGCGTTTCTGCGCGACACAGTCGCTTCTACTGCAAAACGCAGACAACGCGGCCAGTCCTGGCAACTGAAATTTATTTCAGTAATATTTTGGCTAGATTATTTTTATAGAATAATAAAAATAATTTAGAACGCCATAAACCGGGATTTAAACGCTAGATAAAATACCCGGTACCCAGTTAAACACCTATTTTTATCTAGTATACCAACAAAATTACACTTAATCCACCCCTTCTCAAATTTACGGTCATATCTATGATGGCCCCACCAAATTTTGTTACAAGATCTCTAATATATTTTGTTGATCTTATGGGACAAGTATCTCTAGTAAATATTTCCAATATCTTTCCATATCCTCCTTTATATCTTTATAAATCCTTCCTAGATCTTCATACTGCACACAACACTCAACCCTCAACCCTCACTCTCTCTCTCCCTCCTACAACCGTCCCCATCTTCTCTCTCTATCTTCATCACCTTCAAACTTAGTTCATCAACATTCAAGCTCATTTCTAGCATATTTCAAGTGATTATGAAGAATCAAAGGTGTTCTCAAGTGAGTCAAGCTTCCTATCATCAAAATCTCATCTCACAACCTACTTGAATCTTGAAGGTATAATATTTATGTTTAAATCATACTTTAGATTCTTGGTTGTTTTTGATGATTGAAGTTTCTCTTGAATATTGGGATTTTCACTAAACTTGAAATCTAAAATGAAATGGGTCTTGAAACAAACAAAAATGGTGGTGTATATATATGTATATAACTGTACATATATATGTGTGTATATGAGTTTATTTTTTGAGTTAGAGTTTGATATCTTGTTAAGTACTTGTTTATGTTGTTACATGTTCATGAATGGTGGTAAAAATGCAAGTATTTGGGGATTTATGTAGGATATGTTAAATGTAAATAACATCAGAAAATAAACCTGAATATATCACGTATTTGATGCATCTAAACCCATATAAAATGTTGATGTTATGATAGTATGCTTTAGGCACTTGTACATGTGAAAATATGTTGATTTAAAGCTCAAGAAATGATGAAAAATGGTTATATGACAAAAACTGTTTTAGATCAGGTTACAAACACTAAAAATAATATTATTTGATGTATTATAGTGGCATGAAACTTTAACATAGGTTTACTAGCTTTGCATGTTGTACATATAGCTTAAAAAGTGGTAAATTATGTGAAATTTGCATGATTAATGTGCTTTGTTTAAGACCTGCACTATCATGAGTATAACCATTATTTTATTCAGTAAATAACATGGATTGTGTCAAAATTTCAAGTCGTTTCGATTTGGGAAGGTTCGGGTAACGTTTGATGCAAAACTATGCGGTAAAACGGTCAAAAATCGCCTTTTCGGAGGATTTTTATTAAACTGTTTTAGATCAGTAACCAAACTTTTGCTATAAAAATAAGTAATTTAACTTATATTAAGTTTACTTGGTGTTTGGTTAGTCATACGTGACTTCCGACGCCCAAAAATGTTACCGAATCGCTAAAATAAGTGCTTTTCGACATAACTAGAATGGGTTGTTCATAAGTAAATTTTATGTGTTACAATGTGCTATGTGTTTTACAATATGTGTATGATGATGTGCTAGTGTTGACGAGATTATGTGTATTACGCTTGAGTAAATGTATATATATACAAATACACCAAAATAATAAAAAATAATAACTTTTCGAGAAAACTCAAAGTTATGTGAAAACTCTAAGTATCGGAGAAACTTCGGTATTTTTGTGAGTTTTTTATTATTAAATCATTCTTATTTAATTTAGGACGAATAAATTGAGGGATTGTGTTAACATATAAAAACGCACCCAAAGCTGAGTACATAGATCCCCTCTTTTACTGTTTTCGATTGTTTTGGGGTGATTCATATGTATCAAAACGATTTCGATATTTTAACGATGGTTTCAAAAACGATTACGATGGTTTATACTAAACTAATAACGATTTCGATAATGTGAACGAACTTGTTGGTTGTAGTTACATAACGAATGACATTCCTTAATTTTGGCCGAACCGACCAGTATTAGGTTATGGTACCATAGGATCCGACAAATCCCGTTATCAGACTGCACCCATGGTTATGTGTGGGTTAAGTGGGTAACGACTGAATCTGTGATTGTTAATTTACCCTTTGGTGGTTTATTAATGCGAGAAGCGATAGGCGAGATAGTCGAGTCACGAAGGTTTGGATGTTATTAGCGAGACAATCGAAAGTAGTTTCACGATCTAAAACGAGAATGATTTAAATGACTAAAGCGATTTTTAACGAATTAAACGATTTGGGTAAACGATTGGTTTTCGGTTAGTGTTTAGATAACGGGACGGGTGTAATGTGATGAAAGCATGATGGATACGCCGCTGGTACTTCCTATATATACATGTTTTCATCATATTACATACCATGGCGTTAATTAGTTCACTTGGGTAAACAATTTGAAACGATGTCACACAAACGAGGTTTTCGAAACGATATAAACTATACGAGTTTTATTAACGAGTTTTATTAACGAGATTTTATTAAATAAATGTTTTCGGTTAAGAATCATGGCTACGAGATTTTATACACTATAACTAACTTGATTTGAGTTGGTTAGTTATGTCGCAATACAATACTTTTCAAAACAAGGTTTTTAATTAAGTATTGCAACATGTAAACTAGCCATGAATCCGACACTCTCAAAACCCTATCTACTCGCCAGCATTTCTTTGCTGACTTTGTTTTCACATATGTTTCAGGTGTTGTTGAATGATGTTGATTGCTAGGATGCATGCCCACATAGGACTGGACGAGGCCTTAGTGACTTAATAACAATGATAGACTATGTTTAACTTGTTTACTTAGATTTCCAGACGATGTAAATAATTAATGTTTAATAAAACGAAACTTCAAATTTCCGTGTGTTTTGAAACAATGATTCTGTTACATCACTCCCCGACGATTCCGCCGCGATTTGTTGTTTTCCGCGGTCGGGGTGTGACAAAAATTAAATTCCCATTTTTATTTTTTTTATTTTCATTTTATATTGTTTTGATATTAAGTTATATGTTGTTTTGATATCTAATTCTCTATAAATAAAATAAATTATTATATAAAACGCCAAAAACTTCAAACATCAAAACGCTAGTAGTATAAAAACTGTGAGAACGGGTGCTGGCAAAGCACTTTGAAAAATGTATTAAACGCCAAAACATTAACTAAACGCCAAAAAAAATTTTGGTCTTACTGTAATCTTATGCAAATATTAATGACTTCAAGTGAATTATTATACAAAACAACACAAAACGCCAAAAAAATTGACCAGAAAACGCTAAAACGCCAAAAAATATCTATGTGACACAAAAATAATTAATTCAACTCCAAAAAGTTTAATAAATACAATTAACAATAAAAAAACGTAAACGACAGAAAATATTATACCATGTTGGGAAAATAAAAGAAGATTGAAAAGACAAAAAACCCCTGGGACCCTGATCATGTCTCGTGCCACGTGTTGGGCCAGGATGCGTTCTCACCATTCTCACACTTTTGAGCATTTTCTCCTGATTCCGTTTATATATATTTATATATATATTAGAGAAAAATGCCCGGATAGTCCCTGTGGTTTCGCCTTTTTTCACCTATAGTCCCCAACTTTCTTAAACTACCTGAATAGTCCCCAAGTTTTCATTTTTCGTTCCCGGATAGTCCCTGGGTCTAACTTCAGTTTGTTTTCTCTGTTAAGAGGGTGTGAAATAACAAAAATACCCTTTCCTTAAAAGGCCAAACCATAGGGACTATCAGGGCATCTTCTTCATTTTTGTTTATAAAACCCCACCACCACACTTCATCTTCAACCTCCACCCACCATCACCCTCCTCCACCCTCCACCATCACCGCCACAGTCACTCTTCTTGATCTGCATCGATGTTTGGACAAATAAAACCACCAACCTCAGATCCAAAATCACTCACCTGTAAACCCCAATCCTCAATAAATACCCATATAACCACTCTCTAATATCACTCATCATCTTCACCTGAGTGTGTCGCCAGACCTTGGCTGGAGAAAGGCTCGGAAAGCGGCGTAAACAGTCCGCCGCCTCCACCCTCCACCATCACCGGAAAAACGACTGATACAAGCATGTCTTATCGCCACCATCATCATCATCAGAATCGCAGCCGCACTGGTCTCTGATGAATTACAGATCCACATCATCCCCTTAAGCAAACGCAAGTGGTGGGATCTAATTAGGTTGAGACATGATCTGATGAATGTTTTAGGAGCATCACGACAGAGCCCTCCGGTGGCCGGCATCAGCATCACGACGGCGGCGGCGGTGGTGTTGTTGGCAGCAACAACGACGGAGGTTTGACGGTGAGGGTTGGGTGATGACGCGAGTTCGGTGGTGGGTCGAGTGACGGCAGTGGCAATGGTTCTGCGCGGCGGAGACCAATTGGGAATTAACCAAGATCGCATGCGTCGTTGTGGATGAAAGCGATCGATATGATAGTAAGCGCATTATATTTCGATGCAACTTGGGGTAAAACTATCCTTCTTGTCACAGATTTGGACTATGAAACCATAATAAATATGTGAGTATCCTTGTAACCGTGATGAAACTATCAATGATTTTCGAATCTTTTGAATACCCAAATTGGGTACATTTTTTAATGTGTGTTTGTTTTTCTAGCTAAGCAACCCGTCGGATTTTGATGTTTTGGAATGCCACACTTGAAACTAATATTAAAATTGTATGATTGGGATAACTCAACTTTTCATTTTTTGACGGTGAGGTTAATTTCTGCATTTGATTTGGTGGAGAGTGATTGTGGCGGTGATGGTGGAGGGTGGAGGAGGGTGATGGTGGGTGGAGGTTGAAGATGAAGTGTGGTGGTGGTGTTTTATAAATAAAAATGAAGAAGATGCCCGAATAGTCCCTGTGGTTTGGCTTTTTAAGGAAAGGGTATTTTTGTCATTTCACACCCTCTTAACAGAGAAAACAAATGGAAGTTAGACCCAGGGACTATCCGGGAACAAAAAATGAAAACTTGGGGACTATTCAAGTAGTTTTAGAAAGTTGGGGACTATAGGTGAAAAAAGGCGAAACCACATGGACTATCCGGGTGTTTTTCTCTATATATTAACATTTGTATTTATTTATTATTTTTTTCATATAAAGAGGGTCATATTAATCCATTGTGAGATTTATGTTTATTATGGATATTGTGAAGTAATAATAGTTAGAAATGATAACCTTGCTAGCTTTTTATATTTAAGTTTAAAAATAGTGCTATTTGTTTTGATTGTGTTTATTACTTGCAAAATAGAGTTGATTGGTACATTAGATCTGGCAAAGACTATAATCACATTGGGAGAGGAAGATCTTGTATTTATATCACACAGACGACAAGACTAAAGAAATATGTGGTTAAAAAACGTTTTCGTTCAAAAAAAGTAATGTCATGTTAAACAAAACTGCTGCACATATACCAAGCTAGATAATTTCTTATAAAAATTAACTGCAAAAATATCCAAGAAGTTTCTCTTTAGTCCCTAGGTCAACAACTTCTAGGTCTCTGGCTCAATGGGATTGATATAGACAACTCATCTAACACAAATCGGTAAAGAAAGAAATGACTCAACGCAATTCATTGGTAAAGCCATGAGTACCCTTCTTGGTGGATGAACGCTTGTTTCAGCCATGTCATATATACTAGCCATGTCATATATACCGCCAATTATCTTGATATATTCGTTAGTGAACCTCTTCCGTCAAGGCTATCACAAATCACTATATGCAAATACTTCTTCTCATTATACTTTGAGTTAAATGCTTGGTTGGTCCCTGTGGTTTTTAAAAATTTCACACTTGGTCCTAGTGGTTTACTAATTACACTCGTGGTCCCAAAACTTGTCAAAAGTGCACTCTCTTGGTCCCCAGCCCTAACTTCAGTTAACTTTCTCTGTTAAGTCCATGTTAAATGACCTGAATACCCTTGCTTATTAATCCCTACCATCTCACCCACCCCTGATTGCCTCTGCTCTTCTTCGATGACAGCCACACACCCATCTTCAGGTCTCTCTCTTCTAAAACCGAAACCCTGAAACCTGAGCCATTATCCCCGAACTGACCTGAAAAGGAGCTGCCATGGTTCCGGCAGCTACTGTTTTCGTCGAGCACCTCCATCGCAGCCGTCGATTTGACGGTTTGCCGGTCAATCATCATCATCATCGATCACACTGCTGTGCTCAGTCACCATCCGTCGCCGGGAGCATCATCGTCCCTGATTTTTTTTTCTAGAAGTGAGGGTTTGGGCGTTGAGTGGAGTGGTTTAAGGTGAAGAGGAGGCTGGAGGTGGATGTATGGCCGGAGAAGAAGCCAACCGTCGCCGGAGTTCATGATCTCCGGTGACCGGTGTTTAAAGAAGAGAGGATCAGAGAGACACGGGCCTGTGTGGATGTGCGCAGGTTTGATGAAGTTAGGGTTTCTTCAACTAAGTAATGGAAGAGAAGAAGCAGATCTCATGGTGTGCGTGTTTGGTTTGTCTGTGTTTACAAAATAAGGATAAGGGTGTAGTCACCTCCGCTACCATCTCACCCACCACCACCATCTCACCTTCGCCACTTCTCACCTCCATCCCCACATTGTCAGACTCTGCACCGGAAAAACGCACAAACACACACACACTGCGTGACTGGAGGCTAATTTCAGCTCGATTTTGTGATTTCGCAACGTATGTTTTCGATTTTTATGAGAAATGTTGCAAAACGAACGCATAACTGGTGAAATTTGACGTTTCTGAGCTGGATTTAGATCGAAGTTGCAGATTGTTGCTTTTTGTTAGATCTTAATTGCTAATTTCAGCTCGATTTTGTGTATTTGCAATGTATATTTTCTGTATTTATGAAAAATGTTACAAAAATGAGCTCAAATCTGGTGAAATTTGACATTTCAGAGCTGAGATGGTGGTGGTGGGTGAGATGGCGGTGGTGGGTGAGATGGTGGCGGAGGTGAGATGGTGGCGGCTGTGCTTCCGTTTTTGATGGTGGTGGTGGGGATTGATGGTGGTGGTGGATGAGGGCAATTTGGTCATTTAACATGGACTTAACAGAGAAAGTTAACCGAAGTTAGGGCTGGGGACCAAGAGAGTGCACTTTTGACAAGTTTTGGGACCACGAGTGTAATTAGTAAACCACTAGGACCAAGTGTGAAATTTTTGAAAACCACAGGGACCAACCAAGCATTTAACTCTTATACTTTTCCATTAATCTTTGTTAAATCCGTACGACCTACATGATTACTAAAGTCAAAATGCAGGGAAAGTCGTGAAAATGAAATGCTATTTTTTAACCAATTCAAAATAAAAAAGATAATATATTATATATTCAATCTTATATAGTAAAGATAACATTTAAATTTTGAAATATGTGAAGCATCTAATTAGTCAAACTAAAAATAGTAATTTGAAATCAACCGGAATTTGTACATGTTTCATATATTTTAAATGAGAAATATATAAAGTATGTTTATTAATGTTCATTAGTATAACCACAATTTGCAAATGCATCTCCCAAGCATTTCTCTATTGAATGCGCATCCCCCCATATTTCTCCATTAAATACTATTCTAACATTTGTACTCTAATCGAACAATCGTCTCCCCTCATATTTCTACGTTATGGTAATCGATTATAAATATATTCTTTTTTCTCTTACAACTTTGAAAATACGATTTTTATAAAATTTTGAAAAAAATATTGAGACGCGCTTATTTTCATCTATATTTCCATAAATTTTCTCTTCCAAATAAAATGGGCCAAATGTAGACATCTATATCTTCTTTATCATGATTTACCTTAGTAATACCAATCAAACAACCTTAACCAGTATTCTTTTTGTGGTTTCCGGTGAAAAGTTTTATTCTGATTCGCTGAAAAATGTTTAAAATGGAGTTGTATTCTAGTGTGTTTTGTATCGTAAACCACAGTAAGTGTCGTTAATGTACCGATGCCGTGAGGAACCGAACCTCTTCTAACATAACATCCATAACGAGATCGGTAGGTAATGTTGGAACGCTTACCGGTAATCGTTTATATGGTTTTAGATCATGGATCACGTCTGTATCCTTTTAGGCTTATCACGACTTTAATTTTATGAGCTTTTATATCTTGGATGCTATATCATGAAATCATCAGGCTCTACGACATATTGTAATTTATATTACAAAAAATTGGCTTATACTACTTTTTAATCATCTGTTCTTACTATAACAATGTTTATATTGGTCAACACCATGTCCTTATAATGACTGATTTTAGCTTCATTAACTGCACTCAAAACCTTGTGGTGTGAATTTCATTAGTGGTTATCATTAATGATTCTAAACAGGAAATATCAAAACATTTAAACCCTAATTGATATCTTCATGGATTTCGTAAATGGATATCGCCAATGAAGATCATGGGTAAACCTAGTTGATATTCGAAGGTTGCTACACATATTGTCTGGTTAGCCTTATTATACACATCCAATGTGTAAATCAGCGTTTGCCTTTGTGGTGTCTGCTTTCTTCTTTGTTGACAAGCTTTTTTTTGTCGTTCATTATTACTTTTTCTTAGATTATCGACAAGCTTTAATTCTTTGATTCTTCTGATTTGTTGGTAGTGAATTTGACATCCGGGGAAGACAAAACTTGTTTTCGTGAGGAATAAAGTGTGAATCTTGAACGGTTTTAAAATTATGTTTTTACAATATTGCTATATCCCCCCATCCCTCATCTCATTTACTCTTAGGCTAAGAGTGGTGGGGGTAGGGGTGGGGGTGGGGGTGGGGGTGGGGAGGGGGATGGTTTGGGTCATTAATGCCACATAGGACCATTATTGTATTGATAAACCACCCTTTTGCCTCATCCACCATGGTTGGCATGGATTAAACCATGGCAACCATGAGCCTCCTTTCATTTTTCAATATTTCCTTTTCCTTTTCACAAAAATAAATTAAAATAAAAAAATAGTGGTTTGGTTTACGACCATACCCTTAGGGTAGTGGTTTTGGATGATGGTTTAGAAATGGGTGACATGGCGCTGATGTGGAGGGTCATGGTGACCATGGGGGTCATGACCACACCCTATAGCCTTAGCCATTGGGTGAAGATGATCTATATATGGATGAAAATATTTCCTAGATCTTACAAAAATCCAAGTTCTCAAGATAACCCTACCATACACCCACTCACACACTTCTAATTTGAATTTCTAAGCGAACTGAATCAAAAATAAAAAAATGAATCCAAATTCAGACTACGAATCGAAATGAAATTCGAATAGGTGATTTTCGATTTGAATCAAATTTCGAGCCCAATTCGAATACTGAACTCCCTTGACAACATTGTTGTATGTTGAATACGTGTGCAGCGGAATTAGTTTGAATGTGAGGGTTCATCATATTTGTGATATGTGTGTGAAGTGAACAATGATTTGCAGGAAAGAAGGGAGAGGACAATTTCGGTTATGAAATGTCTTAGTGCCGGACATAACTGCCGGAAAACTATATATATAATGGTGGTTGGTAATGGTTGGTTTTAGAGGGAATGATAACCGTTTGAAACGGTGCCAACCAGAAAAACCAATACAACCGTTTACATAATACATCGTCACATATACATAAGATTATATAATCCGAATATTAATTACATACATCACATCATTAAGTTTATATTTACTAATACACTCCCCATAAACTTAACGTTTCTTCTGAGAATGCATTATCACGCTGTCGTTGGCTTCGTTAACAGCTTTCTCCGGCCTTTTGAAGTCAAAGCTCTTCCTTCGTTGCAGCCTTTTAAGTCCGTACCAGTCATTTCCGGCAAAGAAGGCATAATACTCTTCGGCTGCTCCTTCTTGATCTGCACCTGGCCGCCAGCTTGATCCTTCATCCTCGTCCAAGCTTTTGCTCTGTCTTGCTTCAGCAACATGAATCCCCTGGTCTACCTTAATCTCCTTTTCGGTTGCTCCTTCTTGAGTGGTTTTAAACTTATAATAGTAAACTAGTACATCTAAGTACATGGCATACATAAGTCTCATGAATTCTCCTTCTTTGTAATCAAAGCCCATGTTTTTAGAAATTACAGCCCACATATTATTATCGGTCACTCTTCGGTGACCACCTTCCCTCTTAACAGCCATGTATAGATCCAGTAAACACACTTTCCTATTGTTTTCAACATACGCAGGAAGTGGCCTTGTATTGATCTCCAAATTGTCCTTTAGAAACCAATCAACCATTTCCTCAAACTTCCTTTCTATATAGAACTTGTATTTTCCGACATAACTTTCATCATCTAACATATCTAGAAGGGCCTTGCAGTCTTGGAAGTCTTTAAATGACATTGCTTGCATTATCAAGACATTCCAATCTGGCTCGTTCGAAGATATATTCAGGTTTTCGAAATATTGGTTTAAGTATTCAGTTTTGAAATTTTCATACTCCTGATCGGCCTTTAACACCATTTCCTTCTCTCTATTACCGATCTCATCTTCCTTAGTAAAACCCAATATATCATTCTTCTTATTTATGACAGGAATACTAAATGTAGGGAAAATTTTGCATGTATCCCCCGTAAACTTAACCGTATACCCTTGAGTGATTAGTTGATCTAAACTTAGTATGTTCTTATCAATATCAAGAGTAAAGAAGACAATTTGAATTCTAAGTCTTTCGGATCCTGTCATTAATTCAACAATCCCTATTCCTTTGATGAAATAGAAATTGTTCTCACCGGTTTGTGTTTCCACATCAAACATACTCTTAATTCTTTTGGACATATCTATGTTTCCTGAATAGTGCCTCTTAAAAAATTTACTGACGTACCATATTTCGGACTAGAATCCGCCATGAGTTCCGGTCACCATGTACTCCATTCTCTGATCATTCCGTTCACCATCATCTGGTTCTTTCTGTTGTTGCGTCCCTGTGTTGATCGCTAGATGGATGAGTTGTGCAGCCTCATTGTTTTCTTTCTCCTTGCATGATGCAATCTGATTCCCCGGTTTGTTGCAATAATAACATTTCCTCTGCAACCATCTTCTTTCCTTCTTCTCGTCGGAGCAATGTTTACACGGCAGGGTCGTTGACGTCGTCACAGGATTCTCCTCACTTTCGATAGTGGCTCAGATACCACTTTGTTGTATGTTGAATACATGTGCAATGGAATTAGTTTGAATGTGAGGGTTCATCGTATTTGTGATATGTGTGTGTGCAGTGAACATTGATTTGTAGGCAAGAAGGGAGAGGACAATTTCGGTTATGAAATGTCTTGGTGCCGGACATAACTGCCGGCAAACTATATATATAATGGTGGTTGGTAAGGTTGGTTTTGGAGGGAATGATAACCGTTTGAAGCGGTGCCAACCGGAAAAACCAACACAACCGTTTACATAATACATCGTCACATATACATAAGATTATATCATCCGAATATTAATTACATACATCACATAATTAAGTTTATATTTACTAATAAACATGGGTAGACCTATGATTTTTTTTCCATCAGAGTCAACTTCTTCAGTATCCGGACGTTTGTTAGCTTTACATCAAAGTTTTTGAGTTGGATCATGTTATATAATAAACTACAATGCCATTTAATATATGGGAAGTAAAAACCATACAAAATTTAGCTATTTTTTAGAATTACTGTTTGTAAACAAGAATCAAATTCATGTACTGCACATTTAAAATCATATGAAATTAAATATAGATAGATAATAATTTAGATGACAGCAAAGAGAAAAAGGTTAATCCCTAACAAAGGTTTTGAAACCTATTTAGTTGTTTCAATAGAGATGCAGGTAGAAACTTCAAACATCTATCATTGTTTATTTTAATCATACAACAAACTTATAGGGTCATAGTTCACATATAACATGGAATAACAACAATCATCTATCATTATTTATTTCAATCACACAACAACTTTAGAGGGTCATCATTAAAATTAAAATTCTCGAGGCCATTAAAAACAGTGATACATGTTACATATAAAATGGAATAACTACGGGGTTGCTTAAACACTAAACTATAAAAAATTGTGTATTGCTACCATTGCTAATTTCTAGAGCATATATTAGATTGTCAATGATAATGATTATACACACATGTTCATAAAAGTTTTAATACAGTCTGAAGTGTGACTTGTTCTTTTCATTAATTAACGACTCCTAAGGATGAAAACAACGGCAAATGTGATGAATATCTGGCCTAAACTACCAGAAAAACACAAATCTACACAAAATCTTTAATTGGTTACAGGAAAAACATAGTACAAGATCTTCTAATCATATTGTTGTGTGTAAAATGCAACATATAAATTACATCAAATGAGGCATAAAACTAACCCTTTTTAAGTACTAATATTGGAAAAAGAGTGTTTTTGTCTTCCTTTTGTATTTTCAGGATTAAATGAGCTCAAAAACACAAAAGAAGCAAAAAGACAGCTAAATCCAACATAAATACAAGAAAAGGAACATAAGTGGACTGCCCGACCCCTCAACGGCATCTTCCCAAGCAAAATAGAGAAGGCAGAAGACTGAACACGCCCCGTGCTCAGCCAGCACGGGGCCGTGCCCAAGAAGCAGCAGAAAAGACAAACCTATAGAAGCTTCTATTGCCCACCACGGGGCCGTGCCCAGTGAACACGGGGGCGTGGCGAAAGTACAGCAGGCGCATTAATTGTAATTGCGAATTACAATTAATGAAGAGAGAGAGTGTCAGACAGGCACGGGGGCGTGTCCAGCGGACACGGGGCCGTGCCCAGCCTTCTGTTCAGCCTATAAATAGGAGTGCTTGGTTTCATTTCAACTCATCCCTTGGCACACCACCTCTCTCACACTTCATCCACCACCCACCACCATCACAACACCATCATCCACCACCATCATCCATTGTCCATCGTAGAGTGTGTGAGTCGTCTTGGGATCCAAGATTGATCGTAAGAGTTCTTGACAACCAAGGCCATGTTTGCCTAAGTCTCTTACATCACTTGGTGAAGACAAAGTGTCTAGTATAATACTTTTTATTTCTAATCTTTTGCACTTTTTATTTGGTTTTGTATTAATGACTTTAATAACTAGTTACTTATGTTGAAGGTGATCTTTCCTTATCGTTTGTCCGTGGTGTCTTGGCATTATTTTACTGTCTATATAAAATAAAAGATTTTCACCATTCATATCTCCACGGTCTATATGGAGGTATGTTGGCTACCTGGTCGGGGGTTAAGGGAACGATTTGGTAAAGGTCTTGCCATTGTTCAGCGTTTAGAGGTCCTGCAATGGACCTGGGTCAAATTTAGTAGGACCCCTTTCAATGCTTCACGGCATTGGATGGCGGGGGTCCAAACTCTTAGATCCCCTCATAAGTTAACTACTATTAATACTATAACCCGGCTATTTAGGACTGTATCATTGCTGACTCAGACTACTTAGTCGAGGGTAACGTCACCGCCAAAAGCGGGGCCTACCATAATATTGCATTAATAACTTAATTCATTATCTTCCAATAATCCACCCTTTTAGGATTGTATCCTTGCTGACTCAAACTACTGGGGTGAGGGTAACGTCACCTTCAAAAGAGGGGCCTACTACAATAACTAAGATAATCTCTTAATTATGTGCAAAAGTGCGGAAATAATCAAAGGTTATACTAGATACGAGTCGGAACCAAGTGATTCATCTTGTCTATCTGTTTTTATTTTATTTTATTTTCAGCATTTTAGTTAGTTTTTATTTTTCTTAGTTTAAAGCATTTTTCTAAACTTTTTATTTTGATTAGACGTTGAGGATAAACCGGTACTAAAAGCTCTTGTGTCCTTGGACGACCTCGGTATCTTACCAACGCTATACTACGCTCACGATGGGTGCACTTGCCCATATGTATGTTTAGTGTTAGTAAAATATCGTGTTTTATAAATTTAAAACTTGGCTAAAAATACGTGTTAAAAGGGCTTAAAAGATACACCTAATATATATAACACTTCGCACGCATCAAGTTTTTGGCGCCGTTGCCGGGGACACAAGGATTTTAAGAAAGCTTAAAATCGACGGCCTAATCAGTTTTTCAAAACCTTTTTAACGCGCGCACATTTTTCTGCATTTTAGTTTAGTTTTGCATTTACAGTAACCTGTACACGGGGCCGTGCTCACTTAACACGGGGCCGTGTTCACCAGACACGGGGCCGTGTCCAGCCTCTGTTTCCGTTTTTATTTTTGTTTTCTGATCTCGAGACTCGGTTGTGGTCTGCTGAGTGATTCTTATGGATCAATACTCAGGAGGTTACAACTACACCTATGAGGAGGATGATTATAGGGGTAATTATTGCACTAATTGTCGTAATGCACGCTCGGTTCAAAATAATCACTCATATCAACCATCCAATTCATACACCTACTATGAGGAGCCCAGGTACGAGCCATCAACTTCATACACATCCTATGAAGACCAAAAGTATGAACCTCCTCCCTCATACTCATATTTTGATGAACCAAGGTATGAGCCTTCATACTCATACTTTGAGGAACCAAGATATGAGTCACCACCTTCGTATACTTACTATGAGGAACCTTGGCGTGAACAACCCACCTCATATGAGTATTATGGAGAACAAAATTATGAACCTTATCCATCATATGCTTACAATGAAGAACAATGGTGCGAACCATCGACTTCATATGGGTATTATGAGGAACAAAGGGTCGAACAACCGGATTCAAGCTTAGAAAATTCTGATTCTTTTTATATAACCGAAGTGACCGATAGGATATTAGAACACAATAGAGTTATCGATTGATGTATAAAAGAAGCTCGCGCAAGGGAAGAGGAGTCCCGCGCAAGAGAAGAATTAAAAAAGGAAGAGATAACTGAAAGTGTAAAAATGGAAGAACAAATAAGTGAAAAACCGACACATGAGTTAAACAACGAAAAAGGTGAGTCCGACAACGTTAAAATTCAAGAAGAGTCTAATTTTGAAGAAATTAATCTCTTGTCACCTTCTTTCGAAAACCATTGTTTAGTACCCACTCATGCTAAGTTTTTAAAAGAGTTAAACACTAACGCTAAAATTGACGAAACGGTAAGTGTTAAGTTAACTAATGATCAAACGTCGCTAATAAAAGAAGACCCATTTGAAATTAACATTACACCGGTTCCATGTTTCTTTCAAAATTCGTTTATTAGTAATGTCACAATCGATAAAGATCTTTGTGTTAACATAATGCCTAATTACATTTTCGAAAAATTAAGTATTAGCTATTTTTCTCCACTTCAAATACCCATTTTTCTATCCAATCGGAAAGTAATAAAATCAATCGGTATAGTTGAAGATGTCTTGGTCCAAACAAATCAAATGGTAATCCCGACCGACTTTGTCATCCTCGATGACGCTCCTCTAGTGTTGGGACGACCATTTGTAAAAAATCACGAAGCTTTGAAAAACCGGAAGTTCAACAATCTACCTCTTCAATTAGGGGCATTTAAAAGAAGTGTCGATCTCGAACGATCAATGAAATATCCATTCGGCAATAATGACCCCCTAATTGAAGATGAAGATGAATCACCCGATACAAGTGAAGAGATTGACCACTTTGTTGAAGAAGAGGTCGCCATAGAACAAACTTTTAAAGTTCTTGATCGAAATGAGCAACCAAATAAGGAGTCTCCTAAAGACCCACCGCTTGAGCTCAAAGAACTTCCAAAAGGTTTGGAATATGCTTTTCTAGACAAAGATGGTAATTTACCTGTAATTATTTCGTCTAAATTAGGTAACTTAGAAAAAGAAAAATTAATTAATCTTTTGAAAAAACACAAAAACGCAATAGCTTGGAAACTTGTAGACATAAAAGGAATTAGTCCTTCTATGTGCACACACAAAATTTTGATGAATGATGACTACAAATCGGTCATACAACCACAACGTCGAGTAAACCCAAATGTTCAAGAAGTGGTTAAAAACGAAGTCATCAAGCTACTTGACGCCGGACTTATCTATCCTATCTCCGATAGTCCTTGGGTAAGTCCCGTCCAAGTAGTTCCAAAGAAAGGAGGTACGACGGTAATAACTAACGAAAAGAATGAACTAATACCAACGAGAACCGTCACAGGATGGAGAGTATGTATAGATTATAGACAATTAAATGAAGCAACAAGAAAGGATCACTTTCCTTTGCCCTTCATTGATCAAATGTTAGAAAGATTATCCGGTCATAAATTTTACTGTTTCTTGGATGGTTTTTCAGGTTACTTTCAAATCCCGATAGCACCCGAAGACCAAGAAAAGACAACTTTCACATGTCCCTATGGAACTTTTGCTTATCGATGCATGCCGTTTGGTCTATGCAATGCCCCAGCAACATTCCAACGTTGCATGGTAGCTATTTTCCATGACATGATAGAAAAGACAATGGAAGTCTTCATGGATGACTTTTCTATCTTTGGGGATTCATATGACCAATGCCTCGATAACCTTGAACGAATGCTATCCCGATGTGAGGAAACTAACCTCGCCCTTAATTGGGAAAAATGCCATTTCATGGTAACAGAGGGAATAGTACTCGGTCACAAGATCTCAAGCGAAGGAATGGAGGTGGATCGAGCCAAAATAGATACCATTTCTAGATTACCACCTCCATCCTCCGTACGAGCTATCAGAAGTTTCTTAGGGCATGCCGGATTTTATAGACGGTTTATCAAAGACTTTTCAAAAATCTCAAGGCCTCTAACGAAATTACTTGAAAAAGATGCTCCATTCATCTTTGACAAGGATTGCAATCAAGCATTTCTAACCCTAAAAGAAATGTTAGTCAATGCACCTATCATGATAGCGCCTGATTGGAAATTTCCTTTCGAAATCATGTGTGATGCTAGTGACTTTGCGGTTGGAGCTGTCTTGGGACAAAGAAAAGAAAAGCATTTCCACCCAATCTATTGTGCTAGTAAAACACTTAATGATGCACAAGAAAATTACACAACAACTGAAAAAGAATTACTAGCTGTGGTATTTGCTTTTGATAAATTTCGTTCTTATCTTGTTCTTTCTAAAACTATAGTCTATACAGACCATGTAGCCATTCGATATCTCTTCAAGAAGCAGGACGCAAAACCACGTTTGATTAGGTGGATTCTACTCCTCCAAGAATTTGACATTGAAATCAAGGACAAAAGAGGAGCAGAAAATACCGCAGCAGATCATCTTTCACGCTTAGAAGACCCAGCTTTAGAGGCAACCAGGGACGAGCAAATCAACGAAAAATTTCCAACTGAATCCCTGGAAATGGTGGAATACAAGGAAGAACCATGGTACGCCGACTATGCTAACTACCTAGCTAGCGGTATAGTCGCAAAAGGATGGCCACATCATCAAAGAAAAAAATTCTTTGCCAATGTGAAACACTACTTTTGGGAAGATCCATATCTTTTCAAAATGTGTGCCGACCAACTCGTCCGACGATGCGTACATGGTAGTGAAGCACGAAGAATTCTCCGCCATTATCATGAAGGTCCATACGGAGGACATCATGGTGCTGCTAGTACCGCACGAAAGGTATTCGATTCAGGATTTTATTGGCCAACCATTTACAAAGACGCCCAAAGTCTTGTAAAAACATGGGATGCTTGCCAAAGAACAGGTAATATTTCTTCCAAAAACGAAATGCCACAAAATGGCATTCTTGTTTGTGAAATTTTTGATGTGTGGGGACTCGACTTTATGGGACCTTTCCCACCATCGAAAGGAAACAAATATATACTTGTGGCAGTAGATTACTTGTCTAAATGGGCCGAGGCACTTCCAACAAATGATGGAAGAGTCGTGGTAAGATTTCTGAAAAAATTATTCTCTCGTTTTGGCACACCTAAAGCTTTAATAAGTGATAGAGGTACCCATTTTTGCAACCATCAATTTGAATTTTTTTTAACAAGATATGGGGTCTATCACCGGGTTTCAACAGCATATCACCCTCAAACAAACGGACAAGCCGAAGTGACTAATAGAGGTTTAAAACGAATACTCGAAAAAACCGTAGGGATAAACAAAAAGGAATGGGCTGATAAATTAGATGATGCTTTATGGGCTTTTCGAACTGCTTATAAAACAACAATAGGTACAACCCCGTATAAGCTAGTCTATGGAAAAAGTTGTCATTTGCCAGTAGAAATTGCACACAAAGCCTACTGGGCAATCAAAAATGTAAACTTGGATTTAGAATTTGCTGGTAAAAATAGATTTTGTCAATTAAATGAATTAGACGAGCTTAGGAATTATGCATACTCAAACTCTGAAATTTATAAGGAAAGAATGAAAAATTTGCATGACAAACATATTAAACCTAATGAATTTCGGGTAGGAGATTTAGTTCTTTTGTTTAATTCACGACTTCGATTGTTTCCTGGTAAATTAAAGTCTAGGTGGTCAGGACCTTTTTCCATCACCCATATTTTTCCACACGGTGCAGTAGAAATTAAATCTCGAAATGGGCCCCCATTTATGGTCAATGGCCAACGGCTGAAACTTTATCAAGGATTCATTGAGGATGAAGAAGAAGAGATCTCGCTTCAAACGGTGGAAGAATAAAAACATCATGCCTGGTAAGTTACGAACGATTGAGACGACAAAATAAAGCGGTAAGTTTTCTAACCATAGCTTATGGGAAAAAGGGGCACTCACACGAGCACTAAAAAAAAAAAAAAAAAAAAAAACCTTGCTCGGCACGAGGCCGTGTCCGCTGGACACGGGGCCGTGTTCGCGCTGCAGACGGGATAAATCCCCTATTTCAAAACAGTTTCTTCATTCCACATGCCCCGTTTCCCCGCAAAAGCTCTGGTTTTAGGCGATTTTTCACAAAATTTCAACGTCTCCTATCGATCTAACAACATCAAGGTATGATTCTATCACTTTTAGTAGTTAGATTAGTTACTTGCATGTAGTTAAAACACCAAAAATTTGGGGAAAAATCTAGGGTTCTTGAAGTTCATCCGGATCGAACCTCAAATTTTTGTTTAGATCTGTTTGCATTTAGTTAGATTAGTGTTAAAGGAAGTAAATACACTTGTTTTGTTCATAGAGTCACCCGATTTTTAACAAAAACCACAAACCCTTGTTCTTGAACCGAAAAAGATAAAATTGATAGGGTAAACGGGATATTTTGGGAAAAACGACAATTAGGGTTTCATTTTCGGGGGAAACCGCATCTATTGGACCACAAATTTTCGAGTTTTCGGGACCGGGACGAAAAATGAAGTTTTGGGTTACAGGCGTCTGGACACGGGGCCGTGCCCACTGAACACGAGGCCGTGTCCAGCCACTGTTTGCAGTTTCTTTAAAAATCTCATTGTTTCGTGCAATTTTTGGTGTATTCTTTCAGATGGCAAAGTTCACTAGGTTCAATGCAAGAGAGCTCGATGCCAGGGCAAGATACGAGATACTTCAAACAAGACCCGAGGAGTACCCCAGGAGAGCTTGCACGGACCTGTTAACCTTGGTAAACCAGCTGGACCGATTCAACAACATCGTTACGGGTCCGCTAGCTGTTGCATTGAACACTCGACTTCGGTCGGTGCATCAATGCACCATGGAGTTCTACAGTACCTTTACCTTCACTTCAAGGTGTGACCCATTCGACAATGAAGGGGTTGCATTTCGGTGTGGCGGGACAATGTACTCGATCTCTATGGCACAGTTTGGAGCCATCATAGGACTGTACCAGGAAGAGGAATCGGGAAACGAAGAAAATATCGGGGGATTACGAGACTTGGATGAAAATGAACGACAAGCCGCATGGGCTCAAATCGGTGAAGGAATCTACAACCCTAGTAGCACCAAGAGTACGAAGCTAAGGGATCCGCTCTATCGATACATTCACAGGCTTCTCACCTACTCTCTAAACCAACGCCACGACAGTAGCGGCGTTGTAGGGTTGAAAGATTTGATTGTCCTTCACTGTATCCACAACCGGAAGCCTCTCAATGTTCCATATCTCCTGTTACGAAACATGCATCTCAACCGCCTTGCTCGCGCACCAACGCCTATCTTCTTCGGAGGATGGGTGTACCGTCTTTTCAAGCATTACACGCGAATTCCAAGGTCCTTTGAAAGAAGCCCATGGTCAGGACGAGTTGACTACCACATTTGCCGAGCCATGAACTTACTTTATGAGGCGGAAGACGGAACGGTGAGTTTCCAAAGGACGCAAGGCTATGCATGGAACCCACATGAGGCCCTAGTTCTTCACGCACCACCTCCCCACTACCAGTATCAACCACATGGTGATCCGGGTCAATCCTCCTCACAAGGAGGCGGTTTTCCTAACTTTCAAAGCTTACATGATCTTATGCAGGAAAACCTCATGTGTACCAGGAACGCCTACAACCTCACCAACAACACATACCACCGGGTCGGAGCTATTGCACGCAACATCAACGATATACAAGACGATATCGGAAGCATCCGGGAGTATATGGCGGGGCATGGGGATGGAGGTGATGATAGCGATGAGGACATGGAGTAGGGAGTTTGGAGGAGCAGGACCGGGTTGATGGAAAGCCCACAGGTTTAAGTCCCTTTATCTATCGAACAATTGGTGGCCTGCGTGCCAAATGTTGAACAATTTACTTTCCTTGACCGCTTTTATTTTCCGTTTTATTTTTCTTTTACTTTATGCTTGGAACAATTAACTATGGTAATGTAGGATGTTTGTGTTGCTTGGTATGGTATTAAGTGATGAAACAGGTACAAACCAAGGCTTGGAGTGCTAAGCCTCAGCACTTATAGGGCCAGGATGGAAAAACCGGGGGAAGAAACATGTTTTTCAGGCTTACAGACTGTCCACACGGGGACGTGTCCAGCCAACACGCCCCCGTGCTCACCTCCCAGACCTGATGTTTGGTTACTATCCTGCAGATTTTTGTCAGACACGGGGCCGTGCCTAATCAACACGCCCCCGTGTTCGCCTTCTGTAAGTTTTCGTTACTGGCAGTTCGCCACGGGGTCGTGTCCAGCGGACACGGGGCCGTGTCCAGACTGCCAGTAACATAAATCTTTGCTTTTAACACCATTTTACACATCTAATCAACCTAAAAATTTATTTTTGGGACACATTGAGGACAATGTGTAATGTAAGTGTGGGGGGATGCTAAAACCTTGAATCTTGCAAGTCCTAAATACAAGCCTTACACAAAACTCTATTGGAACCGCTAATCACCCCAATTTTTTTCAAAAATTTCATTTTTTTTACTTGTCTAGGTTTAACTCGGGAAATTCAAGTTCTCAAAAAGGTTATATTTTTACGAATTTACAACCGATAGCATAGTGATAAAAAGAACCAACATAAGAAAATTATGAAAAGGCATGGCAAATTTAGTTAAAATTTGATTATATATACTTGATCACATAAAAACCCATTCCCACAAAAGTGAGTTTTGAGCCTTTATTGAGCATACAAATACATATCATTAAACTAAATGCTCATTTTTCGTTTCTTGTGTGAATAGCCGCTTGGTTCTTACGACTCTAGAACTTGCCATGACGATACATTCCCGGTCCTTATCAACTTAAACCCGAGTAAGTAAATGATGGAGGCATTAGGACTAACCCTTTTTATTTCTACACCATTATTTTTCTTTTTCTTTTACCACCTACCAAAAAATCCCCCTAGTTAGCCCCTTTGAGCCTAAACCTTTTCATTTCATCTCCCAAACCAAACATCCTTTTACCCACCAAAACTTTTTTTTATTTTTTTTTTACCCTTTATTTTAGTAACAAGTTCGGTTTCTTTTCGTATGATCATTCAAAAAAAAATATATGTTGATGATGAAGCAAAAGATAAACAAACAAGTCCATCAAAAATAACTTTGTTTGAATAATAGCTTCACAAAATAAAAGTTACAAAAAAATAGAAAATCCTACGAAAACTGACACTTGTTACGCTTTTTTTTTTCTACTAACCACTAACCACTATCCCAACCACCTACCTTTAACCCAAGCCTAACCCTTAACCCACAAAGTCCTCTTGATATTTACAAAGGTATAAAAGTTAAAAAGGATGAGGATTGATTGCTTGGCAAGCTTATGGTAAGAGTAAGTTCCATGCCGCTCTCGAGTGATTCACTAAAAATACACCTTCGGCCGAGTGTGAGTGATTTCTCCCGTGAGGTATGTGAACTTGTATATAAATGGAATTTTAAAAAAGGCATGTTATGCCCAAATAAGTAATTTCTCCTATGAAACGTTCTAAACAAATCATTACGAATAGGATTATAAATAGATAAAAATAAAGCCCAAAAAGATCTTGGATTCCCAACACTCTATGACAAGCCAAAACCTTCTCTTCTACCCATTCCATTTGGGAGTGTAAGCCACATATTAAAGAGTTTTGCTTGAGGACAAGCAAAAGTTCAAGTGTGGGGGTATTTGATGTGTGTAAAATGCAACATATAAATTACATCAAATGAGGCATAAAACTAACCCTTTTTAAGTACTAATATTGGAAAAAGAGTGTTTTTGTCTTCCTTTTGTATTTTCAGGATTAAATGAGCTCAAAAACACAAAAGAAGAAAAAAGACAGCTAAATCCAACATAAATACAAGAAAAGGAACATAAGTGGACTGCCCGACCCCTCAACGGCATCTTCCCAAGCAAAATAGAGAAGACAGAAGACTGAACACGCCCCGTCCCAGCCAGCACGGGGCCGTGCCGAAGAAGCAGCAGAAAAGACAAACCTATAGAAGCTTCCATTGCCTACCACGGGGCCGTGCCCAGTGAACACGGGGGCGTGGCGAAAGTACAGCAGGCGCATTAATTGTAATTGCGAATTACAATTAATGAAGAGAGAGAGTGTCAGACAGGCACGGGGGCGTGTCCAGCGGACACGGGGCCGTGCCCAGCCTTCTGTTCAGCCTATAAATAGGAGTGCTTGGTTTCATTTCAACTCATCCCTTGGCACACCACCTCTCTCACACTTCATCCACCACCCACCACCATCACAACACCATCATCCACCACCATCATCCATTGTCCATCGTAGAGTGTGTGAGTCGTCTCGGGATCCAAGATTGATCGTAAGAGTTCTTGACAACCAAGGCCATGTTTGCCTAAGTCTCTTACATCACTTGGTGAAGACAAAGTGTCTAGTATAATACTTTTTATTTCTAATCTTTTGCACTTTTTATTTGGTTTTGTATTAATGACTTAAATAACTAGTTACTTATGTTGAAGGTGATCTTTCCTTATCGTTTGTTCGTGGTGTCTTGGCATTATTTTACTGTCTATATAAAATAAAAGATTTTCACCATTCATATCTCCACGGTCTATATGGAGGTATGTTGGCTACCTGGTCGGGGGTTAAGGGAACGGTTTGGTAAAGGTCTTGCCATTGTTCAGCGTTTAGAGGTCCTGCAATGGACCTGGGTCAAATTTAGTAGGACATCCTTCAATGCTTCACGGCATTGGATGGCGGGGGTCCAAACTCTTTGATCCCCTCATAAGGTAACTACTATTAATACTATAACCCGGCTATTTAGGACTGTATCCTTGCTGACTCAGACTACTTAGTCGAGGGTAACGTCACCGCCAAAAGCGGGGCCTACCATAATATTGCATTAATAACTTAATTCATTATCTTCCAATAATCCACCCTTTTAGGATTGTATCCTTGCTGACTCAAACTACTGGGGTGAGGGTAACGTCACGTTCAAAAGAGGGGCCTACTACAATAACTAAGATAATCTCTTAATTATGTGCAAAAGTGCGGAAATAATCAAAGGTTATACTAGATACGAGTCGGAACCAAGTGATTCATCTTGTCTATCTGTTTTTATTTTATTTTATTTTCAGCATTTTAGTTAGTTTTTATTTTTCTTAGTTTAAAGCATTTTTCTAAACTTTTTATTTTGATTAGACGTTGAGGATAAACCGGTACTAAAAGCTCTTGTGTCCTTGGACGACCTCGGTATCTTACCAACGCTATACTACGCTCACGATGGGTGCACTTGCCCATATGTGTGTTTAGTGTTAGTAAAATATCGTGTTTTATAAATTTAAAACTTGGCTAAAAATAAGTGTTAAAAGGGCTTAAAATATACACCTAATATATATAACACTTCGCACGCATCAATATCATGGTCTTCAGAATCTTGTCTTTAATGGAATTATTAGCGTATATAGCTGTGAGTGCATATTGTGTAGAGTCATGTTGCCCAAAAGCTTAGAGATGCTCGTGAATGCTACGCCAAAGCAAAGCAAAGCAAAGCATTGGTACTCGTTGAACCATATAGTTTTTACAGATGTTATTCGAAATTTCATTATAGAGAGTTTCCGTTGGATCTCTTTCTGTATTAAGGGGATTTATCCTGCTAACAACAGTGTGTTTTCTTTCATTGGTCTATGTATGGCAATCGGTCCAATTAACAAATTCTACCGAGACATTTCATCAAACACCTAGAGTGTGTCTCTAATGACCTGACAAATCACAAAGACTTAGCTTCATATCACATACTACATGCTTATATATTATATCTAAGCACATAATAATAATATTAATAATAATAAGAACAGAATAACTTTGATACATATGTGTAATTCATTATGTTGATACATTAATACATACGGTAAACATAAAATAACATTGATATTTCATGAAGTATAACTAAATTTCAAACCTGAATGCAGATGTTCAGCATATTATCGGATACATAAACGCTAGAATTTAAGATGATTTGTTAATAGATTATTGGATGAGGTTTGTTACCTGGAAGGAGATGATCAGCAGGAAACTTGTTTGGATTTGGGATGATGAAGCGGCTGAGGGTTTGGGTTTTTGAGAGGGAATTGGGAATTTGGTGTGTAGAATTTTGAGAGGGATTTTGGATGATGAATCGTCTGAGGTTTGGGTTTTTGAGAGGGAATTTTGGATGATGAATCGTCTGAGGGTTTGGGTTTTTGAGAGGGAATTTTGGGGATTGTTTAACTTTTTGAGAAGTTTTTAGAAGGCGCGAAAATTTAGATATATTGATGATTAAATTAATTAAAAATTAAATGATGACACACAACAATGACACACATATTGATGACACACAACGATGACACACACGTTTTGTTTAACTATTAAAAGTTAAAAGATGACATAAAACCATGACACACATATTTTAATGTGTTTTATTTTTTTGAAAATGACATTTAAACGATGACACACAAGAATAAGTGTCATAAAATATTCAGATTTTACCAATGATGACATTTTTTCTATAACACAAGCGTTTGTGTGTCATAAATTTAGTGTGTGTCATTGTTCTTGTGTCATTAAAGGTATTTTTTCTACTAGTGTTAGTTAGGTTGTTGTTAGTCGGTTACATTGTTACCCTTGAATAGATTCCATCTCCTTAGCTATATAAAGGAGATCATTATGTACTCTGCTATTCTTATTATTGATATGAGATTCAGCTCTTGATTCTCTTTAGGAATCATGGTGCACGTACTACTCGAGACAGAACTTGTTCTTCAGTGTCAAAATTATATTCTTCGAAACTTAAAGTAGCTTGGTATAGGCTCTTATGTAACTTCTCCACTATTATATGGTCCTTCACTTGTGAATGACCTTGGAACTCTAACCAAAGTGTTAGCACGAGAAAATAGTAGACCGTTAACAGATTGTTGAATAAGAGCCATGGCTTTGGCATCTTTCTTTTCGGGTCAACAGGCGGGACCGAGATGTCGGAGTCGAAGGATGCCAACATTTGTCGACATGATCACAACACAATTCACACCAATACATGATCGAAACAACAACTTGAAAAAAACGAACTAACCAAAACTTGTAATCGAAACGTGAATCAAACAGAACTTTATAGATATAAACTTCCAGTACAAACTTGCATACAGACTGATTGCTTTGAACCGTATATATAGCAGCGAAGGGGTGCGAGTATCAGTTGTATCGTTTCAATGAAGAGATACGTCTCTTCTATCATAATCGCTGCAGTGGTTATTGTACGTACTCGCACCGGTTCACATGTTACGGCCCAAAAGCAAATTACATAATATTAACCCTACTGGACTACTAATTGTTTGACCCACTGGACATGGCCTACGGCCCAAGTTCTAAATAAAATATAAACAGTAAACAATTTGACCCATTAGACTAATAAATAAACAAATAAAAGGCTGCTGCGTTTTTTCTTCTTCTTCGAACTCGGTTGCGCTTGATTATCGGACTTCAAACAAGATGAATGGATGCTAGTTCAATGGTATTGGAACAACACACAGAGGTTTGGCCTTGGATATAGTGGTTCCATTTTTCTCAGTCATGTCCAAAACATCATATGGAACCTTAGTGTCAATTTTCCAGTCAAAATTATTGAGTAATGAGCCCAACATGATAGGGACCATACGTGTTGCAAGTGGTATGCCAGGGCATATTCTTCGTCCAGCACCAAACGGGATTAAATCGAAATCATGACCTCGGACATCAAGCCTGGACTCCAAAAATCGTTGTGGCTTGAACTCTAGTGAGTCATCCCATACGGTTGGGTCTCTTCCTATAGCCCATGCATTCACAAACACCAGTGTGCCCGCTGGTATAGTGTATCCACTGAGTTCTACCTGTGTCACAACTTTTCGTGGAAGAAGTAAGGGGGATGGCGGGTGCAGTCGTAAGACTTCTTTCACAATGCATGATAAGTAGGGTAGCCTCAATACATCATCCTCTTTTACGATACTACCTTTACCAATAACTTTTTCAAGCTCCTCTTTCGCTTTACTCATGATGTGTGGTTTGCGTAGTAGTTCTGTCATCGCCCATTCTATTGTAATCGAGGTTGTATCAGTGCCAGCAACAAACAAATCCTAGATCATCAAATGAAATTATATGTTAACAATGAAACAAGAGACAAAACAAGTCATATAGTTCATCAAATGAACAGTTTACTCACCAAAAACAAAGCCTTTATGTTTGTGTGATTGAACTCATTTGGGTTATCTTGCATCATTTTCAAACACACGTCCAATACATCACCTTGTTCGAATCTGCCCGTTCTCATTCTCTCTTCAATTAACTGATCAAATATCCCAAGAACCTTGGAAAAATGACGAGCCATTCCTCTCTTGATCCCTTGTGGATCAATCCTCTTCAACACTGGAAATACGTCAACAAGATTTGTCTTTGCAGAGTCCACCATAATGTTGGTAATCACCTCCCTAAACTCTTTACCTGAAGCTGAATCCTCATACGGGTCTGTTAAATCCTTGGAGAAAATAGTGTTGGATAAAAGATTCAACGAGGTTCTAAATGCAGCACGACCGATGTGCACATTTTCATTCGAAAGAGCAGCTTTCCGGCAGTATGCTATTAGCTCTTCAACTTTCTTGCTCCTCAAGTGCTGTTTGGCTTCAAGAGAGCTGTTGGAGAAGATATTGGAACTAACGATCCTTCTGAGGGTGCGCCACTCTGTGCACACATGGAGAAATGAGATGGAGTGTCGCTCGTGGTTATAGGCACGCACCGCGTCAGGGACATTACGTGTGGAGAAAGCAAGGTCTTGCTTTTTGAGTACTTCTTCCGCGGCAGTGGCTGAGGATATGACGAGCGTGGTGATCTGACCGAGTTGTAAAGACATTATCGGGCCATGAATTTTGGCTAGTTTCGCTAGCGACTGGTGCGGTAACGCTCCCAGCAAGTGGAGGTTTCCTATGATCGGCAACCGTGTTGGGCCTGGAGGTAAGTTCTTGGGTTTGCCTACCCCCAAAACCCAGATAAGTATGTAAGATAAGAGAAGAGGACTCACTATTATAAGAAAATCCATTATTAGATGGTGTGTGTGTGTGTTGTGCCAAAGGATGTTGCTGTATTTATACTTCTATTAATGAATATAATATATCAGCACCCATATTTTGTTAGACGTTGCTGCTGGACCTGCAGGCCTTGTTGAATTCTTAGTTTTGACTTTTGACATTTGTGTTTTTTTCATATTTATAATAAGGAATTTAATACTAAATGTCTATTTATACTTTCACATCACAAAATATTTATGTGTAAAATATATTTTTATATCAGAATATAATATATCATGTTGAATTCTTAGTTTTGAGTTTTGAGATTTGTGTTTTTTTCAGATTTGGTGAGCATCTCATATATAATAAGGAATTTAATACTAATTGTCTATTTATACTTTCACATCACAAAATATTTATGTGTAAAATATATTTTTATATCAGAATATAATATATCATGTTGAATTCTTAGTTTTGACTTTTGAGAATTGTGTTTTTTTTCAAATTTGGCGAGCATCTGGAATAACTAGCGAATTACAACTCTATTTACTTCCGGTTTATATATTTTTACTCTTTTTTATTGTTTGTATTAATATGTTCGTTTATATCAAAATTAATTTTTATGTTATTTTATCTGTGTGTGTATCTTCTGTTTTTCATTTGCTAATCTTTTATTATGATCTATGGTCAATAATATAGAGGATCAAACTATTGTTTCTATCAATCTAATTGCGTTTGTAGCTGAATATTGTGTTTGAGATGAACTTATGTGTAAGCATTAATAACTAAAGCTTACATAACTATAGATATATGTTAAAGCAAGAAATCTTGTTCTATTTTGGTGGGTTTTACCTGGAGTTGTTACTAACCAAATCTTGAATTTGTTTTTGGTATAATTTGTTGAATAGTTGGGTAAGAACTTGTGATGCATGGCACATAGAATAAAAAAATTAATACTAAATGTCTATTTATACTTTCACATCACAAAATATTTATGTGTAAAATATATTTTATATAAGAATATAATATATCAGGTTTTTTTAAAGTTTTTAATATTTTATTGAGTTAATTACTGTTTTCGTCCCTGTAGTTTGTCAAAAATCACTATTTCAGTCCATTAGTTTAAAAATTGAAATTTCAGTCAATGTGGTTTCACTTTCGTAACCATTTCAGTCCCTGTGGTTTCACTTTCGTAACCATTTCAATCTATTTATTCTGTAAGTACATGGACTGAAATTGTTATGAGGTGGACTGAAATGGTTACGAAAGTGAAACCACAGGGACTAAAATCGCAATTTTTAAACTAATTGACTGAAATAATGATTTTTGAAAACCACAGGGACAAAAACAGTAATTTTTTTCATAAAGAGAGGGACATATTAATCCGTTGTGACGTTTATGTTTAATATGGATGTTGTGAAGTAATTGTGACACCCGACTATGTTTAATACTAATGTGACATGTGTTTCAATGAATAAAAGTGTTATTTTGATTGATTTGGTGTTAATTAACGCCCTTTGTTGTTCTAACAAGTTTAAATTTAATATGTGGTTATGTTGGTAAATCTAATAAAAAACTTATCACGTAACGAATAAACTGCGAAACGAGGGTTGGTGACGACTCGGTCAATGTTAAAATCCTAAAATTTCCCCTATGATTGAAATAATATTTCAAAATATATAAACCGTCCGATACCGCGTGTATCTTATATAATTAAACGTTCTTATTAACCAAGACATATAATGTCACACCCCACCGAAGGCGAAGCCGGGGCGTGAGATGAATGGTTTGCACGCATCTGGTTTGCAAACATCTGGTTTGCAAACATCTGGTAATGAATTAAATATTTATAACGACGCCAAAGTATTTAGATTGTTACAAGCCATAGTAACGAGTCTACCAATCGTCACACCTTGCAGAAGACGGAACCATGGGGCACGAAACAAAAGGTTTCCAAGCATCCGGTTTGCAAACATCTAGTAACGAATCAAAATATTTATAAGAGTGAATTGCAAGTTTTGTCCTTTATTTGTATATCAAATTTCAGGCGGTATCCTTTATCTTTAAAATTGACGAGTTTTATACTTAATGTTCAAAATTTTACACGGTTTGTCCTTTGGCCCTAACCCAGTCAATTTTAACTGTTAAGTGGAGGGCAAATTGGTCTTTTTTACCTTTTTATTTAAAAATAAATAAATAAAAAACATATCTCTCTCATCCCCCCTCTTTCTTGTATGCTTTGACTGCAAAACATACTGCCTCTTATACTCCCTTCTTGTAATTAGCTGGTACGCGAGACCCAGAACCAACAAGCTCAGTATTATTAAAAGCCTATTTCATCAAACACTTATACCAGGATCATTTACAGCCTTCGAACAAGGAGCAGTAACTCTCCAACAAATCTAAACATAGATTCTCAAAATCCTCATTCATTTAAAACCCTTTCATATCTTTTTCATCCATTAAACATTTAGTATATTGCATAAACATAAATATTATATTGTTCTTTAAATTTTTCAGCAAAATATTTGAACAAAACTTCATCCAGATCACTACCTAATGAGATAATATTTTCAAGTGCCCGCCTTCAAAAGCCGTAACAGTAACCTGAGTGTCACAAGACAAAAGCCGCAAGAGCCATTTTATTTTCCGGCGGTCATCTACCAAAATAGTGTCGACTGGTGTTGTTGTAGTCACCGTTGACCATGGTGAGCTCCACAGCAGTGATAACGGGCGGCAGGTCTTGTTGGGTCATGAAAATCAAGATCTACAACTTAACTCGTCAGATTTGATAGTGGTCAACACCCATCTCAGTCAACAAGAACATATCCGAGATGTGGGGGTGGTAAATTATTAAAATAATTTTCTAAAATAAGTTAAAAGTCCGATTTTCCTTCCACTTAAGAGTTAAATTTGACTGAGTTAGGGTTAAAGGACTAACCGTGTAAGATTTTGAAACATTAAGTATAAAACTCGCCAATTTTAAAGATAAAGGACACCAGATGAAATTTGGTATAAAGATAAAGGACAAAAGTCGTAATTCACTCTGTTTATAATGCTCCCAAAGTATTTAGATTGTTACAAACCATAGTAACGAGTTGGGTCTATGTAGGATCGTTGTTGGACCCAAACGAGTCAATCAGAAGAGCTTTAAATCCGATTCAAAGGCGGAATCAGTGAAACGGACGTGAAAACAGCTTGATACTCTTAAATCTGTCACTTTGATTGATTATAACACCAATTACAACCTGAACAGATTTCGGTAGCACTTCGTTACAAATCCTGAAGTGTTACTAAATGAAATGACAAGTGCCCTATATATAGTGGTGGAGGTTTCTCTTGAAACTGACCATGACAAGTTCAAACGAAACCTGTCTGATCTGGTTTCCTTTGAACATGTCACATGTCACTTTCAAAGGGAACCTCATGTAAACCCACTAAACTTTGTTTCTTGCACCTCGGACACCGAAAATCCTATCCTATACTATTACATGATACAAGACGAAGTCAATAGACGTAGTGCACTAACAGACTCCCCTCGGATATTGACGAAGTCTTCAGTGTCTAGTCTTCAGTATGACACATCTTCGGTCTTGATCATTCTGCCTTCTTATCCAAATTGTAACATTATAAGCATCCATCAATCCTTCTCTCCTATCAGCTTCAGGCTCCCCCTTTCGTCAAGCTTCCGTGCTTTGGGATCTACACCTAGCTTTCCATCTACAAGCTCTCTCTTGCTTCAAGCTTGTCTTCAGACTCCCCCTTAGACTCTGCTTTTGGGATCATAATCTGGACTATCTGCAAACACTCAAACATCTATAAGTAACAATATTTAGAACATCCAGGAATCGTAACCTGGAAATTTTAAACTCTTTAACTACTCCCCCTATCAACAAACTAAATGATTTAGCAACAATAAAGAATCCAACTCCCTCACAGTTAATCATCCAAGTCCAAATTAATGACCTTGAAGATATCACAAACTGTTTTTGAATTTTGATTTTAATTCAAGTTTCAAATTAATGAACTTGTTTATTTTCAGAAACACAATCAGCATACTTAGATTTTGAAACTCAACACTCAGACATCGGTTGTCGAAAATAAAGCAGAATCAAAAATCTTTTTGTTTTTTCTGAAAATATAAAGCAGTAAAGAAATATGTACAAACATATTTACAGACAATATTTTTGTTTTGAGTATGCATCAGAGGATCATATCAGTTTATGACAAGTCACAAGTACCGTTGAGCTTAATTTCACTTCAAGAATTAAACAATTCACTTAGATTGTCGATATACTGATCCACTTAAATTTTCACACAAACTTCAACTAATTCAGGATACGAATTAGGTGTTTTAAGAACTTAAACTCATTCATGTGTCCCCCCTCTTGAATATACTCCCGTATCCAGATCCCGATATTCAGTCTTACAGGTAATTATAACACATATGATATCTGTAAGGGGTTAATAAATTATGAAGAATCATGAGAGCTCAGGTCAGAACTACCGTTCAGCAGAGAGATCATGACTCAACTTGTGGGTGTGTCCCCTTTAGAGGATCTTTTTTACAACAGCATTGCTAAGCAATTTTATTGTCTTATCATATATGCTGAGGGTGATGCTATGTTTCAAGCATTGCAGAAAGTATTATTCGGGGACTAGGTCAGAATTACCGTTCAGCAGAAGTACCGGAATAATACCCCAGATATCACTGAGTATAAAGACCTAGTATATCAGAAAAAGGAATCTTTCAAACGAGATTTCAGGGGTTACCTATATTTCCAAGTAGTGTTCCCCACGAAATAAGCAAGTTTGAATTTATGTTTATATCCCGAAAAAGTTTACTAAATGTAAAAAAATCTACCGACACATCCACGGTGAGATCGTTTAACACATTTAAACATTCCATTTCTTTAGCGTACTGTAACTGTCTACTGATGTACTATCATTTCCTCTTATTACGCAAAACTCAATTTTTTTAAATTTTATCATGTTTTTGGCTTTTTCAAATTTTCAAATGTTTTTGGATTTTCTGACAATTTTTCTCCCCCTAAAATGCAAAATCATTAAAAATTTGACAACACAATACTGATAGCTTTGTCTCGCCATCCATTTTCTGCATCTCATGCTCTGTTTTGCAGAAAATATAACACTTTAAGCAGAAAATATAACGTACCCCCATGATTTACAACCCATTGATCTTAACAGTTTGAAAACCGATTTTCAATCTGATGAAAGTAATCATGTTTGTTCAGCCGTGAGGGTTTCGGCGTATTCAATCAACATACATTCAAACAAAATTAAAAACAAACATATTTTTGGTTTTAAATTTTTCAATTTTTTTTAGGATTTTGAAAATATTGTTTATTTATGTACAAAACATCACTCAAACTAAACTCCCTGTTCAACCAAACCAGGGTCCTGCAACCTCTTCCTGTGCCAGGTTGCTCCAACTACAATTCTCACAGTCTTCAGCTTCGTTGAGCACCTGCACATTCAAACTTTATCAATCATTTGAACAATTTAGCCCAGGTCTATTGGACCTTAGGCATTTCAACACAATAATGTTCATTTAATTTCGGAAACTCTTTGTCATTTAAAATGTTTTCAATTTTGACTTCAACTTTTTCATCTTTTACCATCGTTACTTGTTTCTTAGCACTCCACATTTGACCTTTCGGAGTACCTCTTGTGTAAAAATTTATCTCTTTTTGAACCTTTTGATTTTGAATAACATTTTTAGGTTTCCAAAACTCTTGAGGTTTTCTCATATCAACAGATGTTCTCCAACTTTGTGTTGTTCTCAATCTGGGTGTGTGAGAATTCCAGGTCTGTCTTGAATCGAACCTGTTCGGGTTTGATTTCCAATTTTGATTTGAAGCAAACTTGTTTGTATTATACCTCCAAGTTTGTTTCGAATCAAATCTGGTTGACCTAGATTTCACATCCTCGGATTTCTGTTTTTCAACATCAACAGGCTTTGGATTTGGACATTTTCGTGCAATATGTCCAATTTGATCACATTTAAAACACACTTTCTTTGAAACATCCTTGGCCTGTTGTTGTTTCTTTTTCATAGCATCAAACTCCTCATTAGACTGTTGTCCAATTTTGAGTTTTTCCTCTTCTTTCAAGCTTTTCCCTTGAACAAAATTCATCTTTTGTTGCAAATTTGGTTTTTTACTTTGATTCCAATTCCGTTTCTTTTTATAACCCAAACCAGCCTTCATGTTTTTCTTCTTAAAACCAGGTTTGTTATAAAAAGATTTATGACCTTTACCAGCAAACTTTGGAATCTCAGACTTCTCAATCTCAACCATTTTGAAAACTTTATCGACCTTCTCTGAAATAACATTCTGAATCGGGAATACAACATCTAAGAATAATTTGTCCGATCCAATCATGGTATAAACCAATCCTTTTGAATCATCATTCAAATTTTTCTCGGATTTTGTGTTTTTCAGATAACCATCATAAAGATTTCCTTCATCTTCATCCTGTGATTCAGACTTACCTTTTGTAGACTCATCTTTCAAAACGCTTTCAACAACCTTACTTACCACCTCTGAATCATTAGCATCATCAGATTTGGAGTAAGTCACATCGATACTATCAGGTAACTGATCAGCTATGTTCAAACCCTTTGCCACCTTTTCCTCATCATAAAAAGTATAATTGTTTCTCAATGGTGGTGGTACCTGATGAAATTCTGAACCAATACCCTTTTTGCAATTTTCAGTATCTTTGTCATCTGGTGTGATGTTGAAAATGAGTTCAAGAATGTACGAAGAGTTATGATAACTTTGAAGTTTTGTAACAACCTTTTCTTTTTCAGCCAAGACTTGTTTAAGATTAGCAATTTCATCAACACATTTGTTTAATTCAGTTTGCTTTTCTTTAAACTTTCTTTCATACATTTCTTTAGTGACTAAAGTTTCTGACAATCTTTGATCAAAACTTTTGACTTGGCTCTTCAAAGTATCATAAGCTTCTTGTACTCTCTGACTCGACCACTTTAAAGAATCATACTGTTTTTGTAAATCTTGAAATTTAGATTCTTTTTCAACACAATCGACACATTTTGCTGAACACATTTGTCTATATACATCATTATCCTTTTCAAGACCTTGACATTTCTGTGTCAAATTTTCAATTTTTAATTTCAAAATTTCTTCTTTTTCAATCATTTCTTTACATGTTGTTGTGAAAACATTTTCAAGTTTAACTATGTCATTGTCTTTTGTTTTTATGATGTCATCTTTTTCAGTACAGGCTTTGCACATTTCTATGCAATTCCTGCACTTGTTTTCTTTTTCATCAACGAATTCAACATTCAATAGATCAGAAGATTTTCTAACCTCAGTCTCATTCAGCACCGGTTCTTCTGACTCAACTTTCTGAACTTCCTCTACCTTCTGTTCTTTTATCTTCTGTTCTTTTTCAGCTTTCTGATCTTCTTCAACAGCAATCTTCACAACATTCTTTACTTCTTCAATCATCTTCTTCAATTCTTCTTCTTTTCTCTTTTTCATCTCTACCACCTTCGGTAGACTTGCTTCACAAACTTCTCTAATCTTCTTCTCCAAATCAGGCAAATATGTTTTATCAGATAACCTTCGTGTGTTGAAAGTAGCCTGCCTTGGAACCAAATTTGTTACAGCTTCGAAATCCACTTTTGATGGGTCAACAACTGGATTACCCCGTGGATCCATGTAACATTCCAACTCTTCATTCCATCTTTTTGCTCTCTGGGCTTCTTTGAATGGTTCATTTAATTTTCCGATTTCCCATCTTGCATAATCTGCTTTCCAATATCTATCAGGATCAGCATCAGCCACAAATGCATATCCAGCTGCATCTTCTTCAGGGCAAACCTGACTCCAGTCGTAACCTTCATCATCATATATAACTGCAAGAGCCCTTGATTTTTCTTCAGACTGTTTCAATCTTGGAGGCTCAGACTTGTTCTGATGGTAAATCGTTTTCTTGTAATAATCTTCATTGAACAGGTTTTCAGAATCATCATTAGCATACGCATTTCTGCACTCGCGCTTAAAGTGACCTTTTTGTTTACATTTGAAACATGTCACTTTAGATTTGTCAAATCCCAATTTGGTAGATGATCCACCAATTGACTTTCTCCCCGTGATCTCCATGAACCGCTGTGCCCGACGAACCGCACTGGCCATGCACCATCTTATATCCATTAGTTCCATCTCCTCGGGGTCTAATTGATCATAATCTTCTTTTGTCAAATTGGTATTGCCAATCTTCCCTGCAACGAGGCTTTCATACGATTCAAGTACAGATGCCAAGAAAACCATCTGTTGTTTTGCCGACTCTTCGCTAAAATTCTGCCCATTCTTCAGATCCACTGCGATATTACACTGAAACAAATTCTTGGATGCAGATTGACTTGAAGTGTTTGAAGAAGATCCACTGTGAAAACCACTTTGAAGACTTTCATTGTTCACTGAATTTGAACTTTCTGCAGAAAATGCTGTTCTTGGAGACCCAGCCTGCGGTACATTTCCTCTGTAGTAAAGCTCTACATTCTGCTGATAAGCTGGATTGTTGACTTTAGATCTTTTTATCTCCAACTCATGACTTTCAAGCCTTTCAATCAGCAAATCCACTTTTAAATCTTCAGGCTTGATTGTATTTTTCAACATTAGAGCGAAATATTGCCACTCTTGATCATTTGGCAATGAATCAAACAATTTATCCACCAAATCCTCTTCAGAATATGTGATTTCATGTCTGGCTAACTCCATTTTCAGATGCCCAAATCTTTCAATCATTCTACAAACAGATTCATTTTTCATACAACTAAATTAATCAAACTCTTTACGCAACAATTTCTTTTTGTTTTTGACAATTTCATTACTTCCTACACACTTTCTCCCTAACGCTTCCCACAAACACTTTGAAGTTTTCTCTTGTTCAAGTAACGAGATAATATCCTCTCTCACTGACTGTTTGATTAATGTGATCATCTTATATTCAGCCACAACATTTTTTACATCTATGTCTGAGAAATCTTTTGGATCTATTAACTCTCCTCCCTCTTTTACTGGTTCAGTGTATCCATCTGTCATTTTTAACCAGCTTTCAGGAGCGAAAGCTTTTACCCAACCCTCAAATCAGTTTTTCCACCAGTGATAATCTTCCACTTTCATTAGCTTTGGTGGCTTTTGTTGGCTTCCGTACATGTTCTCAAACTTCAAATTCTCCGAAATCTCTCTTGAATATTCTTTCATCTCAGATCTTCTATCTAACGATTCGGAAGTAAACGCGTTGTAGAATGTGTTGTAGAACTCTTCACCGTTGCTTGACATCTTCAATCACCTGAACAATCAAACAAACTCAATCAGTTTAAACTATATCCAATAATCTGAAATACACTGACACTTGGTTGTCGTGAAATGATCTCGACTCAGAATTTTCACTTTCAAGCAAACTGAGATTTTAAGCAAAAACACTCCAATCCTGATTCAAGCTAAAGCACTGATTCAAGCTAAACCTGATTCAAGCTAAACCTGATTCAAACTAAACCTGATTCAAACTAAACCTGATTCAAGCTAAACCTGATGTTCAAAAGAAACCTGATGGAATTTTCAAGAGAAACCTGATGTTCAAAAGAAACCTGATGGAATTTTCAATAGAAACCTGATGTTCAAAAGAAACCTGATTAACCTTCAATAGAAACCTGATAATTTCAAACGAAACCTGTCAGTGTCAAACGAAACTTGTAGTGTTCGTTCAATAGAAACCTAGTTTTTGTCCAATTTTGTCCATTTTTAGTCCGTATTTTAACATGAAACTTTCAAGGGTTTGTCTATGTCCAATTCCGAGTGCACTGTGAAAATTTGAACCAATTTGGACCGTGAAATCTCGTTCAATTGAAGAAAGAAGGTGTAGAAGTCAGAAAATAGATGATATCAAGCTAAACTCTTCTTCCTGAGCTCTTATACCACTTGTAGGATCGTTGTTGGACCCAAACGAGTCAATCAGAAGAGCTTTAAATCTGATTCAAAGGCAGAATCAGTGAAACGGACGTGAAAACAGCTTGATACTCTTAAATCTGTCACTTTGATTGATTATAACACCAATTACAACCTGAACAGATTTCGGTAGCACTTCGTTACAAATCCTGAAGTGTTACTAAATGAAATGACAAGTGCCCTATATATAGTGGTGGAGGTTTCTCTTGAAACTGACCATGACAAGTTCAAACGAAACCTGTCTGATCTGGTTTCCTTTGAACATGTCACATGTCACTTTCAAAGGGAACCTCATGTAAACCCACTAAACTTTGTTTCTTGCACCTCGGACACCGAAAATCCTATCCTATACTATTACATGATACAAGACGAAGTCAATATACGTAGTGCACTAACAGTCTACTTAAACCAAATAAAGATAAACTGTTCAAACATTATCCAACACAAATGAAAATTCGTTTGTCGGCCCCAAGCTCTGATACCACTTTGTTGTATGTTGAATACATGTGCAACGAAATTAGTTTGAATGTGAGGGTTCATCGTATTTGTGATATGTGTGTGTGCAGTGAACATTGATTTGTAGGCAAGAAGGGAGAGGACAATTTCGGTTATGAAATGTCTTGGTGCCGGACATAACTGTCGGCAAACTATATATATAATGGTGGTTGGTAACGGTTGGTTTTGGAGGGAATGATAACCGTTTGAAGCGGTGCCAACCGGAAAAACCAACATAACCGTTTACATAATACATCGTCACATATACATAAGATTATATCATCCGAATATTAATTACATACATCACATAATTAAGTTTATATTTACTAATAAACATGGGTAGACCTATGATTTTTTTTCCTTCAGAGTCAACTTCTTCGGTATCCGGACGTTTGTTAGCTTTACATCAGAGTTTTTGAGTTGGATCATGTTATATAATAAACTACAATGCCATTTAATATATGGGAAGTAAAAACCATACAAAATTTAGCTATTTTTTAGAATTACTGTTTGTAAACAAGAATCAAATTCATGACCTGCACATTTAAAATCATATGAAATTAAATATAGATAGATAATAATTTAGATGACAGCAAAGAGAAAAAGGTTAATCCCTAACAAAGGTTTTGAAACCTATTCAGTTGTTTCAATAGAGATGCAGGTAGAAACTTCAAACATCTATCATTGTTTATTTCAATCATACAACAAACTTATAGGGTCATAGTTCACATATAACATGGAATAACAACAATCATCTATCATTATTTATTTCAATCACACAACAACTTTAGAGGGTCATCATTAAAATTCTCGAGGCCATTAAAAACAGTGATACATGTTACATATAAAATGGAATAACTACGGGGTTGCTTAAACCCTAAACTATAAAAAATTGTGTATTGCTACCATTGCTAATTTCTAGAGCATATATTAGATTGTCAATGATAATGATTATACACACATGTTCATAAAAGTTTTAATACAGTCTGAAGTGTGACTTGTTCTTTTCATTAATTAACGACTCCTAAGGATGAAAACAACGGCAAATGTGATGAATATCTGGCCTAAACTACCAGAAAAACACAAATCTACACAAAATCTTTAATTGGTTACAGGAAAAATGTCACACCCCCAAAATCCACATGCGGAATACCACCGCTTGGAGGCGTGACTGACCAGGATCTTAGCCACTAATTATTTTGAACCGATTAGTTATTATTACAAATAATGGTGTAATTAGCGGCCAATTTAAATTTTTCAAAACATGGTTAAGGTTTTGCAGCGGAAGGGAAAGATATTCATATCGTAATTCAAAACCACAAGTTTACTAATTATGAAATTACAAACCACGCACTCCAGCCGATTGCAATGTCCGTCCTAAGCTGTATCGAACAACCTGCAAAGCATGCAGTAGGGTATCAACATAAAGTTGGCGAGTTCACGAGTTGTCCAGTTTTAGTTTTTGAAAACGTAAGTTGTTTAGGTAAAGCATTTATAATCACGTCATGGGGAGCTACCCCATATGAAAGCTACTAAACTTGAATTACCGAAACTGTTGACGAGAAGATTTGGTGCCCCAGGTCAATGTCTATCGTCATTGACCGAGATGCAAGGTCTATAGTTCACGCCCGATCTCCCCCGGTCACGGTGTGAGGTTGTCAAACCTAATAGCGCTATCAACTAATAACCCGTTCGCCCCCGGCGATTAATCGGTACTATAAGCAGGGACTTAATGTGATAGAGATTCGTTTAGTGTTGCTAGTTGTGATTTATAAATAATACCCAAACGTATCTCCCCCGGATGTAGTAGTACAAGAGTACCATTTGCATATTCCCCCGGAAATTATCAGTTTGAAAACATTCTTTAGTTTGTTCGTGTCCCTCCCTGGGACGCATGCTTTTAGTGTGTGAACTCACCTTGGTTTGCTCGGCAGATAATTTACTTGTGTTAGGTCGGTCAACCATACCCTATTATGGTTATACATATTTGTTAGGTTCGTGTGTAAGTAACATCGCGTATAATTTACACGTATCTAACACGTAGTACGTAATTTCACATTTCGTATAATACACACATTTTGCATAATGCGCAGTAACACGTATCATACCAGCATGCATGTTATTGGGCCTATTCTAGCGTATGAACAATTAATCAACATTAGTTAGACATCAACAGTCAAACAACAACACTAGTACATAGTCCAAAACATCAGTTTGTGCGGCCCAACAACTAAGCAGAGTAGTCCAGTCGAAACTGGATAGTCTCGACTCGAGACTATGAGGTCTCGAGTCGCAACCGCTGGACTCTAAGTCGAAATCAGCAGGTCTGGAGTTGTGAACATTTGAGTCGCAACCGTAGAGGTCTCGAGTCGCAACTGATGCAGGTTCTGGTCTCGAGTCGCAACCGGACTCGCAAACACGGTCTCGGTTCATGCTGTTTTGGTCTCGAGTCGCAACCGGACTCGTAACTGTGGTTTCGAGTCATAAGGTTTGTGTGCCGATCACGTGTGGTTTCGAGTCGCAACCAGGTGTTTGCGACTCGCAACCGATGTCGCAACCGAGGGATTTCGACTCATCATGTGGCGGTCTCGAGTCGCAACTGGAGGTTTCGGCTGGACAACTGCTGATTCGGTACAGTGTACTATCCAATAACATTCTGATTTCATGCACCATTATGTACTATCCTCATAAACACGTTTATTTGTCTAACCCTAACCAAAAACGGATCAAACACATGAATTTCAAATATTTCATTATCATTCAAACTGTTCTTTATTGGGGTTTTCACCTTCAACAAACGGATTCATTTAGACAAGACAAAAACACAACATCATGCAGATTCCTAGGATCAAATCAGTTAATCATTATCAAAATGAATTCCTGAACATTCCATCATCTAGAATTATCAATGCCTTGTCATTACCTACTGTTTCACCAATAATGTCTTGCATCAAACTCCATACTAAATTAATAAATATTCATTTAGATCAACCCAATAGCTGGTTTACAAGGATAACATTAAACACATGGAGATTTACACTTTTATTTCACAATCCATTTCTCACATCATACACTACCTCAACCACCACAAATAAACAGTTTATAAATCATCCTCCAAATCCATCAACTATACATACACTAGTGTATCTAAACTAACAGGTTATCATCAGTTATGTGCACCTTAATATTTATACCAAATTAAAACAAACAGACACACATTGATTTTTAAATAAACATATAGCACTAGAAGGTGAGATTATAAACAAGCAACTTGTCATGATATACACTAGCACAACAATCATCATTTCAGATTCAAACACTCAAAAATTATCTCAATATCCATACTAACCGGAGGGTGGGGAGAGCTTACTGCCACCATCTCGTTCGCTGACGTCATCCACTGGAAACAACGCTCAGCTGCTGGGCTCTCACAATCACTGCTCCTATCGCCGGCGTCGGTCCGCCGGAGAGTCACCACCACCGTCATCCTCATCGTCTCGTCATTCCGAAGCTCCGCCAGACGCTCAATCTGTAGCCGCTGCTATTGAGTTTGGTCAGAAACGTCGCTGGTGACGCCAGCTTCTCCTTCTCTCTCATTCTGAGTAATTGCTATCGTACACCACCACCGGTTGGTGGTGGTCGGCTGGTAAACCGAGAGGAGACAGGGAGGGATAAAGACCGAGAAGGTAGGGGGTATCGGCGATGCAGGGGAGTGGCGTGGCCGTCGGCTCGCAGGTTAACCGGCACCGATCACCGTCGGCTCAAGGCTTTATGAAAGGGGGAGTAGCAGGTGGGAGGGTGTTTGGATTTTTGGTGGTTTTCATGTGTGTGTGCGGATGAGATGATGCAAGGGAGATACAAGAGGGAGGAGTGGCGTGGAGGTGTGGATGCCGGAGAGGTCACCGGAGAACGGCTCTGGTCGCCGGACTCCTCTGATTGCACAAGAGGGGAAGAAGATGATTAGGGTTTCTTTTTAAGGTTTTAGAGAAGTGATGGGGGGGGGGGGTTAGGATAAATATATAGGGTAGGGTTTAGGTTAGTTGGCTTGGGCCTAGCCCAAGTGCGTGACCCGTTAAGAAAATAGAAGTCTTGCTCAAACAGACAAGCCCGGTTGTAATAATAATATATCAGTAATCTCAATTAATATTCTAGTAAACAATATAACTAATAATAATAGTAATAATAATAATAATAATAGTGATATTAACAAATACGCGTGTTACTAAAATGCCCTTCTCTCGACAACTAGAGTACGGGTCGTCACATTCTCCCCATGTTACTGGAATTTCGTCCTCGAAATTTAGGCAAAGGTCACATGATGCGCTCTATATGTATACATAGATTCCATTACTATACATAGATACAAGCAATCTCATGAAAAGTCCACAAAACGAACATGTAAGCCACATAACACATACAATCACATAGCACGAAAATCACGTAGCACAAGATCCACAGAGTTTATACGCATTTCACTTAGTATGGAATTTCACAAAATTAATTATAGCATCCAAGAAATGTACAGGAAAACCCGAAGTGTCACATTATCCCCAAGTTGAAGAAATTTCGTCCCGAAATTTTAGCGCGCAGCCACTGACAAGTTAGTGTTAAAATGTTGGCGTGGGGCGTCACATCATCTCCTTGTTGGCTTGAAATTTCTTCTAGAAATTTCAGTTCTAGCTTCAGTGCTGGAAGTAATGTTTGCAGACAACTGGGGATACATGCGCATCATCTGGTTTTCCCGTTCCCAGGTAAACTTTGGGCCACGACGCGAGTTCCAACGAACTCGATATGTTGGCATTATACCATGCTTGAGGGTTTTGATTTCTTGATTCCCTTATCTCAACCGGTTCCTCAATGAAACATAGTTGGTTGTTGATCATGAGTTCCTAAAAGAACAACGAATGTTTCATTTGACAGACACTTCTTCAGATTAGGCACGAGAAAGACGTTGTGTACCGCATTCAGCTCTTCAGGCAGGTTTAGTCAGTAAGCTACCTTACCGGTCCTTTCGGTAACTTCGAATGGTCCAACGTATCGCGGATTAAGATTGCCCTGTTTGCCAAAACGTACCACACCCTTCCAGGATGAAACTTTAAGTAGAACCCAGTCTCCGACTAGGAATTATGCGTAGCTTTTATGACGGTCACGAGTTGCCGCCATGCGTTGTCTGATCTGGGCAATCTTATCCGTTGTGTCAAGTACAAGTCTTGGGCCGGTAATTTGGCTTCCGCCAACTTCCGTCCAACACAGAGGTGTCAGGCATTTTCGTCCGTGCAATGACCCAAATGGTGTTGTCTGAATGCTAGTGTGGTAGCTGTTGTTGGAAGAGAATTCTTCAAAAGGAAGTGTCACTCGTATCCAAGGTCGATAACACATATTCTTAGCATACCATCAGTTTGCGGGCGATAAACGGTGCTCATGCCTAACGGTGAGCCAAAGGTCTTTGTGCACAGCCTTGCGAAGAATCGGGTGCAAAACGTGGGTTACGATCAGGTAAAAGAGAAGTTGGCATCTCGTGCCTAGTATCTACTTCTATCAAGTAGATGGTTGCCAGTTCGGAGACTTATCGGTTTCTTTGGTCGCGTGCCGTTACTAGCAGACATTTCATCAATGCCTTGGACAGGATAGAGTAAGATATTAGCACCTCGTAGATTATCTTCCAGTTGCTGGAGTTGCAGATCGTTTGAGGATCTCTCGAATGCTAGGTGATGCCCCTTCTGAGTTCAAATCGTGAGAGGTTGCGTATAAGGTTGAAAAATGTGGGCTTTGTGGCGTTAAAAGTTGTGTACTGAAAACTTAGCGCAAGGCATTTTTTGCGTCGTAGAAGTTCCAAGGTAAAGCGTAGGAGTCGTTTGGATTCCCCACTGACTTTCAAAATAGGTTCGGGCGTCGCCGAAAGAAACAAGTGTCGAATATTTACAGGATGGAATAAATTCGAGTGTCGTGACTGGGTGTTGATCGTATCGAGTTCGAAGGACAGTGCTTGCGATACCCGTTACCCCCGGGGTATCCTTGGCTCGTTGCCCCCAACGAGTAACATTCGTAGGAAGTATTTCGTCCAAACGGAGATTTGTGCAGAATAGAGTAGGATAAGAATCAGGGAATTCATAACACGAGTAGCGAGGTAATGTTTGAAGGGTAGTCAACGTTGGTGCGTCCAATTTGAGACAAAACATAAAAGGCTTGGTGGTCGGCAATAAGGATTTATCTGGCGTCGATGAAGTAGCTGGTCGTACATAAGCTGCAGGCAATTAGGATAAAGAACATCGTTTTGTCGATAAGAGGTGTTACGTCAGTATGAATGGCACGACAAGAACCAATGATAGAGAAGGACGGTCGTCATATGGATCGGGGGGGGGGGGTTTAGGTTCACTAAAACGTCTAACAAGATGTTCTGAGCTGAGCCTTATGCGAAAAACGAGTTTGTGATCTCCCAAACCGGTAAGTAACCAAATTGAATAGACTACCGAAGTCGTGAGGACGAGTCCGAAGTAGTGCTTGTGTCGTCGAAAGGCTTCCATGTAAGGTAATAAAAACATGTCTGAAAGGATACGTTTGGATCACACGTCACCATTTTTAAGATTCAAGAAGTTTATTGACTAGTAGTCGAGCTTGCTGAATTTCCCCAAACTAGAGGGAAATCTGGTCAAGGTCTCAGTATGAGGGGGGGGGGGGTTTCGATGTGAAACTGTGAAAACAGGTTTTCAGGAAAGTACGATTGGAGTAGCACATTATTGAATTTCAAGGGATAAAAAGTTTGTTGACTAAAGGTCGAGTTTGTTGAATTCACCAAACTGAAGAGAGTTCTGGTCATAGTTTCTATACGAAGAAACGTGGTTGTCGTGATAAAGAAATGATAGTAGCGGGGATACCGTCTTGAGCAAGTAGCGCGAATTCGTACAAAAGCTAGCGAAAGGATCCACGGGAATCAGAAAAGTTGTCAAAGAATATCGGTTCTGGCGAATTCGTCTTGCCACGCTTCCAAATACGCCGGTTCGTAAGAAAGATATCACTTTGTTGGGTCTTGGGGCGTGTTGAGGTATATGGTTGAACTTGAATAAGAATTTACCATGTAACGAGGAATTAGGGGAAATAACTTCGTGGTCGATGGAAATGTGGTACGATTGCTAGTACTGCAACGAGAAGCATTCACCGCGCATGCTTTTCGTGTTTCAAGACGTGCAAACAGAGAACCCGAAAGGTGTAGACTTACTAGAATGCTTCAAGAATCTAGGTGATCAGTCGTATGAGGGAACAAGTCTCACTACTTAAGTTGGGAAAAGAAATGCGCAAGTAAAAAGGATGCGAATAACGTCGTCGTTCCTTCTAATATCCCATGATATAGGGGTGGCTCCCCTTCGTCGATTCGTTCTCGTAACTTCTCTATGTGCTTCGTAGTAGACCTTTTCTGGGCAGGTCTATCGAGTGGACGTCCCTTGCGTCGATTTGCAGTCCAAGGATGATATCAGGAAATACGTGGACGAGGACTTGGAATAACTAGTTCCTTGCCCTTAGTGTATCGTGGTTTCGAATTAGGTTTAGGAGAATTCACTCCTGCTTAGCACATATCAAGTTTGCGTAGTTTTCGTATAATTCACAGTGTCAAGTACTAAATATGCAACTACATATTTACGCCCATATGCTAAAATATATATACACATTTACACACATGAGTTATGCACAAGTAAAGCCAATAATTTATAATTACTAGGTGAGTATCTGAGTCTGACGAACCTTGCAATCCGGAGTGTGGTGTCGTGGTGGTTTTCGTCAAGGAACGGTTATAGTCTGGTTTTCATATAAAAATATTTTACGTCTTAAAAATATTTTATATCTTAAACCTAGTTCACTATAACCAATGGCTCTGATACCAATCTGTCACACCCCCAAAATCCACATGCGGAATACCACCGCTTGGAGGCGTGACTGACCAGGATCTTAGCCACTAATTATTTTGAACCGATTAGTTATTATTACAAATAATGGTGTAATTAGCGGCCAATTTAAATTTTTCAAAACATGGTTAAGGTTTTGCAGCGGAAGGGAAAGATATTCATATCGTAATTCAAAACCACAAGTTTACTAATTATGAAATTACAAACCACGCACTCCAGCCGATTGCAATGTCCGTCCTAAGCTGTATCGAACAACCTGCAAAGCATGCAGTAGGGTATCAACATAAAGTTGGCGAGTTCACGAGTTGTCCAGTTTTAGTTTTTGAAAACGTAAGTTGTTTAGGTAAAGCATTTATAATCACGTCATGGGGAGCTACCCCATATGAAAGCTACTAAACTTGAATTACCGAAACTGTTGACGAGAAGATTTGGTGCCCCAGGTCAATGTCTATCGTCATTGACCGAGATGCAAGGTCTATAGTTCACGCCCGATCTCCCCCGGTCACGGTGTGAGGTTGTCAAACCTAATAGCGCTATCAACTAATAACCCGTTCGCCCCCGGCGATTAATCGGTACTATAAGCAGGGACTTAATGTGATAGAGATTCGTTTAGTGTTGCTAGTTGTGATTTATAAATAATACCCAAACGTATCTCCCCCGGATGTAGTAGTACAAGAGTACCATTTGCATATTCCCCCGGAAATTATCAGTTTGAAAACATTCTTTAGTTTGTTCGTGTCCCTCCCTGGGACGCATGCTTTTAGTGTGTGAACTCACCTTGGTTTGCTCGGCAGATAATTTACTTGTGTTAGGTCGGTCAACCATACCCTATTATGGTTATACATATTTGTTAGGTTCGTGTGTAAGTAACATCGCGTATAATTTACACGTATCTAACACGTAGTACGTAATTTCACATTTCGTATAATACACACATTTTGCATAATGCGCAGTAACACGTATCATACCAGCATGCATGTTATTGGGCCTATTCTAGCGTATGAACAATTAATCAACATTAGTTAGACATCAACAGTCAAACAACAACACTAGTACATAGTCCAAAACATCAGTTTGTGCGGCCCAACAACTAAGCAGAGTAGTCCAGTCGAAACTGGATAGTCTCGACTCGAGACTATGAGGTCTCGAGTCGCAACCGCTGGACTCTAAGTCGAAATCAGCAGGTCTGGAGTTGTGAACATTTGAGTCGCAACCGTAGAGGTCTCGAGTCGCAACTGATGCAGGTTCTGGTCTCGAGTCGCAACCGGACTCGCAAACACGGTCTCGGTTCATGCTGTTTTGGTCTCGAGTCGCAACCGGACTCGTAACTGTGGTTTCGAGTCATAAGGTTTGTGTGCCGATCACGTGTGGTTTCGAGTCGCAACCAGGTGTTTGCGACTCGCAACCGATGTCGCAACCGAGGGATTTCGACTCATCATGTGGCGGTCTCGAGTCGCAACTGGAGGTTTCGGCTGGACAACTGCTGATTCGGTACAGTGTACTATCCAATAACATTCTGATTTCATGCACCATTATGTACTATCCTCATAAACACGTTTATTTGTCTAACCCTAACCAAAAACGGATCAAACACATGAATTTCAAATATTTCATTATCATTCAAACTGTTCTTTATTGGGGTTTTCACCTTCAACAAACGGATTCATTTAGACAAGACAAAAACACAACATCATGCAGATTCCTAGGATCAAATCAGTTAATCATTATCAAAATGAATTCCTGAACATTCCATCATCTAGAATTATCAATGCCTTGTCATTACCTACTGTTTCACCAATAATGTCTTGCATCAAACTCCATACTAAATTAATAAATATTCATTTAGATCAACCCAATAGCTGGTTTACAAGGATAACATTAAACACATGGAGATTTACACTTTTATTTCACAATCCATTTCTCACATCATACACTACCTCAACCACCACAAATAAACAGTTTATAAATCATCCTCCAAATCCATCAACAATACATACACTAGTGTATCTAAACTAACAGGTTATCATCAGTTATGTGCACCTTAATATTTATACCAAATTAAAACAAACAGACACACATTGATTTTTAAATAAACATATAGCACTAGAAGGTGAGATTATAAACAAGCAACTTGTCATGATATACACTAGCACAACAATCATCATTTCAGATTCAAACACTCAAAAATTATCTCAATATCCATACTAACCGGAGGGTGGGGAGAGCTTACTGCCACCATCTCGTTCGCTGACGTCATCCACTGGAAACAACGCTCAGCTGCTGGGCTCTCACAATCACTGCTCCTATCGCCGGCGTCGGTCCGCCGGAGAGTCACCACCACCGTCATCCTCATCGTCTCGTCATTCCGAAGCTCCGCCAGACGCTCAATCTGTAGCCGCTGCTATTGAGTTTGGTCAGAAACGTCGCTGGTGACGCCAGCTTCTCCTTCTCTCTCATTCTGAGTAATTGCTATCGTACACCACCACCGGTTGGTGGTGGTCGGCTGGTAAACCGAGAGGAGACAGGGAGGGATAAAGACCGAGAAGGTAGGGGGTATCGGCGATGCAGGGGAGTGGCGTGGCCGTCGGCTCGCAGGTTAACCGGCACCGATCACCGTCGGCTCAAGGCTTTATGAAAGGGGGAGTAGCAGGTGGGAGGGTGTTTGGATTTTTGGTGGTTTTCATGTGTGTGTGCGGATGAGATGATGCAAGGGAGATACAAGAGGGAGGAGTGGCGTGGAGGTGTGGATGCCGGAGAGGTCACCGGAGAACGGCTCTGGTCGCCGGACTCCTCTGATTGCACAAGAGGGGAAGAAGATGATTAGGGTTTCTTTTTAAGGTTTTAGAGAAGTGATGGGGGGGGGGGGTTAGGATAAATATATAGGGTAGGGTTTAGGTTAGTTGGCTTGGGCCTAGCCCAAGTGCGTGACCCGTTAAGAAAATAGAAGTCTTGCTCAAACAGACAAGCCCGGTTGTAATAATAATATATCAGTAATCTCAATTAATATTCTAGTAAACAATATAACTAATAATAATAGTAATAATAATAATAATAATAGTGATATTAACAAATACGCGTGTTACTAAAATGCCCTTCTCTCGACAACTAGAGTACGGGTCGTCACAAAAAACATAGTACAAGATCTTCTAATCATATCATGGTCTTCAGAATCTTGTCTTTAATGGAATTATTAGCGTATATAGTTGTGAGTGCATATTGTGTAGAGTCATGTTGCCCAAAAGCTTAGAGATGCTCGTGAATGCTACGCCAAAGCAAAGCATTGGTACTCATTGAACCATATAGTTTTTACAGATGTTATTCGAAATTTCATTATAGAGAGTTTCCGTTGGATCTCTTTCTGTATTAAGGGGATTTATCCTGCTAACAACAGTGTGTTTTCTTTCATTGGTCTATGTAGGGCAATCGGTCCAACAGTAGTTAGGTTGTTGTTAGTCGGTTACATTGTTACCCTTGAATAGATTCCATCTCCTTAGCTATATAAAGGAGATCATTATGTACTCTGCTATTCTTATTATTGATATGAGATTCAGCTCTTGATTCTCTTTAGGAATCATGGTGCACGTACTATTCGAGACAGAACTTGTTCTTCAGTGTCAAAATTATATTCTTCGGAACTTAAAGTAGCTTGGTATAGGCTCTTATGTAACTTCTCCACTATTATATGGTCCTTCACTCATCCAGGGATTTTCGAACTCCCTTTTTAATCCTTGCAACATGCACTTGTGAATGACCTTGGAACTCTAACCAAAGTGTTAGCACGAGAAAATAGTAGACCGTTAACAGATTGTTGAATAAGAGCCATGGCTTTGGCATCTTTCTTTTCGGGTCAACAGGCGGGACCGAGATGTCGGAGTCGAAGGATGCCAACATTTGTCGACATGATCACAACACAATTCACACCAATACATGATCGAAACAACAACTTGAAAAAAACGAACTAACCGAAACTTGTAATCGAAACGTGAATCAAACAGAACTTTATAGATATAAACTTCCAGTACAAACTTGCATACAGACTGATTGCTTTGAACCGTATATATAGCAGTGAAGGGGTGCGAGTATCAGTTGTATCGTTTCAATGAAGAGATACGTCTCTTCTATCATAATCGCTGCAGTGGTTATTGTACGTACTCGCACCGGTTCACATGTTACGGCCCAAAAGCAAATTACATAATATTAACCCTACTGGACTACTAATTGTTTGACCCACTGGACATGGCCTACGGCCCAAGTTCTAAATAAAATATAAACAGTAAACAATTTGACCCATTAGACTAATAAATAAACAAATAAAAGGCTGCTGCGTTTTTTCTTCTTCTTCGAACTCGGTTGCGCTTGATTATCGGACTTCAAACAAGATGAATGGATGCTAGTTCAATGGTATTGGAACAACACACAGAGGTTTGGCCTTGGATATAGTGGGTCCATTTTTCTCAGTCATGTCCAAAACATCATATGGAACCTTAGTGTCAATTTTCCAGTCAAAATTATTGAGTAATGAGCCCAACATGATAGGGACCATACGTGTTGCAAGTGGTATGCCAGGGCATATTCTTCGTCCAGCACCAAACGGGATTAAATCGAAATCATGACCTCGGACATCAAGCATGGACTCCAAAAATCGTTGTGGCTTGAACTCTAGTGAGTCATCCCATACGGTTGGGTCTCTTCCTATAGCCCATGCATTCACAAACACCAGTGTGCCCGCTGGTATAGTGTATCCACTGAGTTCTACCTGTGTCACAACTTTTCGTGGAAGAAGTAAGGGGGATGGCGGGTGCAGTCGTAAGACTTCTTTCACAATGCATGATAAGTAGGGTAGCCTCAATACATCATCCTCTTTTACGATACTACCTTTACCAATAACTTTTTCAAGCTCCTCTTTCGCTTTACTCATGATGTGTGGTTTGCGTAGTAGTTCTGTCATCGCCCATTCTATTGTAATCGAGGTTGTATCAGTGCCAGCAACAAACAAATCCTAGATCATCAAATGAAATTATATGTTAACAATGAAACAAGAGACAAAACAAGTCATATAGTTCATCAAATGAACAGTTTACTCACCAAAAACAAAGCCTTTATGTTTGTGTGATTGAACTCATTTGGGTTATCTTGCATCATTTTCAAACACACGTCCAATACATCACCTTGTTCGAATCTGCCCGTTCTCATTCTCTCTTCAATTAACTGATCAAATATCCCAAGAACCTTGGAAAAATGACGAGCCATTCCTCTCTTGATCCCTTGTGGATCAATCCTCTTCAACACTGGAAATACGTCAACAAGATTTGTCTTTGCAGAGTCCACCATAATGTTGGTAATCACCTCCCTAAACTCTTTACCTGAAGCTGAATCCTCATACGGGTCTGTTAAATCCTTGGAGAAAATAGTGTTGGATAAAAGATTCAACGAGGTTCTAAATGCAGCACGACCGATGTGCACATTTTCATTCGAAAGAGCAGCTTTCCGGCAGTATGCTATTAGCTCTTCAACTTTCTTGCTCCTCAAGTGCTGTTTGGCTTCAAGAGAGCTGTTGGAGAAGATATTGGAACTAACGATCCTTCTGAGGGTGCGCCACTCTGTGCACACATGGAGAAATGAGATGGAGTGTCGCTCGTGGTTATAGGCACGCACCGCGTCAGGGACATTACGTGTGGAGAAAGCAAGGTCTTGCTTTTTGAGTACTTCTTCCGCGGCAGTGGCTGAGGATATGACGAGCGTGGTGATCTGACTGAGTTGTAAAGACATTATCGGGCCATGAATTTTGGCTAGTTTCGCTAGCGACTGGTGCGGTAACGCTCCCAGCAAGTGGAGGTTTCCTATGATCGGCAACCGTGTTGGGCCTGGAGGTAAGTTCTTGGGTTTGCCTACCCCCAAAACCCAGATAAGTATGTAAGATAAGAGAAGAGTACTCACTATTATAAGAAAATCCATTATTAGATGGTGTGTGTGTGTGTTGTGCCAAAGGATGTTGCTGTATTTACAGGCCCGGTTATAAGGGTGGGCAAGTAGGGCAATGGACCCAGGCCCAAAGACTTTGAGGGCCCAAAGTTCTTAAAAAATATCCTATATACTATATGTTTTTTATTGGGCCTAAACTATTAACCTAATTGTCAAAAACAGGCCCACGAAATCAGTGATTTATTGTCTATTTGTGTCAAAAACAGGCCCACGAAATCAGTTTTTTTATATATGATTATTATGTTTAAATTATATGGGCCCGATTTATTTTTAGTGGCTCCAGGCCCAAAACGTTTCGAGATTTCTCGGAGACGGCACTGTGTATTTATACTTCTATTAATGAATATAATATATCAGCACCCATATTTTGTTAGACGTTGCTGCTGGACCTGCAGGCCCTGTTGAATTCTTAGTTTTGACTTTTGACATTTGTGTTTTTTTCATATTTGGCGAACATCTGGATATAATTAGGAATTTAATACTAAATGTCTATTTATACTTTCATATCACAAAATATTTATGTGTAAAATATATTTTTATATCAGAATATAATATATCATGTTGAATTCTTAGTTTTGACTTTTGAGATTTGTGTTTTTTTTTTTTCAGATTTGACAGCATCTCAAATATAATAAGGAATTTAATACTAAATGTCTATTTACTAGTTTTTGCCCCGCCCGCGTTGCGAGGCAATAAACAGAATATTTCTCTCTCATAACATGTATGTCTGTATAGAGGGCAAAATCGTAATTATATTTTGAGCTGGAGACAAAATCATAATTTTGAACTTGGGGGGGGGGGGGGGGGTAATCATAATTTTAATTTGAACTATGGGAAAAAACGTAATTTTGAGCTGATGGCAGAATCGTAATTTTAAGGCAGAGGGAAAACCAACATTTTATTTTGAACTGGGGGCAAAACCGAAATTTTAAACGAAGGGCGAAACCGTAATTTTAAAATGAGAAGAAAATTAAAAATGAGTTTTTGAACCGAGGGCAAAAGCGTAATTTTGAGCTAGGGGCAAAATTATAATTTTATTTTGAGCTGGAGGCAAAAACATATTTTTAAACGAAGGACGGAAGCGTAATTTTAAAATGGGAATAAAATTAAATTAGAAAAAGGTTGGTCCAATGGGGGAGTGCCCCCCCCCCCCCCCCCCCCCCATGTTGTAAATGTTTATGTAGCATATAGGGGCAAAATTATAATTTTATTTTAAGCAGGGAGCAAAAACGTATTTTTAAACGAAGGACGAAAGCGTAATTTTAAACTGGGAATAAAATTAAATTAAAAAAAGGTTGGTCCAATGGGGGAGTGCCAGGCAGCTGCCTGACATTATTCCCTCCATCATGTAAATGTATATGTAGTATAATACTTTCACGTCACAAAATATTTATGTGTAAAATATATTTTTATATAAGAATATAATATATCATGTTTTTTAAAGTTTTTAATATTTTATTTATTATTTTTCATATAGAGAGACATATTATTAATCCGTTGTGACATTTATGTTTAATAAGGATGTTGTGAAGTAATTGTGACACACGGCTTGTGACAATCTGCAAAATTTCGATAATTCCGTCCAACCTGAACAACTATTTCAATTTTTATTTTCGCGTATACGACTTGATTTTAATTAATTAAAGTCTTAAAAGTCTAGGAATTACAAAAATCATAGTGAATTATGATAACGAATCCGTTGCGATTAGAAACAATATCCTAGACTAACAATAGGAACGCGAATAAATGATACTTGTCGGTACTAGTCGCGGTACAATCTGACACAATGAAACAAGACATAAAGTTATGTCTACACAAATATTCTCTAAAATTTTTTGTCCAAAAATAATATGTGTGTCTTATTATTTACAAAATTCCAATTAAAAACCAAATTCTCCATGTCCGCAGAAAAATACCGCAATCCTGTGGAAATATACAGCATTCCGTGGAACGAAACAGTAACTGTCCGAGAACCCAAAAATAAATATTATATGACATAAATAATATAATGGGTATTAAAAACGACGCAAAATCCGCAATCGAATCTTATTGCGTTAAGCTTCACGACTAGTTCAGTAAACTGCCAGTCAGCAAAGCCGGTACCGGAACCATGTCAAAAATAATAAATTTTTTAGTCCAAAAAGTTGGATTAATTATTTGGATAATAAAACAAGTGCAAAAATAATTTTTGTTAGGTATTTATCTAAACAAAACACGGTGTCAGTATTTAACCCGGTACAGGACCCGAACCGACTTTTTCACCCGAATTGCAAACTAAAAATTTTGGTGAACTAGTTTTACCTAGTGTCACATGCTTAAATCTTGTAGATATTTTTATATAAAATATCAAAGTTATAATTAAAAATGCTTAAAGTTTTTGTTTAAACAATATTTTTTTTAAATTCAGCCATAACCTCCCTCCCTTAGCTGAATTTTCGAGAATGTGTACCCCCATCTAAGCTCACTCATCAAGTTTGTAGTCTGTTGGAAGCCTAATTTACATGATTAGTGTAATGCCACAAGATCCAAATTGATTCTAACACTCCACATATCTTCATTTTCCAACAAACACAAAAACACTCCATCTCCTACTCTCTCTCTCTCCAAAATCTGTCACACCCCCAAAATATCCCCTAGGGAATGTCCCTACTAGGCGTGTGACGTACCAACAACAAGCCACTAATTACATTGAACCCATTCAAGTTATAAATAAAATCCTCAATTATTGATGAAAAATACCATCAACAAGTCTAAATGAAAACCAACATGTTAAGCGGAATCAAATAGTAAACCAAAGTAAACTGTTTCAAAACCAATGTATAGTATCAATAGTTTAAACACATGAATCTCTCCAGTCGACCCATGACCACTCCAGCTACGCCAGACAGCAAGTTCCCAAATCCAAGATATCTAACGACCTGCGAGCATCCAACAAGTGTATCAGACAACGCTGGTGAGTTCGTAGTTTTACGAAAACGTTGGTTACCAAGTGTTTAGTTAATCCATTGAATTTAATGTTGATAATATCCCAAATACAAGACGGCTCCTGATTTATTTTGCCCTTCCTCCAATGCTCCTATCAAGCATTGGTCATGACTAGGTCATTAGTTCAACACCCGTCCTCCCAGGTACGGGGTGAGGTTGCCAAACCTAAGTAACGCTACTAACTAATACCTTGTTACCTCTCAGGTAACCAAACAACACGGAGGGACTTTAATGGTGATAGGATGAGTATATTATCCAATATTCCAGATTTACCCAAAATACATATTCCTCTCAGGAATACCCATGATTTACCCAAAACCGATCCCTCTCAGGGATACCCAAAAACTGTCCCAACCACCGGGAATCATGCTCAAGAAAGATGAACTCACCTTGGTTTTGCTCGGTAAGACTAGTTACCTGATCAAGTTGCTCAAAACAATCCTAACATGGTTATCATTAACAATCAGTCGGGGTATCACATCAACCACACATTCTTTGTTCACATCACACAATTAACATACAAGTGGAACACATAATAATACACGTATTCCGATCATCCCTACACTAGTACGTATGTTTCATGTTTCACATAACCACAATTAAGTCACATAATCTAGTGTGCACTCCTAACATATCAATATATATATATATTAGACAAGGCCCGACCAAACATGTAACCTAGTTGATGCACCCAAACTAGTCCCGGCCCGCTAACATATAAGCATAAGTACCAACACTCGTCATTTAGGCCCAGATATACCACGCAGCCTAATCCTGAAACACTTCAGGTTGCGTGGCCCAAATATAGCAAATCCCACAACTTAACTAAACATCACGGCCCACCCGACCAGGCCCAAGTTAGTTTCGTGTGTGTGTGTTTGTGTACCTGGGCTCGGTGTGCAGCCCATGTTCATTTGTATTACCCGGCCCACTAATGTATTCTAATTAAAGGTTGCAGCCCCATCATTAACACCAGGCCCAACCAACTATGCCTTAACTTAATTTGTGTATTATGGGCTACTAAACCTCGACCCAACAGTAATTTTACTATCAAGCCCAGTGTGTTCCAATGTAACGTGTGGCCCAACAACAACTAATTAACGCGTAAATCTGATGAATATGCAAGCCCATGTATCCTTTTAATATTAACAGTAACTAACAATCCAAAACAATTAACAAAATACCCCTACTTCTCAACAAAGATAATTCGGTTCATCATCCCATTTATAACCATGTTATCATACAAAATCGTTAATCATCAATTCATGATTCTTAAACATATTCATCATTATGTATATTCAGAAATCACATATAACACGTTACCTCCCAATCATGTACACAAACAGTTTGTTATAATCATCGGCTAACATTATCATAATATCGAAATTATCAAACTCTATTCTCATGTCAATAGTCATCGAAGTCTTAAATCATCATTATACAATATCAATATTATACACCATCATATGAAATCATCCTTAAGTAATTACCAATTCACAGCATCATATAACAATAGCACACATTATCACAAGTATTTAATCATCGATCTCTTTCAATATCACATATGAACAACATCATGTAACTATTAATGTCAACAAATAAAACCACTAACCAATATTTAATCACACGAGATGCTAACTCGAGAGAAGGGGGGTCTGCTACTGCCCGTCACAATCAGGGAAGAGGGGGTAGGGTTTGTTTTAACCAGTATAGATATATAACAAATGCATGGAACAAATCCTACACCTAATCGGAACATAGTGGGCCGATTACTATTATGCAATTCAATCATCACACTTCACATGGACATGGCCGACACCAATTAATCAGATTAAAGCTTATTGGACCGTTTCAATTTAGTGGACCGATATTATATTAAATTGGGCCGATATCTTTTGCAATCACATGATTCTGAATATATGTATACACGAAATCCAAACATTTATCATCTTCTAGGTAGCAAACACCATTTAATCATAATTATTAAGTATAATTAAACAAGTTTAATAGGTTTACGGAACGTAGACATAATGACGACGTATAGTAGAACATGGATAATAACCATGAAGGTTCGGGGTGTCACAAAATCGGCCAAACCAAGCACACCACCATCTTCACATTTTTAAAATTCAAACACTAGAGATTATTGCAAGTATGGAGGTCCATGGATAAATCAAACTACTAGGGTGTTTAGAAAAGCTAGTTGGAGCCCTTTTGGTGGAACTTGAAGCCTAAAATCATCAAGATTTCTTATCATCATCTTTGTTTCCTTGCAAAATTTGTAAGAACATCATACTAACTTCACTTTTATTTTTGATTTCTTTCACAAGTTCATCATAAACCCATATGAAAAATAACAAGAAACAACTAAAAATCATTATTTTTAACCATGATTTTTCTATGATTAAGAGATGAACATGGAGAAATCTAGCCTAATAAACTTGAATCTTTGTTATTTTTACTCAAAATATGATCTAAATACATGCATGTAGGATCAACCAAGATTCATCAACAAAGTGATGAACATGAATGCTAGTAAAATGTAAGAAACCATTTAAAAGCAAGAAAATAAATTTTTGAAATATTTTTTGAATAAAGTTTCCATTTCTGGAAAGGATCAAAATCAAGAAATATGTTGGTAGTAAACGTTTTGAATACATATTTATGCTTCAAATGACTTTGTAAGACATCTAAAACAAGAGTTTTTCATAAAATCTTGTTCTATAATTTTTTGGCAAAAATAAGGAATAAAGTTTCCTTTTTAGGAAAGTCAAGAACAATATCATGTTCATGTTACTTTTGTTGACAAATTTTGTTAGATATTGATACTTGATGATGTTTTGTATTGAAATAATTTGAAAACAAGTTTAGTATAAACTTGGGGAAAAATTCATATTTCAAACAAAACTATGGCAAAATTTTTATAAATTTTGTTATGTTTTTTTTTTAAACGTTGTTAAACAAGGAAGTAAGTGACTAAAAAAACATTTGAGGTCTTGAACATGGTTAAACAAATTTTCGACAAAGACATAAATCCATGTTTTATAAAAAGATTTCTAAATAAAAATGACAAGTATATATTTTTGAATAAAAATGTGTACTTACAAAATAATCATCAAGTATTATAAGTATATACATATTTTGATGTGTACGTCATATGTTAGTTCTAGTAGGAACAAATGCAAAATTTATACACATCCATAAAAATTACAAAAATATATATATAAACTTGAAAAACGAAATAAAATGTCCATCCTTGGTCATGAAAACACAAATGGACAAATTCGGACACTATTGGACTATATGGACTTTTGGACAAACTAAAATGGCACAAACGAAACAAATGGTAAAAACCAGACGGACGACACAAACGGGATAAACGATACGAATAAATAAAACCGACAAGTAGTAGACGACTATAACAAAATACAAGCCGTCACACAAGTTTATGCACTAAAATGATTCAACCATGGTATAAGTAGTGATTTTTATATAAATTAGATTTTATAAAAATACAAGTATCACTTTTGACTAGCCCAAAATTTTATATTTTAAAAGTAGTCCATAAATTAAAATTGGGCTAATACCCATTTCTCATAAATAAAAATCTGGCTAGACCCACTTTTACAAAACAATGGACTAAAAATATATTTTTAGTCAAATTTGGGCTAAAGCCCACTTTACAAAGTACTTGGGCTAAAAACCCAATCTTTACAAATTATTATGGACTAGATATATTTTTAGAAAAACAATTTAGGCTAGGCCCACTCTTAAACAAATTATTTGGGCTAAGTCCACAATTACAAACTAAATTGGGCTAGGCACACTTTCATAAAATGTTTTGGGCTAAGGCCTACTCTTACAAATCAATTTGGGCTTGACCCATTTTAAACAAAGTTATTTGGGCTAGGCCCATATGAGCCAAAAAACCAAAATGGACTTAAATTCTAAAACATAAATTAAGCCCATTCAAAACACAAATCAAATAGAATAAATAGATATACAAGGAAGTTATATATATACGAAAAGACAAAAACAAAATACAAGATAAAATATGTGTACGATACACAAAAACAAACCTAAGTGTCTAACTAGATTAGAACACTTGTAGGTCGAGAAACGAACCACGAACAAGGAATCGAATAGAGATTTGCACGGAACGCAAGTCTGTGAGTTCATGTTTCCCTTTTTACTTTGAATGTTTATAGTTTTAAACTTCGGGGATGTATACATGTTACAAATAGTATGATAATACAATGAAACTATTTTGATCACATGCAGATAGGTGTTTAAAATAAAGGGACCATTAATGAATAAACAAGTACCGATGAACAAACGAATAGATCTATTTGGGTTTTGGCAAGCCCCACTCTTAATGATAACGATAACCACGATCGTCAAGAGTGCCTTTGTGTCCAAACTAGTGTCGTTGACACACACGATAAATTGTCAAGGTTTGGTTGCCTCTTATTCGGCATACATATTAGTGTCGTTGCAACACACTAATGATCATACAATTTTTTTATCATACTATACAAAAACGAATTTTATTATTTCAAATGTTTTATAGACTCATTTGATGCAAAAACAAAATAACATGAATTCACTCAACTTTTGTTGACGTTTTCAAAATTAACATGTATTGCAGGAGATTAGTGGAAGGCTTTGGAAAAATATGTTCAAGTGGTTATCAAGAATGCAAGCTTTTGTGATGTTATCCATTTTCGGTTGTTATGTTTTGAACTTTTAATAATGTAGTTAAAGTTGTTGTTGTTTCAAATTTCAAACAAGACATATGTAATGTAAATTATGGTTTTGAATCAAATGTATGGATGAACATCTTTTATGTTTCAAATATCTTGTTTACTCGATTAATTGTAACGATTGCCGCTCTCGTCACACCTCGCCATAGGCTTCCTCATAAACCGAAAATCGGGGTGTGACAGACCTGGTATCAGAGCATCAATTGTAGTGAACTAAGATTCTTTTTTAGTCTGGTCTACAATTTCAAAACCATGTTCTTTTCAACAAGAGTTCTATATTATGTTTTTACAAAGCGTCCACTAATACAAAACCATAATGCAATGATACTATGTAATAGTATTAAACGATAGTTCGAAACGATAATACCAAAGACTAGTTTATTTGGTACAAGTCTGTGGGGTTTAGACACGATAACAATAAGTCGAACTTGAAACAATAAACGATGTAAACAACAATGAAAACAAAAGTACAATTGCCCAAAAATCTATTATTTATGAGTTGTTCACATGTATACGTTGTACGGATTATTTTGCCAGGACCATGTCATCCAGTTCAGACACAGATTCAGCGGGTCACACCTCTGATGCTGACTACATACCATTAGACGGTCATGCCCCACCTGTTATACTCATTTCCAATGACGAGGTTTCCGACGACGAGTGGATGGACATTGATTTCCAGCCATTCGCCCTCCCAGATCCCGATCCAGCTGACATCCCACCGGTGGATGACGTTCTTGCTATCCCCCACTTTCATGACATGATCATATTTGGCCACCCCGAGGGTGAGCATGTTGTTGCGTTTATTCTGATTCCACTCGATGTTGTAGGCCCAGAGGGCGGCGATGACGTCCCTCATGTTGTTGATCCTCTGTTAGATGACTGTTTTGGTCAAAAATCAGACGAGGATAATGCAACCAAACTCTCTGTTACGGGGTATGATGCTTGAATTGGTAAACAACAATGAGGATCACTATGAAATGAATTGCATAGGGGACACAAAGATTTATACGAGAAAAAAGCCCTTGATCAACGAATGATCTCCGGCATAAAAAACCTCGGGTGATGGAAACTACTGATCACCAACTCAAATTAAACAATAATTCTTTTACAACTTCGGATGATAGCGAGCTAAATACAAGGATCACTATAGTGTATCGTGTAGAAATGTATGAAAAATGCTAAGTGTTTTGCCGAGAGCTGGTGAGTGCAGTTGTACGAGTGTGTGTAGCCAAAAAATAGCCAAGTGTTGTCTAATTAGCTCGCTACCCCCTTTTAAATTTAGTAAAATATCTAAATAACTAACTATCCGCAATTCATGCCTTCTCCCCACGATCTCCATAACGTTCACCATGGTCAAGCACGTGCGGAATAAAAGTGGAATATTCTCCAGGAACGTTACCAAGACTAAGTCCAAGCTGGTATTCCTGCAAAACAATACCAAATTCAAAGTAGACAATCATTAGTATAAGGATCCTTAGGATGATCCATGATCCTGATCCTAAAGCACTTCTGAGGATCACTAACTGATACAGAAGTAAGGATCACCAAGCAGGATAATAATTGAGGATCACGGGTCATTAAGAAATCTTCCCCTAACAATTGCCCCCAAAATATAAGGAGTAATATTGTAAATAAACGAGTTGTATTTTGTTGATCTTATCCGCAACAAACTAACGGATAAATAGCCGTTACGATCGAACTAGCCGTTGCAAACCTGACGTCACTGAAGTGACTATCCTGCAAATCATCATTATAAATAGGAGTTAGAGATAGGATCAATTTGCATTTAAATCCAAGAGAAACTCCCTTTAAATTCTCATCCGAAGGTCGATCAGGTATCTCTTTTCCTATTTCTCCTTCTCTTACTCTGTTTTTCTTTCTTTACCAATCATCACATTAAGAATGATGCTCCGATCTTCCCCTGCCAAGGATCACCAGAAGAATAGCCCCTTGAAGAGTCAAGGGATCATCAAGGATTCAGCGAACGAGAGGTGTTGCTTTACTGACCCACAAGTAGATAGGATCCGGCACTGCTTTCCAGCGAACACCTTTTTCAAACCCTACGATCCCACTGTTCTGAGCGACTATATTTCTGAGACATGGGTAGCTTTTCCTGTTACCCCATTCACCATAGGATACACCTATCCTTTTCCAGCCTTTACCCAATCCTTTTGCTCCCTTACCGGCATCTCCTACATCCAGGCTATGCCGATGATCTGGAGGGTGTTATATACCCTTGAAAGGATCATTGAGCAGGAAGGGATTGATTTAGGAATGTCGGAACTGGCAGAGATGTATGATCTTATAACTTTTGGATCCCACTGATATCTGTTTAAGCGAAAACCCGGTGAAGAACACCCCATTTTTAAAGCCACCAAGAACGATACAAACTAGAAACGCCGTTTTTTCTTTGTCAGAAGGGATTCTATTCCAAACGGAAAGGATCTACCAAGGAAGTGGTCCACCCATGGTAGGATAGAGGATCCTGAGAAGGATCACCAGATAATCTTGCTCTTGTAATAGGATTACTAACCCCCTTTTGTTTTATGTTATGCAGCTGTCACTATTTCACACCTCATACCGTCTCCTGCTACCAAGGAAAGGCTTGCTACTTTTAGAAGAATCGGTCCTGAAACAAGATCATTCAAGACAATCGCCCAGGATTCTCAAGAGGTATCATCAGGCTCAGTCACCATGTCAAGTAAGTATCCTGTTTTTTGTATAGTTAAAGATTTAAATAAATAGTTAAGTAGAAATAGGATAAGGATACTTATCTGTTTTGAATGTGTAGGTGCCGGAAAAGCTTCCAAGCCTGCCTCCCAGTTCAACATTGCCGACCTTGACACTGTTCGATCCAGAAAGAAGAAGGCCACTGCCAGCCCTAGTGTCTCCATCCCCAAGGCACCCACTAAAGGAAGGGGCGACAAGAAGAGGAAAAACTCTGAGATAGAGGATCTACAAGGCCTGCCACTGATCCGCCACCAGTTCCTTGAATACTTCAATGACGTGAGGATCACCAATTCTGCCTAGGTATCCTACTTATTTGAGGATCACCTGATCTTGAACTGCTTAGTCTTTTTTGCAGAAATTTGCTGAGATTGAAGACTACGTGGGGAGCGTTGAGGAACTGGATAAGAAGATTGCTGACCTCCAACAAGTTGCAGTGCTCAAGGATCTTAAGATTGCTGATCTCGAAAAAGCCCTTCAAGACGCCAAGACTCAGACGGCTAAAATCTTGATCGACATTGACTACGAGAAGCATGATCTCATAGAGGGTGCAAAGGTCTCCACTGCCATCACAATGTATAAGACAAAACTGACGATGGCCCAGGAAGCTCAAGATCCTGACTTCGATAGAAGCAGCTGGGATGTTGAGGGCTGGAAGGAGAGGTTAGCTGATCTGGAAGATGATGAGGAGGCTGAGGAGGTTTTGGCGATCGAGGCTGGAGGCTGTGTGAAGGATCAGGTGAAGGATACCGAGGCTGGAGGGGATGAAGATGCAGCGAAGGTGTAGGCTGCATGATTGGGCAATGATGGACATTTCTAGACGTAGCCGGAGCCCAATTTTTTAAATTCGGTAGTAGTTTGTTTTGTGGTTGTGATGTTTTAAAACAATGATGGTCTGTATTTGAACAATAGTTTTAGGATTAAGGATCCAGGATCCTTTGGACAATAGGTAGGATTACGAATGGTGGAGGGATCCTCTGTTTGGGAGATGAAGCCATTGTGATCCTGCCACCTTTGATTTCCTGCACTTGCTATAACCGCATTAACAATGGACACCCGTTGCCAACCCATGTGGACGGGCCACGTTTTGCTGGTAGAAACGTGGGTTGGCAATTTTGACAACCTTCGACGGTTAAACCTTTGTTAATAAAATAACTTTAATCTTTTTTGGCTTATCTTGTGTTATTATCCTTGTTTGTCCTTTTAATTTTCAATTGTTTTGATGTACACTTGTCTGAATAAGAAAAGTTGAACAAATTAAAAAAAAAATTAGGATATGATCCAGGATCAAATATCCTATAGTTGAAAAATTCCAAAAAGTAGTATATTTTAAGGATCATGAGTTCAGTTGTCAAAGTATAAGGGTTATTTAAATAATCAATGAATAAAATCAAAATAGTTAAGGATCATACCTGGGGATCCAAGTTAGGATCCTAACCCTTAATACTATAACCAGGATAACCATAGGACAAACCTTAGTAAGAAGTAAGGATCAAGGATCCTTGGTTGTTTAACTTCGAAGACCTGAAATAGAACATAACTTGGGACTAAGCCATTACAAGATAAAAGTTAGCAACTGGGGACAAGCCCAAAGGATAACTGGGGACAAGCCCAAGGATAACTGGGGACAAGCCCAAGGATAATTGGGGACAAGCCCAAGGATCGTGTGTGAACTGGAGTATGGCCCTAACTGGCGACTATCCAAACTTAGTGGCATGAAAATGCCAAAACCTTAGCTAACGTGAAAACGTTAGAAGCCTTAAGAACGGATGTATGGTACGTCTACCATTATACGTAGGATCCTAGGTATAACCAGTACAATGGATTTATCAGCCCCTAAAATGAGTACTGGTCCCACTGCCATGAACTATACCAGGATCATCATGCGCTACTGGCGGAACTGGGGTCAAGCCCAAATAACTGGGGTCAAACCCAAGTAACTGGTTGCTTTTGTGGATAACCATTCTTTTGCTAAGAGTACCTGAACCTTCAAAACTCAAAATCACGTGAAAGGGGGATAAAGGATGCAGGATCCTTATCCTTATGTGAGAAAGTAAGGAAATGAAATAGTTTAAGATTAGAATGTTACCAAAATGAGGATCATCTGTGCTTTAAGGATCCTTTAAGGATATTTATCATGTGAGGATCATGGATCCTTATCACATGAAGTATTTCTTCAAATGGATAACATTCCAGTTTCTAGGTAGCAAATCACCTTTCATTGTTAGCAATCGATATGCCCCCTTTCCTGCCTCAGCTTCAATCAAGTAAGGTCCTTCCCATTTTGGTGCCAACTTTCCATCAGCAGGATTGGTGCTATTCTGAAATGCTTTCCTTAGTACCATATCACCAACTTGGAATTTCCTGATCCTGACATTTTTGTTGTAGGCTCCAGCCATTCTTTGCTGATAACTGGCCATCCTTATCCTTGCCAAATCTCTGATTTCTTCTATAGTATCCAGGTCTTGAACCAATTTCTCATCATTTTTCTCAGGATCACGAATACTTGTTCTAGCAGTTGGAACCACCATTTCTGTAGGGATCACTGATTCTGCCCCAAATACCAAAGAGAATGGAGTTTGGCCTGTAGCATTCTTAGGAGTTGTCCTATCAGCCTAAAGCACATAAGGTAGTTCTTCTACCCATTTGCCTTTCTTGGATCCAAGCTTCTTCTTCAAATTGTTGATGATGATCTTATTGGAGGATTCTGCCTGACCATTAGCTTGTGGGTGGACTGGTGTTGATGTTATCATCTTAATCCCCCAGCTGTCACAAAATTTAGTAGTTCTGCCCCCAATGAATTGGGAACCATTGTCACATATAATTTCAGAAGGGATACCAAATCTAGTTATAATATTCCTTTTAATGAAGGATATAACTTCCTTTTCTCTGACTTGGGCAAAAGCTTCAGCCTCTATCCACTTGGAGAAGTAATCAGTCATAGCAAGCATGAACACTTTTCCGCCAGGTGCCTTAGGGAGCTTACCAACTATATCCATACCCCATCTCATAAATGGCCAAGAGGAGGATATAGGATGCAAAAATTCAGCTGGTTGATGAAGGATATTGCTGTGTCTCTGACAAGGATCACATTTCTTAGCATACTCCACAACATCTCTCTTCATGGTTGGCCAATAGTATCCTGTCCTCAGGATCCTTGAGAATAATGCCCTGCCCCCAGTGTGGTTTCCACAATCTCCTTCATGGAAGTCTTTTAAAACTTCTTGGATTTCAGGATCCTCAATGCATCTTAAATATGGTCCTGCAAGAGATCGTTTATACAACATATTATTTAAAATTGTGAATTGAGATACCTTAATTTTGAAAGCCCTAGGGTTTTCTCCTGTAGGAATCTCTCCATGTTGTAAGTATCTCATAATTGGGAGGATCCATGATCCTGAATAAGTTTGAGTATCCTCACTAGGGATAATTGTAGAATCCTCTCCTATTTCCATAGCCACATGATCCTTGATGGCAGGAGCCAGGATATGGATAATGGGGATACTTATATCCTCTGGGATCTTCAAAGATGATCCTTGATTAGCCAATGCATCAGCTTCTGCATTTTCTTCCCTTGGTACCTGTGTCAAACTAAAGGAAACAAAAGAGAGTGCCAATTCTTTGACTATCTCCAAATATTTGGTTAGCTCTTCACCTTTAACGGCATAGGATCCATTAAAGTGATTAGTGATTAACAAAGAATCTACATGTACCTCAAGATACCTGATCCTCATATGCTTAGCAATTTGCAAACCAGCTATCATGGCTTCATATTCAGCCTCATTGTTAGTAGTTTGGAACTCACAAGCTATAGAGTGGGGTATTATGTCCCCCTGTGGCGATTTTAGTAGTATTCCAAGCCCTGTTCCTTTGACATTTGAGGATCCATCAGTATAGAGTATCCAAGGATCCTTGGTCTCCTCTAGCTGCTGGACTTCTAACTCGCTTCCTTTTGCAAATCACTACTGAAATCTGCCACAAAGTTGGCTAATGCTTGGGATTTAATGGCTGTCCTGGGCTCATATCTTATATCATATGCACTAAGCTTCACTGCCCACTTAGCCATCCTTCCTGACATTTCAGGTTTCCTGAGGACATTCTTAATTGGAAAATTAGTTTTGACAATAATGCCATGAGTTTCAAAATAATGTCTCAATTTAGTAGATGCCATAATTAATGCAAGGATAAGTTTTTCTAAGTGTGAATACCTGGATTCAGCATCAAGTAAACTCTTACTTACATAATAGACATGATGTTGTGTACCTTCGTGATCCTTAACAAGGACGACACTTAATGCTTTTGAGGATACCGCAAGATATAAGGATAACACATCTCCTTTTTCTGGTTTCATCAAGGCCGGGGCCGAGGATAGGTAATCCTTAAGAGCTCTTAAGGCACTTTCATGCTTATCAGTCCACTCGAATTTCTTGTTCTTCCTTAGGATATCATAAAATTCCTTGCACTTTTCTGAGGATTTGGATATGAATCTGTTTAAAGCTGCAATCCTGCCTGTTAACCTCTGAACATCCTTAGCATTGGCAGGGGACTTGATGTTCACTATAGCTTTGATTTGTTCTGGACTGGCTTCAATGCCTCTCTTTGTCACCATATATCCTAAGAATTTACCTGCTTTAACACCAAAGTGACATTTTGAAGGATTAAGTTTCATGTTATATTTGTCAAGGATATTGAATGCTTCCTCCAAGTCCCTTAGGTGATCCTCAGCCTTTTTTGATTTTACCACCATATCGTCTATGTAAACCTCCATAGTTTGTCCAATCTGATCCTTGAACATCATATTCACTAGCCTTTGATAAGTTGCACCTGCATTTCTTAGTCCAAATGGCATAGCAATATAACAGTATATACCAGTTGGAGTTATAAAGGCTATATCCTCTTGATCGGACGGTTCCATCTGAATTTGTTGAAATCCAGATGAAGCATCCATAAAAGTTAACAGTTCATGACCCGCAGTTGCATCCACCATGGAGTCAATGTGGGGTAGTGGGAAAGGATCCTTGGGACATGCCTTATTTAAATCAGTGAAATCGACACATACCCTCCACTTTCCGTTTTTCTTTTGAACAACAACCACATTGGCCAACCATCTTGGATACTTGACCTCTCTAATCATACCTGCTCGGAGTAATTTCTCTACCTCCTCCTGGATAATGGCATTTCTTTCTGGTGCAAATTTCCTCCTCTTTTGATGGATTGGTTTGAAGGACCTATCAATGCCAAGTTTGTGAGTGATTATATCTTTAGATATACCTGTCATGTCTTCGTGTTTCCATGAAAAGGTAGTCTTTCTCCTTTTGAGGAAGGATATGAGGTCTTCCTTTATTTCGCCAAGGATCCCTGATCCTATATAAACTTTAGATTCAGGATCATCAGGATCCATAAGGATTTCTACTACATCCTGTTCTCTTGCCTCCAAGACATCCCTTGGAGGATACTTTAATTTCTATCGCTCCCTTGACTTTGAGGCTAGTTTCATTGATGAGGTGTAGCAGTTCTTAGCTTCTTGCTGATCACTATCAATCTTCACTATTCCCCAAGGACTAGGAAGCTTCACACATTGATGATAAGTGGATGGGACTGCCTTCATGTCATGTATCCAAGGCCTGCCAAGGATAACATTACAACAAGATAAACAGCCAATAACACAAAATTTTTGGTAAGAATGTAGGCCTTCGATATAGATTGGGAGTTTAATGTCCCCCAGAGTATTCTTAGTCTCGCCACTGAATCCCACGAGCACAGAAGATCTTGGTATGATATCGGATTCAGGAATATTCATCTTCTTGAGGACATCAAGCTGGATAATGTTCACAGAGCTTCCTCCGTCTATAAGGATCCTGCAAACAAAATGGTTAGAAATAAAAAGAGTGATAACCAAGCCATCGTGATGAGGATCCTGAATGTCAACACGATCATCCTCATCAAAAGTTATAACTTTTCCTTCAGAGACACTGGATGTTCGAATGGGTCTATCTCCATTATCCATCTTGGTTTCCTTTGCATGTCTTTTAGCTGCAGAGAAGGATGTTCCACAAATGTCTGATCCTCCAGAAATAAAGTTTATAACTTGTGTATCTGCTGGAGGGGCTGGAGCTTTCTCTGGGATCCTTTCAGGATCCTGAGTTCTTGACTTCTTTCTCCCCAATAATTCTTTCAAGTACCCCTTGCTCAACAAGTATCCAATTTCTTTTCTAAGTGCGATGCATTCTTCTGTGAGATGCCCAAAATCTTCATGATATGCGCACCACTTTGACTTATCTTTAGTTGCAGCTGGTCTGTCATTTTTCCTGGGCCATCTAGCTTTATCACCTAAATTCTGCATCTCAAGGATTAGTTCATTGTTATCAACAGAAAAGCAATATTCGGAAATGGGAGGATAATCCTCATCGTCCTCTTCTTGTTCAACAACATGCACATTCTGGTTATCAGATTTGTTATAGGATCTGAACTTGTTGTTCTTGAATGAGGATCCTTGCTTCTCTTGCTTCGAGGATCCTGCTAACCTCTCCTGGATCCTTTTGTCATCCTCTAACCGGATGAACCTAAGGGCCCGGGTTCTTACCTCATCTAGATTCCTGCATGGTGTCATAACAAGATCATCATAAAATAATGAATCCCTAAGCAATCCCATTTTAAAGGCTTCAACAGCCGTAGCTATATCCAGGTTAGGGATATCTAAGGATTCTTTACTAAATTTAGTGATATAATCCCTTAATGACTCATTATGACCTTGGGTTATCCTATACAGATCACTAGTTAAACGCTCAAATTTTCTACTACAAGAAAACTGGTTATTAAATAGGTTAACTAGATTAGCAAACGAGGTAATAGAGTAAGGGGGAAGACTTAGCAGCCATTTAAGAGCTGATCCAGTAAGAGTGGATCCAAATCCCTTGCACATACATGCTTCCTTTAACCTTTCTGGGATGTGATTGATCTCCATCCTTTCCTTGTATTGTGCTATGTGTTCTTCAGGATCTGTTGAACCGTCATACAACTTCATGGTAGGCACATGGAACCTCTTGGGTATCTCAGCATCACAGATTGGTGGTGCAAAACGAGATATCTTGTGGCTCCCATCTGCAATCTCCGGGATAGGCTTGACCACTCCTGGGACACTTGATATCATATCCTTTAACTTTTGCAATTCTCTGGCCATGGCATGATTGATACCTGTATCCTGCATAAGGCCATGGTTAGTGGTATAAGAATTATTGAAAGTGTTACCTCCCATTGGATTCAAATTGGGAAGAGCGGATGTGAATCCATATTGTTGGGGCTCTGGAATGACTGATGGACCAGTAGAAGTAATGGTCTGCATTGGAATAAAATATCCCTGATGGATATCGGAACTCCCTGATTGCAAACTCCTTAAGGATCCCGGAATCTGGAAGGATCCATGAAACTGAGAGGATCCTTGGACCTGGGAGGATCCTGGGACGTAGGAAGATCCTTGAACCTGGGAGGATCCTTGAAACTGAGAGGATCCTTGAACCTAGGAGGATCCTTGAATCTGGGAGGATCCTTGAACCTGGGAGGATCCTTGAAACTGAGAGGATCCTTAAACCTGAGAGGATCCTTGAAACGGCCAGAATCCTTGAATCTGCTGCGCTCCTGAGTATCCTCCTGAGCTTACGAAGGATCCTATATGCTGAGGATGGGATCCTGCTGGTTGGAAGTATGACCCTGAAGCCTGAGTCATTGCTGATGATCCGTGATGCACTCCTTTTGGTCCTCCCACATATTGAACGTCTGGAACCACTGAAGGCTGAGAAGTTATTACCGGAGTATCGAAATTCAAAGATCTGGGCATCAGTGGGGAATGATCCTCTGCCGATCTCTTATGTTTCTTGATGTCTCCAATTTCTCTAAGAATCCTTTCATTGGTCTTATCCTGCTGCTGTATATGCTCCTTCATCTGCAAAATCAGAGTAAACAAGTCACTAGTAGTAGGAGTATAAGAAGCAGAAGAAGTTGGAGGTTTTGAGAAAATGGGAGTTGGTTTCTTCTCGGCATTTTTCTGAGGTCCAGAAGGTGGTGGAGGCAAAGGTGGAATGCCCTGGGATGAATTGACTGCAGACATCGCACTGGAGGTGTTCTTTGATGATGAAGCCATCTGCTTGGATGTAACGAACCAAAATGATCACAAAAATGAGAATTTCTTTGGAATGAAGCACCAATTGCCCCACGGTGGGCGCCAAACTGTTTTGGTCAAAAATCAGACGAGGATAATGCAACCAAACTCTCTGTTACGGGGTATGATGCTTGAATTGGTAAACAACAATGAGGATCACTATGAAATGAATTGCACAGGGGACACAAAGATTTATACGAGGAAAAAGCCCTTGATCAATGAATGATCTCCGGCATATAAAACCTCGGGTGATGGAAACTACCGATCACCAACTCAAATTAAACAATAATTCTTTTACAACTTCGGATGATAGCGAGCTAAATACAAGGATCACTATAGTGTATCGTGTAGAAATGTATGAAAAATGCTAAGTGTTTTGCCGAGAGCTAGTGAGTGCAGTTGTACGAGTGTGTGTAGCCAAAAAATAGCCAAGTGTTGTCTAATTAGCTCGCTACCCCTTTTAAATTTAGTAAAATATCTAAATAACTAACTATCCGCAATTCATGCCTTCTCCCCACGATCTCCATAACATTCACCATGGTCAAGCACGTGCGGAATAAAAGTGGAATATTCTCCAGGAACGTTACCAAGACTAAGTCCAAGCTGGTATTCCTGCAAAACAATACCAAATTCAAAGTAGACAATCATTAGTATAAGGATCCTTAGGATGATCCATGATCCTGATCCTAAAGCACTTATGAGGATCACTAACTGATACAGAAGTAAGGATCACCAAGCAGGATAATAATTGAGGATCACGTGTCATTAAGAAATCTTCCCCTAACAATGACGATGATGAAGACATGGTCATCCCGGTTGTTCAGGTCGAGCACCTTCATGATGATCTGGGCATCGGTATTGATTTTGACATTGCTATTCTTGAGGTTGCTCATCCCGATGCTACCACTATTGATATTTCATCCTCAGCCCCTGCTTCACCTTTGACTCCATCTCCACTTCACTCACCCGATACAGTGTTACCTCCACCTTCGGAGGCGTTGCCATTCCATGATGATCCCGTTTTGCCCATTACATTCCTAGATATCCATCCGATCATCCCTCCTGTTACTGGACCAGCTCACTACTCACTGAGTGGTGCGACTATGCCAGATGTGCATTTACCTCCTTATCCGTCATTCGGATCTTTTGCTACCCCTGTCACATCCACAGTCAGTTCTCATTATGACTCGTATGCTTCCGGGCCATCCTACACTGCTCCTAGCTACCTTATGGCGGGGTATCCTTCGCATGCTTCAGTTCCTTTGGTTGGGGATCCGTATCATGTCTCTACTTCCATGCATAGTACTGTCACATATCCATCTCCATACTTTGCAGATCTTCATACATATCCCCCACCGGGCATGAGTCCACTTGACCCATACTATCCGAGTCACTTGCCTCCGTCCACTACTGAGTTCAGACTCACATCTGTCGAGATTCAGCTCGGCATCATTTTCTGTCGCCTTTGTGAGCTTTGTGCTCAACAGTCTGCTTCTCGAGCACCTACGAGTGACGCAGCATCATCTTCCCCATTGCCACCACTACCGACATCATCCCCTCCTCCACCACCACCGTTACCGACGTCACCTCCACCACTATCCCCACCAGCACCATTGTTTCCTTCACATCATGCCACACCTCCGTCTATTGAGGGGCGCGTTAGCACCTTAGAGGAGGAGATGTCCGAGGGGTCATTAGTGCATCTACACCCCCACCTCCACTCTAGTCTTGGTATGTGGTCGCATTACGAGGTAGGTACCCTTAGAAGGTTCGAAGACCATTAGAAGAAACTTTTGAAGATTTATATAAGATTAACTTGAAGACGACAAAGAACTGTGTGAAGAAGAATTTATTTTGTGGTTGTATTTTGTTTATGACATGGATTTTGGAGTAATGTAACTCCTAACTATATTTTTGTTTCTTCACAAACATTTTGTATCAAGTTGAAAACTATATATTTGTATGTGGTATCTCTTCATGTATGCTTTGTTATTGTTGGATTTGTTTTTATGTTGATGATTTTGGTGTGGATGTTTTTGCGCGAGATATGATTGATTTATCCTATTTTGATGTATGTATGTGTTGTGATGATGTGTTACATTCTATTTTGAGCCTATGAACAACAATATTTATTTTAAATATTGGTCTAAATTCTTCTGTATGATTTTCATATGAAGATTCATGGCGCCAAGAAGGAGGAATTTACGTGACGTTCAAAATCCTTTACCCACGACTCAAGTTGACCTTGATGCGTTACTAAACCAACGCATCGCTGATGCGATTGCACAACACGAGGCAAACCGTGGTAATCGAAATGATGGGCCGAGAGTTCAACCTCCCCCAGTAGCCCGAAATCCTACTAACGGTTGGTTACTCTTAACCTTTCAAAGGAATTCTCATATTATTTGCAAAATATATATTTTGACAATTTGAGAACCAACATTTCAGGATGCACGTATAAACAATTCCTCGATAGCAAACCTTTGAATTTCGATGGCACGGGTGGTGCCGTAGCATTCGTCCGTTGGACGGAGAAAATGGATTTCGTCATTCTCATGAGCAATTGTACCCCAAATCAGACGGTGTTATATGTCTCGGGTATGTTCTTGGCTGAAGCCTTATTGTAACAACTCTCATTAAAATTATTAATTCTTAATTTGTTTTGTGCATTAGGAAACCATAATTGAGACCCCCAAGTGATACTGCATAAACCCTAAAATTTTCAGAACAATCGAAATCAGGATCAGGACCCCTAAAACTCAGGGGGGGGGGGTATTTCCTAGTTGGTATTATCTAAACAGTTTTCGATAGAATTTGAATTTTAACGAATGGTCGACTCACCCAAGCTACTGAGACACGTGGCTACCCTATCCTAGAAGTGACCCGTCGCGCCACGCGAGAGCCTCTCGTGACACGCGACAACGCCGTTTTTCCAGTATAAATAGAGGAGTTTGGCACTTGAATTTTGTCATTGGTTTGACGTAAAAATTTGTTTTGTACGTTGAGATATCGTCTGACTACTCTAAAAACACACACAATCACGAAATTCTGCCGCGATAACAGGGTAATAACTCGATCACTGCTACGATTTAATGTCCGATCGATAGAAACCAATCCAATGGATGTTTAAGTGCTGCTCAAACTTGGGTTATACTTTGTCATTCGTCGTGAATTCGATGGATGTTTAAGTATCGCACTTTGTCATTCATTGTGAAGGTTTTGATCTCGTGAGTTGTCGTAAAAGTTTGATTAAAGTTACTAACCTAGTTTTCGTGTGCATTGTTATTTAATTAGGTTACAAGGCTAATCAGTAGGCTAAACTCTGTCCGTTTAAATCTGCAATGTGAGTCATTCTCTTTTTATCAAATTACATTACAAAACGTTAAATGTTTTCAAGGTTATAAGTACATGGATTAAGTCTTTGTAATCTTCAATTACTACCGGTATGTGGGGTTTTGTATGCATTACTTGTTTCCCGTCACCATTGGACAATGAGTTAGCCAATGGGTGATCTGACCATAGTCTAAGATACAGTCGAGTGACAAATACCGATTTGGGGTAATTGGTTGATAAAAACAATGTAATCACCCTTAATACTGTATATTATAACAATGTGTCGTTTTGTGCAAAATGCGTTACTCGCCAGTATTTCCCTGCTGATAAAACCTTTTTAAAACATGTTTTAGGTGATCTGCTGTGATCCAGGAAAAAGTGCCATGTAGCACTACACGCTTGAAGAAGTGGCTTGATTAAATAAAGAAACATGTTTTTGTAAAATAGGGGATTTCCTTGTGAAATCACCTTTATTGTAAATTATGGGGTTTATCCCCAAATTATGAAATAAAATAATCGGGCATTTTTAAGTTTTAAACGATCCTGTTAAAATTTCCGCTGCCAACATATTAAATACCACGGGTTTCTTCCTCGCGACACCTGGAGCGGGAAAAACCGGGACGGGGGCCGTGACAGAAAAAGGTGGTATCAGAGCCACTAATTTAAGCAAATTAAGTATTTAGAAATATTTAATTTTTCTGATTGCCATCCCGTGCTTATGTGTTTTTGTGTTATTCGACTATTTGTTAGTTTACAGTATGGGTAAGCAAAGAATTTCGGACATCTATCGTCAATTAGATAGTTCACCAAAAGATAAGGGAACCTCATTTCAATCAAATTCCTGAAGATACTCAGCAGATACGGAGGAAGGAATATTTGTTCGTAAGGCACAGTTTGAGAAACCACTTACCACTAAGAAAATAAGTTGGATTATTAGAAAAAGTCAAGAGAAAATAAAGAAGTCACAACCAAAAGGAGTGATGATTAATAAGGAAACTCAGGAAATAGGCAATAATCCACCATGGGAAGATGAATTAGATGAACAATGGGCAAATCTCTATATGTTAGCCACTGCAGCAGTAAATGTTAACTTTTAATTAAGTTAAACTGCCAAACCCGGACCAACCAATGAAATTAGATCTCAACCAGAAAACTTATATCTCAACACCCTGACCCAGTACTAGCACCCATATCATCTATAAGCCAGAAACTTTAAAGGAACTTTGCCCCTTTAGATAAACAAATTAGTAAGAGAAGATAGAATAAACCTTATATAAAAGCATGCTAAACATAATATTCCTAGATAGACTAAAATAAATTATGAATGCATAACCCCTAGTATATTTTGAATTTCAGTTGTAATTTGTAAAAGACATATATATATATATATATATATATAAGTCGCAATGTTAGCCATTTTCTGTTTGTACAATGATACTTGAATGGCTGTACTAAATATTAGCCTGTGATAAATAAATATTTAGATGGAACACGCTGGTAATGAACAAGTTAACGAGGGTAACCAATCCGCGCAAAACCATGAAGATCAATTCCTGAATAGGCAAGATATAGAGAATATCGTTGCCCAAGGAAAAGCTAATGCTATTCCAGCAATTCTTGCTGCTGCACGAAATCCAGTTGAACCTCAACAAATTATTCCTAGCAAACGTACTCATGAAGACAATTTCAGTAATAGCATAAATGGAGGCGGTAACATTAATAATAATGATAATGATGTACTGCAAGCCCCAATTCTCAAAAGAATGAAAGCTGCAACGCCTGGTTGCACTTACAAGGAATTTCTTGCCTGTAAACCCGTTGAATTCGCAGGCAATGAAGGGGCGACTGCGGCGCTGCGTTGGTTGGAGAAAACCGAGGCAGTAATTAAAATAAGTAAATGTGCCGAGGAGGATAAAGTCATGTATGGTTCTCATCTTTTCAAGGAAGAAGCATTAGAATGATGGAATTCGGTGTTGCAAGCCAAAGGAAGCGACATGGCCTATGCCATGAATTGGGAGGAGTTTAAGCGTCTGGTGGAAAGAAAATTCTGACCTGAATATGAAAAAGAGCAGATGACGAATAAGTTTCTGAGCCACCGGATGGTGGATACTGACTGCAGAGGGTATACTTCGAAATTTTTCGAATATGCTCGAATTGTGCCTACTCTCGCTTCGCCAGAGCCGGTACTTATTTATAACTATATTTGGGGTTTAATTAGCGAGATCCGTGACATTGTCAAAGCTGCGAGACCCCGCACGATCGATGATGCGGTGGAATTAGCCAACACTTTGACAAACGGACTGGTGCGTACACGAGAAGAAAACAGGAAGAAGGATCTGGCTCAGAAAATTACCCAAGGATTTCATATGGGTAATAATAGAAATTTCAAGATAAGAGGAACTGGACAATCTTCCACTCCGCCATTCTGCAGGAACTGCAGAAAGAAACATTTTGGAAAATGTAATGAACCCTGTAACTTCTGCAAAGCTATAGGACATCGTGAAGAAGATTGCAGAAAGAAAACAAAGATCTGCTTCAACTGTGGAGAAGCTGGGCATTTTAGACCAGAGTGCCCTAAATTGGTTAAGCCAGCTGATAACAAGGCCAAACCTGCCGAAGGGGCTATGAAGAAGAACGCAAGAGCCTTCCAATTGACTATGCAAGAAGCTGAATTGATTCCTGACGTAATAGCTGGTACGTTCTTAGTTCACAACGTGTATGCAAAAGTATTATTTGACTCTGGTGCAAACCAAAGTTTTATAAATACTTCATTCTGCCAAGCTCTTAAGTTACCCTTAACGAAACTTAGGCAAGTTTTACAGTAGAAATGGCAGACGGGAACTCTGTTAAAATAGATACGATTTTGCAAAAAGAAAATATAGAACTTTCAGGTCATAAATTTTCTGCAAACCTATTACCCATGAATTTAGCTGGATTCGATGTCGTATTAGGAATGGATTGGTTAGTAGCCAACCATGCTCAAATCCTTTGTGATAAGAACTCCATAGAAATTCATGCACCCACCGGAGAAGTAATCATGGTTACAGGAGATAAGCCGCGAAAACCCATGAAGTTCATTTTAGTAATGAAAGTTGCTAGTTATGAACGAAAGCAAGGAGTAGTGTATATGATTTCGGTAATCATTAGCACTAAGGGTAAGGAACTTAAGGAAATTACTATAGTCTCAGAATACCCAAATGTATTCCCAGAAGAGTTACCAGGATTACCACCGGATAGGGAGGTAGAATTTAGAATTCATTTGATTCCTGGAACTACACCTGTAGCAAAGGCACCTTATCGTCTAGCACCCACCGAAATGTTAGAACTTAAAAAGCAATTAGATGAATTACTCAGTAAAGGATTCATACAACCTAGTTCATCCCCTTGGGGAGCACCAGTGTTGTTCGTGAAGAAGAAAGATGGTTCGATGCGAATGTGTATCGATTATAGGGAATTGAATAAGGTTACAATCAAGAATCGATACCCTTTGCCTAGGATTGATGATCTTTTTGATCAACTTCAGGGGGCTAGATATTTTTCTAAGATAGATTTACGCTCTGGATATCATCAGTTAAAAGTACAAGAAGAAGACATACCTAAAACTGCTTTCAGAACTAGGTATGGTCATTACGAGTTTACAGTCATGCCCTTTGGACTAACAAATGCTCCTGCAGCATTTATGGACATGATGAATAGAATCTGTAAATCGTACTTGGATAAATTTGTAATTGTGTTCGTCGACGATATACTTATTTATTCCAAAAGTCAAGATGAGCATTGTCAGCACCTGCATGGACTCTTAACTTTGTTAAGAAAGGAGAAGCTTTACGCCAAATTCTTGAAGTGTGAATTTTTGCTACAGGAAGTGCAATTTTTAGGTCACATGGTGAATCACGAAGGTATTCACGTAGATCCTGCTAAGATAGAAGCGATCACTAAATGGAAGGTCCCGCAATCAGTTACGGAAGTTAGAAGTTTTCTAGGATTAGCTGGATACTATAGGCGCTTTATTAAGGATTTTTCAAAAATAGCTCTACCATTAACTAAGCTAACCTAACCTGTAAAACAATTAAGTTTGAATGGGGACCTAAGCAAGAAGAGGCTTTTAGGATTTTGAAACAAAGATTAACCAACACCCCGATTCTTGCCTTACCAGAAGGGACAGAGGATTTTGAAGTCTATTGTGATACTTCTAAACTAGGATTAGGATGTGTGCTAATGTAACGCAAGAAGGTAATTGCGTACGCTTCAAGGCAATTGAAAAAGCACGAAGAGAATTATACGACTCACGACTTAGAATTAGGGTCAATAATTTTTGCCCCTAAGATTTGGAGGCACTATCTGTATGGAAGTAAGTTTACTGTTTATACAGATCATAAAAGCTTAAGATACATATTTGGGCAAAAAGAATTGAACATGAGGCAAAGAAGATGGATGGAAATTCTAAGTGACTACGACTGTGATATTCAATATCACGAAGGAAAGGCAAATGTAGTAGCGGATGCCCTAAGTCGTAAGTATCATGAAAAGAAAAAACGAGTTCGTGCTCTTAGATTAAATCTACAATTAGATTTAATGGAACAACTGAAAAATATTCAAGAAACAGCAATCAAGGATGATGTTGAAGGAATGAAAGGAAGAATAAAGGAATTAGAGCAAGGAGCTGATAGAATTTGGGGATTCCACAGGAAAAGGATTTGAGTACCTAAGCAAGGACATTTAAGAAATAAGATCTTAGAGGAAGCCCATAAATCTAGGTATACCATGCACCCGGGAAATAATAAGATGTACCAAGATTTAAGGAATAATTTCTGGTGGATTGGTATGAAAAAGGATATAGCTAAATATGTATCTAAGTGTCTAACTTGTTCACAAGTTAAGGCAGAACACCAGAAACCTTCAGGGTTACTTCAACAATTAGAAATGCCTGTTTGGAAATGGAACTAATAACAATGGATTTTGTTACTAAGTTACCCAAAACCAGAAAAGGTAATGATGCGATTTGGGTAATTGTGGATCGATTAACCAAATCAGCTCACTTTCTACCCATGAAGGAAACCTTTAGCATGGAAAGGTTAGCAAAGTTATACGTAGAAGAAGTAGTGTCCTTACATGGAGTTCCACTCTCTATTGTATCGGACAGGGACAATCGTTTCACTTCGCATTTCTGGAGAAGTTTCCAAGAAGCCATGGGGTCTAAACTGAACTTGAGCACTGCATATCATCCTCAAACAGACGGACAAAGTGAAAGGACAATCGAAACCCTAGAAGACATGCTCAGGGCATGTGTGATAGATTTTGGTAGAAACTGGGATGACCACCTACCCTTAATTGAATTCTCCTATAATAATAGTTATCATGCAAGCATTGAAGCTGCCCCATTCGAAGCACTGTATAGACGAAAGTGCAGAACTCCAGTATGTTGGGCAGAAATAGGAGAAAGTAAATTATCAGGTCCTGAAATAGTGCAAGAAACCACTGACAGGATCACTCAAATCAAGGAGAGACTGAAAACGGCTCGAGATCGCCAGAAGAGTTACGTAGACAATCGACGCAAGCCACTAGAATTTCAAGTCGGAGATAAGGTACTCTTGAAATTTTCTCCTTGGAAAGGAGTAGTTCGATTCGGGAAGAAGGGAAAGCTAAGTCCAAGGTACGTAGGACCATTCCCAATAATCCAGCGAATCAGACCTGTTGCCTATCGTTTGCAACTACCAGAAGAGTTAGCCGGGGTACATGACGTATTTCATGTATCCAACCTCAAGAAATGTCTATCTGACGAATCCCTGGTAGTACCTCTTCAAGACGTAGAGGTAAATGAAAAGTTAAAATTTGTTGGGAAGCCACTGCAAAGAGTTAGACATAAAGGTCAAGTTTCTCAAACATAAGCGACTAGTGCTGTTCAAAGTCAAGTGGGATTCAAAAAGAGGACCTGAGTACACTTGGGAGCTGGAATCAGAAATCAAGCAAAAGTATCCCTACTTGTTCTAGTAAATCTCGAGGACGAGATTTTTATTAAGGTGGGGAGGATGTAACAACTCTCATTAAAATTATTAATTCTTAATTTATTTTGTGCATTAGGAAACCCGAATTGAGACCCCCAAGTGATACTGCATAAACCCTAAAATTTTCAGAACAATCGGAATCAGGATCAGGACCCCTAAAACTCAGGGGGGTATTTCCTAGTTGATATTATCTCATCAGTTTTCGATAGAATTCGAATTTTAACGAACGGTCGACTCACCCAAGCTACTGAGACACGTGGCTACCCTATCCTAGAAGTGACCCGTCGCGCCACACGAGAGCCTCTCGTGACACGCGGCAGCGCCGTTTTTCCAGTATAAATAGAGGAGTTTGGCACTTGAATTTTGGCGTTGGTTCGACGTAAAAATTCGTTTTGTACGTTGAGATATCGTCTGATTACTCTAAAAACACACACAATCACGAAATTCTTCCGCGATAACAGGGTAATAACTCGATCACTGCTACGATTTAAATTCCGATCGATAGAAACCAATCCAATGGATGTTTAAGTGCTGCTCAAACTTGGGTTATACTTTTTCATTCGTCGTGAATTCGATAGATGTTTAAGTATCGCACTTTGTCATTCACTGTGAAGGTTTTGATCTCGTGAGTTGTCGTAAAAGTTGGATTAAAGTTACTAACCTAGTTTTCGTGTGCATTGTTATTTAATTAGGTTACAAGGCTAATCAGTAGGCTAAACTCTGCCCGTTTAAATCTGCAATGTGAGTCATTCTCTTTTTATCAAATTGCACTACAAAACCTTAAATGTTTTCAAGGTTATAAGTACAGGGATTAAGTCTTTGTAATCTTCAATTATTGCCGGTATGTGGGGTTTTGTATACATTACTTGTTTCCCGTCACCATTGGACAACGAGTTAGCCAATAGGTGATCTGACCATAGTCACAGATACAGTCGTGTGACAAATACCGATTTGGGGTAATTGGTTGATAAAAACAATGTAATCACCCTTAATAGTATATATTATAACAATGTGTCGTTTTGTGCAAAATGAGTGACTCGCCAGTATTTCCCTGCTGATAAAACCTTTTTAAAACATGTTTCAGGTGATCTGCTGTGATCCAGTAAAAAGTGTCATGTAACACTACATGCTTGAAGAAGTGGCTTGATTAGATAAAGAATCATGTTTTTGTAAAATAGGGGATTTCCTTGAGAAATCACCTTTATTGTAAATTATGGGGTTTATCCCCAAATTATGAAATAAAATAATCGGGCATTTTTAAATTTTAAACGATCCTGTTAAAATTTCCGCTGCCAACATATTAAATACCACGGGTTTCTGTCTCGCGGCCCCTGGACCGGGAAAAACCGGGACGGGGGCCGTGACACTTATCTTGGTGGAATCTACAAGTACGAATTTTGGGAGACGCAACGGCTTATGCCATCACTTGGGATAGACTGAAGGAGATGATGAGGGAAAAATATTGTTCGAGGGCGGAGTTACAAATGTTAGAAACGGAGTTCTGGAATCTAACAATGGGCGGACCAGATATTTACGGGTATACACAACGATTCCATGACCTTTCACGAGTAGTTCCGTATATGGTAACTATGGAGTTTAAACAAGTTGAGAGGTATATTTGGGGATTGGCACCCCAGATCCAGAGTATGGTCACGTCTTCACATCCTACCACAGTCACTAAGGCCATCACGATTTCTGTTAGTCTAACTGAAGAAGCGAAGAGGATGAATAAATTTGACAAGAAGGGTACTGAGCAAGCGAAGGAAAAAACAAAGAGAATCCGCTTCACATGACAATAAGCGGAAGTTCTCACAATTTAAGAAAGGATCCCAATCGGGCAATAAGAAAAAGGAAAACCCCCCAAAGCGGTCGGGGAAGGCATTCGTAGCAGCAATAGAAACAGAATCGAAAGGATATGTGGGGAATGCACCAAAGTGCAACAGATGCGGGTTTCATCACACGGGTAGTTGCCGAACTATCAAGTGTGACAAGTGCGGGAAAATGGGGCACCGCACCGAAAAATGCTGGGGTAACAACAAAGTGGTTAAGAAAGAAGGAGGCAACAGAAACGATAATGAACGAGGACAAAACCAAGGCCATTTCAATTGCGGTGATATGGGACATTTTCGGAAAGACTGTCCCAAAGAAAACAAAGGACGTGGACGAGCCTTTGTGGTTGGAGCCAAAGAAGCGCAACAGGATCCCAACGTAATCACCGGTACTTTCCCTGTCAACGATCATTTCGCTTCTATTTTATTTGATACCGGTGCAGATTTTAGTTTTATATCTTTAGAATTTAAAGATATGCTTGGACTAAAGTCAACTAAACTAGATGTTCCATTCACTATCGAATTAGCGAATGGAAAAGTGATTAAAACCGATAAAATTGTTAAAGGATGTTCCTTAGAGTTAGGAGGACAAAAATTCAAAATTGACCTAATGCCTGTTCAACTAGGTAATTTTGATATTCTACTTGGAATGGATTGGCTATCCACCAACCAAGCCGAAGTCGTATGTTACGACAAGATCATTCGAATCCCCCTTCCAAATAACGAAACACTTCTTGTTCACGGTGAGAAAAACAAAATGCCATTACGAATTATTTCCTGTATGAAAGACCGAAAGTGCCTTCGAAAAGGATGTATAGCATTCTTAGCGCACATTGTTGACAAAAAGGCCAAGGAGCTAAAATTAGAGGAAATCCCGGTTGTGAAGGAATTCCCTGAAGTCTTTCTAGAAGACTTGCCAGAAATACCACCGCAAAGACAAGGCGAATTCCGATTAGACTTAATTCCAGGTGCCGCACCTGTGGCGAAGTCTCCATACCGATTAGATCCTTCGGAAATGCAAGAATTATCCACACAACTTCAAGAGTTGTTGGATAAGGGTTTCATCAGACCAAGCCACTCACCTTGGGGAGCTCGAATGCTGTTCGTGAAGAAGAAGGATGGAAGTTTTAGGATGTGCATAGACTATCGGGAGTTGAATAAACTCAGAATCAAGAATCGGTATCCATTACCGAGGATTGACGATCTATTCGATCAACTTCAAGGATCGAGCTATTATTCGAAGATCGATTTGAGATCAGGATACCATCAACTCAGGATTCAAGAAGAAAGTGTTCCAAAAACGACATTCCGAACTCGTTATGGTCATTACGAGTTCCTTGTCATGTCGTTTGGCTTAACAAATGCACCAGCGATGTTCATGGATTTAATGAACCGCGTGTGCAAGCCCTACCTTGACAAATTCATGATAGTGTTTATCGACGATATATTGATATACTCATGAAACAAAGACGAACACGAGCACCATCTTAGAACTATTCTCGAGTTGTTGAAAAAGGAGAAACTGTAGGATCGTATGATGATCCGAACGAGTCGTTCAGAGAAGTTCTTATCTGTTTCAGGTGCGGAAAACAAGAAACAGACTTTGAAACAGCGTGTTCTTCACTTTAAACACGTTACTGATTGATATTAAAGCTTGTACAATCACTTGATAAACCGGCAGCACTTCGGTATCCAAAATCTCAAAAGTTACAAATGAGATCGCTTGAAGGCTATTTATAGGCTATGGGATTTCGCTTGAGGGTGACTAAAATCAGTTCAAGCGAACTACCATATGTTGGTTTCGCTTGAAACTGACAAATGTCATTTCAAGCGGGCTGGCTTCCTTCAAGGAAAATGACTCAAGAAATAACCTAAACTCTCCTATTTTCTCGTACAACGTGCCCTGATCTAACATATCTAGTACAAGACTCGATACAAGATTTACCTGAAGATTTACCTGGTCTACCTCCAGCACGCCAAGTCGAGTTCCGCATTGACCTCGTACCTGGTGCAAATCCCATTGCCAGAGCTCCATATCGTCTTGCACCATCTGAGATGCAAGAGTTGTCTAAACAGCTTCAGGAGCTCTCTGACAAAGGTTTTATCCGTCCTAGCTTTTCACCTTGGGGTGCTCCCATTCTTTTTGTCAAGAAGAAGGATGGATCTTTTAGGATGTGTATCGATTATCGTGAGCTTAACAAGCTTACCATCAAGAATCGATATCCTCTACCTCGCATAGATGATCTCTTTGATCAGCTACAGGGCGCTTCTTATTTCTCGAAGATTGATCTGCGATCTGGATATCATCAACTTCGCGTGCAAGAAGAAGATATTCCCAAGACAGCGTTCCGTACTCGGTATGGGCACTATGAGTTCACAGTCATGCCATTCGGTGTGACTAATGCTCCTGCTGTTTTCATGGACTTAATGAATAGGGTCTGCAAACCTTATTTGGATCAGTTCGTCATTGTTTTTATTGACGATATCTTGATTTACTCTAAGACGCGAGCTGATCACGAGCAGCATCTTCGTCTTACTCTGGAACTCCTAAAGAAAGAGCAACTTTTCGCCAAATTCTCCAAGTGTGAATTCTGGCTTAAAGAGGTTCAATTTTTAGGACATATTATCAACGAACAAGGTATTCATGTAGATCCCTCCAAAATCAGTGCGATTAAGGATTGGGATACACCTTCTACTCCTACTGAAGTTCGTTCTTTTCTTGGTCTAGCGGGTTATTATCGCCGCTTCATAGAAAACTTCTCGAAAATTGCAGTTCCTCTAACTGCTCTAACTCAGAAGAAAATGCCCTTTTATTGGGGAAACAAACAAGAGGAAGCTTTTCAACACTTGAAGCAGAAGCTTTGCGATGCGCCTGTTCTATCATTGCCTGAGGGTGATGATGATTTTGTCGTGTATTGTGATGCATCGAAATTGGGTCTTGGTTGTGTTCTGATGCAAAGGAACAAAGTCATAGCCTATGCATCAAGGCAGTTGAAGATACATGAGAAGAACTACACCACTCATGATCTTGAGTTGGGTGCAGTTGTTTTCGCTCTAAAGATCTGGAGACACTATTTGTACGGTACAAAATGTGTGGTTTTCACTGACCACAAAAGTCTCCAGCATATCTTCAATCAGAAAGAACTCAACATGAGGCAGCGACGTTGGGTTGAGCTTTTAAACGACTATGACTGCGAAATTCGCTACCATCCTGGTAAGGCGAATGTCGTAGCTGATGCATTGAGTCGTAAGGAACGTTACTTGACTACTTTTGGACTATCAACATTTGACATGGTTTATACAAGTACTATTGACTATTGGTTTAAACATAGACATTATACTTTGTTGGTTGGTTTAAGTGACTTAAGTAACGAGATGTGAGTAATATGATACAATCATGGTGGATACGCCGCTGGTACTTCCTATACATAAGTGATTGTATTATATTACATATCATAGCGTTATTTAAATCATTCATTTTGGACTTATACATTTTACACAAGTGACATGTTTTTACAAGACTTTGGTTTACAATACAGTTTATTTTATACAACTCATTTTGCATGGTTATTCATTTAACCATACATTATTCACTTATCTATACATATCATCTGGACTTATTGTTTTTCAAGCAATTTACAAAACAAATCAAATTACAAGGTTCATGACTAAACATTTCTTAAACTTAAGTCATGAATCCTATTTTCACAAAACCTATGTATCTCACAGGCATTTTTATGCTGACGTACCTACTTTCACATGTGTTTTCAGGTGCTTTTCCGTAGGTTGACGATCATGACACTAGGGCGGACCTGTGCCTTAGAAACTTAAAAATGAAGCTAGACGATGTTTAATTATGTACTAAACTCTTAAATCTCTGTTTGAAACAATGTAACAATTATGTTGATAAATAAAATACAACTTTGTTTGCCATGGATTTGAAACAATTAATTCTGTTACAACACTCCCCGATGTTTCCGCCACGTTTTGTATGTTATACGTGGTCGGGGTGTGACAGAAGAGTTGGTATCAGAGCCAATGGTTATAGGGAATTAGGTTATTAGTAATGCTTTGACCTAGACTATAACTTTTCTAGGACCCTAACACAAATTATTTGTGTTTAGATCTTAAAACATGTACATCACCTATCCTTAGGTGATTATCAAAACAAGGAACCAAAATTTTTCCGAAACGATTTTTGAAAAACAATCATCTGTTTTTGAATAAATTTTTACAAGGTTTTGAACCCTCAATTGTAAGGTTTTGAACCCTTTTCAGTTTGATTAAATTTTTGGCCTTGTGCCTTCAAATTTTCAAAATCCCGTCAAACGTTTTGGGTTTTAAATAATGTGAACATGTGCAAACTGGAAGGGTGAATGCCTGTATTCTGGGTTTTCTGTCTAGGCAAGCACTTCGTATACATCTCATCAGACGCGAGACCAGTTGTGCTTACCTGGGAATTCTTGGGATGAGTGTTCACTTATAGGCGAACATGTCTTCATTATACATCATTTTTGACCCATTTACTTTGATTAGTCACTGTGTGTTGTTTGTTTGCTCTGTGATACGGACGAATGACCACCATCTTTGCTCTTGTTGATTTTGTTTCATCTCATTCTTTTCATCCAATCATCTCACTCGTTTTCTTTCATGTTTTCCTCTTTTAGAATGCCTCCTCGACGCGATCCTCGAACTTTTACTATTGAAGAGATCGCAGCCCTGGTTTCTCAGCAAGTGGCTGCTGTACTTCCCGGTGTTGTAACTCAAGTCCACGATATATTTAACAACAACGGCAATAACAACAACAATAACGCACACTGTAATTTCAAGAATTTCAATTCTGCGAAGCCGCTTAAGTTTTCTGGGTCGCAAGGAGCAACTGCGCTCCTACGGTGGTTTGAAAGTATCGAGAGCACATTCTTACATGTGCAGTGTCAGAATGCGCGTAGGGTTGAATTTGCTTCAAGCGTGTTTGAGAAGCGAGCGCTTACCTGGTGGAATGGTATTAAGCGCGATAAGGGTGCCGAAGTGGCGTTGGCACAAACATGGGAAGAGCTTCGGGCTCTCATGATGAAGGAGTTTTGTCCCCGTCATGAAATTCGAGTTTTGGAACGAGAGTTTGATGACTTAAAGCAAGATGGGGCTGAACACCGTGCATACACGGATCGTTTTGAAGAACTCAGTCTATTGTGTCCCACCATGGTTACCCCTCCGGATAAAGCGATCGAGAGGTATATTGATGGGCTACCCGATTCTATTCTGGAGATTTTGACTGGTGTTAATCCTACTACCCTTCGCCAAGCTATCGAGTTGTCTGCTACCCTCACTGAGACTCTAGTCAGGAAGGGTAAACTCACCCGCAAGGGTGATAAAAAGAAGGAGACTAATTCTGAGAAAAACAAGAATAAGGGTAAGGGTAAGGAAGGTGAAGCATCAAAGAAATCAAGGAAGCGAAAGGGTGCCCAAAATTTTGCTGTTACTGCACAGGCTCAAGCTGCACCAAATCAGCCTGCGCAACCACCTGCCAAGAAGACTTATTTTGGCAATGCACCTTTGTGCAACAGGTGTAACGGCCATCACCAACCACACCTCCAGTGTCATCAGTGCACCAACTGCGGAAGATCTGGTCATCTTGCTGTCAACTGCCGTATTCCTGTCAATCAGAACCAGGCAGTTCGTAACCAAGCTCAACAGGTTGCTCAGCCTCCTGCCCCGCAACAGGGCCAAGCTGCACGACCTCATTTTCCTCCTGGTTCGTGCTACAATTGTGGGGATCTGACCCACTACAGGAACCGGTGCCCAAGGCTAGTCAACCAGAACCAGAATCAGAATCAAGCTCCGGCTCGAGGCCGAGTCTTTAACATGAATGCCCAAGAGGCACAGGCTGACGATAATGTGGTGAACGGTACGTTCTTTATTAATAATCAGCCTGCATCTGTTCTTTTCGATTCTGGTGCCGATAAGAGTTTTGTGTCATTGTCTTTTGAGCCGATGCTTCGCGTGTCTAGAACGAAACTAAGTAAATCTTTGACAGTAGAAGTTGCTAGTGGTGAACCCATTATTCTTAATTCTGTTCTACGCAACTGCCAGCTGAATCTTAACGATCATCTTTTTCCAATCGATCTTACGCCTATGCAACTTGGAAGCTTCGACGTTATTGTGGGAATGGATTGGTTATCCAAGCATCACGCAGAGATAGTTTGTTCTGAGAAGATTGTTCGTGTGCCGCTTTCGACAGGCGAGATTCTGCAGGTTCAAGGTGAGAAGCCTACCGGTGGTCTCAAACTCATGTCTTGTTTTAAGGCTCGGAAGTATCTGCAGAAGAACTATGTGGCTTTCTTAGCACATGTTACAGAAGATAAAGGCAAGGGTAAGTCTATTTCAGATATTCCTGTCGTTCGGGATTATTCTGAAGTGTTCCCTGAAGATTTACCTGGTCTACCTCCAGCACGCCAAGTCGAGTTCCGCATTGACCTCGTACCTGGTGCAAATCCCATTGCCAGAGCTCCATATCGTCTTGCACCATCTGAGATGCAAGAGTTGTCTAAACAGCTTCAGGAGCTCTCTGACAAAGGTTTTATCCGTCCTAGCTTTTCACCTTGGGGTGCTCCCATTCTTTTTGTCAAGAAGAAGGATGGATCTTTTAGGATGTGTATCGATTATCGTGAGCTTAACAAGCTTACCATCAAGAATCGATATCCTCTACCTCGCATAGATGATCTCTTTGATCAGCTACAGGGCGCTTCTTATTTCTCGAAGATTGATCTGCGATCTGGATATCATCAACTTCGCGTGCAAGAAGAAGATATTCCCAAGACAGCGTTCCGTACTCGGTATGGGCACTATGAGTTCACAGTCATGCCATTCGGTGTGACTAATGCTCCTGCTGTTTTCATGGACTTAATGAATAGGGTCTGCAAACCTTATTTGGATCAGTTCGTCATTGTTTTTATTGACGATATCTTGATTTACTCTAAGACGCGAGCTGATCACGAGCAGCATCTTCGTCTTACTCTGGAACTCCTAAAGAAAGAGCAACTTTTCGCCAAATTCTCCAAGTGTGAATTCTGGCTTAAAGAGGTTCAATTTTTAGGACATATTATCAACGAACAAGGTATTCATGTAGATCCCTCCAAAATCAGTGCGATTAAGGATTGGGATACACCTTCTACTCCTACTGAAGTTCGTTCTTTTCTTGGTCTAGCGGGTTATTATCGCCGCTTCATAGAAAACTTCTCGAAAATTGCAGTTCCTCTAACTGCTCTAACTCAGAAGAAAATGCCCTTTTATTGGGGAAACAAACAAGAGGAAGCTTTTCAACACTTGAAGCAGAAGCTTTGCGATGCGCCTGTTCTATCATTGCCTGAGGGTGATGATGATTTTGTCGTGTATTGTGATGCATCGAAATTGGGTCTTGGTTGTGTTCTGATGCAAAGGAACAAAGTCATAGCCTATGCATCAAGGCAGTTGAAGATACATGAGAAGAACTACACCACTCATGATCTTGAGTTGGGTGCAGTTGTTTTCGCTCTAAAGATCTGGAGACACTATTTGTACGGTACAAAATGTGTGGTTTTCACTGACCACAAAAGTCTCCAGCATATCTTCAATCAGAAAGAACTCAACATGAGGCAGCGACGTTGGGTTGAGCTTTTAAACGACTATGACTGCGAAATTCGCTACCATCCTGGTAAGGCGAATGTCGTAGCTGATGCATTGAGTCGTAAGGAACGTACTAAGCTTCATTGTGTACGTGTTCAATCTGTTATTCAAGCTCGATCCGATATTCAAGCACGCATTTCTCAAACTCAACAATCTTGTGTTTCACAAGGATTGATGGATAAGGAGTTTCCTTATCACATAACACCTGCTCTGGAACTGAAGGACAATGGATCATTTTACTTCATGGACCGTTTGTGGGTCCCAAGCCAGGATGATCTTCGTACCTTGCTTATGGATGAAGCCCATAAGTCTCGTTATTCTATTCATCCGGGCTCAGATAAAATGTATAAGGATCTTCGTATTCACTATTGGTGGCCTGGTATGAAGAAAGACATTGCCTTATACGTATCCAAATGCCTTACTTGTCTTAAGGTTAAGGCTGAACATCAGCGTCCTTCTGGTTTATTGGAGCAACCAGAGATCCCAGTTTGGAAATGGGAAAACATTACTATGGATCTTGTTACCAAACTTCCACGCACTAAGAAAGGTCATGATGCCATCTGGGTAGTCGTTGATCGTCTTACAAAGTCAGCACATTTCTTGCCAATCCGTGAGGATTTTCCTGCTGACAGACTTGCACAAATCTATGTAGATGAAATTGTGGCTCGACATGGTGTTCCTTTGAACATCATTTCTGACAGAGATGCTCGTTTCACTTCTCATTTTTGGAGAACCATGCAATCTGCTATGGGGACCCAACTTAATCTGAGCACAGCTTATCATCCGCAAACGGATGGTCAATCTGAGAGAACAATCCAGACTCTGGAGGATATGCTTAGAGCTTGTGTGATCGATTTTGGTGGTAGTTGGGATTCACATCTTAAATTGATTGAATTCTCCTACAACAACAGTTATCACACTAGCATCAAAATGGCTCCTTTCGAGGCTCTTTATGGTCGAAAATGTCGTTCACCAGTCTGCTGGAATGAGATTGGCGAGGCTCAAATTACTGGACCTGCCCTCATTTTAGAGACAACTGACAAGGTCAAGAAAGTTCGTGATAATCTTCAGGCAGCTAGAAGCCGTCAGAAGATTTACGCGGACCCAAAACGCAAAGCCTTGGAATTTCAAGTCGGTGATCGAGTATTACTTAAGGTCTCACCTTGGAAAGGTGTGATCAGATTTGGAAAGAAAGGAAAGCTTGCACCTAGATACGTTGGACCATTCAAGATCGTCGAAAGAATCGGAAAGGTAGCCTACAAACTTGAGTTACCTCCTGAACTGGGAAATGTTCATCCAACTTTTCACATATCAAATCTCAAGAAGTGTACAGCTGATGAGAACTACTCCATACCGCTTGACGAAATTCGTGTTGGCAAAACACTGAAATTTGTTGAGAAACCAGTGGAAATCATGGAACGTGAAGTCAAGTGGCTTAAACGCAAGCGCATTCCTTTGGTCAAAGTTCGCTGGGAAGCTAAACGTGGACCTGAGTTTACTTGGGAACGCGAAGATCAAATGAAGGCGAAATATCCACATCTTTTTCCACAAGTTTCCTCTAAATAAATTTCGGGACGAAATTTCCACAAGTAGGGGAGACTGTAACAACTGTGCTTGTAATCACTATGAACAGTTCTATTATCAATAAAACAATGTTATTTGATCACAATGTTTGTTTTGTTATGTTTTACATTTTTCATGTTTTGACTTTTATGTAATTTCAAACTCTACATCGCTTTCTGGAGAGTTATACGCAAACTAGTGCGTAAACGTACTCAGTTTAATGCGAGAAATACTCCGGAACATCAACATATACTCAACATACCTTAAATAACCTTTACATAACTTAGAAATAAGTTTTGAAGGCTTTGGTATGGCAAAAACAAGTTAATTAGCTTGCAGGGACTAAATATGACAAACTGCGAAAGTATGTCAATTTGAACTGTAATGAACATTCCGGAACATAACCATAAGTTAAACACACCTTAAATATCCTTTACATAGCTTAGAAATAGGCTTTGAGGGGTTTGGTGTGCTAAAATAAACTTTTGGGACATTCAGGGACTAAAAGTGTCACAAAGTGCACAAGTTTGCATTTTCGCACATAACTTACGTTCTGAATACATCCGGACATCCAAAAATTTATGTAAGCATGACTATATTATACTTTAGTGTTCGCCTTAAGAAAAATCCATTCGTCGCGTCATTTGGATCGTTTTTCGCGCTCATGCGCATTCCGTCGTAATTAACCGAACATCGCGACCGTACGGCCAAACGAACCGACATCCGAGATATTTTTGAACATGTTTCATGTCCACAATGTTTAGGCAACATTTTAGGGCCTTAAAGTTGGCTTTACGGGCCTTAGAAGTGTCGGAAAAGGCCTTAAACACGTGCAGGGACTGAAACTGTCATTTCTGAAACAAGTTTGCTGATCAGACAGGCCAAAGCGGCCCGCATTGTGTTTGCATGAATCTAAAGCGGGCCGCATGGCACCTTCAGACCAGATTCAATGTTTGTTTCTGCAACTTGCAGCTGATTAAACCCCATCCACATGTTTTAAACTTGCCTAATCAGCAAGATAAGATCAAGATTTAGCCACCATAACATTTGGACAAGTGTGCGGCCATGATCGTTTCCCCTTTTCCAAGAAACGATCTCAACGGTGGACCGAATACTATAAATACTCCACCCCCCTTTGTTCAAAATCACTAGAAATTCACTTTGAGAAACTCTAAGTTGAAACATTTGTTTCATACCTGAGATTTTCGAATTTGAGTTTAGCATTCGGGGACCCTGGGTTAGTATTCTTTCGTTCTTTTCCTTATTTTTTTACTGCTTTTCGAGTCAGAAAGTCAAACTTTGTTTGACTTTCAGCGTTGACCAGTAATGGTCAATGCGAAGTTCGTTTGAACTTCGCAACGTGAGTGTAATCACGTTGGTCATAGTCCTTTGGGACTATGCCCACTGATTACCACGTTGTCTAGAGTCGTAGGGTAGGCGATCTAATAAATCGCCTATACCTTCGAACTCGACCCATTTGGTCGATCATTAGGATCCGACCAAATACATTAGGTGACCATAGTAGGTAGGGAATAACCTTCCGAGGTTATACCCTATGGTCACATCGTTTAAGTAGTTGTATGATAGGTAGTTTATATGCCTTAGGTAAATTACCAGAATACCCTTTTCATGCATAATTGGTAATTTAGCATATGTAACCTAAACTTTTGCCACATAACTGATTATGTAACATGTTTAGGCATATAACACTTGTCATAGGGCTGGTTAGGCGTTCCGAACACGTTTTACGCGAACGACGCGTTAAAGTAGCATAAGCTTCCTAAACGGGTTGTAATGGGTCGATAAGACTTAGGTCAAGTTTCATTTAGCATGTAGGCTTTGTTAAACCATATCACATGAGTTCCTACACTCATTTGGTTTACAAACCCTAATGCTACCCAGTCTTCCGATTTAGGTCCGGTTTATTAACATAGTTACCTATATTAGGTGCCGTTTGATTCCGTGATCTATAGCATTACTCGGTGGTCATCTTTAGACAACTGAGCAATATCAAGTGAGTACATAGACCCCTCTTTTACTGTTTTCCAAACGTTTTGGGGTGGAACACATGTGCCTACTTGTTACTTTAATGCTTTCCGTTTTCACATCATATACATGTTATGTTCGTTAGTACATTATAGTACATGATTTCAATACATTTTATGCTAGGTGTGCCCATTGTGTGCATTACTTAGTACATCGTTTTACATTACATTTCTGCCAAGTATGTTGACTGATAACATGCTAGCACATTGATTTACATGACTTTTCTGCTTTGTATGTTAACTTAGCATACTTAGTACATTGTTTTCATATGACATGTATACAACTTCTATGACATTTGGTTTGCACAAACGGGTCTTTATTACGTTCATTAACATTTGCTACGCCGCTCGGTAGTAAGTAGTGGTACCATAGGACTTGACAAATCCCATTCCTGACATCCCGGGTTTGTTTGTTTGGATGAAAGGAATGACTGAATCCGAATACAATTCTTTTGATAACCTTGACTGAAAGGGTTATCCGACTGTCTCAAGGCTTGAATGTATGCGTTAACTTACCACATAAATGTTTGTATCAGTGTATCATGCATCACTTTGCAAAACATAACTTTTTGATATATTCAAAATACCTTGTTTTGTACATTTTACTTATGGTTTAAGTAGTCTTATTTTACTTACCATACATAACATTTGTTACACATTACTTGACTACTTTTGGACTATCAACATTTGACATGGTTTATACAAGTACTATTGACTATTGGTTTAAACATAGACATTATACTTTGTTGGTTGGTTTAAGTGACTTAAGTAACGAGATGTGAGTAATATGATACAATCATGGTGGATACGCCGCTGGTACTTCCTATACATAAGTGATTGTATTATATTACATATCATAGCGTTATTTAAATCATTCATTTTGGACTTATACATTTTACACAAGTGACATGTTTTTACAAGACTTTGGTTTACAATACAGTTTATTTTATACAACTCATTTTGCATGGTTATTCATTTAACCATACATTATTCACTTATCTATACATATCATCTGGACTTATTGTTTTTCAAGCAATTTACAAAACAAATCAAATTACAAGGTTCATGACTAAACATTTCTTAAACTTAAGTCATGAATCCTATTTTCACAAAACCTATGTATCTCACAGGCATTTTTATGCTGACGTACCTACTTTCACATGTGTTTTCAGGTGCTTTTCCGTAGGTTGACGATCATGACACTAGGGCGGACCTGTGCCTTAGAAACTTAAAAATGAAGCTAGACGATGTTTAATTATGTACTAAACTCTTAAATCTCTGTTTGAAACAATGTAACAATTATGTTGATAAATAAAATACAACTTTGTTTGCCATGGATTTGAAACAATTAATTCTGTTACAACACTCCCCGATGTTTCCGCCACGTTTTGTATGTTATACGTGGTCGGGGTGTGACATCTGGGCATTCATAATCTCTTTCTAGCTCTTTCTTCCTGGATCTCGACCTTGCTCTTGAGCTCTCTTTTTCTCTAGCAGACTCCCCCTCAACTTGTGCTAGAATCGAAGACCACTAATTCTCTTGATCAGATCTCTTGATTCCTTAAGTTCAAGGCTCATACTTTCCACATATTCAGGATCGAAACCTGGCTCTCTTAACATTCAGAGTCCTTAAGTATCGAAACCTGGCTAAACCTGCACATTCTCTACCCAAAAGTAAATCTTCTGAAAACCACTTGTAGAGCAAATCTTAGAATGATTTTACATTTAGATTTTGATGAACCACTTGCATGAATGTTATCATAAAAACTTTTTTCATTCAAACATTGACTCTCCCTCTCAAAATGCTTAACCTTTTCAAACATTCTTACCCAAACCTGTTCGTCATGTTTAGCACTTGGAATTTTGAAAATCGGCTTTCCAACATCAGTTGTCGAAAATCTTTTTGTATTTTTCAAAATTTATGCTAAAACACACTAAAATCTTTTTGGATTTTGAAATAAAATGATATGCAGTAAAGAAATATTTACAGACACTATTTTTGTGAGTTTGTGCAAGAGGATCATATCAGTTTCTGACAAGTCACTAACACCGTTAAGCTTTAAACATTTTCAGCTCTAAACAATTCACGTTGATTGACGGTATTGTTGTCCACTTAAACTCAAACTAAAAACTTTCGAAATGCTTACCGATACATTTAAGGTATATTTAGATAGCACTAAATTCTTATGGACCCCACAATCTCAGCATATCCCCTCATCATGCAATACACTATCTCAAGTAATGCCTTTAAACTTTTATCAACTATGAATTGTGCGAAAACAAAGCAGAATGTTTAAACATTAACAATCAGGTCGATACTTCCGTATACGCAGAGAAAGCCCAATGTTTAAACAAAATTAGAAATTAAAAATAAGTTGAAGTTGTTTAGGCTTTAACCACCAGGTCGATACTTCCGTATACGCAGAGGTGATCCAAAGCTTAAACGAAACACCAAGAAAATAAAGGAGAACGTTTAGGCAATAACATCCAGGTCGATACTCACGTATACGCAGAGGATGTTCAATGCTTAAACAAAATAAAGAAATAAAACAAGTTTAAATCTTTGGAAAATGAAATGCACAATCACAGTGACTTTTTAGCAAAGTTGTGAAAGATCACAAACTTAACCAGTTTTATGCCTTTCGGCAATCAGTGATTACTGAGTAGGCACACAGTCAAGAAGGACAAAACTAAGTACTATGCTTTCAACAATGTTTCCCACTAGAACTAGGCTTTTTCTTTATGTTTGTATCGTTATCGCAAATCTACTAGTCTAGCTGAGCCTACCGTCACATCTTTAGTGAGATCATTTATCACTTTTAGACTTTACATTTCTTTAGCATGCTGTGACAGTCCACTGATGTACTATCATTTCCTCTTCTTCACAACAAAACTCATTTTTGATTTTATCATGTTTTTGGCTTTTTCAAAATTTTCTAATGTTTTTGGATTTTCTAAAAAATTTCTACTCCCCCTAAAATGCAAACACTTTTACAGAAATTTGAAAAAAAACTGTACAACAAGTTGACAACCGATATCGAATCGCTTAAATTTGCCATCCTCTAGGCATAAACAATCAGAACTCCCCCTTTCACAAAACTATTTTCTCATTATGATTTCAAAACATTTAAGTTTGTTTTAACCAAAATGAATTTTCCAGAAAATAAGTTTTGTTGATTTTACCACTTGTAGGTTTGGGGTTTGGTTCATCACACTGTATTCAACCACTTGTATAAGGATTACATCAAGTTCAAATTAATGACCTTGAGTAATTACTTTGTCAAAACAAACCTCTATACCAATTGTAAGAAAATCAAGTACAACTTAATGTCCCTGATTTATCTCTTGTAGGAATATCACATCTACACAAAATCATTTTACCAATAAGGATGCCGATTCCTGCTTCACGCTTACCAACCTGGAAGCTCCGGCAATTCACACTTATCCTGTAAAAATTTAACTATTTTTAAGATTCAATCACAAACATCAATTATCAAGAAGAATGCCGATTCCTGATCCACGATTACAAACTTGGGATCTCCGGCAAATCAGATTTTTCAAGGGAAAAGAATTTCCACCCAAGTCTTACCAACCTTGGGTGTTTTTAACTCTTGTTCAGTAGGGTTATATGTTGCTTTCTTTGTAGCATAGAAATCTTTAACCCCTTTTACTTTCCCATCAATCATCTTCCCAAAAATTTTCTTAACATTTCCATTAAAAACTTTTTCAACATCAAATTCCTTTTCATCAGAAAAGAATTGATTTGAGATCTCAACCTTACCAACCTTTTGTTTAATTTTCTAAATGTTAAAGATGGAATTTTAACATCATCTTCAACTTGTGGCTCCTCTGATTTTGTGGAATCAGGTTCATCGCCGACTTTTACATCACCCTTTTGACAACCCACATTTGGTTATCTTTTGCTTTCTTTTTGTAAAAATTTTTCTTTGAACTCTCACCAACTTCATAAATTGAATTTTAAAAAATTTTGAATCTTTTAGTTGGTGGTTCAACATCAACAACTTTTTCTTTCAGTTTTTCAGATACTCCCTGTTTTAGTTTTGTCATTTGAGAACAAACTGATGCAATATGACCAGCTTCATTGCATTTGAAACAGGTTCGAGTATCCTTCCTGTGAAAAACACCAGTTCCTTTTCTCTTTTGTTCAGCAAGAAACTCCTGGTTTGATTGTTTCCAGAACGGTTTCTTCTGTTCTTCTTCTGCACTTCCTCCTGAAACAAATTTTGTTTTTGTTTTAGAATTTTTCTCATTTTTATAATTTTCTGGTGGAATAAAACCTAATCCTTTCTTTTTGTAGCTACCATTATGGTTTGGTTTCTTTTGAAAACCAGAACCAGAATTGTAACCTTTTTTCTTGTTTAATCGCTGTTGAACTCTTGAAGTGTAATTTTTAGGTTTTCCAGTAAGATTTAAATCTTTTATTTCAGAAATCTTAATTTCTGTCATTTTGAAAACCTTTTTGATCATTTCAAATCGAACACTTCTTATTGGAAATTCCTTGTCAGAATATAATTTGTCAGAATCATTCAAAGTATATGCTACTTCGAATGTTTCATCATTCAAATTTAATTTTGATAACAAAAATTCTTTACTATAAGCCCGTTTAACCGACGATTTTGGACTGTTGACCGACGAACTTGAACCTCCAGACCCAGACTTTGACTCAGACTCCTCATCTGTATCCAACACCAGATCGACCATCTTTTTAATTAACTCAGACTCATGATCAGTGTCAGATGATGTGAAAGTAACGTCAATGTTTTCTGTAATTCATCAGTTGATTTGGTTTTTATCTTTATATTGACTGCTTTTTCGACTTGCTCCTCATTTGGTTTTCTAGGAGAATAACCTTCCCAGATCGGAGGCGGACACTTGTTATATGTAACACTCAGTTTCTTACCAGTATCCTTCTTCTTAGGCTTGTCATCTTTGAATGCTTCAAAACCTGCAACAGTTGGATAAATTCGATCAATAAGATAATCAGAACTAGAATAACTCTGTAATAATCGTCTAATTCTCTCATTCTCAATTTTCTCATTCTCCAACTCTTGTTTCAGTGTAGCACATTCTTCGATGTAATGATTTATAGCTTTTTGCTTCGACATCATCGTTGCATTCATCATTGTTAAAACATCTTCTCTCTCAGAGTTTGTCTTTTGAAGACAAGTTACTGTTCTGTTTAAAACGTCATACGACTCCTTCATGTAAATGAGACTGAACAGCAATTGTTCGTTAATTTTCTCAAGCTCAGCCAACTTTTCATCCTTTGTTACACATTCTTTGCAAGTCTCCAAACACTTTTGGCATGGTTTGATGACTTCCACAGTCTTTTCAACTTCTATGATCTTTTCTACTTTAACAACTTTCTCAGCTTCAGTCACCTTTTCTGCTTCAATAATCTTCTCAGCAACACTTTCAGACTTCATTTCTTTTTGTTCTTTTGCAGCTCGTTTCTCCTTCAGTTTCTCCAAGCGATCTGCAAAATAAAAATGAAAACTTCCAGGAGAAAGATGAGATTTTGCAATATTAATATGTCTTTCTTCTTCATCATCACTACTGTCATCAGATGGTGTTTGATCAAAAACAATTTCTTTTTCTGAACTTTCATCACTTCGTAAACTTTCATCTGAACTCTGTGAGCTTTCTTCTGATGAAACAAATTTTTCATCGTCATTCTTCATACTAACACCAATGGATTTCATCCACTCGGTGAACATGTCTGGTTCTTTCACAATCTTGGCAATGAAAGCTTTGAAATTTCCATTCTCATCTGCAAACATATCCCAGCTAAAACCTTCAGGTAGCCTTTCATCATCTTGTTTGATCAAGCATGCTTTGTTGTCAGATGAAATAAATTTTTCCCAACTGAAACTTTCTTGATTACCCAAACAGGCTCTCTTTGAAGAATCCTCTATCACTTTTCTACCATGAGCCACTTGTGGTTCTTGTTGTTGACCAACTTGTTGATATATGGCTTTCCGGTAGTAATCATCTTTTCCGAACGGATTCTTTGCATCATTTGACTCTCTATTCTTGCATTCCCTCTTGAAATGACCTTTCTCCCTGCATCGAAAACAAGTAACTTTTGATTTATCAAAACCCAAAGTTGAAACATGTGCATCAAGAAAGTCATTTCTTCCAGTAATTGGTTTGAACTTTTCGGCTCTTCTAAGGACACTAGCTAAACACCATTTGATGTCCATAAGCTCCATTTCTTCAGCGTCTATCTGATCGTAATCCTTTTTTGTGATCATAGGATTTCCGATCCTCCCTGCAACCAAGCCTTCATAGGATAGTAGCACAGAACCAAGTACTGCCATGTGATCCTTCGCAATTTCTTCAGAGAAACTTTGACCATCAGGAAGATTCAAAGCAATGTTGCATTGTATCACATAACCACTTCCACTTTTTGTACTTTGAGAACTGAAGCTTGAAGTTGGGCTCTTTGGATTAACACTCGGGTATGGAGAGAAACCACTGCTGTTATTAGAACTTTGATCAACCTTTTCTGAAGAATCTCCAGCACTAAACGAAGTCTGTATTTTCGGGCTTCTTTCAACTTCTGGAACACTGCCTTTGTAGTACATTTTTACATCCTGTTGACCACTTGGACTGTTCATCCTTGCGATCTTCTGCTGTTCCAAATCTTGACCCTCTATCTTCTCAATAAACTGAGAAATCGTTAACCTATCATAAACCCCAGTGTTCTTCAAAATCATCTAGTATGTGCCCCATTCCTTTTGTGGTAAAGCGTCAGCTAACTTGTCTACCCACTCTTCACGATCTTTTGTTATACTAAGCATCGACATGGATCGCACCAAGTGGCAGTATCTTTCAATTAGCTTCTTAGTATCTTCCCCGGGCAAACTTGTAAACAGATCAAATTCTTTCTTGAGCAGTGCCTTCTTGCTCTTGATCATATTCTCACTACCCTCAAACTTGACTCTAAGAGCATCCCAAATCGATTTTGAAGTCTTGTCATGTTGAAGTAACACAAAGATGTCTTCTTTGATAGCTTGCTGAAGTAGACTGATCATCATCTTTTCAGCTCTATACATTTCTCGTTCTTTGTCATTGAATTCTGAGATTTCTTTTATAGCTTCCAGCTCAGTCCGTGGTAAAACATACCTCTTCAAAATACATTCCCATGATCTTAGATGGTTGGCCTGAACCCAGTTTTCGAACCTATCTTTCCATCCATAATACTCCTCAATGTTCATTAGCTTCGGGGGTTTTTGAGTAGTTCCCGTTTCGTTTTCCAAATCATGTTTTGAGCAATGACAGCCGGAGTAGACGGAGTAGCAAACGCGTTGTAGAAATCGTTGTCCATGTTTCAGTAATCAATTTTCCAAACATAGTCAAGTTCAAGCGGAATAAACCAAATACAGTTCAAGCAAAATAGCAAACAATTCTTTTCGAGCGAAATAACCAAACTTCAGTTTCAAGCGAAATACTCAACTTTTTCAAGCGAGAACCCCACAAGCGAAATGACTTTGTTCGCTTGAAATGAACACAAACTTTCAAGCGAAACCTGATGATATGTTCAAGCGAAACATGATCGAAGGTCCATTTTATACATTTTTAGTTCGAATTTTAATGTGAAACTCTCAAGGGTTTGTTAAAATGCACTTTTACACATTATGTGAAAAATATGTCTGATTTTAACCGTGAAATCTTCAAATTTTGAAAGAAGATGTAGAAAAACAGAATTTTTCAAGCTGAATCGTATAGAACTCCTCCTCCTGAGCTCTGATACCAATTGTAGGATCGTGTGATGAACCGAACGAGTCGTTCAAAGAAGTTCTTATCTGTTTCAGGTGCGGAAAACAAGAAACAGACTTTGAAACAACTTGTTCTTCACTTTAAACACGTTACTGATTGATATTACAGCTTGTACAATCACTTGATAAACCGGCAGCACTTCGGTATCCAAAATCTCAAAAGTCACAAATGAGATCGCTTGAAGGCTATTTATAGGCTATGGGATTTCGCTTGAGGGTGACTAAAATCAGTTCAAGCAAACTACCATATGTTGGTTTCGCTTGAAAATGACAAATGTCATTTCAAGCGGACTGCCTTCCTTCAAGCGAAATGACTCAAGACATAACCTAAACTCTCCTATTTTCTCGTACAACGTGCCCTGATCTAACATATCTAGTACAAGAATCGATACAAGACGAAGTCGACATATGTATGCACTAACAGAAACTGTATGCAAAATTTTCTAAATGCGAATTTTGGCTTCGTGAAGTTTAATTTCTTGGACACGTAGTCAACGAGAAAGGCATACGCGTTGATCCATAAAAAATGTGGCCATAAAGAATTGGAGTGCACCAAACACACAGACTGAAATACGTCAATTCCTAGGATTAGCCGGTTATTATCGAAGATTCATTGAGAATTTTTCGAAGATTGCACAATCCCTCACTTCTCTCACTCAAAAAGATAAGAAATTTGATTGGGGAGAGAAACAAGAAGCAGCTTTTCAACTGCTTAAAGACAAACTCTGTAATGCACCAATTATGTCACTCCCAGACGGTACGGATGATTTCGTTGTCTATTGTGACGCCTCACGACAAGGGTTAGGATGCGTGTTGATGCAAAGGGAGAAAGTTATTGCATACGCATCACGCCAACTAAAGATACACGAAAGGAACTATACCATGCATGACCTAGAGTTAGGTGTAGTGGTATTTGCACTGAAAATTTGGCGTCATTACCTTTATGGTACTAAATGCACGATATTCACGGATCACATATCACCCGGGCAAAGACGATGGGTTGAATTGTTGAATGACTACGACTGCGAGATCAAATATCATCCGGGCAAAGCGAACGTTGTCGCGGATGCACTAAGTAAAAAAGAAAGCGTTAAACCTTTGCGTGTGTGATCTGTAAGGCTCACAATTCATAACAACCTTACCTATCAAATTCGTGATGCTCAGCAAGAAGCATTAAAATCAGAAAATGTCAAAGCAGAAATGCTTAGAGGTATCGAAAAACAATTAGAGTCGAAAGAGAACGGGGCCTTATACTTCATGAATAGAATTTGGATTCCTCGTTTTCGTGGTCTTCAAGACCTAATTCTTAATGAGGCTCATAAATCCAAATATTCGATACATCCTGGAGCAGATAAGATGTATCACGATCTCAAGGAATTTTATTGGTGGCCTAATATCAAAGGTGATATTAAAACATATGGTTGAAAATGTCTAACATGTGCTAAAGTCAAGGCCGAGTACCAAAAACCTTCTAGTTTGCTACAACAACCCGAAATCCCTAATTGGAAATGGGAACATATTTCTATGGATTTCATAACTAAATTACCCAAAATTTCACGTGGCCACGACATGATTTGGGCTATAGTCGACCGATTAACCAAGTCAGCTCACTTCTTGCCTATCCGTGAGAAAGATAGTACTGAGAAGTTAGCTAAAATTTATCTCAAAGAAATTGTTGCAAGACATGGTGTACCTGTGTCGATATTCTCTGACCGAGACGGTCGTTTTATATCAAGGATTTGGCAGTCTTTTCAAAAGGCCTTAGGTTCCCAATTAAATTTGAGCACGGCCTTTCATCCCCAAACTGATGGCCAAAGTGAACGCACAATTCAAACTCTAGAAGATATGTTGCACGCTTATGTGATGGATTTAGGTGGGAATTGGGACACTTACTTGCCCTTAGTGGAGTTCTCATACAATAACAATTATCACACGAATATTAAAGTCGCACCATTCGAAGCGTTATATGGTCGTAAGTGTCGATCTCAGCTATGCTGGGCGGAACTAGGCGACAAACAAATGTTAGGTCCTGAGTTAGTTCAAGAAACCACCGATAAAATATTCAAAATTCGAGACCGTATTAAGGCGGCTCAAGACAGACAGAAAAGCTACGCGGACAGACGCCGCAAACCATTGCCTTTTGAGGTTGGAGACAAGGTGTTGCTAAAAGTCTCGCCGTGGAAAGGCGTAGCTAGATTCCGCGGAACGAAACAGTAACTGTCCGAGAACCCAAAAATAAATATTGTTTGACATAAATAATATAATGGGTATTAAAAACGACACAAAATCCACAATCAAATCTTATTGCGTTAAGCTTCACGACTAGTTCAGTAAACAGCCAGTCATCAAAGCCGGTACCGGAACCGTGTCAAAAATAATAAAATTTTTTGTCCAAAAAGTAGGATTAATTATTTTGATAATAAAACAAGTGAAAATAATTTTTGTTAGGTATTTATCTAAACAAAACACGGTGTCAGTATTTAACCCGGTACAGGACCCGAACCGACTTTTTCACCCGAATTACAAACTAAAAATTTTGGTGAACTAGTTTTACCTAGTGTCACATGACTTTAAAATATTAGAGCTTAAAACCTTGTAGATATTTTTTAATAAAATATCAAAGTTATAAAAATGCTTAAAGTTTATGTTTAAACAAGATTTTTTTTTTAAATTCAGCCATAACCTCCCTCCCTTAGCTGAATTTTTGAGAATGTGGGACCCCCATCTAAGGTCACTCATCAAGTTTGTAGTGTGTTGGAAGCCTAATCGACATGATTAGTGTAATGCCCCAAGATCCAAATTCATTCTAACACTCCACATATCTTCATTTTCCCACAAACACAAAAACACTCCATCTCCTACTCTCTCTCCCTCCAAAATCGGCCAAACCAAGCACACCACCATCTTCACATTTTTAAAATTCAAACACTAGAGATTATTGCAAGTATGGAGGTCCATGGATGAATCAAACTACTAGAGTGTTTAGAAAAGCTAGTTGGAGCCCTTTTGGTGGAACTTGAAGCCTAAAATCATCAAGATTTCTTATCATCATCTTTATTTCCTTGCAAAATTTGTAAGAACATCATACTAACTTCACTTTTATTTTTTATTTCTTTCACAAGTTCATCATAAACCCATATGAAAAATAACAAGAAACAACTAAAAATCATTATTTTTAACTATGATTTTTCTATGATTAAGAGATAAACTTGGAGAAATCTAGCCTAATAAACTTGAATCTTGGTTATTTTTACTCAAAAATAGGATCTACATACATGCATGTAGGATCAACCAAGATTCATCAACAAAGTGAAAAAAACATGAATTTTTGATGAACATGCATGCTAGTAAAATGTAAGAAACCATTTAAAACCAAGAAAATAAATTTTTGAATTATTTCTTAAATAAAGTTTTCATTTCTGGAAAGGATCAAAATCAAGAAATATGTCGGTAGTAAACGTTTTGAATACATATTTATACTTTTGTTGACAAATTTTGTTAGATATTGATACTTGATGATGTTTTGTATTGAAATAATTTGAAAACAAGTTTTGTATAAACTTGGGGAAAAATCTATTTTTCAAACAAAACTATGGCAAAATTTTTATAAATTTTGTTATGTTTTTTTTTAAACGTTGTTAAACAAGGAAGTAAGTGACTAGAAAAACATTCGAGGTGTTGAACATGGTTAAACAAATTTTGGACAAAGAAATAAATCCATGTTTTATAAAAAGATTTTCTAAATAAAAATGACAAGTATATATTTTTGAATAAAAATGTGTACTTACAAAAATAATCATCAAGTATCATAAGTATATATATATATATATATATATATATATATATATATTGATGTGTACATAATATGTTAGTTCTAGTAGGAACAAATGCAAAATTGATACACATCCATAAAAATTACAAAAATATATATACAAACTTGAAAAACGAAATAAAATGTCCATCCTTGGACACGAAAACACAAATGGACAAATTCGGACACTACTGGACTATATGGACTTTTGGACAAACTAAAATGGCACAAACGAAACAAATGGTAAAAACGAGACGGACGACACAAACGGGATAAACGATAAGAATAAATAAAACCGACAAGAAGTAGACGACTATAACAAAATACGAGCCATCACACAAGTTTATGCACTAAAATGATTCAACCATGGTATAAGTAGTGATTTTTATAAAAATTGGATTTTATAAAAATACAAGTATTACTTTTGACTAGCCCAAAATTTTATATCTTAAAAGTAGTCCATAAATTAAAATTGGGCTAATACCCATTTATCATAAATAAAAATTTGGGCTAGGCCCACTTTTACAAAACAATGGACTAAAAATATATTTTTAGTCAAATTTGGGCTAAAGCCCACTTTACAAAGTACTTGGACTAAAAACTCAATCTTTACAAATTATTATGTGCTAGATATATTTTTAGAAAAACAATTTGGGCTAGGCCCACTCTTAAACAAATTATTTAGGCTAAGTCCACAATTACAAACTAAATTGGGTTAGGCCCACTTTCATAAAATGTTTTGGGCTAAGGCCCACTCTTATAAATCAATTTGGGCTTGACCCATTTTAAAAAAAGTTATTTGGGCTATGCCCATATGCACCAAAAACCCAAAATGGACTTAAATTCTCAAACATAAATTAAGCCCAATCAAAACATAAATCAAATAGAATAAATATATATACAAGGAAGTTAAATATATATATATATACGAAAACACAAAAACAAAATACAAGATAGAATATACGATACACAAAAACAAACCTAAGTGTCGAACTAGATTAGAACACTTGTAGGTCGAGAAACGAACCACGAACAAGGAATCGAATAGAGATTTGCTCGGAACGCAAATCTGTGAGTTCATGTTTCCCCTTTTACTTTGAATGTTTATAGTTTTAAACTTCGGGGATGTATACATGTTACAAATAGTATGATAATATGATGAAACTATTTTGATCACATGTGGATAGGTGTTTAAAATAAAGGAACCATTAATAAATAAAAAAGTATCTAGGAACAAACGAATAGATCTATTTGGGTTTTGGCAAGCCCCGCTCTTAACGACAACGATAACCACGATCGTCAAGAGTGCCTTTGTGTCCAAACTAGTGTCGTTGACACACATGATAAATTGTCAAGGTTTGGTTGCCTCCTATTCGGCATACATATTAGTGTCCTTGCAACACACTAATGATCATAATTTGTTTTTATCATACTATACAAAAACGAATTTTATTACTTCAAATGTTTTGGAGACTCGTTTGATACAAAAACAAAATAACATGAATTCACTCAACTTTTGTTGACATTTTCAAAATTAACATGTATTACAGGAGATTAGTGGACGGATTTGAAAAAATATGTTCAAGTGTTTATCAAGAACGCAAGCTTTTGTGATGTCATCCATTTTCATTTTCGGTTGTTATGTTTTAAACTTTTAATAATGTAGTTAAAGTTGTTGTTGTTTCAAATTTCAAACAAGACAAATGTAATGTAAATTATGGTTTCGAATCAAATGTATGGATGAACATCTTTTATGTTTCAAATATGTTGTTTACTCGATTGATTGTAACGATTGCCGCTCTCGTCACACCTTGCCATACGCTTCCGCATAAACCGAAAATCAGGGTGTGACACGGCTATGTTTAATACTAATGTGACATGTGTTTCAATTAATAAAAGTGTTATTTGATTGATTTGCCCTTTGTTGTTCTAACAAGTTTAAATTTAATATGTGGTTATGTTGGTAAATCTAATAAAAAGCTTATTGCGTAACGAATAAACTGCAAAACGAGGTCAATGTTAAAATCCTAAAATTTCCCCTATGATTGAAATAATATTTCTAAATATATAAATCATCCGATACCGCATGTATCTTATATAACTAAACGTTCATATTAACCAAGACATATAATGTCACACCCCGCCAAAGGCGAAGCCGGGGCGTGAGATGAATGCTTTCCACGCATCTGGTTTGCAAACATCTGGTAATGAATTAAATATTTATAACGACACCAAAATATTTAGATTGTTACAAGCGATAGTAACGAGTCTACCAATCGTCACACATTGCTGAAGGCGGAACCACGGGGCATAAGACGAAAGGTTTCCAAGCATCTGGTTTGCAAACATCTAGTAACGAATCAAAATATTTATAAGAGTGAATTGCATGTTTTGTCCTTTATTTGTATATCAACTTTCAGGCGGTGTCCTTTATCTTTAAAATTGACGAGTTTTATACTTAATGTTTCAAAATTTTACACGCTTTGTCCTTTGGCCCTAACCCAGTCAATTTTAACTATTAAGTGGAGGACACATTTGTCTTTTTTACTTATTTATTTAAAAACAAAAAAAATTAAATAAATAAAAAACATACTCTCTCTCATCCCCCGTCTTTCTTCTATGCTTTGACTGCAAAACCAACTGCCTCTTATACTCCCTTCTTGTAAATAGCTAGTATGCGAGACCCAGAACCAACAAACTCAATATTATTAAAAGCCTATTTCATCAAACACTTATACCAGGATCATTTACAACCTTCAAACAAGGAGCAGTAACTCTCCAACAAATCTAAACACAAATTCTCAAAATCCTCATTCATTTAAAACCCTTTCACATCTTTTTCATCCATTAAACATTCAGTATTTTGTATAAACATAAATATTATATTGTTCTTTAAATTTTTTAGCAAAATATTTGAACAAAACTTCATCCAGATCACTACCTAATTAGATAATATTTTCAAGTGCCCGCTTTCAAAAGCCGAAAGATCCGTTTTATTTTCCGGCGGCCATCTACCAAAACTGGTGGTGTTGTATCACCGATGACCATGGTGAGCTCCACAGCGGTGATAACGAGCGGCAGGTCTTGTTGGGTCCCGAAAATCAAGATATACAACTTACCTCGTCAGATTTGATAGTGGTCGACACCCACCTCAGTCAACAAGAACAGATCCGAGATGTGGGGGTGGTAAATTATTAAAATAATTTTCTAAATAAACAAGTCAAAAGTCGAATTTACCCTCCACTTAACAGTTAAAATTGACTGAGTTAGGGTCAAAGGACAAACTGTGTAAGATTTTGAAACATTAAGTATAAAACTCATCAATTTTAAAGATAAAGGACACCAGATGAAATTTGGTATAAAGATAAAGGACAAAAGTCGTAATTCACTCTATTTATAATGCTCCCAAAGTATTTAGATTGTTACAAACCATAGTAACGAGTTGGGTCTACTTAACCCAAATAAAGATAAATTGTTCAAACATTATCCAACACAAATGAAAATTCGTTTGTCGGCCCCAAGTTTTGTGCGAAGATCTTGATGTTTTTTTTAGCAAAGCTTGATGGGTTTTAAGAAAAGGTTGTCCCAACACGAGGGGAGCATCATTTAAGATGACGAAGTCGGTTGGTACAATCGTTTGGTTAGTTTGAATGAGGACGTCATCAATCACTCCCGTAACATTTTTATTTTTTCGATTAGCCAAGAGGATAGGAATTTTGGTTAGAAGAAAATCACCAATACCTAATCTTCTTGAGCAGGGATCCGGTCCTGTTTTAGCTTCTAATGAAGATATTTTAAATTTGTTTGGTAGTGTACAGGAACAGATGAGGCAGCATCAGGAGACCAACCAGATGCTGATGAGAGAGATACAACTCTTGAAGCGTGGCCCGAGTCGGCCTGCTGAAGATACTGTCACTCCCTTGCAACCCAGGGCTTTGAACTTCAGTTCTGCAGTCTGTACGGAGGATAACCAGGGGAATATTGTGCCTAGCCATTCCCAGAATCATACTCCTAAGATACCTTCTTCAGTAAGAGTATCAACTGTGAGGAGCTCTGGATATGCTTCAGGATATGGCCAGAACCCCCAAGCTGGTAATGTATCTAATAATAATAATAATACTCTTGCTACTAATGGTGTTGGATCTTTGCAGGATGCAGGTATGACATCAGCATTTTCCAGGGAGCTTCAAAAACTGAAGGACATGATATCCATTGTGCCTGGGGTGGTTCAGCCAATTCCTGAAGTATCCCAGGACAGCCACAGGATATCCCGGTTTGCATATCCTATTTGTGATGCTAAAATCCCAAAAAGATTTTAAACCCACAACATGAAGCTCTATGACGGAACTACGGATCCTGAGGAGCATATTGCCCAGTATAGGGAAAGGATGGAAATCAACCCTATCACTACAGACCTCAAAGAAGCATGCTTGTGCAAGGGTTTCGGTTCTACCTTAACATGATCAGCCTTAAAATGGCTGTTAAACGTTCCTCCTCACTCAATTACTTCTTTTTCTCATTTAGTTAATTTATTTAATAGTCAATTTTCCTACAGCCGGAGTTTTGAGAAACTAACCAGTGATCTTTACAGGATAACTCAAGGGCCTCAGGAATCCTTGAGGGATTATGTGAACAAGTTTAGTCGGGAATCCTTAGATATCCCGCATCTTGATGTTGCAACAGTTGTGCAATCCTTCAAGATGGGGTTGCAAAAGGATTCTCAATTTTATCAGGATCTTGTAATGAATCCCTGCGGAAATCTCGACGAAGCTCGTAACAGGGCTTTAAGATACATTCGGCTGGAGGATGACAAAAAGATGCAAGAGAGAATGAATTCGTCTACAACCTACGAGTCAACCAACAGGAAATCAGAATCCTCGTATAAACCATACCGTTCTAAACCGTATGGCAGAAATGATGGCAAAAAAGTGAATGCTGTTGAAGACGAGGATCCTGAGGAGTATCCTGAGTTGTCTGAATATTGTTTTTCTGTTAACATACCTGAACTAATGTATGCGATGCAGGGTTTAGGAGACAAAGCAAGGTGGCCCTGAAAGAATCAACAAAAGGCTGATTGGAAGGACAAGTCCAAATGGTGTGCCTTCCATGAGGATTTCGGGCATATTACTGAAGATTGTATCGCTTTGAGAAAGGAAATAAGCTATCTCTTGAGTAAGGGATATTTGAAGGACCTCTTGGGAAGAAAGAAGAATAAGGGCTAGGATCCTGAGAAGGATCCTAAGCGTGCAGCGTCACCTCCTGCAGATGCAAAAATAATTAACTTTATTTCAGGAGGATCCGACATTTGCGGCACATCGTATTCTGCAGCAAAAAGACGTGCGAAGGAAGCTAAGGCAGAGAGGGGAGATAAGCCAACGAGAGTGTCAACCCTCACGACTGACAAAGTCATCACTTTCGACAATGATGACAGGGATACTGTCCAGGATCCCCATCATGATGCTTTAGTAATAACTTTATATCTTGCTAACCATTTTGTACGCAGGATATTGGTGGATAATGGCAGCTCAGTCAACATAATTCAGCTGGAAACATTGAAGAGGATGAATGTATCCCCAATGGATATCACTTCAAAGTCCACTGTGCTCGTTGGTTTCAGCGGAGAAGCTAGGAATACCGTGGGAGAAATAAAGTTGCCCGTGTATATTCAAGGGGTTAACTCAATGCAGCGCTTTTGTGTCATGGACTCTCTATCCTGCTATAATATTATACTAGGTAGGCCTTGGATCCATGATATGAAAGTTGTTCCATCAACCTACCATCAATGCATCAAAGATCCCTATTCCTTGGGGAGTTGTCAAGGTGGAAACTGATCAACAGGAAGCAAAGGAGTGTTATTCTTCTTCGATGAAATCCTCAACAAAGCCTAGTGCAGCATAGCAATTAAAGATTCGAGGCCAGGATATCATGGAGGCTTCAGAGCAGGATGTAAAGAAAGTGGTCCTGGATCAGAATAATCCGGATATCTCGGTGCTCGTGGGAACCAATATCCCTCAGGATATTGAAGATCAATTGACCAATTTTTTGAGATGCAGGATGTCAACATTCACTTAGAAGCACGAGGATATGACAGGTATTTCTAAGGATATTATAACACATAAACTCGGTATTGACAGGTCATTCAAGCCTGTCCATCAAAAGAGAAGGAAGTTTGCTCCGGAGCAAAATATGATTATCCAAGAGGAAGTTGAAAGACTACTCAGGAGCAAGATGATTAGGGAAGTAAAGTTTCCTAAATGGCTGGCGAATGTAGTTGTGGTACAAAAGAAAAATGGGAAATGGAGAGTTTGTGTAGATACAGACTTAAACAAAGCTTGTCCCAAAGACCAATTTCCTCTTCCTCATATTGACTCAATGGTGGATGCTACTGTCGGCCATGAGATGTTAACCTTCATGGACGCATCTTCAGGATTCCAGCAGATCCAGATGGAACCTTCAGACCAGGAGGATACTGCCTTCATGACACCAACAGGTATATATTGTTACACTGTTATGCCCTTTGGTTTGAAAAATACAGGTGCAACATATCAAAGATTGGTAAACATGATGTTCAAAGATAAACTGGGGGACACTATGGAGGTGTATATCGACGACATGGTAGTGAAATCTAAAAATGCTGAAGATCACCTCCATGATATTAAGGGAGCATTTGATATCCTGGATCAGTATAACATGAAGCTAAATCCTGCTAAGTGCCATTTCAGAGTGGGGGCAGGAAAGTTCCTAGGATATATGTGTTAGGGGAGGATTTTCTAAATTCTAAGGATCACAGGTCCTCAACTGCTATCAGGATCATGGATGCTCAATTCTGTTTGAATTAAGGATCCTCAGCAGGTGTTGCAGGATCAGGATTCAGGATCACTATTGTTATCCTACTACTGATAATTGTCTTCCTTGTACGTAAACTTGTTTTGCAGGAACGAGAGCATGGACCAAGTCTCACTGAAATTCTAGGAGTATATTCCCTCAATATTCCGCACGTGCTTGACCATTGTGAACGTTATGGAGATCGTGGGGAGAGTGCACAAATTGCGGATAGTTAGTTAGACTAGTTATTTTCTAATTTAAAATGGGGATAACAAGCTTGATAGAGACACTTAGTTAATTTTGGCATACACACACTCTCGTAAGAACACTTGAACAGCTTTCAGCAACACACTTGGCGATTTCATACATTTTTGCACATTTCACACTAGTGATCCTTGTAACAAGCTTGTTATCATCCCGACTTGTAATCTTACTTTTGTTTAATCTTAGTTGGTGATCGGTAGTTTCCATCACCCGAGGTTTTTTGTGCCGGAGATCAACTGTTGATCAAGGGCTTTTTCCTCATATAAATGTTTGTGTCACTTGTTCATTACATTTCTGAGTGGTCCTTAATATTGTTCATTGATTCAAGCATCACACCTCACAACAGAAAGTTTGGTTGCATTATCTTTGCTTGATTTTTGACCAAAATAGTTTGGCGCCCACCATGGGGCAATTGGTGCTTCGCTCTTGAGAAATTATTGTTCTTGTGATCATTTCGGTTCATTACAACCAAGCAGATGGATTCTTCAGCAAAGAACACATCAAGCTCTATGCCGGCAATGAGTTCTTCACAGGGCGTTTCTCCTTTGCCTCCACCACCTTCTGGATCCCAGAAGAATGCTGAAAATGCTGCGAAGAGACAAACCCCCATTTTCCCAAAACCACCAACTTCTTATGTTTCCTCTAATCCTACTACTAATGATCTTTTTACTCTGATTTGGCAGATGAGAGATCGCATGCAAGAGCAGGACAAAACCAATGAAAGGATCCTCTAAGAGATTGGTGATATCAAGAAACAAAAGAAATCAGTGAAGGATCACTCTCCTTTGATACCAAGATCATTGGATTTCGATACTCCAGCTATAACCGCCTTGCAAACTGCAGCTCCAGACATCCAGTATCAGAGTGGACCATCAGGAAGGCATTATGGAACAACAACTATGAGTCAAGCATTTGGCTCTCACTTCCAGCCTTAAGGATCCTGTTTTCAGCCATCGGGATCCTCTTTTTAGCATCAGGGATCCTTCGTCAGCTCAGGAGGATATTTGGGAATGCACACAGTTCAAGGTTCCTCCCAGGTCCAAGGCTCCTCCCAGGTTCAAGGATCCTCCCAGGTCCAAGGATCCTCCATGGTTCTAGGATCCTCTCAGGTTCAAGGATCATCTCAGCCCCAAGGATCCTTCCGGGTTCAAGGATCCTCTCAGCTTCAAGGATCCAACATCTTTCAGGATCAAGGATTCTTAAGAAGTATGCAGCCTCCTAGCTCGGATGTTCATCAAGGAGACTTCATACCAATGCAGACCATTGCTTCATCTGGTCCTTCAATCATACCGGAATCCCGTCAATATGGATTCACATCTGCAATTCCAAACTTGAATCCCATGGGAGGTAACACTTTTAATAATTCATATAATACTAACCATGGCTCTATGTAGGATACAGGTATCAATCAGGCTATGGCTAGGGAGTTACAGAAGCTTAAGGATATCATATCCAGCGTACCAGGAGTGGTTAAACCCATTCCTGGAATTGAAGACGGTAGCCATAGGATATCTCGCTTTGCACCACCTATTTGTGATGCTGAGATACCCAAAAGGTTCCAGATACCAACTATGAAGCTATATGATGGTTCAACGGATCCAGAGGAACATGTAGCTCAATACAGGGAGAGGATGGAGATCAATCCAATTCCTGAGAGGTTAAAAGAAGCATGTCCATGCAAGGGTTTTGGATCCACACTCACAGGATCTGCTCTTAAGTGGCTGCTAAGTGTTCCCCCTTACTCTATTACTTCATTTGCTAATCTAGTTAATTTGTTTAATAGTCAATTCTCTTATAGTAGAAAATTTGAACGATTAACTAGTGACCTATATAGGGTAACACAAGGTCAAAATGAATCACTTAGAGATTACATCACTAAATTTAGTAAAGAATCCTTAGATATCCCTAACCTGGATATAGCTACTGCTGTAGAAGCCTTTAAAATGGGTTTGCTTAGGGATTCATTGTTCTATGATGATCTTGTTATGACCCCATGCAGGAATCTTGATGAAGTGAGAACCAGGGCCCTTAGGTTCATCCGTTTAGAGGATGACAAAAGGATCCAGGAGAGATTGGTAGGATCCTTAAAACAGGAAAAGAAAGGATCCTACTTTAAGAATAACAAGTTCAAGTCCTACAACAAGTCTGACAACCAAAATGTGCATGCAGTAGAGCAAGAAGAGGATGATGAGGATTATCCTCCAATTTCTGAATACTGTTTTTCTGTTGATAACAATGAAAGCTAGGTGGCCAAGAAAAAGTGATAAACCAGCTGCTACAAAAGACAAATCCAAGTGGTGTGCATATCATGAGGATTTCGGACATCTCACTGAAGAGTGTATTGCACTTAGAAAAGAAATTGGTTACTTGTTAAGCAAGGGGCACTTGAAGGAGCTTTTGGGACGAAAGAAGTCAAGGACCCAGGATCCTGAAAGGATCCCGGAAAAGGCTCCTGCTCCTCCAGCAGATGCACAGGTTATAAACTTCATATCCGGTGGATCAGACATTTGTGGTACTTCCTTTTCAGCAGCCAAAAGACATGCCATGGAAACCAAGATGGATAATGGAGACAGACCCATCCGGACCTCCACTGTCACCAAGGATAAAATTATAACTTTTGATGAGGATGATCGTCTTGATGTTCAGGATCCTCATCATGATGGTCTTGTTATTACTCTGTTTATTTCTAACCATTTTGTCCGCAGGATCCTGATAGATGGAGGAAGCTTAGTAAACATCATCCAGCTTGATGTCCTCAAGAAGATGAACATCCCTGAATCAGACATTGTCCCAAGATCCTCAGTACTTGTGGGATTCAGCGGAGAAACCAAAAATACATTGGGGGACACCAAACTCCCCATCTATATTGAAGGACTCCATTCTTATCAAAAATTTTGTGTTATAGATTGCTTATCTTGTTGTAATGTTATCCTTGGCAGGCCATGAATACATGACATGAAGGCAGTCCCATCTACCTATCATCAATGTGTAAAGCTTCCTAGTCCGTGGGGAGTGGTGAAAATTGAGAGTGATCAACAAGAAGCTAAGAATTGTTACACATCATCAATGAAGCCAGCCTCAAGACCAAGGGAGCAATAGCAACTAAAGTATCCTCCAAGAGACGTCTTGGAGGTAAGAGAACAGGATGTGAAAGAAATCCTTATGGATCCCCATGATCCTGAATCCATCGTCTTCATAGGATCAGGGATCCTCAGCAACATTGAACAAGATCTAGTATCCTTCCTTAAGAGGAGGAAAACCACCTTTACCTGGAAGCATGAGGATATGACAGGTATATCAAAGGATATAATTACTCATAAGCTTGGCATTGACAGGTCATTCAAGCCTATACATCAGAAGAGGAGGAAGTTTGCACCTGAAAGGAATGCTATTATCCAGGAAGAGGTAGATAAACTACTTCGGGCAGGTATGATAAGAGAGGTCAAGTATCCAAGGTGGTTAGCCAATGTGGTTGTTGTTTAAAATAAAAAATGGAAAGTGGAGGGTATGTGTCGATTTTACTGATTTAAACAAGGTATGTCCCAAGGATCCTTTCCCATTACCCCACATTGCCTCCATGGTGGATGCTACCGCGGGTCATGAGTTGTTGACTTTTATGGATGCTTCATCTAGATTTCAACAAATTCAGATGGAACCATCTAATCAAGAGGATACAGCCTTTATGACCCCAACTGGTATATATTGTTATATTGCTATGCCATTTGGACTAAGGAATCCAGGTGCTACATATCAAAGACTAGTCAATATGATGTTCAAGGAACAAATTGGACACACTATGGAAGTCTATATAGATGACATGGTGGTTAAGTCCAAGAAAGCTGAGGATCACCTTAGAGACCTGGAGGAATCATTCAATATCCTTGATAAATTTAATATGAAACTAAATCCTTCTAAGTGTCACTTTGGTGTTAAAGCAGGTAAATTCCTAGGCTATATGGTGACAAAAAGAGGCATTGAAGCAAGTCCAGAGCAAATCAAGGCTATTGTGAATATCAAGTCTCCTGCCAATGCTAAGGATGTGCAAAGATTGACAGGCAGGATCGCAGCCTTGAACAGGTTCATATCCAAATCCTCAGAAAAATGCAAATAATTCTATGACATTTTGAGGAAGAACAAGAAATTTGAGTGGACTGAAAAGCATGAAAATGCTCTCAAAGCTCTTAAGGATTACCTATCCTCAGCTCCTGCCTTGATGAAACCAGAGAAAGGGGATATATTATCCTTGTATTTAGCGGTATCCTCTAAAGCAGTAAGTGCGGTCGTTGTTAAGGATGATGAAGGTACACAACATCCTGTCTATTATGTAAGTAAGAGTTTGCTTGATGCTGAATCCAGGTATTCACATTTAGAAAAACTTATCCTTGCATTAATTATGGCATCTACTAAATTAAGACATTATTTTGAAACTCATGCCATTATTGTTAAAACTAATTTTCCAATTAAGAATGTTCTCAGGAAACCTGAAATGTCAGGAAGGATGGCTAAGTGGGTAGTGAAGCTTAGTGCATATGATATAAGATATGAACCAAGGACTGCCATCAAATCCCAAGCCTTAGCTGACTTTGTGGCAGATTTTAGTAGTGACTTGCAAAAGGGAGCTGAGCTGGAAGTCCAACAGCTTGAAGAAACTAAGGATCCTTGGATACTCTTCACTGATGGAGCTTCTAATGTCAAAGGAACAGGGCTTGGAATACTACTAAATTTGCCACAGGGGGACATAATACCCCACTCCATAGCTTGTGAATTTCAAACTACCAACAATGAGGCTGAGTATGAAGCCTTGATAGCTGGTTTGCAAATTGCTAAGCATATGAGGATCAGGTATCTTGAGGTACATGTAGATTCGTTGTTAATTACTAATCACTTTAATGGATCCTATGCTATTAAAGGTGAAAAACTAATCAAATATTTAGAGATAGTCAAAGAATTGGCACTCTCTTTTGTTTCTTTTAGTTTGACACAGGTACCAAGGGAAGAGAATGCAGAGGCTGATGCATTAGCCAATCTAGGATCATCCTTGAAGATCACGGAGGATATCAGGATCCCTATTATCCACATCCTGACCCCTGCTATCGAGGATCATGTAGCCATGGAGATATGAGAGGATTCTGCAATCATCCCTAGTGATGATACTCAATCTCATTCAGGATCATGGATCCTTCCAACCATGAGATACATACAACATGGAGTGATTCCTACAGGAGAAAACCCCAGGGCTTTCAAAATCAAGGTATCTCAATTCACAATATTAAATAACATGTTATATAAACGATCTCTTGCAGGGCCATATCTAAGGTGCATTGAGGATCCTGAAATCCAAGAGGTCTGTTAGTGCACGATGTCTAAAGCCTACGTCTTAAGTCTAGGGGTCTAAATGTGTCAAATATGTATAGAACAGGGGTTAGAATGTAATTTTATGAAGTTTATGATGTCAGTTCGCTTGAAATGACATTTGGTCATTTCAAGTGAAACCTAATGTTGTGTGTTCGCTTGAAATGTCAAGTGTTATTTCAAGCGAACTAGGATGCCTATAAATAGGCTGTTTGGGTTTCTCATTTGTAACAGTTCCATCAGACGTGTACCGAACTGCTGCCGGATTTTCAAGTGATATATGAATGAGAAACAAGGGTTAAAGTGATATTCTTCTGTTTTCTACTCCATTCTCTCTGATACAACACTGTTTGTTTGTTTCCGCCACTCAAACAGTGGTGTATTGACTTTAATTGACTCACTTGATCATCAAATCGATCCTACAATTGGTATCAGAGCCAGTTATGAGCCAATACACTTGAATCAATAGCTTTTTCTACTCAAATTTTGATTTCTGGACATTTGAACGGACAAAATGGACTGAGTTTTGGACAGTGTGTGTAAAAGTGTGTTTTAACAAACCCTTGAGAGTATCAGATTAAAATTCGGAGTAAAACAGATAAAAATGGCCTGAAAACCTCATTTCGCTTGAACGAACAAGTAGTTTTCGCTTGAAATTTGTGGCATTTTGAAGTGAAAGAGGTCATTTCGCTTGAAAAAACTGTTTCCGCTTAAAAAGTTGTAGTAGTTTCAAGCGAACTAGGTGAGTCCGCTTGAAAACACCTCATTCTGCTTGAATTAGGTGAATTCGCTTGAGTGTACTTTGAGTTCGCTTGAAATACTGATATCGCTTAAAAGTGTTCTCGCTTGAAAGTGATAGTTCGCTTGAAAGTCCATATTGTTCGTGATTTTGTTCGAAAGTCTGATTTTGTATAAAACCTGTTATCACAACTTGAAAATCTGTTCGTAAACTGTTTTCATAAAATGGAAAATCAATATTTTTATAACTTCTTCGCCGACAGTGGTATGATGACGTACTTGTCGTGGTACACGCAAATTTAATCCCAATAACAACTATAGATAGTGGTAAAAGGGTATCGAACTCAGGGAGTATGTGGAAAATATGTCAATTATATAGCTTTGTGATTAAACTACAATTAACCTAATTTGCAGAAAATAAAGATCAATGATTTGGATTGTTGTTTTAGAAAACTAAAATTAATAACTAATTAACTTCAAATCAAATGTTGGTTGTAAAAATAGATTAGGAGAAAACAATGACCATCTTAGGATTCAGTTTCTTTTAGCAATTGTGTGAAATCCCAACTAGAAAGAGTTACATAGACATAACTCGTGCATAAATAATTGAAGTGATAAAACAGAACAAAGTACTTGGATTGATAAACGCGAGGTAGTTTCCCGATGATCAATTAATCAATAACCAACCCTAACCCTTCCCGTGATATCTCGATTGCCAACGGCACCAAGAACGTACGATTGAGACTAGAAATTGCACTATCAATTAACACGCTACAAACAATTATGCATACATCATGATAAACAAGCAACACAAGTTATCATTCTAGAAATTCAGAAATAAACACACAAAAGTTCAAGAGAAACCTTCACCTAAGATGATCACCGAAAGTTTTAACCACACATAGCTTGGTGAATCGTCATAGCAACAAATTCAATGTTCATACGAATCGAAATCACAAACCGAATGTTAGAAATTGTCTAGAACCAAGCAAGAACAGCCAAAATCGCCCCTAGTGTCTTCCAAAACGGACCAATGATGAGAATAACCCAAAAGACACCATAAAACTGTTTTTAATGAGCAGTTACAAATTTTCGCGTCGCCTCCACCGTAAATTACGGTGTCACCGTAATTTACGGTGAACCTCAAAGTGTTACGGCAGCAGCTTCCTGAGTTACGGTGGAATCCAGGCAAGATTCAGGTCCACCGTAAATTATGGTGGGACCGTAATTTACGGTGACAACCTGAATTTTGTGCTTTGTTTCATCTTTCGCTCCCAACTCAACCCATTCAACTCCAAACCGTCCAAAGCTGCGTTTTCTCCACTTTAAGCTCCCGAACCACACCTGAAACATAAGCAACCGTAGTCATCTAATTCAAGATAATTACGCGATTAAGTGAAGGATTAATTCGTCTTTTAACATGATTAAGGGTTGTCCTACGGAGCACCCGTCACATCCCCACACTTAACCGTTGCTTGTCTCAAGCAACTCATCAAATCAATTTCTCAACAAGTGATCAATGTAAGCCAAGCAAAAACAAGCAATCCTTTTACTAACCCCTTTTTAACACCCAACTAATGCACCCCTCACTATGTCTCTCCTCTCGGTTACAAGTAAGCACTCGCAATATGAGCTAGACACACAAAGGCTAACGGGCGGTTGCACAACTATAGGCTTGTACCTAAATCGATCCTTCTCCTAACAAGTGCCAAACATGAATGCAAATCAAAGGGACTTGCAAGGTTGTAACGTGGCTAGGTGTATGGGTAGGAAATGGAATATATATGAAGTAGCGAAAATTTAACCCGGTCTTTTTATTACACAATAAAACAAACTAACAACTACCAATCTAAACTACTATGTACAAGACAACTAAACATCCTTTTTTTTTTTTTTTTTCATTGCTTTTTTTCTGATTTTTCTGAATTTTTTTTTTTTGACTAGCAAACACATACAATAAAGCTTCAAACATATCTACATCATACTACTAAAACTACTACTACTATTACTAACACTATAAGACCGGGTGAAATTTGGGTAAGTTTTTTAAGTAAATAGCTAGGGGTAACAAACAATAGGCTTTTAGGCACAAAATTGGGCAACTAAATGTCCAAACCCCCGCCCCTCTCGCAACCATGCTCATATATATAACTTATGAGGTCCAACCCCCCATATCCCACACTCGCTCACACCAATGACGAGGCTTCCTAAATGCCCTTATCCTTTCTACATTCATGTTCAACTAAGGCCTCGAACCGCATTCAAGCACAAGTTCTAATGCACCTCTACCCGTAGCCACTCTCATCAAAGATAAGCATTATTTATATACTAATGTGGCTTCAACTCTCACCAAAAATAAAAAGATATCAAGGGTTGCCGGTGCATCAATTTAGGGTTAATCTAGGGTGTTCAAATTCTCACAATGTTTTGCTCGACTCAAAATTTTCAAAATCTTCAAAAATTCCCCCCATCCCCACACTTGGGATACATTGACCCCAATGTATGGTTTTAGGAGGCTTTGATCACTAAAATTCATTCAACATCAACAAACACTCAAATACTCAAACCCCAAATTTCTTTTTGTATTTTTCATTTTATAATTTTTTTTATGTTTTTTTTTTAAAACATGACACCACCAACTCGCATCAACCCAACAAAACAACACAATCATACACCACCCAACCGCCCAACCATAAACATAACAAGCTAACAAATATGCACAAAATATACAAAGGAGGAACACAACCTGACTAATAATAGCGCGGTCCCGGAGGCACAAAAATGGAAGACATCATGTCGTTCCATTCTCCAAACGCAAATGAGCCGCTACTACTCCCACTTTGTTGTTGTTGAGCTCCTTCTTGTTGCCGTGGGTCAATCCATTGTGAATGGTGGATCGGCGGGGTTGGATACGAAACACTACCATCATACGGTGGTAGAGACGCATAATCCACATGTTGTGGATCCACAACTACCGGCCGCCCGGCATGCCAATCTGAGTGCATTCTCCTTTCTTGATCATCATGGTATCGATTATTCATTTCTACTTCACGGGAATACGCATGTGTGAGATTCCATGCCTCTTGACGATCAAGGTTTTGTTTCAAGGACCGCTCTATGCTTGCACTCGTCATCGTGGTTTGGTCAAATAACGTCCGCTCTGACCCCGACCACGACTCAAAAATGGGTGCCGGAGGACGTTGATTCTCGATCACTTCTTGCATTGTGCCTTCATAAGCCCAACCCGGCACATAAGATCGCTTCGTATAATCGTAAAACATACCACCCTAACCTCTACCATAACCTCCTTGCGGCTCGTCCGCATAATCCTCGTCACCACTTGGAACTACCTCCTCATCACTTTCTGGTTCATCCGGCTCACCCGGCAACAAATCTCGTGCACCCACCTTTAGTGCTCTCCACCTTTGCCCTTCTGACTTTAACTTATGATAAAGATCCGATTGTGTATATGACCAACCAATCCCCAACTTATCTAATGTGAAAGGCAGATGCCTTTTTGTTGCCCCTCTATCTTCAGATGTTATTGCCTTTTGTTGTTTCATCAGTCCCGTGATTATTCGGCAATACGGGACGATGTCTCTTCCTAACTTATTCCGGCAAATCCACAAGTGGTTCATGATTAGATATCGGATGGGAAAGCGTGGGGCCCCATGGAGTAGCGAATAAAGAACGGGTACTTCGGGATACCTTACTTATTCCTTGTCCCCCCCCCCGTCTCGGAATGACATTAAGAATACAGATTGCTAACAACAATTTTGCTTCAATTCTCAAGTTCCTCCGGTACAAGATTCCACTGTACGTACCGGGTAAAAACAGTGTCGCCAACATATCATTCCACCGGGGATGCTTCTCCGGCTTTACCAAAAGGTTATCAAGAGTGGGAATCATGTAGTCACGAGCTGGAAGACTATCATATTTCCCAAGCTTCTTCAACGTGTCAAAAGACAACTCCACCGGAATTCCATGCACTATACCCGTTAGCTTCATTTGTGATGGCTTTTCGTATGTGTTACATTTAAGAGTGGCCATCCATTCTTGTATTTCGGATATGAACAAGTTGTTTTCATCTTTATCAAAGCAACTCAACGCCCCCTCCAAACCTAGAGCGCGGAATTTATCGAACACACCAAATGGGCCAAATTGAACCTCATTAACTTCTCTCTCGCATATAAATGCCGCTGCCTTATTTTTCAACTTATTCATACTGTCATGGTATAAAGTTGGCTGCCAATGCTCTGGTTGCTCATCCAATGGACCCGAATCCCATTTTGGATTTTCAACCAGGTCCAACTCCATTTCCTCATCTTCACTTCGCTTTCGCTTACTCGACCCATGTATTGTCTCTTTTTCGGTTGTAATTCCGGTTGTTTGCCCTTTCCTTTCGCCGAAGAGGATGAACTAGCTCCCGCTTTCTCTTTCGTTCGAACCATTTCCTACACACATTAGAGCAAACAACACAACCAAATGCAAACATTAGTCTTCTCTCACAATATATCCCCACACTTGCTTGTAACCATGGTTGTAGATGTTAGTGAACCAAAAATTTATTAAGATTTTTTTTCAAAAATCGGGCATGGTGTCTCTACAATGTAGAGCATCCCAAAAGTTCACTACTTTAATTACAAATCCCACATCTACAACCATAACCATGTTCAAATAACCAATTTCATGACCATATCTAATAACAAGCAAGTGGGTATGAGCAAATAACCTAAATAACCTTACTTTTCACAATGTAGCATCAAAATATAACAAATAAGCTTCCATACCTTGTTTTGAAGATGCTAGAATGCTTGTGAAACAAAAAATCCAAAAACCCCCAAAAATTTTCGGACTAGGGTTTTGAATTCGGACCCGAAAACTTCATTTTCTCGTAAATCTCTTGGCAAAATCAGAAACTACGTGAAAAATTAGTCAAGATAGACTCCAATTTCACTTAGTTTGAACAAGAATTGAGTGAGATATGGATGATTGAAGGTTGAAGAAGAATGTAGATCTTGTGGGTCTTGATGAAAGTGATAAATGATAGAGATGGATGAGAAGGATGAAGAAAGAATGAGTGGTTGGGGTTAATTTTCGGAATTAATGTGTTTATTATTATTATTTTTTTTATGTAAACGCTGAACAGGAACGAAGCAAAGTCTCGCCAGGTCCACCGTAAATTACGGTGTGGACCGTAATTTACGGTGGATGCTGGCAACATAATCCTACCGTAAATCAGGGGGTTTCCACCGTAAGTCACAAAACTTTTCATAGCCTACCGTAACTTATAGTGCCACCGCAAGTTACGGTGGCATCTGGGCAAGCCTGATTCGCTGAAAATGCTGTTTTAAGGTTCATTTTTTTTTATATTTTTCAAATTTTTCAATTTTTTTATGTTTGTAAATGTTTTCAAAAACGTGTAAAAATCACCCTACCCCCTCAAAAGTCCCGTGTTGTCCTCAACACAATGTTAGAGTAATTCGTGACCCGAATATACCCACACTTATTTCAAACACGGATTTCAAGGAAATACGGTAATTGTGCAAACTATACAAAACAAAATGAAATACTACTATTTACACTACCAAACCTGGGCCTCTCACGGTTGTTCCTCATCGACCGGGCGTAAGATGTAGCCCGCTTTGTCATGCTCCAAGTTATTGATGTCGTTCCCTTCCAAGTATGGCTTCAACCGGTGACCGTTCACCGTTTGTTGTTTTAGCATGTGCTCATCTTGGATATCTACATCACCAAACCTCCCAACTCTCCGAACGACATATGGGCCCATCCATTTTCTTTTAAGCTTGCCCGCGAACATCTTGAGTCTTGAGTTATACAACCAAACTTTTTGCCCAACTTCAAATGTTTTCTTTCTCAATTTTGCATTATGTACCTTCTTGAGTTTGTGTTTATAAGCCGATGCACATTCATACGCCTCATCTCGAATCTCTTCTATCTCGCTTAATTGTAACTTCCTCAACTTTCCCGCCTCGTCATAGTCCGCGTTTACCGTCTTAATTGCCCAATGTGCCCGATGCGCTAACTCCATTGGCAAGTGACAACCCTTTCCATACACCATCCGGTAAGGCGTTGTGCCAATTGGAGTCTTGTAGGATGTTCGGTATGCCCACAATGCATCGTCTAACTTACTCGACCAATCCTTCCTATCCGTTCTAACCGTCTTCATGAGAATTTCTTTGATTTGACGGTTGGACACTTCAACTTGTCCACTCGTTTGCGGATGGTAAGGTGTGGCAATCCGGTGATTCACGCTATACTTCTTCAATAATTTCCCAAAGTTGAAGTTCTTGAAATGCGAACCACCATCACTTATAATATCCCGCGGGATGCCAAAACGAGAGAAGATGTTGGATTGAACAAATTTACAAACAACCGAATGGTCGTTTATTCATGTTGCAATAGCTTCAATCCACTTCGAGACGTAATCCACCGCTACCAAAATGTATAGAAAGCCATTCAAATTCGGGAATGGACCCATAAAATCTATACCCCATACATCAAATATCTCTACAACCAAGATTGGTTGTAATGGCATCTCATCCCTCTTCGATATGCTTCCCATCTTTTGACAATTTATGCAATTTCTAGCTTGAAAATTGTGGGCAAATAAAACCCACATGAAAGAACCCGATAGCCTGTTTTGTGCCCACTAAAATGACCTCTACTTGCGGATGAATGAGCATGGGTCAAAATTTCCATTACCTCCGTTTCGGGCACACACCTCCGTATAACTTGATCCGGTCCAATCTTGAAGAGATCCGGTTCATCCCAAATGTATTGTTTCACTTGGACCATAAATTGTTGTCTTCGCTTCTTGGTCCAATGACTTGGAATGGCACCCGTGGCTAAGTAATTAACGTAATGTGCATACCATGGTGCAACAAAGGTGGAAACGGCTAAGAGTTGCTCGTCGGGAAAACTTTCATTGATTTCACTAACATCATCAATCCCTTCCACCGGAATCCGAGACAAGTGATCCGCCACTACGTTCTCACTTCCCTTTTTGTCTCGAATCTCCAAATCAAACTCTTGCAACAATAATACCCACCGAATCAACCGAGGCTTCGCGTCCTTTTTCTCCATCAAATATCGGACCGCACTATGATCCGAATAAACCACCACTTTGCTCCCCCAAATATAAGCACGAAACTTATCCAAAGCATACACCACCGCTAATAACTCCTTTTCGGTTGTAGTGTAATTGAGTTGCGCTTCGGATAAAGTTTTGCTTGCATAGTAAATCACCACCGGCTTTCTATCAACCCGTTGACCCAAAACTGCACCAATAGTTGTGTCGCTTGCATCACACATTATCTCGAATGGCTTTGACCAATCCGGTGGTTGCAAGATAGGAGCTTTGACCAAGTGTTCCTTCAAAATAGTGAAAGCCTGCATACACTCGTTAGTAAAATCAAATGGGACATCTTTTAATAACAAGTTGCATAAGGGTTTGGTGATAACACTAAAACCCTTTATGAAACGTCTATAGAAACCCGCATGTCCCAGAAATAACCTTACACCCTTAACATTTTTTGGAGATGGCAAAGATGCTATTACCCGTATTTTTGCCTTATCCATCTCCATCCCCCTTTCAGAAATTACATGACCCAATACAATACCCTCTTGCACCATAAAATGACTTTTCTCCCAACTTAACACTAAATTTTTCTCAACGCACCTTTTTAAAACTTTTTGTAATTCGTTGAGACAAGCATCAAAACTAGTGCCAAAATGGAGAAGTCATCCATAAATACTTTGAGCGACTCTCCAACCATGTCCGAGAAAATACTCATCATACATCGTTGGAAAGTTGCCGGAGCATTGCACAAGCCAAATGGCATTCGTCGAAAGGCAAAGGTACCATATGGACAAGTGAAGGTGGTCTTGTGTTGGTCATCCGGGTGTATTGCTATTTGATTGTAACCCGAATACCCGTCCAAAAAGCAGTAATATTTTTGACCCGATAATTGTTCAATAATTTGGTCAATGAAAGGTAGCGGGAAATGGTCCTTAGAAGTGGCGGCATTCAATTTTCGGTAGTCAATACATACACGCCACCCGGTGACCGGTCGGGTGGTAATTTGTTCACCACTTTCGTCCTTGACTACTTGAATGCCGGCCTTCTTAGGCACAACTTGGGTGGGACTCACCCAAGCACTATCCGAAATCGGATAGATGATTCCCGCATCCAACCATTTAATTACCTCTTTTTTAACTACCTCCCTTAGGTTCGGATTCAATCGCATTTGAGCTTCTCGTGTCGGTTTGGCATCCTCGGTGGTAATAATCTTATGCATGACAATTGATGGACTAATTCCTTTGAGATCGGCAATTGTCCATCCAATAGCTCCCTTGTTCTCCTTTAACACTTCCAATAAAGCTTGCTCTTGCGCCAACTCCAAATTAGAGGCAATAATGACCGGTAGAGTGTCATTATCCTCTAGAAAAAACATACTTCAAGTGGCTCGGCAAGTCTTTAAGTTCCAACTTTGGCGGTTCCTCTAACGATGGTTTAGTACCTGAATCTATTTCCGCCGGTAAACCTTCAAATTGATGCGTCCATGGTGGCCGACCTTCCTTCAAAGCCATGGCATCCTGTTTTTCCTCTTCAACCCGAAGTGCATAAGCATGTACCTGTTCAGAAAAATCACACAGGCAAACATCCAAACAATCCTCCTCATACTCATGCGGGTTGCATCCGTCAACTATATCTGCCATGAAACACTCATCAACACCATTAGCATTAGAATTGTTAGTAAAAACATTCAAACGCATTTTTCGATTTCCAAAAGTCATATCGACTGTACCGAATCTACAATCGATTACTGCATGTGCGGTGTTCAAAAATGGACGACCCAAAATTATATTTTGTTGTTGTTTTGGGTCCGCCGACGAGTAGTCCAAGACTAAAAAGTCAACCGGGTAATAAAATTCATCAATTTTAACAATTATATTTTGAACCACACCCCGGGGTAGCATATGAGACAAATCAGCTAAAACAACCGTTGTCTCCACCCTTGCTAACGGACCCAAGTCATATTGGTCATATAAGCCCCCCGGTAAAATGCTAACCCCGGCTCCAAGATCTAGCAACGCCTTAGCCATTTGAAAATTACCAACTTGTATGTTAATCAATGGCGTGCCCGGATCTTGGAGCTTAGGAGGAAGCTCCACGTTTAAAACTGCACTCACTTGCCCGGTTAAATCGACCCGCTTAGGCATTTTCTTCTTGTTTTGCCTTTTTTGTGTACATAACTCTTTTAAGAATTTTGCATAGGCGGGTACTTGTTTTATTGCATCAAGGAGTGGAAGGTTAATTTTAACTTGTTTAAACATGTCCCACAACTCTTCTTTTTGGGGACCTCTTGATGCAATAAAATTTTTCTTTCCCGGGTCAAGTAAAGCCGATGGAAAAGGGACTTGACTCGGTTCACCCTCAACTTTTTCATTCTTTTCGTTTTCACCCAACCCCGGTTTGTTAACATTTGTTTCTTTAGGTTTAACCAGTGAAACTTCATCATCACTATCATTACCCGTGATGTCCTCAACTACCCCCTCAACCAATTCGGGTGACAAATTGGCTTTAAACTCTTTTCCACTTCTCAAAACACTAACATGATGAACATTAACATTACCTCTTGACGAACTGTGTGATGGATTTACCTTGGTGTCGCTAGGAAGTTGACCCTTGTTTTTCTTCAATTCCACCACATCGGTTGCCAATTGACCCATTTGGGTTGTTAGTGATTGGATGCTTTTGTCACGAACCTCATCCTTTTGTATTTGAACTTCATCGAGTTGGTTCCATTTTTGCATCTCCGCTTGCATGCTTTTAAGCATTTCCATCATCTCATTTCCACCCGAAGACCCCCCTTGTTCTTGACCCGTTTGATATTGCTTTTGATAGCCTTGGTTGTTCCCGCCTCGATATCCACTTTGGTTGTTGTAAGGTTGGCGCGAACCAAAGTTACCTTGGCTACCTTGAAAGTTCGGGTTAGCTTGATTAGAAGGGTTCCCATACCGAAAATTTGGGTGGTTCCTCAACCCGGGGTGGTAGGTATTAGAATTCATGTTGTTGAAATTTCTACCACCCTCTCCTTGACCTTGAACCGCATGAACCTCTTCATATTGCCCTTCCCCCATTCCTTGGCAATTTTCAGCCGCATGACCTATTTCATTACACAAAGCACAAACATCATAAATTTGGTTAGTGGTTTGAACATTACCATCATCTATTGCGTGCACTTGAGGTCGGGAAATGGCCGGTCGGGCTCTCCTCGATGCTTGAGCCTTTCTCTTTGATGTAATTGCCATGTTCTCCAAAAACTCTCAATCATCATTTTCATAATTTGTGCCAAAAGTCCCACCGGTAATGGACATTAAATCACGAGCATCCTCGGCACTCAACCCCTCGTGGAAGGCATTCATCAACTCCCAAAGTTCAATCCCATGGTGAGGGCAATTCTTTATCATCATATTGAATCGTTCAAACGCCTCATGGAACATTTCACCATGTTGTTGTTGAAAACTCCTCAACCCCTTTCTAGCATCATTAGTCTTTTGGGCGGTGTAAAATTCGTCTAGGAAAATTTGTTGCATTTCCGCCCAAGTATAAATAGTTGCTGAAGGCAAAGTGTAGAACCACTTCTTTGCCTTGTCCTCTAAAGAAAACTAAAACAAAACTAACTTGACATCGTCGGCCGAAAAACCTTGACTCCCAAGAGTATTACAAATTGAGTCATAGGCCTCCAAATGAAAATATGGTTCCTCCGTTGCTAGCCCTTTGTATTTCGGAAAACTTTGCAAAGAGTTTGTTCTAACTTCAAAAGTCCTCCCTTGATCATTGTGAGGAATAACTACCGGTGAGGGGCTTTGAGTGATGATCGGCCTAAAATGCGTTTCAATTCCCCTCACATTTTCTCTAAAATGCCTTCTTGGCACCCCCAACCTAACCCTTGGTCGAACAGGACCCATTGGCCTTGGTATAGGCCCTTGTGGTACATGTGGTTGAAATTGTTGTTGTGGCATCGGTTGGTGTTGTATCGGCCTTTGGAATTGTGGTTGTACGTTTTGCGGTCGAACTTGTTGCAATGGAATAGGGCGTTGCACTTGTAGCCCTTGTGGTCTTGGCCGAATATGTTGTGGTAGGAGTTGTTGTTGTTGTGGCACTCCACCTACGTTTGCCATCCCTTGAGGTTGATTTTGCACATAACCGAACTCTCCTTGATCACCATAACCCCCATAAGCATACCCGTCTTCATCATAGCCCTCAAAATCTTCGTATCCTTCCTCACATCCATCTCCCCCTATACCCGAAGTTTGCCCGAATGGAATGGTCGAGTATTGAAAGCTCGATTGGTTCGATGGTCTAAATGTTGAAGTTGCATGAACGACCGTTGAACCTTGGGGTATTGAATAATGTGACGATGACTGACCCGAAACTGGGAAGAAATGAGTGAGTGGTGGAATCGTAGTAGATGGGCTAAAAGTAAGACTAGGTTCGACTTGAGTAGTGTTTGGTGGTGTGGTGTTGGTTGGTGTAGTGTCATGAGGTGGAGTAGGAATTGTAGTGGTATTAGGTATGGTTGTGTTTGGTGATGGGTGTGTGGAAGTAGGTATAAATGATGAGGTCGTTTGACCAGTTGTGGGTGGTACTTGTGTTTCTTCCATGATATTTCTTGGGGTAATGGGTGAAGTGGGTGAACCGATGATTCTGTTTTCCCTTAATAAAACTCTGTTTTGCCTTAGCGTTCTTTCGATCTCCGGATCAAATGACAATGGTGAAGCTTTGTGAGAGCCTCTAGTATGCATGCACCTGTAGAACCTGCACACTAAACACACCAGTGTAAACCCGAAAATAACAAAGCAAAACTAACAAACTGACACACGTTGCGCACTACTCCCCGGCAACGGCGCCAAAATTTGACGTACTTGTCGTGGTACACGCAAATTTAATCCCAATAACAACTATAGATAGTGGTAAAAGGGTATCGAACTCAGGGAGTATGTGGAAAATATGTCAATTATATAGCTTTGTGATTAAACTACAATTAACCTAATTTGCAGAAAATAAAGATCAATGATTTGGATTGTTGTTTTAGAAAACTAAAATTAATAACTAATTAACTTCAAATCAAATGTTGGTTGTAAAAATAGATTAGGAGAAAACAATGACCATCTTAGGATTCAGTTTCTTTTAGCAATTGTGTGAAATCCCAACTAGAAAGAGTTACATAGACATAACTCGTGCATAAATAATTGAAGTGATAAAAGGGAATAAAGTACTCGGATTGATAAACGCGAGGTTGTTTCCCGATGATCAATTAATCAATAACCAACCCTAACCCTTCCCGTGATATCTCGATTGCCAATGGCACCAAGAACGTACGATTGAGACTAGAAATTGCACTATCAATTAACACGCTACAAACAATTATGCATACACCATGATAAACAAGCAACACAAGTTATCATTCTAGAAATTCAGAAATAAACACACAAAAGTTCAAGAGAAACCTTCACCTAAGATGATCACCGAAAGTTTTAGCCACACATAGCTTGGTGAATCATCATAGCAACAAATTCAATGTTCATACGAATCGAAATCACAAACTGAATGTTAGAAATTGTCTAGAACCAAGCAAGAACAGCCAAAATCGCCCCTAGTGTCTTCCAAAACTGACCAATGATGAGAATAACCCAAAAGACACCATAAAACTGTTTTTAATGAGCAGTTACAAATTTTCGCGTCGCCTCCACCGTAAATTACGGTGTCACCGTAATTTACGGTGAACCTCAAAGTGTTACGGCAGCAGCTTCCTGAGTTACGGTGGAATCCAGGCAAGATTCAGGTCCACCGTAAATTACGGTGGGACTGTAATTTACGGTGACAACCTAAATTTTGTGCTTTGTTTCATCTTTCGCTCCCAACTCGACCCGTTCAACTCCAAACCGTCCAAAGCTGCGTTTTCTCCACTTTAAGCTCCCGAACCACACCTGAAACATAAGCAACCGTAGTCATCTAATTCAATATAATTACGCGATTAAGTGAAAGATTAATTCGTCTTTTAACATGATTAAGGGTTGTCCTACGGACCACCCGTCATATGACAGCAGGGCAAACATCGGGTAGTATTGTTCAAAACGTCAATATGGAGAATGAGTTAGGGACGATGCAGAAACCACCTAAACTGATGAATATCGATGAGTATTCGGGTTGGTCTAGAAGGTTTAAGACATGGGTTCAAGCAAATCACTTTGAGTGCTGGATGAAGATTGAAGCAAAATATGAACCTCCTAAGAATGGTTTGGATATTGAAAAAGTGATTGGCAGTTTGACTGAAACTGAAATAGCAGATTTCAAAGCTGAAAAGAAGATGATGAGTATTCTTCAACAAGCAATTAAGGAAGATATCTTAGTGTTGTTGCAACATGAGGATAATTCACAATCCATTTAGAATGACTGAAAGTTAAGTTTCAAGGGAGTGTAGAGATGATCAAAAGCAAGAAGGCTTTGATAAAGAAACAATTTGACATCTTCAAGAGTATGAAAGGTGAAATTACAAAACAATTGATTGAAAGATAATGTCATCTAGTTGTGGAGATGGGAAGATTGCAGATAACTAAAGCTGATGAGGAGTGGATCGATAAATTGGCAGACGCATTGCCATATAATGAGTGGAGTACTTATTTGATGGTGTTAAAGAACAACTCAAATTTTGGTATTTTGAATCTGAGTGGTTTCATAGAGAAGATTGAGGCACATGAGTTAGAATTAACAAAGATCAAACAGATGAATTCTGCAAACATTCAACAGGATGTGTCGCTATACTACAAAGGCAGTTCTCCAGCAACAATGAATCTTAGCCCTAAGATTCAAACAACCTTCAGTGCAGATTCGACATATGGGGCTTCGTCTAGTACTTCAAGCAACAACAGGTCTTCACCGTTTGCGAGTTATGAGCCAAATTCCAAAGCTCCCAAACAATTTACTCCACAAAATTCTTCAAGTTCTAACAATCAGGGTCAAGGTCCGGGGATAATGTGCAATATAGCAGTGAATATCAAGAACGCTCAAGATTTTACAGAATCTGCTGCTAAACAACACATTGCATTACTCGCATCAGTACTGGAATCGTACGAGAGTTTGGTTGCTTGGAAAATAGGAAATCCAGACATGACAAAATAGGACTATGATCAGATAGATCCGGAGGAGCTCGAATTGATAGACATCAAGTGGGGAATGGCTAGCTTGGTCAGAAGAGCTTAACAATTCACGGAGATTGCGGGTCGAAACAATTTGTTAGGACCGGATCAAAAGCTTGGATTTGACAAGTCCAAAGTGATGTGTTTTAAATGTAAAGAGAAAGGGCATTTTAAGAAAGAGTGTCCGAATAGAGAGATCAACAATCACCAAAATCCTTTTACCAATGATTATTACAGACAGGCGATCTATCACAAGACAAATCAACAACCAGTCGTTCAAAGACCACAGATCGAGAACAAGCCGGAAAAAGCTCTCATAGTCAATCAAGATGATGAAAAGGTAGCTGAAGGATTCAGTTGGGATAAATACATCCCTGGCAGTGAGGGTAGAGGAATGATGGCTCAGATTGTGGAGGAATCGAAGAGTGTTGTGGAAACAGAGGTTGTTAGTGAAGATGTGTCTGAAGAAAGTTCGGTTAATCTCAAAGAAATTACTGCGTCCGAACAGGAGGTTTTAGCTAGTTCTTTAAAATCAATTATACCTCCTAATGTGGTTGATTCTTTTGCAGGTATTTTCAGTGAACCAATAACCGGATTCTGCCCACAGTACGAGGAGGAGAAAGTTCTGGTTGAAGAGATAATTGATGTCTCAAAAGAAATGACTGAAGAGACATTGAAAGAGATTGCAGACAAAGCTTTGATGGCAAAAATGAAAGAGGTAGACACAGAATCTGTAAAACCAGAGTCTGTTGATACTGAGTCGGTGAAAACAGAGTTAGGTCAAAAGGAGTCTGATGGGAAATCCGAAAGTCAGGAGGTCAAAACCGAAGGAGTGTCTGAGTCAGAGTCTGATAATGTCGGTAAACTTGGTGTTAATATTGAGCAAGAGGAAAAGATTGTTGAAAATATTGATTCAATCTCTGAAACTTCATGCAAAAACTGTTCAAAACCCTGCATGGAGTGTCTTGAAAAGGACACAAAGTTTCAGGAATTGAAACAATACACTGATGCACTGAAATTTGATCTGAATGAAGTAAAAGAAGCGTATGACAAGTTGGCTAAATCTATCAAAATGATTCAAAATGAGAGTCTTGAAAACGATAAAGCCATAAAATTGTTAAAATCAGCAGTTCTTGATAAACAAATGGAAATCAACTTTCATTTGGACACAATAGCTTCATTGAAAAAGGAATTGGAGTTAACCAAAATTGAAAATGAAAGAATTGATAAGAAGTTGATGATTTATGTTGCATCTTCATATGTGATTGAACAAATTGTCCCTCAACAACCAGATGCAACACCTGTCTTTAACAGTGTTCCACCCCCAATGTGGAGTCATTACACTTAGAAGTATCCAGATGGGGTGGAAGCTGCTTTGAACCTCAAGTTGAGAACCATTGAGGATGAGTTACCTGAGAACATTGATGTTACATTCTCTCCGTTCGACACTGACAATGAGTCACAGGTAATCAAGACTGTTGTTGACCAAGTGTTAGGCGAAGAGAGTGATAACTCAGATTTTGAAACTGTGAAAACACATTTGGAAAATTTTAGTTCTGAATGTGAAGATGATGGTAACTTTTTGGACAAGTTTATATCAAAATCAGAAAAGATTGCGAATGATGATCCGATCATGGTGGTTTACACAATGATTGGAACTGACAAACTCTATTCTGATTTTGAGTATCCGATCCAGAACGCGAATATGAAAAATGTTGAGAAGGTGTTTAAGCTTGTCGAGATTGATATTTCTGAAATAAACAACAATGAGTTCTTTTCAAAACCTAAAAAATCCTTTGTGAAACAAAACAACTTTGGGAAGAAAGATTGGGTAGGTAACAATGGGTCTCACAAGACAAATGGAAACAATTTTAAAAACAAAGGGATTGGATTTGAAAAGAAAATGGCAAAGATGAATGTTAAGCCACAGGAAACAATGAGTGATGTTTTTGTTGTTGGTCCAAGTGTTGATGCTGAAAAGGAGTATATTTTCAGTCAAAAGGCCATTGATGATTTCAATGCAGCGAAGAAATTGAAAGAAGAGACCCACAAATCGACTTTTGTTGAATATGACAAAAGAGTTTGTTATCACTGCAATGAGATTGATTATATGGCAAAGCAATGTACCAAAAAGATGGAAAAACCCATTTTCAAGAAACCTGTTTTGCATAAACCAAAACCAAAAACTCAAACTAATGTTAAGGGTAAAAAACCCATGGTTTCCCCCGTTCGAATCTTGAAAAGAGGTGAATCGTTGAAGTCTGAATAAAAACCGAGATCAACTTTTGAGATTGATGAATCTTCAAAAACCCAAAAGACTTCAAAGATTTATCCAAAAACGAAAGTTTTTGAAACTCAATCATGGGTGGCTAAAACAAAACAATCAGCTGAGGTGAAGAAAATGGAGAAGGAGTTAAAATCTGAATCAAAAGTGGGTTCTAATGATGGTCAGAAATTTGAATTTGAATTAGACAAGTTTCTTGCAGAGTTTCAACCAATTAAAAATGGAAACTTAAAATTAAAATCTGAATCTGTTGTCCCAAATGTGATCTTTAGTTTTCCGAAAGTTGATGAGAAATGTGATTTAGTGTTTGGTAGTATTCCATAGGAAAAGAAGTCATGGGCTTCATTGTTTGAATAAAATTGCTATGATGAATGCAGGGGCTGCCGAGGTCGTATATCTCAAAGTGGATAATGGACAGCGGAGCGTCAAGACATATGACCGGAATGCTAGCATTGCTTTATGACGTTAAATATTTGAACGGAGGATACCTAGGATTCGCTGGGAATCAAGGGGGAAGGATTGTTGGTCAAGGGACTCTTACGAATGGAGCCATTTCATTTGATAAAGTGAACTATATAATTGAACTGGAAAACAATCTGTTGAGTATTTCGCAGATCTGTGACAAATCATTTACCGTCCACTTTACTAAAAACGAATGTTGTGTTTTAAAACCTGGTTTCAAAATTCCGGAAGAAATGGTGTTGTTGCGAGCTCCACGTGAAAATGATTTGTATATTCTTGATATGAGTATCGCAACAACAACTGATTATCAAAAACAATGTTTTGTGTCTAAAACCAAAGCAACTGAAAAAGAGTCAATTATGTGGCATCGAAAGATGGGCCACATTCATGTTAGAAAAATGAACTTTCTTGTGCATAATGATTTGGTTGAAGGTGTAAATTTGAAAAAATTTCACTTGAATGATGATTGTGTAGCTTGCAAGAAAGGAAAGCAGACAAAGAAGTCTCATCCACTGAAGTTGCTGAATTCGATCAGAGTACCGCTTGAAAGGCTCCACATGGACCTTTTTGGGCCTGCTAATGTGCAAAGTATCAGTGGAGATTTATACTGTTTGGTGGTCACGGATGATTTCACAAGGTTTTCTTGGGTAGTGTGCATGGAGAGGAAAGATCAGACGTTTGAGTCCTTGATGATTTTATTCAAGAAGATGGAAACGTTGTATAAGGTGCCTATTAGAAGGATTCGGAGTGATAATGGAACGGAGTTCAAGAACAATCGCATGCTCGAGTTCTGTAATGAGAAGGGAATTCTTCATGAATTCAGTGCACCATATACTCCACAACAAAATGGTGTAGCTGAAAGAAAGAATCGCACTATCATTGAAACTGCTCGAACGATGCTGGCAGATTCTAAACTACCGATCTATTTCTGGAGTGAAGCTGTGGCAGCGGCATGCTATACCTTGAATAGAGTGCTTAGTGTGAAGAAATACAAGAAGACGTGCTTTGAACTTCTTCATAGATATAAGCAAAATCTGAAGTTTCTAGAGCCGTTCGGATCACCATGTACATTCATTGATCAAGATGGAAAGTTTGGCGCGAAGAGTAACGAGGGATTCTTTGTTGGATATGCTAGTCCGTTAAAAAGGGTGTTCGTACCATGTCTGAAGAAGGTAATTGAAGTTCAACATGTGGATTGTCAGAAAGATACTGCTTCACCTCAACTTCCCGGACACAGATTGCTTTTCGACTACGACAAACTCTGGGAGTCGTTCCAACTACCTACAGAGCCGAGTGAAGAGGAACTTGCTTACTTATACCAACAGCAACAATCGATTGTACAAGATCAGATTCCTAGACCGTTGGTGGTTTCTCAACCTGATGAGGGAACAAGCATCCCTACAACTGGTACAAATGATCACGAGGCAGGTCCGAGTGGAACAGCTCACGAACCACCAGAACCAGATCCATCATTTGATCAATCCGATGACTCAGATTCGGAAAACGGTCCGATCTTTGATGAGGATCCAAATGTTGCATCGACGGAAGCTGAGGATCACACCGGTGATCTAGACATAACGAATTTGCAATCGGAAGTGAGCGTGCCTGACGAAGTCATGCCAAGAACTCTTTCTTATCATCCTTCGGAGCAAATTATTGGAGATCTTTATAGTGGAGTGAAAACACGCGATCAGATCAACAAATCTCTTACATGTTTTTATACTTCTGTTGCTCCTTTGCAAGAAGAATTCTCACTCAAATGTTTTATCTCGCAGATCGAACCCAGAACATATAAGAAAGCTTTGACTGAAGAAAGCTGGGCGAATGCTATGCAAGAAGAATTGCAGCAGTTTGAAAAATTGGGAGTCTGGAGATTAGTGGATCTTCCTGAGAACCAGAAGCTGATCAAGACGAAGTGGGTCTTTAAATGCAAAAGAGATGATAGAGGCGTGATCGTAAGGAATAAAGCACGACTGGTGGTACAGGGTTTCAGCCAGCAGGAGGGGATCGATTTCACTGAGGTGTATGCTCCTGTAGCTAGGCTCGAGGCGATAAGAATCTTCCTAGCATTTGCATCGTGGAAAGGATTCAAAGTATACCAGCTGGATGTCAAGTCTGCATTTCTATACGGAACAATCAAAGAAGAGGTGTATGTGGGTCAACCACCAGGGTTCACAGATCCAGTACACAAGAACAAAGTCTATCTTCTGGACAAGGCGCTCTACGGATTACACCGGGCCCCGAGAGCCTGGTATGAGACGCTTTCCCAACATTTGCTAGACAACAGGTTTAGCAGAGGGACAGTTGATAGTACATTGTTCATCAAAGAAGTTATAGGCCATCTCTTAATCGTGCAAATTTACGTCGATGATATCATCTTTGGATCAACAAACGATGAGTTATGTAAAGATTTTGAGAATGTGATGAAAAAGAAGTTCGAAATGAGTTTGATGGGGGAGATGAAGTTCTTTCTCGGGCTACAGGTTGAGCAAATACCCGAAGGAATCTTCATTCATCAAACAAAGTACGTGAACGATGTTCTAGAGAAGTTCAACATGGCTCAATCCAGTCCAGCATCAACCCCCCTAGCTCAGAATCATGGGATTTTCCGAGACGAAAGTGGAGAGAAAGTAGCTGAGACGCTGTATCGGTCAATGATTGGATCCTTGATGTATCTTACTGCTTCCCGTCCAGACATCATGTATCCGACGTGCTTGTGTGCCCGATATCAGTCAAGCCCACGCCAATCTCACCTGACAATCGTGAAACGAATCTTACGGTATTTGAAAGGCTGCCCAAGCACCGGCTTGTGGTATCCTAAGTCTGGTGATTTCTCTCTCTCAGGTTTTGCTGATTCAGATTTTGGTTGTTGCAAGCAAAATGCTAAGTCCACCACTGCTGGGTGTCAGTTCTTTGGAACTCGACTTGTCACCTGGCAGTGCAAGAAACAAACCTCAGTAGCGCTCTCTACTTGCGAGGCTGAATACGTTTCGGCCTCAAGCTGTTGCTCTCAGATCCTTTGGATCCAACAGCAGATGCGAGACTTTGGTTTGCAGTTCTTGAATACACCGATGTTTGTGGACAATGAAGCGGCAATTAACATTACTAAAAACCCGGTTCACCACTCGAAAACTAAACACATTGAAATACGGCATCACTTCATTCATGATTGCTATGAAAAGAAGTTAATCTGTATAGAACACATACACACCGATGAACAGAAGGCTGATTTCTATACTAAACCTTTTGATAGAAAAAGATTTAATTATCTTTTGAAATTGAATGGGATGAAAAATCTGTTTTCTGGGAGGGTAATCGAGTGTGAAGCCGAGGAGGACGGCAATCTGATGTGATCCACGTCAAAGTTGTCAAGTTTTGTACAGTTTATTTTCTGCATTCGATAAAAACCAAAAACACAAAAATATGTTTTTGTTTTTAGGGGGAGAAAGTTGCAGAAAAATACAAAAACATGATAGAATTACAAAAACCAAAAACATTTGAAAAGGTAAAAATGAGTTTGTGTAAAAAAGGGAAATGATAGTACATCAGCTAGACAGTGTAGTACGCTAAAGAAATGTAACGTAAAAATGTGTTAAGCAGTCTTGCAAATGATATGCCGATAGGTTTTTACACATTTAGTAGATTTGTTCGGGATATAAACATAAAATTTCTTGCTTTTATGTGGGGAACATCTCTCGGATATATGGGTAACCCCCGAAATCTTGTTTGAAAGGTCCCTCTTTCTGAGATACTAGGTCTTTATACTCAGTGATATCTGGGGTATTATCCCGGGACTTCTGATAATGCGGAAGCAATGGCCTAGTCCCCGGAGAATACTTTACTGCTTGCTTGAAATATAGCGCCGCCCTCAGCAAAAATAGACAATAAAATTGCTAATTAATGCTGTTGTAAAAAAGATCCTCTAAAGGGGACCCAACTAAAGTCGAGGCTGTCATCTCTCTGCTGAACGGAAGTTCTGACCTGAGCTCTCACGGCCCTCACATATTTTCCCTTTCAGATATCATCTAGGTATACTCACCTGTAAGACTGAATATTGGGATCTGGATACGGGAGTATATTCTGAGGTGGGTCACATATAAAAGTTAAGCCTTAAAACATTAAATCCGTATCCTGAACAGATTGAACTTTGTGTGAAAATTTAAAGTGGACCAGTATATCGACAATCATTGCAAATTTTTTAATGATTAAAATGAAATCTAAGCTTAACGGTACTTGTATCTCGTCGGCAGCTGATATGATCCCATAACACGCTCACAAAAAGATTGTGTGTACAGTTTATAGCTTACTATAGTCAAAATCCAAAAAGATTTTAGTTTTCATCTTATTTTCGATAACAGACGTTGGAGATCAGATGATCAAAGTCTTGTGTGCTGAACAAGTCTGGATCTTGAGGGTTGGGTAAGCAGTAAGTTTGAGAAAAGTGATCGATAGTTGCTTAAAAGTTCAAAAGTTCATTAATTTGAACTTAAAATCATTTCTGAAAATCAGCATCTTCATATTTTGGTCAGTCAGGATCATTAACTTGGACTTGGCAGGCTAAACAGTTAACCAGGGTCATTAACTTGGACTTGGTTGACTGGGTGTGTCGGTAAAATTTGGAAAAATAAAAAAGTTTAGTTTTTAAAATGGTAAGTTCGCTTGAAATACACTGGGTCCGCTTCAAACAAGCATCTCGCTTGAACGAGTAGTCCGCTTGAACTTGCATGTGCACTTTCAAGCGGGATGGCTTTGCTTATAAATAGAAAAGGGGTATCGCTTGAATAGCTCATTGTTTCTCATTTCGCTTAAGAGTGTGTTCCAGCGATTTCAAGCGATTCCTCCAGATCTTCTATTTCTAGCCGTTACTCTGCCCAAATTTTCTTAGAATTTGTGTTTATAGTTGGTTTACTCAACTATTAACATGGTGAATGTGAGTGTTTATGTTAATTTTACCCAGATTTAACTGTTTCTTGTATGCCGGCGATGAACAGAGTTTGAAACATAGATTTAGGGTTTTAACATGATCTAAAATGAAAGATTTAGGTGTTTGTGTAGTCGGAATTGAGTGTAGATCATAGTTTGATGTTTGATTGGACCAGATCTGTGTGTTTGTGTATGTCTGACGATTGTGCAGAACTTTGAACTTAGATCTAGGTTTGTTGAGTGGGTTTTAATGGGTAAAAATTATACTATGATACTCGGAATCAATCAAAGAAAAAACCCATGTGACCAATTTTGAATATTTGGACTTGAATTTTTTTTTGGAAAAATGTTGACAGTTTCAAGCGGAAGGTCCTGTTATGTTTTCGCTTGAAAATGCATTGTTTGAAAAGTATGATTCAAGCGAAATGGCTGTTTTCGCTTGATGTGTATCCGCTTGAACATTTGGTTTCTGCTTGAAGTGAACTGTTTATCTGTGTTCGCTTGAATGATGTTTGAATTTGAAAATTCTTTAAAATGCCTAATTTGTTTTGTTTGTTGTTATGTTTCAGCCATCGAAACTGTTGTTTAATGCACAACACAACAGTTGTTGTGATTTTGATGAAGATAGAATTCCAAAGCTGTCGGAGTTCAGAAGCATCTTGGAGTTTATGAGAAGATTACCAATACAGAAGGCTTTGACAGACAAACACTTGGTTTTCAAGTCTCATATTAATCGTTTTTGGAAGCATGCAACAATGACGAAGAGGGCAAAGTAATCAATTCGTTGGTCAAGCTAAATGATGAAAAGAAACAAATTATTATCTCGGAGGCATATTTACGAGAAGTATTAAATTTTCCAGATGATGAAGATTCTCCAACGAATTTTCCTGAAAGAATGGTTAAAGGATGTTTGCTGAGAATGGGTTACATTGGAGCACTTAACAGTGCAAATTATCTGAAGTCAAAGTTCACAAAGCCTTTCAAGTTTTTGATTCATTCAGTATTACAAGCGTTGAGTCACCAAAAAGGAAGTTATGATGCGATGCGTGATTACCACATGAACATGGTGGTAGCACTTGTATTGAACAAAAAGTACAACTTTTCATATGTTGTATTTCATTATTTGGTGGATGAAGTGAAGTCGAAAAGAAAGACTTGGTTATATCCAAGATTCATTCAGATGATGATCGATCATGCATATCCGGAAATTGTGAAAGATGAGAATAATGATCTGTTGATTCATTCTCATATGGATAATGATTCAGTGAAGGGGTTGACAAGATATCATCCTAATCATCCTAAACCAACAAAGCAAGTTGAATTCTTTGGTGCTATCAAAGACAGAAATTATCAGGATCCAGACCCAGTGAATCATCAAAACTGCAGAAATGAGGAAGAGATGAAAGAAGCTGCTTATGCTGATGAGTTAAAGGCACTTGAAGGGTTTAAAGTTACTCGCAACGATTGGTTTGTGAAAGAACAGAAACGGAGAGGCAAGAAAGCTACTCCCAAAGTACAAAAGGGAGAGGGTTCATCTTCACAGCAAAAGAAACGTCAAAAGAAAGCCGTAAAGACTTTACTTATTGATGAACCTGATGTGGAAGAACCAGTACAAGAAGCTGAGATTGAAGTAGAACATGATGTTAAAGCTGAAGCTGAAAATGCTCAGAAAGATGAAACAACTGTTGATGCTCAGAAAGAAAAAGTTGCTGATGATGTAGAAAGTGATGATGTTGATAAAAGTACTACTAGTTCTTCTGAAGATGAGATTGATGAAACTGAAAGATACAAGAGAGTCATGTCTGATGTTACAAAAGAGAAGCTAAAAAAGAGGAAAAAGAGTAGTAATGATGACGATGAAGTATACGTTCCTTCGCAAGAAGAGATTCAAACTCAAATTGCCTCAGGAGGGAAAAATAAAGTCGCAAGGAAACTTGTGGAAACTCCAAAGAAAGTTAAAAAGTTGAAAATTTTGGTGAACCAGAAACCAATTCAAGATTCTAATCAAGCTTCATCACAACCTGAACCTGCACCATCTCAATCATCACTTCAATATACTCCAAGACAACCCACACCAATCCATCAATCACCACCAATCCATCAATCACCACCAATCCATCAATCACCATCTCATCAATCACCACCACAACAACAAACCTTACTCACATCTCAACAAATATTCCAAACACCACCATCCTCACAACCTATCATTCAAACCACACCTGGTTCTTCGGGTTACAAAGGTTTTCCACCTGTTCCTCCGAACTTGAATATTAGTCTTGAAGATGTTGGAGACTTTGATTTTGCAAATACTGTACAAATGAAGAATGTTGAAAAGAAAGTTGATGATGTGATGGCTGAAAACAAAAGATTGGCAGCTGAAAGCAAAATAGTGGCTGATCGTGAAAAGATTCTCGAGATGCGTGTAAAGAAGTTAGAGTCTGAAAACAAGTCACTACTGAAGAAAGTAGAATCTGATCAGACAGAGATTGATATTTTGAAGGTTAGAGTGGCTGAGTTAGAAGAGGAGAAGGCACGTAAAGATAAACAAAACAAGTACTTTAAATTGAAAAACAAAGAACTTGAAGCTGCGAAGGCATTGAAAGAACGTGAATTCTATTTGTTGAACAAAGTAGTTGAAAATATGCTCGGAAAGTCGATTGAGCAAAGATTTGAGGAGATTGAAGTTGAAGAAATAAGAGCTCAGAATCAGCCAGAGATAGATGCTAAAATGAAAGATAAAGGCAAAGGTTTAGAAGGTGCTTCTGAAGACAGGACACTTGTGTTATCAACTGCTCCTGAACAATTTTATGAGAAGCCTGTTCCTCTTTCTATAGTTCCTGTTGTCTTTGATGACGAGGTTTTATTGGAAAGCGTTCATGATGTTGATGAAAATATTGATGAGAATGATGATGATGAAGAGGATGATGACAATGAAAATGTATTCTCTGCAAGCAGTCATAGTTCTGATGATGAGAATGATGATGATGATCAGGGCACCTCAGGAGTTAAAGTTACTGGAGCATCAAAAGAACCTACAGTTGATGATCTTATGAATGATTCTGTAAATGAAGAACCAGAGAATGCAACTGGAGAGGGGGAGAATGTAGACCATCAGAATGTTGATGCGGTCAAAAAATTGATTCTTCGAATTGAACCTCATGTTGAAGAAGGTGAGATAAGGCATACTTACACGTTGGATGAGGTATTGAAGATGTTCAAAGTGAATGAAGCTGAGTTTAAGTTTGATTTTGAGGAAGAACTGAATGCGTTCGACATTAACCATCAACCAGAGTATGAATACAAGTATCTAGAAGATGCAGATGTGTATGACAGGGTTGAGGTTGAAGACTGTACTGATGAAGAGGGTGTTACTGATGACACTTCTGAATATCCAACACTGATGGAGTTCTTTAGTGAAGAGAATAGAGATGAACTTAGAAGGAAAATTGCTGAGATCCTTAAAGACAAAAACTTTGACGGTACTACCAAAGATCCATTGAAAGAAGAACATAAAAAGTGGTTCAAGGAAAGCAATGAACGTAAATTCAAGCATCCGTTGAAGTATTATCAAAGAGATAGAAGTATTTCCTTGGGGGATATCATTAGTTGGGGTTTTCTACCTCAAGTTAATGCGTATGCGATCAGAAGAGAATGTGGAGTTCAATATTTTGAAAAGTTACATGATGTTATGTCCCTTCCATGGTGGGATGTGGATGAATTATCAAAAGTACGAACTTTGGGATATCCTATAAGGAAGAATGATATTGCGATGTGGGGCCTGATAAAGTTTGAGGCTCTAAAAGATTTCAAGCATTGGGAGCCTCACTATCCAAAGAGAGTTCAAAGGAGAGATCCAGTGACAGGGATTGAAGAGACTATTCTGAATGTGAAAAGGCCGAAAACGATGAAGAACACTCCAGTACCCAAGATGGAACAGGAATTCAACAAAGGTTTCATGGGCTGGGTGTATAGTTGTATCTCTACTGAGGCAGTGATTACTTATCGAGCTGGGAAAGAGATTAGAGAGATTTTTATCTATGACCCAATGTGGTTGGTTAACTGCTCAGCGAAGGATATTGAATGTTTATTCATCAACAAAATTCATTTTCAATCTGAAGATAGAAAGCAAGCGATGCAGTTTCAACAAGTTGTATCTATTTGCTTTCAGAAAGGCATTAATTCTGAAAGTAAATGGAATTCTAAATGGTGGTCGCTTGAAGAGAAAGAAAGAAAGCTGAAAAAGAACGCAAGAAGTTGAAAGAAAACAAAGGAAAATGGATGAAGATACAGGCAGAAGAGGAAAAGAAAAGGAAGAAAGAAAATGAAAAGCTTAGGAAGCTGATGCAAAAGAAGCCTAAGCCAAGAGAAGAAATGTGAAAGACTGAAGACTCCGGCTGTATCCAAGGGGGAGTTTGTTAGTGCACGATGTCTAAAGCCTACGTCTTAAGTCTAGGGGTCTAAATGTGTCAAATATGTATAGAACAAGGGTTAGAATGTAATTTTATGAAGTTTATGATGTCAGTTCGCTTGAAATGACATTTGGTCATTTCAAGCGAAACCTAATGTTGTGTGTTCGCTTGAAATGTCAAGTGTTATTTCAAGCGAACTGGGATGCCTATAAATAGGCTGTTTGGGTTTCTCATTTGTAACAGTTCCATCAGTTGTGTACCAAACTGCTGCCGGATTTTCAAGTGATATATGAATGAGAAACAAGTGTTAAAGTGATATTCTTCTGTTTTCTACTCCATTCTCTCTGATTCAACACTGTTTGTTTGTTTCCGCCACTCAAACAGTGATGTATTGACTTTAATTGACTCACTTGATCGTCAAATCGATCCTACAAGGTCCTAAAGGATTTTCACGAAGGAGATTGTGGAAACCACACTGGGGGCAGGGCATTATTCTCCAGGATCCTGAGGACAGGATTCTATTGGCCTACTATGAAGAAGGATGCTGTGGAATATGCCAAGAAGTGTGATCCTTGTCAGAGACATAGTAATATCCTTCACCAACCAGCAGAACTTTTGCATCCTATATCCTCTTCTTGGCCATTTATGAGATGGGGAATGGATATAGTTGGTAAGCTTCCTAAGGCACCTGGTGGAAAAGTATTCATGCTTGCTATGACTGATTACTTCTCCAAGTGGATAGAGGCTGAAGCCTTTGCTCAAGTCAGAGAAAAGGAAGTGATTTCCTTTATTAAGAGAAACATTATTACTAGATTTGGTATTCCATCTGAAATTGTTTCTGATAATGGATCCCAATTTATTTGGAGTAGAACTACTAACTTTTGTGACAGCTGGGGGATTAAGATGATAACATCAACACCAGTCCACCCACAAGCTAATGGTCAGGCAGAATCATCCAACAAGATCATCATCAACAATTTGAAGAAGAAGCTTGGATCCAAGAAAGGGAAATGGGCAGAAGAACTACCTTATGTACTTTGGGCTGATAAGACAACTCCCAAGAATGCTACTGACCAAACTCCATTCTCTATGGTATTTGGAGCAGAATCTGTGATCTTTACAGAGATGGTGGTTCCTACTGCAAGAACAAGCATTCGTGATCCTGAAGAAAATGCTGAAAACTTGGTTCAAGACTTGGATACTATAGAAGAACTCAGGGATTTGGCAAGGATAAGGATGGCCAGTTATCAACAAAGGATGGCTGGAGCCTACAACAAGAATGTCAGGATCAGGAAATTTCAAGTTGGTGATATGGTATTAAGGAAAGCATTTCAGAATACCACCAATCCTGCTGATGGGAAGTTAGCACCAAAGTGGGAAGGCCCCTATTTGATTGAAGCTGAAGCAAGAAAGGGGGCATATCGATTGCTAACAATGGAATGTGATTTGCGACCAAGGGCTTGGAATGCTGTTCACTTGAAGAAATACTTCATGTAATAAGGATCCATGATCCTTAGCAAACAAGTATCCTTGAAGGATCCTTATAAGACAGAAGATCCTCATTTTCGCAATGATCTGATCTTAAACTATTTCACTCTTTAATTATCCTATATATAAGGATAAGGATCCTGGACCCTTTATCCTCCTTTCACTTGAATTTGAGTTTTGCAGAAGGTTTAGGTATCCTTAACAAAGGATTGAGTATCCACAAGAAGTATTCAGTTATTTGGGCTTTACCCCAGTTATTTGGGCTAGTCCCCAGTTTTGGGCCTGTCCCAGTATCGCAAGCAGCGCACGATGATCCTGGTACAGTTCATGGCAATGGGACCAGTACTCGCTTTAGGGGCTGACAATTTCATTGTACTGGTTGTATCCGGGATCCTACGTATAATGGTAGACGTACCATACATCCGTTCCTAAGGTTTCTAACGTTTTCACGTTAGCTAAGGTTTTGGCATTTTCATGTCACTAAGTTTGGATAGTCGCCAGTGAGAGCCATACTCCAGTTTACACAAGATCCTTTAGGCTTGTCCCCAGTTATCCTTTGGGCTTGTCCCCAGTTATCCTTTGGGCTTGTCCCCAGTATATTGGGTGTGACACCTGTGTCACTGCGACCATCAAACAAATACCAAACCAATGAAATATTGTATTTCATACTTGGGATCTGTATAAATATGTGTATCTTTTACACATATCAATTCTTGTTCGATTACAAGCTCTAAATCACTTTCTGGAAGGTTATACGCGCACTGATGCGTAAATATAACCAGTTTAATGCAACAAACACTCCAGAATAGTGAAATAGGCTTAACATACCTTAAATAACCTTTACATAACTTAGAAATAAGTTTTAAAGGCTTTGGTATGGCAAAATCAAGTTAAAACGCTTACAGGGACTAAAGTTGACAAACTGCGAAAGTATGCCAATTTGAACTGTAACAGACATTACGGAACATGACCATAAGTTAAACATACCCTAAATATCCTTCACATAGCTTAGAAATAGGCTTTGAGGGGTTCGGTATGCTAAAATAAACTTTTGGGTCATTCAGGGACTAAAAGTGTCAAAAAGTGCACAAGTTTGCATTTTCGCGCATAACTTACGTTCTGAATACATCTGGACATCCAAAAATTTATGTAAGCACTAAAATATTTTATTTTAGTGTTTGGCATAAGAAAAATCCATTTGTCACGTCATTTGGATCGTTTTTCGCGCTTATGCACATTCCGTCGTAATTAGCCGAACAACGCAACCGTACGGCTAAACGAACCGACATCCGAGATATTTTTGAGAACATTTTAAGTTCCCTTTACTTTAACTTCATTTTAGAGCTTTGAAATGGGGTTAACGGGCCTTAAACGCGTCGGAAAAGGCCTTATTACACTGCAGGGACCAAATCTGCCATTTTTGAAACTGTCTGTGTAGAAACATTGAATCTGGCCTATACCACCTTTGCACATGGTTTTGGGCAATACTATGGGATGGTTTGATGTGCACATGGTATTCCAATACCATGGGTGCAAGTGTATGGCCAAGATTGAAGCACTTTTTCCAAGAAACGATCCTAACGGTTCGGGAAATCCTATAAATACCCCCATGCCTTCATTTGCAAAAACCACTAGAATCTTGATTTGAGAAGCTCTAAGTTGAAACCATTGTTTCATACCTGAGCTACTTGGATCGAGGTTAGCATTCGGGGACCCTTCGTAAGTATTCATTCGTTCTTTTATTGCTTTTCGAGTCTGAAAGTCAAACTTTGTTTGACTTTCTGCGTTGACCAGTTTATGGTCAATGCGAAGTTCGTTTGAACTTCACAACGTGAGTGTAATCACGTTGGTTATAGTCCCTTGGGACTATGCCTACTGATTACCACGTTGTCTAGGGTCGTAGGGTAAGCGATCTAATAAATCGCTTATACCTTCGAACCCGACCCATTTGGTCGATCATTAGGATCCGACCAAATACATTAGGTGACCATAGTAGGTAGGGAATAACCTTCCGAGGTTATACCCTATGGTCACATCGTTTGAGTAGTTGTATGATAGGTAGTTTATATGCCTTAGGTAAATTACCAGAATACCATTTTCATGTATAATTGGTAATTAAGCATATGTAACCTAAACTTTTATCACATAACAGATTATGTAACATGTTTAGGCATATAACACTTGTCATAGGACTAGTTAGACGGTCCGAACGCGTTTCACGCGAACGACGCGTTAAAGTAGCATAAGCTACCTAAACGGGTCGTAATGGGTCGAAAACGCTTAGGTTAGGTTTCATTCAGCATGAAGGCTTTGTTAAACCATATGACACGAGTCTCTATACTCGTTTGGTTTACGAACCCTCATTCTATCCAATCATCCGATTTAGGTCCGGTTATTAACATAGTTACCTATATTAGGTGCCGTTTGATTCCGAGATCTCTAGCATTGTTTGGTTGTTACTCAAGGACTACTAAGCAATCTCAAGTGAGTACATAGACCCCTCTTTTACTGTTTTCCAAACGTTTTGGGGTGGAACACATGTGCCTACTTGTTACTTTCATGCTTTCCATGTTTTCACATCATATACCTGCTATGTTCGTTAGTACATTATAGTACATGATTTCATTGTGTTCATGCTATGTATGCCCATTGTGTGCGTACTTAGTACATCGTTTTACATTACATTTTATGCTATGTATGTCCATTTAGTTCATACTTAGTACATTGTTTTACTTTACACTTATGCTATGTATGTCCATTGTGTGCATGCTTAGTACATTGTTTTACATTGCATTTCTGTTGCATATGCTCATCCAGCATGTGAACACATTATACTGCATTTTGAACCGTTGTAATCATTTGACTATGTGAACCGTTTGTATATGTGAACCGTGTGAACCGTATTTGACCATACATAAACATTTCTACAATTGTTATACATTACATGATTTACATTTGACACATAAACATTTTCAACATTAGTTACACGTTGCATGATTTACATCTTGATATAAACATTTTGGCATATTATTCAATACATTTGACAATTGGTTTAAACATAGACATCTTACATTGTTGGGTTGGTTTGAGTAAGTGATTTAAGTAATGAGGCGTGTGTAATATGATACAAGCATGGTGGATACGCCGCTGGTACTTCCTATATATAAGTGTTTGTATGGTATTACATATCGTAGCGTTATTTGAATCATTTCAATTTTGACATATAACATTTTATACAAATAACATACTTTTCACAATACATTGTTTTACAAACAACTTATCTTATACAAACTCATTTTACATGGTTATTCATTTAACCATACATTATTCTCTTATTTACACATATCATCTGATCTTATCATTTTTCAAATGATTTACAAGACAAAGCAAATTACAGGGTTCATGACTAAACATTTTCTGAAACAATAAGTCATGAATCCTATTTTCATAAACCTATGTATCTCACAGGCATTTTTATGCTGACGAACCTATTTTCACATGTGTTTTCAGGAGATGATGCATAGGATTTATCAAGACATACTTAGGCGGACCTGTGCCTTAGTGACTTAAAACGAGACAAGAACTAGTTACTTTATGTTATGTACTCTTTGGTTCTTGTTAAAAACAATGTAATCTTTCATATTTGTTTAATAAAACAAAACTTCAATTGCCATGGATTTGAAACAATTAATTCTGTTACAACACTCCCCGATGTTTCCGCCACGTTTTGTATGTTCTACGTGGTCGGGGTGTGATACCATGGATTTGAAACAATTAATTCTGTTACAACACTCCCCGACTTTTCCGTCACGTTTTGTATGTTCTACGTGGTCGGGGAACTGACAGAAAAGTTGGTATCAGAGCCAATGGTTATAGGGAATTAGGTTATTAGTAATGCTTTGACCTAGTCTATAACCTTTCTAGGACCCTAACGCGAGTTTACTTGCGTTTAGTCATAAAACAATACCGTCACCTATCCTTAGGCGACGACCACAACAAGAACGTAAATTTCAAAACCGCTTTGAAAACTAATCATTTGTTCTAGGATGATTGATTACTAGGTTTTGAACCCTCTATTGTAAGGTTTTGAACTCTCTGTTATATGGTTTTGAACCCCTTTGAATTTTCAAAATCTCGTCAAGGTTTTGGGTTTTAAATAATGTGAACACGTGCAAACTGGAAGGGTGAATGCCTGTATTCTGGGTTTTCTGTCTAGGCAAGCACTTCGTATATATCTCATCAGACGCGAGACCAGTTGTGCTTACCTGGGAATTCTTGGGATGAGTGTTCACTTATAGGCGAGCATGTCTTCGCGATACATTATTTTTTATCCATTTACTTTGATTAGTCACCAGGGTCGTTTGTTGCTTTGTAGTAACAAACAAATGACCACTATCCTTGCTTCATCAAATTTGTTCATCTCATTCTTTTCGTCTAATTCTCTCACTCGTTTCATTTCATGTTTCCTCTTTTAGAATGCCTCCTCGACGCGAAAACCAGATAGCGACTGCCGAACTGGCAGAAATCATTGCACAGCAAATGGCTGCTCAATTCCCAAACCTCTTTGCTCAATGGAATCAAGCCAACAACAACAACAATGGTCCATGCAATTTCAAGAGTTTTAACTCGGCGAAACCACTCAAGTTTAGTGGTTCTGAGGGAGCGACTGGGCTTCTTCAATGGTTCGAGAGCATTGAGAATACTTTCCGCCACGTACAGTGTCCTGACAATCGCAAGGTCGAGTTTGCTTCGAGTGTGTTCCAGAAGAGAGTCCTTACGTGGTGGAACGGGGTTATGAGAGATCATGGTGCAGAAGTTGCTCTAGCACAGACATGGGCTGAACTTAGGACCTTTATGATGAAGGAATTCTGTCCTCGTCATGAGATCAGGGCCTTGGAAAGGGAATTCGACAATCTTGAGCAAGACAGCGGTGAGCACCGAGCCTACACGGACCGTTATGAGGAGTTAAGTCTGTTATGCCCAAACATGGTCACGCCTTTGGATAAGGCAATCGAAAAGTACATTGATGGCCTCCCTGACTCAATACAAGACATTGTGACTGGCAGCAACCCTACTACAGTTAGACAGGCCATTGAGCTATCTGCAACCTTGACTGAATCAAAGATCAGGAAAGGTAAACTTTTCCGAAAAGGTGACAAGAAACCGGTCGAGGAATCGAACCCAATCGAGGAATCAAAGACCATGGATGAACAGACTGGATCCCCTAAGAGGTCAAAGAAGCGAAAGGCTTCTCGGAACTTCGCCATGGTTCTTTCACAGAATTGTCTTTCCAATCAAGAGTGCGGAATCCTCTTGATCAAAATATAACAGAAACAAGTAGAAGAACAGCAATTCACTTTCAAACCGGGTTTCTATTGATTATCAATCTCACAAGAATTACAATCAATCAAACCCTAACCAACAACAATTTCGTCCAAGCCTAAGGTCTCTCACGAAATTGCTCTCACAAACTGTTTTTGGCTGATTAACCTAAACCCTAAAGCCTAACCTTGTTTATATAACACAAGGTTTGCTACTTGGGCCAAGGTTAAACATCATGGACTGCGAATTGGACAGGCCCAATTCGCCTCCATCACCCTAATTGGGTTTGGTTAGCCCAAACATTACAACTAACTATTACAAAGCTAAACCCGCTAACTGTTTATCGTTTAACTAATTACAAGATATCCAAAGACCAAATCTAAGCTGTTGTCACAAACATGCACCAACAAACTCCCCCTTGACAATAGCTTCATAAAATAACTTTGTCTTCAGTCATCTTGCAATCTTCAAGTAGTCTTGCACTGTCTTTGGTCTTTGGATAGCTTCAGCTTCAATAGCTTCTGTCAGCAACAGACTCCCCCTAAGCTGATGCATCCAATCACCAAATCTTCAAAAACTTTAGCGTTTGAGTAAACTCCAGTTCAGCATTTGAATAGTAATCTTCAAACTCTTCAACTTTGTCTGCAATATAGAAAGGAGGTTCTACCATGCATCCAATCAAACTCTCATCTTCACAGCAACTCAGCAACACACTGCTTCAATCTGTTTACTATAAAACAAACATCTCGAGAAACCATAAGAATTTTTCAACACAGTTAAATAAATTATTATTTTTTCAAGAGATAGTTAAACTGTATCACAGATTAAGCATTTTCCAATTTCATCACAAACACGCAAAACTTTTTAATCACACACCCTATAACCCGCATGATTTAAAATTTTGAACTCACTTTCCAACACTGTCTCCCCCTATCAGTAACAATTCCTCCAAGAATAACAGTTTTCCGTACGTTAAGAATTTTAACAGAAAAAGACACTATTTTTGGATTTTTATATTTTCTGAAAGCAAGTAAATAACAAAAAACAATAAACACTCTATTTTTGTGAGAATCACTGGTAAGAAGATCATATCAACAAAATCAAACTGTTTCACACTATTAGATAATTCTTTATTTAATTTTTCGTGAAAAGCAGTTCAAGACGATTACCAGTATGTTTGTCCACTTAAACAAAATGCATGAAGATTTCAAGTACCATTACCATATGATACGTTAAGGTAATTTAATTACTGATATACTAGTGTGTCCCACTTCAGGATATACCCCCACGATCAAGGTATGCACAAAGATTCATCGTAGTAGGTGAGTATACTGATGTCATCCTTTAAGATATCCTGACAGTGTCTAGGTCTGCATATAATCTGTTTTATCATGTTTTGATTTCTTAACAATGAACACCCAAATAAATACTAATAAAATCCTGGAAATATAAACAACACACTCTATCATGCAAGTATCTTCCCTACCACATATTTCACAAGTCCAATCCAGATTTCTGAAATCTTAACTGGGAATAGGTTGAGAAGAGAACATAATAGATCTTTAGGAGAGATGGTATAATATACAGATCAAATGAGTTTTTCTCAGTTTGATATAGGTTTATTGGGTTTCTTTTGGGCACTTGAGGGCCTCTTTCGGGTGCATTAGATCTATAGCGCGACAACGTACAGCTAGGTCAGCATGTATCTGGATGCAGCAGAAGCTGTCGTTGCCTAGCACCTCCAGGTCAGCATATATCTGGATGCAGCAGAGGAGGTACACGACTTTTTTCAGAGAAGATTTCAGAATCAGATCAAAATTGTGTGTATCGGGACAACATACAGACATTCAAATAGAAATGAGCTAATTCCAAGTGACTTTCTTTCCTGGGGTCATGTACAATTTTAGTTCTAAACAGAAAGACAGTCAAGATATCCCCAGATGAAATAACAGTATAAAGACCCAAAACTTCAGATTTTGGCAATCTATCAACGCCAGAATTAAGGTCATTAAACCATACACCACTGATGTGTTCCCCACTCATACTCAGTTAATTTAAGTTTATATCACATTGGGAAGTTGATTATATCATGCTTTTTGCCTACTGGTACATCATATGATGAAGCTGCTATCACACTTAGGCAATTTAATTTCAATATCAGTGTGACAGTCTAACTTGCTGATGTACTATCATTTCTTCTTTTTCACACAGTGATAACTCATTTTTAATTTTCTATTTTTTTATGTTTTTGATTTTTCATTTTTTTTTATTTTTGATTTTTAAGAAAACAATAAAATATTTACAAAAATTCTTATGAAAAACCAGTTATTCAGGATTCCTCATCCCGTTGAGTTCGACTAAATGTTCAAAGCGAGCTCGATCAAAAGCTTTAGTATAAAGATCTGCCAGGTTATCTTCTGTGTCAACTCGATGTAATTCAATTAGTCGTTTTTCAGCACAATCCCGTATAAAATGATGACGTATGTCAACATGTTTTGTGCGACTGTGTTTCACGGGATTATTTGTTATTGAAATTGTGGCATTATTGTCTATCATAATAGGAGTACGAGTGAAATCCAAACCGTAATCGCGCATCTGCTGTTGTATCCAGAGAACCTGAGAGCAGCAGCTACCCGCAGCAATATATTCAGCTTCACACGTAGATGTAGACACACAGGATTGCTTCTTAAATTGCCAAGACACGATCCTGCCTCCTAAGAACTGACAACCACCTGTTGTAGAGTTCCTGTTCGACTTGCATCCTCCAAAGTCTGAGTCAGTGTAAGCGACCAAATTCAAATCACTATCAGCTGGATACCACAACCCAAGTTTAGGTTTCCCCTTCAAGTAACGAAGAATACGCTTCACCGCTTTCATGTGTGACTCTTTTGGATTAGCCTGATATCTGGCACACAGGCATACTGCAAACATGATGTCAGGTCTTGAAGCAGTCAAGTACATTAGAGAACCAATCATTGCCCTGTATTGAGTTGGATCAACGTCTTCAGTACTTTCGTGATATGGGCCAAGATTGTGATTTTCGCAAATGGGTGTGTTGAAAGTAGAGCAATCATTCATTTTGAACCGACTCAAAATGTCATACACATACTTCGTTTGATGAATAAACATCCCATCCTCCTTCTGTTCAACTTGTAATCCCAGAAAGTAAGACAGCTCACCCATAGCGCTCATTTCGAACTTGCTCTTCATCACCTGCTCGAACTCTTTACACATACTCTCATCTGATGACCCAAAGATGATGTCATCCACGTACACCTGTACTAGCAGAAAATCTTCCTTCTTCCTCTTGATGAACAGTGTACTGTCAATCTGACCTCTTTCAAAACCATTCTTGATCAGATGTGTAGACAGTGTCTCGTACCACGCCCTGGGAGCTTGATGTAACCCATACAAAGCCTTATCAAGTTTGTACACTCGATCAGGATAGTCTGGATCAACGAACCCATCTGGTTGTGAGACATACGCCACTTCTTGGACTTTCCCGTAAAGAAATGCACTCTTCACGTCTAGTTGGTAAACCTTGAAGCCCTTGAATGTTGCGAAAGCTAGAAACAAACGAATTGCCTCCAACCTTGCCACTGGTGCAAACACTTCATTGTAATCAATCCCTTCTTGCTGATTGAAACCTTTTACCACCAATCGAGCCTTGTTGCTGACAGAATTGTCAGCAACAATTGTAGGTCCCCTAATCGTATGGATCTTTCACAGAATTGTCTTTCCAATCAAGAGTGCGGAATCCTCTTGATCAAAATATCACAGAAATAAGTAGAAGAACAGCAATTTAATTCAGTTTGAGTGTGACAGTCTAACTTGCCGATGTACTATCATTTCTCCTTTTTCACACAGTGATAACTCATTTTTGATTTTCTATTTTTTTATGTTTTTGATTTTTCAAATTTTTTTATTTTTGATTTTTAAGAAAAGCAGTAAACTATTTACAAAAATTCTTATGAAAAACCAGTTATTCAGGATTCCTCATCCCGTTGAGTTCGACTAAATGTTCAAAGCGAGCCCTGTCAAAAGCTTTAGTATAAAGATCTGCCAGGTTATCTAGTGTGTCGACTCAGCACTTTGAACTTCAATTTAAATCAATCAATATAAATATCAACAATCTCACACCCCCCTTTCATGTGCCTAGAGCAGCCACTATCAACATACCATAAGTTGATAATCCTCCTTAGCAGCTCCTGCACACACCAACTAAGAAATTAGTTAGATTGGGGGACCCAAGCCTTAATGGTCTTGGGTCGTCCAAATTCACCAACCACTGGAACATCCATCCAATATCCATTACTCCTAACTGGAGTCTTGGATCTTAGACCTGTTGATGGAATTTGATTTTGATTTCCATAAGGTCTATGGTCCTGAGGGTTCCTATACGTATTTGGACTATTTGACCTTTGGAAATTTTGATTTGGGTATCTTGAATTTTGATTCCAAGAAGCATTATTGTTGTAATTTCTAAAGCCATTGTTATAAAAAGTTCGACCACCATTATTTTGGTATCGATTTTGATATTGACCTTGACTTCTGAAATTATTAGCATTATAATTGTTCATTCTTGTTGAACTGCTTCTAGGTCTCTCATATCTGCCTGGTGGAGATCTAGGCTGAAATCTAGGTTGATTTCTTTGAAAACGTGGAACCTGTGAAGTTCCTGTTCCAGCCTTATCTACACCAACAGCAACATTTTCTGGTTGCTTAGGAGCAGATTTCTTTTGAGAATTTGATCCTTTCTCCTCACCATCACCTTCCTTCACTGGTAATTTCCCTCTCTGTTTTTCACTAAGTTGTGCTTCACTCTTTTTGTTAGGACAGCAGCTTGCTACATGTCCCTTGACGTGACACTTGAAGCACGATCTCCTTTTCGAAGACTTCTTAGCTGGAGTCTCTGAGGTAGATCCCTTATCAGATGGTGATGATCCCTTGGATGAACCTTGTTCAGTTTGCTTTAATTCAGATTTTTCTATGCTCTTATTTTTAGCAAACTCTACATTCGATTCATTTTCAATAACAGCAGTTTCGTTTTTCATATCACTACCTTGAACAAAATTAATCTTTTTGACAAAAGCTTGATTTTTATTCTTAGGCGGTGAATTTTTCTTTTTAAAAGGTTCCCTGTTATTGTTTTCCTTAGCCTCATCATTCTCAGATCCATCACCTTGACTTGATGTGGATGCGAAACTACTTGGTGTAGATGCCATAAAGTCTGCTAGCTCATCATCACTAGGCAGGAATGAATAGTCATGACTAAGAGGAGGTGGAACTTCATTAAATCCCTGGAAGCCCACACTGGTCTTGTCATTACTCTTCTTTAACCCACCCATCATGTGTTTCATAACAAAAGACGAATCTCTGAATTGACTCAATTTCTTTTCAAGTTCAACAATTTTAAGTTGTGCATCTGACAATTCATTGCATTTTTCAGAAATCTCTTTTGTTTTCTCAGCCATCATGTCATGAGCTAAGTCTATAACTTGAAGTTTTTCATTCAATTTGCAAGTTAAAGCTTCAATTTCAGCTTCATAACCTCTTATCTTCTTCAAGTATGTAGATTCATTTCTTTTAGCAAAAAAGTTTGCTTCTTTTATGTTAGACATCTCACTTACCAGACTTTGGTTTTGTGTTGACAACCTGTCAACCTCACCCTGTAGTTTACGACATCTCAAACATACAGAATTAGATTGTACCTTTTCCTCATGAACTTCTGTATTTTCATCAGCAACAACCTGTTCAGCTTCACTCTCTTTCTCTATTTCAGCATCCACTTTTGCTTCAGCATTCTCGACTTGAGCTTCAGCATTCTCCACTTGAGCTTCAGCATTCTCCACTTGAGTTTTAGCATTTTTCACTTCAGATTCAGCATCACTCACAATAGTTTCAGCCTCATCAACTTGCACTACCTCTGCCATGAATGCCTGAGTGGTATGCTCATTATCTTCCAGATGAACACTACAATCATTTGAACCTTCTCGAGATGTAGAGCTCGCAGCTTTATTCCTTTTAACATCTTCATTTCCTTGATACTTTTTTTCTAATGCATCCCACATATCCTTTGAATTAGTGTACTTCGTAACGGTATGCTTGATGCTATCAGGTAAGGACATCTTTATCGCGGCTAAAGCTTTCTTCTCAGCTTCAACCACCTGTCTCTCAGATTCATCCATCTTGTCATAAGACATCACTATAACCCTTCCTTCGACACTACGTGTAGGAGCAACATATCCATCAATCATACAACACCACATTCTAAAATCCTGACTTTTCACAACTGATTCAAACTCCTCCTTCCAAACAGCATACTCTTTAACATTTGTAAGCTTTGGCCAATTCTTAACAGTCTCACTGAACTTATCCATTCTTACCATCTTTAAACACGTTTTACCGTAACCGTACCGATAAAAACCGTACAAAATATCTCCGAAAACAGTGGTTACCAAATTACACCTTTAGAATCGTCTCGAAAAGACGAATCCAATGATATATAATGTCAAAAACCGAAATCGGGATTTTCCAGAGCCTTTTTTTTTTACCCTAAAAATCCAAGGAATTCAACGGTCCAAACGGTTCTGTCTAACGGGCTACGGATCAATTTCTATTTGCAAAACACTGAAATTTTATCGACGCTTGCCAACTGAAATTCCACCCAGTTAAATTCGCTGGTCTCAGTTAAATTCGCTGGTCTCAGTTAAATTCGCTGGGTCAGTGATTAAATTCGCTAGGTCTGTTACTTGTACAATTTCGCTGATCGATCAAGGTTTGCTGAAAATCTAATTTTGCTGCTTAAATTCGCTGTCAACTTCGCCAGTCAATTTCGCGATTACGACGACCTGTAAAGTCCCCGAAAACCGTAGTAATTTCGCTGTGGATAATTACCCGGTTACCAAAGTCGCCTTTGGATTTTAAGTTCGCCGATCAGTTAAATTCGCAGGTCCAATTAAATTTGCAGGTCAGTAAATATGGAAATTCAATCTTCTCGAAAATTTTGATGATTTTCTGGATTCTCCTAACAACTTCTTCAGAATCGAAACAGCAAAATCAGCAACCTTTTCACCCAAATTCGATGAACTTGATGAAGAAACCAAGAACAATCTTCGAATTTCAGCCAAACCTGCAAATCAGCAAACCTGCAAACCTGCAAATCAGCAAACAAACAAAGCAGAATATCAAAACAGCCAATAAATCTCGAAAATTTTTATCAAAACAGCCAAGAATTTCGAAAATTTTTATCAAACAAACAGAAAAATTTCGAAAATTTCAAAACCCTAGTTTTCAAAAATTCGAAAAAAACTCCCTGTTTCTGCAGCAACCAATTCTGAACCGAGCCTTCAAGAGCCTAATGCTCTGATACCAATTGTAGGTCCCCTATTCGTATGGATCTTTCACAGAATTGTCAATCCAATCAAGAGTGCGGAATCCTCTTGATCAGAATATCACAGAAACAAGTAGAAAAACAGAAACAGCAAATCACTTTCAAACTGGGTTTACTATTGATTATCAAACCAAAGTATTACAATCAATTAAAACCCTAACCAACACAATTTCGTCCAAGCCTATTGCCTTTCACGAAATTACTCTCCCTCTAAAACTGTTTTGGCTGATTAACCTAAACCCTAAAGCCTAACCTTGTTTATATAACACAAGGTTACTACTTGGGCCAAGGTTAAACATCATGGACTGCGAATTGGACAGGCCCAATTCGCCCCCCATCACCCAATATGGGTTTTGGTTAGCCCAAACATTACAACTAACTATTACAAAGCTAAACCCGCTAACTGTTTATCGTTTAACTAATTACAAGATATCCAAAGACCAAATCTAAGCTGTTGTCACAAACATGCACCAACAACTCACAACGATCAAGCCGTCCCCAACCAACCATCTCATCCCCCTGCTAGGAAGCCATACAATGGAACTGCACCCTTGTGCAACCAATGTAGCCTCCATCATCATGCCAATGTAAAGTGCCGCAAATGCCAAACTTGTGGGCTTATAGTCCATACAGCAAGAGTCTGCCCAGCTACAGCTGCACCAAACCAAGCTGGCAACAATACCGCTCAAGGTCGTTTTCTACCAGGTTCTTGCTTCAACTGTGGCGAGATGGGTCATTTCCGAAGAAATTGCCCAAAGCTTGCTAATGCAAATCCAGGACAGGGATGAGCATCTGACCGACAACATCGTTTAGAGATAATCACGTCTTATGTATTATTTTCTTTTGTTGTCAAGGTCCATGAAACAGTTGTTATCATTGTTTATAAATAAATCTTTTATTTACATTACAATGTATTTATGTGGTTGTATGTATAAACAACATATCTCTTTCAATACCGACAATCAAGGAACCGTATTCCTTAAAGGACAGACTACCCCCAAACTTTCTTCCACTTTATAATCTCTTGCATTTTCCACGAAATTCCTAAGTACCCGTTTCTTCTAAGGAAACGAAGTACAAGGCGCAAGTTACAACACTGGACGAATACCCAAAGTACCACTATAAATCCTTAATAGGGTACCTAAGGGTATTTCCGTGAATCCTAAAATTGTTGTGTTCCTTAATTCGACTATTACGTTTCTTTGAAAACAAAATCGAATTTTTGGGAGATCTTCCTATCTCTTCAGATAGATCCCAGAGGACATTGAAGTCCATCGACTGGTTTCCATATCCGTTCTCAATCGTTAACAAATTAATAACAAATTAATAACCAAGTTAAACAACTATGTGATTATGTGCTTATGAACATTACAAGACAAACTGTGCGGACTGTGCAAGGAATTACGTAATTATGGATGCATACATAATTATGGAATTTAGTGCACAGAAACCACAGCGAGCTTTGCCATGTGCCTAGAAGTTAACTCTATTCATTTCCGTTTCTGAGGAAGCACCCGTTGAAAATGACTCCGTTTGTTCATTTTCGTTTCTGAAGATTGTCCGTTGAGGAAATGAATATCCGTTTGTCTATCATTTTCATTTCCATTTCTGAGGAAGCACCCGTTGAAAATGACTCCGTAAGTTCATTTTCGTTTCTGAAGATTTGTCCGTTGAGGAAATGAATATCCGTTTGTTTCTCCTTTTCATTTCCATTTCTGATGAAGCACCCGTTGAAAATGACTCCGTAAGTTCATTTTCGTTTCTGAAGATTTGTCTGTTGAGGAAATGAATATCCGTTTGTTTCTCCTTTTCATTTCCATTTCTGATGAAGCACCCATTGAAAATGACTCCGTAAGTTCATTTTCGTTTCTGAAGATTTGTCCGTTGAGGAAATGAATATCCGTTTGTTTCTCCTTTTCATTTCCATTTCTGATGAAGCACCCGTTGAAAATGACTCCGTAAGTTCATTTTCGTTTCTGAAGACTTGTCCATTGAGGAAATGAATATCCGTTTGTTTCTCCTTTTCGTTTCCATTTCTGATGAAGCACCCGTTGAAAATGACTCCGTAAGTTCATTTTACGTTTCTGAAGATTGCCCGTTGAGGAAATGAATCCCCGTTTGTTTATTCCTTCATTTCCACTTCTGAAGAATACTCGTTGAGGAAAATGACTCCGTCTGTTCATTTTCGTTCTGAAGAATGTCCGTTAAGGAAATGATAGGATTATGCCTTACATATCTCTGGTGGTTATTTGACACAAAGTCACAAATAGACTCCTACGAATAAATTTCGGGACGAAATTTCCTTAAGTAGGGGAGACTGTGACACCTGTGTCACTGCGACCATCAAACAAATACCAAACCAATGAAATATTGTATTTCATACTTGGGATCTATATAAATATGTGTATCTTTTACACATATCAATTCTTGTTCGATTACAAGCTCTAAATCACTTTCTAGAAGGTTATACGCGCACTGATGCGTAAATATAACCAGTTTAATGCAACAAACACTCCAGAATAGTGAAATAGGCTTAACATACCTTAAATAACCTTTACATAACTTAGAAATAAGTTTTAAAGGCTTTGGTATGGCAAAATCAAGTTAAAACGCTTACAGGGACTAAAGTTGACAAACTGCGAAAATATGCCAATTTGAACTGTAACAGACATTACGGAACATGGCTATAAGTTAAACATACCCTAAATATCCTTCACATAGCTTAGAAATAGGCTTTGAGGGGTTCGGTATGCTAAAATAAACTTTTGGGTCATTCAGGGACTAAAAGTGTCAAAAAGTGCACAAGTTTGCATTTTCGCTCATAACTTACGTTCTGAATACATCTGGACATCCAAAAATTTATGTAAGCACTAAAATATTTTATTTTAGTGTTTGGCATAAGAAAAATCGATTCGTCACGTCATTTGGATCGTTTTTCGCGCTTATGCACATTCCGTCGTAATTAGCCGAACAACGCAACCGTACGGCTAAACGAACCGACATCCGAGATATTTTTGAGAACATTTTAAGTTCCCTTTACTTTAACTTCATTTTAGAGCTTTGAAATGGGGTTAACGGGCCTTAAACGCGTCGGAAAAGGCCTTATTACACTACAGGGACCAAATCTGCCATTTTTGAAACTTTCTGTGTAGAAACATTGAATCTGGCCTATACCACCTTTGCACATGGTTTTAGGCAATACTATGGGCTGGTTTGATGTGCACATGGTATTCCAATACCATGGGTGCAAGTGTATGGCCAAGATTGAAGCACTTTTTCCAAGAAACGATCCTAACGGTTCGGGAAATCCTATAAATACCCCATGCCTTCATTTGCAAAAACCACTAGAATCTTGATTTGAGAAGCTCTAAGTTGAAACCATTGTTTCATACCTGAGCTACTTGGATCGAGGTTAGCATTCGGGGACCCTTCGTAAGTATTCATTCGTTCTTTTATTGCTTTTCGAGTCTGAAAGTCAAACTTTGTTTGACTTTCTGCGTTGACCAGTTTATGGTCAATGCGAAGTTCGTTTGAACTTCGCAATGTGAGTGTAATCACGTTGGTTATAGTCCCTTGGGACTATGCCTACTGATTACCACGTTGTCTAGGGTCGTAGGGTAAGCGATCTAATAAATCGCTTATACCTTCGAACCCGACCCATTTGGTCGATCATTAGGATCCGACCAAATACATTAGGTGACCATAGTAGGTAGGGAATAACCTTCCGAGGTTATACCCTATGGTCACATCGTTTGAGTAGTTGTATGATAGGTAGTTTATATGCCTTAGGTAAATTACCAGAATACCTTTTTCATGTATAATTGGTAATTAAGCATATGTAACCTAAACTTTTGTCACATAACTGATTATGTAACATGTTTAGGCATATAACACTTGTCATAGGACTAGTTAGACGGTCCGAACGCGTTTCACGCGAACGACGCATTAAAGTAGCATAAGCTACCTAAACGGGTCGTAATGGGTCGAAAACGCTTAGGTTAGGTTTCATTCAGCATGAAGGCTTTGTTAAACCATATGACACGAGTCTCTATACTCGTTTGGTTTACGAACCCTCATTCTATCCAATCATTCAATTTAGGTCCGGTTATTAACATAGTTACCTATATTAGGTGCCGTTTGATTCCGAGATCTCTAGCATTGTTTGGTTGTTACTCAAGGACTACTAAGCAATCTCAAGTGAGTACATAGACCCCTCTTTTACTGTTTTCCAAACGTTTTGGGGTGGAACACATGTGCCTACTTGTTACTTTCATGCTTTCCATGTTTTCACATCATATACCTGCTATGTTCGTTAGTACATTATAGTACATGATTTCATTGTGTTCATGCTATGTATGCCCATTGTGTGCGTACTTAGTACATCGTTTTACATTACATTTTATGCTATGTATGTCCATTTAGTTCATACTTAGTACATTGTTTTACTTTACACTTATGCTATGTATGTCCATTGTGTGCATGCTTAGTACATTGTTTTACATTGCATTTCTGTTGCATATGCTCATCCAGCATGTGAACACATTATACTGCATTTTGAACCGTTGTAATCATTTGACTATGTGAACCGTTTGTATCTGTGAACCGTGTGAACCGTATTTGACCATACATAAACATTTCTACAATTGTTATACATTACATGATTTACATTTGACACATAAACATTTTCAACATTAGTTATACGTTGCATGATTTACATCTTGATATAAACATTTTGGCATATTATTCAATACATTTGACAATTGGTTTAAACATAGACATCTTACATTGTTGGGTTGGTTTGAGTAAGTGATTTAAGTAATGAGGCGTGTGTAATATGATACAAGCATGGTGGATACGCCGCTGGTACTTCCTATATATAAGTGTTTGTATGGTATTACATATCGTAGCGTTATTTGAATCATTTCAATTTTGACATATAACATTTTATACAAATAACATACTTTTCACAATACATTGTTTTACAAACAACTTATCTTATACAAACTCATTTTACATGGTTATTCATTTAACCATACATTATTCTCTTATTTACACATATCATCTGATCTTATCATTTTTCAAATGATTTACAAGACAAAGCAAATTACAGGGTTCATGACTAAACATTTTCTGAAGCAATAAGTCATGAATCCTATTTTCATAAACCTATGTATCTCACAGGCATTTTTATGCTGACGTACCTATTTTCACATGTGTTTTCAGGAGATGATGCATAGGATTTATCAAGACATACTTAGGCGGACCTGTGCCTTAGTGACTTAAAACGAGACAAGAACTAGTTACTTTATGTTATGTACTCTTTGGTTCTTGTTTAAAACAATGTAATCTTTCATATTTGTTTAATAAAACGAAACTTCAATTGCCATGGATTTGAAACAATTAATTCTGTTACAACACTCCCCGATGTTTCCGCCACGTTTTGTATGTTCTACGTGGTCGGGGTGTGACACCATGGATTTGAAACAATTAATTCTGTTACAACACTCCCCGACTTTTCCGTCACGTTTTGTATGTTCTACGTGGTCGGGGTGTGACATTGGGCTTGTCCCCAGAATTGTTGGGCTTGTCCCCAGTTACTAACTCTTCTCTTATATTTGGCTTAGTCCCAAGTTATGTTTTGTTTCAGGGTTTTGAGGTTAAACAGACAAGGATCCTTGATCCTCACCTTTTACTAAGGTTTGTCTTTCGGTTATCTTGATTATGAATGTTAAAGGGTTAGGATCCTAACTTGGATTCTCAGGTATGATCCTTAATCATTTTGATTTTATTCATTATTCATATAAGTGACTCTTATCCTTTGACAACAGAACTAATGATCCTTAAGTTGCATAACTTTTCTGAATTTATGGGATATTTGATCCTTGATCATATCCTAAAATTTTAAACATGATTTATTAAATTTGATAAATTCAAACAAAGTGGATAACTATAATAAGAAAATAAAGAATGCACAAGGATAACAACACGGGAAATAGCCAAAAAGTTGAAGTTATTTTTATTCACAAAAGGTAACCCTTCAAAAGGTTGTCAAAATTACCTACCCCAAGCATCTACCAGCAATACGTGGCCCGTCCGCTGGGGTAGGTAAAGGGTGTCCATTGTTAATAGGTCTTTGAAGTGCAGGAAATAAAAGATGGCAGGATAACAAGTGGCTTCATCCCCCAAACAGAGGATCCCTCCACCACCTATTATCCTACCTATTGTCTTAGGATCCATGATCCATAACCCTAGAAACTATTGTTCAAAATACAACCCAACATTGTTTAAAACACCATAACCAAAAAACTTTCAAATCCTAAAAAAAATGGGCTCCTGCCACGTCTAGAAATATCCATCATCGCCCATTTCAGCAGCTCACACCTTGGCTGCATCCCCACCAGCATCATCACCGCCAGCTTGATCCTTCCCGCTGCCACTCGCTTCGATTGCCAAAACCTCGGTAGCCTCTTCTTCATCCTCTAGCTCTGCCAACTTTGCCTTCCAACCCTCCTTGTCCCAAGTGGTCCGGTCGAAGTCAGGATCCTCAGCCTCCTGAGCCATTAGCAGCTTGATTTTGTACATAGTGATAGCGCCAGAGATTTTAGCATCCTCCAGCAGTTCAGCTTTTTCATGGTCAGCATCTATCTGGGCCATGACCACCTGCTTCTTCGCCAGATTAAGGTCCTTTTCAAGGGAGGAGTGTAACATCTGCCAATTTTAGAGCTATAGGATTAACGACCCGCCATCTTATCTCGTGGTAATGTCATGAGCATGTGCGTTTCTTTGGTTTGATATGTTGACACCTGCCAAATTTATTGTTTATCTTGAATCACATGCTAGCTATGAAGAATTGTTCGAAACTTATCTTTTGCTATGTACGTATCAAACTTGTATACTCGCCATTGATTTTGCATTGAACTTTATTTTTAAACATGTTACAGGTTGACGATGACGATACTATGAAAAGAAGTAGTGTTGATGCCTAGATATACATATAGACGTTAGGCTAAATACATTGTATGAACTCCGCATTTGTTGTTGTATTGTTTTTCTTATATTTAACATGTTGTATTTCAATTTCGTGTGTTGTAACATTCATTTATGAAAGTAATCAATTTATTTTTAATTCTATTGTCACAATTAGCGTTATGTGTGATGAGCAATCTCTCTTCGTCTCACTCCGATGTTTCCGCCATCGGTTGGGGTGTGACAGATTGGTATCAGAGCCATAACTATAGGGAATTAGGTAGGATTGCCATGCTTCTTACCTAGTCTATAGTTCTAGAACCTTATTCTTATGTTATATTTGAGACTACATGCAAGCCACTTCATATGTTTCTTATACATTCTCTTTGGGCCTTTATGAACGTATATGTCATTTTTTTTCCTTATGTATCATACTTGATATGCTATTCTTATGTATTCAATACTTGTTTTATCATATGTTAAATGCTTGTTTTAGTGTTCCATACCTTGTATGCCATTCATGAAATGTCCTTACGTGTGATTTTATTGAGATACCTTATGTTCTTATACTTGTTATTATTATTTTGAACATATGTCATTTACTTATTATCCGTACAATTAATTCATATTAAGCAATATATAAATTATACCTTGCATACCCCAAGTGTATAAAAATATATATATATATATATGTATATATATATATATGGTGAAATCGGCCAAAAATGGTGAAATCGGCCGTCCCCGGAATCGAACCTGGGTCTAGGCCGCACCCTTTCGCGCGCCTAGCCAACTGAGCTAGGTGCCTAGTTTGTGAAATTTCCATTTCGGTTAAATATAAGCACATGTACAATAATTTCCTTACTTCTTACTATAAGTCATCTACCTATATTTTCTCTTTACACGGAAATTCACCGCCAAGTTAGGAGTGAAATCCTCACCTTGATGGAGAAATCAGAATTTTAAATTCTAGTGGACCCTCGTCATAGTGTCAAAATTAACTTTTGACCCGACAAGTACCAACCACACTTAGGATACTAAATCGCCAAGTTAGGGGTGAAACCCGCACCTTGTCGACTAGTTCCATTCTTTGACTTTCATTAATCCCGCCAAGTCTCGAAATTTCAATTGAATTGGGGACATGTAGTAACTGGAAGGGTAAATACCGTTAACCGACTTGTCGGCAAGAGTTTTTCACCTATTAGGCCAAAGCATGCTCCTCAAATTCGAAAGACTTTTCGACCACTTTGGTTAGTCAACGTTTCGTTATGGAACCATCCAAATTTTGATCAAACATGTGTTTCTATTATTCCTTTTATACGATGCAATCTTTTAAATACGAATTTACTTTCGGTATTTTTTTCTCCTCACACGCACCCAACATATTAAAACCTTTTCACACATTTATACATATGCATGTTTCCATGTGGTATAAATCTATATTCCTCGTAGCGATAAGTGGGGACACATCATCGAGATAGGAGTGATTTCCTTACCTTGACGATTAACTCCACTCTCCTTTCTTAAAACGACATCACCAACGAGTTCGGGGTGATTCCCTTACCTAGGTGGCCGTTACCAAAACGCCTCTTCAAGATAGCTCATTTTGCAAACTTGATCATGTTTTATACCTAAACTATTTATCATTATTCAAAATACTTACGTATACGATTTTAAAATACGTTGTTTCATCAAGTGTATTTTCTATCCTACCACCTATTTTTTTTTTTTACTTAACTCATATACACGAGATTCTTAAACATATCTTAAACGTTTCGCTACACAAATTTTCAATCCTTACGCAATGCTACCTATCAATTTAATCGGTCCAAGGAATCTCTTGCTCATGAACTCCATATCAACCCAACTAAGGACTTTCATTTTAAATCGGAGGATCAAACCAACCCTTCTTTTACACCTATAAGATCTTATGGATGCTATATGCTCGTTTTACCAAAGACTCCTTTTAACATCAACAAATCATTTGTTAGAACTTTTAACAATCACTAAGTCCTTTTGCTAAAAAAAAAATTTCTGATGATCCTCATTTTCACAAGAACCCCCCCAATTCATAATTTCTTATTTGATGAAATAAACTTGCTTTTGATTGAAAAAAAAAAAAAAAACTTCTCCTACACCAACTTACAAACACGTGGGCAAGAAGACTTCTTGGAGACCGACCATCTTCATTTTACATAAACTCTTTTAAAACAAAAGTAGCATTTCCATTCATTACAAAATGCATTATGCTTAACCCATAAGTACTTTATACCCTTTTACATATGCAACTACATTCTACCTTTCAAGCCAAACTCAATCTAATTTTGATACGATAAATTCAACGTCTTGTTTAAACAGCTATACCCACGTATCATCATACAAATCTTAGTCGTGTTAACGCGAAAATTTCAGTTATAATCGTTCGTATTTACATACTTAACCTTTTGAACGATTTTATACACTTAATCCGTGATGTCCCAACATACCCTATATACGTAAATTTTAATATTCATACCTACACTTGCATTCATACGTTTTATGCTTATACTTATACACACACTAATTATACATTTTCTTTATGCATACACACATACTATTTACATATGTCGTGTTAATACACATACATACATGCGTATTCATACTTAAGCTCATGCTCATACTTCCATTCATACTTATACATTCATACCCATACACATGCGTAATCCGAGGGATTCACGTACGTGGGTCCTATACATACTTAAACATGGATTTGCCTACATACTTTATTCTTATGCGTTCACATTCTTTTTTTTTAGTTATGTATACCCTGACTCATACCCAACTAGTACAAGCTATGCGGATCATGCGACAATCAATATAATCACGGGTGCACACGGGATTATAGTGATAGGCGTATGAGAACCATAGAGTGTACTACTGTGTATGGTAAGACACGGAACGTAACATGACACCGAATAACGAAACGGACGTAACATGGTCGAGACATGGTGGATACGCCACTGGTACTTCCTATATATAAGTGTTTTCACCATGTTACCAAGTTTCGTAAGACGTGCCACGAGAAATTCAGTGTTTTGCAGACCTTTTGGACTTTATACAAACTTCCCACAACTCACAAGCGCATTATATCCGACTATCCACGACGATACTTCATCCTTAACATATTCCGTTCATCTATCCAACACTTATGCTATCCTCATACTTATAAGACATTCGTTCATTCTATACTTGTATTATTCCCCTTTATCCTTTTAGTCCAGACAAACCTCGTTCGCAATTAAACTTGTGTAAACATTCGAGTCCTAACTTACCTATAAAATAGTCTTCCTATTCTGGATCCTTGCGTAACTGTACTTAGTATACCTTTAACGCTTAATTTAAAGTGCCAAACCTTCTCGTTTCACTCAATAAACAATCTTCTACAAATGTGATTTAGTTACCACGTCCCATCAAAATACAAACCATTTGTCAACATCTTCTTTCTTAATGCGTCACTTTTTATTATACGTCACCTTTTAAACGTCGCCAATGTAAGTACTCAAACTTGCTTAGACTCACTTCACCTGTATACGCACCTACATGTTTTCAACTAGGTCAGATACCTCGAATTATTTTAGACAATGAACTCACTCCCAAGATTACCTTGTCGTTCTCCAAAGTTTTATGCCTTTCAAAATATTTCTAAATTTTCAAGTCTCAAATTTTTACTAAAACTCATCAGGTCTACCTCTTGAATAAATTTCGGGACGAAATTTCCTAAAGGAGGGGAGACTGTAACGCCCCGCATTTTCATACTTTCTATATTTAGAAACCAGCGTTTGTAAAACTATTTTTGGAAACTTTGTGGTCTTGTAATCATTCTTTCATTAAAGGCGATGTAAAATCCGAGACTTGGATCATGAATAAAACTCGTATTTTACTAATTACATGATATACATACTTTATACATACTCATACGTTCAATTTCGGGGTATAATTAATACTTATTCGTGATTCTTGGAAACAATGTACTAAACTTGTAGATACTTGAAACGTATGCATAAAACGTGTTTCGAACGTAAACGATACTTGATTTTGACATTTATACACTCAATTATACTTGGTTTATACTCCTCATACTTAATTGTACCTCAAAATATGCTTTTATGGCAAGAATGGCCCTTAAATGTCACAAAAACATCAAAATAACAAGTTCAGGGGTTAAAATGTAAACTTTTGAAACTTAAGCCAAGCCCGGGCGGCCCGCCTCAACTTATCCTATATCTCACGCGGGCCGCGAGGCCCTCAGGTCTGCAACAGCTTGTTCAGTTCGCGACCAGATACGATTTTGAGCGGGATTCCTTTGTTTTGACCGAGTTTTGCACCAATTATTACCCCAAAACAACCCTAAAACACTTCCCTATATATACCACATGTTCCCCAAACACTTGGCCACTTTCATCACTCTCAAACCTCTCCTAAACACTCTCAAGTTCTTGCATAAATCTGCATTTTCGGGCAGAATCATAACCTTGCACAAAAGTGGGCATAACTTGCTCATTTCTCAACCAAATCACTTGATTCTTCTTCCTACTTGTTTGTATAACCATGGGGTTTGATTCCTTGACTTCTCCTTGGAGAAATCAGACCTGGAATTGCCTGAAATGGTCCAAGAACTTTCTCTTTTGTTTCAACTTTCTTAAACTTTGAATACTACAAAGCAAGCTTGTGTTCTCATGCTTCTAGTCCATAACATGGCTAGTGAAGTTAAACCAAGATTGATTTACACTTAATAGGGGTGTCTAAACACTCTAAACTTTCTGTTTTAATCAAGCTAATAGCTTGCAAGTGGTGCCAAGTCTTGAACTTGAAGATAGTGTGACTACTTGGCTAGCCTAGGCTAACCAACATAAACAAGTCCACACATCACTTGATGTTTTGCTTAGATTAGTTGTATTATTTCTTGTACATATCCATGAGGTCCCTAAATGGAAGGTTCGCCTTCCTACCTCCTACATAACCTATATGTTAACATATTATTCGAGGTACCAAAGTGGAGGATTTCACCTCCCACCTCCTACATGACTTCTATGACAATTATTGAGGTACCTAAATGAAGACATAATCTTCTACCTCATGCTTGAACTACTTGAACATTGGACTTATTAATATACCTATATAACCTATACAATACATAACCTTATTATTCGGATAATCGAATCTTTGATGATGAACTAGTGTTCATATGTCAAAGTACTAGATTTCATCATCCTAGACTATGATAACTTGTCACGATTCTAATGGAACCTTGTTCCATGAAAACATTTAAACTCCTTAGAGTTTCCTAGTGTCAAGAACAAGTATCATATGTACTAGATGATTATTTTTTTCACATGTTATTTTCATATCTTATTTTTATGTTGTTTTAAATACCGAACCTCGACTCTATACATACTTGAACTTTAACCCGTACACATTCAACCTTCTAAACCTCGTCCACTTCGTCACATTGGATAATCGGAAAGCTTATGCGATATTGTGAGTATACTCGTATTCCCCTTTTTACTTTTACCACTTTTGGGGTGTAACATGTTTACTTATCAAAAACTTACACATGAACATTTTGCTTAAACACAAAATAATCCATTATATATGAATACTTTGATACATCTTGATGCTTGTTAATACTCATATTCCAAAAAAAAAAAAATGGAAACTTATCATCAAGATAGGGGTGATTCCCTAACCTTGATGATTAGCTCCGCTCACTTTCCAACTTCACCAATGAGCTAGAGGTGATTCTCTTACCTCGGAGGTAGTTACCAACTTTTCTTCGTTCTCAATGAAATTTTATGATTTAACGTTCCTTTTCAAAAATTTTGGAATTTATTTCACGTGCATGCTAATACGTTATACTGGATTCGTGTTACTTGGGTGAAACTTTATGTGATAAACTTGTCATTAACTTCGTAAGAAGCCACACCTTAACATACACGATGGGTTGACCTGTGTATTCACATGCCAGGGATACGTTAATCTTGTTAACTAAGTATGGCATGTGGATTGTTCTAAATTTTTATGAAAATACGTTAATCTTAGATTTCGAGGACGAAATCTCCTAAAGTAGGGGAGACTGTAACATCTGCCAATTTTAGAGCTATAGGATTAACGACCCGCCATCTTATCTCGTGGTAATGTCATGAGCATGTGCGTTTCTTTGGTTTGATATGTTGACACCTGCCAAATTTATTGTTTATCTTGAATCACATGCTAGCTATGAGGAATTGTTCGAAACTTATCTTTTGCTATGTACGTATCAAACTTGTATACTCGCCATTGCTTTTGCATTGAACTTTATTTTTAAACATGTTACAGGTTGACGATGACGATACTATGAAAAGAAGTAGTGTTGATGCCTAGATACACATATAGACGTTAGGCTAAATACATTGTATGAACTCCGCATTTGTTGTTGTATTGTTTTTCTTATATTTAACATGTTGTATTTCAATTTCGTGTGTTGTAACATTCATTTATGAAAGTAATCAATTTATTTTTAATTCTATTGTCACAATTAGCGTTATGTGTGATGAGCAATCTCTCTTCGTCTCACTCCGATGTTTCCGCCATCGGTTGGGGTGTGACAAGGAGATGGTCTGATCCTTGGCCAGGAAGAACATTTGGAACTCCTGATGCTTCTGCTCCGCCTCTTCAACGTATGCATCAAACAACATTTCGACCTCAGCAAATTTCTGCAAAAAATCAAGGTAAAGTTCAGGATCACGTGATCCTCAGGTGGGCAGGATAATCAGGCGGGGTCAGTGATCCTTACATCAGCAAAGTATTCTTGGAACTGGTGGCGGATAAGAGGCAAGCCTTCAAGATTTTCAGCCTCAGAAGCCTTCCTTTTCTTTCCCCCCTTGGAGGTGGTAGGCCTTGGAACCACGGCACTTGGGCTAGCAGCCGTCTTCTTCTTCCCAGACCTGGGACCAACAGTAGTAAGATCGGTGACACTGAAGCGGGAAGCAGACCTTGAGGATTTTCCAGCACCTATCCATCCAAAACAAAAGATAAGTATTCTTGTTTTATTTACGTTTTAACATTCAATTACATACAAACATGGATACTTACTCGACATTGTGACAGAGCCTGAGGATACTTCTTGAGAATCCTTGGTACTTGCTTGGAATGATCTTATAGCAGGATCAAGACTCCGGAAAGCTTCAAGCCTTTCCTTCGTTGCAGGTGATGTAATGATGTGTGAAATAGAAATAGCTGCAAAATAGAGATAAAGGGGTTAGTGATCCTCAGCGGAGACAGGGTATCCTATGATCCTTCTATAAGGATCCTCTATCCTACCATGAGTGGCCCATGTTCTGGGGAGATCCTTCCCATTAGGGATAGAATCCCTCCTGACGAAGAAAAAACATTTCTTCCACTTGTTATCGTTCTTGGTGGTTTTCATTATTGGATGCGGTTCACCGGGTTTATGTTTGAATAGAAAGCGATGTGAACCATGGCTCACAAGGTTGTATAGTTCAGACAACTCCGACATTCCCAACTCAATATCCTCCTGCTCAATGATCCTCTCAAGGGTGAACAGAACCCTCCACATCATTGGCATAGCCTAGATGTAGGATATGCCGGTAAGGGAGAAGAAAGATTGGGTAAAATCAGGAAAAGGGTAGGAGTATCCTATCGAGAATGGGGTGACTGGAAATGCAACCCAAGTTTTGGAGATAAAATCACTCCGGACGGTACGGTCAAAGGGTTTGAAAACAGTGCTCGCCAGGAAGCAATGACGAATCCTGTCGATCTCAGGATCAGTAAAGCAGCATCGTTCCTTCGGAGAGTCTTCAATGATCCCTTGTCTTTTTAAAGGACTGTCTTTTCGATGATCCTTAGCAGGGGATGATCTTAACTTCATTGTGATTCGGAGATTTGAAAGAAATAGAAACAGAGTAAGAAGGAGAAGAGAAAGAGGAAAGAGAAGTACCTGCTTGATCTTCAAATGTGGATTTAAAGGGAGTCTTGCTCGAATTTAAATGCACATTTACCCTTATCTCTAACTTCAATTTATAATCATGATTCTGCAGGGATGTCGCTTCAATGACATGAGATTGGTAACGGCTAGTCAAATTATAATGGCTATATATCCGTTGGTTTGTTACGGATAAGATCAAGAAAATATAACTCGGCAATTTACACTTTACTCCTTATATTTTGGGGGCAATTGTTAGGGGAGGATTTTCTAAATTCTAAGGATCACGGGTCCTCAACTGCTATCAGGATCATGGATCCTCAATTCTGTTTGAATTAAGGATCCTCAGCAGGTGTCGCAGGATCAGGATTCAGGATCACTGTTGTTATCCTACTACTTACAATTGTCTTCCTTGTACGTAAACTTGTTTTGCAGGAACGAGAGCATGGACCAAGTCTCACCGAAATTCCTGGAGTATATTCCCTCAATATTCCGCACGTGCTTGACCATTGTGAACGTTATGGAGATCGTGGGGGAGAGTGCACAAATTGCGGATAGTTAGTTAGGCTAGTTATTTTCTAATTTAAAATGGGGATAACAAGCTTGATAGAGACACTTAGCTAATTTTGGCATACACACACTCTCGTAACAACACTTGAACAGCTTTCAGCAATACACTTGGCGATTTCATACATTTTTGCACATTTCACACTAGTGATCCTTGTAACAAGCTTGTTATCATCCCGAGTTGTAATCTTACTTTTGTTTAATCTTAGTTGGTGATCGGTAGTTTCCATCACCCGAGGTTTTTTGTGCCGGAGATCAACTCTTGATCAAGGGCTTTTTCCTCGTATAAATCTTTGTGTTACTTGTTCATTACATTTCTGAGTGATCCTTAATATTGTTCATTGATTCAAGCATAACACCTCACAACAGAAAGTTTGGTTGCATTATCTTTGCTTGATTTTTGACCAAAACAATATGGTAACTAAAAGAGGATAAAGGCAAGCCCGGAGCAGATTAAAGCTATCTTAGATATCAAATCACCTTCAAATATGAAGGATGTTCAATGGTTAACAGGACGAGTAGCAGCACTGAATAGATTTATTTCAAGATCCTCGGAACCGTGCAAGGAATTTTATGATATCCTGAAGAAGAATAAGACGTTTGAATGGGGAGCAAAGCATGAAGTAGCCTTGCAGGATTTGAAGCAGTATCTTTCAACTGCACCCCTATTGATGAAGCCTGAGGATGGTGAACCATTATCCCTGTATCTTGCGGTATCAGGGAATGCAATAAGTGCTGTCCTTGTAAAGGATCATGAAGGTCAGCAGTATCCTGTTTATTATGTTAGTAAAAGTTTATTAGATGCCGAAACTAGGTATTCTCACTTAGAGAAGCTGATATTAGCTCTAGTTATGGCATCAACAAAGCTTAGACATTATTTCGAAACAGATAGGATTCCTGTTAAAACCAACTATCCTGTAAAAAATGTGCTTAGGAAACCAGAGATGTCAGGTAGGATGGCTAAGGGGTCAGTAAAATTAAGTGCATATGATCTAGTGTATGAACCTAGAAATGCCATAAAGTCTTAGGCTTTAGCTGACTTTGTGGCTGATTTCAGTAGTGATATCCAAAATGAAGTAGACTTAGAAGTACAACAGCTAGAAGAGAACTTAGAATCCTGGACCTTATGTACTGATGGTACATCTAATGTAACATCCATATTTTTATATAAGAATTATAGTTTTGATTAAATTTATTAACCACTAGTAACTAGCAACTAGTTTATTTTTAAATATAAATATTCAACCCAAATAGTTTCAAACACTATTTTATATAGTTAGGTTGAAATGTTATATTAATTAATTGACCTGTATATGGGTTGACCTTTCTATTAAAATAAAAGTCTATAAAAAACTTATATTATTAGACGGGTAGATTACGGGTAAGTTGAATGTTAGAAATATAAAGTACCTAGACGAGCCCAGTGACCGTCTAAATATTAAATTAAAAAAATACATTGTATTTTGAACCTACTCTATTTTTAATAAAACTTAGATCCAAATGTAGACAAAAATATTCTCGTTCTAATGACATGTTTATTATTTTCCAAAAACGTTATATTTTAGAAATTATACGTGTCAAATAAGTAAAGCAATTAAATTAATTATAATATATAAATAAAATATATATTCGAAATTTGATATAGGTTTCATGTACCATTTCAACTTTCATCAAAATATATTAATAATAAAAACAATAATAACTAAAATGGAAATTATAAACGTCACTTTTGAATAAAATAATAAAAATAATAGTTAAAGACTAACATGAAAAGAAAGGACATGTCTTCCATGTCCCCATCTGTCAATCTTTCAAAGTTTTCAAATAAAATAAATATTAAATTTAATATTTGAAACTTTGTTTATATGTGTATGTGTCGAAAGAATCAAAACAAATATAATAATAAAATAATAAAATGAAAACTTATCAACATTGAAATACATACATATGTGTGTATGTCTGCATAATCTAAAAAAATAGAAAGATAACAACAAACCTAACTAACTATATTAATCGGCACCATATTCCCATGGAAAAAGACAGTCCACATGGTTGCGTTGGGATGTTTGTGGAAGCTTTGGTTGGCCAGAAACGACAAAGAATTCAATGGGAATATGGTGCCGATTAAGAGAATCGTGGAAGGAATTAAGGAAGAAACCTTTATGTGGATTAACAATAGGGTGAGGGGCCGATCTTTGGGCTGGAACAAGTGGGTAGAATTTGATATTTCCATGATAGTGTAATTTCGTTTGTTTCTTTTTATTTTCTCTCTTTCCTTGTATGTTTCTCTAGCTTCTTGCTGGTTTTTTCGCTATATCTATATATAGTCGTTGCTGGTCAAAAAAAACTAACTATATTACGTGTCCTCCTAAAGAGATAAGAATAAATAAATATTTGCTTGTATGAAAAGTTTCACTTCCACTATAAATAGAACAGAAGGAATTTCTCCAAACTTCACTTTTCTTTCTTTCTACACTCTCTATATATATATTCTTTTAATAATAATAATAAAGAAGCCATGCCCGTTTAAGTATTTTAACTCCCGATCACCGTTACCCTTTCCGATTGATCTGAGCCCATAACGCATGTCAGGACCTTGCCCGACTAAGTTCGTTGGGGTTCTGTTTCGGGACATCGGGATAAGGTTGAATTAGGAGTACTATACTTAAATTACAAATATATATTTTTATTTCTACCAAACACACACTAGCTCTAATTCTGCTACGATACCGGGTAATAACTCGATCGCTATTACGATTCATTTTCCGATCGATCAATGTACTCAATGGATGTTTAAGTGCTGCCCACATTAGGGTGATGCTTTGTCATTAATCGTTAATTCGATGGATGTTTAAGCATAGCACTTTGTCATTCGTTGTGAGGGTTGATCTCGTGAGTTATTGTAATTGCTGTATTAAGTTACCTACCTAGTTCGTGTGCACTAGGTTACAAGACTAATCAAAAGGCTACGCTCGGCCTGTATCTGCAATCTATCAAGGCTTATCTGTAGCCTAAACTTTGCCATATGAATCTGCATGCTTATAATGTGAGTCATTCTCTTTTTATCAAATCTATTTACAAATCATGTTTATTTTCAAAGTTATAATTACGGGGATTAAGTCTTTGTAATCACCAAGTTACAGCCGGTATGTGGGGTTTTGTATACATTACTTGATAATCGTCACCATTGGGGCAGCCAATGGGGGATATGACCATAGTCACAGATTCGGTCGAGTGACAAATACCGTGGGTAGTTGGTTTGATATTAGAAACATTATAATCGCTCTTAATACTGTAAATTATAACAAATGTGTCATTTTAGTAAATAAAATGATTCACTCAGTATTTCCCGCTGACAAAACCTTTTTCAAACATGTTTCAGGTAATTACAGTAGATTGGAATAAAAGATGATACGGCACTGAAAGGCATCAAGAAGTGGCTTATTTATTAATTAAATCAAAATAAGAAATATTGTTTTATGTAATAAAATTTATCTTTATTAAAGCTACCATTATAAAACATGGGTTTATCCCATTTATTAAATAAAATCCGGTATTTTATAAACTCTGATATTTTTCCTAACTCACGGTCCTGATAAAATTTCCGCTGCAACGTTTTCAAAATAATCACCGGTACCGCTGGACTGTTCACGGCACCCGATTCCGTCCAGGGTGGGTCGGGGGTCGTGACAGATGGTGGTATCAGAGCCAGTGCTTCAAGCCAATAAGTGTTGTAATAATAATACCTAAGTTCATATAAAAGAGTTAGGAGATTGCTATTAACTGGTAGCACACATGATAGTATTTAGACTTGAACTTAAGAAAAGATGCCTTAGTATAAACTTCAAGATAAGCTAAGTACTTGTGTAAATAAAGTATGATGGGTTCTGGTATACCATAAGAATGGTAATTAGAATATTGCAAGATATGATAAATAAGCAAGAATTAATAGTAATTATTGCTTATCTGATATTATTTAGAATAAGATATGTTATGGAAATATAAATTTCCTTAATTCTGGATAAAAGCATAAATAAAAGAGGCACTTTTAAAAATACTATTTATGGGAAATAGAAATTTTTCTCCGACAAAACTGGGCATGGTGTAGCAGACTCTCCAGTTTGTTCGGATATACTGAGGTTACCGCTCCGGCGCGAATCGGATAAGACGGGGTATATAATATGTCAAATGAGTGACAAGATTTCCCTAAATAGTATTATGACCAGATAACTGACTGGTTTTTGGAAATATGAATCTGTTAAATACATTGACCTGATAGATGGTATGTTTATTTCAGCATGTGAAATATGTGATTATATAGGTATGTATATCTATAAGAAATTCCAAAAAGTCAATTTGGAATAAAGCACAAGCATCTGTGTCTAGATTTCTTTATTAGGAATCTCTTTTCCTATATCAAACATTATTTCGTTTGATCATCTGTCTCGTAGCTCGTGTGATAAAATAAACAATGGAAACCCTTTAAGCTAAAACGCCATCAAAAGAATTTCTAACGCGTTATCATAAACTATTAACGCAAGTACAAAGAATGTAAAGTTGTGATAAGATACAAGAAAACACATGAAAATTTAATTATACGTTCACAGACATTAAAGTATATCATATACGATTTTCAAAGCAAAACCTTTGGAAAATATAAATTGGGCACAATAACACCAATGTTAAAATTCCGTCAGTAGAAGAACTACTAATTATAAAGTAGCACTTTGCCATATGATCCTATAAATGACATAAATATCGCCGAGGTACGTTGTAACAAGATTTCACAACCATCAGTGCACAGTCTAATCAGAGTCATAATTATTATCACCGAAAAAAAAAAGTCACATATCTTTGCAAATTTCTTATTTTATTTTATTCGACATTCTCTGGTAATATCACTTAACAACAGTTATCACATAAAATTTCAGATAAATTTCTTACATTTCTTTTGTTAAAATTCTGACCCTGCGAATAGACTTTTGCATTGCTACTTCCCCTAATGGTCATCATACCATGAGAATTTCTTTCATAGTAGTGAATATTGATCTATTTCATTTCTTGGTAAATCCACACGTTACACATACACTGTTTATTTTGCATGTGGTTCGTTTGATTTATGAAGACCACTGGAGGGCTTCATTCCAATTTATTATTATTAGCTCAAATATCATTCTGTTCTTTGCACTATAAACCGCATTATTACAAAACGATAACTCTTTAATATCAAGTCAATAAATTTTGTTAAACCATAGAAGTGAAGAAATTATATTTTATTTGAGATATACTCTCATTTAAGTTTATGTTGAGTTAATTATTATTGGTAATTTATATTAATTTTATTATCAGTAGTGTTAGTATTATTTTCAAGTACTAGGGTTATTGTCAAGGGCAGGTATTGAATAGCCTAGCCTTAGTTAGGCATGGACTGGCCACCTATGCTTAAATAAGGCAGCACTAACCAATATCCGACCATGATAATGACTAGTTAATATATATAAATTAAGTCATCATACTTATTTAGTAAATTTTAATTACATATAAAAATATTTTACTTTGTACTGTTAGGAGAAGATATATTTTCATAAAACAATACAAGAATTAGAGGGACGAATAAAATTATCTAAATAACTGTTTAAGTATTCATAGACAAGACATTTTTCATCTTGTTTAATATTCCACAACTATTAAATACTTATAGAAAAAAAAAATTATTTTTGAGTCGTAATGTTTAAATAATATTCTTAAGAATATGATACCACGTCGTTTTAGGTTGTAGTTATTATAGTATATTGTAATAATACCTAAGGTAGTAAATTACAACCTTAATATTTAAAGCACATAGCTTTAATATTCTTGGGTGATATGCAGTCCTAGCAGATAGATAATAAAAGTCTTAAATACTTAATAGGCTTTAAGTACTTACATTACCACTAGTAATGCTATAAACAAGTAATATATATTACATTTGCTTTACAAATATAATATAATGGTTGGTCATGTCAAAACAACTTGTTCTTATCTCTAGGACGTAGTATGAAAAATATGGTCACTAATAATGTACTATCACATTGTTTCACAATTAAAACAACTTGGAACTCTAAACAATAATACACTAATTCTATTATCTTTTGGTGTATCTTTACAATTCACTCATCTCAACACTTTGATTTTCTTATATCATAAATCAATTTTTTTCATACTTTTATTTCATTTGTAACCTGTCAATTATAAGTCTTCCTCAGTTGCCAATCAAAGTAAGCTTTCTTTTGACAAAGAATTTTTATTGATTCTAAAAAGTTCTTCACATTCATTTTAAATATCTATTGCTCATATATCTTTTGGCTTGAACCTAGTCACTTTGAAAGCTATATCATTTCATCTCATTCATTTGCCATCGAACTAATTCAATTGAACCATTGAATTCTACCTATGATACAACTCATATTCACAAAATTTGATATTTTAATTCTATGTTATCTACTTTAACATTGTTTTTATTGACTAAAATATGACATAAGTCTAAAAGAAATATCGTAACCCAAATCTCGAGGACAAGATTTAAAACAAGTTGGGGAGAATGTAACATCCCTATTTTTATATAAGAATTATAGTTTTGATTAAATTTATTAACCACTAGTAACTAGCAACTAGTTTATTTTTAAATATAAATATTCAACCCAAATAGTTTCAAACACTATTTTATATAGTTAGGTTGAAATGTTATATTAATTAATTGACCTGTATATGGGTTGACCTTTCTATTAAAATAAAAGTCTATAAAAAACTTATATTATTAGACGGGTAGATTACGGGTAAGTTGAATGTTAGAAATATAAAGTACCTAGACGAGCCCAGTGACCGTCTAAATATTAAATTAAAAAAATACATTGTATTTTGAACCTACTCTATTTTTAATAAAACTTAGATCCAAATGTAGACAAAAATATTCTCGTTCTAATGACATGTTTATTATTTTCCAAAAACGTTATATTTTAGAAATTATACGTGTCAAATAAGTAAAGCAATTAAATTAATTATAATATATAAATAAAATATATATTCGAAATTTGATATAGGTTTCATGTACCATTTCAACTTTCATCAAAATATATTAATAATAACAACAATAATAACTAAAATGGAAATTATAAACGTCACTTTTGAATAAAATAATAAAAATAATAGTTAAAGACTAACATGAAAAGAAAGGACATGTCTTCCATGTCCCCATCTGTCAATCTTTCAAAGTTTTCAAATAAAATAAATATTAAATTTAATATTTGAAACTTTGTTTATATGTGTATGTGTCGAAAGAATCAAAACAAATATAATAATAAAATAATAAAATGAAAACTTATCAACATTGAAATACATACATATGTGTGTATGTCTGCATAATCTAAAAAAATAGAAAGATAACAACAAACCTAACTAACTATATTACGTGTCCTCCTAAAGTGATAAGAATAAATAAATATTTGCTTGTATGAAAAGTTTCACTTCCACTATAAATAGAACAGAAGGAATTTCTCTAAACTTCACTTTTCTTTCTTTCTACACTCTCTATATATATATTCTTTTAATAATAATAATAAAGAAGCCATGCCCGTTTAAGTATTTTAACTCCCGATCACCGTTACCCTTTCCAATTGATCTGAGCCCATAACGCATGTCAGGGCCCTGCCCGACTAAGTTCGTTGGGGTTCTGTCTCGGAACATCGGGATAAGGTTGAATTAGGAGTACTATACTTAAATTACAAATATATATTTTTATTTCTACCAAACACACACTAGCTCTAATTCTGCTACGATACCGGGTAATAACTCGATCGCTATTACGATTCATTTTTCGATCGATCAATGTACTCAATGGATGTTTAAGTGCTGCCCACATTAGGGTGATGCTTTGTCATTAATCGTTAATTCGATGGATGTTTAAGCATAGCACTTTGTCATTCGTTGTGAGGGTTGATCTCGTGAGTTATCGTAATTGCTGTATTAAGTTACCTACCTAGTTCGTGTGCACTAGGTTACAAGACTAATCAAAAGGCTAAGCTCGGCCTGTATCTGCAATCTATCAAGGCTTATCTGTAGCCTAAACTTTGCCATATGAATCTGCATGCTTATAATGTGAGTCATTCTCTTTTTATCAAATCTATTTACAAATCATGTTTATTTTCAAAGTTATAATTACGGGGATTAAGTCTTTGTAATCACCAAGTTACAGCCGGTATGTGGGGTTTTGTATACATTACTTGATAATCGTCACCATTGGGGCAGCCAATGGGGGATATGACCATAGTCACAGATTCGGTCGAGTGACAAATACCGTGGGTAGTTGGTTTGATATTAGAAACATTGTAATCGCTCTTAATACTGTAAATTATAACAAATGTGTCATTTTAGTAAATAGAATGATTCACTCAGTATTTCCCGCTGACAAAACCTTTTTCAAACATGTTTCAGGTAATTACAGTAGATTGGAATAAAAGATGATACGGCACTGAAAGGCATCAAGAAGTGGCTTATTTATTAATTAAATCAAAATAAGAAATATTGTTTTATGTAATAAAATTTATCTTTATTAAAGCTACCATTATAAAACATGGGTTTATCCCATTTATTAAATAAAATCCGGTATTTTATAAACTCTGATATTTTTCCTAACTCACGGTCCTGATAAAATTTCCGCTGCAACGTTTTCAAAATAATCACCGGTACCGCTGGACTGTTCACGGCACCCGATTCCGTCCAGGGTGGGTCGGGGGTCGTGACATCTAATGTAAGAGGTGTAGGTTTGGGTATACTACTAAAGTCGCCACAGGGGGACATATTACCCCAGGCTATTAGATGCGAGTTTCCTGCCACTAATAATGAGGCAGAATATGAAGCTTTAATTGCAGGATTAGAATTGGCTAAAAGTATGAATATCAAGAGTTTGCAAGTATATGTTGATTCTTTGTTAATCACTAATCATTTTAATGGAACCTATGTAGCTAAAAGTGAGAAGTTAATCGAGTATCTCAAAATTCTCAAAAAATTAGCAGGATATTTCGATATTTTCCCACTTGAACATGTACCAAGAGAGGATAATGCTGAAGCTGACGCCTTGGCAAATCTAGGATCATCAGTCAGGATACCGGAAGGAACCCAGATACCGATATTACATATCCTATATCCTGCAACGGATCCTCAGGATAAGGAAGTACTAAGTGTTCAGGATCCTGACGAATATCCTGAGATGGATCCTAAGTCTTGGATGGCTCCAATCATAAGATATCTCAAGGAAGGACATGTCCCAGAGGATGAAAATCCTAAGGCCTTTAGAATGAAGGTATCACGATTCAGTATTATAAATGATGTCTTGTATAAGAAATCTCTTACAGGACCATATCTGAGGTGCTTAGAGGATCCCGAAACCAAGTAAGTGCTTCAAGATATACACGAAGGGGATTGTGGTAACCATACTGGGGGCAGGTCATTGTTCTCAAAGGCATTAAGAACAGGATATTATTGGCCGACGATGAGAAAAGTTGCTGCAGAATATGCTCGAAGATGTGATGCATGTCAAAGACTGTCACACCCCCAAATTCCACCTGCGGAGTACCGTCCGCTTGAGGGCGTGACCGACCAGGATCCAGCCACCAATTATACTGAGCATTGGATAATAGTAAGGATGATCACCAACCATAATGGTTAGTAAACACCATAGTTTAAAGTTCAAGTGTTTAGGTTCAAGTAGCGGAAGCATAGGTAAAATAGTTTAAACAAAGTTCATAGTTCAAATTATTTAGAACCCAACATGCGGGTTTAGGCGACCACTACACTTCCCAAGCTGCAAGCTCATGAGTCACTGGTTACCTGCAAAGCATGCAGTAAGGGGTCAACAATAATGCTGAGTGAGTTCACTAGTTGTCCAGTTTTAATTACCAAAAACTTGTTTCACCAGTTAATTTATCCGTTTATACATGCCATGGGGAGCTACCCCAAAAGTTAGCAACTAAACTGTTTTTCCAATACCGAACACTAGGTGACCGTTGCGTATCCGCAAGAGAGTGCCCCGATGTCAATGTTCTATCATCATTGACGGATGCCTGAGTACATTAGTTCACGACCGATCCCATACCTTGGCACGGTGTGAGGTTGGTAAGACCTAAATAGCGCTATCAACTAATAACCCGTTCGCCTGGCCCCGGCGACTAATCGGTATTAAGTAGTAGGGACTTCAAGTGATAGAGTTTCGTTTAGTGCCGTTTGTTGCAATCCGTATAAACAGTAATTAACTAAAAGGTTCCCAATAACAAGGGAAGGAAAGTAAGTTTGTTCCCAGTAACTAGGGAAGGAATGTAGATGGTATCCCCTTTACAAGGGGATAGGGTTGTTTTAGTCTCGTGTCCCAAACCACCGGGACGCATGCTTTTAAGTAGTGAACTCACCTTGGGTTGCTCGGTAGATTATTTTACCCGGTCAAGTATGTTGGTCACCACGTCCTAATATGGTTACCAAATATGGGTCAAGTCGGGTACAAATAACACATAGCGAACACGTATAGCAAACACATCAGCCCTAAACATATAATCAGCAGTAACAAACATGCAGTCCAGTCAACAGAAAGTCCAACAGTCAAGGCCCAATAACGAAGTAGCCCAGTCGAGACAAGGGTGGTTGCGACTCGCAACCGAGGTTACGACTCGCAACCGAGGTCTCGGTTTATCACGTTTTGGTTACGACTCGCAACCAGAGGTTCCGACTTAGCAGCAGTGGTTACGACTCGCAACCGGATTCGATACGCGTTGATTGCGACTCGCAACCGGGAGATCTCGACAAGACTTGATGTGGTCTCGAGTAGCAACCAAAGGTTGCGACTCGCAACCGTGATTACGTGCACAAGAAGACCTTCTAGAACCTGCAAACTGTACTAACCAATGATATTGCAATTTCATGAAATCAGTGTACTATACCCACTAAACATGTTTGTTTGTCTAAATTATGTCCAAAACAGATCAAACAAAGCATATTCAAAATATTTAAGTGACCTTCATGCTGTTCATCATGATATTCATACATCATTCAAGCAATATCCAACAACAACTAACAAGAGACTTTAACCGAAAATCCTTATAATCAAACGGACAATCAGATTATTCAACCATCAAGTAGTCACTTTCGTCATACATGTTCATCAACATACAACCTACAATAACAACCTAAAATCATGCAAGATTCTCTAACCAACCCTTTATACCAACCGGATAACAATCAAGCATTTAACTCGGCTGATTTATACTCTATTTCTTAACAAAAACAACAACAACAACAATAATCAAGCATCATTTAGTAACAAGACAAACAAGCAAAACAACTATAGGGATATTCATGCTAACCGGTTAGAAGTAGTGGTCCAAGAATTCGATAAACTAAGCTCCGAAAGATGATCTTGAGCTTGAATCCGCGAGCCTTGATGCTATGGTTGGACCCGAGAGAGATGAGATGGTGAGGAAGTGATCTTGGTTGCTAGGATTCTTAGGGTTTTAGGGTTTTTAGTGAGAGAAAGTAGATGAGGTGAGAGGGATGAGAGAATGATAAGGGTGTGGGTGAAAATGAGGGTCAAGTGTGTGTATAACCGGTTTACATATGTGGGTTGTAGGTTTCGGGTGGGCTTTGGCCCTAACCGGCCCAAGCCGTGTACTATTCACTCGAGACCAAGAGTGGTCTCGAGTCGGGTTTCGCGGTTTCGACTCATATATGTATATAACACACATATATATATATATATATATATATCTATATGTACATACATACACACAACATGTAATAACAAGCACTTCATAATTTTTCACTTTATAGTTTACGTACACGCAAGTTACATCACAAAGGTTTCCCGGGAAAACCCGAGGTGTCACATTATCCCCAAGTTTTAGGAACTTTCGTCCCGAAAGTTAAGGCAGCCACTGTCAAGCTAGTGTGAGTGAAAGCGTTTCAACGGGGTGTCACATCATCCCCCCGTTAGTTTGGAATTTCGTCCCGAAATTCGTTCGTAGCTTCAGTGCTGGGGTTTTCGTTAGGGAACAACTGGGGATACTTGTGCTTCATCTGGTCTTCCCGCTCCCAGGTAAACTCTGGGCCACGTCGCGAGTTCCAACGGACTCGTACAAGAGGTATCTGGCTACGTTTGAGGGTTTTGATCTCTCGATCAGTGATTTCAATTGGTTCCTCAGTAAAGTGTAGCTGTTCATCAATAGTTAGTTCCTTGAAAGGAATCACAAGTGTTTCATCCGACAAACACTTCTTCAGGTTAGATACGTGAAAAACGTTGTGTACCGCACTCAGTTCTTCAGGCAGGTTCAATTTATAAGCAACCTTACCGACTTTCTCGGTAATTTCGAATGGTCCGATATATCGCGGATTAAGCTTGCCCCGTTTACCAAAGCGAACCACACCCTTCCAAGGTGAGACTTTAAGTAGAACCCGGTCACCGACCTGGAATTCCAATGGTTTCCTACGCTTATCAGCGTAACTCTTCTGACGGTCACGAGCTGCCGCCATGCGTTGTCTGATCTGGGCAATCTTTTCCGTTGTATCTACCACCATCTCTGGGCCCGTGATTTGACTATCACCGATTTCCGCCCAGCAGAGAGGTGACCGGCATTTACGACCGTACAATGCCTCAAAAGGTGCTGCCTGAATACTAGTGTGGTAACTGTTGTTGTAGGAGAACTCTGCTAGCGGTAGATGCTTCTCCCAATTCTTGCCAAAATCGATCACACACGCTCTGAGCATGTCTTCTAGGGTTTGGATGGTGCGTTCAGACTGTCCATCCGTTTGCGGGTGATATGCGGTGCTCATGTCCAAGCGTGAGCCAAAGGATTTGTGCATAGCTTGCCATAATTCCGAAGTAAAACGAGCGTCTCGGTCGGAATTAATTGAGGTTGGCACCCCGTGCCTCGAAACTACTTCCTTTAAGTAAATCTCCGCCAAGGTAGAAAACTTGTCTGTTTCCTTAATGGCCAGAAAGTGTGCGGACTTGGTCAGTCGATCTACTATTACCCAAATAGTGTCATTTCCGCGTTGAGACCTAGGTAGCCCTGTAACAAAATCCATGGAAATTTGCTCCCATTTCCATTTCGGGATTTCTGGTTGTTGGAGTAGACCTGCTGGCTTCTGGTATTCTATCTTGACTCTTGCGCAAGTCAAACATTTGCTGACGTATGTTGCTATGTGGGCCTTCATACCAGGCCACCAATACGTAGTCTTCAAGTCGTGGTACATCTTGTCCGAACCAGGATGTACGGAGTAGCGGGATTTGTGGGCTTCATCCATCACGAGGTCACGTAAATTTCCATAAAGCGGAACCCATATGCGTCCGGCTACGTAGTAAGCACCGTCTTCTTTTTGTTCCAATCGTTGTCTCGATCCTCGTAGGGACTCAGCCCTGATGTTTTCGGCTTTCAATGCTTCAACCTGAGCATTCCGAATTTGATTAGGGAGGTTCGAGTGGATAGTGAGCTGTAAGGCACGAACACGCTTGGGTTTGGTCTCCTTTCTGCTGAGGGCATCGGCTACCACATTAGCCTTGCCTGGGTGATATTTGATTGCACACTCGTAGTCGTTCAGGAGTTCGACCCATCGGCGTTGCCGCATATTCAACTCCTTTTGTCCCATTATGTGCTGGAGACTCTTGTGATCAGTGTAAATCGTGCACTTGGTGCCATACAAGTAATGTCGCCAAAGCTTGAGCGCGAAGACCACAGCTCCAAATTCTAAGTCATGCGTCGTGTAGTTTCGTTCGTGGACCTTGAGTTGTCGCGAGGCGTAAGCAATAACTTTCTCGCGTTGCATCAATACGCAGCCAAGTCCTTGAATAGAAGCGTCGCAGTAAACGACGAAGTCGTCGGTACCTTCGGGTAAGGAGAGGATAGGAGCACTACAAAGGTTCTCCTTTAGTTCCTGGAAGGCAGATTCCTGAGCGTTACTCCATTTGTAAGCAACACCCTTCTGAGTGAGTGTCGTAAGTGGTTGAGCGATCTTAGAGAATCCCTTGATAAATCTTCGATAGTATCCCGCCAATCCCAAGAATTGGCGAACTTCGGTCGGAGTCTTGGGCACCGGCCAATTCTTAATGGACTCAATCTTAGCAGGGTCAACATGAATCCCTTCCTGATTGACGATGTGTCCAAGGAAATGGACTTCTCTAAGCCAGAAATCACATTTCGAGAATTTGGTGTACAGTTGCTCATTGCGAAGAAGTTCGAGAATAAGACGTAGGTGTTGTTCATGCTCCTCTTGGCTCTTCGAGTAGATTAGGATGTCGTCGATGAATACGATTACGAACTTATCGAGGTAGGGTTTGCATACTCGGTTCATGAGATCCATGAAGATTGCAGGTGCGTTGGTCATTCCGAAAGGCATAACAAGGAATTCGTAGTGACCATAGCGGGTCCTGAAAGCAGTCTTAGAGATGTCCTCATCGCGGACTCTCAGCTGGTGATAACCCGATCGCAGATCGATCTTGGAATAATAGCTCGACCCTTGCAGCTGGTCGAACAGGTCGTCGATACGGGGAAGTGGATAACGGTTCTTGATGGTAACCTTGTTAAGTTCGCGGTAGTCAATGCACATTCGGAATGAGCCATCTTTCTTTTTGACGAAGAGCACTGGGGCTCCCCAGGGTGATGAACTAGGTCGGATAAAACCTTTGTCCAAAAGTTCTTGTAGCTGGGTAGAGAGTTCCTTGAGTTCTGCAGGAGCTAGGCGATAAGGTGCACGAGCTATAGGTGCTGCTCCGGGAGCTAGCTCGATTTGAAATTCGACCTGACGGTGAGGAGGGAGTCCAGGTAGTTCCTCCGGGAATACCTCAGGATAGTCGCGTACAACTGGAAAATCTTCAATCCTGTTTTCCATTTTCTGCGTGTCGGTAATGAGTGCTAAGATAGCGGTGTGCCCTTTTCGCAGATACTTCTGGGCCTTTAAGAATGAAATGATGCCTGTGACTTCTCCGCTCTTGTCGCCTTGAACTATAAGAGGTTTGCCAGGGGGACGGGGAATACGAATAGCTTTCTCCTGGCAGAGGATTTCAGCTCGATGTTTGGATAACCAATCCATACCAATAATGACGTCGAAGCTTCCAAGAATGATGGGGAAAAGATCAATACGGAAGGTCTGACCAGACAACTCTAATTTGCAGTTACGAATTATGTGTGAGGCCTCGAGGTTTCTACCATTAGCTATTTCAACGGTGTGCTTAGAGTTCAGCGGCGTAAGAGTGAGCTTAAGTTTCTTACTAATACGTAGGGATACATAACTAGCATCTGCTCCGGAATCAAATAGCATGGAAACATAACGATCATTAAGTAGGAACTTACCCGCCACAACGTTGGGGTCATTCCTTGCTTCTCCAGCTCCAATCACGAAAGCTCTGCCCCTTGCACCATTCCCAGCATTGTTGTTTTGCTCATTGTTCCCAGCACCCTGATTGTTGTTGTTCTGATTCAGTTCAGGGCAATCCTTTCGCATGTGCCCCATTGCTCCACACTTGAAGCATCCACGGTTGTTTCCTTGTTGCTGCTGTTGCTGTGGTTGTTGCTGATTCTGCTTAGCTGGGAACTGGCTTCGGCAGTCTTTGGCTTCATGCCCCATCTTGTTGCATCGCTGACACTGACCTTTTCCACATGGCCCACTGTGATGTCGGTTACATTTGTTACACTTAGGGTGGTTTCCTCGATAGCCACCCTGTTGCTGAGGGCCCTTGTTGCTTTCAGTCTTCCTTTGTTGAACTGGGGCCTGAGTGGGGTTAGCATCCTTTCCCTGACTTCCATCCCACTTTCGCTTGTTATCTCCAGAAGTTCCAGTAGTAGCACCGATCCTCTGGGGCAGCTTGCCCTCTTCCACAGCCTGATTGGTGAGTTTGTGAGCAAGACGAACCACGGGCTGTATGGTGTTGAGGTTGGCCGAGGTCACATGGCTCCGGATTTCTGGGACCAAGCCTTTGATGTACAATTCGACCCTTCGATACATAGGTTGGGACATGTTTGGGCAAAGTGCAGCATAGTCGTTGGACTGCTTGGTGTAGGTCTCAATCTCTGATCCGACCATCTTGAGCGCATAGTACTCGTTCTCGAGTTTGTGGATGTCATCCCTGTGACAGTACTCCTCTTTGATCATGTCCTTGAAATCTTCCCATGCCGTAGCATTTGCAGTTTCCAGACCAAGCATCTGAATCTGTGCTTTCCACCATGAAAGCGCGTTTCCTTCAAGCGTACCAGTTGCGTACTTAACCCAGTTAGCAGGGGGACACTCGCAGACAGCGAAGACAGCTTCGGCCTTTTCAATCCAGTGCAGAAGGCCTATGGCACCCTCAGTGCCGTTGAAAGGGAGAGGCTTGCCATCCATGAAGGTTTTGAAAGTACAAACACGTGGTTGCGCAGGCGCAGGCTGACCTCCAGGGTGAGCTGCGAAAGCTGCAGCCACCGTGTTGAGCAAGTTAGCGAATTGAGCCTGAGTCATGTTAACGCTTCCTCTTCCGCGTCCACTCATTGTCTTCATGACCAGAAAACACAGTATGGGTGTGATGCCGTAACGTAGCGAGAATAAGACAGAAGAGAGATGTGTATCTATCTAATTAGGCACACTAGTATGTATAGCAGAGCAGAAAGCATAAGACAAATCAAGCAAGTAAACATAGGTCCGAGCTATGAGGTCTAGTATGTCGAGTCTTGCCCTTGGAGTGTAGTGTCGTCACGAGTCACGGGTTATAGTCTGGTTTTTCTCAAAAAGACTCTTCTTTTTAAAACCAAGTTCACTATAACCAATGGCTCTGATACCAATCTGTCACACCCCCAAATTCCACCTGCGGAGTACCGTCCGCTTGAGGGCGTGACCGACCAGGATCCAGCCACCAATTATACTGAGCATTGGATAATAGTAAGGATGATCACCAACCATAATGGTTAGTAAACACCATAGTTTAAAGTTCAAGTGTTTAGGTTCAAGTAGCGGAAGCATAGGTAAAATAGTTTAAACAAAGTTCATAGTTCAAATTATTTAGAACCCAACATGCGGGTTTAGGCGACCACTACACTTCCCAAGCTGCAAGCTCCTGAGTCACTGGTTACCTGCAAAGCATGCAGTAAGGGGTCAACAATAATGCTGAGTGAGTTCACTAGTTGTCCAGTTTTAATTACCAAAAACTTGTTTCACCAGTTAATTTATCCGTTTATACATGCCATGGGGAGCTACCCCAAAAGTTAGCAACTAAACTGTTTTTCCAATACCGAACACTAGGTGACCGTTGCGTATCCGCAAGAGAGTGCCCCGATGTCAATGTTCTATCATCATTGACGGATGCCTGAGTACATTAGTTCACGACCGATCCCATACCTTGGCACGGTGTGAGGTTGGTAAGACCTAAATAGCGCTATCAACTAATAACCCGTTCGCCTGGCCCCGGCGACTAATCGGTATTAAGTAGTAGGGACTTCAAGTGATAGAGTTTCGTTTAGTGCCGTTTGTTGCAATCCGTATAAACAGTAATTAACTAAAAGGTTCCCAATAACAAGGGAAGGAAAGTAAGTTTGTTCCCAGTAACTAGGGAAGGAATGTAGATGGTATCCCCTTTACAAGGGGATAGGGTTGTTTTAGTCTCGTGTCCCAAACCACCGGGACGCATGCTTTTAAGTAGTGAACTCACCTTGGGTTGCTCGGTAGATTATTTTACCCGGTCAAGTATGTTGGTCACCACGTCCTAATATGGTTATCAAATATGGGTCAAGTCGGGTACAAATAACACATAGCGAACATGTCACACCCTGGCTTTGCGGAAGCGTGGTTAATTTTGGTGTGACTTCTTAATACCATAGCTTAATCATACCAAAGCTATATGAGTTAAAAACATGCAAGATCATCCATTAAGTTTTGAAAACCAAACACAATACCATTGTTTTAACCAACAACCATAACCTTGTCCAACAGACGTTACAACTTGAAACATAACATAAACATGGTTTAAGGACTGTGTCTTGTCCAGGAAAGAGACACATCCCCTAAACCCCGGATGACCTTGGAAACTAGTGCAGCGGAAAACATGCCATACCGTGCCAGATCTCGTTAATTTCCTGAAATACATGTAAGTTGAAAAATCAACAATAATGTTGAGCGAGTTCATGTGCAAGTGAGTAAGTAAAAACACTTGTAAGTATAAAAGTTCCCTGGTATGTAGCAGTGTAAGAGGACTTGTGATCACCAATGGTTTGCAAGGCCATTAGCATGTTGTGAAATGCAAGTAGGAAGATACAAACCTAGCGTATTTGGCGTTGGGGCACAAAGTCACCACCTGGTCCATTATGCGGGCTCAGGGGTTGGGCTCGCTACACCCAGATAGATCTCATCTACCGCTTGAGTCCCTCGGTCCTACAAAGAGGATTAATGGCCTCCTACCCACTCACACCATATCATGTATAAAAATATAAATCCCTGGTCACCCTGACCAAATATCATTCACATTTCGAAATTTAGCATTTGCTTTTGTAAAAACCGGTATGTTTAGTATAAACCTTTCGTAAATCATAGTAACATGTATTTCACCCCCGCAGTTAAGAAAACTGAAAACAGTTAGAGAAAAGGGGGACATGAACTCACAGTGAATGCGCGTCTCTACCAAGTGTCTCCAACACAGTAAGCTGTGCAACGACCTACAAGTGCTAATTCTATTAGACGGACGGCCGTGCCTTAGCTTTATAGTTTAAGTCTTTGGGGAAATAGTTAGACAACTATTTCGTGTTTATGTTCTGTATACACTTGGTAGTTATACTTCTTCCCAAGGATGGGGGATGCAATACATGTGCGTAAGTTACGTTTTGTCAATCTTGTGGTAATGTAATTACCGGTGTAACTTATATGTTGATGTGGAGGCGTTCGTAAAGTTTTGGAATCATTAACGCTTGTAAATATTATTTTTACTCTAAAAATAATATTTATGTATTTTCACAAAATAATCATAAACAGTGTTGTGACAAATATATTTATCACGTTAATCTTTGTGAAAATCCCACCTCCGAATATTTAGTAATTAAAGTCATGGCGAAATTTTATGTTTCGAAAATATGTCGAAAATAGTTCTAACACTTGTTGTGTAAATAATTCTAAGTGTTAGGTTTTTAGAAAATTTCGCCAGAGTTTCCTCTGTAACTGGAGGTGGCCACGCTTTCAAGCGTATCATTTTCTTTTTGAAAACAACCCATGATTATCAACAATCAACCCTTACGTTTTAACACGCGAAACGCTACCCTTGTCGTTTCAGTTTCAATGTGTGGAAACTGGACTGTTTTCGGACGACTAAATAAAATGCTTAACCCTTTCCAAAAATTCCCAAATTTTTACGGGTCGTCCTAATCGTCCCAAAAATGATTGTATAAAAATATCGGGGTCCAGTTTCTTATCAATAATTTATAGAAAATCGTTTACCGAACCGTGATCAGATTTGTCACATTCTGATCACAGTTTGTGGAAAAATTCGTCAAAAATTCCTCGTATGTCCGTTTATCGAAATTCCAGTTTGAGGGTCACAAATACATCCGTGACCATCTTAGATAAAAGTTTCAGGGGCTGGTTCGGTTCGGGTTTTAAGTTGTGATTGAAAACGCACAGCCCAATTTACTGCAGTAACAAACAGCCTTAGCTGCTGTCACGAAAACAGGTTTTTAAAATAGTAACCGACATCAGAAAAATACGATTCCAGCGCCATTTTCTTCGTTTTTCGAAATGACACGATTTAGGCTTTTGAAATTCCGTTTTTCGAGTTTTTAAAGTCCGTTTACAGCCTGATGAAGGCGGCTGAAACAGTGACTCAGCTTGCTGTTTTGCGGTTTAGATGTTATTAAATCGTGTTATAAGTGTCCGATTAGCGGGTTAAACAAGAAAACAACTTTTGTACACGTTAAAACACTTTTACCCGAGTAAAGCATTTTTACACAAGTTCATGTTTCATGTGTGGTAGAGTTTCACCTTTTAACCCTTGTTTCTTCTAAAAACAAGCTTATGTGAAGATCCATGATCTTACAAAGTCGGGTTAAACGATGTTCCGAGCTACCACATCATAGATCGGGTCTCAATAAACTCAAATCTCAAATACTACAACTTTTACACAAGTTATATGTTATTATCCACCATTTTTGTGATTTTACTAGACTTTAATGCATCAAAACTTATGTTTTCGATATTTAACCGACAATATTCCTTTTAACCACTTTAAATACATTCAAGAACAAGTTTTAAACAATATACCTCTAGCTCGGGGCTAGGGAAGAATCTTGACGAAAAAGAGGTGGATAAAAGCTAACGGTAGAGGTCCTTCGTGTTCCGCTTGCTCCGAGGCTCCTAATACGTGACTTGTGATGTTTGTATGATCTTGGAATGGAGTGAACTAGAACCGAAAGTGTGATGGGTGGGCTTAGGGGGTTCGGCCGTGAGCTTGAGCAAGAGGGAGAGAGAGTTTTGGATGGTGAATTATGATGGACAATTATGTTGTGTAATACATGGATTTTATAGGCAAATCTCAACAAGTTTAACCAATGGACATAGTGTCATTTAGATACTAGACAAAGAGGATTAAAATAATTAATCAAGTACCAAGTGTGTCCCCCCCATGGTTGGGGCCGGTTAGGAAGGGGGGTGGGGTTAGTTCGATCTTGACTAGATAGTTAGGTGATTAGTTTAGGTTAAATAGGTAAGTTAAACATTTAACCTCGTTAGTTGTAAGTTGCATGTTATGACGGGTGTTAGGGTAATCAGGGACCCTAACTAGCTCAGAAAAATATATTTAGTGAAAATAGTAATATTTTCATGTTCCGGGTAAAGTCCGGGTGTCCGGTTGGATAGTAATCCGTTAACGCGTTACAAAAGCTTTAAAGTGTCGTTATTATTATTTTTAATGACACATTTTGTTTTCCCGACACTTTAGAAAGTGTCTAGTGTTATTTTCCCCATGTTTTGGCACTTTACTAGTCAGCTAGAAGCTGGATTATTTATTAAAGTGCGGTGTTTTGTACTTAAAGTACGTTTTAGGCACATCCGAATCAGTGTATCTTATCCCTAGAGACGCGGTACCACAATCCTTATATCCTACACTCACTACCAGTGTAGCCAAAATATTTGAGGCTCTTAACAGGCCTTAGAGGCAGTGTCTGCCTGATGCTGGTCATATCAGCATGTTCACTGTGTATCCGTTTAGTGCTACTGTGCTTTTTGTGCATCATGTTTGTCACTAGGGTGCCGTATGTAAATAATGTAGTGACAGCATATAAAGTATGATGCAAGTAAGTGCATGTATCAGTATGCAGGTAGCAGTTCATCAGCTAGTTCAATTAGGCACAGTAATTTAGCAGTAATTAATCATTAATTAAGTTGTACGGATACCTGGTTTAGTGCGGGTTGTCACATTCTCCCCCCGTTAAATAAATTTCGTCCCGAAATTTAAGTTCTGCTTGTAGATGCAGAGTTCTTAGGAAATAAGTGGGGGTATTTCTCTTTCATCCGGTCCTCACGTTCCCATGTGAATTCAGGACCATGTCTGGCATTCCAACGAACCTTGACGAGTTTGACACTGCTCCGGCGGGTCTTGTTAACTTTCCAATCCGTGACCTCAACAGGTTCTTCAACAAAGTGGAGCGTGTCGTCAATATGAATCTCGTCGATAGGAATGGCAACGTCAATTTGAGTTGGACTTTTCTTTAAATTGGATACATGAAATGTATCGTGAACACCATTCAGTTCAGTAGGTAGGTCCAACTTGTATGCTACAGTTCCAATTCTTTCCAGAATTTTGGAGAGACCAATGTAGCGCGGATTTAACTTTCCTTGCTTCCCAAAACGTGCCACCCCCTTCCAGGGTGAAACTTTCAATAACACCATTTCTCCGACTTGGAAGTCCACATGCTTCCGGTTTGGATCCGCGTAGGCCTTTTGTCTGTGGCGAGCGGCTTCGATGCGTTTAAGTATTTGCGCGTTCTTGTCTGTCGTCTCTTGGACGATCTCGGGACCAGCAAGCTGCCTATCACCTGCGTCAGACCAACATAGTGGTGATCGGCACTTGCGTCCGTATAGGGCCTCAAATGGCGCGACACCAATACTGGTGTGGTAGCTGTTGTTGTATGAAAATTCGACCAAAGGTAAGTGTTTTATCCCAGCTACCTCCCGAATCCATCACACATGCCCTCAGCATGTCTTCCAAGGTTTGTATCGTTCGCTCGCTCTGGCCGTCTGTTTGCGGATGGAACGCAGTGCTCAGATTCAATTGTGAGCCAAAAGATTCTTGGAAGGATTGCCATATCCTTGACACAAACCTTCCGTCTCTATCAGAGATGATTGAGAGAGGCACTCCATGTCGTGCTATGATCTCTCTCATGTAAATTTTCGCAAGTTTACTAGTACTGTCTTTCTCCTTGATTGGCAGAAAGTGTGCGGATTTTGTTAGGCGGTCAACAATTACCCAAATCATATCATGGCCTCTTGGCGTTTTTGGCAGTTTTGTAATAAATTTCATTGAGATTTGTTCCCACTTCCATTTGGGAATCTCAGGCTGTTGCAGAAGTCCCGAAGGCTTCTGGTATTCCGCCTTGACCTTAGCGCACGTTAAACATTTGCTCACGTAAACAGCAACGTCGCCTTTCATCCTAGGCCACCAATAGTAATTTTCGAGATCCTGGTACATCTTATCCGATCCAGGGTGGATAGAGTACTGTGACTTGTGCGCTTTGTCGAAAATAACTTCCATTAATCCACCAAACAGAGGAACCCAAATCCTTTTCTCAAAACATAACGTCCCTTCCTCGTTTGGTACCAAAAGCTTCTCCATTCCACAGAGATATTCTTCCTCAAGGTTTCCCTCCTTGAGAGCTTCCTTTTGTGCAGCACGAATGCGCAGGGAAAGATCGGTTCGTATGATCATTTCCAAAGTCCTAACCCTTATGGGCTTGATTCTTTCTTTACGACTTAGGGCATCGGCGACTACATTCGCCTTCCCTGGGTGATACTTTATCTCGCAGTCGTAATCGTTCAATAACTCATCCCATCGTCTTGGCCTCATATTTAACTCCTTCTGGTTAAATATATGTTGTAGGCTCTTGTGATCTGTGAAGATTGTGCACTTTGTACCATACAGGTAGTGTCTCCAGATCTTTAAAGCGAAAACCACTGCGCCAAGCTCTAAATCGTGTGTGGTATAGTTCTTTTCGTGCACTTTCAGTTGGCGTGATGCGTAAGCAATGACCTTTCGGCGTTGCATCAACACACAACCCAATCCTTGACGTGATGCGTCGCAGTATACTGCAAAATCGTCAGTACCTTCTGGTAGAGCTAAGATTGGCGCGTTACAAAGCTTGTCCTTCAATATCTGAAACGCTTCGTCCTGTTTGATTCCCCAATCAAACATCTTATCCTTCTGGGTGAGGAGCGTCAAAGGTTGAGCGATTTTCGAGAAATCCTCGATGAACCTTCGATAGTAGCCAGCCAAACCCAAGAATTGTCGAATCTCGGTTGGCGTCCTTGGCGTTTCCCAATCCTTGATCGCCTCGATCTTTGTGGGATCAACATGAATTCCATCCCCATTAACCACATGTCCAAGAGACTGGACTTCGCGTAGCCAAAACTCGCACTTGGAGAATCTGGCGTATAACTGTTCCTTCTTTAGCAGCTCCAGTATGGTTCTAAGATGTTGTTCGTGTTCAGCCTTCGTCTTTGAGTAAATCAGGATGTCGTCGATGAATACAATCACGAACTTGTCTAAGTATGGCTTGCAAACTCTATTCATCAAGTCCATAAAGACTGCAGGTGCGTTTGTTAGACCAAACGGCATAACGAGGAACTCGTAGTGTCCATAACGAGTTCGGAAGGCTGTTTTCGGGATACTCTCCTCTTGTATCCTTAACTGATGGTATCCAGATCGTAAGTTGATCTTTGAATAAAAGCTTGAGCCTTGCAGTTGATCAAACAGATCATTGATTCTTGGCAGAGGGTATCTATTCTTAATCGTCAGCTTGTTCAATTCTCTGTAGTTGATGTTTATTTGAAAATCATCATCCTTCCTTTTGACGAGTAGAAATGGGGTTACCCCAAAAGGAAATTTTGGTCTGTTATCTTCCTTCTCTAACCATTGCCAACACTTCTCTGTCAATCCTTGCATCTTCGAAAATGTAAGTTGCTATGATGCATCGACTACGGGTGCCGTGCCCGGAATTAAATCGACGCGGGATTCGACTAATCGTGAGGAGATGATTTCGGCAAGTCTTCGGGGAAGACTTCAGGGTATTCTCCAATCACAAGGATATCTTCGAGTTTTGGTTCTTCGACTTCCTTTTCCATAACATGAGCCAAGAATGTAACACATCCTTTGTGCGAAAATTTTTGGGTTTTCTTAGTCTGATAATCCGTAGGAGCGTATCCTGCTCCATGAGTCACGATCATTTCTTCGTTCATTGTCGGGGCGCGGACGACAATCTCCGCATGGTTGTTCGTCAACCAGTCCATCACGTCGAAGCTTCCAAACTCAACTGGCAATAGATCTAGCGTAAACTTACGCTCTCCGGGTTCTATCGTGCCGATTCCAGTTACTGCGTTGGCTTCCACTAGCTTCCCCTAAGCTAGTTCTAATGGGTACTGGAATAACTACTCACTCTCTACGTAAACCAATTATGTCCTTGAATACTAGAATTGTGAATCGTAAAATTTGCAACAGTAGTTGGCAATACAGACGCATAATATTGAGTACTGTGGGACGTACCGCTATCAATGTTTGGATCTCTGGCGTGCCTCCCTAGCTCCGATGGGGAGCTTTCATCCTTGCGCCTGATTGCTTTTCGGGCAATATCTTCTGAAATGCTTTTTGCTTCCACAGTTTAAACATCCTCGAGCACGCTTCTGTTTATCACTCATTCTGCCTTGACAATTATCATTGTCGTTGTCCCCTTCGTGATTCTCACTACCGTCTTGGCCCCCATTACTAAGTTCAGTATTTTGCCAACAAGTTTCCTTGACATGTCCCACCTTGCCACAGTTACCACAATTTCCATATTTGCATCGCCCGACATGATAACGTAAACAATTGTCGCACTTAGGTAGGATACCCTTGTAATCTTTTCCCTTTTTGGCCTTCTTCTTGTTACTTACCCGAGTAACCATCTTGAAATTTGCAAGCTTCCTCTTGTTATCCCCAGATGCCTTTATAGCAGTCTCCTTTTTCTCCTCCGCAGTGGAAAATTTCCCTTGTCTAACTGCTTCTTCCGTGAGTTCTATGCTTATGTTGATAGCCTCGGTGATCGTTGAGGGTTTTGATGCTGTTACCAGGCTTAGAATCTGAGGTGCCAATCCCATTATGAACTGTTCAATTCTCTTAAACTCTGGTGTCCCCAGGAGTATGGCAACTTGTGATAATTCGTTAAACCTCTGCACATACTCTGCTATTTCTGGTCCTTTCATTTTCAAGTCCCACAGTTATGTTTCCAATTTCTGGACTTCTGCCCTCGAGCAATATCTTTCACGCATCAGATTTTTCAGTTCGTCCCATGTCATAGCATATGCAGCGGTCTCGCCCGTCGTCCGAATTTGATGGTTCCACCATGACAGAGCCTCATCCACCAATAGTCCAGTTATATACTTGATTTGATGTTCGTGGTCACATTTGCTCAATCGTAAAACAGAATCTGTCTTTTCAACCCAGCGTACGAAGGCTAAGGCACCCCCGGTGCCGTCGAACTCTCGAGGTTTGTGGTCTAAGAACTGCTTGTAGGTGCAGCCGTTGGGTGGGTTATTTCCTGAGGTACCTCCGTTGCGCTCGGAGTGATGGGCCTCGTATTGTGCGATGACTGTAGCAATGATTCCCTGAAGTTCCACCTCGTTGGTGGGTATGCGTACACCCCGTTTCGGAGGCATTTCCTAAAAGATGTTTCACGTAGGTTAGGTCATCGCAACCAAAATGCACGTATGCATTAACAATATCAACACATAACATCTCATGCTATCAATAATTCATCCACATAACACCTCATGTTATAAATAAATTAGCCTCTGCAATGGTCGAGGCTTCGAGGTAGTAATCATACCCCTGATCTGGGGTGCAAGTGTCCAAGTGAATCGTTCAATCCTTTTGAACTCCGGTTTGACTAAGTAGGGGGGGGGGGGCGACCCTAGATAAGTCGTGCGATCGCTGGACAAGTTCAGGAATTTCTGGTTCGTCCATTTTCAAATTCCTGAACTCTATCTCAAGCTTCTAAATTCCAGTCCTATAACAACATCTCTTCTCAATCGTTTCCTTGAGCTCGTCCCAGCTCAGTATATAAGTAGCGTCTGTGCCAAGGGTCTAAACCTGGAGGTTCCATTAAGAGAGGGTGCCATCCAGAAATATCCCCGAGATGTAGGTAACACTCCGTTGGGGCGAACAGTTACCCGTTCTTAGAGTGGAGTTGGTCTCTTCGGACCAATGAACAAATGCATCGGTGCCTCCTGTTCCGTCAAAGTTTAAAGGCTTGCAGTTCAGGAACTGTTTATAGGTGCAGCCAGTTGGAGAGTTATCTCCAGTAATGCCATCGTTGTACTTAGAGTGGAGGGCTTCATGTCGTGCATTTATCTGTGAGATGCGTTCTTGCAGCTCGGCTTCTGTCCTTGGTAACGTACTGGTGTTTGTGTCACGTCTGGGTGACATTCCCTTATGACGAAATAGTGTGAAGCGGGTTGGACAACGTTTCAATTGTCGATGGGGTATATATAGCAACGTAAGGCATCATGTAATCACCCCATTTCACACGTAAGTGTACTCACTGTATCAGTGGGGAAATAAATTCCTGAGCCTTCACATAGGCTTGTCAATTTGGCTTGTTGCTTGTAATAGAATGAACTCGAGGCTACATCGCCTAGGTCATTTGTGTTTAAGTTATTTCCTGCTGCATTGGTTATCATTAGCTCGGCCCGCAGAGTCCACCAGGATTCCTGTGCACTACAAGTCGTTATTACGTGGGCCCCCGTAATAATAAATTGTCTTGCACAGTTACCCCAAATTTTCTCTCGTCCACGCAGATGATCAATCAAGGAGCAACAGCAGGTGCATCGGCATGAACAGGGTCATGCTCCAATGCGGGGTCAGGAGCAACGCCTGGCTCAGGGGCCACGGCTAGCTCTGAATCAAAAACTCTATCTCAAAATCAGCTGGATCAACAAACACAGGGGTCGACAGGGGCTACAGGATCCCCCAAGGGCTGGTCTAAGTGCATGAACTCAATGTCATGGTCTGGATCAAAACCAGGTGGAAAAACAGGATCAACCTCAATATCGTGATCAAACTCAAAGCTGTGGGCGGGATCCGGTGCAGCTGATGATGCCTTATCAGGGTCGGCGTTGTGTGAGTGGTGCTGCATTCCCTGTATGTGCGAAGATGCGGATGTCAGAAACTCAAATGAGTCTGGGATAGGAAAATGAGTTTTCCCCTACAGGAGTGTCCGCATGCAGTAGTCTAATGCCAGCAGCAATAGGGCCTTGCCCTCAAGTGGGTCCTCCTCTTAATAGTTCGACATCGTCTTCAGAGACAACGTCGGGGGCATATCAACAACGAGATAAGCGGCAAGGGGCACAGGAGCAGGGATCACTGCCAGTGGCAAATTCCCAACAAGATGGCCATCAGTAGGCTCTGCTACGACTTCAGGCAGTGCACAAAGGGCTGAAAGTCGTCATTGTCTGTGCCGGTAGTATCAGAAATGTACACCTCGTGCTTCGTTGAACTATGTCGTCTGATACTATGGTCATGGGGTTCGTAGTGCCCATCTTTCTAGTACTTGATGAAAGCATAACGTTTGTAACACAAACACATATACGTATAATAATCAATCATATAATCAGTTAATCACATAAGTCACCAAGTAAGGTATCACATACTTCTCCTAGTCTTACTAGCCAATTTCATTCAGTCTACAAGACTGCTCTGTCCTTCACTTAAACCAAACCTCGATCCTCCAGATCGATCCTATAACAAACCAACGTGCTTAACTACCTCGATCACCTTGGTCCTCCAGACCGATCCTCAGCCCTCCAAGCTGAGCCTATAAATAATAAAATGTGCTCAACATTTGTTTGTAAAAAGTTGTGGATCTGGACTTAAGTGGTATGCAGAAAAATGTTTTCGTGAGAGCCCTAGTGATCATAGTCTAGACTCAAGAAAGAATCCTAGTTCGCTATGATCAGAGCTCTGATACCAAGCTGTCACACCCTGGCTTTGCGGAAGCGTGGTTAATTTTGGTGTGACTTCTTAATACCATAGCTTAATCATACCAAAGCTATATGAGTTAAAAACATGCAAGATCATCCATTAAGTTTTGAAAACCAAACATAATACCATTGTTTTAACCAACAACCATAACCTTGTCCAACAGACGTTACAACTTGAAACATAACATAAACATGGTTTAAGGACTGTGTCTTGTCCAGGAAAGAGACACATCCCCTAAACCCCGGATGACCTTGGAAACTAGTGCAGCGGAAAACATGCCATACCGTGCCAGATCTCGTTAATTTCCTGAAATACATGTAAGTTGAAAAATCAACAATAATGTTGAGCGAGTTCATGTGCAAGTGAGTAAGTAAAAACACTTGTAAGTATAAAAGTTCCCTGGTATGTAGCAGTGTAAGAGGACTTGTGATCACCAATGGTTTGCAAGGCCATTAGCATGTTGTGAAATGCAAGTAGGAAGATACAAACCTAGCGTATTTGGCGTTGGGGCACAAAGTCACCACCTGGTCCATTATGCGGGCTCAGGGGTTGGGCTCGCTACACCCAGATAGATCTCATCTACCGCTTGAGTCCCTCGGTCCTACAAAGAGGATTAATGGCCTCCTACCCACTCACACCATATCATGTATAAAAATATAAATCCCTGGTCACCCTGACCAAATATCATTCACATTTCGAAATTTAGCATTTGCTTTTGTAAAAACCGGTATGTTTAGTATAAACCTTTCGTAAATCATAGTAACATGTATTTCACCCCCGCAGTTAAGAAAACTGAAAACAGTTAGAGAAAAGGGGGACATGAACTCACAGTGAATGCGCGTCTCTACCAAGTGTCTCCAACACAGTAAGCTGTGCAACGACCTACAAGTGCTAATTCTATTAGACGGACGGCCGTGCCTTAGCTTTATAGTTTAAGTCTTTGGGGAAATAGTTAGACAACTATTTCGTGTTTATGTTCTGTATACACTTGGTAGTTATACTTCTTCCCAAGGATGGGGGATGCAATACATGTGCGTAAGTTACGTTTTGTCAATCTTGTGGTAATGTAATTACCGGTGTAACTTATATGTTGATGTGGAGGCGTTCGTAAAGTTTTGGAATCATTAACGCTTGTAAATATTATTTTTACTCTAAAAATAATATTTATGTATTTTCACAAAATAATCATAAACAGTGTTGTGACAAATATATTTATCACGTTAATCTTTGTGAAAATCCCACCTCCGAATATTTAGTAATTAAAGTCATGGCGAAATTTTATGTTTCGAAAATATGTCGAAAATAGTTCTAACACTTGTTGTGTAAATAATTCTAAGTGTTAGGTTTTTAGAAAATTTCGCCAGAGTTTCCTCTGTAACTGGAGGTGGCCACGCTTTCAAGCGTATCATTTTCTTTTTGAAAACAACCCATGATTATCAACAATCAACCCTTACGTTTTAACACGCGAAACGCTACCCTTGTCGTTTCAGTTTCAATGTGTGGAAACTGGACTGTTTTCGGACGACTAAATAAAATGCTTAACCCTTTCCAAAAATTCCCAAATTTTTACGGGTCGTCCTAATCGTCCCAAAAATGATTGTATAAAAATATCGGGGTCCAGTTTCTTATCAATAATTTATAGAAAATCGTTTACCGAACCGTGATCAGATTTGTCACATTCTGATCACAGTTTGTGGAAAAATTCGTCAAAAATTCCTCGTATGTCCGTTTATCGAAATTCCAGTTTGAGGGTCACAAATACATCCGTGACCATCTTAGATAAAAGTTTCAGGGGCTGGTTCGGTTCGGGTTTTAAGTTGTGATTGAAAACGCACAGCCCAATTTACTGCAGTAACAAACAGCCTTAGCTGCTGTCACGAAAACAGGTTTTTAAAATAGTAACCGACATCAGAAAAATACGATTCCAGCGCCATTTTCTTCGTTTTTCGAAATGACACGATTTAGGCTTTTGAAATTCCGTTTTTCGAGTTTTTAAAGTCCGTTTACAGCCTGATGAAGGCGGCTGAAACAGTGACTCAGCTTGCTGTTTTGCGGTTTAGATGTTATTAAATCGTGTTATAAGTGTCCGATTAGCGGGTTAAACAAGAAAACAACTTTTGTACACGTTAAAACACTTTTACCCGAGTAAAGCATTTTTACACAAGTTCATGTTTCATGTGTGGTAGAGTTTCACCTTTTAACCCTTGTTTCTTCTAAAAACAAGCTTATGTGAAGATCCATGATCTTACAAAGTCGGGTTAAACGATGTTCCGAGCTACCACATCATAGATCGGGTCTCAATAAACTCAAATCTCAAATACTACAACTTTTACACAAGTTATATGTTATTATCCACCATTTTTGTGATTTTACTAGACTTTAATGCATCAAAACTTATGTTTTCGATATTTAACCGACAATATTCCTTTTAACCACTTTAAATACATTCAAGAACAAGTTTTAAACAATATACCTCTAGCTCGGGGCTAGGGAAGAATCTTGACGAAAAAGAGGTGGATAAAAGCTAACGGTAGAGGTCCTTCGTGTTCCGCTTGCTCCGAGGCTCCTAATACGTGACTTGTGATGTTTGTATGATCTTGGAATGGAGTGAACTAGAACCGAAAGTGTGATGGGTGGGCTTAGGGGGTTCGGCCGTGAGCTTGAGCAAGAGGGAGAGAGAGTTTTGGATGGTGAATTATGATGGACAATTATGTTGTGTAATACATGGATTTTATAGGCAAATCTCAACAAGTTTAACCAATGGACATAGTGTCATTTAGATACTAGACAAAGAGGATTAAAATAATTAATCAAGTACCAAGTGTGTCCCCCCCATGGTTGGGGCCGGTTAGGAAGGGGGGTGGGGTTAGTTCGATCTTGACTAGATAGTTAGGTGATTAGTTTAGGTTAAATAGGTAAGTTAAACATTTAACCTCGTTAGTTGTAAGTTGCATGTTATGACGGGTGTTAGGGTAATCAGGGACCCTAACTAGCTCAGAAAAATATATTTAGTGAAAATAGTAATATTTTCATGTTCCGGGTAAAGTCCGGGTGTCCGGTTGGATAGTAATCCGTTAACGCGTTACAAAAGCTTTAAAGTGTCGTTATTATTATTTTTAATGACACATTTTGTTTTCCCGACACTTTAGAAAGTGTCTAGTGTTATTTTCCCCATGTTTTGGCACTTTACTAGTCAGCTAGAAGCTGGATTATTTATTAAAGTGCGGTGTTTTGTACTTAAAGTACGTTTTAGGCACATCCGAATCAGTGTATCTTATCCCTAGAGACGCGGTACCACAATCCTTATATCCTACACTCACTACCAGTGTAGCCAAAATATTTGAGGCTCTTAACAGGCCTTAGAGGCAGTGTCTGCCTGATGCTGGTCATATCAGCATGTTCACTGTGTATCCGTTTAGTGCTACTGTGCTTTTTGTGCATCATGTTTGTCACTAGGGTGCCGTATGTAAATAATGTAGTGACAGCATATAAAGTATGATGCAAGTAAGTGCATGTATCAGTATGCAGGTAGCAGTTCATCAGCTAGTTCAATTAGGCACAGTAATTTAGCAGTAATTAATCATTAATTAAGTTGTACGGATACCTGGTTTAGTGCGGGTTGTCACAGAACACGTATAGCAAACACATCAGCCCTAAACATATAATCAGCAGTAACAAACATGCAGTCCAGTCAACAGAAAGTCCAACAGTCAAGGCCCAATAACGAAGTAGCCCAGTCGAGACAAGGGTGGTTGCGACTCGCAACCGAGGTTACGACTCGCAACCGAGGTCTCGGTTTATCACGTTTTGGTTACGACTCGCAACCAGAGGTTCCGACTTAGCAGCAGTGGTTACGACTCGCAACCGGATTCGATACGCGTTGATTGCGACTCGCAACCGGGAGATCTCGACAAGACTTGATGTGGTCTCGAGTAGCAACCAAAGGTTGCGACTCGCAACCGTGATTACGTGCACAAGAAGACCTTCTAGAACCTGCAAACTGTACTAACCAATGATATTGCAATTTCATGAAATCAGTGTACTATACCCACTAAACATGTTTGTTTGTCTAAATTATGTCCAAAACAGATCAAACAAAGCATATTCAAAATATTTAAGTGACCTTCATGCTGTTCATCATGATATTCATACATCATTCAAGCAATATCCAACAACAACTAACAAGAGACTTTAACCGAAAATCCTTATAATCAAACGGACAATCAGATTATTCAACCATCAAGTAGTCACTTTCGTCATACATGTTCATCAACATACAACCTACAATAACAACCTAAAATCATGCAAGATTCTCTAACCAACCCTTTATACCAACCGGATAACAATCAAGCATTTAACTCGGCTGATTTATACTCTATTTCTTAACAAAAACAACAACAACAACAATAATCAAGCATCATTTAGTAACAAGACAAACAAGCAAAACAACTATAGGGATATTCATGCTAACCGGTTAGAAGTAGTGGTCCAAGAATTCGATAAACTAAGCTCCGAAAGATGATCTTGAGCTTGAATCCGCGAGCCTTGATGCTATGGTTGGACCCGAGAGAGATGAGATGGTGAGGAAGTGATCTTGGTTGCTAGGATTCTTAGGGTTTTAGGGTTTTTAGTGAGAGAAAGTAGATGAGGTGAGAGGGATGAGAGAATGATAAGGGTGTGGGTGAAAATGAGGGTCAAGTGTGTGTATAACCGGTTTACATATGTGGGTTGTAGGTTTCGGGTGGGCTTTGGCCCTAACCGGCCCAAGCCGTGTACTATTCACTCGAGACCAAGAGTGGTCTCGAGTCGGGTTTCGCGGTTTCGACTCATATATGTATATAACACACATATATATATATATATATATCTATATGTACATACATACACACAACATGTAATAACAAGCACTTCATAATTTTTCACTTTATAGTTTACGTACACGCAAGTTACATCACAAAGGTTTCCCGGGAAAACCCGAGGTGTCACATTATCCCCAAGTTTTAGGAACTTTCGTCCCGAAAGTTAAGGCAGCCACTGTCAAGCTAGTGTGAGTGAAAGCGTTTCAACGGGGTGTCACAAAGACATAGTAATATATTACATCAGCCGGCTGAGCCACTTTATCCTATAGCCTCCCCTTGGCCATTCATGAAGTAGGGGATGGACATAGTAGGAAAATTGCCAAAGGCTCCAGGAGGAAAGGTCTTCATGCTGGCAATGACCGATTATTTCTCTAAGTGGGTCGAAGCTGAAGCATTCGTTCAAGTTAGAGACCAGGAAGTGGTATCCTTCATAAAAAGGAATATCCTCACTAGGTTTGGAGTACCAGCTGAGATAATTTGTGACAATGGATCTGAATTTATAAGTAAGATGACTACTGACTTTTGCGAGAGTTAGGGAATCAAAATGATTACATCCACACCGGTACATTCTCAAGCGAATGGACAAGCAGAATCCTCAAACAAGATAATTGTCAACAACCTGAAAAAGTGACTAGGGGCTAAAAAAGGAAGATGGGCAGAAGAACTACCCTTTGTTTTGTGGCCTGATAGGACGACGGTGAAAAGTGCAACTGGCCAAACCCCGTTTTCCTTGGTGTTTGGAGCAGAAGCGGTGATCCTGACTGAAATGGTAATACCTACAGCGAGATCCAACCTCCGGGATCCTGGGAAGAATCCTGAAGTCCTATGCCAGGAATTGGATACTATTGATGAAACGAGAGACGCGGAAAGACTAAGGATGGCGGCATATCAACAGAGGATATCTAAAGCATATAACAAGAATATAAGGACTAGAAGGTTCCAGGTTGGAGATTGGGTATTGAGGAAGGCTTTTCAGAATACCACTAATCCTGCTGATGGAAAGTTGGCTCCAAAATGGGAAGGACCCTATGAGATTGAATCAGAATCAGGAAAAGGAGCATACCGACTCAAGAATATGGAGGGGATATGCTACCAAGATCCTGGAATGCTATACATCTAAAGCTCTATTTCAAGTGAGTTTGGAATTTAAATTCTAACTCAGGATGGTATGGATTCTGTCTCTTTTATTAAGTTTTAATATTATTTATTGTTTTGAACCCATTACTGACTTAAGCATCGGAGGGGTGTTAGCCAGGCTAACACCCACCTTAGCTTACAGTTGTTTTGCAGTATATGCTTCGGGATATAGCTCCATGATATACAATCAGGATACTTTGAAAGATAAGAGGATTGGACCCCTCTCTCACATTTAAGGGATCCTAATCCCTTCACAGGTTTAAAGGTATTCACCTTTCTCTCGAATTGGGTTTAAACACCCCGCCTGGAGGGCAAGTTATCCGGGGATAGTTCAAGGTGGCGGGACCAGTTCATGTAAAAGTGGCTGACAATTTCATCACTATTGGCTATATCCTGGATTCTCAAGGTATATGAGGATTGATCACCCTCTCTCACGGAAGGGTATTTTCATACTCTCTAAGGTTTAAAGGTTATCACCTTTCTAAGTCTTGGAGTTTATACACTCCCGCCTACAACGCATGAAAATTTGGGATTTTCCCCAGGATACCTATGGGATCTTCCCCAAGATACTAAGGATTTATCTCCAGTATGTTTTTGGGTTTTACCCCAGTAATGCAAGAACTGTCCAAACAGTTAGAACTTGATTTCAAAAAATTAACTAAGTGTTTGAAGGCTTTATGCACAGGGGACATTCCTCCCAAGAAGGTTGTGTAAGGCTCGAAGAATCAAACTCAATGCACTAAGTATTTCCGACTGGGGACATCTTAGTTGAAGAAGTTGCAAAAGGATTGAAGTCCGATACTAGGGTTACACCCTATTCCTGGTATGATCTTTCCTTTGTAAGTTATTTAAACTTTTGAAACTATGTTTAAGGCTCGAATATCCTAATGAGAATATATCTTTAGGATATATTCTCACAATGTGTTTTCGGGATACTTTTCAGGATATTTGATTGGGAGATAATACTTGGGTTGAAAATAATTACTCTGGCCAAACAAGTGCTATCAAAACGGATTATGAAAAATAAACTATCTTTAGAAACTTTGTCTAAATTGTTTGGATTATGAGAAGTTCTATTTGACAAAAGTCTTCATAGGATACCACTGATTATATTGATCAGGATATTTTCAAAAATAATTGCACAAATTTTGCAAAGCTAAAATTTAAACTAAGTAATTCATGACGAAAGATTAAATAGAACAGCAAGTAAGTCAAAAGGTGGTATTAATTAGACGATACTAGCCGATAACCAAAGGCTTCGTCCTAAAACCTAGGACCCATCCACCTTTGGTTATCAAATTATTTCAATTCAAGGAAATAAAATTGTTCAAACAAACGAAATTCTCAAATAAAAGGGAAATAAGTTTTAGGAGGCAGCGCCTTCTTCTTTCATGGCATTTTCCACAGCATCCTTCTCAGGATCAGTTTGAACATCCCTCTCAACACTAGTTGGTTTTTCGACTGCCTTCGAAGATCCTTCAGATGCGGGTTTAACAGGGTTGCTGCCGAGACTCCTTAGCTTTGCCTCTCAGCCATTGACATCCCAAGAGGGGCATTCGAAGCCCAATGCCTTGGCTTCGTGGGCCATCTTTAGCCTGGCCTGAAGAAGGGAAGTAACGACGGAACTTTTAAGGCCTTCCCGGTAGCTGATCATATCCCGTTCGTGTTGAGCATGGGCAGCGTCAAGATCGGCTTGGGCCTCAAGAGCAGCTTTGTTGAGGGCGGTTTGGTGTTCTTGGATCATAGCCTTGACCTTGTCCTCGTAATGCCGAGATTTGGCGGCTGCGATCAGGCCCTGATCAGAGATGGTGACCTCGGCTTTCTTTAACTTGGACTCGAGCGTCTTCTTGAGCCCACACCATTCCTGGTATAAATGAACCAGACGTTTAAGACATTGCAAAGTAAGAAAACAGGTATTAGTCTTAATAAACATTTATAACCAGCATAAGGTGCAGGATATAGCTCAAGGATACTAACCTGGTTGAGAAAAGAAGTCATGAATCCGCTTGCTTCAATGAATCCATGATTCTCATAAGGGAACGTATCAGAGATGGCAGGTGAATCAGGCTCTTTCCTTTTACGAGGACTTGAACTCCGGGGCTTAGGAGCTGGCGAAGGCTTGGGAATGATGATAGCCTTGGAGTTGTTGGGCTTAGATGAGGCCGTGGCCTTGGGACTGGGCTCCTTCTTGACCTGGGCATGATCGGAATAACTATCTAGCTCATCAAGGTCGAAAACCTCAAGGATCTTGGCTGGTGCTGCATAGAGGGAAGAGTCCTACATCCTTTTTACCCTTCATTATATTATATTACACTAATCAGTTATTTCCAAAATAACTCTTACCAGACATTTCAAATGATGAATATTGACTGGAACTTCGGATGTGTGTGGTAAAACTCCTGTCACTTGTCGGCAACTGGTAAACTGCTTCGATTCTTTTTTCTGATTCCGCAGTAGGGGGAGCTACTTCCTTAAAGTTCACTGCAAAAGAATCAAATAAGAAGATGTTAGCACAGGATAAGAGTCTAAAAACACATGGCGATATTCATGATCCTACCGGTGGTTAACCACTCCACCGGAAGACTAGCACCCTCATAGATGGAGTCTCACTTGACGAAAAAGAATTTGCGTTGCCATCCGTCCTCGTTTTTGGTGGCCTTAAGTATAAGGGGTATGCTGGAAGTTGAAAAGAGCAAGAACCGACTGGAACCGTGTGATCGGAGGCGGTAAGCAATCGGCAAATCCTCGATGCAGAGGTCGGGATAGTGAAGGTTTTTTATTTGATTGAGCACGATCAATACTCTCCAAACCATGGGCATGGTTTGGGCAAAGGAAATACCAGTAGTTCAAAAGAATTGCATCATGAACTCAGGAAATGGATACCGAAGACCTAGCAAGAAAGGGTATGCCGGAAAACAGACCCAATCGGCAGAAGAAACATCTGATCGAATTGATCGATCGAATGGTCTAAAAATGGTGCCGTCGGGGAACACGCCGGAGGCTCTCAACGCGGCAATGTCTGCGTTATCAAAAGCGTAGATCTCCTTCTCGGGATTTTTGAGAAGATTTTGCTGAACGAAGGAGTCCGACAATTCACCGGTTTGAGAGTGGACTCTAGTGGCCATTGGAGAAAAGATAAAATTATCAGGAAATGAGGAAGGGATGAGTAATTACCTGGAGACTCTGTTGATGATATCTGGTTATCAAACAAGAAGAGAGAAGATATAGGGGCGTAATGGATATCCATCAAGTGGAAAGCGCGTTGGAAGTTACATAGTGCTATCTTGACCGTCGCTTCAATTTAATAACCTCGGTTTGCGAAATAAAGTTTTAAAATATATCCGTTGGATTGGTACACCAACAGATATATTTTGGGGACAATTGTTATGGGCCATTTTCTGAACATATATCCTGACTAATATTCTGATTTTGATTGTTTATTTGTGATCGGGATACCGGGTCAGGATATTGGTAACATCCTGGTGCGATAACCTGGTATTAACTGAATTAACCACATGCAGATTAGAAGGTGCGAGTCCCTAACGGTCAAGTGGACCTCTTCTCCTTAAGACTCGGGCAAACCAGTTATGTGAGAGACGTTGAACCCGGAAGAAGTGGACTACAACGTTCACTTGGGGAATATTCGATGCATCCCGGTTAAATAGGGTAGTTAGTTTATTTCGTTTAACTATATATAGATTGATCGGATCAGATTAAGTCACACACTCTCTTTCGCACACTTTACTCTCTAGCTACTATCAATCATTACACACAAACACTTGTACTCAAATTACATTGTAACACCTAGAGGATCCGCATCATATCCTGCACTGTATCTTGATATTTGAAGCAATAGAAGAACAAGGCAGCTGCGATTGTCAGCTCCCGAGGTTTTGTGCCGGCGATCTAGATTGATCAAGGGCTTTCCTCGTACATCCTGTGTCACACTTTACATTTTCGCTCATTGTTTGATCAGAGATACAACTCTATATTTTGAGCCGTATCCTGAAACTATTTTTGCAAATAACCTAACTAGCATATTTTTAACGCACATTTCTAGCACACTACCTCACTTAACTAATTTGATCACTTAATTGCTTCGGTAATTTTTTACCAAAACACCTTGTAATCACAAGTGAGTACATAGTTCCCCTCTTTTACCGCTTTCAAATGATTTGGGGTGATTCATATGTGCTCAACGATTTCGAGTTTTCAAAACGAATGCTATGGTTTATATTAAACACAATGATTTGAATAATATGAACGAACTTGTTGGGGCATTGGTCGAAAGACAATTGAATGACATTCATTAACTATTATCAAGCCGACCACTAGTATGTTATGGTACCATGGGATCTGACAAATCCCGTTATCGGACTTTCACCATGGTTATTGGGGTAATGTTGGTAACGACAGAACCTGATGATTGTTATCTTACCCTTTGGTGGTTTGTTAATACGAGTTGAACAATGGACGAGTCACGAAGGTTTGAATGTATTCTTTAAAGAACGACGAAAAGTTATTTTTCACAATTAAAACACGAACCATTGGAACTATTTGAACTATGTGAACGATTTGAACTATTTGAACCATTGGAACTATGTGAACGATTTGAACTATTTGAACTATTGGAACTACTTGAACTATGTGAACTATTTGAAACAATTGGAACTATTTGAACTATGTGAACGATTTGAACGATAGGAACTATTTGAACTATTGAACGATTGGGTTATGGTAAGTGATTAGGTAACGGGGCGGGTGTAATGTGATAAAAGCATGGCGGATACGCCACTGGTACTTCCTATATATAAGTGCTTTTAATACATTACATGTCGTTGCATTATCTAGATCACTCGGACGAATGTTTTCAAAATGAAGTCACACTAACAAGGTTTACTTAAAGATACAAACTATACAATGTTTACTTTCAACAACTATTTACTACTTGGTTTACAAAGACAAACGTTTCCAGTTAAGATTCATGGCTACAATGGTTTTGGTTCACACATATATCAACTTGTAAAGTTGATAAAACATATGGCAATACTAAACTCTTTTGATTTCAAAGTACACACTCGACAACTCTCGTAGTTGGATGATGTATTGCAATATGGACTTAAAGCCATGAATCTGACATACTCACAAAACCTAGGTACTCGCTGGCATTTTTATGCTGACTTATTTTCACATATGTTTCAGGTACTGTTGTTTGATGATGTTCGATGATGATTATGATGCATGCTCACATAGGAATGGACGAGGCCTTAGTGACTTAATAACAATGAAGGACAATATGTTCATGTTTGGCTTTTAAGTTTCGAGACAATGTAATAAACTTAATTCAATAAAAACGAAACTTCAATCCATGTGTTGTGAAACAATGATTCTGTTACGACACTCCCCGTCGTTTCCGCCGCGGTTTGTTGTTTTAACGCGGTCGAGGTGTGACAGAAGAGTTGGTATCAGAGCTCATGGTTATAGGGAATTAGGTTATTAGTGATGCTTTGACCTAGACTATAACCTTCCTAGGACCCTAACACAAGTTATCTTGTGTTAAGTCTTAAAACAATACCGTTGCCTATTTTTAGGTGACAACCACAACAAGAACACGAATTACAAATCCGATTTAAAAACTAATCATCTCTTCTTAGATGATTTATTATAAGGTTTTGAACCTTCAAAGTTTTCAAAATCTCATCAAAGTTTGGGTCTTATTAATGTGAACACGCGCAATCCGGAAGGGTAGGTGCCTGTATCCCGAGTTTTCTGTCTAAGGCTAGAGTGTTCGTACAAATCCACATAATCGGACCAGTCACTCTTACCTGGGAACTCTTGGGGTGAGTGTCCACTTATAGGCTAAAGAATTTCTTCGCGATACATTATAAAGACCTATTTACTTTGATCAGCCACTGTGCGTCGTTCGTTTGTTCAAAATAACGAACGAATGATCGTCTTCCTTATGTTTTATCGACATCTTCAATACCTCTTTGGTTTATTCAAATGTCAATCTCACTCGTTTCTCATGTTTTCTTGTTCTTTTTAGAATGCCTCCTAGACGTGATCAAATGCCCTAGTCGCTCAGCAGATGGCTGCTGTGATTCCGAACCTCATTACCCAGATAAACCAAGAGAATAACAATAACAACAATAACAATGCTCCGTGTAGTTTCAAAACTTGCAATTAAGCTAACCCACTGAAATTATCTGTGTCTCAAGGAGCAACTACGCTCCTACAATGGTTCGAGAGTCTAGAGAGCACATTCAGACATGTTCAGTGTCCAAATGAGCGAAAGGTTGAATTCGCATCGAGTGTTTTTGAGAAACGAGCATTAACATGGTGGAATGGCGTGATGAGAGATAGGGGTGCCGATGTAGCATTAGCTCAAACCTGGGAAGAGCTACGAGCACTAATGATGAAGGAATTCTGTCCTGGTCATGAAATCAGGGCACTGGAAAGGGAATTCGACGATCTTAAGCAAGACAGCGGTGAACATCGAACCTACACTGACCGTTATAAAGAACTAAGTCTGTTATGTCCTACCATGGTTACGCCTTTGGATAAGGTGATTGAAAAGTACATTGATGGCCTCCCTGACTCAGTTCAAGACATTATTACTGTTAGTGCATTTATGTCTATCGCCTTCGTCAATCCGAGCCATAGCGAGAAACTGAAGAAAACAAAAGCTTTATAGTGTTATAACTAGTCAAAAGGCAAGGTGGAATTTTGGTAATTAATGAGAAGTCTCATTAATTCCAAGGGCTATAAATAGGAGCTTTAGTGTTAGTTTAGGGACTTTTGCTCATTTTGACATTTAGAGAGCTCTAGATCTAGAGAGAGATTTTAGAGAGAGAAAGTGATTCAAGGTGCTTGTACTTGTCATATTTCTAATAGAGTCACATTTATATTACGTCTTGTGTGTTAGATCACATTTGTGTACGGTTTCCGCACGTCACACGTTCGTTTCTCAATCGTTTCGGAGTCAAAACCGGTCCTACAAGTGATATCAGAGCAGGAGCTCGATTGCACTGATCCAACACACATTTCCGCTCGTGATTTCATCGATTTCAGATCCAAATTCATCCAGATTTCAACTATTTCTTCATCTTTTTCCTTTTCACGTTTTTTAACTGATTTTCGTCAAATTGAACGGGTTTTTACGGTCCAAATTAGCTGATTTTTTGATAGGTTATGCGAAAATACCTGATAATTTTTAAATTTAATCACTGTTTGTTTGTTCGTTTTAGGTGATTCAAGGAGATAGCATCATGGCTGAAATCAAGGTGAAAACCAGAGAAGAGATTCTGAGTGAGAAAACATACAGAGAAAGAAACATTGCTTGGGATAGAATGGATGAAATGCAAGAAGAGTATGAAAGTGCTGTAATCAATAAAAGATGGGACAAAAAGCGAGAGTGCTATGTCAACAGAAATGGAGAACCCGTTGTTCCTAAAAAGGACATACTTTTTGATGATGTTCTTTTAATAATTCCTCGATCTGTCGAATATTATACAAATGTATCAAAAGATAAAACATATGCGAAAAGGCATGAAAAAGACATAAGACATGTCATGACATCGAGTTTGAGGAAAAGGGATGGAGCGAGAATGAAGAATCATGTTGAGAAACTGGTTGATGAGTTGAAGAAGGTCGCTGAAGATGTGAAAGTCGAAGCTGTGAAAGTAGAGGATGTGAAAGTGAAAGAAAGAGAAGAAAAAGTTGTGGTGAAAGTCGAAGCTGTGAAAGTAGAGGATGTGAAAGTGAAAGTGAAAGAAAAAGAAGAAAAAGTTGTGGTGAAGGAAGAAGATGTGAAAGAAGCTGTTACTGAAAAACAGCAGGTTGTTGAAGAAGAGATAGAGAAGAAATAAGATATTGAGAGTGATCAAAAGCTGGTTGGTGATCAGGTGAACACAGCAGAAAAGGAGAAAATGACAGAAGAAGGTGGGATAACTAATAAAATTCAAACTGAATCTTCTGACTTACTCAACAAAAATGAATTGATAAATAATGATACTAAAATCGATAAACAATCTGATAATAAAGTTGTTGAACAGTGCAAGAAATGCATGGAAACGTGCAGTGCTTGTATTGAAAAAGACGAAAAGTTCAGACTAAGAGATCTTGAATTCACTAAAATCGAAAATGTTTTCAAAGAAAAATGCAAAGAAATGTTAGAAAACGAAAAAGTTTTGAAAGATAATTATGAAAAGCTTTCTCAAAAATGTAAAAATTTAGAAAAAGAAAATGAAAGTTTGAAAGATAAAGTTTTGAAAATGACAGAAGAATGTTTTCAAAAGGAAAATAAGTGTCAAGAAATGAAAAAAGAATATGATTCAATAAAATTGGCTTATCACATTAAAAAAGAGTCATATGAAAAAGTGAAGAGTCAAATGAAATTTGTTCAGTCAAGACTAAATTACTGTTCTGAAACAACTAATACTCTTAAGAGACAGTATGAAATAAAGCAACAAGTTGTAAACTCTTACATTGAGGATGTTGCTAAGCTAAAGCGTCAGATTGCTGATTTAGAACAGGATAATAACAAGTTAAAAAGTTATCATGCATCATCATATGTGCTTGAAAGAATTTTTGAACATAAAACCGGATGATAAAGATTCTGAACAAAACAAAAAGGGCATTGGCTCAGAGTTTCATCAAGTTCCTCCACCAGAAAAGTTTGCAATTTATGATGATGAAAAAGTCAAAAAGCTTTCAACATGGTAGATCAATTGCCAGATAACATTGACGTAACCTATTCCAAATCTGATGATTCTAGTGATTCAGAGGTTGTAGGTAAGGTCGTTGAAAGTGTGTTGAAAGAAGAGTCGGTTCATACAAGTAAATCTGAATCACATGATGAAAATGAAGGTAGTTTTCATGAAGAATATCTGAAAAACTCAAAATCCAAGAAAAATTTGTATGATGATTCAAAAGGATTGGTTTATACCATGATTGGATCGGACAAATTATTCTTAGATATTGTATTCCCGATTCAGAATGTGATTTTAGACAAAATTGACAAAGTTTTCAAAATGGTTGAGATTGAAAAATCAGAAATTTCAAAATATGCTGGAAATGGTCACAAAACTTTTTATAACAAACCTGGTTACAAGAAGAAAAACATGAAGGTTGGGTTGGGTTATAAGAAGAAACAAAATTGTAAAAGAAATGAAACGCCGAATTATCAGACAAAGATGAATTTTGTTCACGGAACAAGTTCAGAAGAAGAGAAAGAACTCCAATTTAGACGACAGTCTAATGAAGATTTCTATGCTCAAAAGAAAATGCAACAACCACAAGTCAAAGATGTGTCCAAGAGAACATGTTTCAAATGTGATCAAACTGGACATCTTGCACGCAAGTGTCCAAATCTGAAACCTGTTGATGTTGAGAAAAAGAAGTCTGATAATGTGGAAAAACAAAAATCTGAGGATGTGAAACATAGGTCAACCAGATTTGATTCAAAACAAACTTGGAGGTACAACACAAACAAGTTTGCTTCGAATCAAACTTGGAAATCAAACTCGAATAGGTTTGATTCAAGACAGACCTGGAATTCTCACACACCCAGATTCAGATCAACGCAAAGTTGGCAAACATCAGTTGATATGACAAAATCCCAACAGTTTTGGAAATAAAATGTTGTTCAGAATTAAAATGTTCAAAAAGATTCACATTTTTACAAACGAGGTACTCCTAAAGGTCAAACATGGAATGTTAAGAAACAAATGACCTCGGTAAATGATGAAAAAGTTGAAGTCAAAGTTGAAAAAGTCTTTGTACAAAATGACAAAGATTTTCCGAAGTTAAACGAAGCATATTGTGTTAAAATGCCTAAGGTCCAACAGACCTGGGCTAACTTGTTCAAGTGATTGAATTAGTTGAATGTGCAGGTGCTCAAGAAAATTGAAGATTGTGAAAATGGAATTCGGAGCAGCCTGGCACAACAAGAAGAGGAGGCTATTGAACCCTGGTTTGGTTGAAACAGGGAGTTTGTTTGTTTTCTGTATATAAATAAACAATATTTCAAAAACCCTAAAAATTTAAAAATTTAAAAACCAAAAAATATGTTTTTATTTTGTCAAAATTTTGAAAAACCAAAAATATGTTTGTTTTTAAATTTGTTAAAAATAAAAAATTACAAAAAATATGTTGATTGAATATGCCGAAACCCTCACGGCGGAACAAACATGATTAATTTCACAAGATTGAAAAACGGTTTTCAAACTGTAAAATATCAATGTGTTGTAAATCATGGGGGTACGTTATACTTTTTGCAAAACAGAGCATGAGAAACAGAGCATGGATGGCGAGACAAAGCTATCAGTGTCGGTTTGTCAAAATTTTCTTTAAATGATTTTGCATTTTAGGGGGAGTATTATTTTCAGAAAATCCAAAAACATTAGAAAATTTGAAAAAGACAAAAACATGATAAAATTCAAAAATGAGTTTTTTTTGTGAAAAAAGAGGAAATGATAGTAAATCAGTTGGACTATCACAACATGCTAAAGAAATGAAATGTCAAATGTGATAAACGGTCTCACTAAAGATGTGACGATAGGCTCAGCTAGACTAGTAGATTTGCGATAACGATACAAACTTAAATAAAAAAGCCTAGTTCTAGTGGGAAACGCGGTTGAAAGCATAGTACTTAGTTTTATCCTTCGTGACTGTGTACCTACTCAGTAATCGCTGAATGCTAAAAGAGCATAAAAACCGGTCAGTTTGTGAACTTTCACAACTTGCTGAAAAAGTCACTGTGATTGTGCATTTCATTTTGCAAAGATTTAAACTTGTTTGATTTCTTTATTTTGTTTAAGCATTGGACATCCTCTGCGTATACGTGAGTATCAACCTGGATGTTAGTGCCTAAACGTTCTGCTTTATTTTCTTTGGTGTTTCATTTAAGCTTAGGATCACCTCTGCGTATACGGGAGTATCGAACTGGTGGTTAAAGCCTAAACAATTTCAACTTGTTTTTATTTCTTATTTTGTTTAAACATTAGACTTTCTCTTCGTATCGAAAGATCGACCTGATTGTTAATGTTTAAACATTCTGCTTTCTTTTTACACAAATCACATTTGATGAAAGTTTAAAAGCATTACTTGAGTTAGTGTATTGCATGATGAGGGGATATGCTGAGATCGTGGGGTCCATAAGAATTTAGTGCAAATTAATATACCTTAACGTATCGGTAAGCATTTCGAAAGTTTTTAGATTGAGTTTAAGTGGACAACAATATTGTCAATCAATGTGAATTGTTTAGAACTTAAAGTGTTTAAAGCTCAACGGTGCTAGTGATTTGACATAAACTGATATGATCCTCTAACACGAACTCAAACAAAAATATTGTCTGTAAATATGTTTGTAAATATTTCTTTATTTCTTTATGTTTCAAAAAAATACAAAAAATTTTTGATTTCTGCTTTATTTTCGACAACCGATGTCTGAGAGCTGAGTTTCAAAATCTAAGTATGCTGATTGTGTTTCTAAAAATAAAACAAGTTCACTAATTTGAAACTTGAAGTTTTAAAATCAAAAATCAAAAACAGTTTGTGATATCTCTAAGGTCATTAAGTTGGACTTGGATGATTAACTAGGAGGGATTTGGATTCTTAGATTGTTAAAATCTGTAAAAGAGCCAGTTTTTGATTTTGGATACTTAATACTGCTAAATCTTTGAAGTTTGTTGATAGGGAGAGTGAATCAAGTATTTCTGGATATATTCATATTATTATATCTTAAAGCCAGGATCTTGATTTAGAAAGTTTAAAAGAGCCAGGTCACAATTCCTGGATAATTGAATATTCAAAACATTGTTACTTATAAATGTTTGAGAAGTTGCAGATATAGTACCAGACTACGATCCCGACAGCAGAGTCTAAGGGGGAGTCTGAAGACGAGCTCAACGCAAGAGGAAGCGTGGATTGAAGGAGCTTGTATACGGAAAGCCAGGTGTCGATCCCAAAGCACGGAAGCTTGACGAAAGGGGGAGCCTGTTGAAGAAAAGAGTCTACAGAAAGGGGGAGTTGAAGCTGAAGACAGATCCACGGGGATTCTGTTCTAGCAAGAGGGAGTCTACGTTGATGAAAATGTGTTAAAGCTTCAAGAAGTCTCAAAAAGAGAAAGAAAGACAAGACGCTACGAGATTGACTGCGGCAATATCTAAGGGGGAGTCTGTTAGTGCATTTATGTCTATCGCCTTCGTCAATCCGAGCCGTAGCAAGAAACTGAAGAAAACAAAAGCTTTATAGTGTTATAACTAGTCAAAAGGCAAGGTGGCATTTTGGTAATTAATGAGAAGTCTCATTAATTCCAAGGGCTATAAATAGGAGCTTTAGTGTTAGTTTAGGGACTTTTGCCCATTTTGACATTTAGAGAGCTCTAGATCTAGAGAGAGATTTTAGAGAGAGAAAGTGATTCAAGGTGTTTGTACTTGTCATATTTCTAATAGAGTCACGTTTATATTACGTCTTGTGTGTTAGATCACGTTTGTGTACGGTTTCCGCACGTCACACGTTCGTTTCGCAATCATTTCGGAGTCAAAACCGGTCCTACAATTACTGGTAGCAACCCTACCACAGGTAGACAGGCCATTGAACTATCAGCTACCCTGACCGAATCTCAGATCAGGAAGGGTAAAGTTTTCCGAAAAGGTGAAAAGAAACCAACCGATGAGACGAAACCAAAGGATAAACAGACTGAGTCCTCCAAGAAGTCAAAGAAGCGTAAGACTTCCCAGAACTTTGCTATGGTTACTCAAAACAATCAAGCTGTCTGTAACCAACCAGCTCAACCCCGTGTTAAGAAGCCATACAACGGAACTGCACCTCTGTGCAACCAATGTAACCTTCATCATCACACTAATGTACAATGCCGCAAATGCCTAAATTGTGGACATGTTAGTCATACAGCTAGGGTTTGCCTAGCTGCACAAAATCAAGTTGATAACAACCCTGCTCAAGCTCGTTTTCCACTAGGTTCTTGCTGCAACTGTGGCGAGATGGGTCATTTCAGAAACAATTGCCCAAAGCTTGTTAATGCAAATCCAGCCCGTGGATGTGCATTCGACTAACTGGAAGACGATGCTACTTAGAGACAACTGAACTTTATGTTTTACTCCTTTTTGATTATCTATGACTATGAAACAAGTATTTTGGTTTATAAATAAATATTTATTTGCATTACGATGTACGAAAACAAATGTGGTTACATGTATGAATGACATATCCGTTCGATACCGACACTAAGGAACCGTGTTCCTTGCAAGACAAACTGCTCTCGTAGTTCTTCCATTTTTGTGATCACTCACTCCATGAAAATCCTAAGTACTCGTTTCTTCTAAGAAACGAAGTACAAGGTACAAGTCACAACTCTGGACGAATACCCAAAGTTCCACTTTTAATCCTTAATTAGATACATAAGGGTACTTCCGTAAGTCCTTAATTGGTCTTACGCATTATACATATCATATCTTCCTGATTTCATGATATTTTACACAGCATGAGATTTCGAAAAGATTATACATGTTTTCAAAAACCTCATACATAATTTCAAAATAATTTTAAACCATTTTATTAACATATTTTCCAATGATACCTATTACATGGTTTCAAAAACATTATATAAGGTTTTCAAACACATATCTTTAAAGACTCCATGCACAACTTTCAAAAACATTTTGCTCGTATGTTGTCCTAACATACGTAGTACGCGATTTTCAAGAACACCCTGCTTCGTATGCTGATTTAGCATGCCTAGCACAATGATTTCAAGGATCCATTTGCTTCATATGTTGACTTAGCATATCTAGCACCTTGATTTCAAAAACACTATACTTTGTATGTTGACTTAGCAAACCTAGTACAAAATTCCTAATCATTTTCCCGCTATACGAATTCCAAATCCTTATAGAATCTTCTTCATAGATAGATCCTTATGGATATTTAAAGCGCAAAATCAAAGTCCTTAATTGAATTCTTTGTGTGCTTTAATACAAATGTTACGATTCTTTGAGAACAAAACCGAATCCTTATAAGATCATCCTATCTTTATCGATAGATTCTTGAGGTTGTTTAAAGTGCTAGTTGAAGTCCATTGATTGGATTCCTGGTATACTTTGAATGCACGTGTACAAATCAACGACGAGATAATAACAAGATTAGTAACAAGATTGGTAACCAAGTTGACCATTGTGTGACTATGTGATTATGTGCTTACATGTTTATGTGTTGATCTAATTAAAGAAACTCTATGGAAACTAGTCAAAGTTATCACAAGGTTGTTCGATAAACTCTGTCCCCTACACATTATAAAATAAACTGTGCGGACTGTGCAAGGAATTACGTAATTATGGATGCATACATAATTATGGAATTCAATGCACAGAAATCACAGCAAGTTTTGTCATGTGTCAACTTAAACAAGAAACAAAAGTTAACTATATTCATTTCCGTTTCTGATAATGTACCCACTAAGGAAAAATGGAATAGCTATTCATTTTTCGCTTTTGAAAGAAATACCCACTAGGAAATGAATAATCTATTCATGAACAAATTCATTTTCGTTTCTGATGAAGTATCCACTGAGGAAAATAAACTATCCGTTCATTTTTGCTTCTGAAGAAATATTCACTGAGGAAAATGAATAATTCATTCCGTTTCTGGTGAGGTATCCACTGAGGAAAATGAATTGATCATTCAATTTCGCTTCTAAGGAAATATCCACTGAAGGAATGAATAATCCTGCATTAATTTTGTCATTTTCGTTTCTGATGAAGTATCCACCGAGGAACATGAACTATCCGTTCATTTTCGCTTCTGAAGAAATATCCACTGAGGAAAATGAATAGATTCATTCTGCTTCTAATGAAGTATCCACTGAGGAAAAAGAATTATCCATTCATTTTTTCTTCTGAAGAATATCCATTGAGGAATGAATAATCCCGTATCGATTCTTTCATTTCCACTTCTGACGAAGTATCCACTGAGGAAAGTGAATTATCCATTCATTTTCACTTCTGAAGAAATATCCATCGGGGAAATGAATATTCTTTACGATAATCCTTCATTTCCACTTCTGAAGAAGTATCCACTGAGGAAAATGAATTATCCTTTCATTTTTGCTTCTGAAGAAATATCCATCGGGGAAATGAATAATCTATGTAACTATCTTTCATTTCCACTTCTGACGAAGTATCCACTGAGGAAAATGAATTATCCATTCATTTCGCTTCTGAAGAATATCCATCGGGGAAATGAATAACTTATTCAATAATTCTTCATTTCTACTTCTGACAAAGTATCCATTGAGGAAAATGAATCATCCATTCATTTTTCGCTTCTGAAGAAATAACCATTGAGAAATGAACAGCTTATACATTCCTTCATTTTCGTTTCTGATAAAAGTATCCGCTAAGGAAAATGAATCATCCTTTCATTTTCGCTTTTGAAGAAATATCCATTAGAAATGAATAACCTATTCATCTTTCATTTCCACTTCTGACGAAGAATCCATTGGAGAGAATGAATCATCCATTCATTTTCACTTCTGAAGAATATCCACCATAGAAATGAAATACAAATCCTTACAAGATCTTTCTATTCTAAAAGTTAGAATCTTAAAGGATACTCACAACAACTATTAGTTGATATGGTTTTACCATTAATCAAATCCCTCATCTCCACTTCCTGCTTAAATCAAGGGAGTATCCTTTAGAAGATGAGCATCATAGGTATAACCACCCATTCCTACTTCCCGCATTACCTGAGGAAGCATCCACTAGGGAATGATAAAGTTATGCCTTACATGGATATCTTTGATGGGTTACTCTATGCAAATAAGTAAAAGACTGTAGATTCTGTGCAAGACCATTGTTTAACACAATTATCCAGACAGACTCCTACGAATTAACTTCTTAACGAAATTTCCTAAAGTAGGGGAGACTGTGACATCCGTGCCTCTACGACCATTATACAAATACAAAACCCATGAAATCTTATGTTTCATTCTTGGGATGTGTGCAAATACATGTGACTTTTGCACATATCAATTCTTGTTCAATTTCGAGCTTTTAATCGCTTTCTGGAAGGTTATACGCAAACTAATGCGTAAACGTAATCAGTTTAATGCGAAAAACACTCCAGAATAGTGACATTTTCTTAACATACCTTAAATAACCTTTACATAACTTGGAAATAAGTTTTCAAGGGTTTGGTGTGCCAAAAACAAGTTTATTCGATCACAGGGACTGTTTGCGACAAACTGCAAAAATCTGTCAATTCGTATAGTAACGAACATTCCGGAACATGATCTTAAGCTAAACATACCCTAAATTTCCTTTACATAGCTTAGAAATAAGCTTTGAGGGGTTCGGTATGCGAAAATACGCTTATTTGATCAATAGGGACTAAAAGCCTCAAAAAGTGCACAAGTTTGCATTTACGCGCATATCTTACGTTCTAAACATATCCGGACATCCAAAATTTTTTGTAATCATTAAAATATTTTATTTTAATGATTGGAATGCAAAAATACCACTCGTCGCGAAATTTGGATCGTTTTCGCGTCCGTTCGAGTTTACATCGTAATTAACCGAATAACGCGACCGTACGGCCAAACAAACCGATGTCCGAGATGTTTTCAAGCATATTTCATGTTCACTATGCTTTAACATCATTATAAAGCCTTGAAATGGGGTTAACGGGGGTTAAATGCATCAAAAACCAAGTTTTATGCATGCAGGGACCAAAACTGACAATTCTGGAAAGTTGGTCGCGGAGCGCGAAGGCCCAGGCCTATGTCTACGCGGGGCGTGACAGCCTCTGCAGACAGAAACATTGAATATGGCCTTACAGCCTATTCCCATTGATTTTTACCGTAGATTTAGCATACCTGGGCTTGTTTTTGTGCTCCCCTAGTATTTAAAACTATGGGCAACAAGTGTAAGGTCAAGATTAAGTCTCAAAACACATGGAATGATCTTGTTGGTTCAAGATTTCTATAAATAGATTTCATTCTTGTTCCTTGCTCACTTGAACTAATCTGCTCTAAGTTGAAGCACTCACTTGTTGAAGGCTTCATACCTGAGTATTTTTAGTTTAATTCTTCCTAGCTTGGACCCTTTGTAAGTTTCTTTCATGCTTGTTCATGTTTTTTCAAGCAAGAAAGTCAAACAGTGTTTGACTTTCTGCTTTTACCACGATATGGTCAAGACAAAGTTCGTTTGAACGTTGCAACGTGAGCGTAATCACGATGGTTATAGTCCCTTGTGACTATACCTACTAATTACCACGTTGATTAGTCGAAGTGACGAGTCAAAGTTTTGGTCAAAATGCCGATTATGCGCATTTTGCGACGAAGCTATTTTCGGGTATCAAAAAACTTTGTTTTGATATCAAATCAGTTTTCTAACTTAGTTAAACATGTTTTAGGATGTTTAACTCGTCACTTTTATTATAGTGCTTGTATAGTGTCGTAAGTCAAGCGGTCTTGACAACCGCTTAGACTTTCAAACCCGACCCGTTTGGTTGATCATTAGGATCCGACCAAACATATTTTGTGACCATAGTCGTATAGGGAATAACCTTCTGAGGTTATACTTATGGTCACTTCGTTTAATTAGTTGTTATGATAGGTAGTTTATATGCAATAGGAAAATGACCAAAATGCCCTTTTCAAGCATAATTTGAATTTAAGCATATGTAACCAAAATTTTGACACTTAAACTGATTATGCAACAATATTGAACATGTTTAGGCATATAATACTTATCATAGGAATAGTTAGGCCATCCGAACACGCATTTGCGCAAATGACGCGTTAAAGTAGCGTAGACTACCTTAACGAGTCATAACGGGTCATAAGCACTTAGGATAGGTTTCGAATCAGAATGTAGGCTTTGTTAAACCATATCACATGAGTTCCAATACTCATTTGGGTTACGAGACCTTATTCTACCCGATCTCCCGATTTTGGAGCCGATTTATTAACATAGTGATCCGATACTAGGTACCACTTGATCCCTTGATTGCCCGAGCTTGTTAGTTCACTTTAATCGAGGATACCTTGCAATCACAAGTGAGTACATAGTTCCCCTTTTTTACCGCTTTCAAATGATTTGGGTAATTCATATGTGCTAAACGATTTCGAGTTTTCAAAATGAATGCTATTATTTATATTAAACACAACAATTTCAATAATATGAACGAACTTGTTGGGGCGTTGGTCGAAAGACAATTGAATGACATTCATTAACTATTATCAAGCCGACCAGTAGTATGTTATGGTACCATAGGATCTGACAAATCCCGTTATCGGACTTTCACCAAGGTTATGGGGGTAATGTGGGTAACGACAGAACCTGATGATTGTTAACTTACCCTTTGGTGGTTTGTTAATACGAGTTGAACGATGGACGAGTCACGAAGGTTTGAATGTATTCTTTTAAGAACGACCAAAAGTTAGTTATCACAATTAATACACGAACCATTGGAACTATTTGAACTATGTGAACGATTTGAACTATTTGAACCATTGGAACTATGTGAACGATTTGAGCTATTTGAACCATTGGAACTACTTGAACTATGTGAACTATTTGAAACAATTGGAACTATTTGAACTATGTGAACGATTTGAACGATAGGAACTATTTGAACTATTGAACGATTGGGTTATGGTAAGTGATTAGGTAACGGGGCGGGTTTAATGTGATAAAAGCATGGTGGATACGCCGCTGGTACTTCCTATATATAAGTGCTTTTAATACATTACATGTCGTTGCGTTATCTAGATCACTTGGACGAATGTTTTCAAAACGAAGTCACATTAACAAGGTTTACTTAAAGATATAAACCATACAATGTTTAATTTCAACGACGATTTACTACTTGGTTTACAAAGACAAACGTTTCCAGTTAAGATTCATGGCTACAATGGTTTTGGTTCACACATATATCAACTTGTAAAGTTGCTAAAACATACTGCAATATTAAACTCTTTTGATTTCAAAGTACACACTCGACAACTCTCGTAGTTGGACGAGGTATTGCAATATGGACTCAAAGCCATGAATCTGACACACTCACAAAACCTATGTACTCGCCGGCATTTTTATGCTGACTTATTTTCACATATGTTTCAGGTACTGTTGTTTGATGATGTTTGATGATGATTATGATGCATGCTCACATAGGAATGGACGAGGCCTTAGTGATTTAATAACAATGAAGGACAATATGTTAATGTTTTGCTTTTAAGTTTCGAGACAATGTAATAAACTTAATTCAATAAAAACGAAACTTCAATCCATGTGTTGTGAAACAATGATTCTGTTATGACACTCCCCGACGTTTCCGTCGATGAAGGACAATATGTTAAAGTTTTGCTTTTAAGTTTCGAGACAATGTAATAAACTTAATTCAATAAAAACGAAACTTCAATCCATGTGTTCTGAAACAATGATTCTGTTACGACACTCCCCGACGTTTCCGCCGCGGTTTGTTGTTTTAACGCGGTCGGGGTGTGACAAACGGCACGGCCCCATGGCCCTTGTACTTGCTGTACGAACCAAGATTTGCAAATCTGAGAGTTGACCACAGCCTGTGTCCATGAGACACGGCCCCGTGTCCCTTGTCTGCTTCTGTTTGTCTTTTTCTTCAAGGAATCTTTAATGGGGCAAGGCCCCATGCCCGACAGGCACGGACCATGCTTGGCTTCTAGTTTGTTGTTTTTGGTCTTGGGTGAAGCTTGTTGGGTCGGTATAGTGTATTTACTTCCCTTCTTTCATATTTATGATGGTTTTTGTCGTTAATTTGTTCCTTTTGTACGTTTAAGCTCTTTTAATCCTGAAAATCAAAGTATACAAAGAAACGCATTTTTCTAACATTAGTACTGAAAAGGGTTGTTTTTATACCTTATTTGATATAATTTATATCTTGCATTTGGTGCATATTACAAATAATGATGGATTTCATTCAAGTGGCTGGTTTTTAGCTTGAGTTATATTTAACAAGATGAATGGATGCTAATTCAATGGTATTGGAACAACACACAGAGGTTCAGCCTATGATATAGTGGTTCCATTTTTCTCAGTCATGTCCAAAACATCATATGGAACCTTAGTGTCAATTTTCCGGTCAAAATTATTGAGTAATGAGCCCAACATGATAGGGACCATACGTTTTGCAAGTGGTAAACCAGGGCATATTCTACGTTTAGCACCAAACGGGATTAAATCGACATCATGACCTAGGACACCAAGCCTAGACTCCAAAAACCGTTGTTGCTTGAACTCTAGTGGGTTATCCCATACGGTTAGGTCTCATGCTACTGCCCATGCATTCACAAAGACCTGTGTGCCCGCTGGGATGGTCTATCCACTGAGTTCTACCTATGTAACAATCTTTCACAATGCATAATAAGTAGGGTAGCCTCAATACATCAAGCTCCTCTTTAGCTTTAGTCATGATATGTGGGTTGCTGTAGGATCGTTTTCAGACCCGAACGAGTCGATCAGAAGAGTTATACTCAACACGAGAGGCGGAAACAAACGTGTAGAGGTCAAATCAGCAAGATATACACTTTAAACTGTTGTATGATTGATTTGATAATGATTTACAGCCTGACAGCACTTCGGCAGCACTTCGTTACATTGACCGGAAAGTTACAAATGAAATCAAGACATCTAGTATTTATAGGGTGAGCTATTTCGTTTGAAAGTGGCATGTGTCACTTCAAACGAAATTACACATGTTAATTTCGTTTGAAAGTGTCACATGTCATGTTCAAACGAAATTACATCAAATACTCATAAAACCTACCCTATTTCTCGTACAACGCGCCCTGATCTAACAATTGTAATGTAAGACTCGATACAAGACGAAGTCGACAGACGCATGCACTAACAGACTCCCCCTCGAATGTTGACGAGTCTTAAGTGTCGATTCTTTAACGTCTTCAGTCTTTATCAGTCCTCTTGAACTCTTTGAAATATCCGACACTGTAAGTATCCTCAAATCTTTATCTCTTTCTTCTCTTTAGCATCAACAAACTCCTCCTCGAACAATCTTATCTTCTTGGATGTCTTCAGACTCCCCCTTTTGATTTGCTAGGATCGCAGCCTGGCATTTTTAAATCACAACATCCTCTGGTATCGAAACCTGGCTCTCTTTCACATAGATCTGCACATTCTCTACCCAAAAGTAAATTTCACAAATTTAACAATTTACAAATTTATCTATTCAAACTTCCTTCAAAAATAACCAGAATGATTTATCAATGATAATTTCTGATGACCCGTTGTAAACAATTCTTCAAAATCTTTTCCATTTAGACACATGCTCCCCCTCACTACATGACCATCATGTTTAGCACTTGGAATTTTGAAAATCAGCTCTCCAACTTCAGTTGTCGAAAATCTTTTTGATTTTTTTTTAAATTATGCTAAAACACACTTAAAATCTTTTTGGAATTTTTTAAAGTAAATGAAATACAATAAAGAAATATTTACAGATGTAGGTCCCCTTGATGTATGGATCTTTCACAGAATTGTCAATCTAATCAAGAGTGCGGAATCCTCTTGATCAGAATATAGCAGAATGAGTAGAAACAGAAATCAGCAATTCACTTTCAAACTGGGTTTTCTATTGATTATCAAACCAAAGTATTACAGTCAATCAAAACCCTAACCAACACAATTTCGTCCAAGCCTATTGCCTTTCACGAAATTACTCTCTCTCTCTAAAACTATTTTGGCTGATTAACCTAAACCCTAAAGCCTAACCTTATTTATATAACACAAGGTTGCAACTTGGGCTAAGGTTAAACATCATGGACTGCGAATTGGTGTAAGCCCAATTCGCCCCCCATCACCCAATGTGGGTTTTGTTTAGCCCAAACTCTATTATCTCACTAATACAAAGCTAAACCCGCTAACTGTTTATCGTTTATCTAATTACAAGATATCCAAAGACCAAATCTAAGTTGTTGTCACAAACATGCACCAACAAACTCCCCCTTGACAATAGCTTCATAAAATAACTTTGTCTTCAGTCGTCTTGCAATCTTCATGTAGTCTTGCACTGTCTTTGGTCTTTGGATAGCTTCAGCTTCAATAGCTTCTGTCAGCAACAGACTCCCCCTAAGCTGATGCATCCAATCACCAAATCTTCAAAAACTTTAGCGTTTGAGTAAACTCCAGTTCAGCATTTGTAAAGCAATCTTCAAACTCTTCATCTTTGTCTGCAATATAGAAAGGAGGTTCTACCATGCATCCAATCAAACTCTCATCTCTTCACAGCAACTCATCACTTTAACTTCTCAGCAACATACTGCTTCAATCTGTATACTATAAAACAAACATCTCAAGAAACCATAAGAATTTTTCAACACGGTTAAATAAATTATTATTTTTCAAGAGATATTTAAACTGTATCACAGAGTAAGCATTTTCAATTTATCAACAACACACAAAACTTTTTGTCCAACACCCTAGAACCCGTATGATTTAAAATTTTGAACTCACTTTCCAACACCGTCTCCCCCTATCAGTAACAATTCCTCCAAGAATAACAGTTTTCCGTACGTTAAGAATTTTAAACACAAAAAGACACTATTTTTGTATTTTTGTATTTTCTGAAAACAAATAAATACGAAAAGCAATAAACACTCTATTTTTGTGAGAATCACTGGTAAGAAGATCATATCAGCACAATCAAACTGTTTCACACTATTAGATAATTCTTTATTTAATTTTTCGTGAAAAGCAGTCCAAGACGATTACCAGTATGTTTGTCCACTTAAACAAAATGCAGGAGCATTTCAAGTACCATTACCGTATGATACGTTAAGGTAATTTTATTTCTGATATATTAGCGTGTCCCACTTCAGGATATACCCCCGCGATCAAGGTATGCACAAAGATTCATCGTAGTAGGTGAGTATACTGAATTCATCCGTTTTGTTTTTCAACGATAGATAATTGGTGAACATGTCAGTACTTCCGTACAACAAAGAGACCAAAATATCTAACGAGGGCTAAGACAAATACCATTTTTGGTACGATTTATGCATTTTGCACATTTGAATGACTCTCTATGAGAGCTTCTTCATATTCAGGGTTTTGGCATTTTTAGCTCTTTTAAGATATCATGGGTGTGTCTAGGTCAACTTATATCTGGATACAGCAGAAGGACACCCCTGATATCCCCAGATGAAATAACAGTATAAAAACCCAAAACTTCAGATTTTGGCAATCTATCAACGCAAGATTTAAGGTCATTAAACCATACACCACTGATGTGTTCCCCACTCATACACAGTTCATTTAGGTTTATATCACATTGGTAAGTTGATTATTTCATGCTTTTGCCTACTGATACATCGTATAATGAAGCTGCTATCACACTTAAGCAATTTAAGTTCACTTTCAGTGTGACAGTCTAACTTGTTGATGTACTATCATTTCTCCTTTTTCACACAGTGATAACTCATTTTTGATTTTCTATTTTTTTTATATTTTTCATTTTTCAATGTTTTTGTATTTTTTATTTTTAAGAAAGCAGTAAACTATTTACAAAAATTCTTATGAAAAACCAGTTATTCAGGATTCCTCATCCCGTTGAGTTCGACTAAATGTTCAAATCGATCCCTGTCAAAAGCTTTAGTATAAAGATCTGCCAGTAGGCCTGTAAACGAACCGAACGTTCATGAACTGTTCGTGAACATGTTCGGCGGGAACTTCGTTTATGTTTGTTTATTTAATAAACGAACGAACACGAACAAAATATTTTGCTCGTTTAATTAAATGAACGAACATGAACACACCTTGTGTTCGTTCATTTATGTTCATGAACAGTGTTCGTTCATTTATGTTCGTTTATTTACGTTCGTTTAAATTTTAGTGAATACATAAATAATTATATTTATATAAATATTAGGTTTTCTAACTACTTATATAAATATAATTAATTAGGAATTGAGTATTTACTAGTAAAAATGAAATTTTAGAATTTTTCTTAGATCGTAACTGAACACTTATTGAATATTTATATAAAAAAACTACTTAATTTTACTATATATGAACTCTAATTTAGATGTGTTTTCGGATGAATTGTAATATATTAGACGTGTTTGTTTGTGTTCACTAATGTTAAATTGTGTTTGTCTATATTTGTTCAATTATGTTCGTTTTTGTTTGTTCGATCATGTTAATTTATGTTTGTTTATGTTTATTCAAACATGTTCAGTTAAATTTTCTTTTTGTTTATGTTCGTTTGTGCTCGTTTATGATCGTGAACTATTCGTTTAGCCTTTAAATGAACGAACATAAACGAACACGAACATGCCCGATTTCTTAATGAACGAACACGAACAAAAAAATATGTTCGATTATATGTTCGTGTTCGTGTTCATGTTCGGTTAAAGTTAAATGAACGAACACGAACATGCATATGTTCGTGTTCGTTCGGTTCGTTTACAGGCCTATCTGCCAGGTTATCGAGTGTGTCGAATCAGCACTTTGAACTTCAATTTAAATCTATATATATATATATATATATATGTATATATATATGTATATATATCAACAATCTCACATCCCCCGTCATGTGCCTGAAGCAGCTACTATCAACATAAGTTGATAATCCTCCTTAGCAGCTCCTGCACACACCAACTAAGAAATTAGTTAGATTGGGGGACCCAAGCCTTAATGGTCTTGGGTCGTCCAAATTCACCAACCACTTGAACATCCATCCAATATCCATTACTCCTAACTGGAGTCTTGGATCTCAGACTTGTTGATGGAATTTGATTTTGATTTCCATAAGGTCTCTGGTCCTGAGGGTTCCTATATATGTTTGGACTATTTGACCTTTGAAAATTTTGATTCCAAGAAGCATGATTGTTGTAATTTCTAAAGCCATTGTTATAAAAAGTTCGATTACCATTATTTTGGTATCGATTTTGATATTGACCTTAACTTCTGAAATTATTAGAATTATAATTGTTCATTCTTGGTGAACTGCTTCTAGGTCTCTCGTATCTGCCTGGTGGAGATTTAGGCTGAAATCTTGGTTGATTTCTTTGAAAACATGGAACTTGTTGAGTTCCTATTCCAGCCTTATCTACACCAACAGCAACATTCTCTGGTTGCTTAGGAGCAGATTTCTTTGGAGAATTTGAGCCTTTCTCCTCACTATCACCTTTCTTCTCTGGTAATTTCCCCCTTTGTTTCTCACTAATTTGTGCTTCACTCTTTTTGTTAGGACAGCAGCTTGCTACATGTCCTTTGATGTGAAACTTGAAGCACGATCTCCTTTTCAAAGACTTCTTAGCTGGAGTCTCTGAGGTAGATCCCTTATCAGATGGTGATGATCCCTTGGATGAACCTTGTTTAGTTTGCTTGGATTCAGATTTTTCTTTGTTTTTATTTTTAGCAAACTCTACATTTGATTCATTTCCAATAACAGTTGTTTCATTTTTCATATCACTACCTTGAACAAAATTAATCTTTTTAACAAAAGCTTGATTTTTATTCTTAGGCGGTGAATTTTTCCTTTTCAAAGGTTCCCTGTTATTGTTCTTCTTAGCATCATCACTCTCAGATCCATCACCTTGACTTGATGTGGATGCGAAACTACTTGGTGCAGATGCCATAAAGTTTGCTAGCTCATCTTCACTAGGCAGGAATGAATAGTCATGACTAAGAGGAGGTGGAACTTCATTAAAGCCCTGGAAGCCCACACTGGTCTTGTCATTACTCTTCTTTAACCCACCCATCATGTGTTTCATTACAAAAGACGAATCTCTGAATTGACTCAATTTCTTTTCAAGTTCAACAATTTTGAGTTGTGCATCTGACAACTCTTTGCATTTTTCAGAAATCTCTTTTGTTTTCTCAGCCATCATGTCATGAGCTAAGTCTATAACTTGAAGTTTTTCATTTAGTTTGCAAGTTAAAGCTTCAATTTTAGCTTCATAACCTTTTATCTTCTTCAAGTATGACGATTCATTTCTTTTAGCAAAAAAAATTGCTTCTTTTATGTTAGACATCTCGCTTACCAGACTTTGGTTTTGTGTTGACAACCTGTCAACCTCACCCTGTAGTTCACGACATCTTAAACATACAGAATTAGATTGTACCTCTTTCTCATGAACTTCTGAGGTTTCATCAGCAACAACCTGTTCAGCTTCACTCTCTTTCTCTACTTCAGCATCCACTTTTGCTTCAACATTTTTCACTTCAGATTCAGTATCACTCACAGTAGTTTCAGCCTCATCAACTGGCACTATCTCTGCCATGAATGCCTGAGTGGCACTCTCATTTCCCTGATTTCTCTTTTGTAATGCATCCCACATATCCTTTGAATTAGTGTACTTTTTGAAGGTATGCTTGATGCTATCAGGTAATGACATATTTATCGCAGCCAAGGCTCTCTTTTCAGCCTTATACATCTTTTTATCATCCTCTTGCATGTTCATATAGTCTGTTCTACGTGGTCTGCCCTCAAAATCGTGTGTTAGGTTTGTGTACCCATCTTCTATACAGATCCACATGCGTGCATCCTGAGATTCAATGAAGGATTTGAAGTTCTCCTTCCATGTAAGATAATTCTCCACCTTCATCATCTTAGGTGCATTCAAATCATGTTCGACATTTTAACGCAACAGACTGGTAAAACCGTACAAAATATCTCCGAAAACAGTGGTTACCAAATTACACCTTTAGAATCGTCTCGAAAAGACGAATCCAATGATATATAATGTCAAAAACCAAATTCGGGATTTTCCAGAGTTTATTTTTTTTATTTTTTTTTGTCCTAAAAATGCGAGGAATGCAACGGTGCAGACGGTTCTATCAAACGAGCTACGGATCAATTTCTATTTGCGAAACAGTCAAATTTTATCGACGCTTGCCAACTGAAATTCCACCCTTTTAAATTTGCTGTTAATTTCGCTAGCAAGTCAAGATGCTCAATTTCGCTGGTCAGTTTAAGGTATTTCGCTGCTCTAGTTTGCTGATAGGTTAAGTTCGCAGGTCAAATTCGCTGAGTCAATTTTGCTATTACGATGACTGGTAAAGTCGCTGAAAACCGTGGTAATTTCGCTGTGGACAATTACACGGTTACCAAAGTCGCCTTTGGATTTTAATTTCGCCGACAACTTTGCAGATCAGTTAAATTCGCTAGCACAGTTAATTTCGCTGGTCTTTAAGTTTGGAAATTCAATCTTCTCAAAAATTCTGATGATTCTATCTCTTCCCCAACACCAATCTGCAAAATCAAACAAGCAAATCAGCAAAGTTTTGACAAAATTTTGATGAACTTAATGAAGAACACGAAGAACAGTCTTCGAATCTTCAAGTTGCTCAGCCAAAATTCTTCAAAACAATCAACCAAAAACTGTCCTAAAAACCCTAAAACCTGCAAAACAGCAACAAACCAAAACAGAAGATCAAAAACTGCCAACAATTTCGAAAATTTTATCAACCAACAAAAAATTTCGAAACCCTAATTTTTCAGGTTTCAAAATTTTCGAAAAACTTCCTGATTCTGCCAAGCACAATTCTGAACCGAGCCTTCAAGAGCCTAATGCTCTGATACCAATTGTAGGTCCCCTTGATGTATGGATCTTTCACAGAATTGTCAATCTAATCAAGAGTACGGAATCCTCTTGATCAGAATATAGCAGAATGAGTAGAAACAGAAATCAGGAATTCACTTTTAAACTGGGTTTTCTATTGATTATCAAACCAAAGTATTACAATCAATCAAAACCCTAACCAACACAATTTCGTCCAAGCCTATTGCCTTTCACGAAATTACTCTCTCTCTAAAACTGTTTTGGCTGATTAACCTAAACCCTAAAGCCTAACCTTGTTTATATATAACACAAGGTTGCAACTTGGGCTAAGGTTAAACATCATGGACTGCGAATTGGTGTAAGCCCAATTCGCCCCCCATCACCCAATGTGGGTTTGTTTAGCCCAAACTCTATTATCTCACTAATACAAAGCTAAACCCGCTAACTGTTTATCGTTTATCTAATTACAAGATATCCAAAGACCAAATCTAAGCTGTTGTCACAAACATGCACCAACAACAGACAATATTTTTGTGAGTTTGTGTAAGAGAATCATATCAGTTTTTGAGACATATCATCAACACCGTTAAGCTTTAAACATTTTAAGTTCTAAACGATTCACTTAGATTGTCAGTATACTGATCCACTTAGATTTTCACACAAAGTTCAACTGTTTTGAGATATGGATTTAGTGTCTTAAGCACTTAAACTTATACGCGTGTCCTACCTCAGAATATACTCCCGTATCCAGATCCCAATATTCAGTCTTACAGGTGAGTATACCACATATGATATCTGTAAGGGGTTAAATTGCGAAAAACCGTGAGAGCTCAGGTCAGAACTTCCGTTCAGCAGAGAGATGACGGCTTCGACTTTTGGTGGGTCCCCTTTAGAGGATCTTTTTTACAACAGCATTGATTAGCAGTTTTATTGTCTCATCCTTTTATGCTGAGGGCGACACTATATTTCAAGCAAGTAGTAAAGTATTCTCCGGGGACTAGGCTATTGCTCCTGCAAAATCAGAAGTCCCGGGATAATACCCCAGATATCACTGAGCATAAAGACCTAGTATCTCAGAAAGAGGGACCTTTCAAACAAGATTTCGGGGGTTACCCATATATCCGAGATATGTTACCCATGATATAAGCAAGTTTGAATTTAGGTTTATATCGCATCACAATCTACTAAATGTGCAAAAACCTACTGACACATCATCAGTGAGACCGTTTATCACATTTTAACTTTTCAATTCTTTAGCATGCTGTGATCGTCCACTGATGTACTATCATATCCTCTTCTTTGACACAAAAACTCATTTTTCATTTTATCATGTTTTTGACTTTTTCAAATTTTCAAATGTTTTTGGATTTTCGGAAATTTCTTACTCCCCCTAAAATGCAAACACATTTCAGGAAATTTGAAAACAAACTATACAAAAAAATTGACAACCGATATCGAATCGCTTCAATTCGCCATCCACTTGGCATAAACAATCAGAACTCCCCCTTTCAACAAACTACTTTCTCATTATGATTTCAAAAACTTAAGTTTGTTTTAACCAAAATGATTTTTTCCCGAAAATAAGTTTTGTTGATTGATTTTACCATTTGTAGGTTAGGGGTTTGATTCATCACATTGTTTTTCAACCACTTGTAGGAAAATGCAAGTACAACTTAATGTCCTTAATTTACCACTTGTCAGTGAAAACCTTCTCAATCACTAGCAAATTCACTTATCAACTCAAACCACTTGTAAACCAAAATATAACAATATAACGATATCACCTGTAGATTTACCAACCAAACCTTTCAAGAATGATGCCGATTCCTGCTCCTCGCTTACCTACCTGGGAGCTCCGGCAAGTCATACTTATCACTTATGAAAAACAGACATCCAAGCTTCTCCAAACTTGGATGTTTCTTCCTCACCTGCATTTGGGTAATACGATGCTTTCTTTGTTTCATAGAAATCTTTTACCCCTTTGACTTTACCCTCAACCATTTTTCCAAAAATCTTTTTCACTTTTCCATTAAATGCTTTCTCAACATCAAATTCATTCTTTTCAGAATAAAACTGATTCGAGATCTCAACTTTCCCAACTTTTGATTTAAAACTCTCAGTCAGTCTGCAATGGTGGAAAGTGAACATCATCCAAAGGCGGAACTGAGTTTTCATCTTTTGACTCAGCTTGTGTCTCGTCTAACTTTGTGGAGTTAGATTCATCGCCATGAATCTTCTTAACCACCCACTTTTGTTTATCAGGATTTACACTTCTCCTGTAAAATCTCTTTGAACATTCACCAACTTCATATGTTGAATTTTCAAAAACTTTGAATTTTTCAGTTGGTGGTTCATTTTTCTCAACAACTTTCTCTTTGAGTTTTGCTGAGACTCCCTGTTTTGTCTTTGATGTCCGAGAACAGTTCCATGCAATGTGGCCAGCTTCATTGCATTTGTTACAGGTTCTAGTCTCTTTTCTATGAAAAACTCCAGTCCCCATTCTCTCTTGCTTCTTGGCAAGAAATTCTCTGTTTGACTGCTTCCAGAATGGTTTCTTCTGTTCTTCTTCTGCACTTTCTCCTGAAACAAATGTCATTTTTGATTTAAAATCTTGGACATATTTTTCATTTTTATAATTTTCTGGTGGAATAAATCCGAATCCTTTCTTTTTGAAATTACTGTTATGGTTTGGTTTCTTTTGAAAACCAGAACCAGAACTGTAACCCTTTTTCTTGTTTAATCTTTGTTGAACTCTTGAGGTGTAAGGTCTTGGATTTTTAGTAAGATTTACATCTTTTATTTCAGAAATATTAATTTCTGTTAGTTTGAAAATGCTTTTTATCATTTCAGTTTTAACACCTCTTATTGGAAATTCCTCATCAGAATATAATTTGTCTGAATCAATCAATGTATATTCCACTTTGATTGCTTCGTCATTCAAATTAGATTTTGATAACAGGAATTCTTTATTGTAAACCCGTTTAACCGACGACTTTGAACTGTTGACCGACAAACTCTGACTTTTGACTGACGAACTTGAACATCTAGACTCGGACTTTGACTTAGACTTAGACTTTAACTCCGACTCCTCATCTGTATCCAACACCTGATCGACCACCTTTTTTATTAACTCGGACTCATGATCAGTGTCAGACGTTGTAAAAACGACATCAATATTTTCTGGTAATTCATCGGTTATGTCGGACTTTAACTTTATATTGACCGCTTTTTCGACTTGCTCCTCATTCGATTTTCTAGGTGAATACCCTTCCCAAATCAGAGGCGGACACTTGTTATAACTAACACTCTGTTTCTTACCAGTATCCTTTTTCTTTGACTTCTCATCATCTTTAAATGCTTCAAAACCTGCAACAGTTGGATAAATTCGATCAATGAGATAATCAGAACTAGAATAACTTTGCAATAATCGTCTAATTCTCTCATTCTCTATTTTTTCATTTTCCAACTCTCGCTGCAACTTTGCACATTCTTCAATGTAATGATTGATTGCCTTTTGCTTTGTCATCATCACAGAATTCATCATAGTCAATGCATCTTCTCTTTCAGAGTTAGTCTTTTGTAAACCAGTTACTGTTCTGTTTAGCACATCGTAAGATTCTTTCATCTTTTCTTGCTCACTCAGTTTCTTATCCTTTTCTGCACATTGCTTGCAGGATTCTAAACACTTCAAACAGGGCTTGATGACTTCCACAATTTTTTCAACTTCGATGACTTTTTCAACCCCAATCACTGGTTCATCTTCAATCACCTTCTCAGCTTTAACTTCTTCATTTTGAACAGTCTCTTCTTTTTTATCAATACTTTCATTCTTCATTTTCTTTTGTTCTTTTGCAGCACATCTCTCCTTCAGTTTCTCCAAGCGATCTGCAAAATAGAATTGAAAACTTTCAGGAGTTAGATGAGCTTTTGCAACATTAATATGTTTTTCTTCCTCATCATCACCACTATCATCAGTTGGTGTTTGATCAAAATCTATTGTTTTCTCAGAACTATCATCTGAAGAATCAGAATCTGAAGGTGTTTGATAAAAAACTAATGTCTTTTCAGCATTATCATCTGAAGAACCAGAATCAGATGATGTTTGATCAACAACAGTAGCTTCTTCTGAGCTTTCATCAGATGAAATAGACTCTTCTTCTTGATTCTTCGCATGAACACCAATCGCTTTCAACCACTCTGTAAACAAATCCGGTTCTTGAACTATCTTTGCAATGAAAGCTTTAAAATTCCCATTCTCATCTGCAAACTGATCCCAGCTGAAGCCTTCAGGTAACTTTTCATCATCTTGGTTTATTAAACATGCTTTACTATCAACTGAAATATATTTGTTCCAATTGAATCCTGGAGCTATTTTCTCATCATTTTGATCAATGATACCAGAATAAGCTTTCTTGTTAGCATCTTCTATCATTTTTTCATGAGCAGTTTGTGTTTCTTTTTGTTGATATGGTTGATGAGCAACTTGTTGATATATGGCTTTTCGATAGTAATCATCTTTTCCAAAAGGATTCTTTGCTCCACTAGCCTCTTGATTTTTGCATTCTCTTTTGAAATGACCTTTCTCCCTGCATCGAAAACAAGTAACTTTAGATTTATCAAAACCTAAAGTAGACACATGTACATCCAAGAAATCATTTCTTCCTGTGATCATCTTAAACTTTTCTACTCTCCTCAAAACACTAGCTAGACACCATTTGATGCCCATAAGCTCCATCTCTTCAGCGTCTATCTGATCGTAATCCTCTTTAGTCAGCATAGGATTTCCGATCCTCCCTGCAACCAAACCTTCATAGGATTGTACCACAGTTGCAAGTAATGCCATATGATCTTTTGCAATTTCTTCAGAAAAATTTTGACCATCTAGAAGATTCAAAGCAATGTTGCACTGTATCACACAACCATTTCCACTTTTTGAGCTTTGAGAATGAAAACTTGAAGTTGAACTCTTTGGATTAACACTTGGATATGAAGAGAATCCACTGTTGCTGTTTAGACTTTGTTCAGCACTTTCAGATGAATTTCCAGCACTAAAAGCGGTTTGAATTTTAGGACTCCTTTCAATCTCTTGAACACTGCCTTTGTAATACATCTTCACATCTTGTTGACCATTTGGATTATTCATCCTCGCAATCTTTTGATGTTCAAGATCTTGACCCTCAATCTTCTCGATGAACTGAGAAATTGTCAAACCATCATAAACTCCGGTGTTCTTTAAGATCATCAAAAATGTACCCCATTCTTTCTGAGGTAAAGCATCAGCTAATTTGTCAACCCATTCCTCTCGATCTTTGGTTATGCTTAACAGTGACATAGAACGCACTAAGTGGCAATATCTTTCAATCAACTTCTTTGTATCTTCCCCTAGCAGACTTGTGAATAAATCAAATTCTTTCTTAAGCAATGCCTTTTTACTTTTTATCGTATTCTCACTTCCCTCAAATTTGATCTTAAGAGCATCCCAAATTGATTTTGAAGTTTTGTCATGTTGAAGCAATACAAAGATATCTTCTTTAATGGCTTGCTAAAGTAAACTAATCATCATCTTTTCAGCTCTGTACATGTCTCGTTCTTTGTCATTGAATTTAGAGATTTCTTTCTCAACTTGCAGATCAGTACGTGGTAGAACATACTTTTTTCAAAATACACTCCCAATATCTCAAGTGATTTGCTTGAACCCAGTTCTCAAACCGATCTTTCCAACCATAATATTCCTCAATGCTCATAAACTTCGGAGGTTTTTGTGTAGTTCCAGTTTCATTTTCCAAATTCATGTTTTGAGCAATGGTAGCCGGAGTAGTCGGGGATGTTGCAAATGCGTTGTAAAATTATTCACTCATGATTTGATAACCTTTTTCACAAAATAGACTGTTTCAAACGAAATAACAAGCTTCAAACGAAATCCTCTTTCAAACAAGATAACCTTTCTCAAATGAAATAGCTATCCTCAAACGAAATCCCTGTTCAATCAATCTACCTAATTTCGTTTGTAACACCCTCTATTTCAAACGAAATCGCTGAACTTGTATGACCTTCAAATCTTGGGCTGAAACAATTTCGAAAAACTGGGCCGGCAAATTTAATTTTCAAACAAATAAGATTGGGCCGATACACTCTTAATTCTTTTCACATTGGCCAAATTATCACATTACTCAAATAGATCACATGCAGCCGACATTTTCATTTAATTGTTCCACAAAACTGATTGGGCCACTATTTTGTATTTAGTCGAAGCACATGACAAAATTAATTGTTCAACAAACTTGAATTTTGTGATTGGGCCGTGAACTTTTACTCTTGGACCGATGAATGCACATGCAAAGTCTGATGTAATTGTTTTTTTAATTGGACCTCAAAATTTAATGTGGCCGACAATTTTAAGACATTCAAATTCTCATTGGATCTCAATATCTATTTAACCGGCAACTCATTGAATATATCACATGACCCGATAATATTTCACACAAATTTATGCACTTTTACCAAAACGACCAAAACGAGATTGCAATCTTCAAACGAAATTGCCTAGTTCAAACGAAACCCTCAAACGGAATACGATCCTCAAACGAGATAACTTGTTTCAAACGAGATCACCTAATTCTCTCAAACGGGATCCCGAATTCAAATGAAATCACCCATGATTTTCAAACGGAAAAGATTTAGAGAATAAATTGAAAAGTTTTGTGACTTCTGCATCATATGTTTGTCCAGAACCGATCAATTCTGTTCCAATAAGTGATAATGTCACAAATTTTGACAAAGTCAAAATTGAAGATTGTGATGATAAATCTGATGATGAAAAAGAAAAAGAAGAAAAAAGAAAAACATTTTTGAAATTAAATGAAATGTTTAAAAATATTGTTTTACATTCTACTGAGAAAAGTGAATGCTCAACGCAAAAACCTGTAAAGAAGAATATGGAACAGAAACAAAACGATAAAAAATCGAAAAATTTTCAAAAAGAAAATAAAAGCTCATCAGATCAATCATCCAATCACAATAAAAAATCACAAAAATTTAAAAATCAAAACTCAAAAATAGTTGATAATCAGTGGTGTAGGTTTGACCACAGTGCTCAAATGCCAAATCAAGGATACAAGAGGAGAAATGATTACCACAAGGCAACTCAATGCTTTGATCTAAGTGTGTGGTATGAAGACGGTGTTTGGTATGAAAGTAGTGAGAGGTATGATAACAGAGTGTGTTACACTTGTGGATTTCAAGGACACATTGCTGTTAACTGCCAAAGTTAGAGAATCGAAACAAGAAGGTGCTATGAATGCCACATCAGAGGACACATTGTCAGAGATTGCCCAATGAGATCAAAAGGAAGATCGAGGGCTGAATCTCAGAAAATGGGAAAGAAATCAGTCAGTGTCAAGCCCAAAGAACAGAAAGTTCAAGAACCAAAAGTTCAAGAACAGAAAGTTCAAGAAAGGAAAATTAAGCTTTCACAGGGGCAGAAAGACAGACTGAGGAAGAAGAGAAAGAAGGCAAGAGAATACTTGGAGAAAATTTGTCCTTGGATACAACTGGTAATCCGAGAAAAAGTTCTGATGAATCGCTTTCCTCAACTGAAAAGGCAAGCAAAACGAATTCATCAGATACAAATCTGAGGACAACAGAGAAGAAAAAGAAAGTTGTTAGCCATGAATTTGTTTCTTCAGAAACAAAGGAGCAACATGTTGGCGATGAATTTGACTTGTCAAAGTCAAAAGAGCAACATTCTGTCAATGATTCTGACTTGTCAAAGTTAGAGGAGCCACGTTCAGGCAATGATTCTGGTTTGTCAAAACCAGAAGAGCCATCTGTTGAGGTAAAAACTGTCAAACCCAAGAATGGTCAGGCTTGGGTAGATCTTTTCAAATGAAAAACCTGACTTGCCGGAGTTCCCAGGTTGGTAAGTGTGGAACAGGAATCGGCATATTTCTTGAGAAATTCACAGGTTGGTAACTGTGATATTTCGAATCACAAAAGACTAATCAAGGACATTAAGTTGTACTTGATTTATCTTTCCGACAAGTGATTAAAGGAAAACAATGTGATGAAAGAATCCCGAGTTTGTAAAAAGACAAACAAAACTAATTTTCTGAAAAAACCATTTTGATTAAAACAAACTTAAGTGTTTTGAAATCTAAATGGGAAAATAGTTTGTTGTCAGGGGGAGTTCTGATTGTTAAGCTGAGTGAATGGCGAATTGAAGCGATTCGATATCGGTTTTTCACTTTATTTGTACAGTTTGTTTTCAAATTTTCCTTTGAAAATCAAAATTGAAACATATTTTGATTTTAGGGGGAGAAAAATTTAAAAAAAAATTTGAAAATTTGAAAAAGCCAAAAACATTGAAAAAGCAAAAATGAGTTTTGTTGAGAAAAGAGGAAATGATAGTACATCAGTGGACGATCACAGCATGCTAAAGAAATGGAATGTTTAAATGCGTTAAACAGTCTCGCTGATGATATGCCGGTAGGTTTTTGCACATTTAGTAGGTTTGTTCGGGATATAAACTTAAATCTTTACTTGCTTATTTCGTGGGGAACACTACTTGGATATATAGGTAACCCCTGAAATTTCGTTTGAAGGATTCCTTTTTCTGATATACTAGGTTTTTATACTCAGTGATATCTGGGGTATTATTCCGGGACTTCTACTGAATGGAAGTTCTGGCCTAGTCCTCGAATAATACTTTCTGCAATGCTTGAAATATAGCATCACCCTCAGCATATATGATAAGACAATAAAATTGCTTAGCAATGCTGTTATAAAAAAGATCCTCTAAAGGGGACACACCCAAAAGTTGAGTAATGATCTCTCTGCTGAACGGTAGTTCTGACCTGAGCTCTCATGATTCTTCATAATTTATTAACCCTTTACAGATATCATTTGTGTTATACTTACCTGTAAGACTGAATATTGGGATCTGGATATGGGAGCATATTCAAGAGGTGGGACACACATATAAGTTTAAGTCTTTAAAACACTAAATCCGTATCCTGGACAGATTGAAATTTGTGTGAAAATTTAAGTGGATCAGTATATCGACAATCTAAGCGAATTGTTTAATTCTGAGTATGTAATTGAAGCTTAATGGTACTTGTGACTTGTCGAATAGCTGATATGATTCCCTAACACGCTCACCAAAAATATGTTTGTAAATAGTTTACTTTTACTGCATTTTTGTTCTGTATTTCATTTCTAGTTTAGAAGCTTTATTAAAATCCAAAAAGATTTCACACTTCTACTTTATTTTTGACAAACCAAAGTGGAGAGTTGATCTTCGGATTCGAAAGATTGAAAGCAGATGCAGGAGATTTCTGGACTGGATGATGAGTCGTGAGCTAATCCTGATAAGTTTGAGAAGTTGAACAGTTAAAGCAAGTTCATTAATTTGAAACTTGTAATTTTCAGAAGTGTTTGAACTTAATTGAATTAGAAGTCAGTGTGAATTATCTCTGATCAACCAAGGTCATTAAATTGGACTTGGTAGATAAATTGAGTAATCAGGGTCATTAACTTGGACCTGAATACTTAAGTGGATTTCTAACACTGAATGTTAAAAGGTAAGTTTGGATTGAAACTATTTTTATCATATATATTATTTTTAGGTAGAGATTATATAGGAATCCTCATGGCAATGATAATGCAAAAGTTTGAACCAGAATTAGAGCCCTAGCCTACCGAGAGGGGGAGTCTGTGAAAGCGGGAGTCAGGATTCTGGATCAACAATCAAAGGGGAGATTGAAGATAGAGTTAGTTTGAGTTTCTGAACCTGTGTGAAGAAAGAGTGTATGCAATGAGAAGACAGAGTTGAAAGAGATCAAGACTGAAGACTCAATGCCGAAGACTTCGTCAACATCCAAGGGGGAGTCTGTTGGTGCACAGAATGTCTGATGACTACGTCTTTAGTGAGTCTTAGGTCTAGATAGGATTGTTCGGAGCTTAGAAATGAAAAAGTGGTTTTATATTGTAATTCCGCTCGAAAAGTCATTTATGTCGTTTAGAGCGAAATCAGGAATTCATGTATCTAGGTGATTTCGCTCCTGATGTAAACTAGGTGATTTCGCTCTTGAGTGATATTAGATGATTCCGCTCGTATCGAACATGTTATTTGGAGCGGAATCAGACCGTCTATAAATAGGTTAGTGTCGAGTTCATTTGTAACTTTTGGAGCGGAAACAGGTCATAGTGTAGGTGTCGAACTGCTGTCAAAATTCATTCAGAAACACTTGTAAAGACTTGAAAAGAAGCAATAGAAAGAAGTTAAAAGGATCCGAGCTGTTGTGACTTTGCATACTTTGATTCCGCCTCTGTATTCAAAGATGAACTGCTTTTTACTGACTATTTAGGGTCGCACACGGTCCAACACTCTTCAAACAAAATCATGCAGATTGGACACTTTCAAACGAAAACAGCAAACAATCTCAAACGGAATCAGCATGACATCATCATTTCGGTCTGAATTTTGTCCAATTGATCAAGCAAATGGTCGAATTTAGTTCTGAAACTTTCTAGGGTTTATCAAAATAGTGTTGCGCTCATGATATTTGAAAATCAGCCGTTTTTAACCGTGAAAACTTGTTCAATTGTGAAAGAAGGTGTAGAAAACAGAAATTCAAGCTGAATTTGGCAAGAACTCTTCCTCCTGAGCTCTGATACCACTTGTAGGATCGTTTTCAGACCCGAACGAGTCGATCAGAAGAGTTATACTCAACACGAGAGGCGGAAACAAACGTGTAGAGGTCAAATCAGCAAGATATACACTTTAAACTGTTGTATGATTGATTTGATAATGATTTACAGCCTGACAGCACTTCGGCAGCACTTCGTTACACTGACCGGAAAGTTACAAATGAAATCAAGACATCTAGTATTTATAGGGTGAGCTATTTCGTTTGAAAGTGTCACATGTCATGTTCAAACGACATTACATCAAATACTCATAAAACCTACCCTATTTCTCGTACAACGCGCCCTGTTCTAACAATTGTAATGTAAGACTCGATACAAGACGAAGTCGACAGACGCATGCACTAACAGTTGCGTAGTAGTTTTGTCATTACCCATTCTGTTGTAATCGAGGTTGTATCAGTGCCAGCAACAAATAAATCATAGATCATCAAATGAAATTATACGTTAACATTGAAAGAAGAGACAAACAAATCATAGATCATCAAATAAACAATTTACTCACCAAAAACAAATCCTTTATGTTGTGTGATTGAACTCGTTTGGGTTATCTTGCATCATTCTCAAACACACATCCAATACAACACCTTGCTCGAATCTACCCGTTCGCATTCTCTCTTCAATTTACTGATTAAATATCCTAAGAACCTTTAAAAATGACGAGCCATTCCTCTCTTGATCCCTTGTGGAGCAATCTTCTTCAACACTGGAAATACGTCAACATTGATAAAGCATTGAATTTTGAAATCTTGTTTACATGTTATAGATATATGTTAAAGCATGAATTTTTTTTTTCTATTTTGGTGGGTTTTACCTTGAGTTTTACTAGAATTTCATGATGAGCCTCAACCAAATCTTGAATTTGTTTTCGGTATAATTTGTTAAATACTTGTGTAAGAATTTGTTATGCATGGTAATATTATTATATGTTGAATCCTATTTGTACAAAGAATAAGGAATATAATATTATGTGTATATACTTTTACATAAGAAAATATTTATATGTAAGATATATTTTATATAATAGTAATATATATATATAGGGAAGGCTAGACAGAAAACCCTCATTTTGGTAGAAAACTCTGGAAACCCAAATCTCCTCCCATTTTTACCCAACCTCCCCACATTTTTTTGTTGAAAAAAATAACACATGTAATATACATGTTTTAGAGTGTTTTGGGCCAAAAAAAACAAAAAAGCGCCGAAGGAATTTAAAAAAAAATAAACAAATTTCAGCAATGTCCGGTCGCCTAACATGTGTTAGGCTTAAATGACAAAAATTGCTGATTTTTTTTTTAAATTATACCTTCGGCGCTTTTTTGATTTTTTTGGCCCAAAACTCTTAAAAACATGTATATTACATGTGTTAATTTTATAAAAAAAAAATGTCGGGAGGTTGGGTTTTCTAGGGTTTTTTATATAGATAGGGTTTTCTATATAGCATTGCCCTATATATATAAGGGAAGGCAAACGTGGCACAATTTATATATTATACATATATAAAATATTATAGGGCAAGACTATATAGAAAACCCAACCTCTATAAAAAACCCTAGAAAACCCAACCTCTTGACATTTTTTTTTTGAAAAAATTAACACATGTAATATACATGCTTTTAAGAGTTTTGGGCCAAAAAAATCAAAAAAGCGCCGAAGAGATAATTTAAAAAAAAAATGCAGTCGCTATCTGGTTTCCGCGTCGAGGAGGCATTCTAAAAGAGGAAACATGAAAGGAAACGAGTGAGAGAATTAGACGAAAAGAATGAGATGAAACAAATCTGATGAAAGCAAGGATAGTGGTTATTTGTTTGTTACTACAAAGCAACAAACGACCCCGGTGATTAATCAAAGTAAATAGGTCAAAAATAATGTATCGCGAAGACATGCTCGCCTATAAGTGAACACTCATCCCAAGAATTTTCAGGTAAGCACAACTGGTCTCGCGTCTGATGAGATATATACGAAGTGCTTGCCTAGACAGAAAACCCAGAATACAGGCATTCACCCTTCCAGTTTGCACGTGTTCACATTATTTAAAACCCAAAACCTTGACGAGATTTTGAAAATTCAAAGGGGTTCAAAACCTTATAACAGAGGGTTCAAAACCTTACAATAGAGGGTTCAAAACCTAGTAATCAATCATCCTAGAACAGATGATTAGTTTTCAAAGCGGTTTTGAAAATTATGTTCTTGTTGTGGTTATCACCTAAGGATAGGTGAGGGTATCGTTTTATGACTAAATGCAAGTAAACTCGCGTTAGGGTCCTAGAAAGGTTATAGACTAGGTCAAAGCATTACTAATAACCTAATTCCCTATAACCATTAGCTCTGATACCATCTTTTCTGTCACACCCCGACCACGTGGAACATACAAAACGTGGCGGAAACGTCGGGGAGTGTTGTAACAGAATTAATCGTTTCAAATCCATGGCAATTAAAGTTTCGTTTTATTAATCAAACATGAGAGTTTACATTGTTTTAAACAAGAAACAAAGAGTACATAACAAAAATTAACTAGTTCTTGTTGCGTTTTAAGTCACTAAGGCACAAGTCCGCCTAAGTATGTCTTGATAAGTCCTATGCATCATCTCCTGAAAACACATGTGAAAATAGGTACGTCAGCATAAAAATGCCTGTGAGATACATAGGTTTGTGAAAATAGGATTCATGACTTATATTTGATAAAATGTTTAGTCATGAACCTTGTAATTTGCTTTGTCTTGTAAATCATTTGAAAAACGATAAGATCAGATGATATGTATAAATAAGAGAATAATGTAGGGTTAAATGAATAACCATGTAAAATGAGTTTGTATAAGATAAGTTGTTTGTAAAACAATGTATTGTGAAAAGTATGTTATTTGTATAAAATGTTATATGTCAAAATTGAAATGATTCAAATAACGCTACGATATGTAATACCATACAAACACTTATATATAGGAAGTACCAGCGGCGTATCCACCATGCTTGTATCATATTACACACGCCTCGTTACTTAAATCACTTACTCAAACCAACCCAACAATGTAAGATGTCTATGTTTAAACCAATTGTCAAATGTATTGAATAATATGCCAAAATGTTTATGTCAAGATGTAAATCATGCAACGTATAACCAATGTTGAAAATGTTTATGTGTCAAATGTAAATCATGTAATGTATAACCAATGTCGAAAATGTTCATGTGTCAAATGTAAATCATGTAATGTGTAACCAAAATGATATGTATGGCTAGTTAAATGCATCAACTAAACCATAGGTGAAATGCACAAAACAAAGTATTGAAGTAAAACTTGGTTTAAATCAAAGTTATGTTTTGTGTAGTAAATGCACGCTATACTGATATAGACATTTATGCGGTATTGTGAAAATTCATACATCCAAGCCTTGCGACAGTCGGATAACCCTTTTAGTAAAGGTTATCAAAATATGTATTCGGATTCGGTCATTCCTTCCATCCAAACAAACCCGAGATTACAGGAATGGGATTTGTCAAGTCCTATGGTACCACTACTTACTACCGAGCGGCGTAGCAAATGTTAATGAACGTAATAAAGACCCGTTTGTGCAAACCAAATGTCATAGCAGTTGTATACATGTCATATGAAAACAATGTACTAAGTATGCTAAGTTAACATACAAAGCAGAAAAGTCTTGTAAATCAATGTGCTAGCATGCTATCAGTCAACATACATAGCAGAAATGTAATGTAAAACAATGTACTAAGTATGCACACAATGGACATACATAGCATGAAATGTAATGAAATCATGTACTATAATGTACTAACAAACATAGTCGGTATATGATGTGAAAACAGGAAAGCATGAAAGTAGCAAGTAGGCACATGTGTTCCACCCCAAAACGTTTGGAAAACAGTAAAATAGGGGTCTATGTACTCACTTGAGATTGCTTAGTAGTCCTTGAGTAACAACCAAACAATGCTAGAGATCGCGGATATCAAACGGCACCTAATATAGGTAACTATGTTAATAAACCGGACCTAAATCGGAGGATTTAGATAGAATGAGGGTTCGTAAACCAAAGCCTACATACTAAATGAAACCTAACCTATGTGCTTTTGACCCATTACGACCTGTTTAGGTAGCTTATGCTACTTTAACGCGTCAATCGTTTGAAACGCGTTCGGAACGTCTAACTAGTCCTATGACAAGTGTTATATGCCTAAACATGTTACATAATCAGTTATGTGACAAAAGTTTAGGTTACATATTCTTAATTACCAATTATACATGAAAAGGGTATTCTGGTAATTTACCTAAGGCATATAAACTACCTATCATACAACTAATCAAACAATGTGACCATAGGGTATAACCTCGGAAGGTTATTCCCTACCTACTATGGTCACCTAATGTAGTTGGTCGCATCCTAATGATCGACCAAATGGGTCGGGTTCGAAGGTATAAGCGATTTATCAGATCGCTTACCCTACGACCCTAGACAACGTGGTAATCAGTAGGCATAGTCCCAAGGGACTTTGACCATCGTGATTACAATCACGTTGCGAAGTTCAAATGAACTTCGCATTGACCATAAACTGGTCAACGCAGAAAGTCAAACAAATTTTGACTTTCAGACTCGAAAAGACTCGAAAAGCAATAAAAGAACGAAGGAATACTTACGAAGGGTCCCCGAATACTAATCGTGATCCAAGTAGCTCAGGTATGAAACAATGGTTCCAACTTAGAGCTTCTAGGATCAGATTCTTGTGGGTTTTGCAATGGGGGTGGATGGGTATTTATAGTTTTCGGGTAACCGTTAAGATCGTTTCATGGAAACCGTGCTCGAATCCCACCCGTACATGTGTTGGAATGTTATGGTATGTCAAATTGCCACTCACCATAAGGAATTGACATGTGGAAGAGAGATTGGGAGTGCAAAACAGCTGCAAACAGGCTGTTAGAAACATTTAATATGGTCAGAAGTCTGATGCGGCCCGCGTCAGGATTCACACAAGGCTCAGGCGGGCCGCCTGGCTCTGTCTGATCAGCAACATGTTTCAGAATTTACAGTTTCAGTCCCTGCACGTGTTTAAGGCCATTCCCGACACTTTCAAGGCCCGTAAAGCCAACTTTAAGGCCCTAAAATGATGCCTAAACATTGTGGACATGAAACATGCTCAAAAATATGTCGGATGTTGGTTCATTTGGTCGTACGAAAGCGATGTTCACTTAATTACGACGGAATGCGCACAAGCGCGAAAAATGATCCAAATGACGCAACGAATGGATTTTTCTTATGCCAAACACTAAAATAAAATATTTTAGTGCTTACATAAATTTTTGGATGTCCAGATGTATTCAGAACATAAGTTAGGCGCGAAAGTGCAAACTTGTGCACTCTTTGACACTTTTAGTCCCTGAATGACCCAAAAGTTTATTTTAGCACACCGAACCCCTCAAAGCCTATTTCTAAGCTATGTGAAGGATATTTAGGGTATGTTTAACTTATGGTAATGTTCCGGAATGTCTGTTACAGTTCAGATTGGCATACTTTCGCAGTTTGTCAACTTTAGTCCCTGTAAGCGATTTAACTTGATTTTGTCATACCAAAGCCTTCAAAACTTATTTCTAAGTTATGTAAAGGTTATTTAAGGTATGTTAAGCCTATTTCACTATTCCGGAGTGTTCGTTGCATTAAACTGGTTATATTTACGCATCAGTGCGCGTATAACCTTCCAGAAAGCGATTTAGAGCTTGAAATCGAACAAGACTTGATATGTGCAAAAGATACACATATTTATACAAGTCCAAAGTATGAAATACAATATTTCATTGGTTTGGTATTTTTTTGATGGTCGCAGTGACACAGGTGTCACAGTCTCCCCTACTTTAGGAAATTTCGTCCCGAAATTAATTCGTAGGAGTCTATCTGTGGCTTAGTGTTAAGTAACAATCAAAGATAAGCAAGGCATAATCCTGTTATTTCTCTTTAACGGACATTTTTCAGAAATGAAAAATGAACGGAGTGTTTTTCAACAGGCATTCTTCAGAAATGAAAAAGAACGGAATGAGTCATTCTCCACAACCTCTTTAGAAAGAAAATGAACGGAACGAGTCATTTTCCACAACCTCTTCAGAAACGAAAATGAACGAAACAAGTCATTTTCCACAACTTCTTCAGAAACGAAAATGAACGGAACGAGTCATTTTCCACAATTTCTTCAGAAACGAAAATGAACAGAAGGAGTCATTTTCCACAATTTCTTCAGAAACGAAAATGAACGGAACGAGTCATTTTCCACAACCTCTTCAGAAATGAAAATGAACGGAACGAGTCATTTTCCACAACCTCTTCAGAAACGAAAATGAACGGAACGAGTCATTTTCCACAATTTCTTCAGAAACGAAAATGAACAGAACGAGTCATTTTCCACAATTTCTTCAGAAATGAAAATGAACGGAACGAGTCATTTTCCACAACCTCTTCAGAAATGAAAATGAACAGAATGAGTCATTTTCCACAATTTCTTCTGAAATGAAAATGAACAGAATGAGTCATTTTCCACAACCTCTTCAGAAACGAAAATGAACGGAACGAGTCATCTTCCACGATTTCATCAGAAACGAAAATGAACAGAATGAGTCATTTTCCACGATTTCTTCAGAAACGAAAATGAACAGAATGAGTCATTTTCCACGATTTCATCAGAAACGAAAATGAATAGAATGAGTCATTTTCCACAATTTCTTCAGAAATGAAAATGCACGGAATGAGTCATTTCTAGACACACGACCAAACTTGCTGTGGTTTCTGTGCACTGAATTCCATAATTATGTATGCATCCATAATTACGCAATTCCTTGCACAGTCCGCACAATTTGTTTTATAATGTGAAGGGGAGGAAAAATCAAACATGTGATGAGTGTGACTAGACTACCATAAGGTCCTTTTAATTAGATCGACAAATGATCCTTTTCATTAGACCACCAAGGAGTCCTTTCAGCTATCTCATCGCATGATATTCCTAACCAGATTTTTGGATCAATCTGTTTAACTAGATCACTCAAGTGGTCTAATTATGGAATAGTACAATATAATCCAAAGGTCTTTACTATTACGTAAAAGCCCATTGAGGATTTAATATAGTACCTTTGGATACCCTACTATGAATCCCTTATACGAAGATATGGAAGATTCTACGAGAATTTGGATAACAAAACTTAGATTACACAAGAACATGAAAGGAAACACATAAGCACATAATCACATAGTTGTTTAATTTGTTATTAACTTGTTATCGATTGAAAATGGATATGGAAACCAGTCAATGGACTTCAATGTCCTCTGGGATCTATCTGAAAAGATAGGAAGATCTCCCAGAAATTCGATTTTGTTTTCAAAGAACATAATATCTGAATTATGAGACACAAAAGTTTTTGGATTTACAAAAATACCCTTAGGTACCCTATTAAGGATTTATAGTGGTACTTTGGGTATTCGTCCAGTGTTGTAACTTGCGCTTTGTACTTCGTTTCCTTGGAGGAAACGGTTACTTAGGAATTTCGTGGAAAACGCAAGAGATCATAAAATAGAAAAATTTGGGTGGTAGTTTGCTTTTCAAGGAATACGATTCCTTAATTGTCGGTATTGTAAGGGATATGTTGTTTATACATACAACCTCATAAATACATTGCAATGTAAATAATGATAACAATTGTTTCATCGACCTTGACAACAAAAGAAAATAATACATAAGATGTGATTATTTCTAAAGAGTGTTGTCTTCTAGTCGGTCAGATGCTCATCTCTGTGCTGGATTAGCATTAGCAAGCTTTGGGCAATTTCTTCGGAAATGACCCATCTCGCCACAATTGTAGCAAGAACCTGGTGGAAAGCGAGCTTGAGCAGGATTGTTGTTAACTTGATTTGGTGCAACTGCTGCTACGCAAACTTTTGCTGTATGACCTTTACGTCCACAAATTTGGCATTCGCGGCACTTCACATTAGCATGATGATGAAGGTTACATTGGTTGCACAAGGGTGAAGTTCCATTGTATGGCTTCCTAGCAGGGGGTTGAGCAGGTTGGTTGGGGACGGCTTGATCATTGTGAGTAACCATGGCGAAGTTCTGAGAAGCCTTTCGCTTCTTTGACTTCTTAGGGGATCCAGTCTGTTCATCCATGGTCTTTGATTCCTCGATTGGTTTCGATTCCTCGACCGGTTTCTTGTCACCCTTTCGGAAAAGCTTACGTTTCCTGATCTGAGATTCAGTTAAGGTTGCAGCTAGCTCAATGGCCTGCCTAACCGTAGTGGGGTTACTACCAGTAACAATGTCCTGAACTGAGTCAGGGAGACCATCAATGTATTTTTCGATCGCCTTATCCAGAGGTGTAACCATGGTAGGACACAACAGGCTCAACTCCTCATATCAATCAGTGTATGCTCGATGTTCACTGCTGTTTTGCTGAAGATCGTCGAATTCCCTTTCCAAGGCCCTGATCTCGTGACGAGGACATAATTCCTTCATCATAAGGGTCCTAAGTGCAGCCCATGTCTGTGCTAGAGCAACTTCTGCACCACGATCTCTCATAACCCCGTTCCACCATGTAAGAGCCCTCTTCTGAAACACACTCGAAGAAAACTCGACCTTGCGATTATCAGGACACTGCACGTGGCGGAAAGTATTCTCAATGCTCTCGAACCATTGAAGAAGCCCAGTCGCTCCCTCAGAACCACTAAACTTGAGTGGTTTAGCCGAGTTAAAACTCTTGAAATTGCATGGACCATTGTTGTTGTTGTTGGCTTGGTTCCATTGAGCAAAGAGGTTTGGGAATTGAGCAGCCATTTGTTGTGCAATGATTTCTGCCAGTTCGGCAGTCGCTATCTGGTTTTCGCGTCGAGGACGCATTCTAAAAGAGGAAACATGAAAGGAAACGAGTGAGAGAATTAGACGAAAAGAATGAGATGAAACAAATCTGATGAAAGCAAGGATAGTGGTCATTTGTTTGTTACTACAAAGCAACAAACGACCGCGATGATTAATCAAAGTAAATAGGTCAAAAATAATGTATCGCGAAGACATGCTCGCCTATAAGTGAACACTCGTCTCAAGAATTTTCAGGTAAGCACAACTGGTCTCGCGTCTGATGAGATATATACGAAGTGCTTGCCTAGACAGAAAACCCAGAATACAGGCATTCACCCTTCCAGTTTGCACGTGTTCACATTATTTAAAACCCAAAACCTTGACGAGATTTTGAAAATTCAAAGGGGTTCAAAACCTTATAACAGAGGGTTCAAAACCTTACAATAGAGGGTTCAAAACCTAGTAATCAATCATCCTAGAACAGATGATTAGTTTTCAAAGCGGTTTTGAAAATTATGTTCTTGTTGTGGTTATCACCTAAGGATAGGTGAGGGTATCGTTTTATGACTAAACGCAAGTAAACTCGCGTTAGGGTCCTAGAAAGGTTATAGACTAGGTCAAAGCATTACTAATAACCTAATTCCCTATAACCATTGGCTCTGATACCATCTTTTCTGTCACACCCCGACCACGTGGAACATACAAAACGTGGCGGAAACGTCGGGGAGTGTTGTAACAGAATTAATCGTTTCAAATCCATGGCAATTAAAGTTTCGTTTTATTAATCAAACATGAGAGTTTACATTGTTTTAAACAAGAAACAAAGAGTACATAACAAAAATTAACTAGTTCTTGTTGCGTTTTAAGTCACTAAGGCACAAGTCCGCCTAAGTATGTCTTGATAAGTCCTATGCATCATCTCCTGAAAACACATGTGAAAATAGGTACGTCAGCATAAAAATGCCTGTGAGATACATAGGTTTGTGAAAATAGGATTCATGACTTATATTTGATAAAATGTTTAGTCATGAACCTTGTAATTTGCTTTGTCTTGTAAATCATTTGAAAAACGATAAGATCAGATGATATGTATAAATAAGAGAATAATGTAGGGTTAAATGAATAACCATGTAAAATGAGTTTGTATAAGATAAGTTGTTTGTAAAACAATGTATTGTGAAAAGTATGTTATTTGTATAAAATGTTATATGTCAAAATTGAAATGATTCAAATAACGCTACGATATGTAATACCATACAAACACTTATATATAGGAAGTACCAGCGGCGTATCCACCATGCTTGTATCATATTACACACGCCTCGTTACTTAAATCACTTACTCAAACCAACCCAACAATGTAAGATGTCTATGTTTAAACCAATTGTCAAATGTATTGAATAATATGCCAAAATGTTTATGTCAAGATGTAAATCATGCAACGTATAACCAATGTTGAAAATGTTTATGTGTCAAATGTAAATCATGTAATGTATAACCAATGTCGAAAATGTTCATGTGTCAAATGTAAATCATGTAATGTGTAACCAAAATGATATGTATGGCTAGTTAAATGCATCAACTAAACCATAGGTGAAATGCACAAAACAAAGTATTGAAGTAAAACTTGGTTTAAATCAAAGTTATGTTTTGTGTAGTAAATGCACGCTATACTGATATAGACATTTATGCGGTATTGTGAAAATTCATACATCCAAGCCTTGCGACAGTCGGATAACCCTTTTAGTAAAGGTTATCAAAATATGTATTCGGATTCGGTCATTCCTTCCATCCAAACAAACCCGAGATTACAGGAATGGGATTTGTCAAGTCCTATGGTACCACTACTTACTACCGAGCGGCGTAGCAAATGTTAATGAACGTAATAAAGACCCGTTTGTGCAAACCAAATGTCATAGCAGTTGTATACATGTCATATGAAAACAATGTACTAAGTATGCTAAGTTAACATACAAAGCAGAAAAGTCTTGTAAATCAATGTGCTAGCATGCTATCAGTCAACATACATAGCAGAAATGTAATGTAAAACAATGTACTAAGTATGCACACAATGGACATACATAGCATGAAATGTAATGAAATCATGTACTATAATGTACTAACAAACATAGTCGGTATATGATGTGAAAACAGGAAAGCATGAAAGTAACAAGTAGGCACATGTGTTCCACCCCAAAACATTTGGAAAACAGTAAAAGAGGGGTCTATGTACTCACTTGAGATTGCTTAGTAGTCCTTGAGTAACAACCAAACAATGCTAGAGATCGCGGATATCAAACGGCACCTAATATAGGTAACTATGTTAATAAACCGGACCTAAATCGGAGGATTTAGATAGAATGAGGGTTCGTAAACCAAAGCCTACATACTAAATGAAACCTAACCTATGTGCTTTTGACCCATTACGACCTGTTTAGGTAGCTTATGCTACTTTAACGCGTCAATCGTTTGAAACGCGTTCGGAACGTCTAACTAGTCCTATGACAAGTGTTATATGCCTAAACATGTTACATAATCAGTTATGTGACAAAAGTTTAGGTTACATATTCTTAATTACCAATTATACATGAAAAGGGTATTCTGGTAATTTACCTAAGGCATATAAACTACCTATCATACAACTAATCAAACGATGTGACCATAGGGTATAACCTCGGAAGGTTATTCCCTACCTACTATGGTCACCTAATGTAGTTGGTCAGATCCTAATGATCGACCAAATGGGTCGGGTTCGAAGGTATAAGCGATTTATCAGATCGCTTACCCTACGACCCTAGACAACGTGGTAATCAGTAGGCATAGTCCCAAGGGACTATGACCATCGTGATTACAATCACGTTGCGAAGTTCAAATGAACTTCGCATTGACCATAAACTGGTCAACGCAGAAAGTCAAACAAAGTTTGACTTTCAGACTCGAAAAGAATCGAAAAGCAATAAAAGAACGAAGGAATACTTACGAAGGGTCCCCGAATGCTAATCGTGATCCAAGTAGCTCAGGTATGAAACAATGGTTCCAACTTAGAGCTTCTAGGATCAGATTCTTGTGGGTTTTGCAATGGGGGTGGATGGGTATTTATAGTTTTTGGGTAACCGTTAAGATCGTTTCATGGAAACCGTGCTCGAATCCCACCCGTCCATGTGTTGGAATGTTATGGTATGTCAAATGGCCACTCACCATAAGGAATTGACATGTGGAAGAGAGATTAGGAGTGCAAAACAGCTGCAAACAGGCTGTTAGAAACATTTAATCTGGTCAGAAGTTTGATGCGGCCCGCGTCAGGATTCACACAAGGCTCAGGCGGGCCGCCTGGCCCTGTCTGATCAGCAACATGTTTCAGAATTTACAGTTTCAGTCCCTGCACGTGTTTAAGGCCATTCCCGACACTTTCAAGGCCCGTAAAGCCAACTTTAAGGCCCTAAAATGATGCCTAAACATTGTGGACATGAAACATGCTCAAAAATATGTCGGATGTTGGTTCGTTTGGTCGTACGAAAGCGATGTTCGCTTAATTACGACGGAATGCGCACAAGCGCGAAAAACGATCCAAATGACGCAACGAATGGATTTTTCTTATGCCAAACACTAAAATAAAATATTTTAGTGCTTACATAAATTTTTGGATGTCCAGATGGATTCAGAACGTAAGTTATGTGCGAAAGTGCAAACTTGTGCACTTTTTGACACTTTTAGTCCCTGAATGACCCAAAAGTTTATTTTAGCACACCGAACCCCTCAAAGCCTATTTCTAAGCTATTTGAAGGATATTTAGGGTATGTTTAACTTATGGTCATGTTCCGGAATGTCTGTTACAGTTCAGATTGGCATACTTTCGCAGTTTGTCAACTTTAGTCCCTGTAAGCGATTTAACTTGATTTTGCCATACCAAAGCCTTCAAAACTTATTTCTAAGTTATGTAAAGGTTATTTAAGGTATGTTAAGCCTATTTCACTATTACGGAGTGTTCGTTGCATTAAACTGGTTATATTTACGCATCAGTGCGCGTATAACCTTCCAGAAAGCGATTTAGAGCTTGAAATCCAACAAGACTTGATATGTGCAAAAGATACACATATTTATACAAGTCCAAAGTATGAAATAAAATATTTCATTGGTTTGGTATTTGTTTGATGGTCGCAGTGACACAGGTGTCACAAAGTACCAAACCCCCTTCTAAACCCTAAATAGAAAAATCGATTTCACACATTAAGAGAGCTGTGAAGCTCGCTGACCTAGGTGCCGACTTCATTTGTCATCACTGATTCACTTCAAGCCTTCATTCTTCAAAAATAAACAATCGACATCAAGAATTCAAAGGCAATCGACTTCAAGTGTGTTACTGTGTAAGTTTTTTTAACATTTTATTGTTCAAAGAATTGTTCAATTTGTCAATTTCTTGATTTGTTCAATTTGTTTTTCAAATAGAAATATTTGTTTGGTGCCCAATTCAATTCTTCTAGATTTATAAAGTTGTTAATTTGTTATTATTAGCATAATTGGTTTTTTGTAGGTTCAAAATGAGGAAGAACAAAACAACTGATTCTTTTTTTCAAAAAAAGAAAGATGATGAACAAGTGTCTAAGCGCCATAAAGCTTCAACAAGTGAGTCTCAACTGCAACCGCAAGGACTTGAAAATGAAAATCAACAAGAGTTTGTTGGGAATTCTCAAGTTCCACAATCAAATACTAATGAAGTGGATGTAAGCAACCTTGAAAGAGATCCGGCTCAACGAAAACCAATGTGGACGTATCCAAATAATATAAGGGAACAAGTAAGACTTGCGTATCTCACTTTAGGAGCTTACCAACCTCATCTTAAGGAGTACCCTAACAAAGGTTCAAAGGACCATACGTGTAGATTCCAATATGCTTGGTTTGGTATTTATCCGAATTGGTTAGAGTATTCTCCAACAAAACATGCTTCATATTGCTTTCTTTATTATCTATTTATCGATAAACCAAATGTTAGTCATGGTCATGATGCATTTACAAGTAAAGGTTTTGATAAGTTTAAAAGGGTCAATGGGAAAAAAATGTTCATTTGTGCAACATCTTAGAAGTGCACAAAATAAAAATGCACATACATATAGTGAAAACTTGATAAACCAAGAAGCACATGTTGATAATTTCATCTTGAAACAAAGTGAAGAGCAAATAACCAAGAATCGGTTACGATTAAAAGCTACGATCGATGTAGTTCGTTGGTTGACATTCCAAGCATGTGCTTTACGAGGACATGATGAATCTTATAGTTCAAAGAATCGGGGTAACTTTCTTGAATTGCTTGAACTTTTAGCTTCTTACAATGATGAGGTTGCAAAGGTTATTTTAGGGAATGCTCCTTACAATTCAAAATACACTAGTGGAGAGATTTAAAAAGAAATTCTTGGGATAATTGCAAATAAAGTTCGAAGGCATATTCGAAGTGAATGGGAATTCATACTTCTGTGTTATGGTTGATGAATCACGAGATGAGTCAAAAAAGGAACAAATGGCCATAGTCTTGAGATTTGTTGATGATAAAGGGTTCATCCGAGAAAGATTCTTGGATTTGGTCCATGTTAGAGATACCTTATCACTATCACTCTTCACAAGTATGTGGAAACAACTTATGCACTATCAGTTCGATGTTAGAAAAATCTGTGGCCAAGGTTATGATGGTGCTAGTAATATGAGAGGGGAATGGAACGAATTACAAGCACTTGTTCTTAAGGATTGTCCCTATGCTTATTATATCCACTGCTTTGCTCACAGGTTAACAAAAATATTTCCTAATTATTATGTTTTGTTAATTAAAATACTCTTATGCATATTAATCTTTTCTTTCATTTACTCACATATTACAATTAGCATTGGTTGCTGCTTCAAGGGATGTTAAACCGCTACACCAATTTTTTTCAAACTTGGTTTTCAAAATCAATGTGGTTTGCTCTTCTAGCAAGCGCCATGATGAGTTGCAAATGGCCAAGGCGGAAGAGATTAAAACATTGTTAGAACTTGGTGAAATTAAATCAGGGAAGGGACTGAATCAAGTGGGTACTTTAAGAAGAGTCGGTGATACACGATGGGGTACTCATTTTAAGTCGGTTTGCAGTCTATTGAAAATGTTTGATGTTACTCGTGTGGTCCTTGAGGGAATAATGCAGGACAGATCTCATACCACTATTCTTCAGCGTGGTGATGCTGATGCAACTTTTGTTCACTTGAAGAATTTCGAGTTTGTGTTTATACTTCATTTGATGAAGGAAGTAATGGGGAAAACCAAGACACTTTCTCAAGCAGTTCAGAAGAAATCCCAAGATATTCTTAATGCCAAGGAGTTAGTTTCATCAACAAAAGATAGTCTAAATGAGTTTAGAAACAATGGATGTGATTCTTTCCTTGCTGAAGTTACTTTTTTTTGTAACAAACATCAGGTAGAAATGCCGAATATGAACGCTCCTTATACTTCTTCACGGTTTCGACCTCGAAAAAATGATCTTCAAGTTACTTTCGAACACTTTTATCGAGTAGACTTGTTTACAACTACATTAGACACACAAATACAAGAGTTGAATAGCATATTCAATGAATAAGCGATGGAGTTGTTATCTCTTAGTTCGACTTTGATGTCGAAAGAGATTAACATTGATCAGATTTGTACTCTAGTTGAGAAGTATTATCCAGAAGATTTTACGGTGCACGAAAGAGTTCAATTACGATATCAGCTAGAGATTTTTAAGATTGATATGACCACGAATCCCAAGCTAGGTGGTTTGGGAGTCTTTGTGAAAGTCTTGTGGAAACTAAGAAACGGGATACATACTATTTAGTTGATCGAGTCGTTCGCCTAATCTTGACTCTTCCTGTTTCTACTGCAACAACAGAAAGGGGATTTTCAGCAATGAAAATATTCAAGAATAGACTTCGCAACAAGATGGGAGATGAGTTTCTTGCAAATAGCTTGGTAGTTTACATAGAAAAGGAGATTGTTGAAAGCTTTGATACGAACTCCATAATTGATGAATTCAAGAATCTCAAAGGTCGCTGGGCGGAGTTGTACCGAGGTAATCAACTTTATTCTTGTACTTTCATAATTTCACTAGTATTTTTTATAGTTATTTCTTCGCAAAAAAATGTTTTCTTATAATTTTAACGAACATTTTGGTTTGACCCGACCCGAATTGGATTGTTGACCTGAACAAAAAACCCGAACATAGCAAGAGGGGAAAAATTTTTAGGTCTCTTGACTTTCGGCCCATGCTGAATTTTAGGTCAAGATCCGCCACTGGTTTTATTTGAACACCCAGTTCATGTGAGTGAGTTTTTGACAATATTACCCCGTAGTGTAAATTATCATCAATGCCACATGTCAACACCAAAATCGTTCTCACCGTTCTCACACTTTTCACCGTTTTCCCTAAATCCTGACTTTAGGTGTTTTAATAACTAATTTATTATGATTATTAGCCCTGAATTTTTAAAGGGGGGGGGGGGTAGAACTGTGTTGGTAAGCCCTGTCGATTGTCGGTTGGATTAGTTAAAATGCCCAAAAGAATGAATATGGGTAGCCGGACCACGACGATATGGGGGTGTTCCCTCAGTATAAGCTCTACTTTAAAAATTTAAATACTAATAACTATAATGAATCAGTTATCAAAATTCTTTTCTAAACGAGATTATAGCTCAAATACTAATGATGATGATGAAGAAGACTTAAACATGAATTCTTTACATATGAATTCTGTTGAAATTGATATTTCTCAAATTGAAAACAATCTTTTAAATTGGAGTATACCAAAACAAGATGTTAAAACTATTTACAAAATTGGTACTTTTGATTTTTTACAAGATTATTCTATAAAAACTCATCAACAAACCATACCTATTAATAAAGAGTATCAAAACATGCAATTATTATCAGTAGAAGCTATTAAAAGACATAGAAAACTATATAAATTTCTACATATAGGATTAGTTCAAGTCGCCATTAAACCTATGTTCAGATTAGGAATTAATGCCCCTGTTTTACTAATTCTAAAAGATGCAATGCATACAAAATTTAATAATTCTTTGTTAGCTATGGCTGAGTCTAATATTTCAAATGGTCCTATTTACTTTAATTGCTATCCAAACTTTTCAATTGGTTTATTTGATCCACATATTTTAGATACTTTAACATTAACAATTAAAACTAAAAACATAGAATTTAAAGAAAAAACTAATGCTGCAGTAGTTATATATAGAATATATTATAAAACTATAACTACCACTATAGAACCTAAAACAAAATTAATATCCCCAAAAGATGAAACTATCATTTTTGAAGCTAATACTATGCATACAAAGATAAGAACACCTAAAAAATTAAAATGGGATGAAATAACTCAATCATTAACATGGAATTTACAAGATATAAACCCGCCAAAACCTATAGAGATAGATAATCAAACATCTAGCATAGTAGAACATTCTGATGGTTCAATAGATATTTCTTTTACTAATGTTTTACCAAGGCATTATATAGGAACAAGTACTTCTAGAAATACTTTAGATGAAAGTCTATTTAGAAGAAGTTTATCAATGAAAATGAAAGGTGTTGATTTTTCAAATACTATTCCAAGACCACTATATGAAGAAAATGATAGTGATAACAATACTTATTTCCCAACTAAGTCTGATATGGGAAATTACGAAGATATACAATGAGTGATTCAAAAGTTCAAGCTCGAAGGAATTGTAGGATCGTTTTCTGACCCAATGAGTCGATCAGAAGAGTTCTTAGACTAAACCAGAGGCGGAATTCATTGATTCAGTCTTTGTTTAGCTTGTATGACACTAGAATATCATTAATCTGTCTTGTTTATTGATCTAGTAACAGTTTACAGGCTAGAGACACTTCGACAGCACTTCGGCGTCGGAATCAAGAAGCATTATAAACGAGATCACATCTTGGGTATTTATAGGCTGCTGATTTCGCTTGAACATGCTCAAGCGAAATCACATTTCAAGCGGAATCAGCTCTTTCAAGCGGAATCAGGCTTTCAAGCGGAATCAGCCTGCTGATTTCGTGTGAAATGACATGGTGATTTCGAATGGAATTACAACATGTAATTTCGTGCGAAATTACCTCCCAACCTATTTTTGACCCTTTTCTCGTACTATGTGCTCTGATCTATGTAATACAATACAAGACTCGATACAAGACGAAGTCGACATACGCATGCACCAACAGACTCCCCCTCGAATGTTGACGAGTCTGTCGAGTCTTCAACATATCAACTCTTCAGTCTTGATCGGTCTTCTCAACTTTAGGAACTTCTCCTGGCTTTCCATAGCAACAGGATCAGAAACTTGGCTTCTTTGTCTTCAGACTCCCCCTTTCACATATGGGATCGTAGTCTGGAATTCTTTATCTTGTAGCATAGTAACTAAAGCCTGGAATTCAACATCAGGATTTGAAACTTTGCTTTCTTCAACATTTCCTGCACAAACTTTCTCACAACCACATAAGTTTTACAATAGTTACATCAAGTTCAAATTAATGATCTTGATTAACTAATCAAACTTTCTTTATCAAAATAAATTTCTTCATTTAAACACACTTACAACCATGTTCATCATGTTCAGCACTTGGAATTTTGAAATTCAGTTCCTCAACATCAGTTGTCGAAAATCTTTTTGAATTTTCAAATAAAGGCTAAACTCTTAGAAAGAACAATATTGAAATGCAGTAAAGAAATATTTACAGACGCAATTTTTGTGAGTTTGTGTAAGAGGATCATATCAGTTTATGTGACCAATCACTAGCACCGTTAAGCTTTAAACATTTTTAGTTCTATAGGATTCACATAGATTGACGATATTGTTATCCACTTAAACCCAATCTAAAAACTTTCAAAATGCTTACCGATACAATAAGGTATATTAATTTTGCACTAAATTCTTATGGACCCCACGATCTCAGCATATCCCCTCATCATGCAATACACTGACTCAAGTAATGCCTTTAAACTTTCATCAACTGTGATTTGTGCAAAACAAAGCAGAATGTTTAAACATTAACAATCATGTCGATAATTTCGTATACGCAGAGAAAGTCCAATGTTTAAACAAAATAAGAAAAAAATAAAACAAGTTGAAGTTGTTTAGGCTTTAACCACCAGGTCGATACTCACGTATACGCAGAGGTGATCCAAAGCTTAAACAAAACACCAAAGAAAATAAAGCAGAACGTTTAGGCACTAACATCCAGGTCGATACTCACGTATACGCAGAGAATGTCCAATGCTTAAACAAAATAAAGAAATAAAAGAAGTTTAAATCTTTGTAAAATAAAATGCACAAACACAGCGACTTTTTCAGTAAGTTGTGAAAATCACAGACTTAACCGGTTTTATGTCTTTCGACAATCAGTGATTACCGAGTAGGTACACAGTCACGAAGGACAAAACTAAGTACTATGCTTTTGATCATGTTTCCCACTAGAACTAGGCTTTGTCATTTAAGTTTGTATCGTTATCGCAAATCTACTAGTCTAGCTGAGCCTACCGTCACATCCTTAGTGAGACCGTTTATCACATTTTATCTCTCCATTTCTTTAGCATGCTGTGACAGTCTAACTGATTTACTATCATTTCCTCTTTTTGCAACAAAACTCATTTTTGCATTTTTCAATGTTTTTGGAATTTTCAAATTTTCTATTTTTTTTTAAATTTTTACTCCCCCTGAAATCAAAATATGTCTCAATTTTGATTTTCTGGGAAAATTTGAAATCAAACAATACAAGGTAAAATGACAACATGATGAGAATTACTTCAATTCTCCATTCTCTTGGCTTAAACAATCAGAACTCCCCCTGACAACAAAACATTTTCCCATAGTGATTTCAAAACACTTAAGTTTGTTTTAGTCAAAATGGTTTTTCCGGAAAATTAGTTTTGTGAGTCATTTCTTAAACATGGGGATCATTCATCACCTTTTTTTCTTCAACCTCATGTAGAAATTTAACATTTCCCGATTTTAACAACAATACCACATGTAGGAAATCAAGTACAACTTAATGTCCCTGATTTAACACTTGTAAGACGAAATATCACCAGAGTGAATTTCTCAAGAAAGATGCCGATTCCTGCTTCACACTTACCAACTTAGAAGCTCCGGCAAGTCAGGTTTTTCATTTAAACAGATCCACCCAAGCCTGACGAACCTTGGGTGTTTTCGAGTGATCATCACTCAGTTTCTTTCCAATTTGTTGTTTAAAATTCCTGTCAGACAATGATGGAAAATATGCATCATCTATTGTCTTAACGGAATTATCACTTTTTAGATCAACAGATGGCTCTTCTGGTTTTGACGAACCAGATTCATCGCCCAAACGTGGCTCCTTTGACATTGACAAGTCAAATTCATTGCCAAAACGTAGCTCCTTTGTTTCCGAAGAAACAAATTCATCGCCAGAAAGTGAAAATTTCACTTTCTTTGATTTGTTAATCTCTTGATTAACCATTTTTTTCTTTCTTTAAGATCCCTTTCGTCCTCAGATTTGTATCTGATGAATTCGTTTCACTTTACTGACCAGTTTTTGAAGAGCAAAACGATTATCAAAACTTTTATCTGATTTTCCGGTTTTATCTGAGGACAAAATCCTTTCGAGATATTCCCTCGCTTTCTTCCTTTTCTTTCTCAGTCTGTCTTTCTGCCCTTGTGAAAGTTTTACTTTCTTTTCTAGAACTTTATGTTCTTTGGGCTTTTCTTCGACTTTGAGTGGTTTCTTTGCCATTTTCTGAGATTCAGCCCTCGATCTTCCCTTTGATCTCATTGGGCATTCTCTGGCAATGTGACCTTTGATATGGCATTCAAAACATCTTCTAGTCTCAAAACTTCAACTCTGGCAGTTAACAGCAATGTGTCCTCTAAAACCACAGTTATAGCACACTCTGTTATCATACCATTCACCACTTTCATACCAAACATTCAGATCATAACACTGTTTGGCCTTGTGGTAGTCTTGTCGTCTCGTGTCAAATTGATTTAGCTTTTGAACACTGTGGTTAAACCTGCACCACTTATTACCAACTGTTTTTGAGTTTTGATTTTCAAATTTTTGTAATTTTTTATCATGATTGGATTTTTGAACTGATGATCTTTTATTTTCTTTTTGAAAACTTTTTGAATTTTTAACACTTTGTTTTTGTTCTGCAATCTTCTTCAAAGGTTTCTGTGTTGAGCATTTTCCTTTTTCAGTAGACTGTAGAACAGTTTCTTGAAATTTTTCTTTTAACTTCAGAAACAATTTCTTTTTCTCATTTTCATCATCAGTTTTATCATCACAATCTTCAATTTTGACATTGTCAAAATTTGTGACATTGTCACTTATTGGAACTGAATTGATCGGTTTTGGACAAATATAGTCTGGTACTGATGACGAAGTCTCAAAACTTTTCAATTTATTCTCTAACTCCTTGATTTTATTTATAGCAATTTCAGCTTCATTTTCAAGCCGAATGAATTTATGAAGATGAGAGTTTATTGCAATCTGTTTTTCAATATTATTTTTAAAAATAACAGACTTTTCGTCTTCTAAAATCTTTATTTTACTTTGATTTTTTTTTTCAATTTTTAATTTTTCATTTTCAAACATTTTTATTTTATTTTCTAAATCTTTTTCTTTTTCTTTTAAAATTTTGTTTTCCAATGTCAAACTCTCAATATCTTTCAAGAGTTTAACATTATCTGATTTAATTTTTCACAAATTGAGCACATCTCAAGAATCTGTTTATCATCAGCTTTCTTTTCAACCTTCAAAGCTGGAATTTTGTCAATCTGTTTCTTCTCAACTTGAACACTTTCATCATCACTCTCTTCATCTGATGAATGATCAAAGATAGGTGCATTTGCTTCAATCTCTATCTTTGATACTGGTTCAGCATTCGAAGATACAAGTTTCTCAGATTCTTCTTTCTTTGGAATTTCTTTTGTCTCCGTCTTGAATGTTCCTACACAAAAAATTTTAACGAAATTAAGAGGATTCATATTTTCGTCAATATAACAACCCCTCTTAATGTCATATTTCATGACATTTTTTGCTGCAAGACATATACATACTCTTCTATCTATTTCAACAATTACATCCAAACTCATTTTATCTAGATTTCCTTTTATTTTATCCATCAATTCTTTCTTCTTCTTATAATTTTCATAACTGTGTGTTTTGAGCTTATTGATGAACTCATTTGGATGTAATTTTGAGAACCCGAAATCCCTTTTTAGATTTTTCAAACTATCATCCCGTTCCGCAGGTAGCGCATCTGCAAACTTTGATATCTTTTCAACATCTGACAACCTTATCTCATACGTTTTCAACTTGTCCAGTAAATAATCAAATCTGCTTTCCAACTTCTCTAATGTCTCATCCTTTTACACAGAAAATCTTTAAGTCAGATAATCCAAACCTTCTTATCATCTTATTCATATATGCTTCTTCTACACCAACCATATCCATCATTTAGTCTTTCAAGATAATAATTTTCCTTTTCATCAAACATTTTTATCAAAGTTCAAACAATCCTGACAAATTTCACACAAAATGTACAACCTGAATTTCTTTTCAAATGAAATTACTTTTCAAGCGAGATAACACTTTTCAAACGGAATAACACTCTTCACACGGAATACCTGTTCAAACGAAATCAGTTGAAGCGAAATCACCTGTACAACAAACTCAAGCGAAATTACCAACTCAAACGGAATCACACTTTTCACACGAAATAGGTGATTTCGTGTGAAATACTCAAACGAGATTATCCTTTGGCACGGAATTAGTGATTTCACGCGAAATCACTTAAGTGAAATAACTATTTGAAGCGGAATAGTGATTTCAAACGAAATTAACAGCAATTTCAAGCGAGATTATAATTTCGTGCGAAATTAGGTGCAATTTCAAACGAAATTATGCTGATGTCATCATATCGATCTGTTTTTGACAAAATTGATCAAGTTCTAGGCCGATTTTAAATCTGATTCTTTCAAGGATTTGTTAAAACTATGTTTCGCACGTTATAGGTGAAAATCAGTCCATTTTAACTGTTAAATCTTGATTAATTTTGAAAAGAAGGTGTAGAAATCAGAATTTTCCAGCGAAAACAAGCTAAATGATAAGAACTCTTCATCCTGAGCTCTGATACCACTTGTAGGATCGTTTTCTGACCCAATGAGTTGATCAGAAGAGTTCTTAGACTAAACCAGAGGTGGAATTCATTGATTCAGTCTTCGTTTAGCTTGTATTACACTAGAATATCATTAATCTATCTTGTTTATTGATATAGTAACAGTTTACAGTCCAGAGACACTTCGACAGCACTTCAGCGTCGGAACCAATAAGCATTATAAACGAGATCACATCTTGGGTATTTATAGGCTGCTGATTTCGCTTGAACATGCTCAAGCGAAATCTCATTTCAAGCGGAATCAGCTCTTTCAAGCGGAATCAGGCTTTCAAGCGGAATCAGCCTGCTGATTTCGTGTGAAACGACATGGTGATTTCGAACGGAATTACAACATGTAATTTCGTGCGAAATTACCTCCCAACCTATTTTTGACCCTTTTCTCGTACTACATGCTCTGATCTATCTAATACAATACAAGACTCGATACAAGACGAAGTCGACAGACGCATGCACCAACAGGAATTACAATATTTGGTTTTTGAAAAATTGTAGTAGAAGAATAAAAGATTTAAGACAAAGAATAGAAGATTATAAGTCATGTAATTCAAGTATTATGCCTCCATCCGACCCATATCATCCCTCTAACTATATAAACCAGTATTTTCTTTCCCCTAGATATATATTATTTTTAGAAGAAAAATTAAGAGAAGAAAATGATCATAGAAAAAAGCTTATAGAAAGGATTTCAAGCACAACTTGTTAATCATGGATAAAGAAATGTTAAAATATTTAAAAGATGAAATGTTCAATGATTATAATAATAAAAATTTAATATGGTATTTTTCTACATTTAATGAAGATGAAAGATTTTTACATGAGATTGATTGGCAATTATATGTGTGATAATGATGAAAATATTCCAATTTTCTCCTGGTTATCTCTATACTGTATAGAAAATAAAATTGAGTATCCATTTTTTGAAAATATATCTGTTACTAATACTATAACCAAAACCTATACAATTATAAATAAAGATGAAAATATTACTAGTATACACCCTCCACATACGGATATAAAAATAAAAACTGAAAATAAAGAATATATTGCAAAGCCTTTAGCAAACATTAAAGAAGATATAGATAAAAACGTAAAGGCAATTATTTTTCAAAATAATTACACTAATGAAAAATTAAATACCATAGGAGAACAATTAGAAAGAATAGAAACTAATAATAATAAAACTTTAGATCAACCTAGTACTTCAAATACTAAAATAATAACTGAAACTATTGAAAATCCAATATTTAAACCATATAATATAGATATCCCAATATGTCTAAACAAACAACAAGATATGTTACAAGACATTTCCTCAAAATTTTCAAAACTATATACAAATGTTATTTCAAATCAAGAAATTCAAAATCTCGAAGAACAATTTAATGATTTTCAGATAGAAGATTCTATAAACAAAATTAAAAGAGGAAATTATCATTTTTCAAAAATAATACCTATACTACTAGACCTGAAACAAGAAATTACTACCCTAGACCTACTCCACCTGATTTACAATTTGAAGAACGACATACTTTAGTCCAAGCCAAATATGATGGAAATTCTCTATATGAATGGAGTATAGAAGGACAGACAGAACATCAAATTCTTAATTTAATGCAAGAAATGATAATGGCAGCAAATGCATATAAAGCAAATGGAAATGATGAGACTGCAATTCTTACTATGATAGTTTCTGGTTTTACTGGAATTTTAAAAGGCTGGTGGGATAAGTATCTCACAGAAGAAGAAAAGCATATAATTAAAAATGCTAAAAAAATAATTATTAAAACAGAAAATAATGTTCAAACACCAACAGAAACACCTGATATAATTAATACTCTAGTATTTGCTATAATCCAACATTTTATTGGAAATCCAACAGATTATCAAGAAAGAAATTCATTAATATTATTAAATTTGACATGTAGAAAATTACAAGATTTTAGATGGTATAAAGATGTTTTCCTTTCAAAAGTTATGACTACAGAAGACTGCAAAGAAGCCTATTGGAATGAAAGATTTATAGCTGGGTTACCAAAATTATTTGCAGAAAGAATAAGACAAAAAATTAAAAAAGACTTTAATAATAGTATTCCTTATAGAGATCTATCCTATGGTCAAATAATAAATTATATAAATCAAGAAGGATTAAAAATATGTAATGATTTAAGATTAAAAGAAAAAATAAAAAAGGATGGAATCCAAGGTCATAAGGAATTAGGAAGTTTTTGTCAACAATATGGATTTGAACCATTTAAAACTCCTTCAAAATCTAAAAAGAAAATTCCTAAACAATTTATCAGAAAGAAATATAAAAGAAAACCATATATTAAAATAAACAAAAATATTATAAAGATAAACTGATTTTCAAAAGAAAAAATAAGGTAAACAAGACATTGTCATTTGCTATAAATGTGGAAGACAAGGACATTAGTCTAAAGATTGTTATACTAAGAGAAAGATAATTGAGTTAAACATTTCAGATGAATTAAAAGAACAGATAAATAAAATAATTATTTATGATAATTCAAGTGAAAACAGTATTTAGACTATAGTAAACTATAGTGATAATGATTTAAACAATATTAAAGATTCTAATTCAGAAAGTAGTTCAGAAGAAAATTTATGTGAATGGAGTGGTCCTTGTATTTGTGAAATTGATGGTACAATTGTTGGACTCTGTATGCCCAAGACACATATTAAATTGATGTGGCTAGTACGTTATGATCCAATTCGAGTCATACCCAATAACAAGCTAGACAAACAATTATATTATTTATTTGTGATATGATCAAACAAATAAATATTAACACTTACAATATTTAGAAATTGGTTTTCTAAATAATTACACTTGAGAAACCAATAAATTATATGGATAATTTATTTTGAGAGAATATTTTATTTTGTTATTTAATGGGTTAAATGACATTATAAAAGATTACATAAAGTCTTGCAAACATATGGTGTAATATTTTATAAAAGTTATAAAATAAACAAGACTTAAAATTGTTAAAAGAAAAAAATTATTTATTTTTTTTAAACAACCTCCCAAAATCGGCCCCACATGGTCTTCCCAAGACTTTTGTGGTCCAATCACAATTCATGCAATTTGCATGTGTAAGATGAGTCTTGATTGGGTGGTCTTTCCAAGACCATTTTAGTCCAATAAGGCTTCATGCATTTGCATGTGTAAGAAGGGAGTTGATTGGCCAAAATGGAGGTTATCTTCTCGCATGTTTTATATATATTTAGATGACATAATTTTCAAGTGGAAGACTTGAAAAACTCTCTCTAAAATTTCGGCCATCATAAGGTTGTTCCAAGTTTTTCAAGTTTATTTCAAGTGTGTTAAATCCTAGCTACAATCAAGGTGTTTGTTGGAAGCTTGGGGTATACAAGCTTGAGGTCTTCTACTCTTGAAGGCAACCATTCAAGAAGTATCATCCGTTTCAAGTTCTTTACTCCAAGAAGGTAGTTTTCTAAACATCCTATGGTTGTGTTTGATAGTATGCATCTTCATATATGGATCCGGGTTTTGGGATTTTACTTATAAATGAAGTTTATATCATAAAAGTAACATGTTTTAAATATTAATTCCACTGCGTTTTTTATTTCATATGGTTGAAATTGATTTGATAAACATGTTAAAATCCCATCAATGGCATCTAGAGCCGCTTATATGAGTGCATGCTTCAATAGATTAAAAATTTCGGGTTTCGGGTTTGAATAAAACCCTATGGCCGAAAATTTAAACATGGTTAACCCTTTGTTTTTCAAGATTATTTTCTTACATGCATAAAGGAATCTTGAAAATTTTTTTTCATATGGATGAATTTGTTTGTTTGGACAAAACTTACCTTTTCGGTTTTTTGACCATAGCCGAAAATGGTCACAAAAGGGAACCATTATATATATATATATATATATTTGGATATATATTTTGGTGCATATGACCTAGCCATGACCTTGTGTTGAATGATTGTGTTGTGACCTATTTTATTTATTATTTCAATGGGTTGTAATAATTATTATTTTGTTCTTCCATTAGAAGATATGTAATTTATTTATTTTCATTTGGTATGTAAAATAAATAGATTAGGTGCATTTTATTTTACTAGAAAAATGTATTAGGATATATTTTGTAAAAGAAGATGCACACAAAAATGCGGTTTTGGTTTGGACCATAATATTCGGTCCAAAGAACTTCATCGTTCTCAACGAGATTTTAACCCGATAACCAAAACACATTTTTTGAAGTCCAATGGAGTTTAGAGCTGAAAATAAAAGACTTTTGGAAGCTCAAAGAAGGTGGAGAAATCACAACACAAGATGGAGACTTGAAGCATTTGGATGCGGGATCAAGTGGGAGTTCATCGACACATTACTTGTGTTATTTTTCACCCCTTAGGAAGGACCTTTTGGCACACTTGTTTCGGCTAACAAGTGTTGTCAAAATAGTTGGCTATGGTTATGCACCTATGGTTATGCTTGTGTGGTTGTTTATTTTGTTGTTTAGATGATATGTAGATATGTATGACTTAACAAACTAATAATCAACAACAAGCGTAAAAATGGTTCTTGACAAAATCATTAAAATGGTTAATAAAGGTTTTATTAAAAATTAATGATTTTATAATAAAATGGGTTTTATTAAAAAGAACCTTGAAAATTAGTTTTTACTAAAGTACCATTGATTTGAATGCATGCAAATGTATGGTACATAATATTTTCTAAACTAGAATTTTGAAATATTAAAAACCCTTTTATAAAACAAGTCAAACACCATCCTTTTATACAACACTCGAAACACTTGGGAACTCTTATGGTGGGATAAAGGTCACCTAACCACATTTGAGGGAACTTGTATGTTTGAGGTGGGTTTACCATGTTTGTGGGATAAAGGTCACCTAACCACTTATGTGTATAAACTCACACGTGTGTGTAAGTTGGACGACTTGATTTGGAAACCATGAACATAGGGTCACCAAAGCATGGGGAACAAAGGTGTTGATGGGATTAAACATGCCAACTAAACATAAAGATGTTTAACCGATCCTATATGGCTAGAAATTGCAAAGAGTTGCAATTGTCAAACGTTGACTACCTTGTTAATTTAAATAGAGGGATAAAGGTCACCTAACCAATATTTAAATGTAACGTTGGATTCTAGATTTTAATTATTAATTGTCTTTATGACACAAAAGGGTATTAATGATTAAAATATAATAATATCGAAAAATACTAAAATTGAACTTGTTAAATTTTGTAGATGGCCGCTAACAATGCAAACCCGAATAACCAAATCGTCCGAAACCTATCATTAAGAACCATCCTTGAAAAGGATCGTCTCAACCATAACAACTTCATGGATTGGTTTCGAAACTTGAGAATCGTTCTCAAGCAAGAGAAGATATCCTATGTGTTGGACGATCCTATTCCCGATGAACCTAACGTGGAAGATGTGGAAGCCTACAATGATTGGGTTAAGTATACCGAGGACTCCATGCAAGCCTCATGCCTCATGTTGGGAACTATGATTCCCGAAATTCAAAAGGATTTTGAACACCACGGGGCATACGACATGATTACCCAGTTAAAGTAAATGTTCCTACAACAAGCAAGGGTAGAACGCTTTGAAACTGTTTGGGCGCTTCATGCATGTCGAATGGAGGAAACCCAATCAGTATCATCTTATGTCCTAAAGATGAAAAGCCACATTGATCGTCTCGAAAGGCTAAATTGTCCCGTCTCTAAAGAGTTGGCTACGGATTTGATCCTCAACTCTTTAACAAAGAAATTTGAGAGCTTTGTAATGAATTACAACATGAATGGATGGGACAAGAGCATTGGTGAGCTTCATGCAATGCTCAAAACGGCCGAAGCAGGAATGGGCAAAAAGGCTTTACCCATCCTAGCGATCACTGAAGGAGGCAACAAGAAGAGGCCCCACCCCGACTCTAAAGCAACCTATGCTAAAAGAAAGGGACACGTCAAGGGAAAAGGAAAGGGAAAAGCTAAAGCAGAACCCACCAAACCGAAGGAGAAGAAGCAAAAGGTTGCTACAAATGACCCATGTTTTGAATGTGGTGAGATAGGACATTGGAAGAGAAATTGTCTAACCTATCTCAAGGAGTTGAAAAACAAGAGGGATGTAGGGCAAACCTCAGGTACTATCTTTATGATACATGTTGAGCTTAATGTTATTTCTTCTAACACATGGGTACTAGATACCGGATGTGGAACTCATATTTGCAATTCGTTGCAGGGGTTCAAAAGAAATAGACATTATAAGAAGGGAGACGCTAGTCTCTTCATGGGCAACGGAGCAAAGGTTGAAGTCGAAGCTCAAGGAGACTACGTTTTAGAACTTCCAAGTGGTTTGGAAGTTATTTTGAAGAATGTTTTGTATGCTCCTAGTTTAACTAGGAACATAATTTCAGTTTCCCTTTTAAGACAATGTGGTTTTAATTTTGAATTTGTTAACCAAGACATTTATGTTTCTATGAATGATGTGTTTTATTTTAAAGCTATGTCTTTAAATGGTATTTATGAATTAGATCATGATAACACATCATATGATAGCTCAATGTACCAAGTAACCAACAAGAAACTCAAAATGTATTTGAGTGATTCCTATCTTTGGCATTGTCGCCTTGGACATATAAGCAAGAATCGCATGCATACACTTCAGAGAAATGGTCTTCTGAGTACAAATGAAGATAATTCATTTGATGTATGCGAATCTTGTTTACAAGGCAAAATGACCAAGACACCCTTTAGTGGAACTTTTGAAAGGGCAAAAGACTTACTAGGCATCATACATTCAGATGTATGTGGTCCTTTTAAGCCGATGACTAGGAATGGTGAAAGATACTTCATTACCTTTATCGACGACTATAGTCGTTATGGTTATGTGTATTTACTAAGACACAAGGATGAAGCATTTGAAATGTTCAAAGACTTCAAAAGTGAAGTAGAAAATCGACTCAAGAAAACAATCAAAGTCCTTCGCACCGATAGAGGAGGTGAATACCTTAGTGGTGCTTTTCAAGATCATCTTAGGAGTTGTGGAGTTATCTCACAACTTACTCCACCTGGAACACCACAACACAATGGTGTGTCCGAAAAGAGAAATCGAACTCTATTAGATATGGTTCGATCTATGATGGCTAGAAGCACGTTACCTCTATCGTTTTGGGGTTACGCTTTGCTCTCCGCAGTCCGTATATTAAATATGGCCCTAACCAAGAAAGTGGAAAAGACACCTTTTGAAATATGGCATGGAAACCCTCCATCATTATCATTCTTAAGGGTTTGGGGTTGTGAAGCTTATGTTAAGCAATACACCCCAAATAAATTGGAAGTCCGATCTACTAAGTGTATCTTTGTAGGATATCCTAAAGATGATATAGGATACTATTTCTACGACCCAACCGAGCAAAAGGTATTTGTTGCTCGAAAGGGTAAGTTCTTGGAAGCTAAGTTCCTTATGGAAGGAACTAGTGATAGAACAGTGGAACTTGAGGAGGATCAAGAACCACAAGACGATACACGTTTGGTTGATACTAGCGCTCAATAAGAGATTGTTGAAAACGATCAAGAGGTTGATCAGTACGCACAAAATGTTCGCAGATCTGGTAGAATTAGCAATCCACCTGAAAGATATGGATTTTTCATGGATGGATGCTACGTGGTAGATTTAGATGAACCAACCACATACCATGATGCAATGTCAAAATCCGATTGCGACAAATGGCTTGAAGCCATGAACATAGAGATGCAATCCATGTATGACAACCAAGTTTGGGAATTGGTTGTGCCACCACTCAACTCCAAAGTAGTTGGAAGTAAGTGGGTTGTGGCGATGCTAAAGTCAATCAGGATATTATTTGCCATAGCTGCATATTATGACTATGAGATCTGGCAATTGGATGTCAAAACGGCTTTTCTTAATGGATATCTTGATGAAGATGTCTATATGGTTCAGCCAGAAGGTTTTGTCGATCCAAAGCATCCTGACAAAGTGTGCAAGTTAAAGAAATCAATCTATGGATTGAAACAAGCATCTAGAAGCTGGAATCACCGTTTTGATGAAGAAATTGAGAATTTTGGATTCATCAAGAACGGAGATGAAGCTTGTGTGTACAAGAAAGCTAGTGGGAACGTCATCACTTTCTTAGTACTGTATGTCGATGACATTCTACTATTTAGGAATGACATTCCAACCATGGAAGGTGTAAAAGCTTGGCTTGGAAGTTGTTTTTCCATAAAGGATCTTGGTGAAGTAGCCTACATTTTGGGAATAAAGGTCTATAGGGATAGATCAAGGCGCTTGATAGGTTTAAACCAAAGTGCATACATTGACAAAGTCTTGAATAGGTTCCAAATGGAGAACTCTAAGAAAGGTTTTGTACCTATTCAAAAGGGGACAATATTGAATACATCTCAATGTCCAAGCTCAAAGGATGAGCAAGAGAAAATGAAAGGAGTCCCATATGCATCTGCTATAGGATCCATCATGTATGCAATGATATGCACCAGACCGGACGTCTCATGCGCCTTGAGCATGACGAGTAGATACCAGCAAAATCCAGGTAACAGTCATTGGAAGGCTGTTAAGTGCATATTAAAATACCTTAGAAGAACTAAGGATATGTTTTTAATATATGGATCTGGTGAGGAGGAACTCGTTGTAAAGGGTTACACGGACGCGAGTTTCCAAACCGATCGAAGTGATTCTCGATCGCAATCAGGGTGTGTCTTCATTTTAAATGGAGGAGCAGTCTCTTGGAAGAGCTCAAAACAAGACGTGGTAGCATTGTCCACTACAGAATCAGAATACATCGCCGCTTCATTGGCAGCCCAGGAAGCTGCATGGTTGAAGAAATTCATAGCCGACCTAGGGGTGGTCCCTACCATTCAAGACCCCCTAGAGATCTTTTGTGATAACGAGGGTGCGATTGCTCAAATCAAGGAACCTCGTGCGCACCAAAAGACAAGACATATCGAGCGGAGATTCAACTACATAAGGGATGAAGTTGAAAAGGGAAAGATATGTATCCGCCAAGTTCACACCGATCAAAACATTGCGGATCCACTCACGAAGCTCCTTGACAGGGCAAAACATGAGGGTCATACATGTGCCTTAGGACTTCGATATTCTAGTGATTGGATTTGATCTATTTTGTATTTGGATATTGAAACAATTGTTATTTTAACTCTTTTATGGTATTTTGAGTTATGTTTCATATGAGCATGTTTAAATCCGTGAATAAGTTAATTATTCTAAATGTCCGTAGTCGATCATAATTGTGGGAACAAATATGAATGTAAGATTATTATGAACTTGGATTGGTGGATATTCATTTAGAATGAATATAGAGCAAAGTGTTGCTGCCAACGTTCATAGATATTTGTGGGATACAAATATTGGACTGACTCCCAATAACAAGCTAGACAAACAATTATATTATTTATTTGTGATATGATCAAACAAATAAATATTAACACTTACAATATTTAGAAATTGGTTTTCTAAATAATTACACTTGAGAAACCAATAAATTATATGGATAATTTATTTTGAGAGAATATTTTATTTTGTTATTTAATGGGTTAAATGACATTATAAAAGATTACATAAAGTCTTGCAAACATATGGTGTAATATTTTATAAAAGTTATAAAATAAACAAGACTTAAAATTGTTAAAAGAAAAAAAATTATTTATTTATTTTTAAAACAACCTCCCAAAATCGGCCCCACATGGTCTTCCCAAGACTTTTGTGGTCCAATCACAATTCATGCAATTTGCATGTGTAAGATGAGTCTTGATTGGGTGGTCTTTCCAAGACGATTTTAGTCCAATAAGGCTTCATGCATTTGCATGTGTAAGAAGGGAGTTGATTGGCCAAAATGGAGGTTATCTTCTCTCATGTTTTATATATATTTAGATGACATAATTTTCAAGTGGAAGACTTGAAAAACTCTCTCTAAAATTTCGGCCATCATAAGGTTGTTCCAAGTTTTTCAAGTTTATTTCAAGTGTGTTAAATCCTAGCTACAATCAAGGTGTTTGTTGGAAGCTTGGGGTATACAAGCTTGAGGTCTTCTACTCTTGAAGGCAACCATTCAAGAAGTATCATCCGTTTCAAGTTCTTTACTCCAAGAAGGTAGTTTTCTAAACATCCTATGGTTGTGTTTGATAGTATGCATCTTCATATATGGATCGGGGTTTTGGGATTTTACTTATAAATGAAGTTTATATCATAAAAGTAACATGTTTTAAATATTAATTCCGCTGCGTTTTTTATTTCATATGGTTGAAATTGCTTTGATAAACATGTTAAAATCCCATCAACAATAAATTCTCTAACATCAGATAATAAAGACTTATTCGAATTATTAGAAAAAATTGAAGATAAAGAAGTAAAACAAGTATATTTAAAACAATTAAAAGAAAAGTATAAACTACCAATAGAAAAAGAAACAAAAGTGTATAATTTCAATGAAATATGTCAAAGGTTTCAAACAAAACAAATAAAAGAAAATCCTATTACAATAAAAAAATTACAAATAGAATTAAAAAATATTAAAGAAGAAATTCGAGAAATAAAATCACAGATTAAAGATTTAGAACAAGGAAAAAATAAAGAAGATGAAGAAAACAATAACAATACTGAAAAATTAGGAAAAATAAATCATTTAAAAGGATTAAATTCTCAAAAATGGTATACTAAACTAAATATAATAATCAATAATGAATTTCGATTAACATTAGTTGCCATGATTGATAGTGGTGCTGATATGAACTGTATTCAAGAAGGTTTAATACCTACAAAATACTATGAAAAGACTACCTATAGATTATCTGGAGCCAATGGAAATCCATTAAATATTAAGTATAAATTATCAAATGTTCATATATGTAAGGAAAACTATTGTTATAAAACTCAATTAGTTCTAGTTAAGGATTTAACATCTCAAATTATATTAGGACTCCCATTAATAACTCAATTATATCCTTTTACAGTTGAAGAAAAAGGAATAAGTATTAAAATATTAAATAAAAAGATCTGTTTTGAATATGCCCATCAAATTACTTCAAAACAAATATATATTTTAAGCTTAAAAGAGAAATAAAAGGAATTTTTAATTGAAGTAATTGATAATGTTAGAATAAAGAATCAATTGCAAGATAAAATAATTATAAAAAGAATACAAGAAACTGAAAATAAATTTAAAGATAATGACTGTGCAAATATTCCAAATGCTTTTTGGGAAAGAAAACAACATGTTGTAAGATTTCCTTATATTAAAGATTTTAATGAGAACAATATTCCAACAAAATCTAAAGCTATACATATGTCTCAAGAATTATAAGGATATTGTAAAAAAGAAATTCAAGAATTATTAGATAAAAGACTGATAAGACCATCCAAATCCCCTTGGTCTTGCTCTGCCTTCTATGTTCAAAATAGTGCAGAAATAGAAAGAGGAGCTCCTATATTAGTTATAAATTATAAACCATTAAATAAAGTTCTAGAATAGATTAGATATCCTATACCAAACAAAAGAGATTTATTAAAAAAGATTTATGATTCAAAAATATTTTCTAAATTTGATATGAAATCCGGATTTTGGCAAGTTCAAATTGCTGAAGAAGATAGATATAAAACTGGATTTAATGTACCATTTGGACACTATGAATGGAATGTAATGCCCTTTGGATTAAAGAATGCTCCTTCAGAATTTCAAAATATAATGAATGATATTATTTTACCACTAGGAAATTATGCAATCGTTTACATTGATGATGTATTAATATTTTCAAATTCCTTAGACTAACATTTCAAACATTTAAATGCTTTCTATAATATTATTCATAAAAATGGATTAGTAGTATATCCCTCTAAAATGAGCCTTTTCCAAACAGAAATAATATTTTTAGGACATAATATTATTCAAGGAATATTAAAACCTATTAACAGAAGTTTAGAATTTTCAAATAAATTTCCAAACGAAATCAAAGATAAAAAACAATTACAAAGATTTTTAGGATGTTTAAATTATATTCATGACTTTTTCAAAGACATAGGAATTATATGCAAACCTTTATATCACAGGTTAAAAAAGAATCCAAAACCATGGACACAAGAACACACAGATATAGTAAAACATATCAAAGATAAAATAAAATGTCTACCATGTTTACATATTCCCCATCCCAATGCAAAACTAATTGTAGTAACCGATGCAAGTGATCTAGGATTCGGAGGAATATTAAAACAAGAATTAGATAATAAAGAAAGTTTAGTTAGATATTATTCAGGTGCATGGAATGATACTTAGAAAAATTATTCTACAATCAAAAAGGAAATTTTAAGTATAGTTTTATGTATAAAGAAGTTTGAAGATGATTTATATATGAAACCATTTTTATTAAGAATCGATTGTTTATCTGCAAAATATATTTTAGAAAAGGATATTAAAAATTTGATTTCAAAACAAGTTTTTGCAAGATGGCAAGCATTATTAAGCAACTTTGATTTTCAAATAGAATTTATAAAAGGAGAAAATAATTCTTTACCAGATTTTTTATCAAGAGAATTTTTACAGGGAATATGAGCAACTCCGATTCTACAAAAAAGATTGTATTCTCAAAACAACAATTCTCAAAATCTCAATTATCAAGTTCTCCAAATTCTCCATCAAGACCAACCCATTTGCAACAATTTCCCTTATTACCTAATATTCAAAACAGATTTGCCCCTCTAACCCCAGGTCCAAGACCCAGACCTCCATTCTTATCTATTATTCAAAATTTAGAATCAAAACCCATTATTCAATCTCCTTCTTTTACAAAACTCTCTAAACCAGCCTCTCCTTCAACCTCTTCACCAGCCACTATTCCCTACATTATCAACCCAAACAAAAAGATTATCAAAATTCTAGAACCTTTGGAAGTCGAAAAGGTTAATAAAACTTTCTTCTCCCTAATCGACTTCATTTTTCCAAGAGGATGCCATTTTTTCAAGGATGAATACAAGACCAGAGATTATTATCAAGCAATTTTAGAAGATTCTGAATCAGTTATTATTCGGCACAAATTTAATAGTGGAGATCCTTCCAAGATCGCTTATAGTCAAGTAAAAATTTTAAAAATTCTATCTTTAGAAGACTGGAATTCTAAGCCCTATAATCCAAAAACCCTTTCAAACTTCAGTGCTTATCCTCAATATAACTATTATGATTATCAAGATGCATGGGAATATGCATTTTTCTTAAGAAACTTTGATCATTCTTGGTTCTTTCAATTTGATGAAGATTTTTCAAATATTTATCCAAGATGGTTTGTTAAATGGTTTAAATATATGGGAATTATTCCAGAAGCTTTTCCTAAAGAAATTTCAGAGGCCTTTTCAAAATTCGTCGAGTATTTTCAACATGATGGAACACCGATTTTCGAATATACTTTACAGTTTATGAGCGTTTTCAGAATTCCATGGATCTGTTTATGGACTTACAATTTTCAAGAAGAAAGTCCTACAGAACTTTCTCCTCCATTACTCTTCAGACAATACAGGTGTAAATGGCGGAATAAGTTTATCATCACAAAAGCAAATTCTCAAGCAGTTACCAAATATTATAAGGAACTAGCTATTCAATATGAAAGAAGTTTAAAGTCTCCAATTCGAGATATCAAGGCCAGCGATGAAGATCAAGAGTATATTAAAAGATTTTCAGGTTGCAAGTCTCCAGAAGATATTTTAAAATTTCGACAGTCTCCATCCCCTTCAAAACACTCATCCCCGGGGACTGAAGTTTTTCAAGATTCTCAAGACCCATTTGATATGATGTAAAAAAAATTAAAAAAAATAAATAATAATAATAATAATAATTTTTTTATGCTTATCTATATATTTGGCCGACAAGAGATATTAAAGTGATGCAATTGTCAACAAAAGGACAATCAACTTTTCTTATTTTCAAAAGTGGAGTAAATAATTCAACAAAAGGACATTCAACTTTCCAATTATAGAAGATTGTGTAACAAAGAGACAATCAACTTTTCAAATCTTCAAAAATGGTGCAAATAATTCTCAATATGGACAAACAACTTTAAGGAGCATTTTCAACAAAGCAATTTCACACGGGAATTCTTTTCAAGATTCAATTATGAAGACCCTTTTATTTCATCTATAAAAGGAAGGATGATCAATGAAGAAAGACACACTTTTCTACACACCATTTCTTACATCTTCTCTTATGTATGAAAAAACCTCAAACCCAAAACTTGTATTATCTACTTCTCTATGTTCAAGATCTTTAGATTTTCAAATTATTGTTGTTCCTCCCGATTGAAAAGAAATCAATTGTAATCAAGATTTTCAATCAATAAACTATAAACTCGGGTATATTTTAATTCATATCATACTTATTTATGTTGCCATCTCTTTAAAATAAATTTTATTATCTTCATGTTTAATCTTCTTCATATCAATCGATCCTATAGCGTTTTGGTATCAGAGCTATGTCTCTGTTTAGAAGGTGTTTTAATAACTAATTTATTATGATCATTAGCCCTGAATTTTTAAAGGGGGGTAGAACTGTGTTGGTAAGCCCTGTCGATTGTCGGTTGGATTAGTTAAAATGCCCAAAAGAATGAATATGGGTAGCCGGACCACGACGATATGGGGTTGTTCCCTCAGTATAAGCTCTACTTTAAAAATTTAAAGACTAATAACTATAATGAATTAGTTATCAAAATTCTTTTCTAAACGAGATTATAGCTCAAATACTAATGATAATGATGAAGAAGACTTAAACATGAATTCTTTACATATGAATTCTGTTGAAATTAATATTTCTCAAATTGAAAACAATCTTTTAAATTGGAGTATACCAAAACAAGATGTTAAAACTATTTACAAAATTGGTACTTTTGATTTTTTACAAGATTATTCTATAAAAACTCACGAACAAACCATACCTATTAATAAAGAGTATCAAAACATGCAATTATTATCAGTAGAAGCTATTAAATGACATAGAAAACTATATAAATTTCTACATATAGGATTAGTTCAAGGTACAACATGAAGTCGATCCTTGAAAATAATCTGATTCAGAATCTTCTAAAATTATTACCCAAGGTACAACAGTTAGATCAATACAAACGCCTCGGGTACAAGAGGCGCGCGCCTCAGGCCAAAAAAGCCCAGAAAAATCCCAAAACAGCGCGCCTTCTTGGGGCTTCTTGTAATTACTCTAGGCGCTGAGCGAAGAAGCCCCAAGGTGTGAGCCTTGTTGCGCCTCGCGCTTAAGCGCATCTCAGTCTCGCTTTTGAAAACCAAGTTTGAGGAATGTGGTGTCGGTTACTGAGGGTCCTAAACTGTGGTTGATTTATGCTGCTCAAGCTACATTGCAGCAAAAGGAAATGTGGTAAACATATATAATTTGAAGATTAATAGATGATTTTTGACGTTTAACTTTATACTACCTTTCTTCCAAATAGTAGATACATCCTGTTTTCCATGGTGAAATGGTGTGTTTTGATATCCATATTTGACCATTTACTTTTCAAATGAAAACCTTTCTTCATTTTCTGAGGAAGTTAACACGTTACTTATTTTCTGGTCATCCATCTTGGATAAAAAAATGACTTGGTTGACCATAAACCTCAAAACACATTCCTAGTTTTGGGACATAAGAGCAACTTTATATATAGCTATGCTCTCATATTTTCCTCTTCATTTGTTGTCACTTTATTTATGGTTTAGATGATTTTATAATTGTTTGCTTGTTATATGATCTGCTTGTCACCACTGAATTGGAGCCCATTTTGTCTGAGCTCTACAACATTCTCAAGTTTTCAGTACTTTTTTATAATGGTGGATAGACTTATGGTGATTTTAGTACGAGTCGAAACGGGCTGGGTTGACATGCAAACACTTTTGTTCATTTTTTATAACTTGTTAAATAAATCAATGTTTAATTACAAATATCATAGCATTTTTTTTATTTTCAGAATAATAACGATTTGGAAGGCTATATAGTGACTTTTAACTCATCTTACCTATCCTTTTTGTCCATTTTAACACTTTTTTATTTAACCCGTTTGATATAAAACACACTCTAAGTTGAAATCGTCACCATTTTACTTTTTTTACTCGTCCGTAGGTGTAAGAGTGATTTGATTACTTGATATCTTATGAATGGGATGTCCCCGACAACCAAGGGCACAGCTTAGTGGTGCTCCAAGGGGGCGCCCGACCCCTCAAACTTTTCGATGCGTAGTATTATGAATAGTAATTTCGTATAGAAAATTTTTAGGTATATACGTTTCCACCCCCCCCCCCCCCCCCGGTTTCGAAAAAATGAGGGGGGGGGGGCGAAGCTTCGCCACTGCCGACAACTGAGGAAACTAAACATGTTATTTATTGTTATTCTGTTTGATGCTTATGTAACCTGCTGAAGAAAGATAAAGTATTTACTTAGATTTGCTCGACTCAAAATGCAGGATGATGTGAAGATTATGGTAGAAACATTTCTTTAATTTGTCCTTGATCATTATAAAGTCAGCAAGGAACATGCAAGTATATTACAGGCTTTCATGATATCTTTTTTGACAATATTTAAAGTATATACTGACATGTTCTTATTCATATTTTAGTGTTGGATTGGTTCTTCTCTAGCGAAAAATAAAATCGATAGGAGTGAGTCCTTTGCTTTTTCAAAGAAGCACTTTGATTTCAGCTGCGAGGAAGAATAAGCAGAGTCCGTGTACAAATATTAGGCTTCGATGATGAAGATGCATTGACTTTAATACGTTTGTTCCAATGATAGAACAGTTCATTGATTTATATAGAAATTAAGTTTCCAATTGGCTTTGAAAATAATGAACTTCACTTTATCAAGGGAATCTTTTTGTTTCAACTCTAGAAGTGCATCACCATGGCAGTAGCTTGCTAAGTTTTCAATTGGCATTGAAAACTATGAACGGGTTAAAAAGGTGCGCCTAGGCACGAGGCACGCTAAGGCGATAGAGCCACTGGTTTTGACGACATGAGACGAGACGCGTGCACTAGGCACATACCAAATTTGCTTGAGGCGCACCTTTTGTACATGGGAAAATGTTGTGCATTAGGAAGTTGTACGCATAGTTTTTAGGTTGCATATAGAGGCTTAATTATGTCTAACATGTTAAATTATTTATTTTAATTGTTTGAGCCCGTATAAACTCTATTTCCTTCTTATGGCTACAAAAATGCCCCAAACCCTACCAAATCCATCATCACGCAAAACTTTCATTCAATTTTTTAAATCTAACCCGAAATTCAATATATAATTTGGTCAGATAAAGTCGACCTGTATTTAGTTGATCAATGCAAACTCTAATTTAACATGTTTAATTTATTTGTTTAAATAATTTAAACCCGTACAAACTCAATTTCCATCTTATGGCTACAAAAATGCACCAAACACTACCATATCTATCCTCAGAAAAAACTTTGTTTTAATTTTTTGAAATCCAATCCGAAATTCAATATATAATTTGGTCCAATAAAGTGGAATCGTATGTAGTTGATCAATTCAAACTCTCATTTAACATATTTTTTTTTAATATTTTGTGCCCGCATAGCCTCCATTTTCTTTCCGGCTACACAGACGCCCCAAACCCTACCAAATCCACCCTAACACAAAGATTTATCTAAATTTTTTAAACTCTAAACCGAAATTCATTATATAATTTTGTCAAAACAAGTCGAATAAAATTTTTTTGGTCAATATAAACACTCATTAACATATTAAATTTATTTATTTTAATTATTTGAGCCCGCATTAATGTCATTTCCTTCTTATGGCTATAAAAATGCACCAAACCCTAACAAATCCATCCACACCAACTTTATTTAAAATTTTTGAAATCTAATCTTACATTCAATATACAATTTTGTTCAAATAAAGTCGAATCAAATCTTGTTAATCAAAGCAAACTCCATTTCCTTCTTATGGCTACAAAAATGCACAAAATCATACCACATCCATCCTCACACAACACTTTATTTTAATTGTCTAAAATCTAACCCGAAATTCAATATATGATTTGGTCAAATAAAGTTGAACCGTATCTAGTTGATCAATGCAAACTCTCATTTAACATTTTAATTTTTTTTAAATATTTTGTGTTCGCATATACTCCATTTCTTTCCGGCTACACAAATGCCCCAAACCCTACCGAATACACCATCACACAAAATTTTATTTTAATTTTTTAAACTCTAATCCGAAATTCATTATATAATTTGGTTAAATAAAGTCGAACCAAATCTTGTTGATTAATCCAACTCATTTAACATGTTAAATTTTATTTATTTTTAATATTTTGAGCTGCATAGTCTCCATTTCTTCTTATGGCTACACAAATGCTCAAAACACTACCAAATCCATCCTAAAACAAAACTTTATTTTAATTTTTTGAACTCTAATACTAAATTCAATATATAATTTGGTCAAATAAAGTCGAATCAAATCTTGTAGATCAATGGAAACTTTCATTTAACATGTTAAAAAAATTCATTCTAATAATTTGAGCCAATATAAACTTTATTTCCTTCTTATGCTTATAAAAATGTCCCAAATCCTACCACATCCATCCTCACACAAAACTTTATTTTAATTTTTTGAAATCTAACACGAAATTCAATATATAATTTTTCAAATAAAGATGAACCCGTATCTAGTTGATCAATGCAAACTCTCATTTAACAAGTTAATTTTTTTTTAAATATTTTGTGCTCGCATATACTCCATTTCTTTCCTGCTACACAAATGCCCTAAACTCTAACGAATACACCATCACACAAAACTTTATTTTGATTTTTTTAAATCTAATCTGAAATTCATTAAATAATTTGGTTAAATAACGTCAAACCAAATCTTGTTGATTAATCCAGCTTCTCATTTAACATGTTAAATTTATTTTTTTAATATTGTGAGCCGCATAGTCTCAATTTCTTCTTATGGCTACACAAATGCTCAAAACACTACCAAATCCATCCTAAAACAAAACTTTATTTTATTTTTGAACTCAAATACTAAATTCAATATATAATTTGGTCAAATAAAGTCGAATCAAATCTTGTAGATCAATGGAAACTTTCATTTAACATGTTATATAAATTCATTATGATAATTTGAGTAAATATAAACTTTATTTCCTTTTTACGGCTATAAAAATGTACCAAACCCTACCCCATCCATCATCACACAAAACTTTATTTTAATTTTTTGAAATCTAACACGAAATTCAATATATAATTTTTCAAATAAAGTTGAACCATATATAATTGATCAATTTAAACTCTTATTTAACATGTCATTTTTTTTAAATATTTTGTGCTCGCATATACTACTTTTCTTTCCTGCTATACAAATGCCACATACCCTACCGAATACACCATCGCACAAAACTTTATTTTTAAACTCTAATCAGAAATTCATTATATAATTTGGTTAAATAAAGTTGAACCAAATCTTGTTGATTAATCCAACTTCTCATTTAACATGTTAATTTTTTTTAATATTTTAAGCCGCATAGTCTCTATTTCTTCTTATGGCTACACAAATGCCCAAAACACTACCAAATCCATCCTCAAACAAAACTTTATTTTAATTTTTTGAACTCTAATACTAAATTCCATATATAATTTGGTCAAATAAAGTCGAATTAAATATTGTAGATCAATGAAAACTTTCATTTAACATGTTAAATAAATTTATTCAAATAATTTGAGTCCATATAAACATTATTTCCTTCTTATAGCTATAAAAATGTCCCATACCCTACCACATCCATCCTCACACAAAACTTTATTTTAATTTTTTGAAATCTAACACCAAATTCAATATATAATCTTTCAAATAAAGTTGAACCGTATCTAGTTGATCAATGCAAACGCTATTTAACATGTTAATTTTTTTTAATATTTTGTGCTCGCATATACTCCATTTCTTTCCTGCTACACAAATGCCCCAAACCCTACCGAATACACCATCACACAAAACTTTATTTTAATTTTTTAAACTCCATTCCGAAATTCATTATATAATTTGGTTAAATAAAGTCCAACCAAATCTTGTTGATTAATCCAACTTCTCATTTAACATGTTAAAATTATTTTTTTAATATTTTGAGCCGCATAGTCTCCATTTCTTCTTATGGCTACAAATATACCCAAAACACTACCAAATCCATCCTCAAACAAAACTTTATTTTAATTTTTTGAACTCTAATTCTAAATTCAATACATAACTTGGTCTAATAAAGTCGAACCAAATATTGTTGATCAATGGAAACGCTCATTTAATATTTTAAATAAATTCATTCTAATAATTTGGGCCCATATAAACTTTATTTCCTTGTTATGGCTATAAAAATGTCCCAAACCCTACCACATCCTCACACAAAACTTTATTTATTTTTTTGAAATCTAACCCGAAATTCAATATATAATTTTTCAAATAAAGTTGAACCGTATCTTGTTGATCAATTTAAACTCTCATTTAACATGTTAATTTTTTTATATATTTTGTGCTCACATACTCCATTTCTTTCCTGCTACACAAATGCCCCAAACCCTACCGAATACACAATCACACAAAACTTTTATTTAAACTCTAATCCGAAATTCTTTATATAATTTCGTTAAATATAGGCGAACCAAATCTTGTTGATTAATCCAACTTCTCACTTAACATGTTAAATTTATTTTTATTTTAATATTTTAAGCGGCATAGTCTCCATTTCTTCTTATGGCTACACAAATGCCCAAAACACTACCAAATCCATCGTCAAACAAAACTTTATTTTAATTTTTTGAACTCTAATACGAAATTCCATATATAATTTGGTCAAATAAAGTCGAATCAAATATTGTAGATCAATGGAAACTTTCATTTAACATGTTAAATAAATTCATTCTAATAATTTGAGCCAATATAAACTTTATTTCCTTCTTATGCCTATAAAAATGTCCCAAATCCTAACACATCCATCCTCACACAAAATTTTATTTTAATATTTTGAAATCTAACACGAAATTCAATATATAATTTTTCAAATAAAGATAACCAGTATCTAGTTGATCAATGCAAACTCTCATTTAACAAGTTAATTTTTTTTAAATATTTTGTGCTCGCATATACTTGATATGTGCAAAATGCAACATATAAATTACATCAATTGTGGCATAAAACTAACCATTTTTTAGTACTAATGTTGGAAAAAGTGTGTTTTTGTCTTCCTTTTGTATTTTCAGGATTAAATGAGCTCAAATTAACAAAAGAAGCAAAAAGACAGCAAAATCTAACATAAATACAAGAAAATGAACAAACGTGACATGCCCGACCACACGGCAGCATCTTCCCAAGCGGAACAAGAAAACAGAAGGCTGAACACGCCCCGTGCTCAGTGAACACGGGGGCGTGCCCAAGTCCCAGCAGAAAAGACAAAGCTGTAGAAGCTTCTATCGCCCACCATGGGGCCGTGCTCAGCGGACACGGGGCCGTGGTCAACTATAAGATTCGCAGAATCCAGGCAAATCTTGATAGTACAGATATGCTTCTGCACACGGGGGCGTGCCCAGCGGACACGGGGGCGTGGTCAACTAATGCAGACAAACTGCAATTAATGAAGACAGAGAAGAGGATGGACATGGGGCCGTGCCCGAGCTTCTGTTCAGCCTATAAATAGGAGTGCTTGGCTCAAGTGCAAATCATCCCTTGGCACACCACCTCTCTCACACTTCACCCACCACCCACCACCACCATAACACCATCATCCACCACCATCATCCATTGTCCATCATAGAGTATGTGAGTCGTCTCGGGATCCAAGATTGATCGTAAGAGTTCTTGACAATCAAGGCCATGTTTGCCTAAGTCTCTTACATCACTTGGTGAAGACAAAGTGTCTAGTGTAATACTTTTTATTTTTAATCTTTTCGCACTTTTTACTTGGTTATGTATTAATGACTTTAATAACTAGTTTCTTATGTTGAAGATGATTTTTCCTTATAGTTTGTCCGTGGTGTCTTGGCATTATTTTACTGTCTATATAAAATAAAAGATTTTCACCATTCATATCTCCACGGTCTATATGGAGGTATGTTGGCTACCTGGTCGGGGGTTAAGGGAACGGTTTGGTAAGAGTCTTGCCTTGTTCAGTGTATAGATCCTGCAAGGACCTGGGTCAAATTTAGTAGGACCTCCTTCAATACTTAACGGTATTGGATGGCGGGGGTCCAAACTCTTTGATCCCCTCATATGTAAGCTAATATTAATACTTTAACCCGGCTACTTAGGACTGTATCCCTGCTGACTCAGACTACTTAGCCGAGGGTAACGTCACCTTCAAAAGAGGGACCTGCCATAATATGCATTAATAACTTAATTAATTATCTTTTAATAATCCGACCCTTTAGGATTGTATCCTTGCCGACTCAAACTACTGGGTTGAGGGTAACGTCACCTTCAAAAGAGGGCCTACTACAATAACTAAGATAATCTCTTAAAAAGTGCAAAAGTGCGGAAATAATCAAAGGTTACACTATACACAAGTCAGAGCCAAGTGATTCATCTTGTCTATCTATTTTTATTTTTTTATTTTTATTTTTCAGCATTTTAGTTAGTTTTTATTTTTCTAGTTTAAAACCTTTTTCTAAACTTTTTGATTTGATTAGACGTTGAGGATAAACCGGTACTAAAAGCTCTTGTGTCCTTGGACGACCTCGGTATCTTACCAACACTATACTACGCTCACGATGGGTGCACTTGCCCATATGTGTGTTTAGTGTTAGTAAATATCGTGTTTTATAAATTTAAAACTTGGCTAAAAAAAGTGTAAAAAGGGCTTAAAATATACTTAAACTTATATACACACTTCACACGCATCAAGTTTTTGGCGCCGTTTCCGGGGACACAAGGATTTTAAGAAAGCTTAAAATCAGCGGCCTAATCAGTTTTTCAAAACTTTTTCAAAACGCGCGCACATTTTTCTGCATTTTAGTTTAGTTTTGCATTTACAGTAACCTGAACACGGGTCGTGCTCGCTGAACACGGGGTCGTGCTGCATATTTTTCATAAAACACCCAGATACAGTAGCTTGAACACGGGGTCATGCTCACTAAACACGCCCCCGTGCTCAACGAAATCAGTAACTTTAATTAAAACGCCCAGATACAGATTCAGTACACGGGGCCGTGTCCAACCTCTGTTTCCGTTTTATTTTTGTTTTCTGATCTCGAGACTTGGTTGTAGGGCTGTAAACGAGCCGAGTCGAGCCGAGCTAGACCCAGCTCGAGCTCGGCTCGAACTCGATTCAAGCTGGCTCGGCTCGAGCTCGAATTTCAAATCGAGCTGAGATTTGAGGCTCGAGCTCGGCTCGATTAGAATTCGAGCTAGCTCGGCTCGGCTCGATCTAGCTCGAACTAACAAAAAACCGCAAAATTTACTACTTAAGAAGCCCTTAAAAATGAATTTCTTCATAGACTAAGAGCCATATTTGTCATTTAATTTAACCATATGGCTAAATATGCAAGTATAAATAGTTAATTCCCTTTGTACATTGTCTTTACCTTCTTTTATAGGAGAAATACTCCCTTAGTTTTTGTTTTCTAAGCGATGTGGGACAAAAAAAAATGAAGGATGTAAACCTTATCGAGGCAGCTCACGAGCTCACGAGCCGAGCCAGACCAAGCTCGAGCTTGGCTCGTTTACAAACCGAGCCGAGCCGAGCTGGCTCGTTAACAACCGAGCTAATTTCGAGCCGAGCTTTCTTTGAGCTTTTTTCAAGCGAGTTTCGAGCGAGCTGCGAGCCACGAGTTTTTTGAACACCCCTACTTGGTTGTGGTCTGCTGAGTGATTCTTATGGATCAATATTTAGGAGGTTACAACTACACCTATGATGAGGATGATTATAGGGAAAATTATTGCACTAATTGTGGTGACCTGCACTCGGTTCAATATTGTAACTTATATCAACCATCCCCTTCATACACCTACTATGAGGAGCCCAGGTACGAGCCATCAACTTCATACACATCCTATGAAGACCAAAGGTATGAACATCCTCCCTCATACTCATATTTTGATGAACCAAGGTATGAGCCCTCTTACTCCTACTTTGAGGAACCAAGATATGAGCCACCACCTTCATATGCTTATTATGAGGAATCATGGCGTGAACAACCCACCTCGTATGAGTATTATGAAGAACAAAATTATGACCCTTATCCATCATATGCTTACAATGAAGAACAATGGTGTGAACCATCTACTTCATATAGGTATTATGAGGAACAAAGGATCGAACAACCGGATTCAAGCTTTGAAAATCCCGATCGTTTTTCTATAACCAAAGTGACCGACAGGATATTAGAACACCTTAGAGTTATCGATTGCTATATAAAAGAATCTCGCGCAAGGGAAGAGGTGTCCCGCGCAAGATAAGAATTAAATAAAGAAGAAATAACTGAAAGTGTGAAAATGGAAGAACAAACAAGTGAAAAACCGACACATGAGTTAAACAACGAAAAAGGTGAGTCCGACAACGTTAAAATTCAAGAAGAGTCTAATTTTGAAGAAATTAATCTCTTGTCACATTCTTTTGAAAATCATTGTTTAGTTCCAACTCATGCTATGTTTTTAAAAGAATTAAACACTAACACTAAAATTGACGAAACGGTAAGTGTTAAGTTAACTAATGATCAAACCTCGCTAATATTAGAAGACCCATTTAAAATTAACATTACAACGGTTCCATGTTTCTTTCAAAATTCATTTATTAGTAATGTCACGATTGATAAAGATCTTTGTGTTAACATAATGCCTAACTACATTTTCAAAAAATTAAGTATTAGTGATTTTTCTCCACTTCAAATACCCATTTTTCTATCTAATCGGAAAATAATAAACTCAATCGGTGTAGTTGAGGATGTCTTGGTTCAAACAAATCAATTTGTAATCCCAACCGACTTTGTCATCCTCGATGACGCTCCTCTAGTGTTGGGACGACCCTTTGTTAAAACTCACGAAGCTTTGAAAAACCGGAAGTTCAACAATCTACATATTCAATTAGGGGCATTTAAAAAAAGTGTCTATCTTGAGCGGTCAATGAAATATCCATTCGGCAATAATGACCCCCTAATTGAAGATGAAGATGAACCACCCGATACAAGGGAAAAGTTTGACCACTTTGTTGAAGAAGAGGTCGCCATAGAACAAACTTTTAAAATTCTTGATCAAATTGAGCAACCAAATAAGGAGTCTCCTAAAGACCCACCTCTCGAGCTCAAATAACTTCCAAAAGGTTTGGAATATGCTTTTCTAGACAAAGATGGTAAATTACCTGTAATTATTTCGTCTAAATTAGATAGTTTAAAAAAAGAAAAATTAATTAGTATTTTGAAAAAACACAAAAATGCGATCGCTTGGAAGCTTGTGGACATTAAAGGAATAAGTCCTTCCATGTGCACGCACAAAATTTTAATGAATGATGACTACAAATCGGTAATACAACCACAACGTCGAGTAAATCCCAATGTTCAAGAAGTGGTTAAAAACGAAGTCATCAAATTACTTGACGCCGGACTTATTTATCATATCTCCGATAGTCCTTGGGTAAGTCCCGTCCAAGTTGTTCCAAAGAAAGGAGGTATGACGGTAATAACTAATGAAAAGAATGAATTAATACCAACGAGAACCGTCACAGGATGGAGAGTATGTATAGATTATAGACGATTAAATGAAGCAACAAGGAAAGATCACTTTCCTTTGCCCTTCATTGATCAAATGTTAGAAAGATTACCCGGTCATAAATTTTACTGTTTCTTGGATGGTTTTTCAGGTTACTTTCAAATCCTGATAGCACCCGAAGACCAAGAAAAGACAACCTTCACATGTCCCTATGGAACTTTTGCTTATCGACGCATGCCGTTTGGTCTATGTAATGCCCCCGCAACATTCCAACGTTGCATGGTAGCCATCTTCCATGACATGATAGAAAAGACAATGGAAGTCTTCATGGACGACTTTTCTATCTTTGGGGATTCATACGACCAATGCCTCGATAACCTTGAACGAATGCTATTCCGATGTGAGGAAACTAACCTCGCCCTTAACTGGGAAAAATGCCATTTCATGGTAACGGAGGGAATAGTACTCGGTCATAAAATCTCAAGCGAAGGAATGGAGGTGGATCGAGCCAAAATAGACACCATTTTTCGACTACCACCCCCATCCTCCGTTAGAGCTATCAGGAGTTTCCTAGGGCATGCCGGATTTTATAGGCGGTTTATCAAAGACTTTTCTAAAATTTCAAGGCCTCTAACAAAATTACTTGAAAAAGATGCCCCTTTCATCTTTGATAAGGATTGCAATCAAGCATTTCTAACCATAATGAAATGCTAGTCAATGCACCTATCATGATAGCGCCTGATTGGAAATTTCCTTTCGAAATCATGTGTGATGCAAGTGACTTTGCAGTTGGAGCTGTCTTAGGACAAAGAAAAGAAAAGCATTTCCACCCAATTTATTATGCTAGTAAAACACTTAACGATGCACAAGAAAATTACACAACAACTGAAAAAGAATTACTAGCTGTGGTATTTGCTTTTGATAAATTTCGTTCTTATCTTGTTCTTTCTAAAACTATAGTCTATACAGATCATGCAGCCATTCGATATCTCTTCAAAAAGCAGGACGCAAACCACGTTTGATTCGGTGGATTCTACTCCTCCAAGAATTTGATATTGAAATCAAAGACAAAAGAGGAGCAGAAAATACCGCAGCAGATCATCTTTCGCGCTTAGAAGACCCAGCTTTGGAGGCAACCAGGGACGAGCAAATCAACGAAAAATTTCCAACGGAGTCCCTAGAAATGGTGGAATACAAGGAAGAACCATGGTACGCCGACTATGCTAACTACCTAGCTAGCGGTATAGTCGCAAAAGGTTGGCCACATCATCAAAGAAAAAAATTCTTTGCCAATGTGAAACATTATTTTTGGAAGATCCATATCTTTTCAAAATGTGTGCCGACCAACTCATCCGACGATGCGTACGTGGTAGCGAAGCACGAAGAATTCTCCGCCATTGTCATGAAGGTCCATACGGAGGACATCATGGTGCTGCTAGTACCGCACAAAAGGTATTTAATTCAGGATTTTATTGGCCGACCATTTACAAAGACGCCCAAAGTCTTGTCAAGACTTGCGATGCTTGCCAAAGAACATGTAATATTTCTTCCAAAAATGAAATTCCACAAAATGACATTCTTGTTTGTGAAATTTTTTATGTGTGGGGACTCGACTTTATGGGACCTTTCCCGCCGTCAAAAGGAAACAAATATATACTTGTGGCAGTAGATTACTTGTCTAAATGGGCCGAGGCCGAGGCACTTCCAACAAATGATGGAAGAGTCGTGGTAAGATTTCTGAAAAAATTATTCTCTCGTTTTGGAACACCTAAAGCATTAATAAGTGATAGAGGTACCCATTTTTGCAACCATCAACTTGAAATTTTTTTAACAAGATATGGGGTCTATCACCGGGTCTCAACAGCGTATCACCCTCAAACAAACGGAAAAGCTGAAATGACTAATAGACGTTTAAAACAAATACTTGAAAAAACCGTAGGGTTAAATAAAAAGGAATGGGCAGATAAATTAGATGATGCTTTATGGGCTTTTCGAACTGCTTATAAAACAACAATAGGTACAACCCCATATAAGCTCGTCTATGGAAAAAGTTGTCACTTGCCAGTAGAAATTGCACACAAAGCCTACTGGGCAATTAAAAATGTAAACTTAGATTTAGAATTTGCTGGTAAAAATTGATTTTGTCAATTAAATGAATTAGATGAACTAAGGAATTTTGCATACTCAAACTCAGAAATTTACAAGGAAAGAATGAAAAACTTACACGACAAACATATTAAACCTGATGAATTTCGAGTAGGAGATCAAGTCCTTTTGTTTAATTCACGACTTCGATTGTTTCCTGGTAAATTAAAGTCTAGGTGGTCATGACCTTTCTCCATCACCCATATTTTCCCACACGGTGCAGTAGAAATTAAATCTCGGAATGGAATCCCATTCAAAGTCAATGGCCAACGGCTGAAACTCTATCAAGGATTCATTGAGGATGAAGAGGAAGAAATCTCGCTTTGTTGGGATTGAACCCTACCAGAGGTAAAGATAATGAAAGCCAAAACCAGGTCACAACAGTGGATTCGAAATAAGTAGTTGTTTACACTAAGTCTTTTCCATTGAAAGTGATTACAACTGCTGAAGGCCTTATATCCACTGCCCGCATACAACTGCTGCTGTTCTGCGTAACTACCGATGAAGCCTAGAAGTCTGTTGGAAACTAAGCACTGCTGGTACAAACTGCTGATGACAAAGCACTGCACAATCAAGGACTGATCAACCTTGAGGAAAGCACTGATGAATAGAAAGAGCAGTAGTTTAGTATATCATCTGTTTTATGTATTGTCAGTGGTTAGGCTTAGCAGTGTTTGTATGAGATCAGTAGATACAGGTTGTTAGGCTGTTAGACGTCGCTTTCATGGTGACGGCAGCTGAAATACCTCAGCGGTTTGGATTGTCTATAAATGGAACAACACCCTGTACTGTTACATGAGATTCGTCCTGAGAGAGTTCTTCTCCTCAGTTCAATCGTTTCATCTTGTACAATCCAACCTTGGAGTATCAGGCTGAGGGGGAGCTTAGTTTGTAAGCATGCTTTGTAATCTTTTGATTGACTTTGTAATCTTTCGACTAATGGAAATCATGTGTTTATCAAAACTATTTTCTTCCTTGATTGTGTTTACAAAGTTTGTTGTTCATTTCCGCTGCACTTAAACTCTGTTAATCTCTATTGATTATACAATTTACACAAACAAACACAATCATGAGAGCCTCCGATTCCTAACAATTGGTATCAGAGCTTGGACAGTCAAATTCGATCTAACAATCAATTTGACATAACAGTTCGGCTCAAAATTCAGTGATACTAAGGTTGGTTGTATTCAGTTGAAAAACAGAGTAACGAGTAAACCATGATCAAAATGGTTATTAAAAAACTCTGTAAATCAACCAAGATGTCATATGACACACAAATCTCACACAACAAGTGATTTCATGCACAAAACACTCATGGTTTTTAGATCTGAAAACATATCCGTTAAACTATGGGATTATCTCTTATTTTCAAAATTGATTTCAACTATTGTTGTGAAAATTGTGCTGTTTCATCATGTTTAATACTAAAGTATGAACCTCAGATGAACAAAACCTATGTTCTTAAAACATTAGTGTTTTGGTAATAAAGAAAGAGGGAAATTAAAACTTTAGTCATAAGATCTGGTGTGTTTAAAAACAGGTTGAGGATCCTCAAATGGACAAAATCAACTATGTTAAAATACATTCAGAAAATCAGGGGTCAACATAGTCCGTATCATATGTAATGTGAGATTAGTTGAAAAACTTGTGCAAACATGACCAATTCTCTCAAAACATTACGACAAAATGATATTGGATTAAGGTTTTTCTCTCAAAGACCTCCCAGTAAGTAATTCATTACTTATAAATGGGAAGGGTAAAAAGGGAAGAAGAAATTTACAAAAACTCAGAAGTGTGTTCATCTCAAAACTTCTGAAGTCAGAAGAAAAGAGTATAAACATAAAACACTGAAGAGTTAGAGTTTAGGGTAATAATGGTCATTAAGCAACTGTGTGCATTCATCTGTTCACGAAAAGGTTTAGGTAAAAATGGAAATTCCGGTGAATGAACTTCAAAGAGGAATAGACAAATCTTCAAAATCATCACATGGTTCTCGAAAACTCATGTGTACATGTATCCTCAATTCTGTTGTCAATCAATCAACAAGAAAATGGTACTAAACAGTGGTAAAAATGTATTTAAAATTTCATACGACTGTTGTCAAACCACTGACCATTTTCATAAACTTGAAGATGATGTGATTACGTATTTTATTGTAAATATACCAGATCCTTTTTGATGCTATTCTTAGAAAATCCTTTATCCATTTTTATAGAAAGGATTTCCTCTAATAACCAGGATATATTATTCGTTTTTTTTAAGAATAATATATTTTGAACGTTTGCTTGTTTTTGTTGGCAATAGTTTCAATTTCCTGTCAGGATATGGTACCTTATTTTTTATTGGTATTATTATCCTCATAAATGGGTCAAAAGGAAATGGTGCATATGTCAAGGTCATGTCATACTCAGGGTTGTTTTAAACACTAATCAAAGGTTGATTGCTAAACAGTGCTTAAACTACTGGGGCACTCATGTTTTAATTTGGATATTAAACGAAAATGAGTTGCCTTAGAAAAAAGTTCTCATCATCCGGGGTACCAAACCACTGTCAGTAATTCGTAAGAATCTCAAAAGGAAATTGACATGTGGCAAAACCTTGAATGAAAATTTCTTTAAAAAGTTGCTGAAAATGAACTTTCAAACCATTGCCATTATTTTAACCCTAACCACTGATTTGCTCAAACGTCTGTTTACTAAATACTGTCCACTGCTGAAAGTTAGCCAGTGATCCTCATTTTGCTTGGCAAGCACTGATGCTCAAAATCAGTGTCTTATCCACTGATATGCTATCCACTGATAGTAAAAATCTTTCACTGTCATCACATTATTACCGTTGTAACTACTGATGCTTGATACATCAGTGGTTCTTAAAACAACTGTCCTCCATTCTTCATCCATATCATCAGAGGTTGACACATGGTCAGTTTTTAGCCTTCAGATCATAATAACCGCTGCCACATCAGCGATCACTTTTTCCCTAAATAAAACCCTGATCAAAACCCCCAAACAGGGTTTTACACTGTCGAATTGAATTCTAAAATTCTCTTCTCAAAGCAGTTTCCAAACCTTCCTTCTCAAAGCATTCTTCGATCTTCCTCATCAAAAATGACGAAATCGAAATCAAAATCACCATCATCTTCAAAAGAGGTCTCTCAAACAGCCGAAGAAACCATTGAAATCCCATACAAATCACCGCACAATTACTTGGGTCTCCTCACAAAACCCTCAAACAACCGCACCTTCGATTCCATCATCGACACACTGTCTGAATCAAAGTACAAAACTTTGTTGTTAGCATATGCTCCCATTTACTTGCAAACCCAGAGAGAGTTCTGGAAAAAGGCGACGCTTGAAAAACAAGACGATAAAGTCATAGCCATTAACTCCTTGATACAGGGTAAATTGATTAAAATCACTCCGCAATCAATATCCGAAGTCTTCAAACTCGACGATCAGAAAGGTAAAATTTCCTTTGACAAAAAACGAGTTAAAAGCTGATTTTCTGAAAAGGGGATATGCAGAACAATCAAAGGTAGATACCTTACAAAAAGGTTCTTTCCCGTCTGCACCCAGATTTTTATTCCACACACTTTTGTCGTGTGTTTCAAATAAAACAACAGCTTTTAACGAAATACCATTGAAGATTCAGTGCCTGGGCTATGCCATTTTAAATAATAAATATTACAACTATTCCCAGGAAATCTTCAATGACTTGGTAAAGAATGTTGATAGCAAAGCATTTTTACTCTTTCCAAGGTTTCTAAGCTACTCTTTCAAACAAAAATTTGAAAAAGAAAATGAAAATGTGCCAAAACAAGGTGTTTATTTTCAAATAAAAAGTTTAACACCTGAAACATTCACTAGAATGTTGGCACCAATAAAAACAAAAGCAGAGGCGTCTGAGCAAAATTTGAAAGTTACTACTACTCCTCAGACATCTGCTGCTGAGCCCACTGCTCCAGGTGATCATAGCAGCACTACCACTGCTTTGAAACCCACACCTGACATTACCAAAAAGACCAAAAGAAAATCTTACAAAAAACCCCCCAAACCCAAATCTAAGGCAACTCTGGAAGATGAGATCCCAGAGCAAATGCCAGTGACAACACAAATGTCACCATAAACCACTGCTGCTACTTCCTCACATCAGTTGGTAGAAAGATCTCCACCTTTGCCTAAAACTCCTCCTGCATCCTCACAAAAGGATCAGGTTGTAAGCACAGAGACCCCGCAATATGAAGCTCTGGATTCAATCGGATCCATCTTCCTCAGTCCTGATCCCAAGGACATGTCTCTTTCAACTCCCATACCCTCACCAATAATATTACCACAATCCATGCTACCTTTGTTCAATGCAGTTGATATAGCTCAGACACAAACCAGTTCCTCCCTATCACCTGTCACTGAGAGTATACTCCCACAAGTGACTGGGTCTGATGCTACTACTTCTGCAATCCCAGCAACAATTGAGGAGGTTACACCCCCTGAGTTACAAGTAACTCTCGGTGGTAGTTCAAGTGGAGCAGCAACTACAACTGATGGATCAACAGATCTTCAGTTGGACAGTTGTTTCATTAATAAGACTCCCTTGAAGGCAATTTTTCAATAGCACCTCTGATAACCACCAGAGAGTTTGTTATGCCCACTGGTACCTTTACAAGGTTAACAAGTGCTGAAGGAAGAAGTCCCCAGTACCAAGAACAAGGGGCATCAATGAGTGATTTTTGGGACTCAGTTCCTAAGTCACACATTGATACAACCACTGCTGGTGGGGATTTAGATGATCCCATTAAAGTGGGTGATGATTCAAAATATCAGGAATTGACGGGCAGAGTTGAAAAACTTGAAACCTCGGTTGCTGAAATAAAGGATATGGTGCAGGAGATTCTGAAAGCTCAAAAAGCACAATCCACTGCTGTTCCACCTCAAGCACCTGCTCCACCACAAGCATTTGCTACAAATGAGCTCTGCAATATCTTTCAACCCTTACTTGAACACCAAAAACAGATGGCTGATCAGCTGCATGAAATACATGTGAAAATGCTGACAAATATGGTGGAGTCGAGATTTAAAGACACTCAAGCAGACATCAAAGCTATCAAGGCTCATCTCCAAAGCACTACTGGAAAAGTTCCCTCTACTATCCTTTTTATGGATAACCCCCTTGCAGATTATGCCAAAAAGGGGGAGAATGTCAAAAAGTTAAAGAAAAAGGGAATTGAAGATGGTCTGTATGTTGAACCAGAACAAGGAAAACATCCATCTAAAATCTCAAAAGATTCAAAATCTCAAACTTCCATTCAAACAGCTGATACAGCAGTAGTTACAAAAACCGCTGTCAGTAGCCAAACAGCTGTCACCTCATCAACACACACAACTTCACCAGACACCACCAAAACCAGTGCTATACCACCATTTCCTGTCATAGAACAGAAGACAACAGATGTTACAACATCTGTTGTAATGGCAACAGTGGTTGAAACACCAGTTGTTTCAACAACTGTTAGTCAATCACAAACACAAACCACTGCCACTTCATCTCAAACCACTGAGCCACCCAAGACATCATCAGCCTCTCCTACAATAAAAAGGAGAAGGATTTTCATATCTGATGATTCACCATCACCCTCACCACCTTCATCCCCTGCTCAAAAGCAGAAGACATCTACTGACACATCAGTAGTTGTAATGACAACAGCAGTTGAAACACCAGTTGTTTCAACAGCTGTTAGTCAACCATCCACCATTGGTATCATCATTCCTACATCATAATCAAAATCCTCTTCATCCACAAAGCTCTACACCAGAAAAAGAAAACTTACTCAGCCAAATGAGGACAAATAAGATCCCAATGCTGCAAAATATCCGTTGGAACTAGAAGCTATAAAAAATGAGATGAGGCAATTTTACACTGATGATGATCCTTCAAACAGAAGATTTCCTTCACTCGTTGGCTTCATGGTTCCAGAAGACATGGATGAATATCTTGAGCTCAAAGCTAGACAAGCTAAGATAAGAGCCAAAGTTGAATGTAAAGGTCAAGGTGATGAAGCCATTGCTGAAAGATTGGAACTTCTGCTCACAAAAGTCAAACAAATAAAAGATTTTACACAAGAGCTGAGCAAAGAAAAGGCAGAACAACGAAAAGAGATGAGAAGAAAACTTCTTGCATACATAATGCAAGAAAAATTTTATCCTGCTGAAGAAAACCAATTTGAAGAATGGCCAATAGTGGCTTTAAAGCATGGAGTTGATAGGATTGATAGAATCAAGAACGATCCTAGAAAGAAGAAAAATGCTCCAAATTGGAGTAGATACAAAAAGCTCATCACTGACCTAACAGCTGAGTACAAAAGAAAGAAACAGGAGTTGGTGGATGCAAAAGTGGACACTGCCAATGCCATATCAAAATGGTCAAAGCAGCAAACTGATGAAGCCTATGAAAGGCTGAAGAAAAGGAAGATAATTGTATCAGGCACTTCAAAGAAGCTTGAACAAATGATGAAGCTTGAACAGCAGATTGAAAACCTCAAAACACTGTTCAGGTCAACAGGAAATCCCAATCTTGTGTCAAACCAAGAAGAAGGAGAAAAGCTGACTAGTGAAGAGGTAAAGGAAAAGGAAGTTGAGTACTTCACAGAAACCATCATGAAAATGGGTCTAAAAGAAGATAGCTCAGAAAAACTCCAAAACCTTTTTAAGAAGGTGTTAACTAAGCCTGCATCATCAAATACTTCAGAAGTTTCAGACATTGAGCCAGATCAACAAAAGAGATAGGAGCAGATAGAAAAGGAGACTGCAGAAGACATAGCTGCAGCAAACAATGTTATTGAAATGGCCTTCAAATGAATGTCTGAAAGTCTGCAAGTATTCACAAGGCCAACATCTCCCAACTCTTCTTTGAATAAATCTCTCCCAAGAAACCCATTGGGTTTAAAAGTACTAAAGTGGATGTCTGATCAAAAGACCCACGTATTGACTCTAGTCAGATCCAATGGCGAAGTGAAGTACATATCAAGGAAAGAAGCACTAGGCCTTAGTGTTGAAGATTTGCAGGATCTCCTTGAACTTACACTGTGCCGGGATGAAGATGATACAAGTTCTCAGGATTTTGAGCTGAAATTTAAAGAACAAGTCAAAGAACTTCTGATGAGGAATAAAGATCCAGAATAATGAAGGGTTTTGGCATTATCTGTTCCAGGGGGAGATTGTTGGGATTGAACCCTACCAGAGGAACAGATAATGAAAGCCAAAACCAGGTCACAACAGTGGATTCGAAATAAGCAGTTGTTTACACTAAGTCTTCTCCCTTGAAAGTGATTACAACTGCTGAAGGCCGTATATCCATTGCCCGCATACAACTGCTGTTGTTCTGCGTAACTACTGATGAAGCCTAGAAGTCTGTTGGAAACTAAGCACTGCTGGTACAAACTGCTGATGACAAAGCACTGCACAATCAAGGACTGATCAACCTTGAGGAAAGCACTGATGAATAGAAAGAGCAGTAGTTTAGTATATCATCTGTTTTATGTATTGTCAGTGGTTAGGCTTATCAGTGTTTGTATGAGATCAGTAGATACAGGTTGTTAGGCTGTTAGACGTCGCTTTCATGGTGACGTCAGCTGAAATGCCTCAGCGGTTTGGATTGTCTATAAATGGAACAGTACCCTGTACTGTTACATGAGATTCGTCCTGAGAGAGTTCTTCTCCTCAGTTCAATCCTTTCATCTTGTACAATCCAACCTTGGAGTATCAGGCTGAGGGGGAGCTTAGTTTGTAAGCATGCTTTGTAATCTTTTGATTGACTTTGTAATCTTTCGACTAATGCAAATCATGTGTTTATCAAAACTATTTTCTTCCTTGATTGTGTTTACAAAAGTTATTGTTCATTTCCGCTGCACTTAAACTCTGTTCATCTCTATTGATTATACAATTTACACAAACAAACACAATCATGAGAGCCTCCGATTCCTAACACGCTTCAAACGGTCAAAGAATAAAAACATCAACATCATACCTGGTAAGTTACGAACCTGCAGGGATGACATCTTAATCGGTAAGTCTTCTAACCAAGTTTTGGGAAAAACGAGGGCACTCACACGAGCACTAAAAAAAAATTTTAAACTTTGCTGGGCATGAGGCCGTGTCCGCTGGACACGGGGCCGTGTCCGCGCAACTGTCGGGATAAATCCCCTTTTTCATAACAGTTACACCATTCCACACGCCCCGTTTCCCCGAAAACGCTCTGGTTCGAGGCGATTTTCTGTAGATTTTCGACGTCTCCTATCATTCTAACAACATCAAGGTATGATTCTATCACCAATAGTAGTTAGATTAAGCATTTGCATGTAGTTAAAACTTCAAAAAATTTGGGGAAAAATCTAGGGTTCTTGAACTACATCCGGATCGAACCTCAAATTTTTGCTTAATCTGTTAGCATTTAGTTAGATAAGTATTATAGGAGGTAAATCCATTTGTATTGTTCAAAGATTCACCCGATTTCTCACAAAAACCCCAAACCCTTGTTTTTGAACCGAAAATGATAAAATTGAATGGGTAAACGGGTTGTTTTGGGAAAAACGGCACTTGGGGTTTCGTTTTTGGGGGAAACCGCACCTATTGGACCAAAAATTTTCAAGTTTTCGAAACCGGGTCGAAAAATGATGTTTTTGAGTTAAAGACGCCTGGACACGGGGTCGTGGCCGCTGAACACGGGGCCGTGTCCAGCTCGCTGTTTGCAGTTTTGTCCGAAAACTCCACTGTTTCATGCTAACTTTTGGTGTATTATTTCAGATGTCAAGGAAGCTAACAAGGTTTAACGCAAATGAGCTCGATGCTAGGGCTAGATACGAAGTACTTCAAACAAGATCGGAAGAATACCCAAGACAAGCATGCATGGATTTGTTAGCATTGGTGAACCAACTTGACCGCTTCAACAACCTAGTCACCGGACCACTAAGAGTCGCCCTAACCACTCGACTTCGATCAGTCCATGAATGCACTATGGAATTCTATAGCACCTTCATGTTCAATTCAAGGTGCGACCCATTTGACAATGATGGGGTAGCATTCCGATGTGGTGGAACTAGGTACTCGATTTCAATTACACAATTTGGGTCGATAGTCGGGCTGTATGCGGAGGAAGATGAGGGTAATGAAGAAAACACCGGAGGGGTGCGAGAGTTGGATGAGAACGAACGCCAAGCCGCATGGGCTCAGATTGGTGAAGGGCTCTACAACCCAAGCAGCACTAAGAGCACTAAGCTAAGGGACCCGCTTTACAGTTACATTCATAGAGTCCTTGCTTACTCTCTTAGCCAAAGGCATGATAGCAGTGGCGTTGTGGGGTTGAGAGATTTGGTGGTCCTTCATTGCATTCATACCCGCAGACACCAAGATGTTCCGTACCTCCTGCTCCGTAACATGTATCTAAACCGACTTGCTACTTCACCAACCCCTATCTTCTTCGGGGGTGGGTATACCGTCTCTTCAAGCACTTCACGAACATACCTAGGTCCTTCGAAAGGAGTCCATGGTCGGGAAGAGTGGATGTACACATCTGCCGCTCCATGAACTTAATTTATGAGGCTGAAGACGGATCGGTTAGCTTCCAAAGGATGTAGGGGCATGCATGGAACCCGCAAGAGGCACTCGTCCTTCACGCTCCACAACATCATCAGTACCAGTACCAGCCCCATGGTGATCCGGGCCAATCCTCGTCACAAGGAGGTGGTTTTCCTAACTTCCAAAGTTTACATGATTTATTGCAGGAAAACCTCATGTGCACCAGGAGCACCTATAACATGGCGAGCAACACGTATGCCCGGGTTGGAGCAATCGAGAGAAACATATCCGATATCCAAGATGATATTGGGAATATTGTAATACCCCAAAAATATAAAACTTTATATTTTATTATAAAGTATTAATCAAACAAGAACCGACTAACTAGGAGCTCATAACCTCGTTAGCTACAAGTCTAGAAGTAACTTATAATAAGGTTAAACACTTAAAATTTATTGTTAAATGATAAGTGAGGGACCAAACTAGTCAAAAACTGAAAGTTAAATGCTGAAATAGTAAACAAAACACACCAACCACACACTGGTGGGTGTGTATCGATCGAACAGGAGGAGGGACGACCAGGAGCTTTCTCCAAACCCTAGTTTCACACAAAAATTCACAAATTGAAGCCCCTAATCTGCTTTAAATCAAGTCTCGAACATAAATTAGTGATCACCTCCTAGTAGGGATCAAAAGGTATGTAAAATTATGGTATTTTGTTTCATCTTGAATTCTAGGTTAAATGTGAAAAACGAAAATTTAGCTTGATTACTTGATGCATGGATGAAATTAGAAGTGATATGAGGTTTAGGAACAAACCCTAGATGATTTCTTGACAAATATTGCATGATACTTGTAAGGTTTTGTAATCACCAGTGTAGGTGATTGAGGAGCTTGAAGAAGCTTGATAAATACTAGAATTATAGCTCTTGTTCTAGCACCATTTGAATTTAAGAAGTAATTTCAGAAAAATATTGATGTTAAGACATGAGTAGAATTGACTAATTGAAGTGAAATTAGATGATAACTACGAGTCATGAACTTGGTAATGTTTATGTGAAAATCAGACCCGCTAGGTGTTTGTTGAAATGCCTAAGCGGGGATTTAAATGTTAAAAATAGCATAAAAATGCAGATTTGATTGTTGTTTATAATGATGCGTTAATAAACATGAAAAGAGTTCTAAACCAGTTGTAAATTGAACTCTTTAGGCAAAGAGTCCGGATCGTCAAGCGGACAAGTCGGAGGGAATACGTGTGGAAAAGGTGTGCCCTAAAGGTACGAAATTTACCATTTCGTTACATTACGTTTATTTGTTAGTCTTATGTCGTCATATTGAAACATGGTAAACAAGATAAACTAATATGTCACGGAAGTGACTATGTGTCTTAAACAAGTAAAATGGGTCAAAACAAGTGATAGAAACGGATTTTTGAAATGTCTTGAATCATGCCTTAATTTCGGCATCCAAACGGGTCAAAACAAATTGAGTAGTGAACTTTGAAGTTCGTTACCATCACTTGATAAATGGTTATAAACACAGCGTAAGCCGTGTAGCGGACACGCTAAATTAGTTGAGAAATTTAACCTCTAATAAGGGAGTTAAAGTTTCGGAAACTTAAGCATGTCAAGTAGTATAAAAAGCCAAGTTGAAACCTTGGAAACAAGCATGTAGATTATTGCGTAAGCAATCCCTCGAAAGGGAAGCAAAACGCCATAGTTGATAAAATATAGATATGAATAAATAGCCTTAGTCATGTGATAAACGTGTTCGAAATTAAATTACGGCGACGAAGGAATTGAATGGGCAAAAACAGCAAAACAAGAAAGCATGTACAGCAGCTACCGTAAGTTACGGTGGCTACCGTAACTTACGGTAGCAAACAAAATGCTACGGTGGGATCTTACTGCCTTACGGCAGACTACTGTCACACAGGGGCCACCGTAACTTACGGTGACTACCGTAAGTTACGGTAGCACCCAGTCATAAATGCTGAGTTTTTATATTCTTGGTTAATCGAATTTGTTTTTGAACATAGTTTCGATTATATTAATTTCCAAGGACTTCAATACTAATGTTTATTCAAATTTTCAGTCTCTAGGTAATACAAGTAAGTGGATGATGATCAAGCAAATGCATCTGAACCGAACACTCAAATCAAGGCTTCCGCACTTGATCTATTTTGTTTTAGGAATATGTAAACATTTGTAGTTCTGTCTTGAATATTTGATTTGTAGGGTTATAACGTGAATATTACGTTTTGGTATGGTCTTAAAATATCGAAAGTTTTTGTAAACTCTAAATTGTTGTATTAAATGCAAGTTGTATATCTTTAAACCAGTTATATTAAGTCGGGTCTTACAAGTTGGTAATCAGAGCTAAGGGTTGTCAGTAAGTGTGTTCGGTTCAAGCTTGATCAAGCATCCGGTAAGAGTTAATTGTTTAAGTAGATTTAGAGAATATAGAAATGAAACATGAACAAATATGCATGAAAAGAGTGTGTAAGTACACTCAAACACAAGAAATGCATGAAACAAGAATGGGCGAATCAAGTTATTAACTTGATTAAACCAAAACAAGTAAATCGTATGTTATAAATGAAATGTTTAACCATCAATGTAAACATTTCAGTATTAAAGATGGCGAATGCAAGTAACAATGATGCGGTGCCGAGAGTCACCGAGCAAACAAGAGAAGTGATTGCCGGGGAGGTTGGAAAGGCAATCGAAAATAGTTTGTCTGGTTTCATCGATAAGATCCAGAACACGGTACTATCAGTGGTTGAGGAAAGAATCAAGAAATTGGAAGATAATGCCAATCTAGCATAGGAAAAGTCTGGAGGACGAAAGCCTTGTACCTACAAGTAGTTCATGGCGTGCAAACCGCCAGTCTATAATGGGGAGGTTGACCCAATCGTATGCCAGCGGTGGATAAGCGATATTGAAGGGGTATTCGAGAGGACCCATTGTGATGAAGATGATTACTTAGCTTATGGTACGGGTCAATTAAGGGGTCAAGCGAAAGACTGGTGGGATAACAAAAAGAAAGAAATTGGAAGCGAAGTAGCTACGGCTATGACATGGGAGGAGTTTAAGACACCATTTCTTAAACATCATAGTCCCAAGGCGGTCATTAATAGAATCAAGGAAGAGTTCATGCAACTTAGGCACAAGGGCGAGTCCATAGACAAGATCATGGGAATGTTTATGGATAAGATGAAGTTTTGCGATGAATTGGTGACAAATGAAGAACAGAAGATATACTATTACTATAACATGTTGAGCGCCGAATATAGGGAGTTTATGACTCCTTCAAAATACGAGACCCTTACCGAGATCATAAATGTTGCTCGGGAATGGGATATTGAACTGAAAAAACAAGTTGAATGGGGTGAACGAAGGGCACATGATGTTAATCCAATCCCTAACAAGAAAGCGCGAACAAATGAAACAGGGAAGAAATCGGATGCAAAAGGCGGGTCGCCAAGTTGCAAAACATGTGGAAAGGGTCATAAGGGCGAATGCCGCTTCAAGGATAAACCTTGTCCCATATGTCGGAAGACGGGACACATGGTTACATCATGCCCGGAGAACGGTTTGTTACAATTGTTATCGACCGGGTCACAAGAAGTCGGAATGCCCAGAGCTGATTGAAAGGAAAGATGGGCAAGACACGAAAGGTGAAGCCCCAAAAGCAAAGGCAAGATCCTTCCAATTGACTGCCACTAAAGCAAAAGTTGAACCTGAAGTGGTCTCAGGTATATTTGCCGTAAACTCGATTCCTGCACGTGTATTATTTGATATAGGTGCGAATAAATCCTTTATTTCATATGGATTTATTCGACATCCTTCACTTGTTCTAACAAAATTACCTATGCCCTTAGAAGTAGAGATAGGTAATAACAAGAGTTTTATTGTTTGCGACGTATGTGAAAACTGTAAATTGAGCATTGATGACGAAGAATACACAATAGATTTGATTCCGATGTCGATGGGAGAATTCCAAGTGATTGTAGGGATGGATTGGTTGTCCCAATTCCACGCGAAGGTGATTTGTTTTCGGAAGGAGATAAAACTGACGTCTCCTAGCGGAAAGCACGTTACGATATATGGTGAAAAAGGGGGTAACCCGGTGGTATGCTCAATGTTAGAAGCCCACAAACTTATGAAACATGGATGCAAGGCCTACATGGTATACGCAAGCAAGTCAGAGAATGAATCCCTCAAAATTGGAGATGTGCCGGTGGTACGTGATTATGAAGATGTGTTCCCGGAAGAACTACCGGGAATACCACCAGAACGGGAGGTAGAGTTCGGAATCGAATTGATTCCGGACGCAAAACCTGTGGCCAAGGCGTCGTATCGGCTAGCGCCATCAGAGCTACAAGAATTGATGTCTCAAATCCAAGAATTGCTCGACAAAGGGTTTATCCGACCAAGTGTACCGTGGGGCGCACCAGTTCTATTTGTGAAAAAGAAAGACGGCAGTATGCGCATGTGTATCGATTACCGAGAGTTAAACAAACTCACGGTAAAGAATCGATACCCACTTCCAAGAATTGATGACTTGTTCGACCAACTACAAGGAGCAAGTTGTTTCTCAAAGATTGATCTCAGATCGGGTTATCACCAACTGAAAGTCAAGGAGGAGGATGTACCGAAGACGGCTTTTCATACGAGGTATGGGCATTATGAGTTCCTTGTAATGTCCTTTGGGTTGACTAATGCACCCGTGGCTTTCATGGACCTCATGAACCGGGTTTGCAAACCTATGCTGGATAAGTCAGTAATCGTATTTATCGATGACATTTTAGTTTATTCGAAGAATGAAGCCGAGCATGTTTATCATTTGCAAGAAGTGTTAGAGACACTCAGACGAGAAAAACTGTATGCAAAATTTTCAAAGTGCGCTTTCTAGTTACGGGAGGTGAAATTTCTTGGGCATATCATTAGTGCCAACGGGGTACTAGTGGATCCATCAAAAGTAGAAGTCGTGTCAAAATGGAACACTCCAAGGAACCCCTCGGAAATCCGAAGCTTTTTAGGGCTCGCGGGATATTATCGGAGATTCATACAAGACTTCTCCAAAATTGCTTTACCATTGACCAAACTAACTCGCAAGGAGGAAAAGTTTGTATGGGGCATCGAACAGGAGGAAGCTTTCCAAACGCTCAAGGAAAAGTTAACTCAAGCTCCGGTGTTAACATTACCGGAAGGAGTTGACGACATGGTGGTTTACTCGGATGCATCGCATTCGGGGCTCGGATGTGTTTTAACGCAACGAAGCAAGGTCATTGCCTATGCCTCGAGGCAAATGAAGATCCATGAAAAGAAATACCCGACTCACGACTTGGAACTGGCGGCAGTGGTGTTTGCCTTAAAAATATGGAGACATTATTTCTATGGGGTAAAATGTACAATCTTTACCGACCATAAAAGTTTGAAATATTTCTTCGATCAGAAGGAATTAAACATGAGACAAAAGCGGTGGTTAGAAATGGTCAAGGATTACGATTGTGAAATACACTACCACCCCGGGAAAGTCAATGTAGTGGCCGATGCGTTGAGCCGAAAGGCGGATTATGCCCCAATACGAGTACAATCATTGCAGCTCATTGTGACCTTGGGCTTACTTGAACGAATCCGAGAAGCACAAGCTGAAGCAGTGAAAGTGGAAAACTGGAGAAAGGAAAGAATTGTTGGCCAAGTTAAGGACCTCGAAGAAGGCAACCATGGTTTGAAAACACGTTTCGATAGAATTTGGGTTCCTAACACATGTGGAGTTAAAAAACTTCTACTCGATGAAGCACACAAATCTCGTTATTCCATACATCCGGGAGCGACCAAGATGTATAACGACTTGAAACAAAACTATTGGTGGCCCGGAATGAAGAGAAATGTTGTGAAATATGTGGAGAAGTGTTTGACCTGCTTGCAAGTCAAAGCAGAACACCAAAAGCCGAATGGTAAACTACAACCGTTGGATATCCCATTCTGGAAATGGGAACAAATCACAATGGACTTACTAACCAAGCTGAGCAAAACCAGCCGCGGTTTCGATGCCATATGGGTAATTGTGGATAGATTGACAAAAAGTGCTCACTTCATTCCGATTCGTGAGACTTATACATCAGAAAAGATGTCGGAGGTTTACACTAATGAGATAGTAGCACGCCACGGAGTACCGGTATCCATCGTGTCCGATAGGGATACCCGGTTCACTTCAAATTTTTGGCGAGATTTCCAAGAACAAATGGGAACAAAGTTGTTCATTAGCACTACGTACCATCCTCAGACGGATGGACAGAGCGAAAGAACAATACAAACCTTGGAAGATATGTTGCGGGCATGTATAATCGACTTTGGAGGCAGTTGGGATGTCGATCTACCATTGGTCGAGTTTTCGTACAATAACAGCTACCATGCTAGTATTAGGATGGCACCGTACGAAATGCTCTATGGTAGGAAATGACGGACTCCGGTATGTTGGGGTGAAGTGGGTCCACGTGAACTCGCCCACCAAGATATAGTTCGAGCCACTAATGAAAAGATTGATGTGGTTCGGGCACATTTGAAGGCGGCTCAAGATAGACAAAAGTCGTATGCGGACAAAAGAAGGAGACCGGTCGAGTTTCAGGTTGGCGACAAAGTCATGCTTCAGGTGTCCCCATGGAAGGGGGTTATCCGGTTTAGAAAGAGAGGAAAATTAAGCCCGAGATTTATCGGGCCATTTACAATTGTTGAACGAATAGGGAAGGTAGCATACAGCCTTGAACTACCGGAAGAATTAAGCAGAATTCATAGCACATTTCATGTGTCACATCTTCGAAAATGTTTAGCGGATAAAACAACCTATATCCACTACGATAACATCGAGGTGGATGATAGACTAAACTATGTGGTGAAGCCCATTGCAATTTTGGATCGTAAGGTGAAAACCTTAAGGAACAAAGAGATAAATCAAGTAAAGGTTAAATGGGAACACAAGAGGGGATCAGATACCTCATGGGAATCCGAAGAGGAAATGCAACGGCTCTACCCTACATTATTTGGTACGTTAACGGGTTTCGGGGACGGAACCTTTTTAAGGGGGGTGGACTTGTAACACCCCAAAAATATAAAACTTTATATTTTATTATAAAGTATTAATCAAACAAGAACCGACTAACTAGGAGCTCATAACCTCCTTAGCTACAAGTCTAGAAGTAACTTATAATAAGGTTAAACACTTAAAATTTATAGTTAAATGATAAGTGAGGGACCAAACTAGTCAAAAACTGAAAGTTAAATGCTGAAATAGTAAACAAAACACACCAACCACACACTGGTGGGTGTGTATCTATCGAACAGGAGGAGGGGCGACCAACCCCTATCTTCTTCGGGGGGTGGGTATACCGTCTCTTCAAGCACTTCACGAACATACCTAGGTCCTTCGAAAGGAGTCCATGGTCGGGAAGAGTGGATGTACACATCTGCCGCTCCATGAACTTAATTTATGAGGCTGAAGACGGATCGGTTAGCTTCCAAAGGATGCAGGGGCATGCATGGAACCCGCAAGGTCGTCCTTCACGCTCCACAACATCATCAGTACTAGTACCAGCCCCATGGTGATCCGGGCCAATCCTCCTCACAAGGAGGTGGTTTTCCTAACTTCCAAAGTTTACATGATTTATTGTAGGAAAACCTCATGTGCACCAGGAACACCTATAACATGGAGAGCAACACGTATGCCCGGGTTGGAGCAATCGAGAGAAACATATCCGATATCCAAGATGATATTGGGAATATTGTAACACCCCAAAAATATAAAACTTTATATTTTATTATAAAGTATTAATCAAACAAGAACCGACTAACTATGAGCTCATAACCTCGTTATCTACAAGTCTAGAAGTAACTTATAATAAGGTTAAACACTTAAAATTTGTAGTGAAATGATAAGTGAGGGACCAAACTAGTCAAAAACTGAAAGTTAAATGCTGAAATAGTAAACAAAACACACCAACCACACACTGGTGGGTGTGTATCGATCAAACAGGCGGAGGGACGACCAGGAGCTTTCTCCAAACCCTAGTTTCACACAAAAATTCACAAATTGAAGCCCCTAATCTGCTTTAAATCAAGTCTCGAACATAAATTATTGATCACCTCCTAGTAGGGATCAAAAGGTATGTAAAATTATGGTATTTTGTTTCATCTTGAAATCTAGGTTAAATGTGAAAAACAAAAAATTAGCTTGATTACTTGATGCATGGATGAAATTAGAAGTGATATGCGGTTTAGGAACAAACCCTAGATGATTTTTTGACAAATCTTGCATGATACTTGTAAGGTTTTGTAATCACCATTGTAGGTGATTGAGGAGCTTGAAGAAGCTTGATAAATACTAGAATTATAGCTCTTGTTCTAGCACCATTTGAATTTAAGAAGTAATTTCAGAAAAATATTGATGTTAAGACATGAGTAGAATTGACTAATTGAAGTGAAATTAGATGATAACTACGAGTCATGAACTTGGTAATGTTTATGTGAAAATCAGACCCGCTAGGTGTTTGTTGAAATGCCTAAGCGGGGATTTAAATGTTAAAAATAGCATAAAAACGCAGATTTGATTGTTGTTTATAATGATGCGTTAATAAACATGAAAGGAGTTCTAAACCAATTGTAAATTGAACTCTTTAGGCAAAGAGTCCGGATCGTCAAACGGACAAGTCGGAGGGAATACGCGTGGAAAAGGTGTGCCCTAAAGGTACGAAATTTACCGTTTCGTTACATTCCCGTTTATTTGTTAGTCTTATGTCGTCATATTGAAACATGGTAAACAAGATAAACTAATATGTCACGGAAGTGACTATGTGTCTTAAACAAGTAAAATGGGTCAAAACAAGTGATAGAAACGGATTTTTGAAATGTCTTGAATGATGCCTTAATTTCGGCATCCAAACGGGTCAAAACAAATTGAGTAGTGAACTTTGAAGTTCGTTACCATCACTTGATAAATGGTTATAAACAAAACGTAAGCCGTGTAGCGGACACGCTAAATTAGTTGAGAAATTTAACCTCTAATAAGGGAGTTAAAGTTTCGGAAACTTAAGCATGTCAATTAGTATAAAAAGCCAAGTTGAAACCTTGGAAACAAGCATGTAGATTATTGCGTAAGCAATCCCTCGAAAGGGAAGCGAAACGCCATAGTTGATAAAATCTAGATATGAGTAAATAGCCTTAGTCATGTGATAAACGTGTTCGAAATTAAATTACGGCGACGAAGGAATTGAATGGGCAAAAACAGCAAAACAAGAAAGCATGTACAACAGCTACCATAAGCTACGGTGGCTACCGTAACTTACGGTAGCAAACAAAATGCTACGGTGGGATCTTACTGCCTTACGGTAGACTACCATTACACAGGGGCCACGGACTACCGTAAGTTACGGTAGCACCCAGTCATAAATGCTGAGTTTTTATATTCTTGGTTAATCGAATTTGGTTTTGAACATAGTTTCGATTATATTAATTTCCGAGGACTTCAATACTAATGTTTATTCAAATTTTCAGTCTCTAGGTAATACAAGTAAGTGGATGATGATCAAGCAAATGCATCTGAACCGAACACTCAAATCAACGCTTCCGCACTTGATCTATTTTGTTTTAGGAATATGTAAACACTAGTAGTTATGTCTTGAATATTTGATTTGTAGGTTTATAACGTGAATATTACGTTTTGGTATGGTCTTAAAATATCGAAAGTTTTTGTAAACTCTAAATTGTTGTATTAAATGCAAGTTGTATATCTTTAAACCAGTTATATTAAGCCGGGTCTTACAAATATCCGGGAGTACATTGCGGGGCATGGTGGAGATGGTGATGACGATGATGACGAGGACATGGACTAGGCGGGAGGAGTAGAGGCAGAAGCGGTTGGTTGGTGATCCCACAAGTTAACCCCTTTATCTTGAACAATTTCCGGCCTGCGTGCCGTGTGTTGAACAATTTACCTTCCTTTAACTCTTTTTACTTTCTGCATTTTTTTTTCTTTTTTTAACTTTGTGATGTGGATGTTGAACTTGGTAAGTTAGGATGTTGGATATAGTTTGGTGTAGTGGTTATTGATAAAACAGGTACATACGAGGCTTAGAGCACTAAACTTAAGTGCTACTTAAGCCGGGACAGGAAAACCGGAGCCAGAAACCTATTTTTCAAACTTTGCAGATTGTCTACACGGGGCCGTGTCTAGCCGACACGCCCCCGTGCCCACTACCCCAGGCCTGCTGTTTGTCTTATTCTGTTGAATTTCGCCAGACACGGGGCCGTGCCCAGTAAACACGCCCCCGTGTCTACCTTCTGTAAGTTTTTCGTTACTGGCACCTGAACACGGGGATGTGTCCATTCGACACGGGGCCGTGTCCAGACTCCTAGTAACACAAATTTTTGTTTTTTCACACCCTTTTAGACATTCAATCAATCTAAAAACTTATTTTTGGGACACATTGAGGACAATGTGTACTTTAAGTGTGGGGGGAATGCTAAAACCTTGAATCTTGCAAGTCCTAACTACAAGCCTTACACAAAACTCTATTGGAACAGCTAATCACCCCAAATTTTTTCAAAAACAAAAATTCATTTTTTTTACCTGTCTAGGTTAACTTAGGAATTTCAAGTTCTAAAAAGGTTATATTTTAATAAATTTACAACCGATAGCGTCGTGATAAAAAAACCAACATAAGAAAGTTATGAAACGGCATGACAAGCTTAGTTAAAATTTGATTATATATACTTGATCACATGAAAACTCATTCCTACAAAAGTGAGTTTTGAACCTTTATTGAGCATACAAATATATACCTTTAAACTAAATTCTCATTTTTCGTTTCTAGTGTGAATAGCCGCTTGGTTCTTACGACTCTAGAACTTGCCACGACGATACATTCCCGGTCCTTACCAACTTAAACCCGAGTAAGTAAATGATGGAGGCATTAGGACTAACCCTTTTTATTTCAACACCATTATTTTTCTTTTTTTTTTTACCACCTACCCAAAATCCCCCTAGTTAGCCCATTTGAGCCTAAACCTTTTCATTTCATAACCCAAACCAAACACCCTTTCACCCACCAAAACCCTTTTTATTTTTAACCTTTTATTTTAGTAATAAGCTCGGTATTTCGTATGACTTTTCAAAAAAAAAAAAAAAATTTATATGTTGATGATGAAACAAAAGAGAAATAAACAAACAAGTTTATCAAAAATAGCTTTGTTTGAATAAAAGCTTCATCAAAATAAAAGTTGCAAAAATAAAAAGTTTTACGAAAACCGACGCTTGTTACGCTTTTCGCTGTGACAACTCGTATTTCGGAACCTATCTTTGTACTTTGACGTAACATATGTGAACACTGTGTGATTATATGAACCTTGTGGATTGATTAAATGTTATGTTGTTATGTTGTGTAATATTGTGTATTGTATATTAATTAACAAACCGATCGCACAACACTATTCGAATCGCACAAGCCCTTGGGCTTTGATCCTTTACAACTCTCGGCCCACTCCTCACTTAAACTGAATGAACAACCCATAATGGTGGGTTCGGCCCACCTCTCACATACATAACCTCATGAGAAGACCAACACTTCTCATTTGTTGCAAAAAATCATAACATAGCAAAACCCTAGTGCTCTCTCTCTCTCCCTCACAAACCCGACGGCAGCCAAACATCCACTCCATAGAAGATCTTTCATTTTTCGGATCAATCCTTATTCCTCCTTTAACCGGTTCGTGTTATGTTGCTATTCGATTGTATGTTTGATATGTTCTTAGATGATGTTTTATGGATGAGTTATGGTTGATATATGTTAGGAATAGATAATAGGCGGCTCACATGTATAGCATTGTAGATCAACATAGGGTTGTATTTGATGCTGTAAATGATGGAGAAAACCGAATGCTTGATTGAATCGGCTGCTACGTTTTATGTTTCGGATTGTTAATCATGCGGTGATGTTAATCGGCTAGCATAATTTGTTGTAGCATAATGATTAGGATTAAATATATGTAACCGGTTGTATGTTCATGAAATCGGCTGTGACATGTTACGATTAGGATGATTTATTGTGTTGCCATAATCGGATGCATGCTAGTGATCAAGATTCATGTTAATATGATTAAGAATAAGATGATGAAAACCCTAGAATGATGAACAAGTTTGGATGCTAATATGAATATGCCATGAACATTTGAAAAATGCTTGTTTGATCTATTTTATTTGAGTATTAGACAAGAAAACATGTTTGTATGGATAGTACACACTGTTGCATGAAATCGGAATCCCATTGGCTACTACAAATGCTGGCAATCAGCAGGTGTTCCAGTCGAGACCATTAAGCCACAACTCGAGACCGCAGTGATTGGGACTCGAGACCAGAAGCGTGACAACTCGAAACCGTGGTTGCGACACAGGTTACGAGTCGAGAACCCCTAGTCTCGACTCGAGACCACAAATTACCAACACACGAACAACATGACTCGAGACCAGGTTACGGGCCTTGTTGCGACTCGAGACCTGACTCAAGGCCACCAGGTCTCGAGTGATGAAGACTAAACCGAGACAACACCGTCTCGACTCGAGATCTCTAGTCTCGACTCGAGACCACCTGATTGTATAATCTGTTGAGATTGCACGGTTACAGGCCTAAGTTTTTGGGCCGAACATATGGACCTTATGTGTTACTGTTGAATGTATATCTTGTGCACTGATGATTTGAACTGCCATGAATAATACTTGTATGCAACGTGCTAGTACGTGTAGAAAACATACGCGCATTTCTTGGTTTGAACCTAACGTATATGATAACCATGTTAGGACGTGGTTGACCACTAGCATCTAGACTTGACTTTTCCGTGTATCTGCCGAGCAAACCAAGGTGAGTTCACACCCTCTACAAAGCATGGGATTCCCAGGGGTTGGGAATGGGGTTAAGGAACATGGATTCCTCGTCCTTTCTTGGGTAGGACAGTTTTAGTTCAGGAATGTAATTCCTCGTCCTCATGGACAGATAACTCGTACTAGACCAAAACTCTATCACGAAGTCCCTCCTTTTTATATCGACTTAATCGCCGGGCCAATGGCGAGCGGGTTATTAGTTAGATAGCGCTATTTAGGTTTGACAAGCCTCACACCGTGCCGCAGAGGACGGGCGTGAACTAATGGACTATGGCACGTCGGTGATGATAGACACCAACGCTAAGGGCACATAAACATGACTACAGTCAGCAGTCGATATGGTAACGAGTCTAGAGTATACATGGGGTAGCCCCCACGGCCGAAATGCCAGATAACTAACATGGGGTAGCCCCCACGGCTGTATTGCCAGAGTAAATGGGTAAACAAATCACGTTTTCAACTATGGGGTAACCCCCACGGCAGGATGCCAGTTAAAGGAAACTATTTTTGAAACAACTTAAAACGAACACCCAACAGTGAACTCACTCAACTTGTTGTTGACTCGTTACTACATGCTTTGCAGGACATTAGGTACTTAGCTGGAGCTTGCATGGAGAAGAGTCGTTGTGGGACATGGACAGCTGTGTGCCATGTTAAACTTTGAAACAATTAAACTTATGCTTTGGTTTTAAACGTTATGCTTCCGCTTGCAACTTAACTATGTTTTTGTTTGGACATCAATTGTATTGGTTGGATTTTATAACCACTTATATGCTTGTTCAATATGATTGGTGGCTGGATCCTGGTCAGTCACGCCTCCAAGCGGTGGTATTCCGCAGGTGGATTTTGGGGGTGTGACAGATTGGTATCAGAGCCATTGGTTATAGAGAACTTGGTTTTAATAAAGGAAAACGTTTTTGTTAAAACCAGACTATAACCTGTACAGTGCCCTACGATCCACAACGACGCTTCACTCCACGTGCAAAGACTTGACATTCTAGGTGATATGGTTTATGTTTTGTTACATGCTTGTTAGATTACATATAACTATGCTCAGGGTATGCTTAGATAAACGTAGCAACTATAGTATGAGAACACATATGTGCTTACTCCCTTCCGTCATCGCACTTTCACGAACCTCTCTCACACATGTTTCCCTTGATATGAAGATCATGGCTAGACGCATTAACATGACTCAAGCTCAGTTGACGGCTCTAATTAACCAACAAGTTGCTGCGGCACTTGCGGCCGCACAGGCAGGAGGTATATCTTGCAGTCGAAACTCACTCTAGGATCTTTAGGTCCTACTCTTGTAAACCAACACTTGTGCTTAACCTTGTCCCCTCTTACACCCACGATAGGCACAACAGGCCAACATGTTCAGCCACCTGTGAGCACTTTCAAGACCTTTATGGACTGTCGACCTAGTACCTTCAGTGGCACCGAAGGGGCGATAGGTCTCCTCCACTGGATTCGAAGGATCAAATCTGCATTCGAAGAAAGCGAAAGCCCCACCAGCAAACGAGTAGTGTACGCTGCTGGTACCTTGCAAGGGAAATTGTATTCTTGGTGGAACGCCCAAGTTCAGATGCTCGGATTGGCGGATGCGAATGCCACCCCCTGGAGCGACTTCAAGGATTTGATCAAGGAGGAATTATGTCACCCGGACGACATTCTAAAACTTGAAATAGAGTATTATGGTTTGAAGATGGAAGGATCAGAGATCGAAGCGTACACAAAAAGGTCCAACGATTTGGCTGCCCTATGTCCTAACTTGTCACAACCCATTTCGAGACGAATCGAGCTATACCTCAGAGGCTTAGCCCCGGAAATCCAAGGGCCTGTAATTGCGGCCAACCTTTCCACAATCCATCGTTCGTTTGGCGCACCGGCTCACTGATCAGGCAGTGGGAGAGGGCAAGTTGCCCCAGCGTAACTCTTCCAATGTAAATGCTCCTATTAACACCAAGCATATTTGGGGTGATCACCAGGGTGAGGGTCGTAGCTCTATACAACATGACCCGCACAGGAAACTCGTACAACAAGGACCCAACTACCAAAATCAAGGGGGATACCTTGGGAATAAGCCGGAATGCCGTAAGTGCCGTCGACACCACGGCGGGTCATGTGCGGGGTCGTGTTGCCCTCGATGCAAGAAGATAGGACATATGGCTAGAGATTGCAGGGGCCCATATCCTGCAAACCGGAACCAACAGCAGCAGCAGGGAAGCAAAAACGGGTGTTTTCGTTGTGGGGCTGAAGACCACCTCAAGAGGAACTGTCCGCAGATGAGGTAGAAACGTGACAACAATAGCAACAAGGGCAACGGGAACAGTAACGGAGACCATAATGACAATCACATGGCTGGTAGGCGTGCGTTCCTGAATGGGCAAAGAGAAGAAAGAAACAACCCAACGTTGTGACGGGTAAGTTCCTTCTCGACGACTTTTATGTTACAGTTTTATTTTATTCGGGTGCCGATACCAGCTACGTGTCACTAGAAGTTAGTCGAATGCTTAAGCGTATTCCAACACCTTTGAACAACAAGCACACTGTAGAGCTAGCAAATGGTAAGAGTATAGAGGCCGCACACGTAGTCAAGGGTTGTAAACTTATTCTTGCTAACCAGGCCTTCTCAATCGACCTTATTCCTATCGTCTTGGGTAGTTTCGACGTCGTCATTGGGATGGATTGGTTATCCCAACCTCGAGCAGAGATCCTTTGTAACGAGAAGATTGTTCGTATTCCTGGTTCCGGTGACGAACCTCTCATGATTCGTGGCGACAAGAGGAGTGCTGTTGAGAACGTCATCTCTTTCCTTAAAGCCCAGAAATGTTTGCGAAAGGGCCACACTGCCATTTTGGCTCTTGTTACGGACACCTCGAAGAAAGAGAAGAAGCTAGAAGATTTTCCGATTGTACGCGACTATCCTGAGGAATTACCCGGCCTTCCGCCTCATCGCCAGGTCGAGTTTTAGATTGAACTAGCTCTTGGAGTTGCGCCTATAGCTCGTGCACCTTATCGTTTAGCTCCATCAGAGTTGGAAGAACTCTCTACGCAACTACAAGAACTCTTGGATAAGGGTTTTATTCGTCCTAGCTCATCGCCCTAGGGAGCTCCAGTGCTGCTTGTGAAGAAGAAAGACGGTACCTTTAGAATGTATATCGACTATCGTGAACTCAACAAAGTGACGGTGAAGAATCGTGATCCTCTACCACGTATTGACGACTTGTTCGACCAGCTGCAAGGGTCAAGCTATTATTCAAAGATTGATTTGAGATCGGGATATCACCAGCTGAGAGTCCGAGAAGAGGATGTCTCCAAAACAGCTTTTAGAACTCGCTATGGACACTATGAGTTTTTGGTCATGCCTTTTGGGCCGACAAACGCACCCGCGATTTTCATGGATTTGATGAATCGAGTGTGCAAGCCTTACCTGGAAAAGTTCGTTATAGTCTTCATCGACGACACCCTAATCTAATCTAAGAGTCAGGAGGAACACGAGCATCATCTACGACTTATTCTGGAACTCCTTCGAACGGAACAGCTTTACGCAAAGTTCTCGAAATGCGACTTCTGGCTTCGTGAAGTCCATTTCCTAGGCCACGTGGTAAACAAGGATGGGATTCACGTTGATCCATCCAAGGTAGACTCGATTAGGAACTGGCCTGCACCTCGCACACCAACGTAAATTCGCCAATTTTTGGGTTTGGCAGGTTACTACAGGAGATTCATAAAGGATTTTTCTAAGATTGCACAGCCCCTCACCTCACTAATGCAGAAAGGCGTTGTCTATCGCTGGGGAAATGCACAGGAGTTAGCATTTCAGCATTTAAAGGATAGACTTTGCAGCGCACCTATCCTTTCACTGCCAGAGGGCACAGACGACTTTGTGGTTTACTGCGACGAATCAATTCAGGGTCTTGGTTGCGTATTAATGCAACGTGATAAAGTTATAGCTTACGCCTCATGCCAACTCAAAGTTCATGAAAGAAACTACACTACACACGACTTAGAGCTGGGAGCTGTTGTTTTCGCACTTAAGATATGGCGACATTATCTGTACGGTACCAAGTGCACCATTTACACCAATCACAGGAGTCTCGAGCACATCTTCAACAGAAGGAACTAAACATGCGTCAATGACGATGGGTCGAGTTATTAAACGATTACGAATGTGCATTCAAGTACCATCCTGGCAATGCCAATGTTGTGGCCGATGCCTTTAGTCGAAAGGACACTTCGCCCAAGCGCGTACGAGCTTGACAACTCACTATACAGTCTAGTCTTCCTTCTCAGATACGAGATGCTCAGGTAGAGGCATTAAAACCAGAAAACATCAGGGCTGAAGCCCTACGTGGCTCAAGGAAACGCTTAGAACAGAAGGAAGACGGTGCTTACTACGTCACAGGACGTATTTGGGTCCCACTCTATGGCAACCTACGAGAGCTTGTGATGGATGAGGCACACAAGTCTCGCTACTCAGTACATCCTGGTTTGGATAAGATGTACCACGATATCAAAACTACGTATTGGTGGCCTAGCATGAAGGCCCACATAGCAACTTACGACATCAAGTGTTTGACTTATGCGAGAGTCAAGGCGGAATATCAGAAACCATCAGGCCCACTTCAACAACCAGAGAATCCACAATTGAAATGGGAGCAGATTTCCATGGATTTTGTCACTGGCCTGCCTAGATCTCAACGTGGTAACGATACTATTTGGGTGATCGTGGATCGACTCACAAAGTCTGCTCACTCCTTGGCTATCAAGGAAACGGATAAGTTCTCCACACTAGCAGACGTATATCTTAAGGAAGTTGTCTCGAGGCACGGAGTGCCCACCTCTATTATCTCGGATCGAGATGCACGTTTTACTTCAGAACTGTGGCAAGCAATGCACAAGTCCTTTGGCTCACGTTTAGATATGAGCGTAGCTTATCACCCGCCAACGGATGGGCAGTCTGAACACACTATCCAGACTCTAGAAGACATGCTTAGGGCATGTGTAATCGATTTCGGCAACGGCTGGGAAAAGCATCTGCCACTTGTGGAATTTTCGTACAATAACAGCTACCACACCAGCATTAAAGCTACTCCGTTTGAGGCATTGTACGGGCGTAAATGCCGGTCACCTCTTTGTTGGGCAGAGGCGGGGGATAGTCAGATCACTAACCCAGAACTTGTGGTAGACACAACAGAACGAATTGCTCAAATACGAAAACGAATGGCGGCAGCTCGTGACCGTCAGAAAATCTACGCCGATAAGGGCAGGAAACCACTAGAGCTCCAGGTTGGGGAGCGAGTACTACTCAAAGTTTCACCCTGGAGGGGTGTGGTTCGTTTTGGTAAACGAGGCAAACTTAACCCACGATACGTCGGACCTTTTGAAATCATCGAGAAAATAGGCAGGGTGGCCTACAGACTGAACTTACCAGCAGAACTCAGTGCAGTTCACAACGTTTTCCATGTGTCGAATCTGAAGAAGCGTCTGTCAGATGAGACCCTCGTAGTTCCTTTGAAGGAACTCACCATCGACGAGCAGTTACGATTCGTCGAAGAGCCAGTTGAAATCATGGACCGGGATGTTAAGGTCCTCAAGAACACTAGAATACCTCTCGTTCGAGTTCGTTGGAACTCACGTCGCGGCTCAGAGTTCACCTGGGAACGCGAAGATCAGATGAAACAAAAGTATCCCCAACTATTCGTAAACAGTACAACCACTACTGAGGCTGAAGCTACGGAATTTCGGGATGAAATTCCAGATCAACGGGGGGAGGATGTGACACCCCAGGAAAACCAGTGAAAACCATACAACTTAACTAGCTTCCTCAGTGAGTACTTACCAAATTTCGGGACGAAATTTCTTTCAACTTGGGGATAATGTGACAACTCGTATTTCGGAACCTATCTTTGTACTTTGATGTAACATATGTGAACACTGTGTGATTATATGAACCTTGTGGATTGATTAAATGTTATGTTGTTATGTTGTGTAATATTGTGTATTGTATATTAATTAACAAACCGATCGCACAACACTATTTGAATCGCACAAGCCCTTGGGCTTTGATCCTTTACAACTCTCGGCCCACTCCTCACTTAAACCGAATGAACAACCCATAATGGTGGGTCCGACCCACCTCTCACATACATAACCTCATGAGAAGACCAACACTTCTCATTTGTTGCAAAAAATCATAACATAGCAAAACCCTAGTGCTCTCTCTCTCTCCCTCACAAACCCGACGACAGCCAAACATCCTCTCCATAGAAGATCTTTCATTTTTCGGATCAATCCTTATTCCTCCGTTAACCGGTTAGTGTTATGTTGCTATTCGATTGTATGTTTGATATGTTCTTTCATGATGTTTTATGGATGAGTTATGGTTGATATATGTTAGGAATAGATAATAGGCGGCTCACATGTATAGCATTGTAGATCAACATAGGGTTGTATTTGATGCTGTAAATGATGGAGAAAACCGAATGCTTGATTGAATCGGCTGCTACGTTTTATGTTTCGGATTGTTAATCATGCGATGATGTTAATCGGCTAGCATAATTTGTTGTAGCATAATGATTAGGATTAAATATATGTAACCGGTTGTATGTTCATGAAATCGGCTGTGACATGTTACGATTAGGATGATTTATTGTGTTGCCATAATCGGATGCATGCTAGTGATCAAGATTCATGTTAATATGATTAAGAATAAGATGATGAAAACCCTAGAATGATGAACAAGTTTGGATGCTAATATGAATATGCCATGAACATTTGAAAAATGCTTGTTTGATCCATTTTATTTGAGTATTAGACAAGAAAACATGTTTGTATGGATAGTACACACTGTTGCATGAAATCGGAATCCCATTGGCTAGTACAAATGCTGGCAATCAGCAGGTGTTCCAGTCGAGACCTCTGGTCTCGACTCGAGACCATTAAGCCACAACTCGAGACCGCAGTGATTGCGACTCGAGACCAGAAGCATGACAAGAAGCGTGACAACTCGAAACCGTGGTTGCGACACAGGTTACGAGTCGAGAACCCCTAGTCTCGACTCGAGACCACAAATTACCAACACACGAACAAAATGACTCGAGACCAGGTTACGGGCCTTGTTGCGACTCGAGACCTGACTCAAGGCCACCAGGTCTCGAGTGATGAAGACTAAACCGAGACAACACCGTCTCGACTCGAGATCTCTAGTCTCGACTCGAGACCACCTGATTGTATAATCTGTTGAGATTGCAGGGTTACAGGCCTAAGTTTTTGGGCCGAACATATGGACCTTATGTGTTACTGTTGAATGTATATCTTGTGCACTGATGATTTGAACTGCCATGAATAATACTTGTATGCAACGTGCTAGTACGTGTAGAAAACATACGCGCATTTCTTGGTTTGAACCTAACGTATATGATAACCATGTTAGGACGTGGTTGACCACTAGCATCTAGACTTGACTTTTCTGTGTATCTGCCGAGCAAACCAAGGTGAGTTCACACCCTCTACAAAGCATGGGATTCCCAGGGGTTGGGAATGGGGTTAAGGAACATGGATTCCTCGTCCTTTTTTGGGTAGGACAGTATTGGTTCAGGAATGTAATTCCTCGTCCTCATGGACAGATAACTCGTACTAGACCAAAACTCTATCACGAAGTCCCTCCTTTTTATATCGACTTAATCGCCGGGCCAATGGCGAGCGGGTCATTAGTTAGATAGCGCTATTTAGGTTTGACAAGCCTCACACCGTGCCGCAGAGGACGGGCGTGAACTAATGGACTATGGCACGTCGGTGATGATAGACACCGACGCTAAGGGCACATAAACATGACTACAGTCAGCAGTCGATATAGTAACGAGTCTAGTGTATACATGGGGTAGCCCCCACGGCCGAAATGCCAGATAACTAACATGGGGTAGCCCCCACGGCTGTATTGCCAGAGTAAATGGGTAAACAAATCACGTTTTCAACTATGGGGTAACCCCCACGGCAGGATGCCAGTTAAAGGAAACTGTTCTTGAAACAACTTAAAACGAACACCCAACAGTGAACTCACTCAACTTGTTGTTGACTCGTTACTACATGCTTTGCAGGACATTAGGTACTTAGCTGGAGCTTGCATGGAGAAGAGTCGTTGTGGGACATGGACAGCTGTGTGCCAAGTTAAACTTTGAAACAATTAAACTTTTGCTTTGGTTTTAAACGTTATGCTTCCGCTTGCAACTTAGCTATGTTTTTGTTTGGACATCAATTGTATTGGTTGGATTTTATAACCACTTATATGCTTGTTCAATATGATTGGTGGCTGGATCCTGGTCAGTCACGCCTCCAAGCGGTGGTATTCCGCAGGTGGATTTTGGGGGTGTAACATTCGCCCTTTCACTAACCACTAACCCAACCACCTACCTTTAACCCAAGCCTAACCCTTCACCCCAAAAGTCCTCTTGATATTTACAAAGGTATATAGTTAAAAAGGAAGAGGATTGATTGCTTGGCAAGCCTATGGTTGGAGTAAGTTCCATGCCGCTCTCGAGTGATTCACTAAAATACATTTTCGGCCGAGTGTTGAGTGATCTCCGTGAGGTATGTGAACATGTATATAAATGGAATTTTAAAGAGGCATGTTATGCCCTAATAAGTAATTTATCTTATGAAAAGTTTTAAATAAATCATGACGAATAGGATTGTAAATAAATAAAAAATAAAACTTAATAAAGAATCTTGGAAATCCCGACACTCTATGACAAGCCCAAAAACCTTCTCTTCTACCCATTCCATTTGGGAGTGTAAAGCCACATTATAAAGAGTTTTGCTTGAGGACAAGTAAAGATTCAAGTGTGGGGGTATTTGATGTGTGCAAAATGCAACATATAAATTACATCAATTGTGGCATAAAACTAACCCTTTTTTAGTACTAATGTTGGAAAAAGTGTTCTTTTGTCTTCCTTTTGTATTTTCAGGATTAAATGAGCTCAAATTAACAAAAGAAGCAAAAAGAAAGCTAAATCTAACATAAATACAAGAAAAGGAACAAACGTGACATGCCCGACCCCACGACAGCATCTTCCCTAGCGAAACAAGAAAACAGAAGGCTGAACACGCCCCGTGCTCAGTGAACACGGGGGCGTGCCCAAGTCCCAGCAGAAAAGACAAAGCTGTAGAAGCTTCTATCGCCCACCACGGGGCCGTGCTCAGCGGACACGGGGCCGTGGTCAACTATAAGATTCGCAGAATCCAGGCAAATCTTGATAGTACAGATATGCTTCTGCACACGGGGGCGTGGTCAACTAATGCAGACAAATTGCAATTAATGAAGACAGAGAAGAGGATGGACACGGGGCCGTGCCCGAGCTTCTGTTTAGCCTATAAATAGGAGTGCTTGGCTCAAGTGCAAATCATCCCTTGGCACACCACCTCTCTCACACTTCACCCACCACCACCATAACACCATCATCCACCACCATCATCCATTGTCCATCATAGAGTGTGTGAGTCGTCTCGGGATCCAAGATTGATCGTAAGAGTTCTTGACAATCAAGGCCATGTTTGCCTAAGTCTCTTACATCACTTGGTGAAGACAAAGTGTCTAGTGTAATACTTTTTATTTTTAATCTTTTCGCACTTTTTACTTGGTTATGTATTAATGACTTTAATAACTAGTTTCTTATGTTGAAGGTGATTTTTCCTTATCGTTTGTCCGTGGTGTCTTGGCATTATTTTACTGTCTATATAAAATAAAAGATTTTCACCATTCATATCTCCACGGTCTATATGGAGGTGTGTTGGCTACCTGGTCGGGGGTTAAGGGAACGGTTTGGTAAGAGTCTTGCCTTGTTCAGTGTATAGATCCTGCAAGGACCTGGGTCAAATTTAGTAGGACCTCCTTCAATACTTAACGGTATTGGATGGCGGGGGTCCAAACTCTTTGATCCCCTCATATGAAAGCTACTATTAATACTTTAACCCGGCTACTTAGGACTGTATCCCTGCTGACTCAGACTACTTAGCCGAGGGTAACGACACCTTCAAAAGAGGAGCCTACCATAATATGTATTAATAACTTAATTAATTATCTTTCAATAATCCGACCATTTAGGATTGTATCCTTGCTGACTCCAACTACTGGGTTGAGGGTAACGTCACCTTCAAAAGAGGGGCCTACTACAATAACTAAGATAATCTCTTAAAAAGTGTAAAAGTGCGGAAATAATCAAAGGTTACACTATACACGAGTCGGAGCCAAGTGATTCATCTTGTCTATCTGTTTTTATTTTTTATTTTTATTTTTCAGCATTTTAGTTAGTTTTTATTTTTCTAGTTTAAAACATTTTTCTAAACTTTTTGATTTGATTATACGTTGAGGATAAACCGGTACTAAAAGCTCTTGTGTCCTTGGACGACCTCGGTATCTTACCAACACTATACTACGCTCACGATGGGTGCACTTGCCCATATGTGTGTTTAGTGTTAGTAAATATCGTGTTTTATAAATTTAAAACTTGGCCAAAAAAAGTGTAAAAAGGGCTTAAAATATACTTAAACTTATATACACACTTCACACGCATCAATACTCCATTTCTTTCCTGCTACACAAATGCCCCAAACTCTACCGAATACACAATCACACAAAACTTTATTTTAATTTTTTTTAAATCTAATCTGAAATTCATTATATAATTTGGTTAAATAAAGTCGAATCAAATCTTGTAGATCAATGGAAACTTTCATTTAACATGTTAAATAAATTCATTATAATAATATGAGCAAATATAAACTTTATTACCTTCTTATGGCTATAAAAATGTCCCAAACCCTACCACATCCATCATCACACAAAACTTTATTTTAATTTTTTGAACTCTAACACGAAATTCAATATATAATTTTTCAAATAAAGTTGAACCATATATAATTGATCAATTTAAACCCTCATTTAACATGTTAATTTTTTTTAAATATTTTGTGCTCGCATATACTACTTTCCTTTCCTGCTATACAAATGCCACATACCCTACCGAATACACCATCGCACAAAACTTTATTTTTAACCTCTAATCAGAAATTCATTATATAATTTGGTTAAATAAAGTTGAACCAAATCTTGTTGATTAATCCAACTTGTCATTTAACATGTTAATTTTTTTTAATATTTTAAGCCGCATAGTCTCTATTTCTTCTTATGGCTACACAAATGCCCAAAACACTACCAAATCCACTCTCAAAGAAAACATTATTTTAATTTTTTGAACTCTAATACTAAATTCCATATATAAATTGGTCAAATAAAGTTGAATCAAATATTGTAGATCAATGAAAACTTTCATTTAACATGTTAAATAAATTTATTATAATAATTTGAGCCCATATAAACCTTATTTCCTTCTTATAGCTATAAAAATGTCCCATACCCTACCACATCCATCCTCACACAAAACTTCATTTTAATTTTTTGAAATCTAACACGAAATTCAATATATAATCTTTCAAATAAAGTTGAACCGTATCTAGTTGATCAATGCAAACGCTATTTAACATGTTAATTTTTTTTTTAATATTTTGTGCTCGCATATACTCCATTTCTTTCCTGCTACACAAATGCCCCAAACCATACCGAATACACCATCACACAAAACTTTATTTTAATTTTTTAAATTCCAATCCGAAATTCATTATATAATTTGGTTAAATAAAGTCGAACCAAATCTTGTTGATTAATCCAACTTCTCATTTAACATGTTAAATTTATTTTTTTTAATATTTTGAGCCGCATAGTCTCCATTTCTTCTTATGGCTACAAAATACCCAAAACACTACCAAATCCATCCTTAAACAAAACTTTACTTTAATCTTTTGAACTCTAATTCTAAATTCAAGATATAAGTTGGTCAAATAAAGTCGAACCAAATATTGTTGATCAATGGAAACGCTCATTTAACATGTTAAATAAATTCATTCTAATAATTTGGGCCCATATAAACTTTATTTCCTTGTTATGGCTATAAAAATGTCCCAAACCCTACCACATCCATCCTCACACAAAACTTTATTTATTTTTTTGAAATCTAACCCGAAATTCAATATATAATTTTTCAAATAAAGTTGAACCGTATCTAGTTGATCAATTTAAACTCTCATTTAACATGTTAATTTTTTTAAAATATTTTGTGCTCACATATACTCCATTTCTTTCCTGCTACACAAATGCCCCAAACCCTACCGAATACACAATCAAACAAAACTTTTATTTAAACACTAATCCAAAATTCATTATATAATTACGTTAAATATAGTGGAACCAAATCTTGTTGATTAATCCAACGTCTCATTTAACATGTTAAATTTATTTTTATTTTAATATTTTAAGCCGCATAGTCTCCATTATTTCTTCTTATGGCTAAACAAATGCCCAAAACACTACCAAATCCATCGTTAAACAAAACTTTATTATAATTTTTTGAACTCTAATACTAAATTCCATATATAATTTGGTTAAAAAAATTCGAATCAAATATTGTAGATCAATGGAAACTTTCATTTAACATGTTAAATAAGTTCATTCTAATAATTTGACCCAATATAAACTTTATTTCCTTCTTATGCCTATAAAATGTCCCAAATCCTACCACATCCATCCTCACACAAAACTTTATTTTAATATTTTGAAATCTAACACGAAATTCAATATATAATTTTTCAAATAAAGATAACCAGTATCTAGTTGATCAATGCAAACTCTCATTTAACAAGTTAACTTTTTTTAAATATTTTGTGGTCGCATATACTCCATTTCTTTCCTGCTACACAAATGCCCCAAACTCTACCGAATACACAATCACACAAAACTTTATTTTAATTTTTTTAAATCTAATCTGAAATTCATTATATAATTTGGTTAAATAAAGTCGAACCAAATCTTGTTGATTATTCCAGCTTCTCATTTAACATGTTAATTTTTTTTTTTTTAATATTTTGAGCCGCATAGTCTCCATTTCTTCTTATGGCTAAACAAATGCCCAAAACACTACCAAATCCATCTTCAAACAAAAGTTTATTTTACTTTTTTAAACACTAATACTAAATTCAATATATAATTTGGTCAATAAAGTCGAATCAAATGTTGTAGATCAATGGAAACTTTCATTTAACATATTAAATAAATTCATTCTAATAATTTGAGCACATATAAACTTTATTTCCTTCTTATAGCTATAAAAATATCCCAAACCCTACCACATCCATCCTCACACAACACTTTATTTTAATTTTTTGAAATCTAACACCAAATTCAATATATAATTTTTCAAATAAAGTTGAACTGTATCTAGTTGATCAATGGAAACTCTCATTTAAAATGTTAATTTTTTAAAATATTTTATGCTCGCATATACTCCATTTCTTTCCTGTTACACAAATGCCCCAAACCCTACCGAATACACAATCACACATAACTTTTTTTAAACTCTAATCCGAAGTTCATTATATAATTTGGTTAAATATAGTCGAACCAAATCTTGTTGATTAATCCAATTTCTCATTTAACATGGTAAATTTATTTTTATTTTAATATTTTAAGCCGTATAGTCTCCATTTCACAAATGCCCAAAACACTACCAAATTCATCGTAAAATAAAACTTTATTTTAATTTTTTGAACTCTAATACTAAATTCCGTATATAATTTAGTCAAATAAAGTCGAATAAAATCTTGTAGATCAATGGAAACTTTCATTTAACATGTTAAATAAATTCATTCTAATAATTGGAGCCAATATAAACTTTATTTCCTTTTATGCCTATAAAAATGTCCCAAACCCTACCACATCCATCCTCACACAAAACTTTATTTTAATTTTTTGAAATCTAACACGAAATTCAATAAATAATTTTTCAAATAAAGATGAACCCGTATCTAGTTAATCAATGCAAACTCTCATTTAACAAGTAATTTTATTTAAATATTTTGTGCTCGCATATACTCCATTTCTTTCCTGCTACACAAATGCCCCAAACTCTACTGAATACACCATCACACAACTTTATTTTAATTTTTTTAAATCTAATATGAAATTCATTATATAATTTGGTTAAATAAAGTCGAACTAAATCTTGTTGATTAATCCAGCTTCTCATTTAACATGTTGAATTTTTTTTTTAATATTTTGAGCCGCATAGTCTCCATTTCTTCTTATGGCTACACAAATGCCCAAAACACTACCAAATCCATCCTCAAACAAAACTTTGTTTTAATTTTTTGAACTCTAATACTATATTCAATGTATAATTTGGTCAAATAAAGTCGAATCATATCTTGTAGATCAATGGGAACTCTCATTTGACATGTTAAATAAATTCATTCTAATAATTTGAGCCTATATAAACTTTATTTCCTTCTTATGGCTATAAAAATGTCCCAAACCCTACCATATCCATCCTCACACAACACTTTATTTTAATTTCTTGAAATCTAACACGAAATTCAATATATAATTTTTCAAATAAAGTTGAATCGTATTTAGTTGATCTATGCAAACTCTCATTTAACATGTTATTTTTTTTTTTTAAATATTTCTTGCTCGCATATACTCCATTTCTTTCCTGCTACACAAATGCCCCAAACCCTACCGAATACACCATCACACAAAACTTTATTTCAATTTTTTAAACTCTAATCCGGAATTCATTATATAATTTGGTTACATAAAGTCGAACCAAATCTTGTTGATTAATCCAACTTCTCATTTAACATGTTAAATTTATTTTTTTAATATTTTGAGCTGCATAGTCTCCATTTCTTCTTATGGCTACAAAAATACCCAAAACACTACCAAATCCATCCTCGAACAAAACTTTATTTTATTTTTTTGAACTCTAATCCTAAATTCAATATATAAGTTGGTCAAATAAAGTCGAACCAAATATTGTTGATCAATAGAAATGCTCATTTAACATGTTAAATAAATTCATTCTAATAATTTGGGCCCATATAAACTTTAAAGTGTGAAATCGGCGATAACGGATCCTGGCTCAACCCGTGGCGGGGGCGCTAAATGATATGCAGGGGTACGATTGTCATTGTGCACGTTCCCCTCCATATTTCGCGTTATAAATCTGTTTCAAATAAAACTCCAAAAATTTCCTATTAACAACTACCTCCTTTCCAAGCTTTCCAGATCTATGGCGTCTAACGTGGATTCCGTTAGACAAAGTAATATTTAATGACATTTTCATATTTTGTTCCAGCAAATCATGCAACACATATACAATAAGTATGGCGTTTTGTTCTTTATGCTTGTTTCATTGTCGTTTTTTTAATTAATATTTCACAATGTGTTGTATATTTTTAGTGGCGTTCTTCATGTATCCAATTTTTTCGCGTTTTCATTGGTTGTTTAACAATTAGTAGGAACTGATAATTAGAGTTTTAATTATTAACATTAATTGTCATTTGGGATCTAATATATGCTTATGTTTTACGATCATTGGCATTTTACACCTTATTAGTTTTGATATTATTGAGTAATATTTGTAAACATCAGTTATTACTATTTGCTAATTTATAAACATCAGTTTTGTTAACTATGGTGTTCTCATTATCATGTTATATTTTTTAATTATTCATATTGTTAATTATTGTAAATTATTCATCTCATGGTGTTTTGATTATCACGTTTCATTAATACTGTTAATTCATCATATTTGTTAAGTAATAAACTAGTGGTGTTTTCATTATGGCGTTTTTATTATGTCGTTTTCAATTATATGTTTATTATGTCATGTTTATTATTCAGGTAATGGCGTTTTCATCGATAATGTTATAAGGAGACAATTTCTATTTTGTGGCGTTTTTCTGAAACTGTTTCTCACTGTGTTCAGACAAAGGTGTTTCTTCGAATGAAAGGTTTTGCCCCAAAACTGGTTTACCATTTATCATTCTTGACGTTAGTGAAGAGATAAAGCCTAAAATGAACATGATATTCACAAGCCTCGATTATTGTTATTCAATGTATGTTACGTATGCCAAGGCTTGTGGTTTTTCTGTCAGGAAAGGGACTGAAAAGATAAACGCCAAAGGTGAAAGACATATTAAGTATTACATGTGTACGAGAGTTGGGGTATATAAGAACAAGAAGGTTGATACGTTGGACCCCAATCAAAAGGAACGGATTGTGCGATCCAACTTTTCAAAGAGGACTGATTGTAGTGCATTTTTATGTGTAATTTTTGAGGCTGGATCATGGAAGGTCTATAAGTTAGTTGAGGAGCACAACCATGATCTTGTTGAACGTCCTGATAAGCATTTTCTTCCAACTGAACGACACCTCACTCAGCTCTAGAAGCATGTTATACACATCATGTCTAAGTTGAATTTGGGTCCGGTTAAGGTGTTTAATGTTATGAAGACTTGTTTTTGTGGTTTTGAAGACATGGGTGCAAGTAAAGTTGAATTTAAGAACTATAAGAGGCAAATTAACTTGTTTATAGGGGAATACGACGTTGAGATGGTTGGGAAATATTTGGATGAAAAAAACAACCCCAGCCTAATTTTCCTTATGATTAATTCACAGACAAAGAGAATCGTTTGAAGGGACTTTTTGGTGTGACTATGAAGCCAAACGTAATTACCACGTGTTTGGTGTTGTGATTTCGTTTGACGCCACGTATCGTTCCAACAAGTAATATTTATAATTCTGTTTTTATGTTCTTTTGGCGTTTTCACTGTTTACATGCATTGGCGTTTTTCATAGTTTACATGCATTGGCGTTTTTCACTGTTTAGATGCATTGGCGTTTTGTTATCGTTTCATTTTCTCAATGGCGTTTTCATATGCAGATACTCTATGGTGTTTGTACTGTTCACTGGTATAGACAATCACCACTGCAATGTTACATTTGGTGCTGCATTATTGGCTTCAAAAACTGCTGATACGTATATATGGTTGTTGTCACTGACCAGCAATGAAGAAGGCTATTTCTGTTGTATTTGTTGAAACGAGGCATCGGTTATGCATGTGGGACGTGATGCATAAACTTTCTCTAAAGGTTGATTTTTTTTATTTTTATGTTTGGCGTTTTAAGATATACGACGTTTTAATATATAGCGTTTTGTACTTCGTTATTGTTTTTCATGTAAATTTGTTTGTGTCTAATATATATATGTTTTTTGTATGGCGTTTTCGTGTTATACATAGGTTGGTGTTAGACTATGCAATTCTACCAATTTCAAAGAACGTATTTGTGGTGTTGTGTGGACGAATATTCTTACACCCGAAGAGTTTGAATCAAGATGGGATGAGGTTATCGGAGAGTACAATTAGCAGATAATGACTGGCTCTCTGATATTTTTGAACTGAATGAATCTTGGATCCCTACATACTATAGAATGGAGGAGCTATTGGGTCTTATGTTGAGTTCATGACTCATTAGGAAACTACAATAGAAGCACAGCGTCACACGCACCAGAAAAGTGATCATGAATCTCGATACAAACGCCCCCAGTTGATAAGATGGCGTAAAGAGGCTTCCCCAAATTGCTTTTCTGAATACTCAATGAGTGGTGAATATATGACCGGGCTTGATCCTGATATGCAAAGTATGATGTGAGAAATTATTTTTGCAACGGAGTATACTTTGAACCGTTTATCTATTAATAAGGTGGAGCTATCCTTATACAAGGATCATTTTCAATCTTATATGGAGAAGGTTCAAGATATGCAGATTGTTGCTCCCCCTCCTTGCACTAGGGATAGATTTATGGAGATAACCGGTCAATATAAAAACAAAAAGAATCCAATAAGAGTCCCTGTTGGGTATAAGTCGAAAGGTACTGGATCTCGGAAGCTCCTGAAATCCAAACAGGAGGTAGCAATCGAAAAAACAAAAACAAAATCGAAACTCGGGGACAAATAAAGACAGCGTCAGAATTGTAAAGGTTACGGACACTACGCATCGACATGCGAAAAGGTCGTGATTAAAAGAAATCGACACGGTCTTCGAGAGCAAGCGAAGAGTAGTTTGCCGTTTTTTGTAATTTTTATTTTTCCAGAACACAAAACATTGGAATTTGGCATTTTATATTTTATATTTCTTGTATAGCATTTTTTTATTTTTTCCCATCATTTTTTCTACTTCTTGTGCATAACATGTGATTTGGAAGTTACATAACAAATAATATAAGATCGGACACACAAACTAAACGCCAAAAAAAAGAATACCTTTTACTAAATAAAGGTATCTTAAACCTCTAATTTGGTCATGATAAACTCAATAATATTTTGCCGAATGAGATGGATAACATTGTTAATCATCAGTTAAGAATGTTGTCCAACAATCTTGTCCACCCATTCAGTGAAACTTTATTGAGAACAAAACTGAATCTCCAAGAAATGACGTTCGCAATTTGTGTTTTTTGAATGTTTTGGAGTTTATAAATTGAATGGTATTTAGTAAAATATGGCGTTTGTTTTTTTGATGAACAATGGAAATTGAGGATAAACTCAATAAGATTTTGCTCTATGAGATGGACAATATCCTCACTTAAGGATTTTATCTATCACATTGAGTGAAACTTTACCGAGAACAAAACTGAATCTCAATGAAATTTTGTTTGGAATCTATGGGTTTTGAATATTTTGGCGTTTATAAATTGAATGGTATTTAGTAAAATATGGCATTTGGTTTTGGTTTTGGTGTGTTCAATGGAACGTCTGAGATGTTGTTTATATAGGATGTTTTATGGCGCTTATTTTCGGCGGGATTTTATTAGAATAAATGCTAGTAATGAAGCTTCTATTGTTTCGGTTACTGTTTATTCAGCTTTATTGTTTAAATACAAAGTTTGGCGTTTTATATCTAATGGCGTTTATGTAAGTCCTGTGAACGGATCTTTCAATGATATCAAACAATCACCAAGTTTGTCGCTATGCTGCAGATGTTGTGGAAGTTCTTGACTTCTGAACTCTCAGCACTGGGTCTCTTTTTTCAGCTCTTGTGGTTAGCTTCATATCAGGATCACGATCAGCTTTTGCTTGAAAATCTTATTCAAAAGAATGTGAGAGGAGGATTCACAACAGCTCTTTTCTTCTTCAATCTTTGTCTTTCAAGCAGGTTCATGGTACTTCTTCAAATGTACTTTCACCACCAGACGGCGTTTCGTATCCGGTTCTTCTGACTCAGGTACATCTTGTTGTTGTGATGCTTCATGCTTTGTCAGCAGCCAACAACATCTCAAACTTCATCAACCCATGTTCTTGATTGAAATCAAGTTCTGCACATGCTCACAAACTCATAAGCAAACATTTCTTATGCAACAGGGAGAGTGCCATATGAACACTAGGTACATCCAAGTACTTGTACTCGGATTTCACAATTTAAATTCTTTCAACTTTTGATGATCAGTCAAATCTTCAAGAACGGTTACATTTTTAATTATTAAGAAAGACAAATAAACACTCTATTTTTGGATTTTTGTTTTTATAGAAAAGCAAGACACTATTTTGGTATTTTGGTATTTTTCTATTTTTTTTAATTTTAAGAACTAAAACAAATAAAAACTCAAAATATAGACAACTACCATAATATACAATTACAATTACAATTACAATTGCAATGGGATCAAAATTCGTTCTAAGACAGACCAAGGGACACTTTTCAGTACGAGCCTAATCAAACTGGTCTATGCAATTGCCAATATGCTTGTCCACTTAAACTTTAACGCTCAACATTCAATTTTTCAACTTCGTGATATGCTTAAGGTAATATTATACTATTATACCCGTGTGTCCCATTCCAAGGCATACCCCCGTGATCAAGGTAAGCATAACGATTCATCGTAACAGGTGAGTATACTGATGTCATCCTTTTTTTTAATTTACAACATTAGACCATTGGTGACATGTCAGTACTTTCGTACAACAGAGCGACTAATGATTTTGTCCAATGAGGGCGAGGCAAATACCTTTTTGGTACGAATTTGGCTCTTTGAGCATTTGGAATTTTCTCATTTTGAGATTTGATTCCTTTGGGTTTTTGTCTTCTTGGGATCTTTTAAGATATCCTAACTGTGTCTAGGTCTGCATATAATCTGGATGCAATAGAAGGACAGCCAAGATATCCCCGTATGATTCAACAATATAAAGACCCAAAACCTCAGACGTTGGCTATCAATCAACGCAAGATTTAAGACCATAAAATCATACGCCGTTGGTATGTTACCCACATGGTAATAGTTCGTTATGTTTATATCACTTAGTATCTTTTATCATTTTGAGCGTCAAGCCTATCAACATATCGTAGTAGATCCTAGTCTTATCTGCTATGGCACCTTACATGTGTTAGACAAACCCTTTAACATGAACATTTATTTCACTTCCTATATCATGCAATTTTTCTTTTTGGCTTTTTCATTTTTCATATGTTTTTTGTATTTTTCTCATTTTCTCCCCCTAAAACAATGCATATATATACAGCAAACTCTTTTTGTATTTTTCTTTTCTGAGTTTTCTCCCCCTAAACTCTATCTCTATCTATATGTCCATCTCCCCCCTAAATTTGTGCATAAATCTTATGCGAAAATTTACCATTTACTAGAGAAAGGGCACTTTATTGCAAAGTAATGAACTAAGGAAGGAAAAAAAATATTTTTGCTTAACGGTTATGTCATCAGATTGAAGACTAATCAATTTCAAATCAAAGTACTAAATTTAAAAGGTACCTTTCTCTGATCATTTCTTACTTGTTTTATCTCCTCCAAAGGAAACATATCATCTGTAAAAAAAAATTGAACTTTTTGCAATAGTGAAATGTTACCCGTTCTATCTGTAGAACAATCGCTATCAACATTCCAGATATTGTTAACAACTCCTCCTTGGTTGTTCCTGAAAAGTAAGGAGATTAGTAAGACATTGGTACCCAGGCCATCATGGTCCTGGGTTTACCTGAAGCATCAAAATAAGACACTTCTTTTAAACACATATCCCCTTTAGTTTCAAGGACTGGAGACGTTGCTGCTGAGATTTGGGTTTCCAAATCTATTTCGGTCTAGCAAACACGTTTTTTGCCTTAGGTTGAGCAACTTCAGCTGTTTCAGGTTTGTCAGTTTTAGAAACACGTTTTTGTTCCTGATCAGCCTTGTGTTTGTTCTTAGCAACATTCCAATCCTCATCAGATGGTTTAACCTTGGGATTCACATTCTTCATCGCCTTAGGTGAAGATACCTTCATTGGCTTAGAATGAGACTTATCCCTTGGTGTAACCCTCTGATGTTGTGTATAATAAGGTACATAGGGACGCCTTGTGCAGTTTCTAGCAATATGACCCGCAATGCCACAGTTGTAGCAAGTTTGTCTTTTCATCGAAAAGACATTTTGAGCAGCTTGATTTGCTCTAGCAGGTCCTGAAAAACAAACCGGTCCTTTTGTGTTGGATGCGCCTGCACTTTACTTTCAGACAAAGACGAATTTGGGTGCTGGTATTTGCTGTTTGCAGAAGTCTTGTTGCTATGAGCATCATTCTTCGTCTTTTCTCCCTGATTGGAGCTTTCAATCACCTTGTCACAAGCCTTATGAGATCGTAATTGTCCTTGATGAGTAGACTTCTTATACCCTCAACTTTGATCTGCTCGTTTTGGCTCCTTTTGCATGTTGTGAACCGGTTCACAAACACCAGCACAAGAGTGAATATTAGCATTGTGTTGCACGTTTGGGCGATGAACACAATTTCTAGCAATGTGTCTAGGAATTTCGCAGTTGAAACAGGTATGTCGCTTCAATGTATGGAGATTCGGAGAGCTAGCAGCAGCAGTTGATCTGATGGGTTTGGATGAATGAGCTTGTTTAGATTGCTTTGCTTGTGTTCCATGTGGCTTTTCTGAGTTCTTCTGTACCTGTTGATCAGAACTAGTACAAGCATGAGATTCAGACGGATGATGTTTTTCGTCTTTTACAATTTTATCAGGATCATTTTGAAAAGACGATTCAGTTTCCGTTTTAACTTCCTTTTCAGAAACATTTTCTTGTGACTTTTCATTTATTGTGAGCACCTCTTCTTTTACAAAATCTGGTTCGGTTTTAATTTCAGAAGATGTAGAAGTTTCATCAACACATGTTTCATCAATACATGTATCATGTGCGTTTAATAGTGGTTCACTTTCAACTTCAGTTATCAATGTGGTCCCAGTAGATTCAACATTAGGGACTTCCATTGAGATCGGTTCAGAAGAAGAATCAGAACATTGATGATTTTCTTGAGAAGAAGTTTCAGTGGTTTCACTGAATGCATCCTGAGGGACCTCACCTGTCACATTATCAGTAGCTGTAAGGTCAGAAACATCACAATCACAATCATTGACTACTGAAAAACCATCATCAGACACATTATTAAATTATTAATCACAAGCATCAATTGTCTTGCCCAAAACATCAGGCCCACTAGACAACACATAACTATGAAACGAATTAAGAAAAGCTTGTCCAAAAACACAACCAGAATCAGATTCATTTATTGATGTTTTAGAAAAATCACAATTTGAATCTGGTTCATCCCCAATAATATCTCCTAACTTTACTTCATTTACTTCATCTGCACGTGAAGACGAAGTATTAGGATCAATTGTACCTTTAGAAACAAAATTGATTGGTGGAATAGCCCATTTTTCAACAGGTTTGCTTTTGGTTGATGACTTATCAGTTTTTGGACCGTAATTCATCTTGTCTTCATTCATCAATTCCTCCTCAGTAACAGGTAAATATGTGTAATTTTCATTATATGGAGGAGGAACTTGATTGAAACCCAACCCATACCCTTTCTTTCCCTTGTATGCAAGTTGGAGGTCACATAGATATTTGACCAATTTACTGGAAGACTCATATTTTTTAATGTTAATTTCGTTAATTTGATATTTTTCTCTAATGTCTTCCAGTTCTTTAGTCAAAATGCATACCTTTTCTTGTACCTCTAAGAAGTGGCAAGTCTTTACACTTAGATCATCCTTAAGTTTAATGATGTCTTTTTGCTGAGCTTCGATTTTATCTTTATAAAGCTTTTCATTTTTTTACTAAAGTAAAATTTTTATTCTTTATATCTTTGTAATCTTGTATTAGCTCAGCGTTGTGTATTCAATATGCCTCAACCCTTTCTCTACACTCAGGAGTGCACAAAGGCAGAAAATATCTCTTTAACAGTTAATCTTTCCTGAGCCACGGGTTTGTTAAACATGAATGCCATAGTGTCAGTGGATAGTTGACACTTTTGTTCTCTTCCTCAAAACTCAAACCAAAGTGAGAATCTGTGCACTCGCTAATTGTAACACCTTGTAAAAACACGTCCAATGAGGTATTGACACATGTAATAAACCCTAATGAAGTCAAACATTGAATTTAAGGGACTATTTTTTTGAAAAATCGAAAAAACTTTGATTATGAAAGGACTGGAAGTGTTAGCATACCTAAAATAAGTTTCTAAATAACCTATTACGATAGTTATATTCACAAATGGGTCACTTGTTGATCAAGAGTAGCCGTTTGTGTAATTAATTAAAAGTTTGCGCGATGAAGGGTTAAAAGCGTCAACATGTTAATTCTTACCTCTGAGTGACCTTTTAACAAATCAAGAGCTTCATGATAATTGATTAGACTCTCGGGAAAGCCTAATATTGGCCATTAAGGGCTTTTATGCCTGTAAGTGAAGTTACGCGCAACTTTGTAAGTTAGAGGGACTAAAAGTGTCAATATGTTTAATTATACCTCTGAATGACCTTTTTACGAACCCGAAGCATCGTAAGGTTTAATAATAATCTCAAGAATGCCTAACATGGATTAGATAAGGCTTCGATGCTATTAAACGATGATATGCGCAAGTTTTCGCATTAGAAGGACCAAAAGCGTCAACTTTTGAATCTACACCTTTCGGTGACCATTTCAGCGAATGGGAGCATAGTAATAATTAAACACATGCTTAGGACTACCCATTATGGGCCAAGGAAGGCTTGGATATCATTAAATGACATTTCGCGCTACTTTGTGCGATTAAAGGACTAATTGCGTCAAACTGCAAAAGTATACCGATTCGTATGGTATCGAACCTTCCAAAATATGATCATAAGTTAAAAATGCCCTAAATATCCTTTACATAGCTTAGATATAGGATTAGAGGTGTTTGGTGCGCAAAAATAAACTTTTATGTCAAGCAGGGACTAAAAGTGTCAAAAAGTGCACAAGTTTGCATTTTCGCGCATATCTGGCATTCTAAATATATCCGGACATCCAAAAATTTATGTAATCATTAACGTATTTTATTTTAGTATTCGGCATGATAAAATTCAATTCTTCGCGTAATTTGGATCATTTTTCGCATCCGTTCGTGTTTCGTCGTAATTAGACGAACAACGTGACCGTACGGCCAAACGAACCGACATCCGGCATATTTTTGAGCATCTTTCATGTCCCTTATGTTTAGGCATCATAGTAGAGCCTTGAAATGAGGTTAACAGGCCTTACATGTGTCAGAAATGACATTTATTAAGTACAGGGACTGAAACTGCATAAGCTGAAAGTCTAAATTGCTGCAGAACTGGTTTTAGCTGCTAGTTTTTGCTGAAAATGGTTTCCATACTCTCATATATTGACTCTAGGGGCTGCCCACAGATTGTAAAGGTGGTTTTACACTTGTTTCCATCTGATTATAACATACCTACACTTGTCACGATCCTACGGAGACCCAAAAACTATATATAGGAAGTGGGTTTCATGGTTCAAGCACTCCATTTCCCAAATTTTGATGTGTCTCTGAATTTAGTAGATCTTGAACTCTTTTGAGAACCTCCCTCAGTCCATTGGACCTTTGTAAGTGTCCTAACCTTCCTTAATTCAGTTTTACTTAGTTTAATAGCCTAAAGTCAAACCGTCGTAATTAGAGTTTGACTTCGTGCTTACTCCCAATTTGTCTAGTCAAATTTCAAATTGAAAGTACATATGAGTTGGTAATTATGTGGGTAATAAACCCTTAAAAGGCACCCTCTGATTCCCACTCTAACTAGGTCAAATAAATGCATAATTAACAATGTAGAAGCCATGCAACCTATTTTATCACTAATATAACTTGGTAATTAATGTAAGAACGTGTCTAAACATGTTCAACCCGACAATTTTCAGTTTAGGCTCAGTTCGGAACCGAATGTCGCATAATTAGACTTTTGCTTTGACTTTCAGTTCTGACCCAATGTAGCATGATTTAGAAATGCCTTAGAGCCTTATTAGGACAAGGTTACATGTTAGTATAACCCTCTGTGATTATACAACTTGGTTCATTAGTTATCCGATTCATATGCATGTTTCCGTTATATGCCTAAATGTTAACTATTATGCCCTTTTGACCTTAAAACAAGAATTTTGAAAATGTGAGAGGACAATAATCTTTATTACTGATTTATAAACATGTCCCTAAATTTTCACATCAGTTGGAGGTCTAGATTAAGAGTTATGCTCAATAGCGTAATTAGAAAGCTTTTTATTAATTAAACGGCGTAATTAGCATAAAGCCTATCTAAACCCAATTTTTAATACCAAAATTTTTACTTACTGATGTAAAATAATATTTTGGGATTTTTGAAGATTTTTATTTATTTTTAGGCTGAGCATAACATAGGGTTATAGCTTTGATTCGGTAATTGTCAGTTTTGCCCTTTTGGCCTATAAAATGAGTTTTACATAATATTTTGATACCAAATCTTTTGCTACTGATTTAATATAATAAATAAAATATTTTGACTCTTCTGGAATGATAAAAATATCAGCTTTTCTTTAAAAACTCGGAAATCGCTTAAAACCGTCTTTTTACGCGTTTAAAACGCATAGTATGTATTAAAACCATTTTTCTCATATAAGACTTAATACCTTCTGATGTTTTAAGCAAATCTTTATATTTTAACAGTAAAGAAAAGTTTTTAACTTAGATTCTCTGTTTTGACCTTTTAAGCTTATGTGAAATTACCAAAATGCCCCTATGGTGCATAGTTTGGTTATAAAGGGTAAATTTCACATATATACCATACCCTACTGTTATGACTTATAAAAATAAATATTTTTACTAATTATATCATACCTGAAACTCAGAATTTTATTTAAACCCTTTTATAAGCTTTAAAATGACCAAAATACCCCTACGGCGCTTAATTTGAGTTTAAATCCATTTCGGGCATAATGGAAGGTATCATACTGATATCACAATATATTTAAGGCATATTAACTTAGGAAACCTATTCATGAATCATTTGGTTACCCATTACGCACTTTTCGCGTTCAGATAGGTTTATGTAACTAGTTTGCATAAATTAGCCGAAACGGGTCAAACCTTATCATTTTTGTCTCAAAATCCAGAATGTGTTTAGTTTACCCATATTAAACAAGTATACAAGCTTTTTGGGTCTAAACCACATTCTAATCCGGTCTTTGCATAATCATGCGTTTTGAACCGTATCTTCTTTTTAAAACTAACCGGTCTAAGTTTAGGATTAATTAAAGACCCGTTAGGAATCTAATAGGTTATTAAAAACCTTCGTTGCAGATTTAGGAGCCCAATAAAAGCTATCTCTACTTGCTGATTTGATATACTACTGGGATTGAATTTATATTTAGCTCAGGTAAATACTTTTAACTTATTTTCCCTATACGGGCTTGGGGTACGGTACATAAAATACCGCTTGGTCGGGCATTAAATTTTTAATTGTATGAAGGTTAAATTATTGAAATGTCCCGTTTAAATTGTTTTGTTTGCTTAAAGCCTTTGGGGGGTTAATGACCATGTCCCGGATATCATTGGCATCATTCATGAAATGGCCACGACCTTAGCACGGGGTGTAGGCGTACACCCGCCAGTGCATATATATAAATAATGAGGTATAACCGTCGGTTACGAGAATAACTCGCCGCGGGACTATATCATGTGGTGTGCCTATTAATATTTAACCCGGTGTTCAGCCCGGGCTACTGAACGTATAACGAACAAGTAATTCTTTTACAAGTTTATATACAAATAATTATCCCAAGTTATAAAATGTTTTCTGCCTTGTGCGCTCAAATCACTTTTTCCTAAACCTTTTCAAAATGAGTCAGTTAATTGTATTTACCAGTGTAAACTGACGTATTTTCCCAAAAAAGGCTAAGTGCAGGTACTAATCGGAATAGGCCGGCCTCTCCTAGCATCAAATAAAAGTCTCGCAAGCTTAGATGCCTATAAAGTCTGTTGAACAATATTATCTATCTGTTTTAAAATCCGCCTGTGGATCCATCTTACATTCCGTTGTAATTTCTGATATTACTTTTGAACCGGATTGTAATATATTTTATATTTTGCTTCCGCTGTGCATTTAAATTGTGTTGTTTGACTATGATGATATCAACTACGTCACGATACTCCCCACCGGGCCCACCGGTAATACGTGGAAATACCGGGGTGTGACACTAACTCAAATGCTTTACAGTAGAATGAACCCACTTTCTAAACTGCACCTCAAAACCTGTTAGATTGATATCACAAACAAACTCCTCTTTTTTTAATTTTTTATTATTAAAAGAAAACCTAATGATAATAATAATAATTATTATTATTATTATTATTATTGTTATTAAAAATCAATGATTAGGTAATGATGAACTAATGATTATTAGAATTATTATAATAAATAACTTAAACGACAATTTCATGCAACAGTGATGACGATGGTGGCGGTGCTCGAAGATGGTAATCGAAGGTTGTCGGGGGTCACCGGAGAAGATGGATGTTGCCAGAGGTGATGATCGATAGAGATGATGATGATGATGTTGGTATAGGCCCCAACTAACACACAGTAAACACACACAAGAAAACACATACTCACGAAACTTTTCTTTATTATTAAACTTTCACAAAGAAACAAAACTGACTTACAAAAGCTACTGCAAACTACACCTATTTATAGTGATAAAACAAAACCCACATGCTTAAAATACCAAGTCTTCTTCTCCTTTTAATCAGCAGATTTCAATGTTCCCATTAACGTAAACTTTTCAACTATCTTCCAACAAACTCGGTCAAAACTCAGGTTCCCTAATTGACTCGGGTAACCCATTTTCATGTTGACCCGAATCGACTTCTGACCCGCTACTCATTCACCCGAACAATCAAGATTACACCCAACATTCACCCCCGTAATCTTGATGTCGGTTCTTTCTACTTGCTCATTTCTTCGCATTCATTCTTGATCTTCTTGCTACCCGAATCACAAAGATTCGATCTTGCTACTTCCTTCTTGCTATGAACCACACGGTCAGGTTTGCTCTTGCTTAAACTTGCTTCTTGCTCTAATTGGTTCACAAAGATCCGACTTGACTCACTTTTGCTCGCTTCTTGGTAGCGTTCAATCTCGCTTTTCTTGCTATCCGAAACTTTCCTCGTGCTAATCTTGCTTGCACCTTTTTCAGTCGTGAAACACTTCACCAGCCACAAAACTTGATTAAATACTTTCTTATATAAGTTTGACTTTTCTTTAAATAATCATAACTAAGCCCATACACCATCTAGGCCTTACGTTGTTATCACCATCATAAAAGAAAACACTATTCTTTATGGGCATGTCATTCACTACACAAAACACCCCTTCTGTTCACACAAACCATCTTGATCGACATAAATAATCACAAAGATTCTTTTGATCCTTTAACCACAAAAAAATAAACACATACAACCCACACACAACAGGTACGCTTCTAGATTACACAGCCCCAATGCAGGTCATACGCTTCTCGAACAATTATCTTCTCCGCAACCGCACACATATGTCTTTCTCGACTCGAATCGTTGAACCACAGAGGTTCTGTTTGCCACACCTTTATCACACAGATTTTTATATCGATCACACAGATCCGCCGTTCTTCCGTTTACCACAACGGTCGTCTTCGCATCACACAGATTTTGTTCCTTTTCGGATGACACAGATCATTTTCTTCCTTTTGTTCACGTAGAACCCTTCTTCTCTTGGCTTCTTGTTCACCCCTGAACTCTTCTTACGGCTCACACAGAACCGTTCCGCAATCACAAAGATTGTCTTCTTCATTGTCTCTGCCGGCTCACTCAAGACCGTGTTTGGTTCACTAAGAACTCTTTTCATCTCTCGCTTTTGTCTCGACATGGCTCACTAAGAACCATGTTCGATTCACACAGAACCTGTTGCTCTTCTTTCTTCCTCTCAACGGTAATCACCGCCTTCAACGCCGATCTCTTTTTCTCTTCTCAGCCTTGTAGTTTAGAGGGCTACTCCCTCTTCTCCGAACCACCTCTCAAAACAGCGAACACCGTCTTCACCCGCTCTCGTTTCTCCACCCTCGTTTCGACCTCACTGTGATACCAATTATTGGTATAGGCCCCGACTAACACACAGTAAACACACACAAGAAAACACACACTCACGAAACTTTTCTTTATTATTAAACTTTCACAAAGAAACAAAACTGACTTACAAAAGCTACTGCAAACTACACCTATTTATAGTGATAAAACAAAACCCACATGCTTAAAATACCAAGTCTTCTTCTCCTTTTAATCAGCAGATTTCAACGTTCCCATTAACGTCAACTTTTCAACTATCTTCCAACAAACTCGGTCAAAACTCAGGTTCCCTAACTGACTCGGGTAACCCATTTTCATGTTGACCCGAATCGACTTCTGACCCGTTACTCATTCACCCGAACAATCAAGATTACACCCAAAAGATGATCATGATGATGATGAATGAGGATAATAACCGGTGATGATCGGAGATACGGTGGTCGTTCAGAGGAGGTGATGATGACTGGAGACGCAGGTATGGAGATGACCGAGAGGATGGAGGAAGTCGACGTAGGAGAAGAAGATGAACAGTGGAACTCGAAACCAGCTTGTTTTGATGACTCGTAACCGAAACTCGAAATCGTTGGAAGAGGTTGCGACTAGAGACCAGTGATGATGACAAGGTTGCGACTCGAAACCGTGGTTGCGAGTTGGACGAGTCGGAACAGTGGTGAAGGTTGCGAGTCGAGACTATTTGGAAAAATGTGAAGTCGACACCGTGATTGCGACTGGTATACGTGGTGACTCAAAAACGTGGGATGTGGTTGCGAGTCGGAAATCTGTTGAGTCGGAATCAGAACGTGTGATACCAAGAACCTGTGATAATGATGATGGTAGCGGTGATTGAAAGCTGCGACTCGAGACCGTGAATCTTGTATTGATCAGAAACTCGAAGCCACATTGAGATGGGAGAACGATGATTGAAGAACCAAAGAATCGAGTTTAGGTCGGAGCCTGTAATCGAGGGTTTGGACCTTATACAAGAGCTGGAGAATCGTCCTGGAAAATAGAAAACCGTTAGGCTCGCCGCAGAGATGGGATGGCCCCTCTGCGACCACCCTCCGGTGTGAGGATAAGTATTGGTAGAGAGAGAAAATAAGGACGAAGGTTTAGAAAATCGTACTTGGCTTTGTACTTGATGGGGTATTTATATTGGTCAACTGGCATGACGTCATTCATCCAGACGCACTTGAATGGACGTCCGTCCTCGGCGTTATGGGGTACGGATAGGTTCAGGATATCCGTCTATGCTTGGTTCGGTCTGTCCTTATGAGTCAGGTCCGGACTCGGATATGCATCTTCAAGTCCCCCAGTTTGTCAAGTTCTGTAAAGGACTTGATAAAATGTTTTGCATAACATCTTCAGGATCGAATGACATGGTGTTTCGTGAATGGTTATGACGTGGAGCGGGTGATGCAATTGTTGTGACTGTTAGTCACCGACGGGTGACGGTTACGAAACCCTCATTCGGGAATCGTGACCGTCTCTTGATGGGACGGTTTTTTGACTTGACAGCCCTTAAACCGCCTTACTTTTTCCTATAAAAAACCTTTTTTTTCATTTCATTTTTACTTTTTCTCCTCTTCTTCTTCTTTCGCCTGTTATCCTCTTAACTTACTTATCTTCTTCTTCTTTTAAAAGATGCGTTCACTCTTCTGGTTTTTGTATAATGGCTCCTGGTAAGGATAACCTGTCAGAGAGCGTGAGCATTCTTACCCAACGAAAGTTGGATAAGTTTGTTCGCGAGTATAGAATTCCATTAGATTTGAATCCGGTTCTTCTTTTAAAAGCCGAAACCATATATCCCTTCCGCTAAGGGAAGTTTCTTTTCTATACCCGTGTTTGTAATTTTGCAAACTATCGGGTTCCGTTTTCAAAGTTTTTGATAAGAGTTCTTCAATTTTTTCGAGTTCACATCTGTCAGGTCAATCCGTTCGGGCTAAGTCGTATAAGTCATTTCGAGATTTCCTGCCGGGCCCAAGATCGGAGACCGGACTTGAACGTCTTCCGATATTTGTACGAATTTATTACCGCCGGGGATTGGTATACCTTTGCACATCGGAAGGGTATCCCTCCCCCCTCCTCAGACGAACGATCTAGCTTAAAAAACTAGAAGGATAATTTCTTCTGGTTGGACGATCGTTGTCTTCCGGAGGAGATGAGGTGGCGTTTTAAGGACTAGTCGATGTCCTTCGATCTGGGTGAAGACTTCGTTTTTGACCAAGAACTGGCCCGTGCTTTAATTGAGCACAAGTCCCCGATCCGTCCCCTTCATGAGCACTTTCTTTTGTTGGGTCAAGTCTGTTTTTCTTGGAGCCAAGGGGATAAGGATTGGCCGGTTATTCATAGAAAGCGTGATCGTAAGTTCCGGCCCTTTACCTCCCCTTCGGCACTTTTCTTCCCCTATTTTACTAACTTGTTTTTTATTCTTGAAAATGCAGGAGCCATAATGTCTCTGAGGGACGCTCTGAAGGTTCCTAGTTTTGACGTTCTTGATTTTGATTTGGACGATCAAGGCGAAGGTGAAGTTCCTCTTATGATACAAGTGGCTTACGTAGCCCAAGCGATTCGTCCTTTGGTTACTCAGGATGCGGTCGAACCATCTGCTGCGGAGGCTACTTCTTCTGTTCCGACTCCTACAAAAGATGCGGCTGGTTCTTCCGGAACTCAAACTGGAAAGAAATCTATTCTGGATGACGTGGATAGTGATCCGGAGGTACGTAGTATAGACGAAGCTCTATAGTACCATCCTTCTTCAGCTTCTCTGAAAAGTAAAGGTATCATGCCAGAAGTTGACCAGAAAGCTCTTGTCCGTAAGAGGAAGAAGGAAACTTTACAGATTCGTTCGTCTGATCCTCTTCCTATGCCGAGATCAAAGAAAAACAAAAGAAGTTCTTCTCACTCTGGAAGTGATGTGATGGTTGAGTTGGATGAGCATCTCACCGGTGGTAAGTTTTCGAGGGAGGAAGCTGCATTGGCTTGCTCTGCGCTTACTCCCACTTTTTCAGGTGGCTTCCTTCATGTGAACGAAGTAGAAAGTATGGAGGTGGAAAATCCGGAGGTTTCGGATAAGGGGAATGGAAAGACTCGCGGAGAACCGAAGGTTGTGACTTTTTCAGGTATGAATTTGGACTCGTCTTTGGGTCCGGACCGTTTTATTGATGATGAGGAAGACCAAGTGTCTTCTCTTCCTTCATCGTGGTTCGGACCTGAGTTGATGTCCTTTTTTCGATATGCAGATGTATTTTCGGATGACATGGAGATTGACCCGTCGACGGCTGAAGAGAAGTTTATTCCGGATTGGGATATTCGGAACAAAGATTCAGTAATGGATGAGCATGTTGCAAGAACTCTTCTTTTTAACATCAATACTCCGCTGGATCATGCCAGGAGCCGGAGAATGAAGAGTCAAGATCTGGGTGCCATGGTCTTGTCCAATCAAGCTCAGTCAAACATTTTTGTGACGGAGATTTAATGAAGGTGGGTCGAAGCGGAGTCGGTGAAGGAAAACTTAGAGAAGGAGATCCTTTCTTTGAAACGTAAGATTCAGAGGAATCCGGATATTGAGAAGAAGATTGCACAACTTACTCAGGATCTTCAAACCTAGTAGGAAAAGATTAAATCTCTGACTACTCAAAACCAATCGTCTCAGGCGGCTGCTGCTTCGGCGGCGGAAGATCATGATAGAATATCGGCGGAGTTAAAGAGCTTCGCCGAATCTTTGAAGAAGAAGGATGAAAAACATAAGGTGGTTTTGGCGAAATTGGAAGAGTCTTTTGCGAATGCGCGACTGGCTTATGTGAACATGATGGCAAGTATGTACCTTTTTTAATTTAGTTGCTCCTCCTGCTTTGTTATTTTCTTCTAACACTTTGGTCAGAGCGGGATGTTCTCAAAACAGAGGAGGCCGATCTGAAGTCTCAGATTGAAGAAATGAAAGGGAGTCACGAAGCCGAGATTGAGGAGATCAAGAAAGAGAATGATGCCTTGAAAGCGACGGTGGATGATCTCCAAGTAACAAAGACCTGGCTTCTTTCGGAGGGAGCGAGACTTCTTGCCAAGAATATACATAAAGGTCCGGAGATGACTGTGGCTGTTGCGGCTGTAAATAATGCAATGAGTGCTGTGGGCATCAACTCTGGTCTTCAACAATGATACTTCCATGCTCTGAAGAAAAAGACTCCCTTTGCTGAACTTCCATTGTTGAACCGTGATGCCGGAGAGGAGTTAAATGCCGCGGTTGCCAACTTTGATTCTCTCTCTTTCCCCGTGGTCGAAGATCTTCCGAAGCTCATCCATGAGCCACTTTCTAAAATCAAAGATGCTCTCTATTTTGCGAGCGGCGGATCTCCGAAAGAATGAGGTGGACATACCCGGTTTCTTGGGGTATGCACCTTGGAAAGTTCATTAGTTTGTTTAACTGTTTCTTAGAAGGTGACATGTCCGGCAACTTGGGATATGCACCTTATTTTGATTCGGAGTAAATGATGTTTTTACTGTTCTTTTGTATATGACACTTATCCTTTTATATGTGAATGGTTTTACATGATTTCCGGTTATATTGATCCGGTTACTTTTTGATGTAGTTGGTCTGTTTTGCATGCGTCCATGCTTTTGTGCCTACATCTTTTTTAGAACATTCTTTTTATTGCACGTATCCGATTTTGTCTTATCTTTAGGATAATTTTTATAGATAGAAGGAAAGAATACAAACAATGCCAGTTCGTTCTTGCCTTTTAGGGTTAGAATCCCTGATTCGGCCGATGATATCTTGTGTGTTGCAACTTTTTAAAGATATAAATTTTGGGCATTCTATTTGATCAGTCCGGAGTGTGTTCTCTGCTTCAATTCATACTTAGTAAAAACATTTTAAATAATCTGCGGGTAAAACCCTCCGCAGTTCTTGGAAATATAAAATTGTTTTGTGCGGGTAAAACCATCCGCATTACAAGGAAAATAAAGACAACGGGAGCCGTAGCTTCCATATTACAAATTTATTTTGAAATATTATAAAATTCCTCAGAGAAAACATCGCTTGAGGTGCATCCCATTCCAAGTGCGGGAAACGGGAGATCCGTCCATTTTCATGAGTGTGTATGCACCATTTCTTCCGGCTGTTTTAACTTGGTAGGGTCCCTCCCACTTCGGAGACATCTTCCCTGTCCCTTCGACCAAGCTCGCATCATTCCTACGCATAACATAGTCCCCTTCCTTAAACCAGACTTCCTTAACTTTTGAGTTGTAATGTTTTTCCAACTCTTTCTTATATTTCACTTCTCGGATGGCCGCTAGTTCCCTTCTTTCTTCGGCCAGGTCAAGGTTCAGACGGAGTTGTTGGCCGTTATCGTTTTGTCTTAGGAGCATGCGAGGAGTGGGGATACCAACTTCTGCAGGGATGACTGCTTCCGTGTCGTGTGTCAGACTGAAGGGAGTTTCTCTGGTACTTGTCTTAGGCATCGTTCTAAGTGCCCAGAGGACGTGTGGTAGTTCATCTGCCCAGGAGACTCCTTCCCTTCCTAGGCGCTTCTTTATACCATCCACGATGCTTCGGTTAGCCCTCTCTACTTGTCTGTTGGCTTGAGGATTGGCAACCGAAGCAAAGTTTTGCTCAATGTGCATTTTTTCGTGCAAAGTTTTGCTCAATGTGCATTTTTTCGTACCAAGTTTTGAACGGTTTTTCGGCAAACTGCTTCCCATTGTCACTGACTATACAGAGCGGCATACTGTATCTGCACACTATAATTTCCCAAACGAACCTCAGTACTTGGTCCTCGGTGATAGTCCGGAGAGGCTTGGCTTCAATCCATTTTGTGAAGTAATCGATGGCTACCAATAAGAACCTCACTCCTCTGGTGGAAACGGGAAAAGGACCAACGATGTCAATCCCCCACTTCTGAAATGGCCAAGTCGAAGTTACAGGGACGAGGTTGTTTTTAGCTCGGTGGCTGATGGGGGCGTGCCGCTGACAGTCTTCACATGCTTGTAATTCATTGACGGCACTCTGATGCATGCCTGGCCAGAAGTATCCAGCATTCATAGCTTTCGCCACAACCATCCTTGGTCTGGAGTGGATGCCGCATATCCCCCAATAGATTTCTCTTATGACATAACTGGCCTCCTCCGGAGTCAGGCACTTTAGGAGCGGACCTAAAAAAGTCTTTCGGTAAAGTTTTTCGTCGTGAACTTGGTACGGTAATGCTTTCACCCTCATCTTCCGTGCCTGGGCTTTATCCTCCGGAAGTATGCCGTTTTCAGATAATCTAAGATATGAGTCATCCATGTAATTTCCTGGATAGAGATTGACATTACGGCTTCCATCTGATTAATGGTCGGAGCTTGCAGCGGTTCGACTAGTACTTCTTTGTACAAGTGATAGAACGTGACGGACGCTAGCTTGCTTAAAGCATCAGCTTTCTTATTCTTGCTCATGTGGATATGAACCACCTTGCATGAATCAAACGTGGACATTAGACTGTTGACTTGACTCAGGTACCGAATCTTGTTTTCTTCTCGTGCCTCGTATTCTCCATTAACTTGATTGGCAACAAGTAGCGAATCAACATGGGCTAGGACGGAGCTTGCTCCTGCCTTGGCCGCTGTTTGGAGTCCGGCTAAAAGAGCCTCGTATTTGGCTTCATTGTTTGATGTCTTGAATTCGAAACGTAGAGCGTACGTGTATTCTATCCCTTCCGGATCTATCAGAATTAAACCAACTCCTGACCCCTCTTTGCTAGAAGCTCTGTCTGTATACAGATTCCAAACTTTTGGGGGACTGGCCTTATCCTTGATACTTTCACCAGTGGGGACTTCCGTAAGAAAATCGGCAACTGCTTGGCATTTTACCGGTCATCTGGTCCGGTAGGCAATGTCGAAAGCACCGAGCTCTATGGCCCACTTGGTGAGTCGTCCGGAGACTTCTGGCTTTCTCCGAATCTGCTGGATCTGAAGATTGGTTTGCACTTCTATGTTGAAGGCCTGAAAGTACCTTCAGAGACGTCTGGACGCATGTACCAATGCCAGTGCCAATTTCTCTATCATCGGGTACCGAGTTTCATAATCTTTTAGGATGCGGCTTACGTAGTAAACCGGTATTTGTGCTTGATTTCGGTGCACCACAAGCACTGCACTTATGGTGAAGTGAGAAGCTGAGAGATACACAGTGACGGTCTCTCCGGTGATTGGTGCGGTTAACGTGGGTAAGGACCCGAGACAAACTTTTAATTACCTGAAATGTCGAATCAGCCTCTTTCGTCCATTCTATCTGACCCTTGCCGGTTCGCTGTTTTAGAACGTTCATAAAAGGAATGGTACGGTCAGCTGCTTTGGAGATAAATCGGTGGAGAGCAACCGGCTTTCCATTCAAAGACTGGATTTCTTTTACCGTCTTCGGAGGTTGCATGGAGATCACAGCTTGAATTTTATCCGGATGTGCTTGGATTCCGGATTGAGTTATCCAAACTCCCAGGAACTTGCCTTCCTCTAAACCGAAAGAACACTTTTTAGGGTTCAGCTTGAGGTTGATACTCCGAAGCCTGGTGAAGGTTTCGAGTATGTCATCGATCATATTATCTTCGGCTTCGCTCTTTATGACCAAATCATCCACATAGATTTCCAGGTTTCTCCCAATCTGCCCCTTGAATGCTTTATCCATCAACCTCTGATAAGTTGCTCCGGCATTCTTTAATCCGAACGGCATTTTGGTATAACCGAAAAGCCCTTCATTTGTTACGAATGCCGTTTTGTCCTCATCATTCAAAGCCATTTGTATCTAGTGATACCCTTTATACGCGTCCAGGAAGCATTTAAGACGAAAACTTGCCAAAGAATCTATTTTTAAATCAATCTTCGGAAGAGGATAGCAATCCTTTGGACAAGCATTGTTAATATCAGAAAAGTCAACACACATCCTCCAAGTTCCGTCTTTCTTAGTGACCATTACAAGGTTTGAGACCCAGGTTTGGTACCGTACCTCTCTTATGATTCCTGCACCCAATAGCTTGCGAACATCTTCTGCAATGGCCTTGTGTCGGGCCGGAGCCATATTCCTCTTCCTCTGAGCAATTGGTTTTACTGAATGAGAAACTTTTAACTTATGTTCGGCCAACGATCGAGGAACTCCGACCATGTCAGAAGTTTGCCAAGCGAACACATCGAGGGAACTCGACAACAATTTCCATAAGCGTTTCTTGGAACGTTCAGGGAGTTGGGCGCCAATATCAATCTTTTGCTCCGGAAAATGGGGATGGACAGACCACTCCTCCGTAAGGAGAGACGGAGGTTGTGCGCAACTACCTTCGCTTTGCCGGATCTCTGCTACACACATGGTGGATTCAGAAAGCAAGGTTGCCACCACAGCTTCGGTGGGAAATTTTAAAGACCCATGAATGGTAGAGCTAATGATTCTGAAGGCACACATTCCCAGTCTTCCCAGTATAACATTGTGTACGGACTTAGCCTTGACCACCAAATATGTCAAGTTGACAGTTCTGACCAGGCTTCCAGTACCCAACGTTGTTGGTAGAGTGATTTGCCCAATCGGCTGAACCACCTCTCCGGAGAAACTTACCAACGGTATAGAGACTTGTATCAGTTTTGCTTTGGTTTGTGGGGCTAATTGTTGGAAACATTGTTGATACATGATCTTAGTGGTACTCCCGCTATCAACATAAATCCTCTGGACCTTGTGCCCTACTATTATCGCAGATACTATGATTGGTCCGTCTTTGATTTCTCCGGGGGTAATTGGAGGGAAAGCGATCGGCTGTTGCATCCAAGCGACCATATGATGATTGGTCGGCTTAATGCCCTGGTTGTTTATTTTCCTGATCATGCAGATTGCAGATTGGTTATTAGGATTATCTACCGAGTTTCCCGAAGATTTCCCTTCCTTTACTTCCTTCACCAGATGTGACAACTTGACCGACCGAACTGCCTTTTCTATCTCCTGCTTTAGGGACCAGCAATCATCCGTGTTGTGGCCTCGTGCATGATGATAGTCACAATACTTTTTGGAGTTCTTATCCCCCGGATTTCGGAGCTTTGGTGGGGCGGGGATGTTTGCTCCTTCGGCACTGAGGATTTCACTGGGAGTTTTGGAAAGATCCAATAGATTGTAGTATCTTGATCCAGAATTTCTTCCCCGTTGAGGCCCGTCGTTTCTGCTGTAAGGGTGTGATCGTCCCCTACTTCCAGACGGAGTTTTATCGAATACCGACCCCCCATTTTTCTTCCAGGAGGACATCTTATGATCTGACTCCGATGCTAGATTACATGCTTTTTTTCCCCGAGCGAAAGCTCTGGCTCGTTCCATGAGTATTTCCATTGTCTTCGGGAGATTTTCATGTAATTTTTCGACCAGCTGGTTATTCCGGACACCATGACAGAATCCGGAAATCCTTAACTGGTCCACGACCCCACTGATCTGCATACTTTCCCGATTGAATCGGTCAATAAAGCTATCCAAAGATTCCCCATCCTTTCTCCTGATGTTGTGAACTTCAGTGATTTCTTTGGAGTAGTGCCGTTGTTGGCTAAAGTTCTGGAGGAATAGCCTTCGGAATTCCTCAAAATCGTTGATCTCTCCTTCGTTCAATGCATCAAACCACACCCGAGCAGCCCTGGTTAGTGTTTGTGCGAACATGAAGCACCACGCCGGCATCGGCCATTGTTCCACACGTGCAGCCCCATCGAAGTCAAACATGTGATCATCCGGATCAGTTGTACCGTCATATTTCTTTACTGTGGTTGGCATTTTGAGCTTCGGAGGGAGCTTGGCGTGCATGATGCAAGCACTGAATTTGGACTTAGCAGTCATGGAAACCAGATGATATGGCTTGGTGATATCCGGATCATTAATTACTTCTGTTTCGTTTCGCGTCATCATTGCGGGAGATGGTCCGGAGGAACCCTGCACATATCCACTATAAGTTTCCGAAGTAACAACTGTGGAGAAAGTAGGAGAGGTGAAAATCGCAGGACCCATAGTCCTTACCGGAGTTTCATCATGAAAGAGCTTGGTTCGTAAACCGAGGATCTCTTTATCTCTAGCTTGTTGGGCTTTCAATCTTCGTAGAAGACTTGCATTTTTGGAAAGGAATTCCGCATCGAATTCTGTCATCTGTGAAGTGGGAATTAGAATGAATGGTAAGGTTGTTCCTGGTCCTGAACTCAAAGGAGCTGATACTGTGGAAACAATGCTTGTTGCTGCTGTAGTTTGCGTGCTAACAGCTATGGATCCTGAATTCATAGAACCCGAGGCAGCCATAGATCAGTTCGTTGCTCAAGAAATTCACCAAAGTGAAGGACTGTGAGCTATGAAATCGGATGGCGCCAATTGAAGAACCAAAGAATCGAGTTTAGGCCGAAGCCTGTAATCGAGGGTTTGGACCTTATACAAGAGCTAGAGAATCGTCCTGCAAAACAGAAAGCCGTTAGGCTCGCCGCAGAGATGGGAGGGCCCCTCTGCGACCACCCTCCGGCGTGAGGATAAGTATTGGTAGAGAGAGTAAGTAGAGAGAGAAAATAAGGACGAAGGTTCAGAAAATCGTACTTGGCTTTGTACTTGATGGGGTATTTATAATGGTCAACTGGCATGACGTCATTCATCCAGACGCACTTGAATGGACCCGTCCTCGGCGTCATGGGGTACGGATAGGTTCAGGATATCCGTCTATTCTTGGTTCGGTCCGTCCTTACGAGTCAGGTCCGGACTCGGATATGCATCTTCAATGATATCTCGAAAAGGTTGCGACGAGAAATGATTGCGACTCTGAAAGATGTTTGCTACTCAGAATGGTGAACTCGGAGATCGTTGGACGTGATGAAGATGAAGGACAGAGGTGGTTGCGACTCCGAATCGTGGTTGCTTGTCGGAATCGTCGGACTCAAAATGATGAGTCGAGACCGTGATAAACAAAGAGTCTTTGTTTCCTTAAAAATTGGAGTCAGGACTCGAGACCAGCTGTGAATTGTGTAACATGTATGGAAATGACTCGAAACCTCAATGTACATTTGAAAGAGGGTCTGGTCAACCAAAAAATCTTTTGAAAATATCTTTTTAAAGCAATTGTTCCGAACTGTTGGAAATATTTAAAGATTTAAATTCTTATCAAATTTAGAATATATTTCCAAATCAGTTTAATAAAAAAATTTAATCCTTTAGCACCAAAAAAAAACACCAAAATATGGCTATTTTTCAATAGAAACCCGATGAACACTTTGAATATCGCGAAGAACACCAAGAATGTTTTTGACGATTTTTAACCAAAACCTCAAAAAATCTTGAATATTTTATATCAAACCGAGCCTAGAAACAAGTTCTAAATGGCTCTAATACCAATTGTAAGTCCCGTGAACGGATCTTTCAACGATATCAAACAATTACCAAGTTTGTGCGGAATCCAAACTTGGTGAGATTCAAGAAAAACTGAAAATATGAAAAATCAAGAACAATACCAAATCACTTTCAACACTTGCACACGATTCTATTACTTGAACAAGCAAAACCGTCTGGTACAAGTGTTCATAACCAAATCGAATCACCTCTCTCTCTAACTCTAGAATTATGTAACTAGGAGGTTCCAACCCTAAAACAAGTTGAAAACTTGTTTATATACATACTCAAGCCAACTTCCCCACATGGGCTCCTCTTGGGCCTGCTTGGCCCAGATGGCCTAAAGTTTGGCCCAAGTGACCTATAAAGGTCCAAAACCTAATATAAACTAACTCGGCAAGGCACAGTTCGTAACCATAGCCCGTTGTGTTAATTTGATGCATCAGTCTCACACTTTAGGGCCTAACAGTTTAGATGAGGATGATGTGTGTTTTGAAGTTAAGGTGGGAATTTAATGGCGTTTTATTCATAAGTTTGGTGTTTTACCTAGAGAAGTCTAAAAACCTTTTTACCCTTAATGAAGCGCGTCCCCATAATAAAATTGATGTTATTTACAAAAACACCACTGAGCCAATCTTGTCCATAGAATGTTTTGTTTTGACGATCCATAGGCGTTCTCACCGTTCTCACACTTTTCACCATTTTCCCTAAATCCTGACCCTATATATATATATATAGAGGGTTAGGTTAACGTACAATGGCTCTTATCGTACAATATGTACGCGATTATCTCAGCCGTACGAGTGGCATTTGGAATATGCATGTGATTTGCATGGTCTTTGGCATGTGAGTGGCATGTGGATGAGCCTTTTGACAATATTACCTTTAGTGTAAGTTAGCATCAACGCCACATGTCAACACCAAAATCATTCTCACCGTTTTCACACTTTTAGGCGTTTTCTCTAGATCATGCCCCTATATATATATATATAAACGTTTTTATTTGTTTATTGTTTTTCATATAGAGAGGTTCATATTAATCCGTTGTGAGATTTATGTTTATTATGGATATTGTGAATTAATAATAGTTAGAAACGATAACCTTGCTAGCTTTTTATATTTAAGTTTAAAAATAGTCATGTTACACTTGCTATATGTTTTGATTGTGATTATTACTTACAAAATAGACTTGATTGGTCCATTAGATAAAGAAAAGACTATAATCACGTTGGGAGAGGAAGGTCTTGTATTTAAATCACATAGATGATGTTAAAAAAAAATTGCCGTTCAAAAAAAGTAATGTCATGTCAAATAAAATTTCCTTAACATATACCAAGCTAGATCATTTCTTATAAAAATTAACTGCAAAAATATCCACGAAGTTTCTCTTTAGCCCCCAGGTCCACAACTTCTAGGTCTCTGGCTCAATGAGATTGATATAGACAACTCATCTAACACAAATCAGTAACCAAAAGAAATGACTCAACGTAGTTGATTGGTAAAGCCACGAGTACCCTTCTTGGTGGATGAACGCTTGTTTCAGCCATGTCATATATACTTGCCATGTCATATATACCGCCAATATCTTGATATATCCCTTAGTGAACCTCTTCCGTCAAGGCTATCACAAATCACTATATGCAAATCCTTCTTCTGATTATACTTTTGCATTAGTCTTTGTTAAATTTGTACGGCCTACATGATTACTAAAGTCAAAATACAGGGAAAGTCGTGAAAATGAAATGCTATTCTTTAACCAATTCAAAATAAATATTATATATTCAATCTTATATAGTAAAGATAACATTTAATTTTGAAATATGTGAAGCATCTAATTAGTCAAACTAAAAATAGTAATTTGAAATCAATCAGAATTTGTATATATTTCATATATTTTAAATGAGAAATATATAAAGTATGTTTATTAATGCTCATTAGTATAACCATAATTTGCAAATGTTTCTCCCTAGTATTTCTCCATTAAATGCGCATCCCCCATATTTCTCCATTAAATAGGCTATTCTAACATTTGTACTTTAATCTAACAATCGTCTCCCCTCATATTTCTACGTTATGGTAATCGAATATAAACATATTCTTTTTTCTCTTATAACTTTGTAAATACGATTTTTTTAAAATTTTGAAAACAATTTTGAGATGTGCTTATTTTTATCTATATTTGGATAAATTTTCTATTCCAAATCGAATGGGCCAAATGTAGACATCTATTTCTTCTTTATCATGATTTAATGTAGACATCTATTTCTTCTTTATCATGATTTACCTTACTAATACCAATCAAACAACCTTAACCGGCATTCTTTTTGTGGTTTCCAGTGAAAAGTTTTATTCTGATTCGCAGAAAAATGTTGAAAATGGAGTTGTATTCTAGTGTGTTTTGTATCGTAAACCACAGTGAGTGTTGGTAATGTACCGATGCCGTGAGGAACCGAACCTCTTCTAACATAACATCCGTAACGAGATCTGTAATGTTGGAACACTTACCGGTAATCGTTTATATGATTTTCGTTCGTTGTCAGTCTGTATCCTTTTAGGCTTATGACTACTTTAATTTTATGAGTTTTTATATCTTGGATGTTATATCATGAAATCATCAGGCTCTACGACATATTGTTATTCATATTACAAAACATTGGCTTATACAACTTTTTAATCATCTGTTCTTACTATAACAATGTTTATATTGGTCAACACCATGTCCTTATAATGACTGACTTTAGCCTCATTACTTGCACTCAAAACCCTATGGTGTGAATTTCATTAGTGGTTATCGTTAATGATTCTAAGGCTGATCGGTATGGAGGACAGTCCTCCACCGTCTGGGTCCGGCGCCGTTCCTCCCTCCATCTCGCCCCCTCTGTCTCGTCCTCTCCGTCTTCTTCTTGCCGTTCAGGACGGTCCATATGAGGAAAAAACTTCCTCACAGACACATATATACATACAATATATAATATATATTTTAGGAATATCTCCCATTTCCATACCTCCATCCTCATGCCCATCCTACGTGGCGCTTACATGGCGGACCATCCTCCAAGGGAGGACCATCACCATACCATGTAGCCTAAACAGAAAATATCAAAACATTTGAACCCATCCTCATGCCCATCCTACGTGGCGCTTACGTGGCGGACCATCCTCCAAGGGAGGACCATCACCATACCGTGTAGCCTAAACAGAAAATATCAAAACATTTGAACCCTAATTGATATCTTAATGGATTTCGTAAATGGATATCACCAATGAAGATCATAGGTAAACCTAGTTGATATTCGAAGGTTGTTACAATATTGTCTGCTAATATTGGCTGGTTAGCCTTATTATATACATACAATATGCAAATTAGCGTTTACCTTTGTCGTTTCTGCTTTCTTCTTTGTTGACAAGCTTTTTTTGTCGTTCATTATTACTTTTTCTTAGATTATCGACAAGCTTTAATTCTTTGATTGTTCTGATTTGTTGGTAGTGAATTTGACATCCGGGGAAGACAAAAATTGTTTTGTTGAAGGTGTGAATCCCGAACAATTTTAAAATTATGTTTTTACAATATTGCTATATCCCCCCCACCCTCATCTCATTAACTATTAGTATAACAATCCTCAATTAAACCGACACCCTCAATTATTTTCCGACACCCTAGTATATTTTAAAAATATCCCAAAATGTTCTAATATGTCTGTAAATACACCCCGTATGTGAAATACAGTATAGCCTGAAATACAGTATAGCATTAAAAATAATATAAAAATTTGATTTTTTTTAGTTCAGGCGGGCCGCGTAAAGGATCCCTAAACCTTACGCGGGCCGCGTCAACTTATTGAGCAGGCGGGCTCCGGTGTCGCCACGTGTGTGTGTGCGTGTTGGACCTACCCCATGACCCGGACACCCTATGCCCTACCCAGGCTAGTACGCGGGCCGCGTAAGCCCCGCTTATATGTTACGCGGGCTGCGTGAGAGTCAAGATCAGCACCTATAAATAGAACGCATCGGCTTTCAACACAAATCGTTCATTTCTTTTTTGTATCTCGACTTTCAGAAGATATAAGCATAATATTCGAGTATTATACCCACTAATTAGCGAGGTTCTGCTCCGTTGTAAGTATTATAACCCCACTTTCGTAATAGATACGTTGCCCGATTGATTTAGGGTTCCGTAACAACTGTCGTGGTTCTGCCCGACGTAGTTGTTGGAATACCGTCTTGGGGAGGGTATCATTAATATTATCAAAGGGTTATTATACTAACCTATGTACATTTGTGTAAATTATAGATTTTTCCCAGGAAACCCTTACGCGAAGTCTAAGATAGCAATGTGAGTTTATCCTCTTTGTGTTAACCTTTTTGTAATATTTTATAAAACCTTAATTGTTTTACAATGTGATTAAGCGGTGATTGAGTCTTTGTAGTTCTTCAATTACTGCCGGTATGTTGGGGTTTTGTATACAAAAATTACTACACTGTGAGTAGTATGTCGGGATAACAGTACGTTACCAATGGACAACGAGTTAGCCAATATGTAATATGACCCACCAGTCAGGATTAACAGTACTGAATGAGTAATTGTGTAGAAATAAACAATGTGATCGCTCTCAATGCTGTTTTAATTGATAAAATGTTTCTTGATTAAACTGGGATGCACTCACCAGTATTTCCCACTGACAAATGTTTTTAAAACGCGTTTCAGGTAACACAATGTGACAGCCAATTAGTAAAAATCCAGTTGGAGAGCACTGAAGGCTTGGAAAAAATGTGGCTATAAAATTTACCTAAAAGACGATGTTTTAAATTCAATAAAATAGGGTTTATCCTTATAAACATATTGTAATAAGAAACTTGGGTTTTACCCATGTGATTATTAACATCAAATGTGGTGGTTTTACTCTGATAAACATTTCCTAACTATGGTCCTGATGTAATTTCCGCTGCCAAATTAACCAACTGATACCACCAAAATTCTGAGTTCGTGTCCGCCCGTTCCCGGGACAGATAAGGGATCGGGGGTTGCGACAGAAGGTGGTATCAGAGCCTAGCCACTGGTCTAAGCCAATGAAGTGATCTGCTGACACTTAAATTCTAAATTTTGTGTTAGGAAATAATTTATGTGATTATGTGCTTTGTGTTAGTTGACTATTTGTTAGTTTACAGTATAAGTGATCAAGGACCCTCAGACATGTGTCGTCAGTTGTCTGACTCACCTAGGAGTGAAGATACCTCTACATAGCCTGCCCTTTCTGGGTATTCTGCTGATCAGGAAGAAGGGATGTTTGCCTTTAAAGCTTAGTCAGAAGAGTCATTCCCTCATAAGAAAAGAGGATGGTTCAGTAATGTCACACCTCGACCACGTAAAACATCAAATCGTGGCGGAAAACGTCGGGGAGTGTTGTAACATAATTATTGTTTCACAACCATGGCATACAAACTTAAATTTTATTTATCAACATAAGAGTTACATTGTCTTAAACAGGAAACAAAGAGTACATAACATAATTAAACGAAGTCTATCTTCGTTTTATGTCTCTAAGGCACAGGTCCGCCCTAGTGTTACGATCATCATCCTATGCAAAAGCTCCTGAAAACACATGTGAAAATAGGTACGTCAGCATAAAAATTCCTGTGAGATACATAGGTTTTGTGAAAATAGGATTCATGACTTAAGTTTAAGAAGAAGTTGTTTAGTAAAAGTCAGTCATGAACCTTGTAAATTGTTTTGTTTTATAAGTCATTTAAAAAGCGATAAGATCAAATGATATGTATAAATAAAAGAATAATGTATGGTTAAATGTATAACCAAGTAAAATGAGTTGTATAAAGTAAATTGTTTGTAAACCAAAGTCTTGTGAAAATCGTGTTACTTGTGTAAAATGTACAAGTCCAAATTGAATGATTTAAATAACGCTATGATATGTAATATAATACAAACACTTATATATAGAAATTACCAGCGCCGTATCCACCATGCTTGTATCATATTACTCACATCTCGTTACTTAAGTCACTTAAGCAAACCACCAATGTATAAAGTCTATGTTTAGACCAATTGTCAAAAAGTCCTTGTATAAACCATGTCAAATGTTAAGAAGTCCAAAAGTAGTCAAGTAATGTGTAACAAATGTTATGTATTGTAAGTAAAGTATTGTCAAATAATCCAAATGTAGAAATGTACAAAACAAAGTATTTTGAATATATCAAAAAGTTATGTTTTGCAAAGTAATGCATGTTACATTGATACAAACATTTATGTGGTAAGTTAACGCATACATTCAAGCCTTGAGACAGTCGGATAACCCTTCAGTCAAGGTTATCAAAATAAATGTTTTCGGATTCAATCATTTCTTACATCCAAACAAACCCGAGATGTCAGGAATGGGATTTGTCAAGTCCTATGGTACCACTACTTACTACCGATCGGCGTAGCTAATGTTAATGAACTTATATAAGTCCCGTTTGTGCAAACCAAATATTATAGCAATTGTGAACATGTTATATGAAAACAATGTACTAAGTATGCTAAGTTAACATACAAAGCAGAAAAGTCATGTAAATCAATGTGCTAGCATGCTATCAGTCAACATACATAGCAGAAATGTAAAGTAAGACAATGTACTAAGTATGCACACAATGGACATACATTGCATGAAATGTAATGTAAAACGATGTACTAAGTATGCACACAATGGAAATACATAGCATAAAATGTAATGAAATCATGTACTATAATGTACTAATGAACATAACAAGCATATGATATGAAAACAGGAAAACATGAAAGTAACAAGTAGGCACATGTGTTTCACCCCAAAACAGTTTGGAAAATAGTAAAAGAGGGGTCTATGTACTCACTTGAGATTTCTTAGTAGTCCTTGAGTAACAACCAAACAATGCTAGAGATCACGGATATCAAACGGCACCTAATATAGGTAACTATGTTAATAAACCGGACCTATATCGGAGGATTGGATAGAATGAGGGTTCGTAAACCAAACGAGTATGGAGACTCGTGTAATATGGTTTAACAAATCCTACATACTAAATGAAACCTAACCTAAGTGCTTATGACCCATTACGACCCGTTTAGGTAGCTTATGCTACTTTAACGCGTCGTTCGCGTGAAACGCGTTCGGACCGCCTAACTAGTCCTGTGACAAGTAGAATATGCCTTAACATGTTTAATATTGTTGATAAATCAGTTTAGAGGTCATAGGTTATGTTACATATGTTTAAAATGAATTTTGGCATCAAAGGGGTATTTTGGTAATTTACCTAAGGCATATAAACTACCTATCATACAACTACTTAAACGAAGCGACCATAAGGTATAACCTCGGAAGGTTATTCCCTATATACTATGGTCACCAAATGTATTTGGGCGGATCCTAATGATCGACCAAATGGGTCGGGTACGAAGGTATAACCATCGTGATTACAATCACGTTGCGAAGTTCAAACGAACTTCTCATTGACCATACACAGGTCAATGCAGAAAGTCAAACAAAGTTTAAATTTCAGACTCGAAAAGCAATAAAAGAACGAAGCAACACTTACAAAGGGTCCCCGAAAGCTTTGATCTCTCAAATATTCTTAGGTATGAAGTGTTTTACACATCAACTTAGAGAAATTTCAAGAAATCAAGTGGGTTTTGAAGTTGGGGGATGTGGGTATTTATAGGATTTCCCAAACCGTTTGGATCGTTTCTTGGAAACCGTGCTTTGATCTTGGCCATACACCTCAAGATAGTGGTTTTACAATACCTTGTGAGCCCCTAGTATTGCCCAATACCATGTGCAACAGTGGATAGGACTAGATGCAATGTTTCTGAAGTTTCTGCTGATCTGGGGACTGCTTGCGCACCGTAAGCATGCCCTTGAGGTGCGCAAGGACCTTGCAGACCAGAAACTTTGATTTTTGGCAGTTTTGGTCCCTGTTGTGTAATAAGGCCATTTCCGACGCGTTTAAGGCCCGTTAACCCCATTTCAAAACTCTAAAATGAAGTTAAAGTATAGGGAACTTAAAATGTGCTCACAAATATCTCAGATGTCGGTTCGTTTGGCCGTACAATCGCGATGTTCGCTTAATTACGACGGACTACGCATAAGCGCGAAAAACGATCCAAATGACGCGACGAATAGATTTTTCTTATGCCAAACACTAAAATAAAAATATTTTAGTGCTTACATAAATTTTTGGATGTCCGGATGTATTCAGAACGTAAGTTATGCGCGAAAGTGCAAACTTATGCACTTTTTGACACTTTTAGTCCCTGAATGACCCAAAAGTTTATTTTAGCACACCGAACCCCTCAAAGCCTATTTCTAAGCTATGTAAAGGATATTTATGGTATGTTTAAGTTATGGTCATGTTCTGGAATGTCTGTTACAGTTCAAATTGGCATACTTTCGCAGTTTGTCAAATTTAGTCCCTGTAGGCGAATTAACTTGTTTTTGCAATACCAAAGCCTTTAAAACTTATTTCTAAGTTATGTAAAGGTTATTTAAGGTAAGTTAAGTATATGTTGATGTTCCGAAGTATTTGTCGCATTAAACTGATTACGTTTACGCACCAGTTTGTGTATAACTCTCCAGAAAGCGATATAGAGTTTGAAATCGAATCAAAAGTCAAAACATGAAAAATGTAAAACATAACAAAACAAACATTGGGATCAAATAACATTGTTTTATTAATAATCGAACTGTTCACAATGATTACAAGCACAGATGTTACAGTCTCCCCTACTTATTTAGAGGAAACTCGTGGAAAAAGTAGCGGATATTTCGCCTTCATTTGATCTTCGCATTCCCAAGTAAACTCGGGTCCACGTTTAGCTTCCCAGCGAACTTTGACCAAAGGAATGCGCTTGCGTTTAAGCCACTTGACTTCACGTTCCATGATTTCCACTGGCTTCTCAACAAATTTCAGTGTTTTGTCAACACGAATTTCGTCAAGCGGTATGTGGAGGTTCTCATCAGCTAAACACCTCTTGAGATTGGACACATGAAAGGTTGGATGAACATTTCCAAGTTCAGGAGGTAACTCAAGTCTGTAGGCTACCTTACCGATTCTTTCGACGATCTTGAATGGTCCAACGTATCTAGGTGCAAGTTTTCCTTTCTTTCCAAATCTGATCACACCTTTACAAGGTGAGACCTTAAGTAATACTCGATCACCGACTTGAAATTCTAAGGGCTTGCGTTTTGGGTCCGCGTAACTCTTTTGACGGCTTCTAGCTGTCTGAAGGTTATCACGAACTTTCTTTATCTTGTCAGTTGTCTCTAAAATGAGGGCAGGTCCAGTAAGCTGAGCCTCGCCGATCTCATTCCAGCAGACTAGTGAATGACATTTTCGACCATAGAGAGCCTCGAAAGGAGCCATTTTGATGCTGGTGTGATAACTGTTGTTGTAGGAGAATTCAATTAACGGAAGATGTGAATCCCAACTACCACCAAAATCGATCACACAAGCTCTAAGCATATCCTCCAGAGTCTGGATTGTTCTTTCAGATTGACCATCCGTTTGCGGATGATAAGCTGTGCTCAGGTTAAGTTGGGTCCCCATAGCAGATTGCATGGTTCTCCAAAAATGAGAAGTGAAACGAGCATCTCTGTCAAAAATGATGTTCAAAGGAACACCATGACGAGCTACAATTTCATCCACGTAGATTTTTGCAAGTTTGTCAGCAGAAAAATCCTCACGGATTGGCAAGAAATGCGCTGACTTAGTAAGACGATCAACAACTACCCAGATGGCATCATGACCTTTCTTTGTGAGCGGAAGTTTAGTAATTAGATCCATAGTAATGTTTTCCCATTTCCAAACTGGGATCTCTGGTTGCATCAATAAACCAGAAGGACGCTGATGTTCAGCCTTAACCTTAAGACAAGTAAGGCATTTTGATACATATAAGGCAATGCCTTTCTTCATACCAGGCCACCAATACTGAATACGAAGATCCTTATACATCTTATCTGAGCCAGGATGAACAGAATAACGAGACTTATGGGCTTCATCCATAAGCAAGGTGCGAAGGTTATCTTGGCTTGGGACCCACAAACGGTCCATGAAGTAATACGATCCATTGTCCTTCAGTTCCAGATCCGGTGTTATGTGATAGGGAAATTCCTTATCCATCAAGCCTTGTGAAACACAAGATTGTTGAGCCTGAGAAATGCGTGCTTGGATATCGGATCGAGCTTGAATATCAGATTGAACACGAACACAATGAAGCTTAGTACGTTCCTTACGACTCAATGCATCGGCTACGACATTCGCCTTACCAGGATGGTAGCGAATTTCGCAGTCATAGTCGTTTAGAAGCTCAACCCAGCGTCGTTGCCTCATGTTGAGTTCTTTCTGATTGAAGATATGCTGAAGACTTTTGTGGTCCGTGAAAACCACACATTTTGTACCGTACAAGTAGTGTCTCCAGATCTTGAGAGCGAAGACAACTGCCCCCAACTCAAGATCATGAGTGGTGTAGTTCTTCTCATGTATCTTCAACTGCCTCGATGCATATGCTATGACTTTGTTCCTTTGCATCAGAACATAGCCAAGACCCAATTTAGATGCATCGCAATAAACGACGAAATCATCATTGCCCTCAGGCAAAGTCAGAACAGGCGCGTCACAAAGTTTCTGCTTCAAGTTTTGGAAAGCTTCCTCTTGTTTGAATCCCCAATCAAAGGGCTTATTCTTCTGAGTTAGAGCAGTTAGAGGAACTGCAATCTTTGAGAGGTTTTCAATGAAGCGGCGGTAATAACCCGCAAGTCCAAGAAAAGAACGAACCTCAGTAGGAGTAGTAGGCGTATCCCAATCCTTAATCGCACTGATCTTGGAGGGATCTACATGAATACCTTGTTCGTTGACAATATGTCCCAAAAATTGAACTTCTTTAAGCCAAAATTCGCACTTGGAGAATTTGGCGAAAAGTTGCTCTTTCTTTAGGAGTTCCAGAGTAAGACGAAGATGTTGCTCGTGATCAGCTCGCGTCTTAGAATAAATCAAGATGTCGTCAATGAAAACAATGACGAACTGATCCAAATAAGGCTTGCAGACCCTATTCATTAAGTCCATGAAAACAGCAGGAGCATTAGTCAAACCGAATGGCATGACTGTGAACTCATAATGCCCATAACGAGTGCGGAACGCTGTCTTGGGAATAACTTCTTCATGCAACCGAAGTTGATGATATCCAGATCGCAGATCAATCTTTGAAAAATAAGAAGCGCCCTGCAACTGATCAAAGAGATCATCAATGCGAGGTAGGGGATATCGATTCTTGATGGTAAGCTTGTTAAGCTCACGATAATCGATACACATCCTAAAAGATCCATCCTTCTTCTTGACAAAAAGAACGGGAGCACCCCATGGTGAAAAGCTAGGACGGATAAAACCTTTGTCAGAGAGCTCCTGAAGCTGCTTAGCCAACTCTTGCATCTCAGACGGTGCAAGACGATATGGAGATCTGGCAATGGGATTTGCACCAGGTACGAGATCAATACGGAACTCGACTTGGCGTGCTGGGGGTAGACCAGGTAACTCTTCAGGAAATACTTCAGAATAATCCCGAACAACAGGAATATCTTGAATAGACTTACCTTTGCCTTTATCTGCTGTGACATGTGCCAAAAAGGCCACATAGTTCTTTCGCAGATACTTCCGAGCTTTAAAACAAGACATGAGTTTGAGACCACCGGAAGGTTTCTCAACATGCACTTGTAGGGTCTCTCCTGTTGAAAGTGGCACACGAATAATCTTCTCAAAACAAACTACCTCTGCGCGATGCTTGGCTAACCAATCCATACCCACAATAACGTCGAAGCTTCCAAGTTGCATAGGCGTGAGGTCAATAGGAAAAAGATGGTCATTAAGGTTCAACTGGCAGTTGCGAAGAACAGAATCAAGAACAATGGGTTCACCACTAGCAACCTCTACTGTCAAAGGTTTACCTAGTTTCGTTCTAGACACGCGAAGCAATGGCTCAAAAGATAATGACACAAAACTCTTATCGGCACCCGAATAAAAAAGAACAGATGCAGGCTGATTATTAATAAAGAACGTACCGTTCACCACTTCATTGTCTGCTTGTGCCTCTTGTGCATTCATGTTGAAGACTCGACCTCGAGCCTGAGCCTGATTCTGATTTGGATTCTGATTCTGGTTGGCTAGCCTTGGGCACCAGTTTCTGTAGTCGGTCAGATCCCCACAATTGTAGCACGAACCAGGAGGAAAATGAGGTCGTGCAGCTTGACCTTGTTGCTGAGCAAGAGGCTGAGCAACTTGTTGGGCTTGGTTCTGAACTGCCTGGTTCTGATTAGCAGGAATGCTGCAAGTGGCAGTAAGATGACCAATTCTTCCGCAGTTAGTGCAATGACGACATTGGAGATGTGGTAGGTGATGGCCGTTACACCTGTTGCACAAAGGCGCAGTGCCAAGATATGGCTTCTTGGATAGTGGTTGCGCAGGCTGATTTGGTGTAGCTTGGGCCTGTGCAGTAACGTCATAGTTTTGGGAAGCATTTTGCTTCCTAGAACCCTTTGAGGAACCAGGATTCTTTCCATTCTTGTTTTGACCTTTCTTGCTATCCCCCTTGTCAGACGCTTGCTTCTTACCCTTGTCACCCTTTTTATGCAGCATTCCCTTTCGAACCTGCGACTCAGTCAATGTCACTGCTAACTCGATCGCCTGATAGAGTGTGACAGGGTTACTACCAGTAATGATGTCTTGCACTGAGTCAGGTAGGACGTCGATGTATCTTTCGATAGCCTTGTCGAGTGGGGTAACCATTGTTGGGTAAAGCAGACTCAACTCCTCAAACCTGTCGGTATACGCCCTGTGCTCGCCACTGTCTTGTTTCAAGTCATCAAACTCTTTCTCCAAAGCTCGCTGTTCATGACGAGGACAGAACTCCCTCATCATAAGGGCCCTAAGTTCAGCCCAAGTTTGTGCTAGAGCAACTTCTGTACCACGGTCTCTCATAACCCTGTTCCACCATGTGAGAGCCCTCTTCTGAAACACACTCGAAGACTCGACCTTGCGATTGTCAGGACACTGCACGTGGCGGAAAGTATTCTCAATGCTCTCGAACCATTTAAGAAGCCCAGTCGCTCCCTCAGAACCACTAAACTTGAGTGGTTTAGCCGAGTTAAAATCCTTGAATTTGCATGGAGCATTGTTGTTGTTGTTGGCTTGGTTCCATTGAGCAAAGAGGTTTGGGAATTGAGCAGCCATTTGCTGCGCAATGATTTCTGCCAGTTCGAAAGTCGCTATCTGGTTTTCGCATCGAGGAGGCATTCTAAAAGAGGAAACATGAAAGGAAACGAGTGAGATGATTGGATGAAAAGAATGAGATGAAACAAAAATTGACAACAGCAAAGATGGTGGTCATTTGTTCGCATCACAAAGCAAACAAACGACACACAGTGACTAATCAAAGTAAATGGGTCAAAAATAATGTATCGCGAAGACATGCTCACCTATAAGTGAACACTTACCCCAAGAGTTCCCAGGGAAGAGTGACTGGTCCGATTATGTGGATTTGTACGAACACTCTAGCCTTAGACAGAAAACCAAGGGTACAGGCATTCACCCTTCCAGTTTGCACGTGTTCACATTATTTAAAACCCAAAACCTTGACGAGATTTTGAAAACTCAAAGGGGTTCAAAACCTTACAATAGAGGGTTCAAAACCTTGTAATAAATTATTCAAAAACAGAAGATTGTTTTTCAAAAATCGTTTCGGAAAATTTGGTTTTTGTTTTAATAATCACCTAAGGATAGGTGAGGTGCATGTTTTAAGATCTAAACACAAAATAACTTGTGTTAGGGTCCTAGAAAGGTTATAGTCTAGGTCAAAGCATTACTAATAACCTAATTCCCTATAACCATTGGCTCTGATACCAACTCTTCTGTCACACCCCGACCACGTAAAACATCAAATCGTGGCGGAAAACGTCGGGGAGTGTTGTAACAGAATTATTGTTTCACAACCATGGCATAGAAAGTTATATTTTATTTATCAACATAAGAGTTACATTGTCTTAAACAGGAAACAAAGAGTACATAACATAATTAAACTAAGTCTATCTTCGTTTTATGTCTCTAAGGCACAGGTCCGCCCTAGTGTCACGATCATCATCCTATGCAAAAGCTCCTGAAAACACATGTGAAAATAGGTACGTCAGCATAAAAATGCCTGTGAGATACATAGGTTTTGTGAAAATAGGATTCAAGACTTAAGTTTAAGAAAAAGTTGTTTAGTAAAAGTCAGTCATGAACCTTGTAAATTGTTTTGTTTTGTAAGTCATTTAAAAAGCGATAAGATCAAATGATATGTATAAATAAAAGAATAATGTATGGTTAAATGTATAACCAAGTAAAATGAGTTGTATAAAGTAAATTGTTTGTAAACCAAAGTCTTGTGAAAATCGTGTTACTTGCGTAAAATGTACAAGTCCAAATTGAATGATTTAAATAACGCTATGATATGTAATATAATACAAACACTTATATATAGGAAGTACGAGCGGCGTATCCACCATGCTTGTATCATATTACTCACAACTCGTTACTTAAGTCACTTAAGCAAACCACCAATGTATAAAGTCTATGTTTAGACCAATTGTCAAAAAGTCCTTGTATAAACCATGTCAAATGTTAAGAAGTCCAAAAGTAGTCAAGTAGTGTGTAAGAAATGTTATGTATTGTAAGTAAAGTATTGTCACATAATCCAAATGTAGAAATGTACAAAACAAAGTATTTTGAATATATCAAAAAGTTATGTTTTGCAAAGTAATGCATGTTACATTGATACAAACATTTATGTGGTAAGTTAACGCATACATTTAAGCCTTGAGACAATCGGATAACCCTTTCAGTCAAGGTTATCAAAAGAAATGTTTTCGGATTCAGTCATTCCTTACATCCAAACAAACCCGAGATGTCAGGAATGGGATTTGTCAAGTCCTATGGCACCACTACTTACTACCGAGCGGCGTAGCTAATGTTAATGAACGTATATAAGTCCCGTTTGTGCAAACCAAATGTTATAGCAATTGTGAACATGTTATATGAAAACAATGTACTAAGTATGCTAAGTTAACATACAAAGCAGAAAAGTCATGTAAATCAATGTGCTAGCATGCTATCAGTCAACATACATAGCAGAAATGTAAAGTAAGACAATGTACTAAGTATGCACACAATGGACATACATAGCATGAAATGTAATGTAAAACGATGTACTAAGTATGCACACAATGGACATACATAGCATAAAATGTAATGAAATCATGTACTATAATGTACTAATGAACATAACAAGCATATGATATGAAAACATGAAAGCATGAAAGTAACAAGTAGGCACATGTGTTTCACCCCAAAACAGTTTGGAAAACAGTAAAAGAGGGGTCTATGTACTCACTTGAGATTGCTTAGTAGTCCTTGAGTAACAACCAAACAATGCTAGAGATCACGGATATCAAACGGCACCTAATATAGGTAACTATGTAAATAAACCGGACCTATATCGGAGGATTGGATAGAATGAGGGTTCGTAAACCAAACGAGTATGGAGACTCGTGTAATATGGTTTAACAAAGCCTACATACTAAATGAAACCTAACCTAAGTGCTTATGACCCATTACGACCCGTTTAGGTAGCTTATGCTACTTTAACGCGTCGTTCGCGTGAAACGCGTTCGGACCGCCTAACTAGTCCTATGACAAGTAGAATATGCCTTAACATGTTTAATATTGTTGATAAATCAGTTTAGAGGTCATAGGTTATGTTACATACGTTTAAAATGTATTTTGGCATCAAAGGGGTATTTTGGTAATTTACCTAAGGCATATAAACTACCTATCATACAACTACTTAAACGAAGCGACCATAAGGTATAACCTCGGAAGGTTATTCCCTATATACTATGGTCACCTAATGTATTTGGTCGGATCCTAATGATCGACCAAATGGGTCGGGTTCGAAGGTATAAGCGATTTATTAGATCGCTTACCCTTACGACCCTAGACAACGTGGTAATCAGTAGGCATAGTCACAAGGGACTATAACCATCGTGATTACAATCACGTTGCGAAGTTCAAACGAACTTCTCATTGACCATACACTGGTCAATGCAGAAAGTCAAACAAAGTTTCACTTTCGGACTCGAAAAGCAATAAAAGAACGAAGGAACACTTACAAAGGGTCCCCGAAAGCATTGATCTCTCAAATATTCTCAGGTAAGAAGTGTTTTACACATCAACTTAGAGAAATTTCAAGAAATCAAATGGGTTTTGAAGTTGGGGGATGTGGGTATTTATAGGATTTCCCGAACCGTTAGGATCGTTTCTTGGAAACCGTGCTTTGATCTTGGCCATACACCTCAAGATAGTGGTTTTACAATACCATGTGAGCCCCTAGTATTGCCCAATACCATGTGCAAGAGTGGATAGGACTAGATGCAATGTTTCTGAAGTTTCCGCTGATCTGGGGACTGCTTGCGCACCGTGAGCATGCCCTTGAGGTGCGCAAGGACCTTGCAGACCAGAAACTTTGATTTTTGGCAGTTTTGGTCCCTGTTGTGTAATAAGGCCATTTCCGACGCGTTTAAGGCCCGTTAACCCCATTTCAAAGCTCTAAAATGAAGTTAAAGTATAGGGAACTTAAAATGTGCTAAAAAATATCTCATATGTAGGTTCGTTTGGCCGTACAATCGTGATGTTCGCTTAATTACGACGGACTACGCATAAGCGCGAAAAACGATCCAAATGACGCGACAAATGGATTTTTCTTATGCCAAACACTAAAATAAAATTATTTTAGTGCTTACATAAACTTTTGGATGTCCGGATGTATTCAGAATGTAAGTTATGCGCGAAAGTGCAAACTTATGCACTTTTTGACACTTTTAGTCCCTGAATGACCCACAAGTTTATTTTAGCACACCGAACCCCTCAAAGCCTATTTCTAAGCTATGTAAAGGATATTTATGGTATGTTTAACTTATGGTCATGTTCCGGAATGTCTGTTACAGTTCAAATTGTCATACTTTCGCAGTTTCTCAAATTTAGTCCCTGTAGGCGAATTAACTTGTTTTTGCCATACCAAAGCCCTTAAAACTTATTTCTAAGTTATGTAAAGGTTATTTAAGATAAGTTAAGTATATGTTGATGTTCCGGAGTATTTGTTGCATTAAACTGATTACCTTTACGCACCAGTTTGCGTATAACTCTCTAGAAAACGATATAGAGTTTGAAATCGAATCAAAAGTCAAAACATGAAAAATGTAAAACATAACAAAACAAACATTGGGATCAAATAACATTGTTTTATTGATAATCGAACTGTTCACAATGGTTACAAGCACAGATGTTACAAGTAAGGAAGCATTTGCACGTAGGAAAAGAATGCGAAAGTTGCAACTACAAAGAGTTCTAGCAGCTACTAAGAGAAAGACAGATGCCCATACACAGGATATGCTTAATAGAAGCCTAGCCAATTTCCATATCCTAGCTACAACTGCTGCTGACCCAAGTCTGGAACAACTAGTAGCCCCACAACCCTTACCTGTGATTCCCACTCAGCCTATGGACGTGGAAATGCATGATTTTAGCCCTAAGAAGATACCTAGGATACCAACCCCTAATCCTCTAGATCCAAATTATGATCCATGGTTTGATGATCTTAGGGATTATGTGCCACGCTATCACTTAAACGAAGAAACCTTGCCGAACTTAGCAGCATATCCAGGTTTGGACCCACTAGATCCCTATTTTGACAACGATGAATATATTAGGGAGATTTTTGAGAATCCATACCCTCAGGAGAATCTAGTACCTAAGTACCCAAAGCCAATACCAGTACCTGCACCCCCAATGAGTGCAAAGAATTTGCAAGAACTCCGAAATTTTGGAGAGGAAATCATAGAAAGTAGCGAGAGAATGAGGTATGTAGGAGAGCAACTCGTATGGAAATACGATGAGCGCCAGATGGATTTCAGGGGAAATCCATATCCATAAAGGGGATGGTAAAGTTGGTAATAATAATAAATAAATAAAATATGTGTAATAATAAAAAATCTATGGTAGTATAGACCACTCTGTGGTTAAGGAGGCATAATAGTATTGTAATTTTTAATTTCTGTTTTAGTGTGTAATTGACGCATACTATATAGAAAAGAGTAAAGTCGCAATGCACGACGTTTTTGACCAATATGTGTATTATGTGGTTGTTACTTAAACTATTTAATTATTCTATTAATGATTGGTAAATGTTTAAAATTCAGATGGCCGATGAAGGAAATCAAGGAAATCTAAATAATGATAACCAGAGTAACATTAACGTGGTTAATGAGAATCCAAGCATCAATAACAATGGAAACCAAACGGATAATAGTGTCGTTCAACATATAGTGGCACAAGGAATCATAGATGCCATGACATTTATTATTCAAACGATTCAAGAAGCGAATAATAAAAGTAAGCATAGCAGTAAGCGACCAATCGAACCAGAAAACAGCGTGAACAATGGACTGGTACTTCAATTGCCCATTCCCAAAAGGAGAAGAACCGTGTCTTACGGTTGTTCTTATAAAGTATTCTGGTCTTGTAAACCAATGGAATTCTCGGGCAACGAAAGGGCCATTGCAACCCTACGCTGGATAGAGAAGACTGAGGCAGTCTTAAGAATAAGCAAGTGTGCTGAAGAAGATAAGATATTGTTTGCCTCTATTCTGTTTAAGAATTTAGCACTAGAATGGTGGAACACTATCCTCCAATCAAGAGGAAGTGATAGAACCTACAATATGGAATGGGAAGAATTTAAAGACAAGGTAGAAAGGAAATTCTGCCCACCCAATGAGAATGAACAAATAGCAAACAAATTCCTAAACCTTAGGATGACTGGTGTGGATAGTAAGGAATACATTAAAGTATTCTTTGAATATGCTAGAATAGTGCCAACTCTTGCTTCACCTGAACCAGTATTGATTATCCCTTTATATCTGGGGATTAATTGGGGAGATAAGACACGTAGTCAAGGCAGCTAGATCTCAAACCATAGAAGAAGCTGTAGAACTAACAAATACCTTGACAGATGAATTAGTCCATACCCGAGAAGAGGATCAAAGGAGGAACCTAACCCAGAAGCTCACACAAGAATTTCGTTCTGGAAATTTTAATCATGGGAAAAATATAGGTTCTACCTCTACACCTTACTATAAGAATTGCAAAAGAAAACATTCAGGAAAATGCTCCATATACTGTAACTTTTGCAAAATATCGGGACACAAGGAAGAAGACTACAGGAAGAAAACTAACAACAAGATATGCTACAACTGCGGAGAACAAGGTCATATCAAGCCTAATTGCCCGAAATTAGCTCCAGCTACAAACAACAAGAATACTAAAAATGCTAGAGCATTTGTTCTAACTGCAGATGAAGCCAAGATGATTCCAGATGTCAGAGCTGGTACGTTTTTAGTTAATGATGTCTTTGCTAAAGTATTATTTGACTCTGGTGCAAACCAAAGTTTCATTAATACATCATTTTGCAAATTTCTAAATAAGTCATTAACTAAACTACCACAAGAATGCTTAGTAGAGATAGCTAATGGAGAAACTGTTTGGATTTCTGAAATCTTGCAGGGAGCAAGAATAGAAATTTTAAATCAGAAATTTATTGCAAACCTTTATCCCATGAATCTGGCAGGATTCGATGTTGTTTTAGGAATGGATTGGTTAATAGCCAATAAAGCCAATATTTTATGTGATCAAAATTCAATTCAAGTAAATTCACCAAAAGGTAAAACGATCACAATTAAAGGAGATAAATCATCTAGATCCACAAAATTCATCTTTGTAATGAAAACTGCAAGTTACATAAGAAAATGATCATTAGTGTATTTGATTTCCATAATCATTAACACTAAAGGAAAGGATTTAAAAGATATTCCAGTAGTATCTCAGTTTTTAGATGTATTTCCAGAAGAATTGCCAGGGCAACCTCCAGATAGAGAAGTTGAATTCAGAATCCATTTAATACCAGGAACAGCACCGATTGCCAAAGCACCTTACCATTTGGCACCTGTAGAAATTCAAGAATTGAAGAAACAATTAGATGAATTGTTGGAGAAAAGATTTATACAGCCAAGTTCGTCGCCATGGGGAGCGCCGACACTGTTTGTTAAAAAGAAGGACGGATCAATGCGTATGTGCATTGACTACCGTGAATTGAATAAGGTCACCATTAAGAATCGATCAACTACAAGGAGCTCGATTTTTCTCTAAAATCGATTTAAAATCAGGATATCATCAATTAAAGGTACAGGAAGAGGATATTCCTAAGACCGCATTCAGAACAAGGTATGGCCATTATGAATTTACTGTCTTGTCATTTGGTTTAACCAATGCCCCAGCCGCATTTATGGACATGATGAACCGAATATGTAAGCCATATTTGGATAAATTCATAATTGTTTCCATAGATGATATTCTAATTTACTCTAAGAGTAAAGAAAAACATGCAACACATTTGCACGCACTTTTAAGTTTATTAAGAAAGGAAAAGCTTTACGCTAAATGTTCCAAGTGTGAATTTTGGTTAGAACAGGTACAGTTTATCGGACACCTAGTCAATCATGTTGGAATTCATGTAGATCCAACAAAAATCGAGGCGATTACTAAATGGAAAACCCCTGAGTCACCAACCGAGGTTAGAAGTTTCTTAGGATTGGCCGGTTATTATAGAAGATTTATTCAAGATTTTTCTAGAATAGCCATTCCCTTAACTAAGCTAACCTGTAAATCTGTTAAGTTTGAATGGGTATAAATACAAGAAGAAACCTTTAGAATCCTTAAGCATAAATTAACCCATACACCCATACTAGCGTTACCAGAAGGAACTGAAGATTTTGTAGTCTATTATGACGTTTCCAAATTAGGTTATGGATGTGTATTAATGCAACGACAAAAGGTTATAGCCTATGCATCTAGACAACTTAAGAATCATGAAGAGAATTATTCAACCCATGATTTAGAATTAGGAGCTACAATTTTTGCTCTTAAGATTTGGAGACATTACTTATATGGTAGTAAGTTTACCATATTCACTGATCATAAGAGTTTAAGGTATGTTTTCAAGCAAAAGAAGTTGAATATGAGACAAAGATGTTGGATGGAGATGCTTAGTGATTATGATTGTAATATCCAGTATCATGAAGGAAAAGCAAATGTAGTAGCAGATGCTTTAAGCCGAAAGTATCATGAAAAGCCAAAAAGGGTACGTTCTCTTAAATTAAATCTACAAGTAGATTTAAATGATCAGATAAGAGAAGCACAAGAATTAGTAATCAAGGATGATACTGAAAAATTAAAAGGTATGCTAAAAGAATTAGAACAAGGAACAGATGGAATTTGGAGATTCCATGAAAAGAGAATATGGATACCTAAATTTGGAAATCTACGTCATCATATATTAGAAGAAGCCCATAAATCTAAGTATACAATGCATCCAGGAAATGATAAAATGTACCAGGATTTAAGGAAAAATTTCTGGTGGATAGGAATGAAAAAGGACATAGTAGCCTATGTTTCTAAATGTTTAACCTGTTCACAAGTCAAAGCTGAACACTAGAAACCCTCAGGATTGCTACAACAATTAGAAATGCCATTATGGAAATGGGAATTGATAACAATGGATTTTGTTACCAAATTACCCAAAACAAAGAAAGGTAATGATACAAACTGGGTGATTGTAGATAGGCTAACCAAGTCAGCTCATTTCCTATCAATGAAGGAAACTTTCAGTAGAGAACAGTTAGCTAAATTGTATCTAAATGAAATTGTTTCATTACATGGAATTCCTTTATCAATTATTTCTGATAGGGATAGTCGATTTACCTCTCATTTTTTGTCAAGTTTTCAAAAGGCAATGGGAACCAAGTTGAATCTAAGCACAACTTATCATCCTCAAACGGACGGACAAAGCGAAAGAACAATTCAGACAATGGAAGACATGCTTAGAGCTTGTGTAATTGATTTTGGAGGTAATTGGGATGATCACTTACCTTTAATAGAATTTTCTTATAATATTAGTTATCACACAAGTATCAATGCTGCACCATTCGAAGCACTTTATGGACGAAAGTGCCGAACCCCAGTCTGTTGGGTAGAAATTGGGGAAAAGTAACTATCTGGACCTGAGATAGTACAAGAAACAACTGACAAGATTATTAAAGTCAAGGAACGACTGAAAGCAGCACATGATCGACAAAAGAGCTATGCCGATAACTGACGCAAGCCATTGGAGTTTCAAGTAGGAGATAAAGTATTGTTGAAAGTCTCTCCTTGGAAAGGAATGGTAAGATTCATTAAAAGAGGGAAGCTAAGTCCCAAGTATATTGGACCTTTTAAGATTATTAGAAGAATAGGACCTGTAGCCTATCAGCTACAACTGCCAGAGGAAATGGCAGGAATACATGATGTATTTCATGTATCTAATCTCAAGAAGTGCTTAGCTGATGAATCGCTAATGATACCTCTTAAGGATATAGAGGTAAATGAACAACTCAAGTTTGTAGAAAGGCCTCTACTGATTGAAGACAGGAAAGTCAAGAACCTCAAGCATAAGAGACTAGTTCTGGTCAAAGTGAAGTGGGACTCCAAAAGAGGACCTGAGTATACATGGGAACTTGAATCTGAAATGCAAAGGAAATATCCGCACTTGTTCCAGTAGATCTCGAGGACGAGCTCTAAAACAAGGTGGGGAGGAAGTAACAATCCTCAATTAAACCGACACCCTCAATTATTTTCCGACACCCTAGTATATTTTAAAAATATCCCAAAATGTCCTAATATGTCTTTAAATACACCCCGTATGTGAAAAACGAGCCCAAAATAAAGTATAGCATTAAAAATAAAATAAAAATATGATTTTTTAGTTCAGGCGGGCCGCGTAAAGGATCCCTAACCCTTACGCGGGTCGCGTCAACTTATTGAGCAGGCGGGCTCCGGTGTCGCCACGTGTGTGTGTGTGCGTGTTGGACCTACCCCATGACCCGGACACCCTATACCCTACCCGGGCTAGTATGTGGGCCGCGTAAGCCCCGCTTATATGTTATGCGGGACGCGTGAGAGTCAAGATCAGCACCTATAAATAGAACGCATCGGCTTTCAACACAAATCATTCATTTCTTTTCTGTATCTCGACTTTCTGAAGATATAAGCATAATATTCGAGTATTATACCCCCTAATTAGCGAGGTTCTGCTCCGTTGTAAGTATTATAACCCCAGTTTCGTAATAGATACGCTGCCCGATTGATTAAGGGTTCCGCAACAACTGTCGTGGTTCTGCCCGATGTAGTTGTTGGAATACCGTCTCGGGGAGGGTATCATTAATATTATCAAAGGGTTATTATACTAACCTATGTACATTTGTGTAAATTATAGATTTTTCCCAGGAAACCCTTACGCAAAGTCTAAGATAGCAATGTGAGTTTATCCTCTTTTTGTTAACCTTTTTGTAATATTTTATAAAACCTTAATTGTTTTACAATGTGATTAAGCGGTGATTGAGTCTTTGTAGTTCTTCAATTACTGTCGGTATGTTGGGGTTTTGTATACAAAATTTACTACACTGTGAGTAGTGAGTCGGGATGACAGTACGTTACCATTGGACAACGAGTTAGCCAATGTGTAATATGACCCATCAGTCAAGATTGACAGTACTGAATGAGTAATTGTGCAGAAATAAACAATGTAATCGCTCTCAATGATGTTTTAATTGATAAAATGTTTCTTGATTAAACTGAGATGCACTCACCAGTATTTCCCACTGACAAATGTTTTTAAAACGCGTTTCAGGTAACACAATGTGACAACCAATTAGTAAAAAGCCAGTTGGTGAGCACTGAAGGCTTGGAAAAAATGTGGATATAAAAGCTACCTAAAAGACGATGTTTTAAATTCAATAAAATAGGGTTTATCCCTATAAACATATTGTAATAAGAAACTTGGGTTTTACCCATGTGATTATTAATATCAAATGTGGTGGTTTTACTCTGATAAACATTTCCTAACTACGGTCCTGATGTAATTTCCGCTGCCAAATTAACCAACTGATACCACCAAAATTCTGAGTTCGCGTCCGCCCGTTCCCGGGATAGATAAGGGATCGGGGGTTGCGACAATTAGCCCTTGGTTGAAGATGATCTATATATGGATGAAAATATTTCATAAATTTCTTACAAAAATCCAAGTTCGCAAGACAACCCTACCATACACCCACACATACTTCTAATTTGAATTTCTAAGCAAATTGAATCAAAAATAAAAAATGAATCCAAATTCAGACTTCGAATCGAATCAAAATTCGAATAGGTGATTTTCGATTTGAATCAAATTTCAAGCCCAATTCGAATACTGAACTCCCTTGTCGACATGGGTAGACCTATGAATTTTTTTCCATCAGAGTCAACTTCTTCGGTGTCCGGACGTTTGTTAGCTTGACATAAGAGTTTTTGAGTGGGATCATGTTATATAATAAACTACAATGCCATTTAATATATGGGAAGTAAAAACAGTACAAAATTTAGCTATTTTTTTAGAATTACTGCTTGTAAACAAGAATTAAATTCATGTACTTCACATTTAAAATCATTTGAAATTAAATATAGATAGATGATAATTTAGATGACAACAAAGAGAAAAAGGTTAATCCCTAACAAAGGTTTTGAAACCTAGTCAGTTGTTTCAATAGAGATGTAGGTAACCACTTCAAACATCTATCATTGTTTATTTCAATCATACAACAAACTTATAGGGTCATAGTTCACATATAACATGGAATAACAACAATCATCTATCATTGTTTATTTCAATCACACAACAACTTTAGAAGGTCATCATTAAAATTCACGAGGCCATTAAAAACAGTGATACATGTTACATATAAAATGGAATAACTACGAGGTTGCTTAAACCCTAAACTATCAAAAATTGTGTATTGCTACCATTGCTAATTTCTAGAGCAAATATTAGATTGTCAAATGATAACGATTATATACACATGTTCATAAAAGTTTTAATACAGTCTGAAGTGTGACTTGTTGTTCTTTTCATTAATTAATGACTCCTAAGGATGAAAACAACGGAAAATGTGATGAATATCTGGCCCAAACTACTAGAAAAACACAAATCTACACAAAATCTTTAATTGGTTACAGGAAAAACATAGTACAAGATCTTTTAATCATATCATGGTCTTCAGAATCTTGTCTTTTAATGGAATTATTAGCGTATATAGCTGTGAGTGCATATTGTGTAGAGTCGTGTTGCCCAAAAGCTTAGAGATGCTTGTGAATGCTACGCCAAAGCAAAGCATTGGTACTCGTTGAACCATATAGTTTTTACAGTTGTTACTCGAAATTTCATTATAGAGAGTTTCCGTTGGATCTCTTTCTGTATTAAGGAGATTTATCCTGCCAACAACAGTGTGTTTTCTTTCATCGGTCTATGTATAGCAATCGGTCCAGCAGTTGGTTAGGTTGTTGTGAGTTGGTTAGGTTGTTGTGAGTCGGTTACATTGTTACCCTTGAATAGATTCCATCTCCTTAGCTATATAAAGGAGATCATTATGTACTCTGCTATTCTTATTATTGATATTAGATTGAGCTCTTGATTCTCTTTAGGAATCATGGTGCACGTACTACTTGAGACAGAACTTGTTCTTCAGTGTCAAAATTATATTCTTCGAAACTTAAAGTAGCTTGGTATAGGCTCTTATGTAACTTCTCCACTATTATATGGTCCTTCACTCATCGAGGGATTTTCGAACTCCCTTTTTAATCCTTGCAACACGCACTTGTGAATGACCTTGGAACTCTAACCAAAGTGTTAGCACAAGAAAATAGTAGACCATTAACACCTTGTTGAATAAGAGCCATGGCTTTGGCATCTTTCTTTTTGGGTTCTTGGTGCCATAACCTTCATTGTTGAACGTACATTACTATGAGCTGATTAACTGTTGAAGCTGTTGGATTATTCGGGTTTGTTTACGGGTCACGGGTCGACATGTTAACGGGTCATAGGTTCAGCTCGGGTAACACGTTGCGGGTCATGCTTGGAAAGTTGAAGACTTGGTATTTCTAGTTTACTTATAATAGTTTAATTAATAAGAATTTAGTATAAGGTTTGACCAAATCTTTAAGTGTACGTTGTATTTTGTTTGGGTAAAAGAGTGGTCACTTTTACCGGTTCTAAAGGAGTAGTGGCTAGGTTTTAGGAAGTATTTTATTTATTCTGTTGGATCTTGTAGGCTATAAAGCCATGTTCTTTTCTCAATAGTAAATAACCCTTCTGTATATTATCTTTCAGTGCATACGTGATTGTGTTTATAGTGGGACCTGAACCAACATTTGGTATCAGAGTCGAGTGCTCGTGAAGAAGACGGTGTAGCCGTTTTGAGAGTCGGTCTCGTGAAAACGGTTTAGTCCGTCGCTGCGGGGCAAATGCAACAAGAAAACGGGCTATTTCGGGACAGCAGGGGGGCTGTTTCGGTGTCGTTTTACAGCAGAAGACGGATGCGTTATGGTGTTTTCGGTAGGCCGTTGTTGTGGTAGACGTACCGGTTAAGACGACGGGGGTGACCGGTGATAAACACTTGTGTTCCGTGGCTATTAGCGATGTTCAAAGGAAGAACGGGGTTGTTCGGTTGTTAGTTGCGGGTTTGCGCGGCTGGTATACAACCGGTGATAACAGTAGACGGTGAGAATGGTTGCCTTGATCGGCTTGGTTAGTGATAAGAGGAGACCGGTGGATGTGCGTAAAAAGCGGGCAGAAAGGATCCGTCAAAGCAGGTGGCTTTAGATTCGTCTCGTTTCGTTTGGCAAGTTGAGTAAAATGGAAGAAGCGGATGGCTTGTTTTCTTTGTCGGTGGAGAGCCTCTTGAACAAGGGTGATCGGAAAAAGGTAAAGAAAAAAAATTACACGGTGTTAACATTATGGTGTTGGAGTTCAAATCGGGTGACTCGGATGTGACCGGGTGGGTCGTTGATCCGTGATGAGTCAAGATGTGAATGGACGGTTCCAGCGTTATGCCATGTTACATGTTACAGGCGTGGTGTTTTTTATTTGGGTTGAATCGAGACATTGGACGTGATCGAGGTGAAGATCGGGTGTCCGTTAGATGTCATAGTGGTTCGAAACGAGGTGATTCGGTGCAGCGGTGAAGGCGTAAACAAACACTGATTAAGGGGGTGATTGTTGGATTATTTGGGTTTGTTTACGAGTCACGGGTCGGCATGTTAACGGGTCACGGGTTCAGCTCGGGTAACACGTTGCGGGTCATGCTTGGAAAGTTGAAGACTTGGTATTTCTAGTTTACTTATAATAGTTTAATTAATAAGAATTTAGTATATGGTTTGACCAAATCTTTAAGTGTACGTTGTATTTTGTTTGGGTAAAAGAGTGTCACTTTTACCGGTTCTAAAGGAGTAGTGGCTAGGTTTTAGGAGGTATTTTATTTATTCTGTTGGATCTTGTAGGCTATAAACCCATGTTCTTTTCTCAATAGTAAATAACCCTTCTGCATATTATCTTTCAGTGCACGTGAGTGTTGTGATAGTGTTTATAGTGGGACCTGAACCAACAGAAGCTTGTGACTTATCTACCATTTCTTGAATTTCAAAGATACTTCATTCTTCTCATTAGGATAAAACCTAAGCTCCGATGAAGCAATGTTGGTTTTTAGAACTTATAATCACAAACTAAGAACAATGCAGAGAATTGAAATGATTATTTTATTGATCAATAAAAGCCTTACTCAATAAAGACGAAAACAACAAATAATAAGACAAAAAATAAACAAATGTTCCTAGAGTTTAGCTGGGAACCGAACAGCAACATGATCAACAGGTCTCCTTATTCCTCTAATCACAATTCAAATAATGATGGATTTCATTCAAGTGGCTGGTCTTTAGCTTGAGTTATACTCAACAAGATGAATGGATGCTAGTTCAATGGTATTGGAACAACACACAGAGGTTTGGCCTTGGATATAGTGGTTCCATTTTTCTCAGTCATGTCCAAAACATCATATGGAACCTTAGTGTCAATTTTCCAGGAAAAATTATTGAGTAATGAGCCCAACATGATAGGGACCATACGTGTTGCAAGTGGTATACCAGGGCATATTCTTCGTCCGGCACCAAACGGGATTAAATCGAAATCATGACCTCGGACATCAAGCCCAGACTCCAAAAATAGTTGTGGCTTGAACTCTAGTGAGTCATCCCATACGGTTGGGTCTCTTCCTATGGCCCATGCATTCACAAACACCTGTGTGCCCGCTGGTATAGTGTATCCACTGAGTTCTACCTGTGTCACAACTTTTCGTGGAAGAAGTAAGGGGGATGGCGGGTGCAGTGGTAAGACTTCTTTCACAATGCATGATAAGTAGGGTAGCTTCAATACATCATCCTCTCTTACGATACTACCTTTACCAATAACTTTTTCAAGCTCCTCTTTCGCTTTACTCATGATGTGTGGTTTGCGTAGTAGTTCTGTCATCGCCCATTCTATTGTAATCGAGGTTGTATCAGTGCCAGCAACAAACAAATCCTAGATCATCAAATGAAATTATATGTTAACAATGAAACAAGAGACAAAACAAGTCATATAGTTCATCAAATGAACAGTTTACTCACCAAAAACAAAGCCTTTATGTTTGTGTGATTGAACTCATTTGGGTTATCTTGCATCATTTTCAAACACACGTCCAATACATCACCTTGTTCGAATCTGCCCGTTCTCATTCTCTCTTCAATTAACTGATCAAATATCCCAAGAACCTTGGAAAAATGACGAGCCATTCCTCTCTTGATCCCTTGTGGATCAATCCTCTTCAACACTGGAAATACGTCAACAAGATTTGTCTTTGCAGAGTCCACCATAATGTTGGTAATCACCTCCCTAAACTCTTTACCTGAATCCTCATACGGGTCTGTTAAATCCTTGGAGAAAATAGTGTTGGATAAAAGATTCAACGAGGTTCTAAATGCAGCACGACCGATGTGCACATTTTCATTCGAAAGAGCAGCTTTCCGGCAGTATGCTATTAGCTCTTCAACTTTCTTGCTCCTCAAGTGCTGTTTGGCTTCAAGAGAGCTGTTGGAGAAGATATTGGAACTAACGACCCTTCTGAGGGTGCGCCACTCTGTGCACACATGGAGAAATGGGATGGAGTGTCGCTCGTGGTTATAGGCACGCACCGCGTCAGGGACATTACGCGTGGAGAAAGTCAGGGTCTTGCTTTTTGAGTACTTCTTCCGCGGCAGTGGCTGAGGATATGACAAGCGTGGTGATCTGACCGAGTTGTAAAGACATTATCGGGCCATGAATTTTGGCTAGTTTCGCTAGCGACTGGTGCGGTAACGCTCCTAGCAAGTGGAGGTTTCCTATGATCGGCAACCGTGTTGGGCCTGGAGGTAAGTTCTTGGGTTTGCCTACCCCCAAAACCCAGATAAGTATGTAAGATAAGAGAAGAGTACTCACTATTATAAGAAAATTCATTATTAGATGGTGTGTGTGTGTATTGTGCCAAAGGATGTTGCTGTATTTATACTTCTATTAGTGAATATAATATATCAGCGCCCATATTTTGTTAGACGTTGCTGCTGGACCTGCAGGCCTTGTTGAATTCTTAGTTTTGACTTTTGAGATTTGTGTTTTTTTTTTCAGATTTGGCGAGCACTGGAATATAATAAGGAATTTAATACTAAATGTCTATTTATACTTTCACATCACAAAATATTTATGTGTAAAATATATTTTTATATAAGAATATAATTAGTAATTTTACCCGTCGCGCGTTGCGGCGGCGTACCCGACTTGTTCCAACTAAATTTACGATGAAACGTACGGTAACTGGAATTTACACGGTCGAATGAAAACGTATTTATTTTACCCGAACAAAATCTATGTCGAAATGTACATCAACTCGAAACGTGCATATGTGGCTACCAAGCAAAATTTACATCGAAAGTTAGACCAAATTAAAGATAAAAAAAAGTACATGTCCCCAATGCGGCGGGATTTAAACGAAAACTAACTCAAATTAATACCGTTGAATCAAAACGTTCCATCTTTGAAAAATATCTTTGCTAATTCCACCTGGAAAATATGCATTCGTTTACCATGTAAATGAAATAACCAAAATACAATGTCAACATATGTATTATGTACATTAGTATAGATTAGTATAGATTATAAACAATGCCTTTCTGTAGAGGGGCGTGTTCAATTATTACATACATGGTGACTTATCATCGATTAGTGAAGCAGAATCATAATAAATAGCAGTTATAATTGCCCGAATTAAAATAAAACCTTCTAAATATTTTATACTACTATACCACACTTGTTAAATGGTTTATTTTAGACCTGGCAAACGGGTTGGGTCAGGTCGGGTCATGGGTCAAAACGGGTTCGGGTCGAAACGGGTCAACTAACATTTACAAGTTATGTTTGTATGTATTGTAAATTAACATTTTCAAATTCTATAATAATAAGAAATTATCAAACCCGAATTTCGGTAAATTACTACAATCCACACAGGTTGTCGTGAAATTTGGAACGATAAATCAATAGGTGATTTTGGAAGCAAATTTACCACATCGCCGTTGTCTTCATGGGTCCCAGCGGAACCCTAGACTCGTCGGAACTTGCCACTACCGCCTCTGATCCCTCGAATCTTCACCGGAATCGACGACTTCGGTTCTGTTTGTGGGAGGCGAGCACGCGTCGAAGGCCGGTTACCGGCTAATCGGAGCAATGTGATCGCCTCTTGACGTCGTTTTTCTTCACTTTTACATAACCACTTCAAATATAGCAACCGTAATACTCAAAGGAAACATACGGACAGAAAAAAATTTAAATTAACATCGAATTACGCAAAAATAAACGCTTACAAATGTACAATCCGTAGTGACCCTCCGGGATGATCCGGTGGTGTAGTTGTGACCGCGATGTTGGATTGGCGGTGGTGAATGTCACACCCCAACCGATGGCGGAAACATCGGGGCATGGCACTGAGCGAAACAGATTGTCCAGAAGTTTCCATAACAATTATCATTACCATTCAATTTAAATAACATGTCCCATACCATGTCTCAAACAGTAAACAAATTATTACAGATAAAAACTAGGCAAATAATTTTGTTCCGAAAACTCAAATTTAAATAGAGCAATTGTTTATCTGCTTCTAGAGACCCTTGGTTCATTTACTACAGACAACTATTTATTAGGCTCTAAAGCTTTATTCTAGCTTCAATTTCCTACCAAGTGTGCATCCTAAGCACCTGTCACATACGTTAAAATAAAGTCAATACATATAATGTAAAGGTGAGCATACAAGTTTGATAATAGCATATAGGGTTCGAATTCGTTTACGCATAACCAGCACGTACACATAGTGAAATGAAGCACGTTAGTTATCGACATAGATCCATCGATACCAATGACTGCGGGTTGACTGCCAAATGCAGTTCGCAATACATGATTACCACCGTAATCCATGCAAGTAATTGTCCTTAACAACCCCCGTGTGAACGGGTGCTGAGTCCAAACTATAGTACTATCGTTACTAAGGCAGGTAGACAGCATTCCATGTGTAAACATAACAAACAAGCATTCATAAGCCACGTATAACATGCATTAACGGTTAGCGTTCAAATAGTATTGAGTAGTGTGTTTGATGTGATTTGAATAGTTGTAACGTATGTAACACCCAAAAGTGTATAAAGTAAAAAGGGATCGAGTATACTTACAGCTGTTGATGGATTGAAGGGAGCGCTTAGCGAGTAAAGTTATCCTGAATGGATTGATAGCATAACGATAAGTGATGTGTAAAACGAAAAGAAAGTTTTGGAGAGTCGGACAGCTGGTCGATCGGACGGTAGTTCGATCGGACGGCTGACCGTTCGGTTGACAGTCTGCTCGGACTGCTGTCCGGTCGGTCGGTAGGCCGATCGGATGGCTGTTCGAGTGGATTGTTTCTTCCTTTGAGAAGAATGTGTTTGTTTATGATGGATTGACTTTTGAAGTTTTCGTTGTACATTTTGAAAACATTGAAGTACCTTTACCCGTCGGGTCGGTCGATCGGACGACTGTTCGATCGGCCGGCAACCCGATCGACTAGGTATTTTAATGAATTGCAGTGATTTGCCTTGGATCGGACAGGTCAACAAGTCAAAGGCTTGCTGACCGATCGGTTGGCAAGTCAACAATAGTCAACAACTTTAAATGAAATGTAAAGTATGGTGCAGTGGATCGGTTAGCTGATCGATCGAACACTAATGCTGTTCGATCGAACAACATGCATGAACAACCATGACGAGTTCTCAACAGGGTGTCACCTGATCGGACGGCTGTTCGATCGGGTGGCACTTCCTAGTGCCTCGAACATGTTGAAAAATCGATTAAGTGTTGAAGTATATTATCTCATGATCCGAAGAGTAATTCGATCGGACAGTAGTTCGATCGAACAACAGTTCGTTCAATACTAGTCTTCAAAATAAATTGATTAAGTGTGGGACCATGTGTTAACCGATCGGCTGGCCAGTCGATCGGCTGACTTTCCGATCGGCTGGCTGTCCGTTCGGACAGCAGTCCGATCGGTCAGCACCCTGACCTGATCAGCCTATTCATATAACACTTGGTTGTTCTGTTTGTTTGTCGTTTTATTGAGGTATTTTGACAACGAGTCGAACCATAGATCCCTCGTCCTTACTTGGTTCCCCAGGTCGGACAAGAATCATCCAAATCCGGCTGGTGAACTGTTCGGAACGGAGTTTATCGTTTAACCCGAAATCGGTTAACCTCGTGGATAGAATCCGGATCTTGAGCCATGCAACCAACGGAGTGATTCGTAAGCCGGAACAGGCTCCGTTTCTATCGGTTTGAAGGCATTGAGTGAAAAAGAGTTGAAAGAAAGTTGGAATATCCATCTTTCAATCCCTTTCACCGGTTATATGTGTAGATCTATGAAAGATCTTTGTTTGTTTATGTGGAAATCGGCTAGATCCAAGTTATTCTTGGTGGATTGAGGCCAAAACATGAAGTTATTCAAGAACCCATGATGACATCATCCTAGAACACTTGAATCTTGATGATTTCACGGTTAAAAGTTAAGATTTGAAAGATAGAAAGGTGTAGGAGTGCCTGTAGATCAAGAAAGTACAAGGTTTAGGACGAAATCTTACCGGAATCGAGAGGAATCTGAGAAAATGATGAACTAAGCGTGCTGGTCGAACAGAGGTTTCCAAAAGTGGAAAGGATGACAATGACAGGGGTATTTGTAGGATGCCAAAAGGGGAAAGTGTTGGCCGATCGGCCAGGCAGCTCGATCGGACAGCCTGTCCGATCGGACAGCAGTCCGTTCGGCTGGCTGTTCGATCGGCTGGTAGCCTGATCGATCAGTTGCACGTTTCGAGTGCTCGGTGCGACGATTTTTGATATTTCGGTTTCGGTTGCGGTTGCGAGCGGTTCGATACGATAGGGTTTCCTAGTCAAATAACTTTTAATCCCAACCACTCATATCTTGCGCTATCCTTTCTCCACTAATTATCATAGTTCGATTTCAATGGAGTTCGATTGCATTTCGAGTTCGATTGCGTTTCGATTGATTACCACAACACAACATAAATAAACATGCACAGATAACACATAAGGCACACACACACGTATAACAGTATTCCCAAAAGCGTATTTCGAGTTGAGATTTGATTCGATGTCGATTCGATTAGCATAGTTTGATTATTTTTTAGTTAACTTTATCGCATTGTTACTTCCTACAGTTCACAGTCGTAAGTCGATTAAATGGCGATTGAAATACGTCGATTGTTGTAATTATTGACACTTACTCCACATAATACAGCTAAATTAAACACATAAAAGAAATTCACTACAAGTCAAGTTTCACGAAATCGGTTGTTGACTTTGACCTTGACTTTGACTTTGACTTCCCAAAACATGGGGTGTTACAGCCTCCCATTGTTTAGGGAATTTCGTCCCGAAATTAAGCTGAAAGTTGTACAACACCGTGAATCACGTTTGAGAACTTTCTCTTTCAAGACTTTTTCTTTAAACAACTGCGGGTACTTCGCCTTCATGTCGCTTTCGAGTTCCCAAGTGAACTCTGCGCCTCGTCAGCCTTCCCATCGGACTTTCACAATAGGAATGCGAGAGCGTCTGAGCTGCTTGGTTTGGCGATCCATGATTTCGACAGGCTTCTCCACGAAAGGTAACGTGCAGGTCATCGAGTGAAACGTGTAAGTCGTGGTCGGCTAGGCACTTTCGGAGGTTTGACACGTGGAAAGTCGGGTGGACGTTACTAAGTTCCTCCGGTAGTTCGAGTCTGTAGGCGACTTTTCCGATCCTTTCCAGAATCTTAAAAGGTCCAACATATCGAGGCGCGAGCTTTCCTTTCTAGCCGAATCGGACCACACCCTTCCAAGGTGATACCTTTAGGAGTACGTAGTCACCAACGTCAAATTCAAGGGGCTTGCGTCGTCTATCGGCATAACGTTTCTGTTGATTCCGAGATTTTACCATTTTGTCTCGAATTTGGAAAATTTTGTTTGTCGTTTCTTGTAATAGCTCAGGACCGGTTAATTGCGAGTGACCGATCTCGTGCCACACAATAGGCGATCGACATCTCCTTCCGTATAAAGCCTCGAATGGTGCCATTTGAATGCTAGAATGATAGCTGTTGTTATACGAGAATTCGACTAATGGCAAGTATTTATCCAAATTACCACCAAAGTCTATGACACACGAACGGAGCATGTCTTCAAGAGTACGAATCGTTCTTTCAGTCTGACCGTCGGTCTAAGGGTGGAAAGCGGTACTTAGATTGAGCGATGTACCGAGTGCCGTTTGAAATGTTTCCCACAGTCGCGAGGTAAACCGATCATCACGATCAGAGATGATGTCACGAGGCGTCCCATGATTACAAATGATCTCTTCGGTGTAGATTCGGGCTAATCGTTCTACCTTGTAGTCCTCCCGTATCGGCAAAAAGTGAGCTGATTTGGTCAATCGGTCAATCACAACCCAAATACTGTCGTGACCTGATGATGTGTGTGGTAGCTTTGTTATAAAGTCCATAGCTTACTCTCCCACTTCCACATGGGGATCGGTGGTTGTTCGAGTAAGACAGAGGGTCTTTGATGTTCAGCCTTAACTCTTGCACAAGTCAGGCACTTTCCAACGTTGAGAGCAATATCCCTGTTCATGTCAGGCAACCAGCACTTGTAGCGAAGGTCCTGGTACATTTTGTCGGCACCGGGATGAATAGAATACCGGGATTTGTGGGCTTCGTCCATCAAGATCTATCGCAAATTGGTCCGTTTGGGGATCCAAATTCGGTCCAGAAAGTGGAATATCCCATTCAATTTGCTCACAAGCTGGGCTCCATCGTGGTAGACTCTTTCCTTCTTTAGAGTGCGTTCGTTAAAACACGCATGCTGAGCTTCGCGGATGAGGGTTTCGAGATCGTGTTGGGCTTGAACATTACGAGTGCTAAGCAGATAGCTCCGTCTGCTAAGTGCGTCGGCAACAACATTTGCCTTGCCTGGGTGATAACGAATCTCACAGTCGTAATCGTTGAGAAGTTCTACCCATCGGCGTTGACGCATATTAAGTTCCTTCTGATTAAAGATATGTTGTACGCTCCTATGATCGGTGAAGATCGTACACTTGGTACCATACAGGTAGTGTCGCCAAATCTTTAACGCAAAAACATCTGCGCCTAGCTCGAGATCGTGGGTTGTATAGTTCTTTTCATGGATTTTGAGCTGACGAGATGCGTAAGCTATAACCTTGTCCCGTTGCATAAGGACACAACCAAGACCAAGGTTTGAAGCATCGCAATAGACAATGAAATCGTTGTTTCCGTCGGGCAATGTGAGAACAGGAGCATTGCAAAGCTTACGCTTGAGGGTTCGAAAGGCAGACTCTTGTTCAGTTCCCCAAACAAAAGGCTTGTCTTTATGCGTGAGAGCGGTAAGCGGCACAGCGATCTTTGAGAATCCTTCGATGAATCATCGATAATAGCCCTCTAGTCCGAGAAAAGAACGAACTTCAGACGGGTTCTTAGGCGTAATCCAGCTCTTAACAGCTTCAATCTTCGCAGGATCGACGTGAATACCTTGACTATTAACAATATGACCCAGAAACTGAACTTCCTCCAACCAGAATTCACACTTGGAGATCTTGGCATAGAGTTGATTCCCCTGGAGTAGTTCGAGAACCAAACGTAGATGTTGCGCGTGTTCGGTTTTCGATTTGGAATAGATCAAGACGTCGTCGATGAGCACGATGACGAAACGGTCGAGATATGGTTTACACACGCGATTCATCGGGTCCATAAAAACCGCGGGTGCGTTAGTTAAACCAAAAGGCATAACAACGAGTTCGTAGTGGGCGTATCGAGTGCGAAACGCGGTTTTGGGTATATCCTCCTCTTGAATACGGAGCTGGTGATAGCCTGAACGTAGATCTATCTTCGAGAAACACGTAGCACCTTGTAGTTGATCAAACAAATCGTCGATGCGGGGTAGGGGATAGCGGTTTTTGATAGTTAGCTTATTCAATTCCCGATAGTCGATGCACATCCTGAACGACCCATCCTTCTTTTTGACGAAAAGGACTGGCGCGCCCCAAGGATAGGTGCTTGGGCGAATGAAGCCTTTCTAAAGTAATTCCTGTAGTTGGTTTGAGAGTTCGCGCATTTCGGATGGCGCGAGTCGGTAGGGAGCTTTGGCAATAGGGTTGGCTCCAGGAATGAGGTCGATACGAAAGTCGATATCACGACTTGGCGGTAGTCCGGGAAGATCCTCTGGAAAAACATTAGGAAATTCTCGAACCACTGAAACGTCCTTCACTTCCTTCTTCTCTTTCTTTCCCTTCTCCGCTACTACAATGTTAGCCAAGAAAGCCTTGTATTCCTTGTGGAGATACTTGCTAGCTTGAACACATGACATGACCTTGAGACCTTTCGAAGTAGTATCACCATAAACACACAATAAATCACCATTCGCAAGCGAGAATCGAATCATCTTGTCGAAGCACACAACTTCAGCACGATTTTCACGAAGAAAGTCCATGCCTACTATGACGTCAAAACTTCCGAGTTGCATCGGATTGAGGTCGATTGGGAAGATGTGATTGTTGAGCTCAAGAGTACAATCACGAAGAACAGAATTGACGGCGACGGTTCTTCCGGTAGTGACTTCAAAATCGAACGTCGAGGAGAGTTGGGAGCGTTTACAACTAAGGAGCTTCTCGAATTCGAACGACACAAAGAAATTATCGGCTCCAGTATCAAATAAACACAAAGCATAAATACCATTCACAAGGAACGTACCATTAACTACGTTGTTGTCAGCTTGGGCTTGGCGCACGTTGATGTTGAAAGTTCGTACGCGTGCTGCTTGTTGCTGTTGCTGCTGGTGTTGCTGCTGCTGCTGAGGCTCTTGCTTTATAACCCTGTTCGGGCACATGTTGGCGAAATGATTAGGATCGCCACATGCGAAGCAGGCTCTGGCTTTGACCGCGGGTGTCGGAGGAGCTTGTTGACCCTGAGGGGCGGTGAGTAGAGCTTGATGAGCAGGAGCTTGTCGAACACGGCAGTTGGTAGTAAAATGGCCGTACATATTGCAATGAGCACAAAAACGGCAAGCTATAGCAGTCGGGTGGTGGTAGGTACAAGTAGGGTAGGGCAGAGCAGGTATGGCCCAGTGTATGCACGCTTTGCAGGCGGTGCATTAGCCACATGCACTGCTACTCGACGTTGTTGGGCTGGCACAGCTTGAATCGGTGCAGCAGTGATCGCACATTTCTTGTTGCTGGAGCTATTCTTTCTCTTTTTCCTCCTCTTGTTGCTTGATGAGGTGGTGGTTTCAGCAGTTGGTGCGACGATGGTAGCTTGATGCAGGTGCTTCGAGGTTTTATCCCAAACACCGGCCTTGACCCGCTTGTCGTTGATTTCAGTGGCCAGTAGATAAGTCTCTTCGATCGTCGTAGTCTTAGCCGCTTGCACGAAATCAGCCATATAGTCAGGCAGGGTTCGGATATACTTCTTGATTGCCATATCTGGAGTCTTGACCTGATCGGGGCAGATGATGCTGAGCTGTTTGAAGCGAGCAGTGAGCGCAGCATTTTCACCATCCTTTTGCTGTATGTGCCAAAATTCATCCTCTAGCTTCTGACGTTCATGAGGAGGGCAGAATTCTTCCAGCATGACTTCCTTGAGCTCGTCCTACGACAGACCGTAGGCTGCATCGTTCCCTCGCTTGTTCCTCTCGGCCGTCCACCAGTCTAGTGCACAGGACTGGAAAACGCAGGTAGTATTCAGAGTTCGGAGGTCATCGGGGCAACCACTTTGTCGTAAAGTAACCTTAATGGAATCAAACCATTGGAATAGTGCAGTAGGACCTCCCTCGCCAGTGAATTCTTTTGGCCCACACGACTTGAATTGCTTGAAATTGAAGGCCTTAGCGGTAGCTTTAGGAGCTTCGGTTCTTGATTTCTCAGACGATTTGCTGGCGTTCTCGTAAACATCACTCACGGCCTTTGCTACACTTTAAGCGATGATGGCAGCAAGACGTTTGTCTCTCTTTTCTTGACGAGAAAGTAAGGGATGACGGGATCCAGATGACATTGTCTGCAACAGACATCGTCACAGGACCCAACACATTGTATTCGAATCTCACCTCAATGTAACACGTATCATATAAACACATAGGTACATAACCACAGATTCATATAAACACAGAAGCACATAAGCATGTAGAGGACAGAAGCACCTAATTATATAATCATAAGAGGCGGTCAGAATATAGAAACCTATCATTTACAGTTCGCGATTCGTTCGAATATAGCGGTAGCGTATAGCATATCGAAGTGTATAGTATAAGCGTACAGTATAGCATAAGGTCGTCCATAGTTTAGCGACTTGTTAGCGTTTTGAGGTAAAAAAAATGCAGTGCGAGTCGTGCGTGTCGATCGAAGTGAAAGTAAAAATCGAGTAAATCTCCAAAATTTAAACATATAAACAGGTAAATACACATATATCACATAAAATCGACGAATCATCAGAATCAACAGTTGCGGGCTTAGAATCTAAACACATAAAAATCGAGAAATAGAATGTCTGCGGCTAGTAGACTTTGACTAACCAAAGTGATTCGCCTATTCACAGAGACTTGTCGTGCACATTTGATCTTCGGGGCAGTGCCTTTGCCTCGATTCTTGGGCATTGGCACACATTCCGTTAGCCATGTTGTGACTTCAGGTCATTGGAGTCCGTCAAGACATTGGTGAGAGTTTTGTATAGAAGCGGAACAAGTCGTCAAGGTTAGGGTCTCACCCCTAGCTTAACAACTTTGTTCTTGTTTTTAATAAAATAGAGGAGATTATTCATCAAAATACGGATTTCACTCCTAATTTGGCATAATTCTCCTCGTTTGTAGATAAAATGTGGGTTGATTAAGCAACTTTAGTCGAGAGTTTGCGGTTTTCACACCTATTCTCGGCTTACTTACTCTTTCATAGTTGAAAATTCAAGTGCAGTGATAGTGTAGCATAAGCGAGAATAGTGAGAAATAAGCTCGTACTTAATCCCTACTGGATGTACTCAAGTCGGTCAGTTGGTTCCTAACTATAGACTAGGTATCTAAGACATCGACCCGGACTAGGTCGTGTCTTTCCTAATTCCCTATAGTTATGGCTCTGATACCAATCTGTCACACCCCAACCGATGGCGGAAACATCGGGGCATGGCACTAAGCGAAACAGATTGTCCAGAAGTTTCCATAACAATTATCATTACCATTCAATTTAAATAACATGTCCCATACCATCTCTCAAACAGTAAACAAATTATTACAGATAAAAACTAGGCAAATAATTCTGTTCCGACAACTCAGATTTAAATAGAACAATTGTTTATCTGCTTCTAGAGACCCTTGGTTCATTTACTACAGACAACTATTTATTAGGCTCTAAAGCTTTATTCTAGCTTCAATTTCCTACCAAGTGTGCATCCTAAGCACCTGTCACATACGTTAAAATAAAGTCAATACAAATAATGTAAAGGTGAGCATACAAGTTTGATAATAGCATATAGGGTTCGAATTCATTTACGCATAACCAGCACGTACACATAGTGAAATGAAGCACGTTAGTTATCGACATAGATCCATCGATACCAATGACTGCGGGTTGACTGCCAAATGCAGTTCGCAATACATGATTACCACCGTAATCCATGCAAGTAATTGTCCTTAACAACCCCCGTGTGAACGGGTGCTGAGTCCAAACTATAGTACTATCATTGCTAAGGCAGGTAGACAGCATTCCATGTGTAAACATAACAAACAAGCATTCATAAGCCACGTATAACATGCATTAACAGTTAGCGTTCAAATAGTATTGAGTAGTGTGTTTGATGTGATTTGAATAGTTGTAACGTATGTAACACCCAAAAGTGCATAAAGCAAAAAGGGATCGAGTATACTCACAGCGGTTGATGGATTGAAGGGAGCGCTTAGCGAGTAAAGTTAGCCTGAATGGATTGATAGCATAACGATAAGTGACGCGTAAAACGAAAAGCAAGTGTTGGAGAGTCGGACAGCTGGTCGATCGGACGGTAGTTCGATCGTATGGCTGACCGTTCGGTTGACAGTCCGCTCGGATCGCTGTCCGGTCGCTCGGTAGGCCGATCGGATGGTTGTTCGAGTGGATTGTTTCTTCCTTTGAGAAGAATGTGTTTTTGTATGATGGATTGACTTTTGAAGTTTCCGTTGTAGCATTTGAAAACATTGAAGTACCTTTACCCGTAGGGTCGGTCGATCGGACGGCTGTTCGATCGGCCGGCAACCCGATCGGCTAGGTATTTTAATGAATTGTAGTGATTTGCCTTGGATCGGACAGGTGTTCGATCAGACAGGTCAACAAGTCAAAGGCTTGCTGACCGATCGGTTGGCAAGTCAACAATAGTCAACAACTTTAAATGAAATGTAAAGTATGGTGCAGTGGATCGGTTAGATGATCGATCGAATACTAATGTTGTTCGATCGGACAACATGCATGAACAACCATGACGAGTTCTCAGCAGGGTGTCACCTGATCGGACGGCTGTTCGATCGGGTGGCACTTCCTAGTGCATCGAACATGTTGAAAAATCGATTAAGTGTTGAAGTATAGTATCTCATGATCCGAAGAGTAATTCGATCGGACAGTAGTTCGATCGAACAACAGTTCATTCAACACTAGTCTTCAAAATAAATTGATTAAGTGTGGGACCATGTGTTAACGATCGGCTGGCCAGTCGATCGGCTGGCTGTCCATTCGGACAGCATTCCGATCGGTCAGCACCCTGACCTGATCAGCCTATTCGTCTAACACTTGGTTGTTCTGTTTTGTTTGTCGTTTTATTGAGGTATTTTGAAAACGAGTCGATCCATAGATCCCTCGTCCTTACTTGGTTCCCCAGGTCGGACAGGAATCACCCAAATCCGGCTGGTGAACTGTTCGGAACGGAGTTTATCGTTTAACCCGAAATCGGTTAACCTCGTGGATAGAATCCGGAACAGGCTCCGTTTCTATCGGTTTGAAGGCATTGAGTGAAAAAGAGTTGAAAGAAAGTTGGAATATCCATCTTTCAATCCCTTTCACCGGTTATATGTTTAGATCTATGAAAGATCTTTGTTTGTTTATGTGGAAATCGGCTAGATCCAAGTTATTCTTGGTGGATTGAGGCCAAAACCTGAAGTTCTTCAAGAACCCATGATGACATCATCCTAGAACACTTGAATCTTGATGATTTCACGGTTAAAAGTTTAGATTTGAAAGATAGAAAGGTGTAGGAGTGCGTGTAGATCAAGAAAGTACAAGGTTTAGGACGAAATCTTTCCGGAATCGAGAGGAATCTGAGAAAAGGATGAACTAAGCGTGCTGGTCGAACAGAGGTTTCCAAAAGTGGAAAGGATGACAATGACAGGGTTTTTATAGGATGCCAAAAGGGGAAAGTGCTGGCCGATCGGCCAGGCAGCTCGATCGGACAGCCTGTCCGATCGGACAGTAGTCCTTTCGGCTGGCTGTTCGATCGGCTGGTAGCCTGATCGATCAGTTGCACGTTTCGAGTGCTCGGTGCGACGATTTTTGATATTTCGGTTTCGGTTATGAGCGGTTCGATACGATAGGGTTTCCTAGTCAAATTACTTTTAATCCCAACCACTCATATCTTGCGCTATCCTTTCTCCACTAATTATCATAGTTCGATTTCGATGGAGTTCGATTGCATTTCGAGTTCGATTGCGTTTCGATTGATTACCACAACACAACATAAATAAACATGCACAGATAACACGTAAGGCACACACACACGTATAACAGTATTCCCAAAAGCGTATTTCGAGTTGAGATTTGATTCGATGTCGATTGGATTAGCATAGTTTGATTATTGTTTAGTTAACTTTATCTCATTGTTACTTGCTACAATTCACAGTCGTAAGTCGATTAAATGGCGATTGAAATACGTCGATTGTTGTAATTATTGACACTTACTCCACATAATACAGCTAAATTAAACACATAAAAGAAATTCACTACAGGTCAAGTTTCGCAAAATCGGTTGTTGACTTTGACCTTGACTTTGACTTTGACTTTGACTTCCCGAAAACATGGGGTGTTACAGTGAACCTACAGTCACCGCCCCTCTCCTTCATGCTCGGCCACTCTCATGCATGGCTTCGCGACATACCCTAACTATGAGATGAACCGATCTACATAAAAATGGAGAGATGCAGACGAAGAGAGCTCACTTGAATTCACGCTGGAAGACCAATTCAAGTCGCTGACGTTGCAGTTGTTCAAGATCACCTTCAAGTTTCCCATTCTGTATCTAGATCGGCCGATGAGAGACACCGGTACCCTCGCCGGAATTTGTGTGTTGATATTCTATTCAAAAGCGGTGGAAACTGTTAAGACTCCCACGTATCTGGTGGTAAATCCCCAGAACGACCATGCATACTTTGACCTTGTCCGTTGTATTGTAATTGTATACCCGGATAAACATATCATCCGCCCCAGCAACAAACCACTGCTTTCGTGCTAGGATCTGACTATGAAGACGTTGTGCAAGCATCAAAGACAAAAATATGTGTTCCCATTAAGCAAAAACCATGCATTATATATTAATAAAACATAAGAAAAAATAAACTCGAATACTGAACTCCCTTGTCGACATGGGTAGACCTATGAATTTTTTTCCATCAGAATCAACTTCTTCGGTGTCCGGACGTTTGTTAGCTTGACATAAGAGTTTTTGAGTGGGATCATGTTATATAATAAACTACAATGCCATTTAATATATGGGAAGTAAAAACAGTACAAAATTTAGCTATTTTTTTAGAATTACTGTTTGTAAACAAGAATCAAATTCATGTACTTCACATTTAAATTCATTTGAAATTAAATATAGATAGATGATAATTTAGATGACAGCAAAGAGAAAAAGGTTAATCCCTAACAAAGGTTTTGAAACCTAGTGAGTTGTTTCAATAGAGATGTAGGTAACCACTTCAAACATCTATCATTGTTTATTTCAATCATACAACAAACTTATAGGGTCATAGTTCACATATAACATGGAATAACAACAATCATCTATCATTGTTTATTTCAATCACACAACAACTTTAGAAGGTCATCATTAAAATCCTCGAGGCCAATAAAAACAGTGATACATGTTACATATAAAATGGAATAACTACGGGGTTGCTTAAACCCTAAACTATCAAAAATTGTGTATTGCTACCATTGCTAATTTCTAGAGCATATATTAGATTGTCAAATGATACTGATTATATACACATGTTCATAAAAGTTTTAATACAGTCTGAAGTGTGACTTGTTGTTCTTTTCATTAATTAACGACTCCTAAGGATGAAAACAACGGAAAATGTGATGAATATCTGGCCCAAACTACCAGAAAAACACAAATCTACAAAAAATCTTTAATTGGTTACAGGAAAAACATAGTACAAGATCTTCTAATCATATCATGGTCTTCAGAATCTTGTCTTTTAATGGAATTACTAGCGTATATAGCTGTGAGTGCATATTGTGTAGAGTCGTGTTGCCCAAAAGCTTAGAGATGCTTGTGAATGCTACGCCAAAGCAAAGCATTGGTACTCGTTGAACCATATAGTTTTTACAGTTGTTACTCGAAATTTCAATATAGAGAGTTTCCGTTGGATCTCTTTCTGTATTAAGGGGATTTATCCTGCCAACAACAGTGTGTTTTCTTTCATCGGTCTATGTATAGCAATCGGTCCAACAGTTAGTTAGGTTGTTGTGAGTCGGTTACATTGTTACCCTTGAATAGATTCCATCTCCTTAGCTATATAAAGGAGATCATTATGTACTCTGCTATTCTTATTATTGATATTAGATTCAGCTCTTGATTCTCTTTAGGAATCATGGTGCACGTACTACTCGAGACAGAACTTGTTCTTCAGTGTCAAAATTATATTCTTCGAAACTTAAAGTAGCTTGGTATAGGCTCTTATGTAACTTCTCCACTATTATATGGTCCTTCACTCATCGAGGGATTTTCGAACTCCCTTTTTAATCCTTGCAACACGCACTTGTGAATGACCTTGGAACTCTAACCAAAGTGTTAGCACGAGAAAATAGTAGACCATTAACACCTTGTTGAATAAGAGCCATGGCTTTGGCATCTTTCTTTTTGGGTTCTTGGTGCCATAGCCTTATTGTTGAACGTACATTACTATGAGCTGATTAACTGTTGAAGCTGTTGGATTATTCGGGTTTGTTTACGGGTCATGGGTCGGCAAGTTAACGGGTCACGGGTTCAGCTCGGGTAACACGTTGCGGGTCATGCTTGGAAAGTTGAAGACTTGGTATTTCTAGTTTACTTATAATAGTTTAATTAATAAGAATTTAGTATAAGGTTTGACCAAATCTTTAAGTGTACGTTGTATTTTGTTTGGGTGAAAGAGTGGTCACTTTTACGGGTTCTAAAGGAGTAGTGGCTAGGTTTTAGGAGGTATTTTATTTATTCTGTTGGATCTTGTAGGCTATAAAGTCATGTTCTTTTCTCAGTAGTAAATAACCCTTCTGCATATTATCTTTCAGTGCATACGTGAGTGTTGTGATAGTGTTTATAGGGGGACCTGAACCAACATTTGGTATCAGAGCCAGAGCCGAGTGCTCGTGAAGAAGACGGTGTAGCCGTTTTGAGAGTCGGTCTCGTGAAAACGATTTAGCCCGTCGCTGCGGGGCAAACGCAACAGGAAAACGGGCTTTTTCGGGACAGCAGGGGGGCTGTTTCGGTGTCGTTTTACGGCAGAAGATAGAGGCGTTATGGTCTTTTCGGTAGGTCGTTGTTGTGGTAGACGTACCGGTTAAGACGACGGGGGTGACCGGTGATAAACACTTGTGTTCCGTGACTATTAGCGATGTTCAAAGGAAGAACGGGGCTGTTCGGTTGTTAGTTGCGGGTTTGCACGACTGGTATACAACCGGTGATAACAGTAGATGGTGAGAATGGTTGCCTTGATAGGCTTGGTTCATGATAAGAGGAGACCGGCGGATGTGCGTAAAAAACGGGCAGAAAGGATCCGTCAAAGCAGGTGGCTTTGGATTCGTCTCGTTTGGCAAGTTGAGAAAACGGAAGAAGCGGGTGGCTTGTTTTCTTTGTCGGTGGAGAGCCTCTTGAACAAGGGTGATCGGAAAAAGGTAAAGAAAAAAAATTACACGGTGTTAACATTATGGTGTTGGAGTTCAAATCGGGTGACTCGGATGTGACCGGGTGGGTCGTTGATCCTTGATGAGTCAAGATGTGAATGGACGGTTCCAGCGTTATGCCATGTTACATGTTACAGGCGTGGTGTTTTTTATTCGGGTTGAATCGAGACATTGGACGTGATCGAGGTGAAGATCGGGTGTCCGTTAGATGTCATAGTGGTTCGAAACGAGGTGATTCGGTGCAGCGGTGAAGGCGTAAACAAACACCGATTAAGGGGGTGATTGTTGGATTATTCGGGTTTGTTTACGGGTCACGGGTCGGCATGTTAACGGGTCACGGGTTCAGCTTGGGTAACACGTTTCGGGTCATGCTTGGAAAGTTGAAGACTTGGTATTTCTAGTTTACTTATAATAGTTTAATAATTAATAAGAATTTAGTATAAGGTTTGACCAAATTTTTAAGCGTACGTTGACTTTTACCGGTTCTAAAGGAGTAGTGGTTAGGTTTTATGAGGTATTTTATTTATTTTGTTGGATCTTGTAGGCTATAAAGCCATGTTCTTTTCTCAATAGTAAATAACCCTTTTGCATATTATCTTTCAGTGCATAGTGAGTGTTGTGATAGTGTTTATAGTGGGACCTGAACCAACAGAAGCTTGTGACTTATCTACCATTTCTTGAATTTCAAAGATACTTCGTTCTTCTCATTAGGATAAAACCTAAGCTCCGATGAAGCAATGTTGGTTTTTAGAACTTATAATCACAAACTAAGAACAATGCAGAGAATTGAAATGATTATTTTATTGATCAATAAAAGCCTTACTCAATAAAGACGAAAACAACAAATAATAAGACAAAAAATAAACAAATGTTCCTAGAGTTTAGCTGGGAACCGAACAGCAACATGATGAACGGCTCTCCTTATTCCTCTAATCACAATTCAAATAATGATGGATTTCATTCAAGTGGCTGGTCTTTAGCTTGAGTTATACTCAACAAGATGAATGGATGCTAGTTCAATGGTATTGGAACAACACACAGAGGTTTGGCCTTGGATATAGTGGTTCCATTTTTCTCAGTCATGTCCAAAACATCATATGGAACCTTAGTGTCAATTTTCCAGTCAAAATTATTGAGTAATGAGCCCAACATGATAGGGACCATACGTGTTGCAAGTGGTATACCAGGGCATATTCTTCGTCCAGCACCAAACGGGATTAAATCGAAATCATGACCTCGGACATCAAGCCCAGACTCCAAAAATCGTTGTGGCTTGAACTCTAGTGAGTCATCCCATACGGTTGGGTCTCTTCCTATGGCCCATGCATTTACAAACACCTGTGTGCCCGCTGGTATAATGTATCCACTGAGTTCTACCTGTGTCACAACTTTTCGTGGTAGAAGTAAGGGGGATGGCGGGTGCAGTCGTAAGACTTCTTTCACAATGCATGATAAGTAGGGTAGCCTCAATACATCATCCTCTTTTACGATACTACCTTTACCAATAACTTTTTCAAGCTCCTCTTTCGCTTTACTCATGATGTGTGGTTTGCGTAGTAGTTCTGTCATCGCCCATTCTATTGTAATCGAGGTTGTATCAGTGCCAGCAACAAACAAATCCTAGATCATCAAATGAAATTATATGTTAACAATGAAACAAGAGACAAAACAAGTCATATAGTTCATCAAATGAACAGTTTACTCACCAAAAACAAATCCTTTATGTTTGTGTGATTGAACTCATTTGGGTTATCTTGCATCATTTTCAAACACACGTCCAATACATCACCTTGTTCGAATCTGCCCGTTCTCATTCTCTCTTCAATTAACTGATCAAATATCCCAAGAACCTTGGAAAAATGACGAGCCATTCCTCTCTTGATCCCTTGTGGATCAATCCTCTTCAACACTGGAAATACGTCAACAAGATTTGTCTTTGCGGAGTCCACCATAATGTTGGTAATCACCTCCCTAAACTCTTTACCTGAATCCTCATACGGGTCTGTTAAATCCTTGGAGAAAATAGTGTTGGATAAAAGATTCAACGAGGTTCTAAATGCAGCACGACCAATGTGCACATTTTCATTCGAAAGAGCAGCTTTCCGGCAGTATGCTATTAGCTCTTCAACTTTCTTGCTCCTCAAGTGCTGTTTGGCTTCAAGAGAGCTGTTGGAGAAGATATTGGAACTAACGATCCTTCTGAGGGTGCGCCACTCTGTGCACACATGGAGAAATGAGATGGAGTGTCGCTCGTGGTTATAGGCACGCACCGCGTCAGGGACATTACGCGTGGAGAAAGCAAGGTCTTGCTTTTTGAGTACTTCTTCCGCGGCAGTGGCTGAGGATATGACAAGCGTGGTGATCTGACCGAGTTGTAAAGACATTATCGGGCCATGAATTTTGGCTAGTTTCGCTAGCGACTGGTGCGGTAACGCTCCCAGCAAGTGGAGGTTTCCTATGATCGGCAACCGTGTTGGGCCTGGAGGTAAGTTCTTGGGTTGGCCTACCCCCAAAACCCAGATAAGTATGTAAGATAAGAGAAGAGTACTCACTATTATAAGAAAATCCATTATTAGATGGTGTGTGTGTGTGTTGTGCCAAAGGATGTTGCTGTATTTATACTTCTATTAGTGAATATAATATATCAGCGCCCATATTTTGTTAGACGTTGCTGCTGGACCTGCAGGCCTTGTTGAATTCTTAGTTTTGACTTTTGAGATTTGTGTTTTTTTCGGATTTGGCGAGCATTGGAATATAATAAGGAATTTAATACTGAATGTCTATTTATACTTTCACATCACAAAATATTTATGTGTAAAATATATTTTTATATAAGAATATAATTAGTAATTTTACCCGCCGCGCGTTGCGGCGGCGTACCCGATTTGTTCCAGTATATTTACCATGAAACGTACGGTAACTGGAATTTACACGGTCGAATGAAAACGTATTATATTTTACCCGAACAAAATCTATGTCGAAATGTACATCAATTCGAAACGTGCATATGTGGCTACCAAGCAAAATTTACATCGAAAGTTAGACCAAATTAAAGATAAAAAAAAGTACATGTCACCAATGCGGCGGGATTTAAACGAAAACTAACTCAAATTAATACCGTTGAATCAAAACGTTCCATCTTTGAAAAATATCTTTGCTAATTCCACCTGGAAAATATACATTCTTTTACCATGTAAATGAAATAACCAAAATGCAATGTCAACATATGTATTATGTACATTAGTATAGATTAGTATAGATTATAAACAATGCCGTTGTGTAGAGAGGCATGTTCAATTATTAGATACATGGTGACTTATCATCGATTAGTGAAGCAGAATCATAATAAATAGCAGTTACAATTGCCCGAATTAAAATAAAACCTTCTAAATATTTTATACTACTATACCACATTTGTTAAATGGTTTATTTTAGACCTGGCAAACGGGTCGGGTCGGGTCATGGGTCAAAACGGGTTCAGGTCGAAACGGGTCAACTAACATTTACATGTTATGTTTGTATGTATTGTAAATTAGCATTTTCAAATTCTATAATAATAAGAAATTATCAAACCCGAATTTCGGTAAATTACTTCAATCCACACAGGTTGTCGTGAAATTTGGAACGATAAATCAATAGGTGATTTTGGAAGCAAATTTACCACATCGCCGTTGTCTTCATGGGTCACAGCGGAACCCTAGACTCGTCGGAACTTGCCACTACCACCTCTGATCCCTCGAATCTTCACTGGAATCGACGACTTCGGTTCTGTTTGTGGGAGGCGAGCACCCGTCGAAGGCCGGTTACCAGCTAATCGGAGCAATGTGATCGTCTCTTGACGTCGTTTTTCTTCACTTTTACATAAGCACTTCAAATATAGCAACCGTAATACTCAAAAGCAACATTCGGACAGAAAAAAAAAATTTAATTAACACCGAATTACGCAAAAATAAACGCTTACAAATGTCCAATCCGCAGTGACCCTCCGGGATGATCCGGTGGTGTAGTTGTGACCGCGATGTTGGATTGACGGTGGCGAACCTACAGTCACCGCCCCTCTCCTTCATGCTCGGTCACTCCCATGCATGGCTTCGCGACATACCCTAACTAGATGAACCGATCTACATAAAAATGGAGAGATGCAGACGAAGAGAGCTTACTTGAATTCTCGCTGGAAGACCAATTCAAGTCGCTGACGTTGCAGTTGTTCAAGATCACCTTCAAGTTTCCCATTCTGTATATAGATCGGCCGATGAGAGACACTGGTACCCTCGCCGGAATTTGTGTGTTGATATTCTATTCAAAAGCGGTGGAAACTGTTAAGACTCCCACGTATCTGGTGGTAAATCCCTAGAACGACCATGCATACTTTGACCTTGTCCGTTGTATTGTAATTGTATACCCGGATAAACATATCATCCGCCCCAGCAACAAACCACAGCTTTCGTGCTAGGATCTGACTATAAAGACGCTGTGCAAGCATCAAAGACAAAAATATGTGTTCCCATCAAGCAAAATGTAACACCCTTATTATTATTTAACGGTTTTCGTATAGTTTATGAAGATAAACGGGTAATTATGATTTCAAATACATTGAAATTACGGGTTAATTAAACCTTTTACAGAATTAAAAGTAAACAACATAACGTGTGTGAGTTCGTCATTTAACATAACAACGATACATAGTGCGGAAGCTTATTTCTTAATCGTGTTCGGTTCTTCATTATGCTTGATCGTCCACCGGTGCTAAAATCATACCTGAAACTCAAAAAACATGAGTTGGATTAGTCATATGTAACTTAGAACGTATTTAAACGAGTCTGGGAAGCAAAACTGATTAAAATAAAATTTTTTCGCCAAAACGGGGTTCCGTCGCGTGTCGCGGAGGCGTCATGTTGTTCCTTTGCGTGTCGCGGGGGAAACCAGTTTCCAGCAGGTCTGGAGCTGGGTCCTGCATTTTCAGCTATGCCTGTTTTTACGGAAACGGCCATAACTTCTTCGTTATTGATCCGTTTTACCCGATTCTTTTTCCTACGCATCCGTAATTTAATCCTCCATCTTATGGAGTTAAAATCCTACATCCAACATAAGAAATTTTGAGACTTCTAAGCCTTTGACTCATTACCTTTTTACCGAATTTTAACCCGTTTATGCATTTTATCAAACAAACGTATTTGTTTGATTCCTATATCACATACACTTCTTCAAATTAATGTTACCTACCATATTAGGTTCTAATCATAGGTTTATTACACAGTTTAAACCCGTTTTCGCTCGTATGCTTATTTTGACCCGTTAAGGGTATTTAAGCACTTTCGAGCCTAAAATCGCTTTCATTTGTATCTAACTTTATATTTTCACATTTCTTACCAAGTAGTCTTCCACCACAACTATATTTGCGGTGGATTTAATATGAAGATACATATATTCCGACTTTTATCCCTCGGACTATCATTTTACGGCAAAGACCCATATTGAGTCATTTGACCCAAGATTTACCCTTTTCATTCTTTATACTTATTCAAAGTATTTGCTTGATCATATAACTTGTTTTTAAACGACTCTTAAGGTTCATTTACTCGATTTTGCTTACGAGGGAGTTTTGGTCATCTTAAACCCTTTCTTTACAACAAAGGACTTTTCATGTCGTAATTGACCAAAATTCCACTTTTTAAACTAGGATCTTGTTTAAATAGCCATCATGTTTTTAAAACACAATGAAAATAACTTAAATCATTCAGTTTACTTAAAAGATAACCCAATGTCCATTTTAACTTGTTTAGCCCTCATTGAACTTCAAGTTCTAATGATGATTTGACCAATTATACATACCTGGCTTGAATCAATATATTGACCCGTTTTGATACCTTGCCTTAGTAGCCGCTAAGTAATAGCGATGACAACATTCAATCGATATTTATTCCTGTAATCATGCAACTCGACAAAACATTAGCCGATATTGTCAAAGGGTGATATTTTCACCTTTTGACCCGTTTGGTCTATATGACCATTTACTTTTGCGAGATAGATTTATTATCATCTCGTCTACATAACTTGTACCGGTTTACACCATACGGTCAATTTACTTATAAATTTATTTCTTGATTATTTTGACCCCTTTATATCTTACGCCATAAAGTGTCCTTCAAAACTAACAGTTATCGTCAACGAGTGACTACATTGCCGTTTTACCCTTATTAATTGTATTGATTTACCTTATAAGGTAAATCACTCAAAACTCATTATTTATTAGTCATTACATGACTAAATGACCTTATTAGCTCTTTTTAACCATTCAACATGTTTTATCATTATTGTCTTTTGTTTCGAACCTCGCACGTCGGGTCGAAACATCATAAGTCAGAATGTGACTTTTGATTATTCAAAATCTATAAAACCAATAGATATCAAATAAAAGGTGTAAGTTTTAACTTACCTCGCATCCCGAATACGCCTTTCTTCTCACTTGGTTCGTTTGACCCGCTCACTCATCAAGCTTCCACCTAGCTTGTTAAGCGCCAACTATCATTCATTATTCACAAGGTTGTTAGATTAGCCATCCCAAATCATGACTTTCACACCTTATGATTCTTTGACTATTTTTCTCTTTAAACTCAATCATAATTCACGAGTTTAATTCTTGTGTCAAGACTCACTTCTAATCAATTATGAAATCTTAACAAAATCCCTATTTTGTTCAAGTAGTTCATTCATACGAGTTAGTATGGCGTTTATAAACACCAATGTAACATTAATTTCTTTAAATCAACTAAACCCATTTCATAGCAATTATGATTTATGTACCCAAATACCTAATTTGTTCAAGTACCTTGTTTCTACTATCAACTATGATGATTTCTAGCATAAACATATCATCATCATCTTCACTACAAAATCAAAACCCACTTAGCACATAGTAGGGTAATTATCAAATCCCTAGTTTTGACAACAATTCATCAAGTTTTCTACCAGGGTTTGTTTCTAAACTAAGATATAATCACAATAACACTCATAGATTCAACATTCATTCCAGAATTTCGATTTTTGATTGTTCATCATAATCTCAAAGTATCACCAAATCGTAAAATTCGACATACCTTGTAATCCCCATGACTAGGTGATCATGAATTCGTGTTCATGCATCTGATTTGAGCTAGTTCTGCCCTTCAATTTGGTGAGATTGAGATGAGTTAGGGTTTGAGCCCCTGGCTCTTCTCCTGATCGATTTCACACACACACACACACTAGTGTGTGTGTAGTGTTTTAATTAAATAAAATCAAGTTTTAATTCCTCCTCTTTTAGCCCCTCTAGTTTGTAACCTTATAATAAGGGTTATTACCCAAGTTTCCTTCTTTATTTTAAGGCATGTATTTAACTAGGTTATTATTACTAGTTACTTGGTAGGTCCGGGGAAGTTATGACCCGTTTTATTTTGAAGTCCCGTTAATTCGGACCTTTCGTAACTTTATTTTCTCAAGCATTTATTCCCCCTTTTTTATTAATATTAGGTTTATTTATTTAAATCATAATATTTACCGGGTTAAATTTTACCACTAACGGCATTTTACCCGTCCATCACTATTAACGAGGTTTGATTACTAAACCCGTTTTCGGGGTGTTACACAAAAACCATGCATTATATATTAATAACACATAAGAAAAAATAAACTCGAATACTGAACTCCCTTCTGGACATGGGTAGACCTATGAATTTTTTTCCATTAGAGTCAACTTCTTCGGTGTCCGGACGTTTGTTAGCTTGACATAAGAGTTTTTGAGTGGGATCATGTTATATAATAAACTACAATGCCATTTAATATATGGGAAGTAAAAACAGTACAAAATTTAGCTATTTTTTTAGAATTACTGTTTGTAAACAAGAATCAAATTCATGTACTTCACATTTAAAATCATTTGAAATTAAATATCGATAGATGATAATTTAGATGACAGCAAAGAGAAAAAGGTTAATCCCTAACAAAGGTTTTGAAACCTAGTGAGTTGTTTCAATAGAGATGTAGGTAACCACTTCAAACATCTATCATTGTTTATTTCAATCATACAACAAACTTATAGGGTCATAGTTCACATATAGCATGGAATAACAACAATCATCTATCATTGTTTATTTCAATCACACAACAACTTTAGGAGGTCATCATTAAAATTCTCGAGGCCATTAAAAACAGTGATACATGTTACATATAAAATGGAATAACTACGGGGTTGCTTAAACCCGAAACTATCAAAAATTGTGTATTGCTACCATTGCTAATTTCTAGAGCATATATTAGATTGTCAAATGATAATGATTATGTACACATTTTCATAAAAGTTTTAATACAGTCTGAAGTGTGACTTGTTCTTCTTTTCATTAATTAACGACTCCTAAGGATGAAAACAACGGAAAATGTGATGAATATCTGGTCCAAACTACCAGAAAAACACAAATCTACACAAAATCTTTAATTGGTTACAGGAAAAACATAGTACAAGATCTTCTAATCATATCATGGTCTTCAGAATCTTGTCTTTTAATGGAATTATTAGCGTATATAGCTGTGAGTGCATATTGTGTAGAGTCGTGTTGTGTTGCCAAAAGCTTAGAGATGTTTGTGAATGCTACGCCAAAGCAAAGCATTGGTACTCGTTAAACCATATAGTTTTTACAGTTGTTACTCGAAATTTCATTATAGAGAGTTTCCGTTGGATCTCTTTCTGTATTAAGGGGATTTATCCTGCCAACAACAGTGTGTTTTCTTTCATCGGTCTATGTATAGCAATCGGTCCAACAGTTAGTTAGGTTGTTGTGAGTCGGTTACATTGTTACCCTTGAATAGATTCCATCTCCTTAGCCATATAAAGGAGATCATTATGTACTCTGCTATTCTTATTATTGATATTAGATTCAGCTCTTGATTCTCTTTAGGAATCATGGTGCACGTACTACTCGAGACAGAACTTGTTCTTCAGTGTCAAAATTATATTCTTCGAAACTTAAAGTAGCTTGGTATAGGCTCTTATGTAACTTCTCTACTATTATATGGTCCTTCACTCATCGAGGGATTTTCGAACTCCCTTTTTAATCCTTGCAACACGCACTTGTGAATGACCTTGGAACTCTAACCAAAGTGTTAGCACGAGAAAATAGTAGACCATTAACACCTTGTTGAATAAGAGCCATGGCTTTGGCATCTTTCTTTTTGGGTTCTTGGTGCCATAGCCTTCATTGTTGAACGTACATTACTATGAGCTGATTAACTGTTGAAGATGTTGGATTATTCGGGTTTGTTTACGGGTCATGGGTCGGTAAGTTAACGGGTCACGGGTTCAGCTCGGGTAACACGTTGCGGGTCATGCTTGGAAAATTAAAGACTTGGTATTTCTAGTTTACTTATAATAGTTTAATTAATAAGAATTTAGTATAAGGTTTGAACGATCTTTAAGTGTACGTTGTATTTTGTTTGGGTAAAAGAGTGGTCACTTTTACCGGTTCTAAAGGAGTAGTGGCTAGGTTTTAGGAGGTATTTTATTTATTCTGTTGGATCTTGTAGGCTATAAAGCCATGTTCTTTTCTCAGTAGTAAATACCCCTTCTGCATATTCTCTTTCAGTGCATACGTGAGTGTTGTGATAGTGTTTATAGTGGGACTTGAACCAACATTTGGTATCAGAGCCAGAGCCGAGTGCTCGTGAAGAAGACGGTGTAGCCGTTTTGAGAGTCGGTCTCGTGAAAACGATTTAGTCCGTCGCTGCGGGGCAAACGCAACAGGAAAACGGGCTGTTTCGGGACAGCAGGGGGGCTGTTTCAGTGTCGTTTTACGGCAGAAGACGGAGGCGTTATGGTGTTTTCGGTAGGCCGTTGTTGTGGTAGACGTACCGGTTAAGACGACGGGGGTGACCGGTGATAAACACTTGTGTTCCGTGGCTATTAACGATGTTCAAAGGATGAACGGGGCTGTTCGGTTTTTAGTTGCGGGTTTGCGCTGCTGGTATACAACCGGTGATAACTGTAGATGGTGAGAATGGTTACCTTGATCGGCTTGGTTCGTGATAAGAGGAGACCGGCGAATGTGCGTAAAAAGCGGGCAGAAAGGATCCGTCAAAGCAGGTGGCTTTGGATTCGTCTCGTTTGGCAAGTTGAGAAAACGGAAGAAGCGGGTGGCTTGTTTTCTTTGTCGGTGGAGAGCCTCTTGAACAAGGGTGATCGGAAAAAGGTAAAGAAAAAAATTACACGGTGTTAACATTATGGTGTTGGAGTTCAAATCGGGTGACTCCGATGTGACCGGGTGGGTCGTTGATCCGTGATGAGTCAAGATGTGAATGGACGGTTCCAGCGTTATGCCATGTTACATGTTACAGGCGTGGTGTTTTTTATTCGGGTTGAATCGAGACATTGGACGTGATCGAGGTGAAGATCGGGTGTCCGTTAGATGTCATAGTGGTTCGAAACGAGGTGATTCGGTGCAGCGGTGAAGGCGTAAACAAACACCGATTAAGGGGGTGATTGTTGGATTATTCGGGTTTGTTTACGGGTCACGGGTCGGCATGTTAACGGGTCACGGGTTCAGCTCGGGTAACACGTTTCGGGTCATGCTTGGAAAGTTGAAGACTTGGTATTTCTAGTTTACTTATAATAGTTTAATAATTAATAAGAATTTAGTATAAGGTTTGACCAAATCTTTAAGGGTACGTTGACTTTTACCGGTTCTAAAGGAGTAGTGGTTAGGTTTCATGAGGTATTTTATTTATTTTGTTGGATCTTGTAGGCTATAAAGCCATGTTCTTTTCTCAATAGTAAATAACCCTTTTGCATATTATCTTTCAGTGCATAGTGAGTGTTGTGATAGTGTTTATAGTGGGACCTGAACCAATAAAAGCTTGTGACTTATCTACCATTTCTTGAAGGCCTGGTCTATTCGCACACGCCCATAGTCTATTTAAACACTCCAAAGCGCCCCGCTTTGGCCATAGCGGGGCGCTTTGAGTGTGCAAAAAGACAAAAAGTGTTGGCTGGAAGTTGTGTTGTTTTTTTTTTTGAAATAGGTGGGATGTGGGTTAGTTTGGTAGTGTTTTTTGAAGGAAAAAATTGTATTTGAGTTTTATAATACGTTGTTTTATAATTACGTTTTTTGACGTCATTATTTTTATAGAACGTATATAATATAAGTGCGTCTTTATAAACTGTTAACCTAGTTTATTTTGTTAAATTAAACGAACACGTTAAATAAATTGTACCGAAAGCCATAAGAATTAAACGTAAACAATCCAAAACCAACGTGATGTAAATGTATATCAGTTTGTACATACAAAACAAAAAGGTACAACTGACTACATAATACATAACAAAACACTATACAAACAAACTAAGGTACTAATCCTCGTGCGGTGGGGACGGTGGGAGGGGAAGTGGAGGCAACCCAGCGAACTCTCGTAGAGAAACGAGCGTCTCGATGATCCAGTCCTGGCGTGCGGCCTGGCGTCTGAGGCGCCGGTCGAAGTCCCGAGCCACCTCACGCGCTACCGGAGGCAGGTCAGCGTAAACGTGCTGCGGGTACTGTGGCGGCTCAGGAGCTGGCTGAACTGGTGGTACCGGGATCTCCTCGATATGCTCCTCCTGAGCCGGATCCTCTAATACAGGCTGAGCCTGAGGCTGAGGCTGAGCCTGAGGCTCCTCCTGAGCCTGAGCCTCAGCCTGAGGCTCCTCCTGAGCCTGAGCCTCAGCCTGAGGCTGGCCCGGGAACTGATCGAGTCCCAGAGCCTGTAGCTGAGCCTGCCGAGCGGCCGCCTGCTCAGCAGGAGGGGCCAACACTCCAGGCCTCAACTCAATAACAACCGGGATGACCTCCGGCACCGGCTCCGGCTGCCAAATCAGCCCGTCTCCGCCCCTAAACCTCAGACCAACATCAAAGCGACGGGTGATCTGCATGCTAGAAACTGACGCGCGGCCCAACCTGGTAGACGGGACCGGATCGGACAGCACCGGATCTCCCTCGGGCACGATCCCGAGCGAGCGTGCGATGGCGGTGATGAATGAGCCAGTGTGCACCCATCCGCGGAGCTGCCGGTGGTATGCTGTGGCAAAGTAATCTGCCAGGCTGGCTGCTAGATCGCAGGGCTGTCGTCGCAGTAGGCAGTATAGAAAGAAAAGGTCACTGAGGTTGACCTTCTCCCTGCTGTTTTCCCGCGGCACGATAGTTGACGCGATAACATGGTGAAGGTATCGGAACAAGGGGTCTTTGATGGTGGTGGCCTTTTGCCAGGATCTCCCAAAGGGAGCCCTGGAAATGGCCCTCCAGAAACTGATAAGCGTCTGCCTGTCCATCATCGTAACTGCCTGCGTATATAAATCAGTATCGAGCTCGGCCTCTGTGTACAAACCTGTATAAACAAATAATATTAAATAAACAAATAATAATAATAAACAAATAATATTAAATAAACAAATAATAATAATAACCAAATAATATTAAATAAACAAATAACATTAAATAAACAAATAATAATAATAACCAAATAATATTAAATAAACAAATAACATTAAATAAACAAATGATATTAAATATAAAATAATAAATAATATTATTTAAACAAACCTGTATGGACAGCAAACTGCCGCACACTCATCTCAAACTCCTGACTAGCGAGACGGAATGTAACCTCGTGGACAGGAAAATCCGGGTCCTCCACGTAATCCGCCGGATGCGGCGAGTATGTAAACGTGGAAAGAAACTCCCACGTCAGCTCAGGGTACGCGTCCTCCATCGCTAACTCAAATAGGCGCGACCAAGGAGTATCTAGTCCAACTATCTCACGCGCCCGCGCGGCCTCTCCCACGGTCTCCAGCAGGCTCCAATCTATCCCTACATGCTCCCCAAGGCGGATGGTGCGCAACCTCGCGCATCTCCCCCTCGCCCGTGACCCCGGCGGAAACTGAAGGTACGGACATGCCGGCTCTCCCTCCTCGCCCACATCTACCTCAGCCTCCATATGCTCAATCTCGTCATCGGAGGGATCCATCCCTGCACGTTGACAATATAATATTAAATATAAAATAAATAATAAACAAATAATATTAAATAAACAATTTAAATAATAAACAAATAATATTAAATATAATTTAAATAATAAACAAATAATATTATTTATAAAATTTTAAATAATAAACAAATAATATTAAATATAAAATAATAAACAAATAATATTATTAAACAAATATTATTAAACAAATAATATTAAACAAATATTATTAAACAAATAATATTTAAAAAAATAAATAAACATGAACCAAAGCGCCGCGCTTTGGCCTCGGCGCGGCGCTTTGGTTCTTCGCGATGAATAACAGCCCCACCCGATCGATCCAAACGCCCAAATCAAACAAATATCAAACATGTACATTTAACCAAAACGATTAAGGGTGTTCGATTTACCTTTTAGCGGTCGAAAGATTGAAAACGAAGATATCCGAATATCAGTGTGTGTAATCGCACCTTGTGTGTGTGTTTTGTGTTTTGTGTTGAAGTGGGGGAGAAGCTGCCCCGCTTCAGGTATAACGAGGGACCGAAGCGCCCCGCTATGGCCAAAGCGGGGCGCTTCAAGGGTAAAGCGCTTAGCTTTGGTCATAGCGGGGCGTTTAAGGCCTTTTTTTATTTTTTTTAAATTGTTTTTAATTCACAAACGCGTCGATAATAGTCTAAATTTTACGTTTTTTCCATTATACATCATTTTTTATTATATATGGACTATACTGCAAGTTCCGGATCAAATCGGTTACGTGTGATGTCTTATTCCGTTATATCGTATCATTTTGGTTTGAAAGCACAAGTACTCCTGTGAGAGGTGTTATGTGTATCAGCCGCCTACCGCACATGAACATGACGTATTTTTTCATTAATTGAACAAACACAAACGTGATTATTATTAAACACATTTAACCTACATCGTGAACATATGGGGTTACATATGGGGTTACATTAAGGTCAGGGGCACGATACGTAAGCATTTCGTACGTGTTGATCTGATCCCTGTATAATGTATGCCAGGCTGCTGCGCGCTCTGTTCTGTGTGCTGTCCAGAGTGGGTTTGGGGGAGGCATTGGATAACAACCTCCAAGCTCTACATGTATGAAATGCCCATGGTCGACGAACACAACCGCAACCACCAGGTGAGGTTCCTCAGCTTCGTTTGGCCGGCCCAGCAGAGGGAAAATTGTACAGCTCCCACGCATGTCGAAGCTGTGAACAATCACACCGTATCGTTGGGCAATAAGAAACCCCGTGTCAGGCATCGTCATGTAATTTTCGATATCTGCTCGTCCCACCCCCTTGAAATTGATCCGTCTAAGCAGCGCATCATAATGTCCTATGTTTTCCGGATCGAAAAACTGCCTCCAAAGCGATTCGTTCGTACGTAACTCCTTTATAAGTTGTTTCCGGATCATCAAATATGAATTTTGTTTCACTCCTAACCCAACAGCCACCGATCGAAACCCACAATGACCATCTGGTTTCACGTCCTTTATTCTAACGATGTATGGATGGATCACTTCGGGAATCTGAGATGCGTAGTTGCGGATCGCTATATCCGTCTTAGGACCGAGCTTGATCATCGGGAAATCAGGGTGCAGGTTGATCGGTTTGGTATTCTTTTGTCTTCTAGAATCTTCGAGTGATATGTACGAGCTGTGACGGGGAAGATTATCTGAGGCCTCGACCCAAGTTTCTTCCGACGGAATATACGAGCTTTTTCTAGCGGCTTCAACCTTTCTTTCTTCCTGCGTTTTCAATGTTGGGCGACCACGAGTTTTCTTCAGAACAGCAGGAGGTTTTTTGTTATTGTTCCCTGGATTGAGGATTTGCTGAAACTTTTCAAAGAAGCTCCTTTTCACCTGAGGGGGTGTTGGATCGATCTTTTGTTTCAATTTTTCAAATTCCGCGTCTACATCGATATCCTCTATGTTTTTCTTTGCAGGCTTGAAGTTAAGCTTCTTCCAGAACACGTCTATGTGTGTGATCCGGAGTTGCTGACCTGTGGATGAAAACAAATTAGGTGGCAAAATCATAACGAGAAAGGTCAAAGATATTAATTACCTTTATTTTCCAACTTTTCCAAACGACAGGCACATGGCAAACCACAGCTGGTAAAAAGTTGGCAACCACAGCTTGCACCGTAGGCTCTCAACCCGTCTTCCTTACGTTTTAGTTCCCTACTCAAAAGCTCAATCGCATATATTGAAACCTTTCTGAGAATATATGCAAGCATGGGCTGCTTCTTGTGGTGCGTCATCACTTTTCGGAGGCTTGTTTCAAAGCTTGTACTAATCTCGGTGTATTGTCTATCAACAACATGATCAACATACAGTACAAGTTTATCCAGTGTGTTGCGATGACTTGGAAAGTGACTTTTTAGTGTTGCATGCATGCCCTCAACCCTGTTGGTCGTAGTTTGGTGAAAGTTGATAGTTTTGTTAATCCAGCATGATACAAACTTTTCACGGTACGGATCCAACCAGGATTTCTTCATATAATCAAAAACCTCTAAAATAAAAAAAAAACGTAAATAGTCAGTTTTTGTTATTATATAAAATTTGAACATAATTATGTAAGAAATACCTACGTTCACGGTCATCTTCTTTCAGCTGTGCTTCAAGGTTTTCCAAGTTATAACTGTATATTTCCTCGGTCGTAGACTCGCACAATAACCAAAAACTACGTACGAATTCTTTCCAATCCTTGTCAGAGAATTTCTTCTTGCTGTTCTTATTAATATTTTGTTGAATATGGAACCGACAAAGATACTTATGCGCTTTTGGAAAAACTTGTTCACACGCGTTCATCAGCGCAAAATCCCTGTCTGTTAAAATCACGCGCGGTTCCATACATCCTACCAGCATAGACTTGATCCTCTGCAACACCCATAGGTAGTTCTCTGACTTCTCAGCGGAAATTACCGCACAAGCAGCCGTAAACGATTTGTTTGTCGACGTCATGTCTACGACCTGAACAAATGGCAGGTTGTACATGTTCGTTTTGTAGGTGGCGTCAATAATTAGCACATGCGGGAAGGCACACCACATATTGAATGATCTTTCGTGAACAAAGAAGACATCTTCAACTTCGTTTGATATCTCATTCGTGCGCATGTAATAAGTGTAATTTTTTTCGAGAAGAATGCTTTCAAGTTTTTGCATCGGAGACTTACCGACATTTTTTTCGGCGTTGATCTTCTGAACAGCGTTGTGTATATCTTTCGGAATAAGCTTTCTAGCCGGATTGTTTTTTGTCAGCGTTCGCCAGATACTTTGGTTGGGAATGTCTTGCTCTGCCAGCTCCTTAACCAGTTTTGTATCCTCCGAAGAAAGCCTTCTCGCATACGCGTGACCCTCTAAGTTTTCAATAGGAGTGTGGTTATGCTTCGCCTTCGTCACCTCGATCCTCCAAACACTTCCGGATGATTCCGAAAACCCGATCATCTCGAACGGGCAGCCTATTTTCTTGCTACCCGTTTTCCTCTGTGTAGCTATACTCTTATGCTCCCCATCAAAAGTACATTGAAACCAAATCTTGTAATTCTCTCCTCTTTTATTCGACCTCTTAGTCACAATGAGGTAACCGTTGTCTTTTGCCGTGTCTTGTACCCAACGCACCAACTCTTTACGTGACGAAAAGGTCTGCGTCGTATCAAACGAAAACGTAACCGGGTAACAGCCTTCCTCGTCAACAGACACATCCCCCGGCTCACCATCGTCACCGAGGTCCGAATATACTTGATGTTCAAAGTTGTGCTCGCCACCGTAACCGAAATTCGAATAACCTTGTAAGCTCTGTTGACAACCGTAACTGTCGTTTGGACCACACTCCTGCTGTACAAACCTGTACTCGCCACCGTAACCGAAATTCGAATAACCTTGTTGTGCGTAAGGGTCCTCCACAGGGGTATTCAAATCCAGCGTCACCGTGTTATCACGATAACGAATGCCAGATACAACCTCTGCCTCCCTCAAGTTGGACGAGACCGGTTTCTCATACGAGTCAGAAATAGCGGTCCCCTCGTAAGAATCAGGAACAACTGTCTCGTCAGAATATTGACCGAAAATATAGTTGTTTAACCACGACATCGTTTTTTGTAAACAACAAACAACAAAACACTCGAATACCCACGTATGTTTGTAAACAACGTGAAGAAGAAGAACGAGCTTGCTGAAGAAGAACCTCAATCAGTAGTTTGCTTTTAAAAGTGAAAAGTTGGATCGAAGCGCCGCGCTATGGCCAAAGCGCGGCGCTTAGGGTTAACGACAAAACATGTCAATCAGCTTTATGTCTGTCAAACAGTAGGGAATGTCTCAAACGTCAATCGAAGCACTTTTGTCGACCGAAGCGCCCCGCTATGGCCATAGCGCGGCGCTTCAGGGTGTGAAAATAATTTTCTGCGTGTGGGAATAGCATGACCCTTTCTTGAATTTCAAAGATACTTCGTTCTTCTCATTAGGATAAAACCTAAGCTCCGATGAAGCAATGTTGGTTTTTAGAACTTATAATCACAAACTAAGAACAATGCAGAGAATTGAAATGATTATTTTATTGATCAATAAGGCCGGAGGGTGTGGGGGGCGCCATACCCGCCACCTCAACCTCTATAGCGCCCCGGGAGCTATACACCCACACCCACCAAATTAAGTAGGGGCGCTATACCCCATTCGCCAACATGTTAACGCTTGCAATTGCATGGATCGAGAGAAAGGGGGTCAAATATGACGGCTATCACTTGGTTGCACCAATAAAACTTTTTTTTTTTTTTTTGTATAGCGCCTAGGTAGCCACACCCTCCATATTAGGGGGGGGGGGGGGGGCGCCATCAAGCTTCAGCCCACGTGGCGCCTACGTGGCGCTGAGGTGTCCTTTATAAAGCCCCAAAGGGGTTATCCCACACCCTCCAGCCTAAAAGCCTTACTCAATAAAGACTAAAACAACAAATAATAAGACAAAAAATAAACAAATGTTCCTAGAGTTTAGCTGGGAACCGAACAGCAACATGATGAACGGCTCTCCTTATTCCTCTAATCACAATTCAAATAATGATGGATTTCATTCAAGTGGCTGGTCTTTAGCTTGAGTTATACTCAACAAGATGAATGGATGCTAGTTCAATGGTATTGGAACAACACACAGAGGTTTGGCCTTGGATATAGTGGTTCCATTTTTCTCAGTCATGTCCAAAACATCATATGGAACCTTAGTGTCAATTTTCCAGTCAAAATTATTGAGTAATGAGCCCAACATGATAGGGACCATACGTGTTGCAAGTGGTATACCAGGGCATATTCTTCGTCCAGCACCAAACGGGATTAAATCGAAATCATGACCTCGGACATCAAGCCCAGACTCCAAAAATCGTTGTGGCTTGAACTCTAGTGAGTCATCCCATACGGTTGGGTCTCTTCCTATGGCCCATGCATTCACAAACACCTGTGTGCCCGCTGGTATAGTGTATCCACTGAGTTCTACCTGTGTCACAACTTTTCGTGGTAGAAGTAAGGGGGATGGCGGGTGCAGTCGTAAGACTTCTTTCACAATGCATGATAAGTAGGGTAGCCTCAATACATCATCCTCTTTTACGATACTACCTTTACCAATAACTTTTTCAAGCTCCTCTTTCGCTTTACTCATGATGTGTGGTTTGCGTAGTAGTTCTGTCATCGCCCATTCTATTGTAATCGAGGTTGTATCAGTGCCAGCAACAAACAAATCCTAGATCATCAAATGAAATTATATGTTAACAATGAAACAAGAGACAAAACAAGTCATATAGTTCATCAAATGAACAGTTTACTCACCAAAAAAAAATCCTTTATGTTTGTGTGATTGAACTCATTTGGGTTATCTTGCATCATTTTCAAACACACGTCCAATACATCACCTTGTTCGAATCTGCCCGTTCTCATTCTCTCTTCAATTAACTGATCAAATATCCCACGAACCTTGGAAAAATGACGAGCAATTCCTCTCTTGATCCCATGTGGATCAATCCTCTTCAACACTGGAAATACGTCAACAAGATTTGTCTTTGCGGAGTCCACCATAATGTTGGTAATCACCTCCCTAAACTCTTTACCTGAATCCTCATACGGGTCTGTTAAATCCTTGGAGAAAATAGTGTTGGATAAAAGATTCAACGAGGTTCTAAATGCAGCACGACCGATGTGCACATTTTCATTCGAAAGAGCAGCTTTCCGGCAGTATGCTATTAGCTCTTCAACTTTCTTGCTCCTCAAGTGCTGTTTGGCTTCAAGAGAGCTGTTGGAGAAGATATTGGAACTAACGATCCTTCTGAGGGTGCGCCACTCTGTGCACACATGGAGAAATGAGATGGAGTGTCGCTCGTGGTTATAGGCACGCACCGCGTCAGGGACATTACGCGTGGAGAAAGCAAGGTCTTGCTTTTTGAGTACTTCTTCCGCAGCAGTGGCTGAGGATATGACAAGCGTGGTGATCTGACCGAGTTGTAAAGACATTATCGGGCCATGAATTTTGGCTAGTTTCGCTAGCGACTGGTGCGGTAACGCTCCCAGCAAGTGGAGGTTTCCTATGATCGGCAACCGTGTTGGGCCTCGAGGTAAGTTCTTGGGTTTGCCTACCCCCAAAACCCAGATAAGTATGTAAGATAAGAGAAGAGTACTCACTATTATAAGAAAATCCATTATTAGATGGTGTGTGTGTGTGTTGTGCCAAAGGATGTTGCTGTATTTATACTTCTATTAGTGAATATAATATATCAGCGCCCATATTTTGTTAGACGTTGCTGCTGGACCTGCAGGCCTTGTTGAATTCTTAGTTTTGACTTTTGAGATTTGTGTTTTTTTCAGATTTGGCGAGCATTGGAATATAATAAGGAATTTAATACTGAATGTCTATTTATACTTTCACATCACAAAATATTTATGTGTAAAATATATTTTTATATAAGAATATAATTAGTAATTTTACCCGCCGCGCGTTGCGGCGGCGTACCCGACTTGTTCCAGTAAATTTACCATGAAACGTACGGTAACTGGAATTTACACGGTCGAATGAAAACGTATTATATTTTACCCGAACAAAATCTATGTCGAAATGTACATCAATTCGAAACGTGCATATGTGGCTACCAAGCAAAATTTACATCGAAAGTTAGACCAAATTAAAGATAAAAAAAAGTACATGTCACCAATGCGGCGGGATTTAAACGAAAACTAACTCAAATTAATACCGTTGAATCAAAACGTTCCATCTTTGAAAAATATCTTTGCTAATTCCACCTGGAAAATATACATTCTTTTACCATGTAAATGAAATAACCAAAATGCAATGTCAACATATGTATTATGTACATTAGTATAGATTAGTATAGATTATAAACAATGCCGTTGTGTAGAGGGGCATGTTCAATTATTAGATACATGGTGACTTATCATCGATTAGTGAAGCAGAATCATAATAAATAGCAGTTATAATTGTCCGAATTAAAATAAAACCTTCTAAATATTTTATACTACTATACCACACTTGTTAAATGGTTTATTTTAGACCTGGCAAACGGGTCGGGTCGGGTCGGGTCGGGTGGTGTAGTTGTGACCGCGATGTTGGATTGACGGTGGCGAACCTACAGTCACCGCCCCTCTCCTTCATGCTCGGCCACTCTCATGCATGGCTTCGCGACATACCCTAACTATGAGATGAACCGATCTACATAAAAATGGAGAGATGCAGACGAAGAGAGCTTACTTGAATTCTCGCTGGAAGACCAATTCAAGTCGCTGACGTTGCAGTTGTTCAAGATCACCTTCAAGTTTCCCATTCTGTATCTAGATCGGCCGATGAGAGACACTGGTACCCTCGCCGGAATTTGTGTGTTGATATTCTATTCAAAAGCGGTGGAAACTGTTAAGACTCCCACGTATCTGGTGGTAAATCCCTAGAACGACCATGCATGCTTTGACCCTGTCTGTTGTATTGTAATTGTATACCCGGATAAACATATCATCCGCCCCAGCAACAAACCACTGCTTTCATGCTAGGATCTGACTATGAAGACGTTGTGCAAGCATCAAAGACAAAAATATGTGTTCCCATCAAGCAAAAACCATGCATTATATATTAATAACACATAAGAAAAAATAAACTCGAATACTGAACTCCCTTGTCGACATGGGTAGACCTATGAATTTTTTTCCATCAGAGTCAACTTCTTCGGTGTCCGGACGTTTGTTAGCTTGACATAAGAGTTTTTGAGTGGGATCATGTTATATAATAAACTACAATGCCATTTAATATATTGGAAGTAAAAACAGTACAAAATTTAGCTATTTTTTTAGAATTACTGTTTGTAAACAAGAATCAAATTCATGTACTTCACATTTAAAATCATTTGAAATTAAATATAGATAGATGATAATTTAGATGACAGCAAAGAGAAAAAGGTTAATCCCTAACAAAGGTTTTGAAACCTAGTGAGTTGTTTCAATAGAGATGTAGGTAACCACTTCAAACATCTATCATTGTTTATTTCAATCATACAACAAACTTATAGGGCCATAGTTCACATATAACATGGAATAACAACAATCATCTATCATTGTTTATTTCAATCACACAACAACTTTAGAAGGTCATCATTAAAATTCTCGAGGCCATTAAAAACAGTGATACATGTTAAATATAAAATGGAATAACTACGGGGTTGCTTAAACCCGAAACTATCAAAAATTGTGTATTGCTACCATTGCTAATTTCTAGAGCATATATTAGATTGTCAAATGATAATGATTATATACACATGTTCATAAAAATTTTAATACAGTCTGAAGTGTGACTTGTTCTTCTTTTCATTAATTAACAACTCCTAAGGATGAAAACAACGGAAAATGTGATGAATATCTGGCCCAAACTACCAGAAAAACACAAATCTACACAAAATCTTTAATTGGTTACAGGAAAAACATAGTACAAGATCTTCTAATCATATCATGGTCTTCAGAATCTTGTCTTTTAATGGAATTATTAGCGTATATAGCTGGAATTTACACGGTCGAGTGAAAACGTATTATATTTTACCCGAACAAAATCTATGTCGAAATGTACATCAACTCGAAACGTGCATATGTGGCTACCAAGCAAAATTTACATCGAAAGTTAGACCAAATTAAAGATAAAAAAAAGTACATGTCACCAATGCGGCGGGATTTAAACGAAAACTAACTCAAATTAATACCGTTGAATCAAAACGTTCCATCTTTGAAAAATATCTTTGCTAATTCCACCTGGAAAATATACATTCTTTTACCATGTAAATGAAATAACCAAAATGCAATGTCAACATATGTATTATGTACATTAGTATAGATTAGTATAGATTATAAACAATGCCGTTGTGTAGAGGGGCATGCTCAATTATTAGATACATGGTGACTTATCATCGATTAGTGAAGCAGAATCATAATAAATAGCAGTTATAATTGACCGAATTAAAATAAAACCTTCTAAATATTTTGTACTACTATACCACACTTGTTAAATGGTTTATTTTAGACCTGGCAAACGGGTTGGGTCGGGTCATGGGTCAAAACGGGTTCGGGTCGAAACGGGTCAACTAACATTTACAAGTTATGTTTGTATGTATTGTAAATTAACATTTTCAAATTCTATAATAATAAGAAATTATCAAACCCGAATTTCGGTAAATTACTTCAATCCACACAGGTTGTCGTGAAATTTGGAACGATAAATCAATAGGTGATTTTGGAAGCAAATTTACCACATCGTCGTTGTCTTCATGGATCACAGCGGAACCTTAGACTCGTCGGAACTTGCCACTACCACCTCTGATCCCTCGAATCTTCACCGGAATCGACGACTTCGGTTCTGTTTGTGGGAGGCGAGCACGCGTCGAAGGCCGGTTACCGGCTAATCGGAGCAATGTGATCGCCTCTTGACGTCGTTTTTCTTCACTTTTACATAAGCACTTCAAATATAGCAACCGTAATACTCAAAAGCAACATACAGACAGAAAAAATTTAAATTAACACCGAATTACGCAAAAATAAACGCTTACAAATGTCCAATCCACAGTGACCCTCCGGGATGATCCGGTGGTGTAGTTATGACCGCGATGTTGGATTGATGGTGGTGAACCTACAGTCACCGCCCCTCTCCTTCATGCTCGGCCACTCTCATGCATGGATTCGCGACATACCCTAAGTATGAGATGAACCGGTCTACATAAAAATGGAGAGATGCAGAGGAAGAGAGCTTACTTGAATTCTCGCTGGAAGACCAATTCAAGTCGCTGACGTTGCAGTTGTTCAAGATCTCCTTCAAGTTTCCCATTCTGTATCTAGATCGGCCGATGAGAGACACCGGTACCCTCGCCGGAATTTGTGTGTTGATATTCTATTCAAAAGCGATGGAAACTGTTAAGACTCCCACGTATCTGGTGGTAAATCCCTAGAACGACCATGCATACTTTGACCTTGTCCGTTGTATTGTAATTGTATACCCGGATAAACATATCATCCGCCCCAGCAACAAACCACTGCTTTCGTGCTAGGATCTGACTATGAAGACGCTGTGCAAGCATCAAAGACAAAAATATGTGTTCCCATCAAGCAAAAACCATGCATTATATATTAATAACACATAAGAAAAAATAAACTCGAATAACAGACCTGGTAACTCGGTAACCTCAAACGATTTTACCATAACCTGTAGCAAATAATTAAAAGGCATATGTTTGTTACTGAATGGTTGAGTTTTCCGAGCTTCTCAGACGCCGCGTCATAAAACCTCGAGGTGTTCAGGTCCTTTCATATTCAACCAGATCTGACCGAGGAGCTGCTCAAATCTGACCAATGGACCGAGTGACTTTTCCATACACAAATTTTTTTTCTTTTCAACATTTTTTCCCAGTCAACTAGACCCTATTTCAGAGACCAAAAGGACTAAAGTCTAAACCACCATCACTAACTCAAATTGTAACCTCAAAGCCAACACTGAAGTGAACAGATTCATGAAGGCTAAGAGAATGCAAAAGGACCAAGCCACCATGGCTGCAATAGGGGTTGCAGGTGCTAACCTGCCATCCTCCATAGCGTATCAACTTTATTTTGATAACTCATCACAACCTCCAACCATAGCCAAACACAAAATATAAACGCTGTTCGGTTTAGGTTTTTATCGGTTGGCACCAAATGTGACGCGTGGCTGACCGCCAAAATCACCTAATAAGAGACAAACACCCAATGTAGACATTGTTCAAAACGTTTGTTTTCTAATAGTTTGATAATGATAATAAATATTTTTACTATTAATAAATATATACTAAAGAAGACAATATAGATATGCCAAAACGAATGATTTAGCGCTTATCATCAAAAACCCTAAAGGCCCTTTGTCAACACCATCGTCGGACCATACTTCAGATTTAGCGTTAAGCAACGCAAACCTGAAAGGCGCTCCGAATCGTCATCATCGGAGCATTTTCCACAACCAAAGCCAACAATTTAACATTTACAATCGCAGACCCCGAAGGCCCTCCGTCGACCGTTCAGCTCAGTAGAGAACCCGAGAGCGTTACGGGGCGCTAAACTGGGTAGGTATATGCAAACTAAAAACATCACATACCATTTTAAGAGCAGGTAAAGGCTCCACCTTTGCCTTTATACACTTGGTAAAAAAAACTACTTAATATTGTAATATCTCAACAACCACATGAGATACAGACCTCAAAAAGTCAAAATCAAATTGGCTTTACACCATCATTTGTCAATGTCGAGTCCTCAAAAAGTCAAAATCAAATTGGCTTTACACCATCATTTGTCAATGTCGAGTTCAAAATCCCTGTATGCATCAATTTTAAGATCCATTATCAAATCAACTTTTGAAAGAAACTTTTATGATCTACTTTTAACTCTTTCTATTTGACATACCCTATAAGCATTAGTAAAAGATTAGATAAATTATGATGATCCAAGGTCACTCAGGGATAGCAACCTGCTCATCACATAAGATAGCAACTTGCTCATCACATAAGATTGATACTGGTTATAGTTTTAATAATCCAAAAAAAAAAAACTAAAACTAGTTCAATGGTGAATGAAGCAGTAATTTCATCATCAAAGTTAGTGATTTCCAGTAATCAATTAAGACAATCTACCCTTGTTGTGAAGAAAAAATGTGGAAATTGAATTCAAACCAACCTATCAAAGTACGACATCATGATAATCATTGTTCATGAAGTCATGCAACATTAACTTATACCCCTATTATTCATCTTTTGGAACTGTCGCCGTCAACATTCTTAGGGTTCCCAGAAAAAACCCTAAACTCACCGCCAGAGTGCCTCCTGCCGTCATCTTCTTCAGCCTCGGGAATCGCCCCAGCCGCTTCCTTTCCTCTCCGTCAACATCACAGACACACCGTCTATCCGTCACATGATTCCGCCACCATGGTAGTCCAATGGTGGATGCTTTTGTAGAAGCTGGTTATTGTTTTTTATTATAGAGAAACAGAGGAGAGAAAGGGGGTTTAGGTTTTTATCAGGATTGGGTTATGTTTTTGTAGAGATTGTTGTGAAATTGTAAGCTTATTTGAAGATTTGTAGAGATTGTTGTGTTCTTGATCTGGTTGAGGATAGGAGGTTGCATATTTGTAAGAGTTTGGTTTGTTATATTTGTGCAGGAGGAAGAAGGATAGGCAAAGCCGGTGGTAAACCCACCGACTTTGTCTTTTAAGATAGTATATAATACAATATATCATGTTTTTTAAAGTTTTTAATATTTTATTTATTATTTTTCATATAGAGAGGGACATATTAATCAGTTGTGACAATTATGTTTAATATGGATGTTGTGAAGTAATTGTAACACCCGGCTATGTTTAATACTAATGTGACATGTGTTTCAATGAATAAAAGTGATATTTTGATTGATTTGGTGTTAATTAACGCCCTTTGTTGTTGTAACAAGTTTAAACTTAATATGTGGTTATGTTGGTAAATCTAATAAAAAGCTTATCAAGTAACGAATAAACTGCGAAACGAGGTCAATGTTAAAATCCTAAAATTTCCCCTATGATTGAAATAATATTTCTAAATATATAAACCGTCCGATACCACGTGTATCTTATATAACTAAACGTTGTTATTAACCAAGACATATACACTAAAAAAATGTCATTTAGTGGCACACACTTTTAGTGGCACTTAACTTTTGTGTCACTAATTTTAGCTTTTAGTGGCACTTTAGGTATGTCATACTTTGTTTGCACACACTTTTAGTGGCATTTAGCTATTGAGCTACTATTTTAAGTTTTTAACGGCACTTTATATATTTTAAGAAACCTAACTGAACATCCCAAATAATCTTTAAGAAAATCGTACTAACTCTCATTCTCAAACTTCCCTGCCGATTCGACTTTGAGATTAGATCTCCACCATGACGACGACCGCCACCATCATGACACCGGTAAGCAAATTACCTGATTTGTAGATTTTTTCACGTTCTTAATTTGGGTTGTTTTGTATCAATTAGGTCATCATTTGTGGGGAAAGGTTTGAAGATATACTATAGCCATGATGTATTGGAACAATCTCATTATTTGCCCTGATTCTTTAGCTGTCGAGCATTGCCACTTGTTACCATTGGTATTGATGGACTCGTTGGTACTGGGTAAAACTTCTAATTTTGGTCCCTCACACTCCTGGCCTATTTCCCTTGTAATATTACCTCTCAATTCGTCATATAATGGTGTAATAATTATTGACGTAACATACATATATAGTTTTTAATAAAGATTGCCAATAAACTAAAAGTGAACCTGATTGCCCACAAATCAAGAGAAACATAAATTATATCTATCATAAAGTAAACAGGAATGTGGTTGTTATGGCAGAGGAGCAAGATGAAAAAGGGCGAGTTTGAAGAACGTTAGATGGTGTTGATCCGTTTTTTAAATAATATATCAGCATAGTTGGCTTTAGTTCCAAAGTTTATGCCATAGGAAAAGATGAATTTTCATTGGCCCGTTGATGGTGACATGGTGTTGAGTCTATAAATTTTTTTTTGTGATTGCTGATTTGAAAGATGTAACTGAGAAGTTAATTTTTGGGCTCTTTGTCATGAATGTTGGTAGTGAGCGCAAGTTGGAAAATTTTGGGTGAGTAAAATGAAAAATAGTTATGGGACTTATATCGTTACTGGTTCCACGAATGACGTTTACATTTTACTTTCTGAAGAACCATAAAAATTTTAATATGAAGAGGCGAGGATGGGCGGGTCGTGTTCAACCCGGAGAGTGTTACCATCTATATCCTCGTTGCATCTATAACGCTTTCGCAGAGTATCAGTTGCCCGAAATACTAAGGACACCCTTGCAGTCGCTATGTCTTCAAATCAAATCAAACGTTTAAAGCTTGGAAGTATATCCGAATTCTTATCTAAGGCTCTATAGTCGCTATGTCTACAAAACTCTTTTGATTTCAAAGTACACACTCGACAACTCTCGTAGTTGGACGATGTATTGCAATATGGACTCAAAGCCATGAATCTGACACACTCACAAAACCTAGGTACTCGCCGGCATTTTTATGCTGACTTATTTTCACATATGTTTCAGGTACTGTTGTTTGATGATGTTTGATAATGATTATAATGCATGCTCACATAGGAATAGACGAGGCCTTAGTGACTTAATAACAATGAAGGACAATATGTTCATGTTTTGCTTTTAAGTTTCGAGACAATGTAATAAACTTAATTCAATAAAAACGAAACTTCAATCCATGTGTTGTGAAACAATGATTCTTTTACGACACTCCCCGACGTTTTCGCCGCGGTTTGTTGTTTTAACGCGGTCGGGGTGTGACAGAAGGGTTGGTATCAGAGCTCATGGTTATAGGGAATTAGGTTATTAGTGATGCTTTGACCTAGACTATAACCTTCCTAGGACCCTAACACAAGTTATCTTGTGTTTAGTCTTAAAACAATATCGTTGCCTATTTTTAGGTGACAACCACAACAAGAACACGAATTACAAATCCGATTTGAAAACTAATCATCTCTTCTTAGACGATTTATTATAAGGTTTTGAACCTTCAAAAGTTTCAAAATCTCATCAAAGTTTGGGTCTTACTAATGTGAACACGTGCAATCCGGAAGGGTGGGTGACTGTATCCCGAGTTTTCTGTCTAAGGCTAGAGTGTTCGTACAAATCCACATAATCGGACCAGTCACTCTTACCTGGGAACTCTTGGGGTGAGTGTCCACTTATAGGCTAAAGCATGTCTTCGCGATACATTATAAAGACCTGTTAACTTTGATCAGCCACTGTGTGTCGTTTGTTTGTTCAAAATAACGAACGAATGATCGTCTTCCTTATGTTTCGTCGACATCTTCAATACCTCTTTGGTTTATTCAAATGTCAATCTCACTCGTTTCTCATGTTTTCTTGTTCTTTTTAGAATGCCTCCTAGACGCGATCAAACGCAGGGTGCTGCACTCGCAGCCCTAGTCGCTCAGCAGATGGCTGTTGTGATTCCGAACCTCATTACCCAGATAAACCAAGCGAATAACAATAACAACAATAACAATGCTCCGTGTAGTTTCAAAACTTTCAATTCAGGTAAACCACTGAAATTCTCTGGGTCTCAAGGAGCAACTACGCTCCTACAATGGTTCGAGAGTTTAGAGAGCACATTCAGACATGTTCAGTGTACAAATGAGCGAAAGGTTGAATTTGCCTCGAGTGTTTTTGAGAAACGAGCATTAACATGGTGGAATGGCGTGATGAGAGATAGGTGTGCCGATGTAGCATTATCTCAAACCTGGGAAGAGCTATGAGCACTAATGATGAAGGAATTATGTCCTCGTCTTGAAATCAGGGCACTTGAAAGGGAATTCGACGATCTTAAGCAAGACAGCGGTAAACATCGAGCCTAAACTGACCGTTATGAAGAACTAAGTATGTTGTGTCCTACCATGCTTACGCCTTTGGATAAGGTGATTGAAAAGTACATTGATGGCCTCCCTGACTCAGTTCAAGAAATTATTACTGGTAGCAACCCTACCACAGTTGGACATGCCATTGAACTATCCGCTACCCTGACCGAATCTCAGATCAGGAAGGGTAAACTTTTCCGAAAAGGCGACAAGAAACCAACCGATGATACGAAACCAAAGGATAAGCAGACTGAGTCCTCCCAGAAGTCAAAGAAGCGTAACACTTCCCAGAATTTCTCTATGGTTACTCAAAACAATCAAGTTGTCCCTAACCAACCATCTCAACCCCCTGTTAAGAAGCCATACAACGGAACTGCACCTCTGTGCAACCAATGTAACCTTCATCATCACACTAATGTACAATGCTGCAAATGCCTAAATTGTGGACGTGTTAGTCATACAGCTAGGGTTTGCCTAGCTGCACAAAATCAAGTTGATAACAACCCTGCTCAAGCTCGTTTTCCACCAGGTTCTTGCTGCAACTGTGGCGAGATTGGTCATTTCAGAAACAATTGGCCAAAGCTTGTTAATGCAAATCCAGCTCGTGGATGAGCATTCGACTAACTAGAAGACGATGTTTCTTAGAGACAACTGAACTTTATGTTTTACTCCTTCTTGGTTATCTATGACTATGAAACAAGTATTTTGGTTTATAAATAAATATTTATTTGCATTACGATGTACAAAAACAAATGTGGTTACATGTATGAATGACATATCCGTTCGATACCGACACCAAGGAACCGTGTTCTTTGCAAGATAAACTACTCTCGTAGTTCATCCATTTTTGTGATCACTCACTCCATGAAAATCATAAGTACTCGTTTCTTCTAAGAAATGAAGTACAAGGTACAAGTTACAACTCTGGACGAATACCCAAAGTACCACTTTAAATCCTTAATTAGATACCTAAGGGTACTTCCGTAAGTCCTTAATTGGTCTTACGCAATATACATATCATATCTTCCTGATTTCACGATATTTTACACAGCATGAGATTTCGAAAAGATTATACATGTTTTCAAAAACCTCATACATAATTTCAAAATCATTTTAAACTATTTTATAAACATATTTTCCTATGATACCTAGTACATGGTTTCAAAAACATTATATAAGGTTTTCAAATACATATCTTTAAAGACTCCATGCACAGCTTTCAAAAACATTTTGCTCGTATGTTGTCCTAACATACGTAGTACGCGATTTTCAAGAACACCCTGCTTCGTATGCTGACTTAGCATGCCTAGCACAATGATTTCAAGGAGCCATTTGCTTCATATGTTGACTTAGCATATCTAGCACCTTGATTTCATAAACACTATACTTTGTATGTTGACTTAGCATACCTAGTACAAAATTCCTAATCATTTTCTCGCTATACGAATTCCAAATCCATATAGAATCTTCTTCATAGATAGATCATTGTGGATATTTAAAGTGCAAAATCAAAGTCCTTAATTGAATTCTTTGTGTGCTTTAATACGAATATTACGATTCTTTGAGAACAAAACCGAATCCTTATAAGATCATCCTATCCTTATCGATAGATTCTTGAGGTTGTTTAAAGTGCTAGTTGAAGTCCAATGATTGGATTCCTGGTATACTTTGAATGCACGTGTACAAATCAACGACGAGATAATAACAAGATTAGTAACAAGATTGGTAACCAAGTTGACCATTGTGTGACTATGTGATTATGTGCTTACATGTTTATGTGTTAATTTAATAAAAGAAACTCTATGGAAACTAGTCAAAGTTATCACAAGGTTGTTCGATAAACTCTATCCACTACACATTATAAAATAAACTGTGCGGAATGTGCAAGGAATTACATAATTACGGATGCATACATAATTATGGAATTCAGTGCACAGAAATCACAGCAAGTTTTGTCATGTATCAACTTAAACAAGAAACAAAAGTTAACTATATTCATTTCCGTTTCTGATGAAGTACCCACTGAGGAAAAATGAAATAGCTATTCATTTTGCGCTTTTGAAAGAAATATCCATTAGAAAATTGTTGGTGCACACATCTGTCGTCTTCGTCTTGTATCGAGTCTCGGGTTCGGTTCGGATCTTATCAAGCATGACATCACTAGTGACATCATCACATGACATCACTAGTGACATCATATTACAAATTCACGTGAATATACAAGTCTTGCATGGAACAGATTGTTTGCATGAGAGGTTCGCTTCAAGACAAAATGAAATTCATTTATCAATTTCGCTTCAAGAATTCATGTGGATTTCGCTTGAGGGTCTTCCAAGCGAAATCTAGAATGCTATATATAGGATGATAGACTTGTCATTTGTAACTTTTGTCTCAGAGCTATACCGAAGTGCTGCCGGTTTCTCTTCTGAATGTAAAGGTTGTCAAATTAATATACAAGAAGATTAAAGTGTGAAACAAGCTGTTTACTGATCCGTTTCTTAGTTTCCGCCTCTGAAACGGAGTAGAACTCTTCCAAACGACTCGTTTAGGTCGGAATCCGATCCTACAATTGGTATCAGAGCCAGTGAAGAAGAGTTCTTGTTGATTCAGCCGTAAAATCTGTTTCTACACCTTTCTTTTTCGAAAAACAAAACTTTTTACGGTTAAAATCGGATAAATTTCACGTATATTGTGCACAAACATGGTTTAATCAATCCTTGAAAGTTTCAAGTTTAAAATCAGCCTAAATCTTGTAGTTTTGTGTGTTTTCGCTTCAACTGCTCGTTAATATGATGACATCAGCAACATTTTGTACATGATTTCGCTTCAAGTTGATGATTTTCTGTTGATTTCGCTTCAAGTTGAGAACATTATTTGATTTCGCTTGAATAGTTGAAGCGAAACTGATCTGATTGCATTTCGCTTGAAAATACGTTGGCATTTGTTTGAAACCTGCAGTGCTGTCTTAACTGAATTTTGCTGATCATTGAATTCTGCTGTTAATTGAAAACATGTATTGTTTGTTGATTTAAAGTACATCGAGTTATGGGGTCATGTGATTGCATGTGAAGTTCATTTGAGTGTATACGTTGAATTGTGTGAAATATTCTGATCGAGGTTGTTAGTTAATTGATACAAGAATTCACGAGCTTTTGTTGTAAAGTTTGTGTCAGCATGCAGGTAAAGTAGTGGTGTGTTTGTCAAAGTCCAGAAATCACGTGATTACATAAGTCGATTTGATAGAATCCATGTGACTTTGTTTTTATCGATTCAATCAGAACTCATGTGGTATGTGTCAGTTAGCATGTATTGAAGTGTGTGAATGTGTTTAGAGGAAATATCAGCCATTCAGTTTTAGTGCATATAATATTCAAAAATTGATGAATTGTGTAATACTAGTCAAAGAAAGTTTGTTTGTTTAGTAGGTCATCATTGAAATTACATGTGATCTTTTATTTTTGTCGGCCATCATTTGTTTGTTAAGTGTTTTTGTGATAATCATCTTTGTTTGATATAGTTCTTATGTCGAATATTGATAAGCATATTAGGATCGTATAGTTGTTGTTGTAGTCGGTGTTTCTATTTGACAGGTTTGGTGTTTAGTCTATTAGCACGGATTGATCAGTACGTTTGTTTGTCAAGTCGCGTGGTTTGAGTCGCGGTTTCAGTCAAGTTGTTTTGTGTGGTCAAGTCACGTGATATAGTTCAGTTCATACGGTTTGAAGTTCAAAGATTTCAAAGGGTCAAGTCACTTGATTTCGATTCGGGTCCTAGAAGTCCGCACAGTTGGTCAACGTTCAGTCCGCACAAAAAAAAAAAATCGCCAGTCTGAGTACCAATTTGTTTCGATTAATTGATAAATCTTTTAATTGATTGTGTATCGTTTTGTAAAGGTATTTGTCGATTTCTACAAGAGATTCAAGTTGCTAAAGAAATGGATTCCGAGTTCTACAACGCGTTTGCTACACCCTCGACTACTCCAGCTTCAATTGCTCAAAACATGAAGGCAGAAAACGAAACCGGAACAATGCAAAAACCCCCGAAGCTTATGGGAATTGAAGATTACCACGGGTGGAAGAAACGGTTTGAGAATTGGGTTCAGGCAAATCATCTAAAAGCTTGGGAAAGTATCGAAACTGAGTATGAGAGGCCAAAGAATACAACGGGAGCTGATAAAATCATTTCTGAATTTACTGAACAAGAGAGGGAAAGTTATAGAGGAGAGAAAATGATGATCAATTTGCTACAACAAGCGATAAAAGAAGATATATTTGTGTTGCTTCAGCATGATGAAAACGCTTATTCTATTTGGGAAGCACTTGAAAAGAAATTTGAGGGAAGCACTGAAATGTTACAGAGTAAAGCAGCTTTGTTGAAAAAAGAGTTTGAACTGTTTACGTGCATGCCTGGTGAAACAACAAAGAGTCTTATTGAAAGATATTGTCATCTTGTACGTACCATGTCAGAGTTGAAGATTAAGAAAAATGCAGCAGAATGGGTTGAAAAGCTTGCTGATGCATTACCGCAACAAGAATGGGGTACATATATTATGATATTGAAAAATTCAGGACAGTATAAAAAGTTATCGATTGCACAGTTTATAGAGAAGTTGGAGGCACAGGATCTGGAGCAGCAGAAAATTGCTAGAATGAACAGTTCTACTCATCAACAAGATATTAAATTGTATTATAAAGGAAATGTTCAAACTGCTGAAACAAGCCCAAAGATACAAACTGCATTTAGTGCTGGAAATCAATCTACACCAAGCAGTCAAGGATCAGTCAACACTAGTGGGTTCTCAACAGTGAATCCTCCAAGTGTTCAAAGTTCATCTGTTGGAAATGGTCATCTAATTCAGTGCAATGTGGCTTTACATCTTCAAAATGGTCAAAATTATTCTGAAGAAGTTGTAAAGCATCATATGGGATTATTGGTCACTGCATTAGAGTCTTATGAAGGATTGATTGCCGGAAAAATTGGTAATCCGATGCTGACAAAGGAAGATTATGACCAAATTGATGCAGAGGAGCTAGAACTGATGGATATTAAATGGGCTTTAGCTAGTGTTTTGAGGAGAGCAGAAAAATTTAGATTGGTTACAGGAAGAACTGATTTCTTGGATGCAAATCTTTCTAATCTTGGATTTGATAAATCTAAAGTTGTTTGTTTTCGTTGCAGGGAGAAAGGCCACTTTAAAAGAGAGTGCAGGAATCAGGAGCCGAGAGGAGCAAAGGAGTCTGCTGGAAAAGATGATTATTATCGAAAGACCATTTATCAGCAAATCACTCATCAACCACATCAACAAAAGGAGCCACAAACAGCACATGGGAAAATGATCGAAGATGCAAACAGGAAAGCTTACCACGGTATCATTGATCAAGATGATGAGAAAGTGATTGAAAGTTTTAGCTGGGACAAGTACATTCCAGCTGATCCAAATGTTAAAGCGTTTATTGCTCATATTATTCGGAAGCCGGAAATGCTGAAGGAATGGATGGAAGTGTTATCTGATGAAGAGAAAAGTGAAGATGAAGGATCTGTTTCATCTGAAAACAGTTCATCAGAGACAAGTGATAGTGATGAAGAAATTGAACAGATTAATATTGGAAAAACTCACTTATCTTCTGATAGTTTTGAATTTTATTTTGCAGAAAAATTGAAGAAACTGAAAGAGGAGAAAGCTGCAAAAGATTTGAAAAAGGTCAAAGTGGTTGAGAAGATTGTGGAAGTTGAAAAGATAGTTGAAGTTGAGAAGATTGTTGAAATCACAAAACCTTGTCTTACATGTTTAGAGTCTTGTAAACAGTGTATAGAAAAAGATGAAAGGTTTAGTGAGTTAGAAAAGTTGAAGGAAAAATTGTTGTTTGATGTAAAGAATTTGAAAAAGTCGTATGATGTATTGAACAGACATGTGAATGGTCTGGAGAAGACTAACTCTGAAAGGGAAAAAGCTTTGAAGATGTTGAATGCTACCATGATGACAAAGCAAAAAGAGATCAACATGTACATAGAAGAATGTGCAAAGAGGAAAAAAGAGTTGGATAGTGAAGCAGTTGAGAATGAAAGAATCAGAAGATTGCTGCAAAGTTACAAAGGTTGTGATTACATAATCGATAGAATTTATCCAACAGTTGAAGGATTTGAAGCTTTTAAAGATGAAGAAACAAAGACAAAGAAGAAAAAGGATACTGGTAAGAAACAGGGTGTATGTTATAATAAGTGTCCGCCTCCGATTTGGGAAGGTTACTCGCCTAGAAAACCTAACGAGGAAGAACTAAAACAGGCGGTCAATATTAAGCTAGAATCCGAGATAACTGATGTTTTACCGGATAATATTGATGTCACGTTCACAGCGTCCGACACAGATCATGAGTCCGAACTGATAAAACGAGTGGTCGATCAGGTGTTGGATAAGGATGAGGAGTCAGAGTCAAAGTCTGAGTCTGAAAGTTCGTGTCAGTCAGTCGGGAGTTCAAGTTCATCAGAAAAGAGTTCGAAATCGTCGGGAAAACGGGTTTATAGTAAAGAATTTTTGTTGTCAAAATCTAATTTGAATGACGAAACATTTGAAGTTGCATATACTTTGAATGATTCTGACAAATTATATTTTGATAAAGAGTTTCCAATTAGAAGTGTTCGTTTTGACATGATTAAAAAGGTTTTCAAAATGACAGAAATCAATATTTCTGAAATTAAAGATTTAAATCCTACTGGAAAACCTAAAAAATACACTTCAAGAGTTCAACAACGGTTAAACAAGAAAAAAAATTACGATTCTGGTTCTGGTTTTCAAAAGAAACCAAACCACAATGGTAAGCTCAAAAATAAAGGATTAGGTTTTATTCCACCTGAAAATTATAAAAATAAGAAAATTTCTAAAACAAATACAAAATATGTTGCAGGAACTAGCCATGAAGAAGAATCAAAAAGCTCATTTTGGAAGCAATCAAACACAGAATTTCTCGCAAAGAAAGTGAAGAATGAAGCTTATCAAAGAAAGGAGACAAGAACCTGTTACAGATGCAATGAAGTTGGTCATATTGCATGGAACTGTCCCCAAGCAACAAAAACAAAACAGGGAGTCTCACAAAAACTGAAAGAAGTTATTGTTGACAAAGCTGAACCACCAACTGAAAAGTTCAAAGTGTTTAAAAATTCTACATATGAAGTTGGTGAATGTTCAAAAAGATTTTACAAGAAAAGGGGAAATCTTGACAACCAAGCTTGGGTTGTTAAGAAATCAGAGGTAAAATTTGGCGATGAATCTGATTCCACAAAGTCAGAAGAGCCACAGGTTGAGCTAAAAAGTGAAAACTCAGTTCCTCTAATGGATGATGAGAACTTTCCATCATTGAGAGCTGAGAATTTTAAATCAAAGGTTGGAAAAGTTGAAATTTCAAATCAATTTTATTCTGATAAGAATGAATTTGATGTTGAGAAAGTTTTTAATGGAAACGTAAAAAGGATGATTGGTAAAATGATTGATGGGAAGGTTAAAGGGGTAAAGGAGTTTTATGCTACAAAGAAGGCAACTTATAGCCCAACCCCTAGTGAAGTTGAGAAAATTACACCCAAGGCTGGTCAGGCTTGGGTGGATATTTTCTTTCATTGAAAAACCTGACTTGCCGGAACTCCCAGGTATGTAAGCGAGGAGTAGGAATCGGCACCTTGAGAATTCCATCAAAAGATGGTAAATTGGTTGAAAAACAGGTTTGAGTTGTATGTTTGTGATGGTTACAAGTGGTAAATCAGGGACATTAAGTTGTATCTGATTTTCTACAAATGGTTGATAGACAATGTGATGAACCAAACCCATAACTTTACAAGTGGTAAAATCAAACTTATTTTCCGGAAAAATCATTTGATTAAAACAAACTTAAGTGTTTTGAGATCATAATGGGAAAATAGTTTGTTGTGAGGGGGAGTTCTGATTGTTTATGCCAAGTGGATGGCGATTTGATGCGATTCGATATCAGTTGTCACTTTATTGTACAGTTTATTTTCAAATTTCCTAAAATGTGTTTGCATTTTAGGGGGAGTAAAAATTTCAGAAAATCCAAAAACATTTGAAAAATTGAAAAATACAAAAACATGATAAAATTCAAAAAAATGAGTTTTGTTGTGAATAGAGGAAATGATAGTACATCAGTAGACTGTCACAACATGCTAAAGATATGAAATGTTAAAATGTGATAAACAATCTCACTGCTGATATGCCAGTAGGTTTTTGCACATTTAGTAGATTGTGACGAGATATAAACCTAAATTTCAAACTTGCTTATATCGTGGAGAAACATCTCTCGGATATATGGGTAACCCCCGAAATCTCGTTTGAAAGGTCTCATAATCTGATATACTAGGTCTTTATACTCAATGATGTCTGGGGTATTATTCCGGGACTTCTGCTGAACGGTGGTTCTGACCTAGTCCTTGGATAATACTTTCCGCAATGCTTGAAACATAGCATAAACCCTCAGCATGCTGATGAAACAATAAAATTGATAGTCGCTGCTGTTGTAGCTAAAAGATCCTCTAAAGGGGACATTCCTTAAAGTCGAAGCTGATATCTCTCTGCGTATACGGAAGTATCGACCTGAGATCCCTCGGCCCTCGCATTACCTAATTTATATACAGATATCATTTGTGTCATAATTACCTGTAAGACTGATTATTGGGATCTGGATACGGGAGTATATTCTGAGGTGGGACACGCGATTGAGTTTAAGTATCTAAGACATTAATATCGTATCTCGAAACAGTTGAACTTTGTGTGAAAATTTAAGTGGACAAATATACTGACAATCTAGGTGAATTGTTTAGAACTTAATATGAAATGAAGCTTAACGGTGTTGATGACTTGTCTCAAAAACTGATATGATCCTCTTGCACGAACTCACAAAAATATTGTTTGTAAATATTTCTTTACTGTATTGTATTTCTGTCTTTCAGAAAATTCAAAAAAGATTTTGTGTGTGTTTTAGCATAAATTTTTGAAAAATCCAAAAAGATTTTCGGCAACTGATGTTGGAAAGCTGATTTTCAAAGTTCCAAGTGCTGAACATGATGACATTGATGTGAGGGGGAGTATCTCTTAATTGTCAAAATATGTTTTTAAATCATCAAGTGGTTCATCATGTGTATGTGATCTGGGGGAGAGTGATTGTTGATGCATATGAGAGTTGTTATTGATGCATTCAAATTGTTAAATTTAGAAAATTTACTTTTGGGTAGAGGATCTGCAGGATAGCAGATAGAGATCCAGGTTTCAATTCTGATCATGTGAAAGTCAGACTACGATCCCAGCATGTTTTGAGGGGGAGTCTGTTAGAGAAAGTTAGAGTGAAGAAAGATCAAAGACCGATAAAGACTGAAGATTGAGAAGACTCGACACTTAAGACTACGATCCCAGCATGTTTTGGGTAGGTAATCGTGGATCAGGAATCGGCATCTTTCTTAGTGATTGATTGTGTGATTGAATCTTAAAGTTTGTTAAATTTTACAGATTGTGAATTGCCGGAGCTTCCTGGATTGCGAAGCATGAATCGGCATCCTTATTGAAGTGTTTTAAAATCAACTTGTGGTATATGCAGGATCTTCCAAGAGCCATTTCAAGATGGATCATGGATAGTGGCGCATCTCGACATATGACAGGAAAAACTGCATTACTATATGACGTGAAGAATATCAATGGTGGTTATGTGGGATTTGCAGGTCATGAAGGTGGTCGAATTATTGGTGAAGGAACGTTATCCAATGGGATTGTGATGTTAGAGAGAGTTACATCATCCATGGAGGAGATTAGTTGAAGAAACTTGAGTGAAGGAAGTGTAAAGACTGATAAAGACTGAAGATTGAAAAGACTCGACACTTAAGACTCGTCAACATCTGAGGGGGAGTCTGTTGGTGCACACATCTGTCGTCTTCGTCTTGTATCGAGTCTCGGGTTCGGTTCGGATCTTATCAAGCATGACATCACTAGTGACATCATCACATGACATCACTAGTGACATCATATTACAAATTCACGTGAATATACAAGTCTTGCATGGAACAGATTGTTTGCATGAGAGGTTCGCTTCAAGACAAAATGAAATTCATTTATCAATTTCGCTTCAAGAATTCATGTGGATTTCGCTTGAGGGTCTTCCAAGCGAAATCTAGAATGCTATATATAGGATGATAGACTTGTCATTTGTAACTTTTGTCTCAGAGCTATACCGAAGTGCTGCCGGTTTCTCTTCTGAATGTAAAGGTTGTCAAATTAATATACAAGAAGATTAAAGTGTGAAACAAGCTGTTTACTGATCCGTTTCTTAGTTTCCGCCTCTGAAACGGAGTAGAACTCTTCCAAACGACTCGTTTAGGTCGGAATCCGATCCTACAAAAATGAATAATCTATTCATGAACAAATTCATTTTCGTTTCTGATGAAGTACCCACTGAGGAAAATAAACAATCCGTTCATTTTTGCTTCTGAAGAAATATCCACCGAGGAAAATGAATAATTCACTCCGTTTCTGGTGAAGTATCCACTAAGGAAAATGAATTGATCATTCATTTTCGCTTCTAAAGAAATATCCACTGAAGGAATGAATAATCCAGCATTAATTTTGTCATTTTCGTATCTGATGAAGTATCCACTAAGGAACATGAACTACCCGTTCATTTTCGCTTCTGAAGAAATATCCACTGAGGAAAATGAATAGATTCATTCCGCTTCTGATGAAGTATCCACAGAGGAAAATGAATTATCCATTCATTTTCGCTTCTGAAGAATATCCATTGAGGAATGCATAATCCTGTATCGATTCTTTCATTTCCACTTCTGACGAAGTATCCACTGAGGAAAGTGAATTACCCATTCATTTTTGCTTCATAAGAAATATCCATCGGTGAAATGAATATTCTTTACGATAATCCTTCATTTCCACTTTTGACGAAGTATCTACTGAGAAAAATGAATTATCCATTCATTTTTTCTTCTGAAGAAATATCCATCGGGGAAATGAATAATCTATGTAACTATCTTTCATTTCCACTTCTGACGAAGTATCCACCGAGGAAAATGAATTATCCATTTATTTTCTCTTCTGGAGAATATCCATCGAGGAAATGAATAACTTATTCAACAATTCTTCATTTCTACTTCTGACGAAGTATCCATTGAGGAAAATGAATCATCCATTCATTTTTCTCTTCTGAAGAAATAATCATTGATAAATGAACAACTTAAACATTTCTTCATTTCCGTTTCTGATAAAAGTATCCGCTAAGGAAAATGAATCATCCATTCATTTTCGCTTTTGAATAAATATCCATTGGAAATGAATAACTGTAACACCCGTTCTTATAAATCAAGGTTTAGCGTATTATTTACGAAAACGATCATGTAATTAAGATTACATATCCATCGGAAAACGGGTTTACTAAAACTTTTTTTTACAATTTAAAAGTTTAGAACATAATGTAATTAAGTTCGTCACTTAGAAGAAACAATGAAACGACATTCGTCATTTAACATAATAACGATACATAGTGCGGAAGCTTATTTCGTGATCGTGTTCGGTTCTTGCTCGTCGATTGATCTTCATCCGGGCACTCATGGCAATCACCTATGATCAAAACCAACTTAAAAGTTAGTTTTGATAGTCAAATATGAAGTTCAAACAAGTACAGGGGTTAAATATGAAGTTCAAACAAGTACAGGGGTTAAATATGACAAAAAATAACATTTTTTCCGGGTTTGGGGGCGTCGTGTGACGCCAAGGGGCGTCGCGTGACGCTAGGCCCCCTTTTCAGCAGAATGTTGCTGCATATTCCCTGCACGATCTGATTTCACGGAAACGGCCATAACTTCTTCGTTATTGATCCGTTTTACCCGATTCTTTTTCCTATGCGTCTGTAATTTAATTCTCCATCTTATGGAGTTAAAATCCAACAACCTTCATAATAAAATTTCAGACTTTTTAAGTCTTCGGCTTATCGCCCTTTTACCAAATTTCGACCCGTTTATGCATTTTATCAAACGAACATATTTGTTTGATTCCTACATCACCTACACTTCTCAATTTGTTATTAACTACCATTTTAGGTTCTAATCACAAGTTTATTTCACAATTTAAACCCGTTTTCGCTCGTATGCTTATTTTGACCCGTTAAGGGTATTTAAGCATTTTCGAGCCTAAAATCGCTCTCGATTGTTTCTAGCATTTCATCACCACATTTCTTATCCTATAATCTCCCACCACAATTGTGTTTATGGCGGTTCGATGTGGTGATTTATATAAACCAAATTTTACTTCTCGAATCATTATTTTACGGCAAAAACTCAAATAGTACCGTTTGACTAATATAATACCTCTTTCAACCTCTATACTTAATCTAAGTATTTACTTAATCATAAAACTTGTTTCCAAACAACCTTTAAGGGTTGTTTGTCCCATTTAGCCTACAAGGGCGTTTTGGTCGATTTTGGTCCTTCTTTTACAATGAAGGACTCTCACCAATTATTCGACCAAAATATCACTTTTAACTACAACATAAATATGTGTACCTGGCTCGGTTCAACAAATGAACCCGATTTGTACCTCGCTTTTACTATCACATTTTCTATGGCGACGGAAGTATCCGAATCGCTAATTGCTCCTGTTAACACAAGACTTGACAACCACATCAGTCGATACAGTCAAATGGTGTTATCTCGCCATTTGACCCGTTTGGCCTATATGACCAAGCACCTTCATAAGGAGCAAAACATGGTTAATAATTACCAATTTGCTCATCCGACCCATTTCGGATTTTTGCCACTAGACCCCTTTTTAACTACCATTTACTTTAGTCGGTACTTGACTAAATTTCCATCTCTACTTATTTTCTCGTTATTAGTTACACTTTAAAGTGATCTTAACGAAAACTCATTAGTTATTAGTCATTACATGACCAATTTACCAATTTGCCTCTTTCACCATTAATCATGGTTTAAAACATTTTTATTGGTTCCGACTCATTTCGCTTCGTGTCAGAACCCATGATTCGAACCTAATCATTTATTGTATTCATTGCTTATAAAATAAACACACATACTACAAGTGGTGTAAGTTTTACTTACCTTGCATCCGAATTACGTTTTTCTTTTCTCACTTGCTTTGATCGACTCGCTTTCTCCCCAAGCTTCACCTAGCTTGTTAAGCGCCTACTATCATCCATCATTCACAAGGTTGTTAGATTAGTCATTCTAAATCATGACTTTCACACCTTATGAATCTTTGACTACTTTCTTATTGAACTAAACCATAAATCATGAGTTTAATTCTTATGTCTAGACCCACTTCAAATCAAGTATGAATTCTTAAAAATTTCCCTTTTTGTTCAAGTAGTTCATTCATACAAGTTAGTATGGTGTTTATAAACACCAATACAACATCAATTTCATTAAATCATCCTAAACCCATTTTTCATAAGCTTTAACGCATAATTCTTTATAATAATCAAATCTGCGTTTTTACCCAACTTTTAGCATATTAATCCTCACTTAGGCGTTTCATCAAACACCTAGCGGGTCAGATTTTTATATCATCAAAACCAAGTTTATGACTTGTAATTATCATCTAAATTAACTTCGATTAGACAATTCTACACAAGTCTTAACATCCATATTTCTGAAATTTACTCTTAATTTCAGATTATGCTAGAGCAAGATCATAAATTCTAGGGTTTATCAAGTTTTCTTCAAGTTCATTAATCACCTACAATGGTGATTATGAACTCTATAATTAACATGAAATCTTTTAACAAGATTTCACCTAGGGTTCATCTCTAGACACCATATCCCTTCTAATTTCCCTCATGCATGACACAATCAAGCTCAATTTCAGTTTTTCATAAATAACCTAGAACTTGAGATGAATCAAAATACTAGGATTTTGCATACCTTATGATCCCTTCAGTGAGGTGATCACGAATTTGTGCTTGAAATTCGATTTAGACTGGATTAGAGGCTCCAATTTGTGAGTTTTGTGAGAATCTTAGGGCTTGAAGAAACCCAGGTCGCCCCCTGGTTCTTTGTTCGATCAGGCATCCCTAAAATAGGGTGTTTGGTTTCTTTTTTTTTAATTAGAATTAGTAACTTAAGTTTCAATTTTAACAATATTGGCCCCTCTAATTTGGTTAGTTAATTAAGTAGGGCACAACCTACTTATTTTTAACAATATTCCCCACTTATTAACTAGGTTTAATATTCCTAGTTAACTTTGCGGGTTCGAGAATATTTATGACTAAGTTTATTTCGGGTCCCGTTAACTCGGGCCTTCTATCACTTTATTTCTTAAAAGCTATTTATTCACTTCAAATAAATATTAGGATTATTAAATAAATTCCTAATATTTGCCAGTTTACTTTTACCACTAACGGTACTTTCCCCGTCTTTAGTATTAACGGGGTTTAATTACCAAACCCGTTTTCGGGGTGTTACAATAACCTATTCATCTTTCATTTCCACTTCTGACAAAGAATCCATTTGAGAGAATGAATCATCCATTCATTTTCACTTCTGAAGAATATCCACCGGAGAAATGAAATACAAATCCTTACAAGATCTTTCTATTCTAAAAGTCAGACTCTTAAAGGATACTCACAACAACTATTAGTTGATATGGTTTTACCATTAATCAAATCCCTCATCTCCACTTCCTGGTTAAATCAAGGGAGTATCCTTTAGAAGATGAGCATCATAGGTATAACTGCCCATTCCTACTTCCCGCATTACCTGAGGAAGCATCCACTAGGGAATGATAAAGTTATGCCTTACATTGAGATCTTTGGTGGGTTACTCTATGCAAATAAGTAAAGACTCTAGATTCCGCGAAGACAATTGTTTAACACAATTATTCAGACAGACTTCTACGAATAAATTTCGGGACGAAATTTCCTAAAGTAGGGGAGATTGTGACATCTGTGCCTCAACGACCATCATACAAACACAAAACCCATGAAATCTTGTGTTTCATTCTTGGGATGTGTGCAAATACATGTGACTTTTGCACATATCAATTCTTGTTCCATTTCGAGCTTTTAATCGCTTTCTGGAAGGTTATAAGCAAACTAATGCGTAAACGTAATCAGTTTAATGCGAAAAAACATTCTATAATATTGAAATATTCTTAACATACCTTAAATAACCTTTACATAACTTAGAAATAAGTTTTGAAGGGTTTGGTGTGCCAAAAACAAGTTTATTCGATCACAGGGACTGTTTGCGACAAACTGCGAAAATCTGCCGATTCGTATAGTAACGAACATTCCAGAACATGATCTTAAGCTAAACATACCCTAAATATCTTTTACATAGCTTAGAAATAAGCTTTTATGGGTTCGGTATGCGAAAATACGCTTATTTGATCAACAGGGACTAAAAGCGTCAAAAAGTGCATAAGTTTGCATTTACGTGCATATCTTACGTTCTGAATATATCCGGACATCCAAAAATTTTTGTAATCATTAAAATAAACTATGTTAATGATTGGACTGCAAAAATACCACTCGTCGCGAAATTTGGATCGTTTTCGCGTCCGTTCGAGTTTTCGTCGTAATTAACCAAATAACGCGACCGTACGGCGAAACGAACCGACATCCGAGATGTTTTCAAGCATATTTCATGTTCCCTATGCTTTAACATCATTGTAGAGCCTTGAAATGGGGTTAACGGGGGTTAAATGCATCAAAAACCAAGTTTAATGCATGTACGGACCAAAACTGACAATTCTGGAAAGTTGGTCACGGGGCGCGAAGGCCCAGGCCTATGTCTACGCGGGGTGCGACAGCCTCTGCAGACAGAAACATTGAATCTGGCCTTACAGCCTGTTCCCATTGATTTTTACCATAGATTTAGCATACATTGGGCTTGTTTTTGTGCTCCCCTAGTATTTAAAACTATGGGCAACAAGTGTAAGGTCAAGATTAAGTCTCAAAATACATGGAATGATCTTGTTGGTTCAAGATTTATATAAATAGCTTGGGTTTTTCATTCTTATTCCTTGCTGATTTGAACTAATTTGCTCTAAGTTGAAGCTCTCACTTGTTGAAGGCTTCATACCTGAGTATTTTTAGCTCAGTTCTTCCTAGCTTGGACCCTTTGTATGCTTCTTTCACGCTTGTTCATGTTTTTCAAGCAAGAAAGTCAAACAGTGTTTGACTTTCTGCTTTTACCCCGATATGGTCAAGACAAAGTTCGTTTGAACTTTGCAACATGAGCGTAATCACAATGGTTATAGTCCCTTGTGACTAAACCTACTGATTACCACGTTGATTAGTCGAAGTGACGTGTCAAAGTTTCAGTCAAAATGCCGATTATGCGTATTTTGCGACGAAGCTATTTTCGGGTATTAAAACACTTTGTTTTGATATCAAATCAGTTTTCTAACTTAGTTAAACATGTTTTAACATGTTTAACTCGTCACTTTTATATAGTGCTTGTATAGGGTCGTAAGTCAAGCGGTCTTGACAACCGCTTAGACTTTCAAAACCGACCCATTTGGTCGATCATTAGGATCCGACCAAACATATTTTGTGACCATAGTCGTATAGGGAATAACCTTCTAAGGTTATACCTTATGGTCACTTCGTTTAATTAGTTGTTATGATAGGTAGTTTATATGCCATATGAAAATGACCAAAATGCCCTTTTCATGTATAATTTGAATTTAAGCATATGTAACAAAAATTTTGACACTTAAACTGATTATGCAACAATATTGAACATGTTTAGGCATATAATACTTATCATAAGACTAGTTAGGCCATCCGAACGCGCGTTTGCTCAAATGACGCGTTAAAGTAGCGTAGACTACCTTAACGAGTCATAACGGGTCATAAACACTTAGGATAGGTTCCGAATCAGACTGTAGGCTTTGTTAAACCATATCACATGAGTTCCAATACTCATTTGGGTTACGAGACCTCATTCTACCCGATCTCCCGATTTAGGTGCCGATTTATTAACATAGTGATCCGATACTAGGTACCACTTGATTCCTTGATTGCCCGCTTGTTAGTTCACTTTAATCGAGGATACCTTGCAATCACAAGTGAGTACATAGTCCCCCTCATTTACTGCTTTCAAATGATTTGGGGTGATTCATATGTGCTAAACGATTTCGAGTTTTCAAAACGAATGCTATGATTTATATTAAACACAACGATTTCAATAATATGAATGAACTTGTTGGGGCGTTGGTCGAAAGACAATTGAATGACATTCATTAACTATTATCAAGCCGACCAGTAGTATGTTATGGTACCATAGGATCTGACAAATCCTGTTATCAGACTTTCACCATGGTTATGGGGGTAATGTGGGTAACGACAGAACCTGATGATTGTTAACTTACCCTTTGGTGGTTTGTTAATACGAGTTGAACAATGGACGAGTCACGAATGTTTGAATTTATTCTTTAAAGAATGATCAAAAGTTAGTTTTCACAATTAAAACACGAAGCATTGGAACTATTTGAGCTATGTGAACGATTTGAACTATTTGAACCATTGGAACTATGTGAACGATTTGAACTATTTGAACCATTGGAACTACTTGAACTATGTGAACTATTTGAAACAATTGGAACTATTTGAACTATGTGAACGATTTGAACGATAGGAACTATTTGAACTATTGAACGATTGGGTTATGGTAAGTGATTAGGTAACGGGGTGGGTGTAATGTGATAAAAGCATGGTGGATACGCCGCTGGTACTTCCTATATATAAGTGCCTTTAATACATTACATGTCGTTGCGTTATCTAGATCACTTGGATGAATGTTTTCAAAACGAAGTCACACTAACAAGGTTTACTTAAAGATATAAACCATACAATGTTTACTTTCAACGACGATTTACTACTTGGTTTACAAAGACAAACGTTTCCAGTTAAGATTCATGGCTACAATGGTTTTGGTTCATACATATATCAACTTGTAAAGTTGCTAAAACATACTGCAATATTAAACTCTTTTGATTTCAAAGTACACACTCGACAACTCTTGTAGTTGGACGAGGTATTGCAATATGGACTCAAAGCCATGAATCTGGCACATTCACAAAACCTAGGTACTCGCCGACATTTTATGCTGACTTATTTTCACATATGTTTCAGGTACTGTTGTTTGATGATGTTTGATGATGATTATGATGCATGCTCACATAGGAATGGACGAGGCCTTAGTGACTTAATAACAATGAAGGACAATATGTTCATGTTTTGCTTTTAAGTTTCGAGACAATGTAATAAACTTAATTCAATAAAAACGAAACTTCAATCCATGTGTTGTGAAACAACGATTCTATTACGACACTCCCTGACGTTTCCGCCACGGTTTGTGGTTTTAACGCGGTCGGGGTATGACAAACTGCACGACCCCGTGGCCCTTGTACTTGATGTACGAACCAATATTTGCAAATCTGAGAGTTGACCACAGCCTGTGTCCATGAGACACGGCCCCGTGTCCCTTGTCTGCTTCTGTTTGTCTTTTTCTTCAAGGAATCTTTGATGGGGCAAGGCCACATGACCCGCAGGCACGGACCATGCTTGGCTTCTAGTTTGTTGTTTTTGGTCTTGGGTGAAGCTTGTTGGGTCGGTATAGTGTATTTATTTCCCTTCTTTCATATTTATGATGGATTTTGCCATTAATTTGTTCCTTTTGTATGTTTAAGCTCTTTTAATCCTGAAAATCATAGTATATAAAGAAACACATTTTTCCAACATTAGTACTGAAAAGGGTTGTTTTTATACCTTATTTGATATAATTTATATCTTGCATTTGGTGCATATTACAAATAATGATGGATTTCATTCAAGTGGCTGGTTTTTAGCTTGAGTTATATTTAACAAGATGAATGGATGCTAATTCAATGGTATTGGAACAACACACAGAGGTTCGGCCGATGATATAGTGGTTCCATTTTTCTCAGTCATGTCCAAAACATCATATGGAACCTTAGTGTCAATTTTCCAGACAAAATTATTGAGTAATGAGCCCAACATGATAGGGACCATACGTGTTGCAAGTGGTAAACCAGGGCATATTCTACGTCTAGCACCAAACGGGATTAAATCGACATCATGACCTAGGACACCATGCCTAGACTCCAAAAATCGTTGTTGCTTGAACTCTAGTGGGTCATCCTATACGGTTGGATCTCATGCTATTGCCCATGCATTCACAAACACCTGTGTGCCCGCTGGGATGGTCTATCCACTGAGTTCTACCTATGTAACAATCTTTCACAATGCATAATAAGTAGGGTAGCCTCAATACATCAAGCTCCTCTTTAGCTTTAGTCATGATGTGTGGGTTGCGTAGTAGTTCTGTCATTGCCCATTCTATTGTAATCGAGGTTGTATCAGTGCCAGCAACAAATAAATCATAGATCATCAAATGAAATTATACGTTAACATTGAAAGAAGAGACAAACAAATCATAGATCATCAAATAAACAATTTACTCACCAAAAACAAATCCTTTATGTTTGTGTGATTAAACTCGTTTGGGTTATCTTGCATCGTTCTCAAACACACATCTAATACAACACCTTGCTCGAATCTACCCGTTCACATTCTCTCTTCAATTTATTGATTAAATATCCTAAGAACCTTTAAAAATGACGGGCCATTCCTCTCCTGATCCCTTGTGGATCAATCTTCTTCAACACTGGAAATACGTCAACATTGATAAAGCATTGAATCTTGAAATCTTGTTTACATGTTATAGATATATGTTAAAGCAAGAATTTTTTTTTCTATTTTGGTGGGTTTTACCTTAAGTTTTACTAGAATTTTATGATGAGCCTCAACCAAATCTTGAATTTGTTTTCGGTATAATTTGTTAAATACTTGTGTAAGAATTTGTTATGCATGGTAATATTATTATATGTTGAATCCTATTTGTACAAAGAATAAGGAATATAATATTATGTGTATATACTTTTACATAAGAAAATATTTATGTGTAAGATATATTTTTATATAATAGTAATATATATATATATATATATATATATATATATATAGGAACAGGATCAGGAGAAAACACTTCAAAGTGTGAGAACGGTGAGAACGATTCTCAGCCACAAGATCTTAGTGGTTTGTGGCTGAGATTGATGCAGTGGTATTTTTGTAAATACTAGGGGCATTGGAACTTCCAGAAGGGGTAAAATAGGAAGATCCAAACAAGGATGCACATGCTAATCACATGCCATCCCCCATCATATTTAAACGCCAATAACTTTTTTATACGCGATTATTTTTTTCAAAAAAATCACACCATAAAATTCAGCGTCTTTTTATCTTTCCAACGAGTATACTATTGATATACTTTTTGAAAAAAAATGAACAGTGTTTTTATGGTGTTTTTCATAACTGGGCGTTTTATGGCGTTTTAGACTAAGTAATTTCATGGCATTTTTCTGAACTAGGTGTTTTTATGGCGTTTTATCTAGGTATTTTCATGGCTTTTTTCTGAATTGAGTTTTTTATGGCATTTTCAACTGATTTTTTCATGGCGTTTTTCTGAACCGTGTGTTTTATGTCGTTTTTAACTGGGTATTTTCATGGCGTTTTTCTGAACTGGGTGTTTTATGTTGCTTTCAACTGGGTATTTTCATGGCATTTTTCTAAATTGGGTGTTTTATGGCGTTTTATTCAGGACAGGGCCTCGGCCCGTGTGGTTTTTTCGCCAAGTAGTGTTAAATTTCAGGTTTTCGATAATTTTTTTAAATGTGTATTGGTTCGGCCCAGGCTGATTTTATCTCCAAAAAACATGGGGCCCGCTCTAATTTTTAGAAGTTATGAGATATAACATTTGTCATTGTAATTAAGTTAGTGTAACCTCTAGACTTTAGTTTTATAAGCATTTGTAATTAATAAAACTAGTTGTATTATTTTTAAAATTGGAAGGGTTGGAATTGTAATTAACTAAAGTACCAAACTCCCCTCCAAACCCTAAAAAGAAAAATCGATTTCACACATTAACATAGCTGTGAAGCTCGCTGACCTAGGTGCCGACATCATCAGTCATCACTGATTCACTTCAAGTCTTCATTCTTCAAAAATCAACAATCGACATCAAGAATTCAAACGCAATCGACTTCAAGTGTGTTACTGTGTAAGTTTTTTAACATTTTATTGTTCAAAGAATTGTTCAATTTGTCAATTTCTTGATTTGTTCAATTTGTTTTTCAAATAGAAAGATTTGTATGGTGCCCAATTCAATTCTTCTAGATTTATAAAGCTGTTAATTTGTTATTATTAGCGTAATTGGTTTTTTTGTAGGTTCAAAATGGGGAAGAACAAAACAACTGATTCTTTTTTCAAAAAAGAAAGATGATTAACAAGCGTCTAAGCGCCATAAAGCTTCAACAGGTGAGTCTTAACCGCAACCGCAAGGACTTGAAAATGAAAATCAACAAGAGTTTGTTGGGAATTCTCAAGTTCCACAATCAAATACTAATGAAGTGGAAGTTAGCAACCTTGAAAGAGATCCGGCTCAACGAAAACCAATGTGGACGTATCCGATTAATATAAGGGAACAAGTAAGACGTGCGTATCTCACTTTAGGAGCTTACCAACCTCATCTTAAGGAGTACCCTAACAAAGGTTCAAAGGACCATACGCATAGATTCCAATATGTTTGGTTTGGTATTTATCCGAATTGGTTAGAGTATTCTCCAGCAAAACATGCTTCATATTGCTTTCTTTGTTATCTATTTAGCGATAAACCAAATGTTAGTCATGGTCATGATGCATTTACAAGTAAAGGTTTTGATAAGTTTAAAAGGGTCAATGGGAAAAAATGTTCATTTGTGCAACATCTTAGTAGTGCACAAAATAAAAATGCACATACATATAGTGAAAACTTGATAAACCAAGAAGCACATGTTGATAATTTCATCTTGAAAGAAAGTGAAGAGAAAATAACCAAGAATCGGTTACGATTAAAAGCTACGATCGATGTAATTCGTTGGTTGACATTCCAAGCATGTGCTTTATGAGGACATGATGAATCTTATAGTTTAAAGAATCGGGGTAACTTTCTTGAATTGCTTGAACTTTTAGCTTCTTACAATGATGAGGTTGCAAAGGTTATTTTAGGGAATGCTCCTTACAATTCAAAATACACTAGTGGAGAGATTTAAAAAGAAATTCTTGGGATAATTGCAAATAAAGTTCGAAGGCATATTCCAAGTGAAGTTGGGAATTCATACTTCTGTGTTATGGTTAATGAATCACGAGATGAGTCAAAAAAGAACAAATGGCCATAGTCTTGAGACTTGTTGATGATAAAGGGTGCATCCGAGAAAGATTCTTGGATTTGGTCCATGTTAGAGATACCTTATCACTATCACTCTTCACAAGTATGTGGAAACACCTTATGCACTATCAGTTCGATGTTAGAAAAATCCGTGGCCATGGTTATGATGGTGCTAGTAATATGAGAGGGGAATGGAACGGATTACAAGCACTTGTTCTTAAGGATTATCCCTATGCTTATTATATCCGCTGCTTTGCTCACAGGTTAACAAAAATATTTCCTACGTATTATGTTTTGTTAATTAAAATACTCTTATGCGTATTAATCTTTTCTTTCATTTACTCACAGATTACAACTAGCCTTGGTTGCTGCTTCAAGGGATGTTAAACCGGTACACCAATTTTTTTCAAACTTGGTTTTCAAAATCAATGTGGTTTGCTCTTCTAGAAAGCGCCATGATGAGTTGCAAAGTTCCAAGGCGGAAGAGATTAAAACATTGTTAGAACTTGGTGAAATTAAATCAGGGAAGGGACTGAATCAAGTGGGTACGTTAAGAAGAGCCGGTGATACACGATGGGGTACTCATTTTAAGTCGGTTTGCAGTCTATTGAAAATGTTTGATGTTACTCGTGTGGTCCTTGAGGTAATAATGTAGGACAGATCTCGAGTTAATGTTTATACTTCGAGTTAATGTTTATACTTCATTTGATGAAGGAAGTAATGGGGAAAACCAAGACACTTTCTCAAGCAGTTCAGAAGAAATCCCAAGATATTCTTAATGCCAAGGAGTTAGTTTCATCAACAAAAGATAGTCTAAATGAGTTTAGAAACAATGGATGGGATTCTTTCCTTGCTGAAGTTACTTTTTTTTTTCGGCAACAAACATCAGGTAGAAATGCCGAATATGAAAGCTCCTTATACTTCTTCATGGTTTCGACCTCGAAAAAATAATCTTCAAGTTACTTTCGAACACTTTTATTGAGTAGACTTGTCTACAACTGCATTAGACACACAGATGCAAGAGTTGAATAGCATATTCAATGAACAAGCGATGGAGTTGTTATCTCTTAGTTCGACTTTGATGTTGAAAGAGATTAACATTGATCAGATTTGTACTCTAGTTGAGAAGTATTATCCAGAAGATTTTACGGCGCACGAAAGAGTTCAATTACGATATCAGCCGGAGAGTTTTAAGATTGATATGACCACGAATCGCAAGCTAGGTGGTGTCTCAACTCTTGGGAGTCTTTGTGAAAGTCTTGTGGAAACTAAGAAACGGGATACATACTATTTAGTTGATCGAGTCGTTCGCCTAATCTTGACGCTTCCTGTTTCTACTACAACAACAGAAAGGGGATTTTCAGCAATGAAAATATTCAAGAATAGACTTCGCAACAAGATGGGAGATGAGTTTCTTGCAAATAGCTTGGTAGTTTACATAGAAAAGGAGATTGTTGAAAGGTTTGATATGAACTCCATAATTGATGAATTCAAGAATCTCAAAGGTCGTCGGGCGGAGTTTTAACGAGGTAATCAACTTTATTCTTGTACTTTCAGAATTTCACTAGTATTTTAGATAGTTATATCTTCGCAAAAAATATTTTCTTATAATTTTAACGAACATTTTGGTTTGACCCGACCCGAATAGGATTGTTGACCCGAACAAAAACCCGAACATAGCGAGAGGGAAAAAAATTTTAGGTCTCTTGACTTTCGGCCCATGCTGAGTTTTAGGTCAAGATCTGCCACTGGTTTTATTTGAACACCTAGTTCATGTGAGTGAGTTTTTGACAATATTACCCCTTAGTGTAATTTATCATCAATGCCACATGTCAACACCAAAATCGTTCTCACCGTTCTCACACTTTTCACTGTTTTCCCAAAATCCTGACTTTATATGTATGTATGTATGTATGTATATATATATATATATATACATACGGTAAGGTTCATCTGAGAACCACCTTTATTGTGAGAACCAATGTGAACACACCAAAAAAACCTAAAAAAAAAACCTAAAACAACCTAACCCCCTCCCCCCCCCCCCCCCCAAAAAAAAAAAACACCTAAACCCCCCACCCCTCCCTCCCAAAAAAAAAACTAACCCCCTGAAGAAACACTAGATAAATGGTCGGAACCGAGATATCTAGGGGGTTTGAATCCGCATAAAAAGGTTAGCTCTCTCTCGATTGATTCAGTTACAGCTGATCTTCTTCTCCGGAAACTCTGCAAAAAAGAGCACCGTTAGCCTCGCCAAGGGGAGAAAAGGGTTCTCTCCTTGATCCGACTCCGGTGTGAGAATAAGTATTGGTAATGAAGAAGAGAATGTATTTGAGAAGTGTGTGTAACTTGAATTCATAACTGGTTTGCTTCTCATATTTATAGCCGGGAGTCGTTTTAGGCGGGAAAACCCGTTAGTGAAAGGTTAACGGAAGATGCTAACCCCGTAAGCGGTTACATTTCCTTCCATTTAAGTTCTTTGATCGGACGTGAGAGCACACGGATCGTGGTCTAGATCAAAGGCTGGGGATTTGCCACGTGTAATGTGATCAAGTGGAGATTATTCCCCAATTGCATGCCTTCGTTGTGATTTCAGGGGTGCCTGTGGTGATGACACGTGTCCAGACGGTTGGGTGGTGCACGATTGTATTTCTTCTAGAAGATTACTGCTGTAATCTAGTGTGGTATTTTATTATGTGGAGACCACTGAATAATAAATCCAAATCTGGGTAGAATAATATCCAAGTCTGGATACTTAGGCGGAAGTATTTGATCTCAGGATTTTTATCCTTTACTAATGGGGGAAGGCGCAAGGATTTATGTTTTCCTTTGGGCGCCCGACTATAGATTGCTGATTACTTTCTTCCTTTTGTAAGACCAGTGCGCGGCCGCGCAAGGTTAAAAGGTTAAAAGGCCAGGTTGTGGTATGGTCTCAAATACTTATTATGAGGTTTTTGGGACCTTACCCCTTCAAGTCCCCCCAGTCTAGTGTTGTGCTTATGCAAATAAGTGGAGCACTGGACTTATGAGAGGGAAATGTTTTTGGGCGCGAGAAATAAGAAATCTTCTATGAGAAGATTGAATTTATTTAAAGAGGGAGGAATAGGGAATCTTCTATGAGAAGATTGAATGTTGCTAAAAAAGTTTTTTAGGGGAAATTGTAATCATATATTGACGTGTGACGACGTCATCTGTCAGTAAGAGTGTGCATTTTTTCTTTTCTCTTGGGATTTGTAGTGGCGCTTTGTCAGGCCTTATTAATGAGGATATGACTCCTGTTCCTGTAGCGCCGCTTGGATGTGATACCTGACAGTTTAATCATGACGATCCAGTTTCCCTTTCTCCGGGGTCTTATTCCCTTTATATATTTGTAGGATGTTTATTTCATCCCCTTATTTTGAAGATTATGAAGATGAAGGGTTTGTCTCGTACTCGTCGTCTTCACGATATCTTGAGGTTCTATGATGCCGCTGAAAGCCTGTTGCTGCTTGCTAATTCACCGTCACCGACTCTCACCGGAACCAGTAAGGTAACGTCTGCTGTCGGGCCCTTTAATGCTGAGCATTGTTTACCGGAGACTGGTGAAGAAACCGTTGTGCTGTCGGCTGAAGCTTTGATGGCTCGATTCCCAACTCTCCGTCCGGGTAAGTGTGAGTTGGTGTACCGTCGTCGTCGGAAGCGTCAGATCGGTCTTGCTCCGGTTGTCGAGGAAGATGTTTCTGTTGAATAGGGTAGGTGATGTGAATGGTTATCGGCTGAACGTCCTGCTACTAGTTGAAACAAGATTTCCTTTTGTTTTTGTGAATATTCCAGTCTTTGGGACTAAACTTTTGAAGATCATTGCCATGATCTTGTTATGAAATGTTTTGTTACACTTAATGATATGTACACTTGTTATGTGTTGTATGTTTTTGCATGTTTGGATTGCAATATGTTGCATGTGCTTTAATTGTTTTGATCAGGTAGAGCGAATTAGAGATGGCATTGTGCTCATGTGTGAACGTTTGTCAAAATCTGCGCTTTTGTTGCGCTTTTCTCAGACTGTTCATGAGTTGTACAATATTTGCCATTCCGTTTTCGTGTAAACCAAAAGAATTTCATGCAATTTGTAACAAACAGCAACAAGTATAGAAATAACGTTTGTATTGATAAAGCGCGAGGCTTGTAATACAAGTGTAAATAGGAAATACATTGCCTGTGAATGATTTGACCTACATGTAACACCTGCGCAGCTGCTGCGCGTTCCAAGTGCGTGGAACTAGAGTTCCGTCGATTCTTTTTAGGGTATGCGCCCCCTTGCCTAAGACCTCGTTAATGACGTATGGTCCTTCCCATCTTGGCGCTAATTTGCCTGGTTTTTCAGCGTTTGATGCTTCATTGTCGCGCAAGACGAAATCACCGGGGACAAAGGTACATACGCGGACGCGCGTGTTGTAATATTTTTCGAGTTTAGATTTGTACCTTGCTTCTGTTATGGCGACGTTATCGCGCCTTTCTTCCAGAAGGTCTAAATCCATTCTTCGCTCTTGCTCATTGCTCTGTTTTTCCATAGCTATCATGCGCGGTGATGGTAGGCCGATCTCGGCTGGAATGACGGCCTCAGACCCATAGACTAGACTAAGCGGAGTTTCGCCTGTGCTAGTCTTTGGCATTGTCCGATGCGCCCAGAGGATGCTGGGGAGTTCGTCGACCCACCCTCTGCGTGCTGTCCCTAGTCGAGTTTTTATACCATCAACGATCTGTTTGTTTATACTTTCTACTTGACCGTTCGCTTGTGGATGCGCGACTGAGGCGAAATTATGCTCGATCTTCATTTCTTTGAACCATTTTTGAAGATCTTCTGAGGCGAAGTTTGTGCCGTTGTCAGAAATAATGCGCAATGGTAATCCAAACCTGCAAATGATATGTTCCCATATGAATTTGCGGATTACCATTGCTGTGGTTGAAGCCAAGGCTTTGGCCTCTACCAATTTAGTGAAGTAATCGACCGCTACAATGATGAATTTTACTGCGCCTGGCGCGTCAGGAAATGGGCCAACAAGATCGATGCCCCATTGTTGGAATGGCCAAGCAGACGTGACGGGTATTAGTGGATTCTTTGGTCGGAGCGTCTTTGGTGCTTGGCGTTGACAGGCTGCGCATCTCCTTAATAAATCAACTGCATCCATATGCATTCCTAGCCAGTAGTATCCGGCATTCATTATTTTTGCCACGACCATGCGCGGTCCCGCGTGTATTCCACATAAACCTTCATGGATCTCTCTGACCAGGTATTGGGCGTCTGTTTTATCGACACAGCGTAATAATGGTCCCATGAATGACTTCCGGTAAAGGACGCCATCCGCCATTTCGTAATTTATCGCTTTGTGTTGTATTTTTCGAGCTTCTGCCTTACCTTCCGGAAGTTTTCCGTGTTGAAGGTACGAGATAATTGGGGATATCCAGGATGGATTTCCCATTTCTATGACGTTTACTTGTTTGAGATGAATAGAAGGGTTGGACAGTACCTCTATGCGTACTTCCTTTGCTAAGTGCTTGAAGCTGGTAGCGGCTAACTTCCTCAGTGCATCTGCGTGTTTGTTCTCGCTTCTGTTTATGTGGTTAACTTTGAACGTTTGGAATTGGCTGATTAACATCCGCGCTTGTTCAAGGTATAATGCCATAGCTTCTCCTTTTGCATCGTAGTGACCGTTAACTTGCTCGGCTACTAGCTTTGAATCAACGTTGGCTTCAAGATTTCTTGCCCCCATTTTGAGTGCTACACGAAGGCCTGCTAAAAATGCTTCGTATTCTGCTTCATTGTTGGTACTTTGGAAGTCTAAGCGCATGGCATATGTAAGCTCGTGATTATCCGGACTGACCAATCGGAGGCCTGCTCCCGCTCCATCATCATTGGAAGCGCCATCTGTGTGTAAGGTCCAGACTCTGTCGTCGAAAACAGGTGTAGGGTTCTGGATTGCCTCACATTCTTGTATTTTATCGATGGGAACTTCGGTGGTGAAGTCTGCTAAAACTTGCCCTTTGATTGCTGGTCTTGGCTTGTAAAAGATGTTGTATCCTCCCAGCTCAATGGCCCATTTAGCCAATCTTCCCGCCACATCAGGTTTTGACAAGATTTGGCCTAAATGGTAATTTGTGAGAACCGTGATGACATGGCCTGAGAAATACCTGCGCAAGCGTCGGGATGCGTGTACTAGTGCAAGAACCAATTTTTCTATCATTGAGTAACGAGTTTCGGGGCCGGTGAGCATTTTGCTGATATAGTAGATTGGAGTCTGAATGTTTTCTCGTTCTACCATTAATACTGCACCTACCGCTACTTCCGCGGCTGATAGGTATAAGATTAGTGGCTCTTTTTCTTTTGGCGCAGTCAGCGTTGGTAACTGAATTAAACATTCTTTCATTTGTTTGAATGCTGCTTCTGCTTCAGGCGTCCATTGAAAGGGATTTTTCTTTCCACAGTTTCGTAGCGTACTGATAAATGGGTAAGATTTTGCCGCATGATTAGCCAAGAATCTGTTCAAGGCTGCTAAGCGTCCAGCGAGCCTTTGCATTTCTTTCATAGTTGCGGGTGAAGGCATTTGCTGGATAGTCTGTACTTTTTCTGGATTTACTTTAAAGCCATCTGTTGTGACTATGAAACCCAAAAATTTTCCTTCTTCCATGCCGAAGGAGCATTTTGTTGGGTTGAGCTTTAAATTCACGCTACGCAGAGAGTCGAATGTGCGCTGAATATTGTTGAGCATTGAGTCTTCCTCATGGCTCATGATGACGAGGTCATCCATGTATACTTCAACTGTCTTGCCAATGTCGCTATTGAAAATTGTGTCCATTAAACGTTGATAAGTTGCGCCAGCATTGCGCAGGCCAAAGGGCATTTTAGTGTAGCAGAAAATGCCTTTGTCTGTGCGGAATGCGGTTTTATCTTCGTCTTCTTCCTTCATCTGGACCTGATGGTAACCTTTGTAACAGTCGAGAAAGCACTTCCATCTGAACGATACTAGAGAGTCGACTTTTTGTCAATTTCTGGAAGCGCGTAACAATCTTTCGGGCATGCTTTATTCAGGTCTTTGAAATCGACGCACATTCTCCATCCGCCACTATGTTTTTGTACCATGACTGGGTTGGCAACCCATGTATGGTATTTTACTTCGCGTAAGATTCCCGCATTAAGTAATTCTGCCACTTGCTCGTCCATGGCTTTTGCTTTTTCTTCACTAAAGTTGCGCCTCCCCTGAGCAACAGGTTCCACTGATGGTTTGATGTTTAGACAATGTTGCGCGATGTCGCGTGGGACTCCAGTCATGTCTGCTGGACACCAAGCAAATATATCTTTGTTGTTAGACAACAATTCTTTCAGTTGTATTTGTGTTGCCGGTGAAATGGCGTGTCCTAGCAGAATGGTCTGCTCTGGGTATTCGTTGTTCAGGACCCATTTCTCTGGTTCGTTTGATGCCGAAGGTTTGACTACCTTTGTTGGTGGCTCGTCGTCCACGTACATGACTTCTTTACTTGAGTATAAAATTGCAACTCCGGTTTCCGTTGGAAATCCGCATGCAGCATGTGGAATAGAAGTGATCATGCTAAATTCTCTTTGTGACCTTCTTCCGAGCAAGACATCATGGCGTAAAGTTGCTGGCATGACCATGAAATTGACTGTGACTGTTCGTGAATGCTCGCCATCTGATAGAGTCACAGGAAAAGCTATTTGCCCTAATGGGAATACAGCTTCATTGCAGAATCCGGTGAGGGGAAAATCAACCGGTTCTAGACGTGCTTTGTCTTCCGAGTCTAGCTGTTTAAAACATTGCTCGTATATGATGTCCATCGAGCTTCCCGGATCTATAAACATATAGTCCGTCCGGTAATGTCCGAAGATACCAGTAATAATCACTGGTCGTTCTTCCTGAGGGCCCCCAGGAACAACAGGAAACACAACTTGTTGTTCCCTCCAATGTTGATCATAGTTTCGTTTATTTGGTCTTCGTGACGGACCTCCTTGAACCATGTGTATTTGTTTAGGTTTCTGATAACTGCTATAGCTGGATTGACTGGATTGGATGTCCCCCCAACGTGGTGTTGGTGGGTCCAATACTGTAATGTTGATTTTTTCTCCAGATCTGATGTTTGGGAAATCAGATCTGGCAATTTGTATAACGATTGTGTCTAAAGCAGTTTGGCATCTGTTAAACCAATGTTCTGGGGATCCTTCTATTTGTAAATTATTTCCGACGTTTGGTCGAGGACCAGGTTGTCGGTGAGATGACGAATTTTCTGCCATGTGCAAAACAGAAAATGAAAAGAACTGAATCGAAACGAGATAAAAACTAGAAAACAGAGGAATCGGTGGGCGCCAATGAAGAAACACTAGATAAATGGTCGGAACCGAGATATCTAGGGGGTTTGAATCCGTATAAAAAGGTTAGCTCTCTCTCGATTGATTCAGTTACAGCTGATCTTCTTCTCCGGAAACTCTGCAAAAAAGAGCACCGTTAGCCTCGCCAAGGGGAGAAAAGGGTTCTCTCCTTGACCCGACTCCGGTGTGAGAATAAGTATTGGTAATGAAGAAGAGAATGTATTTGAGAAGTGTGTGTAACTTGAATTCATACCTGGGTTGCTTCTCATATTTATAGCCGGGAGTCGTTTTAGGCGGGAAAACCCGTTAGTGAAAGGTTAACGGAAGATGCTAACCCCGTAAGCGGTTACATTTCCTTCCGTTTAAGTTCTTTGATCCGACGTGAGAGCACACGGATCGTGGTCTAGATCAAAGGCTGGGGATTTGCCATGTGTAATGTGATCAAGTGGAGATAATTCCCCAATTGCATGCCTTCGTTGTGATTTCGGGGGTGCCTCTGGTGATGACACGTGTCCAGACGGTTATAACCGTCTGGGTGGTGCACGATTGTATTTCTTCTAAAAGATTACTGCTGTAATCTAGTGTGGTATTTTATTATGTGGAGACCACTGAATAATAAATCCAAATCTGGGTAGAATAATATCCAAGTGTGGATACTTAGGCGGAAGTATTTGATCTCAGGATTTTTATCCTTTACTAATGGGGGAAGGCGCAAGGATTTATGTTTTCCTTTGGGCGCGCGACTATAGATTGCTGATTACTTTCTTCCTTTTGTAAGACCAGTGCGCGGCCGCGCAAGGTTAAAAGGTTAAAAGGCCAGGTTGTGGTATGGTCTCAAATACTTATTATGAGGTTGGGACCTTACCCCTTCACCCCCCACCCCCCAAAAACCTTAACCCCCCCCCCCCCCCCAAGCTAAATGCTGAAAACTAAATCCCGACAAAAAACCTAAAGAAAAAACGTAACCCCTCATCCCCTCACCCCCAAAAACCTAAACCCCCCCACCTCCCTCCCAAGCTAAAATGCTAAAAACTAAACCCTCAAAAAACTTAAAAAAATTTAAAAAACAAACAAATTTTTTTTAATATTTTTACATTAAAATCGCAACTTTTAGTAGCAAATTTTTTTTTAAATATAGCGATTTTTTTTACAAAAAAATAGTAAAAAAGTTGTGTTTTATAGCTATATTTAGGGATTTTTGGTTGTGGTTGTGTTTACATTGGTTCTCGCGGTTCTCGCAATAAAGGGTGGTTTCTAACGGATCCTTCTCCTATAACGGATCCTTCTCTTATATATATATATATATATATATATATATATATAGTGGAGGGTTCAAATGAGAAGAAATTTTTTGTAAGAATAAAAAAGAACAAATTTCAAACAATAAGAATCCTTCATTTTACTTCATTTAATTTTTGTATTTAATATTAGTGTAAGGGTATATTGGTAAACATAGATAGATCATTAATTGTTAGTCTTCCTTTTTAATAGCTACTAAATTAAATTTGTAACTTATTTCCAAAAAAATATATTTTTTCAAAGAAAAAAATAATTAATTTAAAGTGTAGGATAAATTACGAGGTGTGTAGGATGAATTACGAGTTGTGTAGGATAAATTTCAATATACGTAGGATAAATTTTCAAAACGTGTAGGATAAATTTTGATGTGTGTAGGCAAAAAAATTAGTGTAAAGGACAATAGTCTTTATGACTAATTAATTAGTCAAAGATAATAATAAATGAGATGTAAGAAAAACTATTTAATATTTTACAATTGTACCCTTTGTTCTTTTTCTTCTCAATTTAATTTTCCTCTCAAATGAACCTCCCCCTATATATATATATATATATAGAGAGAGAGAGAGAGAGAGGAGAAGGATCCGTTAGGAACCACTCTTTATTCAGAGAAACGTGAGAACGAATGTGAACACAATCAAAAATACCTAAAAAATATAAAAAATACACAAAAATTTTTTGTATAAAAATCGCTACTTATAGTAGCCAAATTTTTTTAAACAAAAAAAAATTTAGAATTTTTTTTTGCTACTAAAAGTAGCGATTTTTATATAAAAAATATTAATTTTTTTTTGTTTGTTTTTTAGATTTTTTTTAGGTTTTTTGGGGGGTAAGTTTTTAGTATTTAGCTTGGGTGGGGCGTGAGGGGGGGGGGGGGGTTAGGTTTTTTTTTTAGGGGTGGGGGTTTAGTTTTTTTTTTTTTTGGTGGGGGTTAGGTTTTTTTTAGGTGTAGTGAGTTTATTTTGTTATGTTCACATTGGTTCTTGCGATAAAGGTGGTTCTCGCATAACTAAAAATAGCTAAAAAAACCTAAAAATAAACTAACGCCCATCACCCCCCCCCCCCCCAAAAAAAAAAAAACCTAAACCCCCCCAACCCCTCCACAAAAAAAAAAAACTAACCCCCCACCCCCATGCTAAATGCTAAAAACTAAACCCTCCCAAAAAACCTAACCCCCCACCCCCCACCCAAAAAAACCTAAACCCCCACCCCCCCCCCCCCCCCCCAAGGTAAAATGTTAGAAACTAAACCCCCAAAAAACCTTAAAAAAAAAACACATAATTTTTTTTAGTATTTTTTACATTAAAATCGCTACTTTTAGTAGCCAAAACAAAAAAAAAATTATTTTTTTTGTTTTGGCTACTAAAATTAGCGATTTTTTGATAAAAAAAATTAAAAAAAATTTGTGTGTTTTTAGCTATTTTTAGGTATTTTTGGTTGTGTTCACATTAGTTTTTGCGGTTCTCACAATAAATGGTGGTTCATAACGGATCCTTCTCCTATATATATATATATATATATATATATATATATATATAAACGGGATCAGGAAAAAACACCTTAAAGTGTGAAATCGGCGATAACAGATACTGGCTCAACACGTGGCGGGGGCGCTAAATGATATGCAGGGGTACGATTGTCATTGTGCACGTTCCCCTCCATATTTCGCGTTATAAATTTGTTTCAAATAAAACTCCAAAAATTTCCTATTAACAGTTACCTCCTTTCCAAGCTTTCCAGATCTATGGCGTCTAACGTGGATTCCGTTCGACAAAGTAATATTTGATGACATTTTCATATTTTGTTCCAACAAATCATGCAACACATATACAACAAGTATGGCGTTTTGTTCTTTATGCTTGTTTCATTGTCGTTTTTTTTATTAATATTTCACAATGTGTTGTATGTTTTAAGTGGCGTTCTTCATGTATCCAATTTTTTCGCGTTTTCATTGGTTGTTTAACAATTAGTAGGAACTGATAATTGGAGTTTTAATTATTAACATTAATTGTCATTTGGGATCTAATATATGCATATGTTTTACGATCATTGGCATTTTACACCTTATTAGTTTTGAATATTATTGAGTAATATGTGTAAACATCAGTTATTACTATATGCTAATTTATAAACATCAGTTTTGTTAACTATGGTGTTTTCATTATCATGTTATATTTTTTAATTATTCATATTGTTAATTATTGTAAATTATTCATCTCATGGTGTTTTGATTATCACGTTTCATTAATACTGTTAATTCGTCATATTTGTTAATTAATAAACTAGTGGTGTTTTCATTATGGCGTTTTTATTATGTCGTTTTCAATTATATGTTTATTATGTCATGTTTATTATTCAAGTAATGGCGTTTTCATCGATAATGTTATAAGGAGACAATTTATATTTTGTGGCGTTTTTCTGAAACTGTTTCTCACTGTGTTCAGACAAAGGTGTTTCTTCGAATGAAAGGTTTTGCCCCAAAATTGGTTTACCATTTATCATTCTTGACGTTAGTGAAGAGATAAAGCCTAAAATGGACATGATATTCACAAGCCTCGATTATTGTTATTCAATGTATGTTACGTATGCCAAGGCTTGTGGTTTTTCTGTCAGGAAAGGGACTGAAAAGATAAACGCCAAAGGTGAAATACATATTAAGTATTACATGTGTACGAGAGTTGGGGTGTATAAGAACAAGAAGGTTGCTATGTTGGACCCCAATCAAAAGGAGTGGATTGTGCGATCCAACTTTTCAAAGAGGACTGATTGTGGTGCATTGTTATGTGTAATTTTTGAGGCTAGATCATGGAAGGTCTATAAGTTAGTTGAGGAGCACAACCATGATCTTGTTGAACGTCCTGATAAGCATTTTCTTCCAACTGAACGACACCTCACTCAGCTCCAGAAGCATGTTATACACATCATGTCTAAGTTGAATTTGGGTCCGGTTAAGGTGTTTAATGTTATGAAGACTTGTTTTGGTGGTTTTTGAAGACATGGGTGCAAGTAAAGTTGAATTTAAGAACTATAAGAGGTAAATTAACTTGTTTATAGGGGAATACGACGTTGAGATGGTTGGGAAATATTTGGATGAAAAAAAAACAGTCCCAGCCTAATTTTCCATACGATTAATTCACAGACAAAGAGAATCGTTTGAAGGGACTTTTTGGTGTGACGATGAAGCCAAACGTAATTACCACGTGTTTGGTGATGTGATTTCGTTTGACGCCACGTATCGTTCCAACAAGTAATATTTATAATTCTATTTTTTATGTTCTTTTGGCGTTTTCACTGTTTACATGCATTGGCATTTTTCATAGTTTACATGCATTGGCGTTTTTCACTGTTTACATACATTGGCGTTTTATTATCGTTTCATTTTCTCAATAGCGTTTTCATATGCAGATACTCTATGGTGTTTGTACCGCTCACCGGTATAGACAATCACCACTGCAATGTTACATTTGGTGCTGCATTATTGGCTTCAAAAGCTGCTGATACATATATATGGTTGTTGTCACTGACTTTCTCTAAAGGTTGATTTTTTTTTTATTTTTATGTTTGGCGTTTTAAGATATACGACGTTTTAATATATGGCGTTTTGTACTTCGTTATTGTTTTTCATGTAAGTTTGTTTGTGTCTAATATATATGTTTGAGTAAACTTCAATTTTCGTCCCTGTGGTTTGCTGATTTTAACACTTTCAGTCCAATAGTTTATAAATTACAGTTATCATCCATTAGTTTCCTGATTTTAACAGTTTCAGTCCATTAGTTTCCTGATTTTAACAGTTTTAGTCCATACCAGTGTGGACTGAAACTGTTAAAATCAGGAAACTAATGGACTGAAACTGTTAAAATCAGGAAACTAATGGACTGAAACTGTTAAAATCAGGAAACTAATGGATGATAACTGTAATTTATAAACTATTGGACTGAAAGTGTTAAAATCAGCAAACCACAGGGACGAAAATTGAAGTTTACTCCTTATATGTTTTTTGCATGGCGTTTTCGTGTTATACATAGGTTGGTGTTAGACTATGCAATTCTACCAATTTCAAAGAACGTATTTGTGGTGTTGTGTGGACGGATATTCTTACACCCGAAGAGTTTGAATCAAGATGGGAGGAGGTTATCGGAGAGTTCAATTAGCAGATAATAACTGGCTCTCTGATATTTTTGAACTAAGGGAATCTTGGATCCCTACATACTATAGAATGGAGGAGCTATTAGGCCTTATGCGAACGACATCGAGGTCGGAGAGTGAGAACCATTTTTTTGGTCAAGTATGCAATTCAAAAGACGCTCTTGTTGAGTTCATGATTCATTAGGAAACTACAATAGAAGCACAGCGTCACACGCACCGGAAAAGTGATCATGAATCTCGATACAAACGCCCCCAGTTGAAAAGTAATTACCATGTATTGGAGGTCCAAGCTGCTTGTGACATTCAAACTGAGCTAATCGGAATTGTGGATTACATAAATCAACGTTATGAAGATCAGTCCGATGGGTTTGTTAAGTTTTACATAAATGATTTCCAGCAGCCTTATACATCCTTATTCGAGGTAAACAATGACGTTTTTGGTTTTTTTATTTGGTGTTTTCTGAATATGGCGTTTATCATATTTTTTTAAACGTTTAAATGGTTTTTGTATGTAGTTGTTGTGTTTGTTTGTTTGATGGCCTTTTTTATACAAACATTCTCTGCATGGTGTTTATACAGACATTGTTTTTGGCGTTTTTCAGGTAATGTACCGTAAGTCTGATTACACCTGCAGTTGCTTATGCAGGCATTTTGAGCAGTTTGGTTTACTATGTAGACATATATTTTATGTTTTGAGAAATTTGGATATTAGGGAATTTCCAAAACAATACATTTTGAATAGATGGCGTAAAGAGGCTTCCCCAAATTGCTCTTCTGAATACTCAATGAGTCGTGAATATATGACCGAGCTTGATCCTGATGTGCAAAGTATGATGCGAGAAATTATTTTTTCAACGGAGTATACTTTGAACCGTTTATCTATTAATAAGGAGGAGATATCCTTATACATGGATCATGTTCAATCTTTTATGGAGAAGGTTCAAGATATGCAGATTGTTGCTCCCCCTCCTTGTACTAGAGATAGATTTACGGAGATAACCGGTCAATATAAAAACAAAAAGAATCCGATAAGAGTCCCTGTTGGGTATAAGTCGAAAGGTACTGGATCTCGGAAGCTCCTGAAATCCAAAGAGGGGGTAGCAATCGAAAAAACAAAAACAAAATTGAAACCCGGGTACAAATAAAGACAGCGTCAGAATTGTAAAGGTTACGGACACTACGCATCGACATGCAAAAAGGTCATGATTAAAAGAAATCGACACCGTCTTCGAGAGCAAGCGAAGAGTAGTTTGGCGTTTTTTGTAATTTTTATTTTTCCAGAACACACAAACATTGGAATTTGGCATTTTATATTTTATATTTCTTGTATAGCATTTTTTATTTTTTTTTTCCCATCTTTTTTTCTACTTCTTGTGCATAACATGTGATTTGGAAGTTACATAACAAATAATATAAGATGGGACACACAAACTAAACGCCAAAAAAAAAAGAATACCTTTTACTAAATAAAGGTATCTTAAACCTCTAATTTGGTCATGATAAACTCAATAATATTTTGCTGAATGAGATGGATAACATTGTTAATCATCAGTTAAGAATGTTGTCCAACAATCTTGTCCACCCATTCAGTGAAACTTTATTGAGAACAAAACTGAATCTCCAAGAAATGACGTTCGCAATTTGTGTTTTTTGAATGTTTTGGAGTTTATAAATTGAATGGTATTTAGTAAAATATGGCGTTTGTTTTTTTGATGAACAATGGAAATTGAGGATAAACTCAATAAGATTTTGCTCTATGAGATGGACAATATCCTCACTTAAGGATTTTATCCATCACATTGAGTGAAACTTTACCGAGAACAAAACTGTATCTCAATGAAATTTTGTTTAGAATCTATGGGTTTTGAATATTTTGGCGTTTATAAATTGAATGGTATTTAGTAAAATATGGCGTTTGGTTTTGGTGTGTTCAATGGAACGTCTGAGATGTTGTTTATATAGGATGTTTTATGGCGTGTATTTTCGGCGGGATTTTATTATAATAAATGCTAGTAATGAAGTTTCTGTTGTTTCAGTTACTGTTTATTCAGCTTTATCGTTTAAATTCAAAGTTTGGCGTTTTATATCTAATGGCGTTTATGTAAGTCCTGTGAACGGATCTTTCAATGATATCAAACAATCACCAAGTTTGTGCGGAATCCAAACTTGGTGAGATTCAAGAAAAACTGTAAATATGAAAAACGAAGAACAATACCGAATCACTTTCAACACTTGCACACGATTTGATTACTTGAACAAGAAAAACCATCTGGTACAAGTGTTCACAACCAAATTGAATGACCTCTCTCTCTAACTCTAGAATTATGTAACAAGGAGGTTTCAACCCTAAAACAAGTTGAAAACTTGTTTATATACATACTCAAGCCCACTTCCCCACATGGGCTCCCCTTGGACCTGCTTGGCCCACATGGCCTAAAGCTTGGCCCAAGTGACCTATAAAGGTCCAAAACCTAATATAAACTTACCCGGTAAGGCCTAGTTCGTAACCATAGCCCATTGTGTTAATTTGATGCGTCAGTCTCACACTTTAGGGCCTAACAATCTCCCCTAGACTGATGCCATCAAATTGTCTTCGTAGCATGAATTCAGCAACGTCTTCAACGTAGTCTGTGGTTGTCGCTATGCTGCAGATGTTGTGGAAGTTCTTGACTTCTGAACTCTCAGCACTGGGTCTCTTTCTTCAGCTCTTATGGTTAGCTTCTTATCAGGATCACGATCAGCTTTTGCTTGAAAATCTTGTTTAAAAGAATGTGAGAGGAGGATTCACAGCAGCTCTTTTCTTCTTCAATCTTTGTCTTTCAAGCAGGTTCATGGTACTTCTTCAAATGTACTTTCACTGCCAGACGGCGTTTCGTATCCGGTTCTTCTGACTCAGGTACATCTTGTTGTTGTGATGCTTCATGCTTTGTCAGTAGCCAACAACATCTCAAACTTCATCAACCCCTGTTCTTGATTGAAATCAAGTTCTGCACATGCTTTCAAACTCATAAGCAAACATTTCTTATGCAACAGGGAGAGTACCATATGAACACTAGGTACATCCAAGTACTTGTACTCGGATTTCAGAATTTAATTTCTTTCAACTTTTGATGATTAGTCAAATCTTCAAGAACGGTTACATTTTTTAATTATTAAGAAAGACAAATAAACACTCTATTTTTGGATATTTGGTTTTTAGAAAAGCAAGACACTATTTTGGTATTTTTTCTATTTTTTTTAATTTTAAGAACTAAAACAAATAAAAACTCAAAATATAGACAACTACCATAATATACAATTACAATTGCAATGGGATCAAAATTCGTTCTCAGACAGACCAAGGAACACTTTTCAGTACGAGCCTAATCAAACTGGTCTATGCGATTGACAATATGTTTGTCCACTTAAAATTTAACGCTCAACTTTCAATTTTTCAACTTCGTGATATGCTTAAGGTAATATTATACTATTATACCCGTGTGTCCCATTCCAAGGCATACCCCCGCGATCAAGGTAAGCATAACGATTCATCGTAACAGTTGAGTATACTGATGTCATCCTTTTTTTTTTAATTTACAACGTTAGACCATTGGTGACAGGTCAGTACTTTCGTACAGCAGAGCAACCAATGATTTTGTCCAATAAGGGCGAGGAAAATACCTTTCTGGTACGAATTTGGCTCTTTGAGCTTTTGGAATTTTCTCTTTTTGAGATTTGATTCCTTAGGGTTTTTGTCCTCTTGGGATCTTTTAAGATATCCTGACTATGTCTAGGTCTGCATATAATCTTGATGCAATAGAAGGACAGCCAAGATATCCCCGGATGATTCAACAATATAAAGACCCGAAACCTCAGACGTTGGCTATCAATCAACGCAAGATTTAAGATCATAAAATCATACGTCGTTGGTATGTTACCCACATGGTACATAGTTCGTTATGTTTATATCACTTAGTATCTTTTATCATTTTGAGCGTCAAGCCAATCAACATATCGCAGTAGATCCTAGTCTCATCTGCTATGGCACCTTACATGTGTTAGACAAACCCTTTAACATGAACATTTATTTCACTTCCTATATCATGCAATTTTTCTTTTTGGCTTTTTCATTTTTCATATGTTTTTTGTATTTTTCTCATTTTCTCCCCCTAAAACAATGCATATATATACAACAAACTCTTTTTGTATTTTTATTTCTGAGTTTTCTCCCCCTAAACTCTATCTCTATCTATATGTCCATCTCCCCCCCCCCCTTAAATTTGTGCATAAATCTTATGCGCAAATTTACCATTTCCTAGAGAAAGGACACTTTATATGCAAAGTAATGAACTAAGGAAGGAAAAAAAATATTTTTGCTTAACCGTTATGTCATCAGATTGAAGACTAATCAATTTCAAATCAAATTGCTGAATTTAAAAGGTACCTTTCTCTGATGATTTCTTACTTCTTTTATCTCCTCCAAAGGAAACATATCATCTGTAAAAAAAATTTAAACTTTTTGCAACAGTGAAATGTTACCCGTTTTATCTCTGGAACAACCGCTATCAACATTCCAGAGATTGTCAACAGCTCCTCCTTGGTTGTTCCTGAAAAGTAAGGAGATTAGTAAGACATTGGTACCCAGGCCATCGTGGTCCTAGGTTTACCTGAACCATCAAAATAAGACACTTCTTTTAAACACATGTCCCCTTTAGTTTCAAGGACTTGAGACGTTGCTGCTTTGGATTTGGGTTTCCAAATCTGTTTCGGTCTAGCAAACACGTTTGTTGCCTTAGGTTGAGCAACTTCAGCTGTTTCAGGTTTGTTAGTTTTAGAAACACGTTTTTGTTCCTGATCAACCTTGTGTTTGTTCTTAGCAACATTCCAATCCTCATCAGATGGTTTAACCTTGGGATTCACATTCTTCATCACCTTAGGTGAAGATACCTTCATTGGCATAGAATGAGACTTATCCCTTGGTGTAACCCTCTGATGTTGTGTATAATAAGGTACATAGGGACGCCGTGTGCAGTTTCTAGCAATATGACCCGCAATGCCACAGTTGTAGCAAGTTTGTCTTTTCATCGGAAAGACATTTTGAGCAGCTTGATTTGCTCTAGCAGGTCCTGAAAAACAAACCGGTCCTTTTGTGTTGGATGCGCCTACACTTTACTTTCACACGAAGACGAATTTGGGTGCTAGTATTTGCTGTTTGCAGAAGTCTTGTTGCTATGAGCATCATTCTTCGTCTTTTCTCCCTGATTGGAGCTTTCAATCACCTTGTCACGAGCCTTATGAGATCGTGATTGTCCTTGATGAGTAGACTTCTGATACCCTCAACTTTGATCTGCTTGTTTTGGCTCCTTTTGCGTGTTGTGAACCGGCTCACAAACACCAGCACAAGAGTGAATATTAGCATTTTGTTGCACGTTTGGGCGATGAACACAATTTCTAGCAATGTGTCTAGGAATTCCTCAGTTGAAACAGGTCTGTCGCTTCAATGTATGGAGATTCGGAGAGCTAGCAGCAGCAGTTGATCTGATGGGTTTGGATGAATGAGCTTGTTTAGATTGCTTTGCTTGTGTTCCATGTGCCTTTTCGGTGTTCTTCTGTACATGTTGATCAGAACTAGTACAAGCATGAGATTCAGACGGATGATGTTTTTGTCTTTTACAATTTTATGAGGATCATTTTGAAAAGACGATTCAGTTTCCATTTTAACTTCCTTTTCAGAAACATTTTCTTGTGACTTTTCATTTATTGTGACCACCTCTTCGTTTACAAAATCAGGTTCGGTTTTAATTTCAGAAGATGTAGAAGTTTCATCAACACATGTTTCATCAACACATGTATCATGTGCGTTTAATAGTGGTTCACTTTCAACTTCAGTTGTCAATGTGGTCCTAGTAGATTCAACATTAGGGACTTCCACTAAGATCGGTTCAGAAGAAGAATCAGAACATTGTTGATTTTCTTGAGAAGAAGTTTCAGTGGTTTCACTGAATCCATCCTGAGGGACCTCACCTGTCACATTATCAGTAGCTGTAAGGTCAGAAACATCACAATCACAATCATTGACTACTTAAAAAACCATCATCAGGCACATTACTAAATTGTTAATCACAAGCATCAATTGTCTTGCCCAAAACATCAGGCACACTAGACAACACATAACTATGAAACGAAATAAGAAAAGCTTGTCCAAAAACACAACCAGAATCAGATTCATTTATTGATGTTTTAGAAAAATCATAATTTGAATCTGGTTCATCCCCAAGAATATCTCCAAACTTTACTTCATTTACTTCATCTGCACGTGAAGACGAAGTATTAGGATCAATTGTACCCAGTGTTGTAAAAATCGGAATTAATCGGCGCCTAGGCTGTCACACCCCCAAAATCCACCTGCGGAGTACTACCGCTTGGAGGCGTGACTGACCAGGATCCAGCCACCAATCATATTGAACAAGCATATAAGTAGTTATAAAAATCCAACCAATACAATTGGTGTTCAAACAAAACATAGTTTAAGTTGCAAGCGGAAGCATAATGTTTAAAACCAAAACATGAGTTTAATTGTTCAAAGTTTAACATGGCACACAGCTGTCCATGTCCCACAACGAACCTCTTCCATGCAAGCTCCAGCTAAGTACCTAAAGACCTGCAAAGCATGTAGTAACGAGTCAACAACAAGTTGAGTGAGTTCACAGTTGGGTGTTCGTTTTAAGTTGTTTCAAAAACAGTTTCCTTTATCTGGCATCCTGCCGTGGGGGTTACCCCATAGTTGAAAAACGTGACTTGTTTATTCCCTGTTACTCTGGCACTCCGGCCGTGGGGGCTACCCCATGTTAGTTATCTGGCATTTCGGCCGTGGGGGCTACCCCATGTATACACTAGACTCGTTACCATATCGACTGCTGACTGTAGTCATGTTTATGTGCCCTGAAACTGTCAATGTCTATCATCATTGATGTGCCCCAGATCCATTGGTTCACGCCCGTCCTCTGCGACATGGTGTGAGGTTTGTCAGACCTAAATAGCGCTATCTAACTAATGACCCGCTCGCCATTGGCCCGGCGATTAAGTCGATATAAAAAGGAGGGACTTCGTGATAGAGTTTTGGTCTAGTACGAGTTATATGTCCATGAGGACGAGGAATTACATTCCTGAACCAATGCTGTCCTACCCAAGGAGGACGAGGAATCCACGTTCCTTAACCCCATTCCCAACCCAGGGAATCCCATGCTTTGTAGAGGGTGTCAACTCACCTTGGTTTGCTCGGTAGATACACAGAAAGGTCAATCAAGTTGTAAGTGGTCAACTACGTCCTAACATAGATACCATTCATGTCAGGTTCATATCCAAGTAGTGCACGTATGTTCTACACGTATTGTGCACAAGTAACAATCATGGCATACATGTCTAGCATGGCAGTTCAACAACAGTTCGTAACAAGTTCCACAGTAACATTCACGTAACAACCAAAGTCCAAGTGTGCGGCCCAAACAGTTGGGCTCGTAATAGCATGCAGGTCCAAAACAGTGCACGACATACACAATTAACAATACACAGAAGGTCCATACATTTGGCCCACTAACTTAGGCCCGTAACTATGCAGGTCCAACAGAACATACATAATTAGGTGGTCTCGAGTCGAGACTATAGATCTCGAGTCGAGACTATGCGGTCTCGAGTTATACCTACGAGTTCTCGAGTCGCAAACTGTGGAGGTCTCGAGTCATGCACGTTCTGGTCTCGAGTCGCAACCGGACTCGTAACCGTGGTTTCGAGTCATGCTGTTTTGTGTGAGGGAGCTGTGGTCTCGAGTCGAGACTAGAGGTTCTCGACTCGCAACCGTTGATCTCGAGCTGGCTTCTAGATGGTCTCGAGTCGAAACCAGAGGTCTTGACTCCCAGCACCTGCTGATCTGCATAGTGTACTTAACCAATGGAAAATCCGATTTCATGCACCCTTATGTACTATCCATATAAACATGTTTTCTTGTCTAACAATTTACTAAAATGGATCAAACAAGTATTTTTTCAAATGTTCATAGCATGTTCATATCATATTCAAACACATTCAACACATATTCAAATATTCATATCCTCATTCAACACCTTTTCATCATATGTTCATCCTATATAAACTCTTGCATTTTACGGACAAGAATCATAATACCTAAACTAGATATCAAGATCATCTTGCAAACAAAACATTTGTTCCGTAACTTCATAAATCGGATGATCATAACAAATCCTCTAACTATCATTCTTTTATCACTCAAGCTTATCTTAGCAAGGCATTTATCATACAACATTCATACTTTTCACAAAAGAGAATATTTGTTCATTTTATGTATTTGGAACCAAGCATATATCAATAGCAAACAAGAACTCATCAAACCGATCAAACACTTTAATCATGCATAAAACATTATCAAGCAAACACACTATCATCAACCGAATACAATACATAGCATGAATCACTAACCGGTTAGGTTTTCAAGGGAGATCTTAAGCTTGAACCGTGAGCTCTTGTGTTGCCACCGGTTGAATCCGAAAGGAGAGGAGAGAAGACTTGTGCCTCTAGGGTTTTAGAGAGAGAGAATGTAGGAGAGTATGTGGGAGAGTGAGTGTGGGTTGCCCAAAGAATGGCAAAGTTGGCTAGGAGCATGATATATATACTAGCTCTAAGTTGGTTCACCCTAGTGGGTTTTCGAGTGGGGTGAGGAGGAACATGGCCCAACCGGCCCAATAGTTACACTATTCACTCGAGACCGCATGGTCTCGAGTCGGGTTCTTGTGTCTCGGGTCGCATACATACAAGCATACATATAAACATAACACATAATCACATAGGATGTTCACTTATATCATTAAACCAACAAGTTAACTAGTCACACAACGTTCAAGCATGTTACATCAAGATACAACGAAAGGTTCTAAATTTCGAGTTGTCATATCATCCCCAAGTTGAAAGAAATTTCGTCCCGAAATTTGGTAAGCACTCACTGAGGAAGCTAGTTAAGTTGTATGGTGTTCCCGGTTTTCCTGGGGTGTCACATCCTCCCCCCGTTGATCTGGAATTTCGTCCCGAAATTCCGTAGCTTCAGCCTCAGTAGTGGTTGTACTGTTTGCGAACAGTTGAGGATACTTTTGTTTCATCCGATCTTCACGTTCCCAGGTGAACTCTGGGCCGCGACGTGAGTTCCAACGAACTCGAACGAGAGGTATTCTAGTGCTCTTGAGGACCTTAACATCCCGGTCCGTGATTTCAACTGGTTCCTCGACGAATCGTAACTGCTCGTCGATAGTGAGTTCCTTCAGAGGAACTATGTGGGTCTCATCTGACAGACACTTCTTCAGATTCGACACGTGGAAAACGTTGTGAACTGCACCGAGTTCTGCTGGTAAGTTCAGTCTGTAGGCCACCCTGCCTATTTTCTCGATGATTTCGAAAGGTCCGACGTATCGTGGGTTAAGTTTGCCTCGTTTACCAAAACGAACCACACCCTTCCAGGGTGAAACTTTGAGTAGTACCCGCTCCCCAACCTGGAGCTCAAGTGGTTTCCTGCCCTTATCGGTGTAGACTTTCTGACGGTCACGAGCTGCCGCCATGCGTTGTCGAATTTGCGTAATTCATTCGGTTGTGTCTACCACATGTTCTGGACCAGTGATCTGACTGTCCCCCACCTCTGCCCAACAAAGAGGTGACCGGCATTTATGCCCGTACAATGCCTCAAACGGAGCAGCTTTAATGCTGGTGTGGTAGCTGTTATTGTACGATAATTCCACAAGTGGCAGATGCTTTTCCCAGCCGTTACCAAAGTCGATTACACATGCATGAAGCATGTCTTCTAAGGTTTGAATAGTGCGCTCGGACTGCTCGTCCGTCTGAGGGTGATACGCTGTGCTCATGTCTAATCGTGAGCCAAAGGATTTGTGCATCGCCTGCCACAGTTCTGAAGTAAAACGCGCATCTCGATCCGAGATAATAGAGGTGGGCACCCCGTGCCTCGAAACAACTTCCTTGAGGTATACGTCTGCTAGAGTGGAGAACTTATCCGTTTCCTTGATAGCCAAGAAGTGAGCAGACTTCGTGAGTCGATCCACGATTACCCAAATAGTATCGTTACCTCGTTGAGATCTAGGTAGACCGGTAACAAAATCCATGGAAATTTGCTCCCATTTCCATTGCGGTATCTCTGGTTGTTTGAGTAGGCCTGAGGGTTTCTGGTATTCAGACTTGACTCTCGCACAAGTCAAACACTTGCTGACGTAGGTTGTGTGACAACTCGAATTTCCGACTTTCTTTATTCGCATTTAATGCACGTTGACTTTGACTATATGGTTGTGTTATGATAAAACCTAGTGTGTTTGCATGGTTATGTGTGATTGTATATCATGTGTACTGTTTGTAGAACTTAAACTGTTAAGAACCCGACGAAACACAAGGCTGTTTCGCCATAACCCATTCCGACGAAACAGGCTGTTTCGCCATGAACACTCCGACGAAACAGAAGTCTGTTTCGCCGGCCCAGTAATTCACGAAGCCCAGTTTGGGCCCAGAACGTAAACTCGCATACTACTACGTGAATCAACCTATTGTTTCACACTTTTGAACACTCTGAAACCCTAGAACACTCTCTCTTCTGTGCGACGGCAACAACCATTGTTCACCATCATCCCTAGCTCTCGAATCCTTGTTTCTTCATCTTGAATCGGTTAGTGTGTGTTTGTAAATCGATTCCATGTTTCTGTGATATCACGATTATTGCTTGGGTATATGATTGATGTGCGTTACTGCTGTGATAAGAGTATGATTATGATGTTATTGATTTTGATATGTATGATGTAGTAGGATTTATATAAAATGGTATGAGAAATTTAATACAATCGAGTGCTCGGTTCTGGATATTGTTATTATGTTCTGATTATGAATCCAAGTTAGTATCTTGATAGGGTACAATGATATGATGTTGTATGTTGATATGTTATACACATAAACTAGGGTTTATGCTAGACAATGACTCTGGGATGATTGATTTATGATGATTCGATATGCACATTGACCTTCGTATGATTTCTGTTATTGATGACGGCTGCTAGAAGGATTAGGGTTTATGTGTTATTCGCATCTGCTGTAACTGATGTCTGCGAAACAGACATCCGACGAAACAGGACTCCCGGCGAAACAGAATGTGTTTCGCCAAGAGTCATCGACGAATTAGAATCCTGTTTCGCCAAACAAGGCCACGACGAAACAGAATGTGTTTCGTCAATTTGTGTTTCGCCGAAAGTGTGTTTCGCCAACTTATGTGTTTCGCCATTATGTGTGTTTCGCCGAACAGTTAATCTGCACAGTAACTTGAGTTAATTCTGTTAAGTGTTAACAGGGAATATTTAACTGCTGTTAAGTGTAACCATCTTGTATACGATTGTGAATACGTGCTACATGTTTATACGTGAACAACTTGAACACAAACTGATTTCACATACATGCATACTTTAGGACGGGATTGATTACTTGCGAACACATACTTAGCATACCGAGCAAACCAAGGTGAGTTCACACAAGCCAAGGCATGGGGTTCCCAGGGGGGAATGGGGATTTGATGATTACTGTACATACATAGATGACAGAACCTACTGCTAGACTAGTAACACTTATTGAACGATCATCGCACACCTGCCAAGGACATTGGCCGCGATATTATGACTGACTTCGCACACCTGCCAAGGACATTGGCCGCGAACTAAATTTACAACATCTTCGCACACCTGCCAAGGACATTGGCCGCGAACTAAATTTACAACATCTTCGCACACCTGCCAAGGACATTGGCCGCGATACAAACAAACCTAGTCTAGAATACTTGGGGAATAACATTCCCCAACATCTTCGCACACCTGCCTGGAGGGCCGCGATGGGAAATAATACAATACTTTGTAACGAACGAACATACTACTACTCACACTATACTATTACTGAACTGTTAACTGTGAACTCGCTCAACTAGTTGTTGACTCTCTCTTACATGCCTTGCAGGACCTTAGGTACATATGGAGCTTGCACAGGAAGGAGCAGGTCGTTGTGGGATACGGATCGTAGACGATATTTGAACTTATAACTTATTTTGGGTTTTCATTATTATGCTTCCGCTACTTAAACAATGTTTGGTTATGAACATCAGTCATGTCAAGATGAATTACCTTTTCCTACTTTTACACTTAAATACTATGTTTGATATGATTGATGGCTTGATCCTGGTCAGTCACGCCTCCAAGCGGTGATACTCCGCGGGTGGATTTTGGGGGTGTGACAGATTGGTATCAGAGCCATTGGTTATAGAGAACTCGGTTTTAATAAAGGGAAAACGATTTTGTTAAAACCAGACTATAACCAGAACAGTGCTCTCAACGATCCACAACGACGCTTCGCTCCACGTGCAAGGCTCAACACCATAGGTATTACTATTCATGTTACATTACCTACATGCTAGAACTACATAGAACTATGCTCGTGGTATGCCTAGAGTACAGAACCCACTATATGCTATTACTTGAGAACACTTGTGTGCTTACTCTCTTCTGTCATCGCACGATTCGCGAACCTATCTCACTTACGTTATCTTTACTATGAAGATCATGTCTGGACGTATCAACATGACTCAGGACCAGTTGACGGCCCTCATTAACGAACGAGTTACTGCGGCAGTTGCAGCCGCACAAGCAGGAGGTCAAGCACCTGTTTGCACTTTCAAGACTTTCATGGACTGTCGTCCATCCACTTTCAGCGGCACTGAAGGAGCCGTAGGTCTCCTGCACTGGTTTGAAAAGATAGAGTCTGTGTTTGAGATGTGTGAATGCCCTGAGGCACGCTGGGTGAAGTATGCTACCGGTACCCTCGAGGGTTTAGCCCTCACATGGTGGAAAGCTCAGGTCCAAATACTGGGGTTGGTTGCTGCTAACGCCACCCCATGGAACAATTTCAAAAAGATGATCAAGGAAGAATACTGCAGTCGAGATGATATTCATAAGCTGGAAGTTGAGTTTTTCAACCTCAAGATGACGGGGTCTGAGATTGAAGCGTATACCAAAAGATCGAATGAGCTTGCGTTACTGTGTCCTACTCTGGTGGACAAACGTATCGAACTATATCTTAAGGGTCTGGTGCCAGAGATCCAAAGTCATGTGACTTCAGCAAATCATGCTACTTACCAGCAGGTTGTTCAGTTGGCTCACCGTCTCACTGATCAGGCGGTGGAGCAAAACAGGTTGCCTAAACGCATCAGCGCTACTGCTACTGCTACCGCTACCACTTCGGTTACTCCTGCTACTCCCAGCGACAATAAGAGGAAATGGGAGGGGGATTCTAGCAAGGGTTCAGCTACTGCTCAGTCTCAAGCTCAGCAACGCAAAACAAATGACCACCAGAGTCCGAATCAGCAATCATCAGGTAGTCAAGGGCAGAGTGGCTATCGGGGAAATCACCCATGGTGTAGAAGGTGCAACAAACACCACAGTGGAAGATGCCGCAGGGAACAGTGTCAAAGGTGCCTCAAGATGGGTCATGAGGCTAAGGATTGTAGAAGCGTACGGCCAGCAAATCAGAACCAGCAACAACAACCACCTGCTCCACGAAACCAGCCTCAGCAGCAGCAGCAGGGAAATAGGGGATGCTACCAATGTGGGGCTGAAGGTCATTACAAGCGGGATTGCCCTCAGTTAAACCAGAACCAGAACAATAACAACAATAACAATCAGGGCAACGGGAACAACAACAACAATGGGAACAACAACAACAATGGTGCTAGAGGCCGTATGTTTGTGATCGGGCAGGGTGACGCAAGGAATGATCCCAACGTGGTTATGGGTAAGTTTCTTCTTGACGACTTTTATGTTACTGTACTATTTGATTCTGGTGCGGATACAAGTTACATGTCTTTAAAAGCTAGTGAAATGTTAAAACGTGCACCAACTCTCCTAAATACCAAGCATGTCGTAGAGTTAGCTAACGGTAAGAGTTTAGAAGCCACACACATAGTTAAAGGGTGTAATCTTATTCTCGCTGGTCAGACTTTCTCCATCGACCTCATTCCTATAACATTGGGTAGCTTTGACGTCGTCATTGGTATGGATTGGTTATCTCAACAACAAGCGGAGATTTTATGCAAAGAAAAGGTTATTCGTATTCCTCGTTCGGGCAAGGAACCTCTCGAAGTTCAAGGCGACAAGAGTGGTGTCGTGAGTGGCATCATTTCCTTCTTGAAGGCTCAGAAGTGTTTGCGCAAGGGGCACACTGCTATATTGGCACTCGTTACAGATACCTCGAAGAAAGAGAAAAAGATTGAAGATATTCCTGTAGTACGTGACTTTCCTCAAGTGTTCCCTGAGGAATTACCTGGGTTACCGCCTCATCGCCAGGTCGAGTTTCAGATCGAGCTAGCTCCTGGAGCAGCACCCATAGCTCGAGCGCCTTATCGTTTGGCTCCAACTGAATTGGAAGAACTGTCAAAGCAGCTACAAGAACTCTTGGAAAAGGGTTTTATACGTCCTAGCTCTTCGCCCTGGGGAGCTCCAGTGTTATTCGTGAAGAAGAAAGACGGTACGTTCAGGATGTGTATAGACTACCGCGAACTCAACAAGGTGACGATCAAGAATCGTTATCCTCTTCCGCGCATAGATGATTTATTCGACCAGCTGCAAGGGTCGAGCTACTACTCCAAGATAGACTTAAGGTCAGGATACCACCAGCTGAGAGTCCGGGATGAGGACGTCTCCAAAACAGCGTTCAGAACACGCTACGGCCACTACGAGTTTATGGTCATGCCATTCGGGCTAACGAACGCGCCTGCCGTATTTATGGATCTTATGAACAGGGTGTGCAAACCCTATCTCGACAAGTTCGTCATTGTTTTCATCGACGACATCCTGATTTATTCAAAAAGTCAGGAGGAACACGAGCAGCACTTACGGCTTATTTTGGAACTTCTACGAACGGAACAGCTATACGCTAAGTTTTCTAAATGTGACTTCTGGCTTCGTGAAGTCCACTTCTTAGGCCACGTGGTAAACAGAGATGGGATCCATGTCGATCCATCCAAGGTAGATTCAATCAAGAATTGGCCTGCGCCTCGTACACCAACAGAAATACGCCAATTCTTAGGTTTGGCGGGTTATTACAGACGTTTCATCAAAGACTTCTCAAAAATTGCTCAGCCGCTTACACTACTGACACATAAAGGTGTTGTTTACCGTTGGGGTAATGCACAGGAAACAGCGTTCCAACACTTAAAGGATAGACTCTGTAGCGCACCTATCCTCTCACTGCCTGAAGGCACGGACGATTTCGTAGTCTACTGCGACGCATCTATCCAAGGTCTTGGATGTGTATTGATGCAGAGGGATAAAGTTATTGCTTATGCTTCGCGCCAACTTAAGATTCACGAACGGAATTATACGACACACGACCTAGAGCTGGGAGCGGTTGTCTTTGCACTTAAGATATGGCGACACTATTTGTATGGTACCAAATGTGCTATCTACACTGACCACAGAAGCGTCGAACATATATTCAAACAGAAGGAACTGAATATGCGACAGCGACGATGGGTTGAACTGTTAAATGACTACGAATGCTCAATCAGGTACCACCCAGGCAAAGCCAATGTTGTGGCTGACGCCCTCAGTCGAAAAGACATTGCACCTAAGCGCGTACGAGCTCTACAACTCACTATACAGTCTAGTCTTCCTTCCCAGATAAGAAATGCTCAGGTGGAAGCATTGAAACCAGAAAACGTCAGGGCAGAAGCCTTACGCGGCTCAAGGCAACGCTTAGAACAGAAGGAAGATGGTGCTTATTACGTAACAGGACGCATCTGGGTTCCACTCTATGGTAATTTACGCGAGCTGGTAATGGATGAAGCTCACAAGTCTCGCTACTCGGTACACCCTGGTTCGGATAAAATGTACCACGATATTAAGACTACATACTGGTGGCCTAGCATGAAGGCCCACATAGCCACATACGTTAGCAAATGCTTGACTTGTGCGAGAGTCAAGGCAGAATATCAGAAACCGTCAGGACCACTCCAACAACCTGAGATACCACAATGGAAATGGGAGCAAATTTCCATGGATTTTGTTACTGGCCTACCTAGATCTCAGCGCGGAAATGATACTATTTGGGTGATCGTGGATCGACTCACAAAGTCTGCTCACTTCTTAGCAATCAAAGAAACAGACAAGTTCTCTACCTTGGCAGACATTTACTTAAAAGAAGTGGTCTCGAGGCACGGAGTGCCCACCTCCATCATCTCTGATCGTGACGCACGTTTTACTTCAGAACTGTGGCAAGCAATGCATAAATCTTTTGGCTCTCGTTTAGACATGAGCACAGCTTATCACCCTCAGACAGATGGGCAGTCTGAGTGCACTATTCAAACTCTAGAAGACATGCTTCGGGCGTGCGTAATTGACTTTGGCAATGGTTGGGAGAAACATCTGCCACTCGTGGAATTTTCATACAATAACAGCTACCACACCAGCATTAAGGCTGCACCATTCGAGGCATTGTACGGGCGTAAATGCCGGTCACCTCTCTGTTGGGCAGAGGTGGGAGATAGTCAAATCACAGGTCCAGAAATGGTAGTTGATACTACTGAAAAGATTGCACAAATACGACAACGCATGGCGGCAGCTCGTGACCGTCAAAAAGTATACGCTGATAAAGACAGGAAACTACTCGAATTCCAGGTTGGGGATCGAGCGCTACTTAAAGTTTCACCCTGGAAGGGTGTGGTTCGTTTTGGCAAACGCGGCAAACTAAATCCACGATATGTTGGACCTTTCGAGGTTATTGAGAAAATAGGCAAAGTGGCTTACAGATTGAACTTACCACCTGAACTCAGTGCAGTTCACAACGTCTTTCACGTGTCGAATCTGAAGAAGTGTACGTCAGATGAGACCCACATAGTTCCCTTAAAGGAACTCACTATCGACGAGCGGTTGCACTTCGTCGAGGAACCTGTGGAAATCACGGACCGGGATGTTAAGGTCCTCAAGAACACGAGAATCCCTCTTGTACGAGTTCGTTGGAACTCCCGCCGCGGCCCAGAGTTCACCTGGGAGCGTGAAGATCAAATGGAACTCAAATATCCCCAGTTATTCGGAAACCAAGCAACTACTACTGAGGCTGAAGCTACCAATGCAGAATTTCGGGACGAAATTCCAAATCAACGGGGGGATAATGTGACACCCCAAGAAAACCAGTAATCTTCGCAAACCTGCTCGGGGAGCCGCGATACAATACAGGTAAACAACGTCACACCACTAGCTTCCTCAGTAGCTGCATGCTAAATTTCGGGACGAAATTTCTTTTAAGTTGGGGATAATGTGACAACTCGAATTTCCGACTTTCTTTATTCGCATTTAATGCACATTGACTTTGACTATATGGTTGTGTTATGATAAAACCTAGTGTGTTTGCATGGTTATGTGTGATCGTATATCATGTGTACTGTTTGTAGAACTTAAACTGTTAAGAACCCGACGAAACACAAGGCTGTTTCGCCATAACCCATTCCGACGAAACAGGCTGTTTCGCCATGAACACTCCGACGAAACAGAAGTCTGTTTCGCCAGCCCAGTAATTCACGAAGCCCAGTTTGGGCCCAGAACGTAAACTCGCATACTACTATGTGAATCAACCTATTGTTTCACACTTTTGAACACTCTGAAACCCTAGAACACTCTCTCTTCTGTGCGACGGCAACAACCATTGTTCACCATCATCCCTAGCTCTCGAATCCTTGTTTCTTCATCTTGAATCGGTTAGTGTGTGTTTGTAAATCGATTCCATGTTTCTGTGATATCACGATTATTGCTTGGGTATATGATTGATGTGCGTTACTGCTGTGATAAGAGTATGATTATGATGTTATTGATTTTGATATGTATGATGTAGTAGGATTTATATAAAATGGTATGAGAAATTTAATACAATCGAGTGCTCGGTTCTGGATATTGTTATTATGTTCTGATTATGAATCCAAGTTAGTATCTTGATAGGGTACAATGATATGATGTTGTATGTTGATATGTTATACACATAAACTAGGGTTTATGCTAGACAATGACTCTGGGATGATTGATTTATGATGATTCGATATGCACATTGACCTTCGTATGATTTCTGTTATTGATGACGGCTGCTAGAAGGATTAGGGTTTATGTGTTATTCGCATCTGCTGTAACTGATGTCTGCGAAACAGACATCCGACGAAACAGGACTCCCGGCGAAACAGAATGTGTTTCGCCAAGAGTCATCGACGAATTAGAATCCTGTTTCGCCAAACAAGGCCACGACGAAACAGAATGTGTTTCGTCAATTTGTGTTTCGCCGAAAGTGTGTTTCGCCAACTTATGTGTTTCGCCATTATGTGTGTTTCGCCGAACAGTTAATCTGCACAGTAACTTGAGTTAATTCTGTTAAGTGTTAACAGGGAATATTTAACTGCTGTTAAGTGTAACCATCTTGTATACGATTGTGAATACGTGCTACATGTTTATACGTGAACAACTTGAACACAAACTGATTTCACATACATGCATACTTTAGGACGGGATTGATTACTTGCGAACACATACTTAGCATACCGAGCAAACCAAGGTGAGTTCACACAAGCCAAGGCATGGGGTTCCCAGGGGGGAATGGGGATTTGATGATTACTGTACATACATAGATGACAGAACCTACTGCTAGACTAGTAACACTTATTGAACGATCATCGCACACCTGCCAAGGACATTGGCCGCGATATTATGACTGACTTCGCACACCTGCCAAGGACATTGGCCGCGAACTAAATTTACAACATCTTCGCACACCTGCCAAGGACATTGGCCGCGATACAAACAAACCTAGTCTAGAATACTTGGGGAATAACATTCCCCAACATCTTCGCACACCTGCCTGGAGGGCCGCGATGGGAAATAATACAATACTTTGTAACGAACGAACATACTACTACTCACACTATACTATTACTGAACTGTTAACTGTGAACTCGCTCAACTAGTTGTTGACTCTCTCTTACATGCCTTGCAGGACCTTAGGTACATATGGAGCTTGCACAGGAAGGAGCAGGTCGTTGTGGGATACGGATCGTAGACGATATTTGAACTTATAACTTATTTTGGGTTTTCATTATTATGCTTCCGCTACTTAAACAATGTTTGGTTATGAACATCAGTCATGTCAAGATGAATTACCTTTTCCTACTTTTACACTTAAATACTATGTTTGATATGATTGATGGCTTGATCCTGGTCAGTCACGCCTCCAAGCGGTGATACTCCGCGGGTGGATTTTGGGGGTGTGACAGGTTGCTATGTGGGTCTTCATGCTAGGCCACCAATACGTAGTTTTGATATCGTGGTACATCTTATCCAAACCAGGATGTACCGAGTAGCGAGACTTGTGTGCTTCATCCATCACAAGCTCTCGTATGTTGCCATAGAGTGGGACCCAAATGCGTCCCGTGACGTAGTAGGCACCGTCTTCCTTCTGTTCTAAGCGTTTCCTTGAGCCGCGTAGGGTTTCAGCCCTGACGTTTTCTGGTTTCAATGCTTCTACCTGAGCGTCTCGTATTTGGGAAGGAAGACTAGAATGTATAGTGAGTTGTAAAGCTCGCACGCGCTTAGGCACGGTGTCCTTTCGACTGAGGGCGTCGGCCACAACATTGGCCTTGCCCGGGTGATACCTGATCAAGCACTCATAGTCATTTAGTAGTTCGACCCATCGTCGCTGTCGCATATTCAGTTCTTTCTGTTTGAAGATGTGCTCGAGGCTCCTGTGGTCGGTGTAGATGGCACACTTGGTACCGTACAGGTAATGTCGCCATATCTTAAGTGTAAAAACAACAGCCCCCAGCTCTAAATCATGCGTAGTGTAGTTCCTTTCATGAACTTTAAGCTGGCGTGAGGCGTAGGCTATCACTTTATCTCGTTGCATCAATACACAACCAAGACCCTGAATTGATGCGTCGCAGTAGACCACGAAGTCGTCTGTGCCCTCTGGCAACGAAAGGATAGGTGCGCTGCAAAGTCTATCTTTTAAATGCTGAAATGCTAATTCCTGTGCATCTCCCCATCGATAAACAACGCCTTTCTGCGTTAGTGAGGTGAGAGGCTGGGCAATCTTGGAAAAATCCTTAATGAACCTCCTGTAGTAACCTGCCAAACCCAAGAATTGGCGAATTTCCTTTGGTGTACGAGGTGCAGGCCAGTTCTTAATCGAATCCACCTTGGATGGATCCACATGAATCCCATCCTGGTTTACCACATGGCCTAAGAAATGGACTTCACGAAGCCAGAAGTCGCATTTCGAGAACTTTGCATAAAGCTGTTCTGTTCGGAGGAGTTCCAAAATAAGTCGTAGATGCTGCTCGTGTTCCTCCTGACTCTTAGAATAGATCAGGATGTCGTCGATGAATACTATAACGAACTTGTCTAGGTAGGGCTTGCACACTCGGTTCATCAAGTCCATGAAAACCGCAGGTGCGTTTGTCAGCCCAAAAGGCATGACCAAAAACTGATAGTGTCCGTAACGCGTTCTAAAAGTTGTTTTGGAGACGTCCTCTTCTCGGACTCTCAGCTGGTGATATCCCGATCTCAGATCAATCTTTGAATAGTAGCTTGACCCTTGCAGTTGGTCAAACAAGTCGTTGATACGTGGTAGAGGATAACGATTCTTCACCGTCACCTTGTTGAGTTCCCGGTAGTCGATGCACATTCTGAAGGTACCGTCTTTCTTCTTCACAAACAGCACTGGAGCTCCCCAGGGCGATGAGCTAGGACGAATAAAACCCTTATCCAAGAGTTCTTGTAGTTGCGTAGAGAGTTCTTCCAACTCTGATGGAGCTAAACGATAAGGTGCACGAGCTATAGGCGCAGCTCCAGGAGCTAGTTCAATCTGAAATTCGACTTGGCGATGAGGCAGGAAACCAGGTAATTCCTCAGGAAATACCTCAGGATAGTCGCGTACAATCGAAAAATCTTCTAGCTTCTTCTCTTTCTCCGAGGTGTCAGTAACGAGAGCCAAAATGGCGATGTGGCCCTTTCTCAAATATTTCTGGGCCTTAAGGAAAGAGATGACGTTCTCAACAGCACTCCTCCTGTCGCCATGAATCATGAGAGGTTCACCACTGGAACCAGGAATACGAACAATCTTCTCATTGCAAAGAATCTCTGCTCGGTGTTGGGATAACCAATCCATCCCAATGACAACGTCGAAACTACCCAAGACGATAGGGATGAGGTCGATAGAGAAAGTCTGGTTTGCAAGAATAAGTTTACAACCCTTGACTACGTGTGTGTCCTCTAAGTTCTTACCGTTTGCTAGCTCTACAGTGTGCTTGTTGTTCAAAGGTGTTGGAATACGCTTAAGCATTCGACTAACTTCTAGTGACATGTAGCTAGTATCGGCACCTGAATCAAATAAAACTGTAACATAAAAGTCGTCGAGAAGGAACTTACCCGCTACAACATTGGGGTCATTCCTTGCTTCACCTTGGCCAATCACGAACGCCCGCCCCCTGGCTCCATTGTTGTTGTTGTTCCCATTGTTACCATTCCCCTAATTGTTGTTGTTGTTCTGGTTCCTGTTCAGTTGAGGACAATCTCTCTTGAAGTGGCCTTCAGCTCCACACTGAAAGCACCCTTTGTTATCACCTTGCTGCTGCTGCTGGCGCTGGTTCTGTTGAGCTTGTTGACGATTCTGATTGGCAGGGTACAAGCTCTTGCAATCCTTTGCAGCGTGACCTGGCTTGTTGCACCGATGACAGTTACCCCTGGTGCATGGCCCGCTGTGGTGCAGGCTGCAGCGATTGCATTTGGGGTGATTCCCTGTGTACCCACCGTGACTTTGACCACCAGGCGATTGCTGACTAGGGCTCTTGTAGTCATCAGTCTTTCTCTGCTGAGACTGGGACTGAACAGAAGTCGAACCCTTACTTGAAGCTCCATCCCATTTTCGTTTGTTGTCACTAGGGACACCAGAAGTAGTTGCAGCACCTATGCGCTTTGGTAACCTGTTCTGCTCCACTGCTTGGTCAGTAAGACGGTGAGCCAACTGAACAACCTGCTGGATAGTAGCGAGGTTTGCTGAAGTCACATGGCTTTGGATCTCTGGCACCAAGCCCTTGAGAAAGAGTTCAATTCGCTTAATTGGAGGGTCCACCATAGTAGGACACAGTAAGGCAAGCTCATTCGATCTCTTAGTGTACGCCTCAATTTCTGACCCCGTCATCTTGAGGTTGAAGAACTCGACTTCCAGCTTATGAATGTCATCCCGACTGTAGTATTCTTCCTTGATCATTTCCTTAAAAGTTTCCCATGGGGTGGCGTTGGCAGCAACCAACCCCAGCATTTGAACCTGAGCGTTCCACCATGTGAGGGCTAAACCCTCTAGAGTACCGGTAGCATACTTCACCCTGCGCGCCTCAGGGCATTCACACATTTCGAAAACTGACTCGAGCTTCTCAAACTAGTGGAGGAGGCCTACGGCTCCTTCAGTGCCGCTAAAAGTAGTTGGTCGGCAGTCCATAAAAGTTTTAAAGGTGCACACAGGTGACTGAGCATGTTGACCTATCGTGGGTGAAAGAAAAGATAGAGTTTAACACAAAGGTTGGTTCACGAGAGTAGGATCTAAAGATCCTAGAATGAGTTTGGACTGCAGGATATACCTCCTGCGTGTGCAGCTGCAAGTGCCGCAGCAACTTGTTCGTTAATCAGAGCCGTCAACTGGGCTTGTGTCATGTTAACGCGTCCAGACATGATCTTCATATCAAGAGGAACGTGAGTGAGAGGGGTTCGCGAAAATGCGATGACAGAAGTGAGTAAGTACACACGTGTTCAAGCAACAGTAGTTATACTAACCAAGCATACCATGAGCAATGTACTATGTAACTAACAAGTAGGCAATATACACATAGATCATATCACCTAGAATGTCGAGCCTTGCATGTGGAGCGTCGTTGTGGATCGTAGAGCACTGTACAGGTTACAGTCTGATTTTAATAAAACCTTTCCCTTATTAAAACCAAGTTCACTATAACCAATGGCTCTGATACCAATCTGTCACACCCCCAAAATCCACCTGCGGAGTACTACCGCTTGGAGGCGTGACTGACCAGGATCCAGCCACCAATCATATTGAACAAGCATATAAGTAGTTATAAAAATCCAACCAATACAATTGGTGTTCAAACAAAACATAGTTTAAGTTGCAAGCGGAAGCATAATGTTTAAAACCAAAACATGAGTTTAATTGTTCAACGTTTAACATGGCACACAGCTGTCCATGTCCCACAACGACCCTCTTCCATGCAAGCTCCAGCTAAGTACCTAAAGACCTGCAAAGCATGTAGTAACGAGTCAACAACAAGTTGAGTGAGTTCACAGTTGGGTGTTCGTTTTAAGTTGTTTCGAAAACAGTTTCCTTTATCTGGCATCCTGCCGTGGGGGTTACCCCATAGTTGAAAAACGTGACTTGTTTATTCCCTGTTACTCTGGCACTCCGGCCGTGGGGGCTACCCCATGTTAGTTATCTGGCATTTCGGCCGTGGGGGCTACCCCATGTATACACTAGACTCGTTACCATATCGACTGCTGACTGTAGTCATGTTTATGTGCCCTGAAACTGTCAATGTCTATCATCATTGACGTGCCCCAGATCCATTAGTTCACGCCCGTCCTCTGCGGCACGGTGTGAGGTTTGTCAGACCTAAATAGCGCTATCTAACTAATGACCCGCTCGCCATTGGCCTGGCGATTAAGTCGATATAAAAAGGAGGGACTTCGTGATAGAGTTTTGGTCTAGTACGAGTTATCTGTCCATGAGGACGAGGAATTACAATCCTGAACCAATGTTGTCCTACCCAAGGAGGACGAGGAATCCACGTTCCTTAACCCCATTCCCAACCCATGGAATCCCATGCTTTGTAGAGGGTGTCAACTCACCTTGGTTTGCTCGGTAGATACACAGAAAGGTCAATCAAGTTGTAAGTGGTCAACTACGTCCTAACATAGATACCATTCATGTTAGGTTCATATCCAAGTAGTGCACATATGTTCTACACGTATTGTGCACAAGTAACAATCATGGCATACATGTCTAGCATGGCAGTTCAACAACAGTTCGTAACAAGTTCCATAGTAACATTCACGTAACAACCAAAGTCCAAGTGTGCGGCCCAAAACAGTTGGGTTCGTAATAGCATGCAGGTCCAAAACAGTGCACGACATACACAATTAACAATACACAGAAGGTCCATACATTCGGCCCACTAACTTAGGCCCGTAACTATGCAGGTCCAACAGAATATACATAATTAGGTGGTCTCGAGTCGAGACTATAGATCTCGAGTCGAGACTGTGCGGTCTCGAGTTATACCTACGAGTTCTCGAGTCGCAAACTGTGGAGGTCTCGAGTCATGCACGTTCTGGTCTCGAGTCGCAACCGGACTCGTAACCATGGTTTCGAGTCATGCTGTTTTGTGTGAGGGAGCTGTGGTCTCGAGTCGATCAAACACTTTAATCATGCATAAAACTTTATCAAGCAAACACACTATCAAGTATCTTCATCACACATCATCATCAACCGAAATATTACACACTATCATCAACCGAATACAATACATAGCATGAATCACTAACCGGTTAGGTTTTCAAGGGAGATCTTAAGCTTGAACCGTGAGCTCTTGTGTTGCCACCGGTTGAATCCGAAAGGAGCGGAGAGAAGACTTGTGCCTCTAGGGTTTTAGAGAGAGAGAATGTAGGAGAGTATGTGGGAGAGTGAGTGTGGGTTGCCCAAAGAATGGCAAAGTTGCCTAGGAGCATGATATATATACTAGCTCTAAGTTGGTTCACCCTAGTGGGTTTTCGAGTGGGGTGAGGAGGAACATGGCCCAACCGGCCCAATAGTTACACTATTCACTCGAGACCGTATGGTCTCGAGTCGGGTTCTTGTGTCTCGGGTCGCATACATACAAGCATACATATAAACATAACACATAATCAGATAGGATGTTCACTTATATCATTAAACCAACAAGTTAACTAGTCACACAACGTTCAAGCATGTTACATCAAGATACAACGAAAGGTTCTAAATTTCGAGTTGTCACATAGGCGCTAGTCGGGCGTTGACTGATTAATTTTGAGCTAGTCGGACCATTAGTCGGTAGTCGGTCCAAGTCGGTCCTAGTCGGTGCAAGGCGGCCCAAATCGGCCCAAGTCGGCCAAATCGTTTCTAGTCGGCCCACTCTTTTTTAGTTTGAATCTGGCCCAAACAAATGTTTTTAACCATTAAATACATGGCCCAAGTTGTTTAGTTCTAACCCGGCAAAAAAAACATGTTTTTAACCCATTAAAACATATTCCATGAGGCCATGACTAATATGTTAATGTTTGAATGTTTAAACACTTAAATTGCTATGTTTTAAACTTCATTGTTTAAATTTTGAACTATTTTTAAGTATTATATTGATATTAACATGTGTGTTGAATGTTTAAATACTTGATTTGCTATTTTTAAACTTAATGTATGTGTATTTTTAAGTAGTATATTGATATTAATGTATGTGTATACATATAAATTTAAAAATTATATATATAAATTCTGATCTGTTAATCCCGATTAATCCCTAGTCAGTACTCTACCGCCCGACTGGCGCCTAGCGATCTCTACAACACCGATTGTACCTTTAGAAACAAAATTGATTGCAGGAATCGCCCGTTTTTCAACAGGTTTGCTTTTGGTTAATGACTTATCAGTTTTTGGACCGTAAGTCATCTTGTCTTCATTCATCAATTCCTCCTCAGTAACACGTAAATATGTGTAATTGTCATTATATGGAGGAGGAACTTGATTGAAACCCAACCCACACCCTTTCTTTCCCTTGTATGCAAGTTGGATGTCACATAGATATTTGACCAATTTACTGGAAGACTCATATTTTTTTAATGTTAATTTCGTTAATTTGATATTTTTCTCTAATGTATTCCAGTTCTTTGGTCAAAATGCATACCTTTTCTTGTACCTCTAAGAAGTGGCAAATCTTTACACTTAGATCATCCTTAAGTTTAATTATGTATTTTCGTTGAGCTTCGATTTTATCTTTATAAAGCTTTTCATTTTTTACTAAAGTAAAATTTTTATTCTTTATATCTTTGTGATCTTGTATTAGCTCAGCGTTGTGTATTCGATATGCCTCAACCCTTTCTCTACACTCAGGAGTGCAAGAAGGCAGAAAATATCTCTTCAACAGTTAATCTTTCCTGAGCCACGGGTTTGTTAAACATGAATGCCATAGTGTCGGTGGATGGTTGACACTTTTGTTCTCTTCCTCAAAACACAAACCAAAGCGAGAAACTGTGCACTCGCTAACTCAAATGCTTTACAGTAAAATGAACCCACTTTCTGAACTGCACCTCAAAACCTGTCAGAGACTGATATCACAAACAAACTCCTCTTTTTTTTTAATTTTATTTTATTTTTATTTTTTTTATTATTAAAAGAAAACCTAATAATAATAATAATAATAATAATTATTATTATTATTAAAAATCAATGATTAGGTAATGATGAACTAATGATTATTATAATTATTATAATAAATAACTTAAACGACAATTTCATGCAACAGTTGTCTTCTTCCTTTTGAAAACAAAACAAGTCGAAACCTTAGTTTGAAATTTCAGTGATGACGATGGTGGCGGTGCTCGGAGATGGTAACCAGAGGTTGTCGGGGGTCACCGGGGAAGATGGATGTTGCCGGAGGTGATGATCGATAGAGATGATGATGATGATGATGAATGAGGATAATAACCGGCGATGATCGGAGATACGGTGGTCGTTCAGAGGAGGTGATGATGACCGGAGACGCAGGTATGGAGATGACCGAGAGGATGGAGGATGATGGGGTACGGTACTAAACCCGACCCAAGCGGTCAGACTTCCCGCCACTTGTTGTTTTTATGTTAATTATTTATTAATGTTGCTTACTAACCTAACCGCGAGGCCCAACGCGATGTAGTTTACACTACTTTGGGTCGGGGCTTGTAGAGATAACCCCTAACTGGGCCTGGCCCATTGAGGTTAGGGGAGGCCCATATCCCCCTATATAAAGAGGTCATCACCTCATTATTGGGGCAGAAGATATGGAGCCACACACTTTGGTTACTGGAAACAGGGGATCTTTTCCCCTACCGGTCATCTCTACAGCTCCATTTTCTTCTCTTCTCTATTTGCAGATCCAGGTTCAAGAGGAAGAACAAGGTGTGATTCTTACCCACTCAGAGAAACCGGACCAATCATCCCGGCGGTGAATCCATGTTTCTTCATTGGCGCCCACCGTGTTTCTTCATTGGCGCCAATCATCAAGGTAACGTCGCGTGCATTAATCACCCATCTGGAGAAATGATCTCTCTAATTTACCCCCGATATTACTGGAGTCCGGTCGCGCTACCACCACCGGCCATCAAAGGAAGATATCTCTTCCACGACGTCGCGCGTCAACCAACAACCTGCCATCTTCGGCATCAACCACGTCGCGCACATCAACCTGTCATCTTCGGCATCAACAACGTCGCGCACATCAACCTGCCATCTCCGGCATCAACCACCACGTCACGCACATCAAACCATCTGTCATCTAGAACATCAACAATGTCGCGCGCAACAAACCATCTGACATCTCTGGCATCAACCACTCGCGCGCATCAACTAGTCATCTCCTATATGTGACACAAGTTAGCTTCAAACAAGGTACTACTTTGCCTCCACCTCGATTATGTCTCAAACAATTACAACTCCATCATGCGCGAGCAAGGCCTCCATGCGCGGATACGGTCCCGCCGCGTGAATAAACCTTCATGCGCAGACACGGTCACACCGCGTGACCATGCTTTCACGCGCAAGCACGACCTTCATGTGCGGACACGGTCACACCGCGCGACCATGCTTTCACGCGCGAGCACGACCTTCATGCGCGGATACGGTCCCGCCGCATGAATAAACCTTCATGCGCGGACACGGTCACACCGCGTGACCAAACTTTCATACGCGAGCACGACCTTCACGCGCGGATACGGTCCCGCTGCGTGAGTAAACCTTTATGCGCGGGCACGGTTACGTCGCACGACCAAGCTTTCATGCGCGAGCAACTTCTACCGCGCGAGCATGCTTTTGTCTGCCATAACACAGTGTCAAGCAAGTACAAACTTGTTCCCGCCAAAAGGCGCCACCGCATGCAAGCAAAGTCCCGTGCCACACATGCATTCTGGTCAGCCGTATTTCACCAAGCAATATCATAAACAATCCCAGCGTGGTCGTCGTCTTTAATATTCAAACGAATTTGTGACGGTTTATTAAAACTTTTGATTTCTAGAAAGATGGTTTTAATACAATGAAAAGGACAAGTCAAGATGCTCCATTATGATGTCAGTACCTGCCATGCACTTTTGTCTTCATATCCAATTTAATTGTAAATATGTTAATCAAAGACCATTTGCAAAAAGGTCCATACTTGTAGGGATCGTGTTTGCGACCTAAATGAGTCGGTTCAGAGGAATTCCATCAAATACAGGTGCGGAAAACAAGTATTTGACTATAAAACAGCTGAATCTTCACTTTAACACTGATTTGTATTGATATAAATGCAATTACAATCAGTTCTCACACCGGCAGCACCTCGGTATGGAATTACACAAATGATACTACTTTTCAACTTATGATTTCGCTTGACACTAACCTCCTATATATAGAGAATGAGATTTCGCTTCAGCATGACTCAAGCGAAATCTTAACATGTTGATTTCGCTTGAGTTGCTTCAAGCGAAATCCTTAACATACATATTCCTTCAAGCGAAATCTTGCTAACTCTATCTCATTCTCTCGATCTACGTGCCCTGATCTATTCTAACTAGACTAAGACTCGATACAAGATGAAGTCAACAGATGTAGTGCACCAACAGACTCCCCCTCAGATGTTGACGAGTCGACTATCGAGTCACACCAATACTGTGTCTTCATATCTTCAGTCTTGATCAGTCTCTGGGCTTTTACTCTTTCTATCAGCATCAACAGACTCCCCCTTGCAATGTGCTGGCATTCCTTTAGTTCTTCAGCATCATCTGCTTCAGGATCGTTGTCTGACTTTCATAATTTTGGCTTTTTAGAATCATCACTTCTCAAACTTTAAACCTGCATAAACTCTACCTCACAATAAATTTTACAATTTACACATTTCAAACATATAAACTTTCACTAATTCAAACTCTTCTCTAAAAATCTAATCAAAATGATCTTTCAATCTGATGAATCACTTGAAGTTTTGACAAAAATAATCAGTTCTAAACACAAACTCCCCCTCAAATCATACTCATCATGTTTAGCACTCGGAACTTTGAAAATCAGCTTTTCAATACCAGTTGTCGAAAATCTTTTTGTATTTTTCAAAATTTTATGCTAAAACACACTAAAAATCTTTTTGGATTTTTTAATAGAATGAAATGCAGTAAAGAAAGATTTACAGACAATATTTTTGTGAGTTTGTGTAAGAGGATCATATCAGTTTCTGAGACAAATCACCAACACCGTTAAGCTTCATTTCATTTTAAGTTCTAAACAATTCACCTAGATTGTCAGTATATTTGTCCACTTAAATTTTCACACAAAGTTCAATTGATTCGAGATATGATGTTAATGTTTTAAACACTCGAACTTATCCGTGTGTCCCACTACTTGAATATACTCCCGTATCCAGATCCCAATATTCAGTCTTACAGGTGAATATACCACAGATGATATATGTCAGGGGAATAAATTATAGTACGAGGGCCGTGAGAGCTCAGGTCGATCTTTCGATACGCAGAGAGATGACGGCTTCGACTTTTGGTGTGTCCCCTTTAGAGGATCTTTTGCATTACAACAGCAGCGACTATCAATTTTATTGTTTCATCAGCTTGCTGAGGGCGATGCTATGTTTCAAGCATTTGCAGAAAGCATTATCCGGGGACTAGGCCATTGCTTCCGCAAAATCAGAAGTCCCGGGATAATACCCCAGATATCACTGAGCATAAAGACCTAGTATCTCAGAATAAGGGACCTTTCAAACAAGATTTCAGGGGTTACCTATATATCCAAGTTTGTGTTAACCCACAGAACAAGCAAGTTTGAAATTTATGTTTGTATCTCGTCACAATTTACTAAATGTGTAAAAACCTACTGACACATCCACAGTGAGATTGTTTATCACATATTATCTAAACAATTCTTTAGCATGTTGTGATAGTCCACTGATGTACTATCATTTCCTCTTTTTGCACAACAAAACTCATTTTTAATTTTTATCATGTTTTTGGCTTTTTCAAATTTTCAAATGTTTTTGGATTTTCTGAAAATTTTCTACTCCCCCTAAAATGCAAACACATTTTAAGAAATTTGAAAACAAACTGTACAATAAAATGACAACCAATATCGAATCACCTCAATTCGCCATTCACTTGGCATAAACAATCAGAACTCCCCCTCACAACAAACCATTTTCCCATAGTGATCTCAAAACACTTAAGTTTGTTTTAATCAAAATGGTTTTTCCGGAAAATTAGTTTTGTTGATTTTCACAACCACTTGTAGGGTTAGGGGTTTGGTTCATCACATTGTTTTTTAACCACTTGTAGAAAATCAGATACAACTTAATGTCCCTGATTTATCACTTATACAAAAAAAAACACAATCAAATACACATAATGATGCCGATTCCTGATCCACGATTACCAACTTGGGATCTCCGGCAAGTCCACAGACTTACTGTTCGTAGTATGAGCCATCCCAGTCACAAACCAGGGATGGTTCAATTTTATCTTTCTGCATTTTCTTCTCGTAAAATTCTTTAACCCCTTTGACTTTTCGATCAATCATTTTACCAAAAATGTGTTTCACAGTGGGGTTAAAGGCCTTTTCAACATCAAAAACCTTTTTGTCATCATAAAATTGGTTTGAAATCTCAACTTTACCAATTTTCTTTTTATAGTTTTCAGTCCGAAGTGATGGAAAATTTTCATCATCCACATTCAGAACTGATTTTTCTCCTTTTACCTCAACCTGTGGCTCATCTGATTTTATAGAATCAGATTCATCGCCAGAAGATAGCTCCTCTGATTTCAACCTATCAGAATCATCGCTAGAGCTACCACTAGACTTCTTAACAACCCATTTCTGGTTATCAAAATTTCCTCTCTTCTTGTAAAACCTGTTTGAACATTCACCAATTTCAAATGTAGAATTTTTGAAAAGTTTGGTTCTGTCAATTAGTGGTTCAAACACAATTTTCTTGTCTTTCGAGTTACGAGAAACTCCCTGTTTTGACTGTATTGCCTTTGAACAATCTTTGGCAATGTGTCCAACAGTGTTGCATTGGAAACAGGTTCTCGTATCTTTCCTTTCTTCTTGCTTCTTTGCAAGGAATTCTTTGTTTGACTGCCTCCAGAATTCTTTCTTTTCTTCTTCTTCTGCTGATGTACCTGAAACAAATTTCATCTTTGCTTTAAAATCACGAACATATGTTTCATTTTTTTGTTTTTCTGTTGGAGTAAAACCAAGACCTTTCTTTTTGAAATTACGGTTAGGGTTTGGTTTATTGTGAAAACCAGAACCAGAACTGTAACCTTTTTTCTTGTTTAGTCTTTGTTGTACTCTTGAGGTGTATTTTTTTAGGTTTATCAGTAAGATTTACATCTTTTAATTCAGAAATATTGATTTCTGTTAGTTTGAAAACCTTTTTGATCATCTCAGTTTTTACACCTCTTAGTGGAAATTCCTCATCAGAATATAATTTGTCGGAATCATTCAATGTATATGCAATTTTGAATGTTTCGTCACTCAAATTAGATTTTGATAACAAGAATTCTTTGTTGTAAACCCTTTTAACTGAAGAATTTTGACTGTTGACCGTCGAACTCGAACTTTCAGAACCAGACTTTGACTCTGACTCTGACTTTGACTCTGAGTTGGACTCCAACTTTGATTCCTCAGTTTCGTCTTTATCCAACACCTGATCGACGACTTTCTTAATTAACTCGGACTCATGATCAGTGTCAGATGATGTAAACACGACATCAATATTTTCTGGCAAATTGACTGACGACTCCGACTCCCATTGTAAATTTGTTGCTTTTTCGACTCTTTCCTGATTTGGATTCCTGGGCAAATATCCATTTTCTAACGGGGGTGGACATTTGTTATAACTGACTTCTTGTTTCTTACCAGAATCCTTCTTGTCAGTCTTTTTCTTTGTATCATTCTTCTTCTTGTTCTTCTTTTCTGGAGTCTTTTCTTCAGTCTCTTTTCCATCATCCTTTTCTTCAGTTACTTCATCTTCTTCAAATGCCTTCATGCCTTCAACAGTTGGATAAATCCTGTCAATGACATAAGAAGTACATGAATAACTTTTCAACAAACGATTTACTCTTTCAGTCTCAATTCTTTGCAATTCCAACTTTTGTTCAAGAGCAGCACACTTCTCAATGTAATTGTTCACCACTTTTTGCTTCGTCATAAAAGCTCCTTGAAGTGTTTTCATCGCTGTTGCTTGTTCTTCACTAGTTAAATTGTATTGGTTCATTGCTTTGTTCAGTACATCATAAGATTCCTTCAAACTATTCAAGTTATAGATCAATGTACTGTTCTGCTTCTTCACAGCTTCACAGTTTTCACACTTCACTGGAATCTTCTTTGCATCAACTTCATCTTCAACTTTGAACTTTGCAACTTCAACTTTTACTTTCCTTTTGATTACTGGAATTTCTTCGTCATCACTACTCACTGGAGTCTTGATCTTTTTCTTCTTCTTTTTAACCTTTTCATCTTCACTATCACTTTCAGCAAGCAGTTTCATATCAGCATCAAATTTTCTCGCCCAATATTCAGTATCATCATCACTGTCCTCTTCAACTCGGGCTACAAAAGCTGTGTGAACTGTATCTTGATCAGGAACATAATCATCCCAAGTAAAATTTTCCCAACTAAATCCTTCAGGTAACTTTTCGTCGTCTTGATCTATTATCAAAGCACTACCATTTACTCTCTTTAAAGAATCTTGATTCACTGCACACGCTCTCTTTCCAGAATCTTCAATCACATCCCTTCCATGTGCAGTTTGTGCTTGATGTTGTCGTTGTTGAGATGGTTGCTGAGCAACTTGATGATAGATGGCCTTTCGATAGTAATCATTGTTGTTGTTAAATGGATTTTGAGCTCCACTTGCTTCACGGTTTTTGCACTCCCTCTTGAAGTGTCCTTTTTCCCTGCAACGAAAACAAGTGACTTTAGATTTGTCAAAACCTAAAGTAGAAGTACCAGCCTCACGAAGATCATCTCTTCCAGTGATTTGTTTGAATTTCTCAGCTCTCCTCAACACGCTGGCCAAGCACCATTTTATGTCCATCAGTTCCATCTCTTCAGCATCGATCTGGTCATAATCTTCCTTTGTCAGCATTGGATTCCCGATTCGACCTGCAACAAAACTACCATAAGATTCAAGAACAGTTCCCAATAAAGACATGTGACTCTTAGCAATTTCTGCTGAATATTCTTCATCATTTTCCAAATTCAGTACAATGTTGCACTGAAATTTCTTGCCATTCTTTGTTGTTGAAATGTTCGGGTCAAAAGACGGAAATGATGTGAAACTTGTTTTGCTGTTTGATCCTGATGATGAGCTTCCAGAATCATTCTTGGCGTTGTAAGCAGTTTCTATTTTTGGAGATAGATTTGTAGACTTCTCATTCACCCCTGCTTTGTAATACAACCCAATATCCTGTTCACCATCGAAATCTTTCATCCGAATAATCTTTCTCTGCTCCATCTCCTGAGCTTCAATCTTTTCGATAAACTTGCTCAGTGTCAAATCTTTAAAACCTTTCTTGTTTCTTAGCATCATGAGATAAGTACCCCATGTTTCATATGGTAACGCATCTGATAATTTTTCAATCAATTCCTCATTGTCTTTAATGATCTTCAATCGTTTCATATTCGCCAACAGATTGCAGTATCTCTCAATTATTTGCTTAGTGTCCTCATTTTTCAATCTTCGAAACAAATCAAACTCTTTTTTCAGTAAAGACTTCTTGTTCTTGACCATTTCCTCACTGCCTTGAAACTTAGATCGTAAAGCTTTCCAAATTGAATATGAAGTTCCATTATGTTGCAATAGAACCAAAATATCTTCTTTCACAGCTTGTTGCAATAAACTCAGCATCATTTTCTCATCTTTGTATTTTTTTCTAGCATCAGCAGTCAGATCTTTAATCGGAACCACTTCTTCATCATCATTCATTGGTCGAACATATTTTGTCTCAACACATTCCCATGCATCAAGATAATTTTCCTGTACCCAGTTTTCAAACTTTTCTTCCCAACTCTTGTACTCCTCGATGTTCATGAGTTTCGGAGGTTTTTGCATCGTTCCTGTTTCGTTTTCCATCATCGTGTTCTGTGCCATAGTGATTGAGGAAACCGGAGTAGCAAATGCGTTGTAAAAATCTTCGTCCATTTTTCGGAATTCAAAAAATTGTACACAACAGTGAATTCAAGCGAAAACACCAAATCAGTTTCACTCTCAAGCGAAATCGACAACCTAAGCTTTGAAGCGAAAACCTTTGAAGTGAATCTATTTCAAGCGAAATTGTCAAGTAATAATTTCTGAAGCGGAATCGTTGAAGCGACAGCCTCGAAGCGAAATAGATTGCTATTTGAAGCGAAATCTAGGTGTCGCTTGGAATTTCAAGCGAAATCCTTTAAAGAAAACTGATATGTTCAAGCGAAATCCATTCGGAGGTTTGTTTCTGATAGTTTTACGTCGAATTTTGCAATGAAACTTTCAAGGGTTTGTTATCTTGTACTTTTACACAATCTGTGAGAAATTGTACATGTTTTGACCGTAAAATCTTTCTGAACTGAGAAAAGAAGGTGTAGAAATAAGAAAACGATGTCAATTTCAGCTGAAATCCTGCAGAACTCCTCAACTGGCTCTGATACCAATTGTAGGAATCGTGTTTGCGACCTAAATGAGTCGGTTCAGAGGAATTCCATCAAATACAGGTGCGAAAAACAAGTATTTGACTATAAAACAGCTGAATCTTCACTTTAACACTGATTTGTATTGATATAAATGCAATTACAATCAGTTCTCACACCGGCAGCACCTCGGTATGGAATTACACAAATGATACTACTTTTCAACTTATGATTTCGCTTGACACTAACCTCCTATATATAGAGAATGAGATTTCGCTTCAGCATGACTCAAGCGAAATCTTAACATGTTGATTTCGCTTGAGTTGCTTCAAGCGAAATCCTTAACATACATATTCCTTCAAGAGAAATCTTGCTAACTCTATCTCATTCTCTCGATCTACGTGCCCTGATCTATTCTAACTAGACTAAGACTCGATACAAGATGAAGTCAACAGATGTAGTGCACCAACAATACTTTGTCGAGTTGTTATAAAAAACGCGATAAAGTGCATTATTTCTATATATTGTGCTTGTATTGGGTATATAACGCTACTAACATTTTATTTAGTAGCAAAAAACTGAGAGACTAGCATGGTGCAACACCATTTCAAGGGTCAAAATTGCTTTCACATTTTGCGGAGTATGGATGTATAGAACAAGCGCCCCCTAAGGATAACGTTTCGGTACAATGCTTTCCGTATGCCAAACACTTTATTATAACTCACCTTGTCAAGTCATTCGCAGGTTTGGCCATACATTCAATCGGGAAAACGCGGCGAGCAATCCTCACGCACACCGATGAAGGCTTAAAAAGGGTGCAAGACATACGAGCACGTAAGTCACCACGCGCGCATGCTCCTTTAATCACGAGCACGTAAGTCGCCACGCGTGCATGCTCCTTTACTTACGAGCACGTAAGTCGCCGGCTGGCGCATGCTCTATTACATACGAGCACGTAAGTCGCCACGCGCGCATGCTCTTTTACATACAAGCACGTAAGTCGCCACGCGCGCATGCTCCTTTACTTACGAGCACGTAAGTCGCCGGCTGGCGCATGCTCTATTACATACGAGCACGTAAGTCGCCACGCGCGCATGCTCTTTTACAAACGAGCACGTAAGTCGCCACGCGCGCATGCTCTTTTACAAGCAAGCACGTAAGTCACCACGCGCGCATGCTCTTTTACATACGAGCACGTAAGTCGCCACGCGCGCATGCTCTTTTACAAGCAAGCACGTAAGTCGCCACGCGCACATGCTCCGCTACATACGAGCCCGTTAGTCGCCTCGCGCGCATACTCCATTACTTACGAGCACATAAGTCGCCATGCGGGCAAGCTCTTTTACATACCAACACGTCGATCTCCATACGAGTCTGTTGTTCTACATACGATCATCCCAGCCTCCATGTGAGCCTTGCTGTTGCACATATAAGCACGCTAATCTTCACGCGACCCTGCTGCTTTACATACGAGCGTGTGTGTCACCCGTGCGCGCATGCTTAGCCATATATGAAAGCGCTTACAAAACGTAAACTGTGCTACAAATGCACGCACCACTTTGGGTATACGCAAAAACGCATTGGCTGAAATAAAGTTTCGCTTACACCTACAATCTTCAAGACAAGCCACATCTCCTTGCATCATGCCACATTGTTGTTATGTCACACCAGAGGATTAGCGCAGGCTCGGATCTCCAGTTCATTATTCCTGACGCAACTTTATGCCAATTCTCATTCGCGATACCTTTTCAAAGTGGATTAACACGTGCAAATATTGTAGACAACAGTTTACAAAGATTCAAACACTATATATACATACGCTTCATGGCTTAAGACACGCGTGCCCCTTGCACTAACCAACAGAAGTCACCAAAAGGTGAATATTTTAGAGTAACCACACGACTGTGTGCACACTGCTAGAGTTTGGTCTCACTCGCCTGACAAAAGACGAACCGTCAGTGTCAGCATGATGATCGTCGTGTCAGTAGTCAACTCAAGGGTCGCCATCAAACGACATTTGCACCAACCTATCAGAATTCAAAATTCGAAGAATTTCCCGCTTAAACTTACAACGAGACTTCACACTGAAGCTAGCAAGGGTTGCGCCGTATGCATCATCAGTCGATGATCATGCGCCCCAACCCTCAAAAGCAACACCGATCAGTAAGCAAGCCTGGTGTCCGCGCCGTATTAATTGACAAACACTTACACTCGCGCCGGATACCATGACCTAACAAATGCTTTGAAGACCAACACACTTTCTTTTTTCTGAGTCCAGAGCTCCAACCATTTACTTCGCGCATGGAAGCAGCACTGGACTGGGGGGACTTGAAGGGGTATGGTCCCAAATAGCCGTGCAGACCATACTCCTTATACGTTAAATCAAACTAATCTACAGACCACGCGCGGGCTGCTTAGACAAAACCTAAGCCGTGCGCGAGGTTCAAACAGGAGTGAAGATCAGATTCAGCACTTAGCATCCTGAATGAAGGCCCTCAATCCCTAAACCTTGCGCCGGCTGGTTGGACACACACACCAAAGGCCGCACAACGGTGGCGGCGCAGGTTCATTCCAGGAAGCATTAAAGGTACGAGTGGCAGAAGAGCAAACCAATCAACGTGCACCAAGTTTTGCACAACCAATTCCCACGATGAACAATCATGTACTATTTCACTGCTCCATTATCTCTACTCACAGCGAAAGACAGACGCAACAAGCATGGCCAACAACTTTCCCGCACCTGGGCGACAGGTAAGCCTAAAACTCAATCTACTTTCGAGCACTCCTAACAAGTCTAGTACTCCTACCACGCTTGCACGCGGAGCAGCACTAGACTGGGGGACTTGATGGGGTACGGTACTAAACCCGACCCGAGCGGTCAGACTTCCCGCCACTTGTTGTTTTTATATAAATTATTTATTAATGTTGCTTACTAACCCAACCGCGAGGCCCAACGCGATGTAGTTTACACTACTTTGGGTCGGGGCTTATAGAGATAACCCCTAACTGGGCCTGGCCCATTGAGGTTAGGGGAGGCCCATATCCCCCTATATAAAGAGGTCATCACCTCATTATTGGGGCAGAAGATATGGAGCCACACACTCTGGTTACTGGAAACAGGGGATCTTTTCCCCTACCGGTCATCTCTACAGCTCCATTTTCTTCTCTTCTCTATTTGCAGATCCAGGTTCAAGAGGAAGAACAAGGTGTGATTCTTACCCACTCAGAGAAACCGGACCAATCATCCCGGCGGTGAATCCGTGTTTCTTCAGAGGAGGTCGACGTAGGTGCTCGTCGGAGAAGAAGATGAACAGTGGAACTCGAAACCAGCTTGTTTTGATGACTCGGAACCGAAACTCGAAATCGTTGCACGAGGTTGCGACTCGAGACCAGTAATGATGACAAGGTTGCGACTCGAAACCGTGGTTGCGAGTCGGAGCAGTGGTGAAGGTTGTGAATCGAGACTATTTGGAAAAATATGAAGTCGAAACCGTGATTGGGATTCCTATACGTGGTGACTCATAAACGTGGGATGTGGTTGCGAGTCGGAAATTTGTTGAGTCGGAATCAGAACGTGTGATACCAAGAACCTGTGATAATGATGATGGTAGCGGTGATTGAAGGTTGCGACTGGAGACCGTGAATCTTGTATTTATCAGAAACTCGAAGCCACAATGAGACGGGAGAACGATGATATCTCGAAAAGGTTGCGACTCGAAATGATTGCGACTCTGAAAGATTTTTTCTACTCGGAATGGTGAACTCGGAGGTCGTTGTGATGAGGATGAAGGACGGAGGTGGCTGCGACTCGGAATCGTGGTTGCGACTCGGAATCGTCAGACTCAAAATGGTGAGTCGAGACCTGTTGTGAATTTTGTAACTTGTATGGAAGTGACTCGAAACCTCAATGTACTTTTGAAAGAGGATCTGGTCAACCAAAAAATATTTTGAAAATATCTTTTAGAAGCAATTGTTCCGAAACTGTTGGAAATATTCAAAGATTTAAATTCTTATCAAAATTAGAATATAATTCCAAATCAGTTTAATAAAAAAATTTAATCCTTTAACGCCCAAAGTAAAAACAAAAAAAAAATTAATCCTTTAACACCAAAAAAAAAAAAAAAAAAAACAAAAACACCAAAATATGGCTATTTTTCAATAGAAACCCGATGAACACTTTGAATACCGCGAAGAACACCAAGAATGTTCTTGACGATTTTTTAACCAAAACTTCAAAAAATCTTGAATATTTAATATCAAACCGAGCCTAGAAATAGGTTCTAAATGGCTTTGATACCAATTGTAAGTCCCGTGAACGGATCTTTCAACGATATCAAACAATTACCAAGTTTGTGCGGAATCCAAACTTGGTGAGATTCAAGAAAAACTGAAAATATGAAAAACGAAGAACAATACCAAATCACTTTCAACACTTGCACACGATTCTATTACTTAAACAAGCAAAACCGTCTGGTACAAGTGTTCACAACCAAATCGAATCACCTCTCTCTCTAACTCTAGAATTATGTAACTAGGAGGTTCCAACCCTAAAACAAGTTGAAAACTTGTTTATATACATACTCAAGCCCACTTCCCCACATGGGCTCCCCTTGGGCCTGCTTGGCCCACATGGCCTAAAGTTTGGCCCAAGTGACCTATAAAGGTCCAAAACCTAATATAAACTAACTCGGTAAGGCCCAGTTCGTAACCATAGGCCGTTGTGTTAATTTGATGCGTCAGTCTCACACTTTATGGCCTAACAGTTTAGATGAGGATGATGTGTGTTTTGAAGTTAAGGCGGGAATTTAATGGCGTTTTATTCATGAGTTTGGTGTTTTACCTAGAGAAGTCTAAAAGCCTTTTTACCCTTAATGAAACGCGTCCATGTAATAAAAATGATGTTATTTACGAAAACACCACTGAGCCAATCTAGTCCATGTATTGTTTTGTTTTGACGATCCATAGGCGTTCTCACCGTTCTCACGCTTTTCACCATTTTCCCTAAATCCTGATCCTATATATATATAGGGTAGGGTTCATGCGAGAACCACCTTTATTGCGAGAACCGCGCGAACCAATGTGAACAGGGGGCAATTTTGTAAATAACAAACAACTTTTAAAAAAACTCGCTTACCTGATTCCTTTTACAATCGGACTTCAATCAGTAATTAAACTACATTTAATAAAAACTTTCATGTCCACTCTCTCCAACCTTCTAAACCTTCAACCTGAATCTCTCAACAATACTCAACAGTTCGTCCCTGAATCTCTAAAAAATATTTAACAGTTCGTCGATTACATCATCGTCTCGAATAAATCATCACTTCACCATCATCAGTTCACCATATCGAAGCATCGAAGCATCTGGATTGAGACTTTATATCAGATTTGAGATTTTACTTGCAGATAGTCATATAATCGAGGTTAGTTCCCAAACTTCATCCAAAGTCAGTCGTATAATATATATTAGGGACATAATCATCGATTATACATTCTTCATCCATTCGTAATTAGGGCAACGTGATTATAAGGATTGTGGATTTTTAATCCGTTCGTAATTAGGGCAATGTGATTATAAAAATAGATGATTCAATGAGTGTGTCATAGTGAATTTGTGCAAATAAAGTTAATAATATCATTCATGTGCACATTTAATTTGAGCAAATTTGTTTAGGATATGTGTAGATGATTTTGTGTAATTAGAATATGTTGTTATTGTTGTTTTAGGAAAAGCACATGTGCATAGTGAACTTGAACAGTTTTGTGTAAGTTACGTGATTTTGTGTAATTAGGATATGATGGTGTTATTGTGATTTTGTGTAAATAGAATATGATGGTGTTATTGTTTCATGCGATGCACATGTGCATAGCGAATATGAGCAGTTTTGTTTAATATACGTGTTTATGATTTTGTGTAATTAGATTATGTTGATGTTGTTGTTTAAAGTGATGCATATGTGCATATTGAATTTGAGCCCATAACATTGAACTTTACATATGGATTAATTTTAAATATCATTATAAGAATATGTGATGCACATGTGCATAGTGATTCAAAAGTGTATAATGACAATGACATGTGATGCACATGTGCATATAGATGCACAAATGCATATCGTTTACGGTGATGAAAAAATGTGTTTAATGCATATACTAATAGAAATTGGATGTTTGGTTATATCATGTTTCAATTATTATTGTAGGTAAAAAGCTGAAAAAAGGCGAAGAAAATAACATTTGTGTTGAGATAGAATGACGAAGGGCAACAAAACTGCCAGATGATAAGGAAGGTGAATACAAAAGTGTTAAATGAAAAGCCAAAAAAGGTTGGTTATTAGTCGATGATGCAGTGATAATTCGAATAACATATGTCGTCTAACGGAATCATGATTCGTTGTTGCACAGTTCTGTGAATTTGTAAGTTCATACACTTTGTTTTGTAGTCGTATATGACAATACAACTCTTAATCATCGATTCAGATTTGTTATTATATGATTACGACACTTAAGCAGTCGTTTCATATCTGTTTCATATCTGCATTATTGAAAATTGTTTCATATATATGATTTTTTTGAGTGAACAGGGGCAAATGTTATGATATAACTATATGTAATGAGGTAGTTATGTGTTTGTTCATGTAGTTTTTCTTGCTGAATAATGTTATGTGAATAATGCTAGATATGATGGGCAACATGAAATTTGATTTGGTAAGTGTTAGGGTTTTTTTACTGAATTATAACTGTTGATAAGTTATGTCATGTTAATGCACATGTGCATAGCTATAGTTATGCACATGTGCATAGCTATAGTTATGCACATGTGCATAATTTAATAGAATATGCTTACACGGAACAGGGTAATAAGGTAATGTTGTGATCTATATAGATATGCACATGTGCATATTTTCTGACAGAACAGGCTTACACAAAACATGTTGATTAGGTATAATTGTGTGATATATAGTTATGAACATTTGCATAGCTTGACAGAATATGATTACACATAACAGGATAATAAACTAAATTTGTGATCTATATAGTTAAGCACATGTGCATAAATTGTTATAATAGGTTAATATGCACGTGTGCATAGTTTGCAATAATAGTTTAACATGGTAGATAATGTCGATGCATATGACTTTGAATAGGAGTCTCACCTATGCACCAATGACCTGTAATCGGTACTTAGTTTTATCTAGGTGTTTTTTTGGTGTGATATACAGTTATGCGAATGTGTATTTCATCTTGGAATATGTTAATAAGGTATAATTGTGTGGTATATAGTTATGCACATGTGCATAGATTGACAGAATATGTTAATATGCACATGTGCATAGTTTGTCAACCTAGGTTATTAAGGTATATAATGATGCACGTGTGCATATCTTATATGTTGATCATAAATTAATGTTGATACTCATGTTCATTGTAGATCATCGATGGGAAAAAATACATGGATTAACAGATGAAAGAGTTAAGCAAAGATGAAAGAGTTAAGCAGTTGTTAGACAAAGAGGCGTTGAAGCAATAGGAATGCTGGGGTGTGCTCAACAACTGGAAAAAGGAACAGACGATATGATGTTATGGATGTTATATGTGGGTGACTCAAGGACATGAAGCACGTAGTGTTTGTTTTTTTTCTTTTTTGTGTTTTTTTTTTTGTTTGGGCAGTAGCAAGTGGCTAACTGATGTGGTGTGTGTATATTTGGTTAACAGTAGTTGTATAGGATAAATTATGTATGGATGCATATGTGCATTATTCAAAATTAGTAATCATATGTCGACGTATTATGTATATCAAAGGATGTATTATGTATATTAAAGAGATGTATATACATATCAAAGTGTGCTGGTATGTTGTTAAAAAATATGTATGGGTAAGAGCATTATTAGAACACGTATATTGCGCGTGTGCATCTTTTTTCCGTATCAAATAACCATGTTAAGTTAAACAGAAAAACATGTATGCACATGTACATCTTTTTGTCAATACATTAAGTTTGGTAATGCACATGAAAACAACTAAAAAACATAATCAAAATGTAAATTTAATAATACACACCATGACAACTAAAAAAACAGAATCAAAGTGAATACTGATTGGAATTTGTTTATCATCATAAATAGTTAATTCAAGAATCATAAATTTGGGTTGGTCGATTTACGACGTCTGGTTGAACATCTAAGAACGATTATAGCTCGTTATCAACTATAACGTAATCAAAATAAAAGTCTTTGAGGTTGGAAAATTGGGGTTTCATTGTATGTAGTATAATGTATGAATCACGTTCACCGATAAATAGACGTACGTCTCTCGTATGTCTCTGCAACAGTTTTTGAAATCTTCTATCGTCTGCATCACCCTTATCATCCTATATTTTTCAAATGTATACATAATGTAATTGTCAATATAATGCACGTGTGCATAATGTAATTGTCAACATAATGCACACGAGCATTATCAATTTATATATAACGACATTTTTTTAACATAACAAGATGCCATATATTCAAACCATAACTTTAGACATGAACTAGAGAAGTACACTTACAGTAAACATATAAACTCCTATTTTTCTATTTCATTCACACCACTGGTGTACCACTCTTCAATCACTAAATTCTCCATTTTGGCTATGATTTTCATCCACAACAGAGTACACTCATTGACTTATTCCAGTCTTCTAGTATTTGAACACTGCACGACTTTGAAAACCTTCTCATTTCTGCTCGACCATATGATCCATAATGTAACCATCACTATGCAGTTGACTGCATTTTTCTTCTTCTTAGAAATATCCAGCTTCCAGGAAAAAAGAGAGAATATTTGCCACTGTTGAGTAAGAATGTAAATCTTTTACTCCCAGCCATGCTCTGACCATCCACTATAGCGTTTTCGACTTCAAACACGGAATGAGGATGTGTTCAACAGTTTCTTGCTCGTATCCGCAACCTGGGCACAATGAGTCGCTGATATGAATTCCTTTTTTTTACAGCTCTGTCTATGTCAGTAACCTGCCTTCGACGCCTTTCCATGCTAATATATTGGCTTTAGGTGTAGCCCAACGTTCCAGGTCATTACAAAGCCACTCGACGGGTCCCCGCTTGTGACACACAAATCCTATCTAACGGGTTTAACATTGAAAGTCGACTTATTTTTCCGGGTGCCAACCTAACCCATATTGACCCGTCTTCATTCGGGTGTCTTTCAGCAGCGCCAAAAGCTGCATATACACCATCGATGCCTCCCTGGTTGTCGGCTTGTTCTTCCATTGCCAATCTCACACAGTGACCTCCCCTATTTTTTTGTAGTTGTCCGCCACCCAATACTCTTTGTTTGCTGCCATTTTGTACATAATTGGATAGCTATCCATAAGGCACTTGTTCATAATACATACATCAACGATATAGTATAATTTTCAACATAATGCACATGTGCATATAATTTACAGCAAACATAATGCACATGTGCATATAATTTAATACAACATCATTAAATATAACGATTTACAAAGTATATACCTCATTTACAGTCAACATAATACCTTTAGTCACAAATCGAATGATTTTCAACTCTTGATGTTCTGTATTTGTAGGTATCTTGTGACTATCAACTCTATTATCAGCAGATGGACCAACAATGTCAGCATCAGATGTATGAAGATGTATGAGGAGGATTTTTAGGGAATGTATGAGGAGGAACATCAGAAGTGTGAGGATCGACACGTGATGAATCAGATGATGCCATGTAGAGGGTGTAAATGGTGGGTTGTTCATTGTGAATGCCGCCGGAAACACCGTGCCCAGATATCGCCACCGTGCACTCCGGTGAGTTACGTGAACGTTGTCGACCGTCGTCGTCAATGTATACAACAATCTGATCTGATGAATGAAACCCTAATATTAAAAGCTGAAGCTGATGAATGAAACCCTAATATTAAAGTTGTAGATCGTGAACATAGTGGTGAGAAGAGGGGCGCGTGTTTTTTTAATAAATACCACATAATTACAATTTTGCCATGTGTTCACACTGGTTCTCGCGGTTCTCGCAATAAAGGGTGGTTCCTAACGGATCCTTATCCTATATATATATATATATATATATATATATATATATATATATATATATATGGTTAGGTTAACGTACAATGGCTCTTATCGTACAATATGTACGCGATTATCTCAACCGTACGAGTGGCATGTGGATGAGCCTTTTGACAATATTACCTTTAGTGTAAGTTAGCATCAACGCCACATGTCAACACCAAAATCGTTCTCACCGTTTTCACACTTTTAGGCGTTTTCTCTAGATCATGCCCCTATATATATACATATATATATATATTAACGTTTTTATTTGTTTATTGTTTTTCATATAGAGAGGTTCATATTAATCCGTTGTGAGATTTATGTTTATTATGGATATTGTGAATTAATAATAGTTAGAAACGATAACCTTGCTAGCTTTTTATATTTAAGTTTAAAAATAGTCATGTTACACTTGTTATTTGTTTTGATTCTGATTATTACTTGCAAAATAGACTTGATTGGTCCATTAGATAAGGCAAAGACTATAATCACGTTGGGAGAGGAAGGTCTTGTATTTATATCATACAGATGACATGAGTAAAGAAATTTGTCGTTCAAAAAAAGTAATGTCATGTCAAATAAAATTGCCTTAACATATACCAAGCTAGATCATTTATTATAAAAATTAACTGCAAAAATATCCACGAAGTTTCTCTTTAGCCCCCAGGTCAACAACTTCTAGGTCTCTGGCTCAATGAGATTGATATAGACAACTCATCTAACACAAATCAGTAACGAAAAGAAATGACTCAATGCAGTTGATTGGTAAAGCCATGAGTACCCTTCTTGATGGATGAACGCTTGTTTCAGCCATGTCATATATACTTGCCATGTCATATATACCGCCAATATCTTGATATATCCGTTAGTGAACCTCTTACGTGAAGGCTATCACAAATCACTATATGCAAATCCTTCTTCTCATTATACTTTTCCATTAGTCTTTGTTAAATTTGTACGGCCTACATGATTACTAAAGTTAAAATGCAGGGAAAGTCGTGACAATAAAATGTTATTCTTTAACCAATTCAAAATAAATATTATATATTCAATCTTATATAGTAAAGATAACATTTAATTTTGAAATATGTGAAGCATCTAATTAGTCAAACTAAAAATAATAATTTGAAATCAATCGGAATTTGTATATATTTCATATATTTTAAATGAGAAATATATAAAGTACGTTTATTAATGCTCATTAGTATAACCATAATTTGCAAATGTTTCTCCCTAGCATTTCTCCATTAAATGTGCATCCCCCATATTTCTCCATTAAATAGGTCTATTCTAATATTTGTACTTTAATCTAACAATCGTCTCCCCTCATATTTCTACGTTATGGTAATCGAATATAAACATATTCTTTTTTCTCTTATAACTTTGTAAATACGATTTTTTTTAAATTTTGAAAACAATATTGAGATGTGCTTATTTTTATCTATATTTGGATAAATTTTCTATTCCAAATTGAAGGGGCCAAATGTAGACATCTATTTCTTCTTTATCATGATTTAATGTAGACATCTATTTCTTCTTTATCATGATTTACCTTACTAATACCAATCAAACAACCTTAACCGACATTCTTTTTGTGGTTTCCAGTGAAAAGTTTTATTCTGATTCGCAGAAAAATATTGAAAATGGAGTTGTACTCTAGTGTGTTTTGTATCGTAAACCACAGTGAGTGTTGGTAATGTACCGATGCCGTGAGGAACCGGACCTCTTCTAACATAACATCCGTAACGAGATCTGTAATGTTGGAACACTTACCGGTAATCGTTTATATGATTTTCGTTCGTTGTCAGTCTGTATCCTTTTAGGCTTATGACAACTTTAATTTTATGAGTTTTTATATCTTGGATGTTATATGATGAAATCATCAGGCTCTACGACATATTGTTATTCATATTACTAAAGATTGGCTTATACAACTTTTTAATCATCTGTTCTTACTATAATAATGTTTATATTGGTCAACACCATGTCCTTATAATGACCGATTTTAGCCTCATTACCTGCACTCAAAACCCTATGGTGTGAATTTCATTAGTGGTTATCGTTAATGATTCTAAGGCTGGACGGTATGGAGGACAGTCCTCCACCGTCCCGGTCCGGCGCCGTTCCTCCCTCCATCTCCCCCCCCCCTGTCTCGTCCTCTCCGTCTTCTTCTTGCTGTTCAGGACGGTCCATATGAGAACAAAACTTCCTCACAGACACATATACATACAATATATAATATATATTTTAGGATCATCCCCCATTTCCATACCTCCATCCTCTTTGCCCCATCCTCATGCCCATCATACGTGGCGCTTACGTGGCGAACCATCCTCCAAGGGAGGACCGTCACCATACCGTGTAGCCTAAATAGAAAATATCAAAACATTTGAACCCATCCTCATGCCCATCCTACGTGGCGCTTACGTGGCGGACCATCCTCCAAGGGAGGACCATCACCATACCGTGTAGCCTAAACAGAAAATATCAAAACATTTGAACCCTAATTGATATCTTAATGGATTTCGTAAATGGATATCACCAATGAAGATCATAGGTAAACCTAGTTGATATTCGAAGGCTGTTACAATATTGTCTGCTAATATTGGCTGGTTAGCCTTATTATACACATACAATATGTAAATTAGCGTTTACCTTTGTCGTTTCTGCTTTCTTCTTTGTTGACAAGCTTTTTTTGTCATTCATTATTACTTTTTCTTAGATTATCGACAAGCTTTAATTCTTTGATTGTTCCGATTTGTTGGTAGTGAATTTGACATCCGGGGAAGACAAAAATTGTTTTGTTGAGGAATAAGGTGTGAATCCTGAATAGTTTTAAAATTATGTTTTTACAATATTGCTATATCCCCCCCCCCCCCCACCCTCATCTCATTTACTATTAGCCCTTGGTTGAAGATGATCTATATATGGATGAAAATATTTCATAAATTTCTTACAAAAATCCAAGTTCTCAAGATAACCCTACCATACACCCACACATACTTCTAATTTGAATTTCTAAGTAAATTGAATCAAAAAAAAAAAAAAATGAATCCAAATTCAGACTTCGAATCGAATCGAATAGGTGATTTTCGATTTGAATCAAATTTCAAGCCCAATTCGAATACTGAACTCCCTTGTCGACATGGGTAGGCCTATGAATTTTTTTCCATCAGAGTCAACTTCTTCGCTGTCCGGACGTTTGTTAGCTTGACATAAGAGTTTTTGACTGGGATCATGTTATATAATAAACTACAATGCCATTTAATATATGGGAAGTAAAAACAGTACAAAATTTAGCTATTTTTTTAGAATTACTGTTTGTAAACAAGAATCAAATTCATGTACTTCACATTTAAAATCATTTGAAATTAAATATAGATAGATGATAATTTAGATGACAACAAAGAGAAAAAGGTTAACCCCTAACATAGGTTTTGAAACCTAGTCAGTTGTTTCAATAGAGATGTAGGTAACCACTTCAAACATCTATCATTGTTTATTTCAATCATACAACAAACTTATTGGGTCATAGTTCACATATAACATGGAATAACAACAATCATCTATCATTGTTTATTTCAATCACACAACAACTTTAGAAGGTCATCATTAAAATTCTCGAGGCCATTAAAAACAGTGATACATGTTACATATAAAATGGAATAACTACGGGGTTGCTTAAACCCTAAACTATAAAAAATTGTGTATTGCTACCATTGCTAATTTCTAGAGCATATATTAGATTGTCAAATGATAATGATTATATACACATGTTCATAAAAGTTTTAATACAGTCTGAAGTGTGACTTGTTGTTCTTTTCATTAATTAACGACTCCTAAGGATGAAAACAACGGAAAATGTGATGAATATCTGTCCCAAACTACCAGAAAAACACAAATCTACACAAAATCTTTAATTGGTTACAGGAAAAACATAGTACAATATCTTCTAATCATATCATGGTCTTCAGAATCTTGTCTTTTAATGGAATTATTAGCGTATATAACTGTGAGTGCATATTGTCTAGAGTCGTGTTGCCCAAAAGCTTAGAGATGCTTGTGAATGCTACGCCAAAGCAAAGCATTGGTACTCGTTGAACCATATAGTTTTTACAGTTGTTACTCGAAATTTCATTATAAAGAGTTTCCGTTGGATCTCTTTCTGTATTAAGGGGATTTATCCTGCCAACAACAGTGTGTTTTCTTTCATCGGTCTATGTATAGCAATCGGTCCAACAGTTAGTTAGGTTGTTGTGAGTCGGTTACATTGTTACCCTTGAATAGATTCCATCTCCTTAGCTATATAAAGGAGATCATTATGTACTCTGTTATTGATATTAGATTCAGCTCTTGATTCTCTTTAGGAATCATGGTGCACGTACTACTCGAGACAGAACTTGTTCTTCAATGTCAAAATTATATTCTTCGAAACTTAAAGTAGCTTGGTATAGGCTCTTATGTAACTTCTCCACTATTATATGGTCCTTCACACATCGAGGGATTTTCGAACTCCCTTTTTAATCCTTGCAACATGCACTTGTGAATGACCTTGGAACTCTAACCAAAGTGTTAGCACGAGAAAATAGTAGACCATTAACACCTTGTTTCGTCCTGCCTTGGACTCATCAGGAGAGCGGCGCCAGCTCTCGACCAGTGGTGCGTTCGTCGTTTGCACGACTAGGCATGTACACCTCTTCATTGACACTGACTCCGTCCCCTGATAAAGTCCAGGACTAGCCAGTAACCCAAGCGTTCAAGCACAGCCCATACCATTGCGATCATCAAACATTTGGCCCGTGACACTCTCCCACCACCATTTCTTGAACGTCCTCGTGCATGCTCGTCGTCCCATACCAGCTCACATACTTGACAATGCATGATCCCCTTATGTTGAACATGATTCACTTTGGGAGGGTAGGACACCCGAAAGCACAACAACAATGATCTTCTGTCGTGCATGTCCAATATAGTACGTCAGTTTTGGTTATAAGTGGCGCTGACGTCCGCCGCATCGGATTAGGTGCCGATGATTCACCTTGTTTCAGGAATACGGGGACCTGAATAGTTGTAGCAGCTTTCACAAAACTTCCTTTTTGCGGCGCTGCTTGAACCATAGATTTTTTAACATAACACGGAGGGCTTCACTGCAACTATACTTGAGCGGCTCTCACGATCCCATACTCGCGGAGTACAAAGACCTTTGCCGAAGCAAACCCATATTTGGTCTTCTCCCACCACCATTGCACAACTATACTCTAAATGTTAAGCTCATTTGGTTAAGAGTCACATTCCAACGTATCCGAGAATCGTTCTGCTCTGATACCAAGTTGTCATGGGGTTACTTTTCGACCCCCGTGTGGCGTCCCCAAGTCCACGGGGACAAGCCAATCCATCCCGCTTCTTTGTGTGGGTCACTGGTTTGGTCCTGCCTTGGACTCATCAGGAGAGTGGCGCCAGCTCTTGACCAGTGGTGCGTTCGTCGTTTGCACGACTAGGCACGTACACCTTTTCATTGACACTGACTTCGTCCCCTGATAAAGTCCAGGACTAGCCAGTAACCCAAGCATTCAAGCACAGCCTATAGCTTTGCGATCTTCAAACATTTGGCCCGTGACACTTAGCTGCCTGGTCAGATGCCACATCATATCCTTATAAATCCTTAAAAATCCTTACAAATCTTTAAAACCTCTCAATTTTACCTCCAACCATACAAACATTCTTACATATCCTTACATTTTCCACATCACACCCGTTTTTTCTTTAAATTCAATTACTTAAATTATTAAAATGTATTTAAATAATTAAATAGTTAATACAAGTAAGTAGGTAATATCTAAAATAAAAAAGTAACTAGATTTAAAAAAACTAGGTTTTAATGCTGCGCGCCGCGTTGCGGCGGGACAAAACTAAGTCATTGTAAAACTATTTATTGCGACTAAATACTTGGTTGTTATTAAAGCTGTGCTATTTAGTGTCTTATTTTTAAGTTGACGAGTGGAGTTTTCATACAACAGAGCCGTTGGTAGCAAGCGAGTTAGTAACTCCTGGAGATGGCGACTATTGCGATGTCTAAGTATCCACTAACCCAACAAATAAGGAATAAGAATTGTATAAATACAATCAGAAAAACGTATGAAAGAGGAGAAAAAGGAAGATGACGTGAAGTTATGTAAGCATAAAATGGAAAAAAAAAAAAAAGACCCCATGATTTAAACTTGAGTCTCTTTAAAACACATAGAACCACAAAACCACTCCACCATGATGAATAATTTAACTAACTTTGAAGAAAATAGATATATATACACACTTAAAAATGGTATAGGGAAAAGAAGTCAACAAAAACAACCAATAAGGAAAGTTTACTATTTATTATGATGTGACAACTACTATTCATTAGCTTTGTTTTTTAATATATAGAATAATAGTAATACATCTGAACTGCAGGATGCATGCAATAGATTGGTTTTTTGAATCGGATTTTTCAGAATTTGCTCTTTAATGGGATTTTTCAGAATTTGTTATTTATTTAAAATGGTTTTTTTTTCTTTTTTTTTTTTTAACTTGAATCAAACCTAAAGGTTTAAAATTTAGTTTACTGCAATTGAACGGGGTGAATATAAAACTTTTAATACTACATCCGTCCCATTAAATGTGTCTTATTTTGAATTTTCAAAGTCTTTATTTATAAACTTTGACTTTAATTATATATATTTTTGTGTTATATAAAACTTGATGAAAATAAACCGATAAAAATACTTGTAAAACACACTTAAATCATATAACTTTCATCAAGTATTATCTAACACAAACAAAATTATTTAAGATTAAAGTTTACAAATAAAAACTTTAAAAATTCAAAATATAACACTTTTAATAGGACGTATGGGGTATTAAAATAAAAGGTTTATCTCTTTATTGACTTTTACACTTCATCTTCCTCACAATTTTCACCAATAAAGCTTTCCATAATTCCATATCTTCTCAGCTGAAAAATATTCAGTTTTTTCTCCATTAAAAGTTCATATATAAACTGAAAGATCTCGTTGGAAATATAGAAAAAGAAAACGAAATGGCTCAACAACCGAGGCAACCCAAGCCCTTAAGTTTGGGCACCTCACCTTCGGACATCTTCAGGCGGCCGGCTCCAACGCAACGCCCGACTTCGGGCGACTCCGACGTGGCTCGGATGACCTGATTTCGGCTGCGTTAAAGATAGTCTTAGAACTTATAATCACAAACTAAGAACAATGCAGAGAATTGAAATGATTATTTTATTGATCAATAAAAGCCTTACTCAATAAAGACGAAAACAACAAATAATAAGACAAAAAATAAACAAATGATCCTAGAGTTTAGCTGGGAACCGAACGGCAACATGATCAACGGCTCTCCTTATTCCTCTAATCACAATTCAAATAATGATGGATTTCATTCAAGTGGCTGGTCTTTAGCTTGAGTTATACTCAACAAGATGAATGGATGCTAGTTCAATGGTATTGGAACAACACACAGAGGTTTGGCCTTGGATATAGTGGTTCCATTTTTCTCAGTCATGTCCAAAACATCATATGGAACCTTAGTGTCAATTTTCCAGTCAAAATTATTGAGTAATGAGCCCAACATGATAGGGACCATACGTGTTGCAAGTGGTATGCCAGGGCATATTCTTCGTCCAGCACCAAACGGGATTAAATCGAAATCATGACCTCGGACATCAAGCCTGGACTCCAAAAATCGTTGTGGCTTGAACTCTAGTGAGTCATCCCATACGGTTGGGTCTCTTCCTATAGCCCATGCATTCACAAACACCAGTGTGCCCGCTGGTATAGTGTATCCACTGAGTTCTACCTGTGTCACAACTTTTCGTGGAAGAAGTAAGGGGGATGGCGGGTGCAGTCGTAAGACTTCTTTCACAATGCATGATAAGTAGGGTAGCCTCAATACATCATCCTCTTTTACGATACTACCTTTACCAATAACTTTTTCAACCTCCTCTTTCGCTTTACTCATGATGTGTGGTTTGCGTAGTAGTTCTGTCATCGCCCATTCTATTGTAATCGAGGTTGTATCAGTGCCAGCAACAAACAAATCCTAGATCATCAAATGAAATTATATGTTAACAATGAAACAAGAGACAAAACAAGTCATATAGTTCATCAAATGAACAGTTTACTCACCAAAAACAAAGCCTTTATGTTTGTGTGATTGAACTCATTTGGGTTATCTTGCATCATTTTCAAACACACGTCCAATACATCACCTTGTTCGAATCTGCCCGTTCTCATTCTCTCTTCAATTAACTGATCAAATATCCCAAGAACCTTGGAAAAATGACGAGCCATTCCTCTCTTGATCCCTTGTGGATCAATCCTCTTCAACACTGGAAATACGTCAACAAGATTTGTCTTTGCAGAGTCCACCATAATGTTGGTAATCACCTCCCTAAACTCTTTACCTGAAGCTGAATCCTCATACGGGTCTGTTAAATCCTTGGAGAAAATAGTGTTGGATAAAAGATTCAACGAGGTTCTAAATGCAGCACGACCGATGTGCACATTTTCATTCGAAAGAGCAGCTTTCCGGCAGTATGCTATTAGCTCTTCAACTTTCTTGCTCCTCAAGTGCTGTTTGGCTTCAAGAGAGCTGTTGGAGAAGATATTGGAACTAACGATCCTTCTGAGGGTGCGCCACTCTGTGCACACATGGAGAAATGAGATGGAGTGTCGCTCGTGGTTATAGGCACGCACCGCGTCAGGGACATTACGTGTGGAGAAAGCAAGGTCTTGCTTTTTGAGTACTTCTTCCGCGGCAGTGGCTGAGGATATGACGAGCGTGGTGATCTGACCGAGTTGTAAAGACATTATCGGGCCATGAATTTTGGCTAGTTTCGCTAGCGACTGGTGCGGTAACGCTCCCAGCAAGTGGAGGTTTCCTATGATCGGCAACCGTGTTGGGCCTGGAGGTAAGTTCTTGGGTTTGCCTACCCCCAAAACCCAGATAAGTATGTAAGATAAGAGAAGAGTACTCACTATTATAAGAAAATCCATTATTAGATGGTGTGTGTGTGTTGTGCCAAAGGATGTTGCTGTATTTATACTTCTATTAATGAATATAATATATCAGCACCCATATTTTGTTTTTTTTTTGTAAGAGGCGGGTACTACAACAAACGATAGGGCCGCAACTATCAGTCGACATGATAGTCCCTTAACCCCACTCCGGCCAGTGTGGTGTCTTAACCGTGCCCACGGCCTGGCATCAGAGTTTGGCATGGCTCTCCACGAGAAATTTCCAGCCCCCAGTGCCCCCGTTGCCGGGACTGGTAGTTGCACCCTCCACAAGAGCCGAGGCTCTCTGGAGTAAATGCACTGTACTAGAAACTCGTGTTGGGATCAGGAGTCGAACCGGTGACCCGGCCCATACCCCATCATTTCCTCTTCCCCCAAATGCAGTGGGTGGGGATCGAACCCGGGTCTCCAAGAAACCCAAAGTCTTCTCCACCACTCCACTACAAGTGAGGGATACCCATATTTTGTTAGACGTTGCTGCTGGACCTGCAGGCCTTGTTGAATTCTTAGTTTTGACTTTTGAGATTTGTGTTTTTTTCATATTTGGCGAACATCTGGATATAATAAGGAATTTAATACTAAATGTCTATTTATATTTTCACATCACAAAATATTTATGTGTAAAATATATTTTTGAGTAAATTACAAGTGATCAAAACTTTTGAGAGAGAGAGAAGAGAGGAGAGGGGGAGAGACTTTCCCCACGACCACCGACACAGCTCCGCCACGAGCCACTGTCATCGTCGACAAGTTCCGATTGTCACCCTCACAGCTCCGCCACAGCTCCCCACCACCACCGCCACAGCTCCGCGACAGCTCCACCTCCACTTCCACTTCCACCGCCATCATCACCGTCGACAAGTTCCGATCTCCGATCAGATCTCCTCTTTCCGGTACCGTCAATGTCGCGCTGTTGGCCAAATCTCGTTCGATAGATACATGGAGTATAAGTATGTATTATTCAATTTTGTTGCTAATTGTGTGATTTAGTTCAGTTTTGATAAGTTTTTGTGAATTGTTGAATGATTTTGACTTTTGAGATGTTTGATTATGATCTAATTTCATTACTAATTGTCTGATTCACTTCAATTTTGATCAGTTTTTGTAAAGTGTTGACTAATTTTGACTTTTCATTCAATTTGTTGATACTACTTTTCATATACTCGGTTTGAGAGAGAAGAAGAAGAGATTTGGGTATTTTTTGTTTGTTCAGATGATTTCGTAGAGGTGGATAGTTTGGAGATTTGAGAATAGTTTGTAGCTCTGTATTTTTTGTTTGTTCAGGCAATGGTGGAGATAGTGGGTGGTCGGCGGCAGGTGAGGGTGGGAGGTGTTGGTGGTCGGCGGCAGGTGTGGGTGGGAGGTGGTGGCGGCAGGTGGTTGGAAAGAGATAGACTGTGTGGGTGTGTGTTGAGAAATTGCAGTAGGATGTTTTATTTGTTTTTTAAAAATCATTTATAAATTAGGATGTGAAAAGACAATGCTACCCTCATGTGCTCTGCACATGCCTTCATTTAACCAAAAAATCTAACTGGGTTTGGCCTAAAGGACATAACATGCAAGATTTGCAAACATTAAGGACAAAACTCATCAATTTTAAAGACAAATGACAGCGCCTGCAATTTGGGAAATACATAAAGGACAAAACTTGTAATTTACTCTATATTTTTATATAACAATATAATATATCATGTTTTTTTAATGTTTTAAATATTTTATTTATTATTTTTCATATAGAGAGGGACATATTAGTCCGTTGTGATATTTATATTTAACATGGATGTTGAGAAGTAATTGTGACACCCGGCTATGTTTAAACGGTTTGTCCTTTGGCCCTAACCCAGTCAATTTTAAGTGTTAAGTGGAGGGCACATTGGTCTTTTTTACTTATTTATTTAAAATCAAAAAAATTTAAATGAATAAAAACATACTCTCTCATCCCCCCTATTTCTTGTATGCTTTGACTGCAAAACCAACTGCCTCTTATACTCCCTTCTTGTGAATAGCTGGTATGCGAGACCCAGAACCAACAAACTCAATATTATTAAAAGCCTGTTTCATCAAAAGCTTATACCAGGATCATTTACAACCTTCGAACAAGGAGCAGTAACTCTCCAACAAATCTAAACACAGATTCTCAAAATCCTCATTCATTTAAAACCCTTTCACATATTTTTCATCCATTAAACATTCAGTATTTTGTATAAACATAAATATTATATTGTTCTTTAAATTTTTCAGCAAAATATTTGAACAAAACTTCATCCAGATCACTACCTAATGAGATAATATTTTCAAGTGCCCGCCTTCAAAAGCCGCAACAGTAGCCTGAGTGTCACAAGCCAAAAGCCGCAAGAGCTGTTTTATTTTCTGGCGGCCATTTACCAAAACTGGTGGTGTTGTATCACCGGTGACCATGGTGAGCTCCACAGTGGTGATAACGAGCGGCGGGTCTTGTTGGGTCCCCAAAATCAAGATATACAACTTACCTCGTCAGATTTGATAGTGGTCGACACCCATCTCAGTCAACAAGAATATATCCAAGATGTGGGGGTGGTAAATTATTAAAATAATTTTCTAAATAAATAAGTCAAAAGTCCAATTTGCCCTCCACTTAACAGTTAAAATTGACTGTGTCAGGGTCAAATGACAAACCGTGTAAGATCATTAAGTATAAAACTCGTCAATTTTAAAGATAAAGGACACCAGATGAAATTTGGTATAAAGATAAAGGATAAAAGTCGTAATTCACTCTATTTATAATGCTCCCAAAGTATTTAGATTGTTACAAACCATAGTAACGAGTTGGGTCTACTTAACCCAAATAAAGATAAATTGTTCAAACATTATCGAACACAAATGAAAATTCGTTTGTCGGCCCCAAGTTTTGTGCGAAGATCTTGATGTTTTTTTAGCAAAGCTTGATGGGTTTTAAGAAAAGTTTGTCCCAACACGAGTGGAGCATCATTTAAGATGACGAAGTCGGTTGGTACAATCGTTTGGTTAGTTTGAATGAGAACGTCCTCAACCACTCCCGTAACATTTTTATTTTTTCGATTAGCCAAGAGGATAGGAATTTTGATTGGAAGAAAATCACCAATACCTAATCTTTCAAAAACTTAGCTTGGCATTATGTTAACACAAAGATCTTTATCTATTGAGATGTCCCTAATATTGATGGTTTGAATAAAAATGATATCGGTTTTATGTTTGATTCATTTTGTTCATCTTGTATTAGCAAAGTTTGATCTTTAGTTAATTAAATACTTGTTATTTCTTTAATGTTAGGATTAGCGGTTAACTCTTTAAAAACTTAGCATGAGATGGAACCAAACTATAATTTTCAAAAGAAGGTTGTAAGATGTGTATTTCTTGGAGGTCTTTTTGTTCCTCTGCGAAATTTACCTTTGAGAACTTACCTTCTGAATGGCTTGGTTCGGGTTTTTCACCTTCATGTATTAAGTCTTCTTTGAGTGGTTCTTCTTTCGTTGGCCCTTGAGGTTTTACCTCTTTTATTAATACCTCTTTTGTACAAATAGTCTCTTCTTTTGCACGAGATTGCTTCATCAAGAATTCTATGTGCTTGAGACTTTGTATGAGGCTTTCGGCTTCGGGAACTATTGTGGGTGGTGTCTCGTATGTTTCAAACGCTGGAGTGTCCCAATCGAAGCTTGATTTTGGAAGCTCAAACTTTTCTTCCTCATATGTTGTGTATGAGGTTGATGGTTGAAAGAGGTAACAATTTTGTATGGAATGAGATTCACAGCAAATGGTAGAATATCGTTCCTCATAATCATCATAACCATAGTAGTCATAATCTCCCTTGTAATAATCCATTGTTTGGATAGAACTCAGAAGATTACGGCTTCCTTAAATTAATTTTTTTTGCGAATACAGAAGGTTTACATGGCCCTGTGCTATGTGAACACGACCTCGTGCCTCAGACTGTGTTTAATTCGGTATTGGGCATTTTTACACGGCCCCGTATCTATACAACACGACCCCATGTTAAGCTACTATAACTGAAATTTTCAGAAAACAAACAGAAATTTGAACAGAAAAACTAAAGAAAATGATTAGGCCGTTGATTTTAAGCTTTCTTAAAATACTTGCGTCCCCGGCAACGGTGCCAAAAACTTGGTACGTGTCAAGTGTGTATGGATTTTTATTATAATTTTTAATTACTTTTGACTCTTTTATCAAGCTTTAAATTTATAAAACACGATATAACACTATCACTCTCTACAACACGCAAGGGCAAGTGCATCCATCGTTGGCGTAGTATAGTGATGACAAGATACCGAGGTCGTCCAAGGACACAGGAGCTTTTAATACTGGTTTATCGTCAACGTCTAATCGACTCAAATTTTGAGAAAAGGTTTTTAAACATGTAAAACGAAAAGAAAGAAACTAAAGTAATAAAAGAAACAAATAAACAAGAAAGAATCACTTGGTTCCGACTCGAATCATGGTTTTTTATTGTTAAAATTAGGGACTAAAATGGCATTTAAATACAAAAATGTTTATAATCTAATATTATTAAAATCTTATAAAAGTCTAGTAAATAGTTTTTTATTGTTGTGGTAAAAATCTTACTTTACCCTTAATGAAGTCCGTCCACTTAATAAAATTGATGTTATTTAAGAAAATGCCACCGGGCCAATCTAGTCAATAGATTGTTTTGATCTGACGATCCATAAGCGTTCTCACTGTTCTCACACTTTTCACGGTTTTCTCTAAATCCTGACCCTATATATATATTGTGACAACCCTCATAATTCCCATGTATCCGTACAATTTATTAATGATAATTAAATTGCGTGATGACTGTGCTGAATCACTTAACTGCTTTCTGATCACTGTGTTATACTTACATGTGCTTGTTAACATACTAGTAGTGTACATAAAAGTTACTAAATAGTCCTGTATGTTTTCCCAAGTGTGGGGAATTAATTGTGACACAAAAAGTTATATAAAAGACACTATATGACATAACTTAGCACTTTCACGGACCAACACCCAACCGAACAACCGGACATTACCCAGGACACCAAAATAATGCTAGAGGCATTGTTTTTATTTTTCGAAGCTAGTTAGGGTCCCCGAACACCCTAACACACTATATTATTACATAACCTCTAAATACATGAACTAAATCACTTGTAACCTAACTAATAAACCCAACTAACCATTACATCCTAACCAACCCCCCCCCCTCTCATTCTTACGGTTATAAGGGGGTGGACCCACCCCTTGATTTCTCTAAATTGTTTATTGGATTGTGTTGGGTACTTAAGAAACATTTAGACCTCTAGGTAATGCTATGTTGGGGGATTATAGGAAGAACCATAAGTCTTGCACTACCATCATCATTCAACACACAACGCACTTCAAACCTTCTATCCCTCCTCCTCTTGTCACGGCCGTGAGCCACCACCACCACCACCACCATCATTTGATCAATTTCAACCATTCTCAAAGCATCAAAAGGTGTTAGAGATCATACAACGAAGCTCGGTGTGTTCGGAAGCTCAAGGACCTCTCTTATCTTCTTTTATCCACCACATTTCTTCACTTGAACTTCCCTAGTCTTGAACTAGTGGTAAGAACTTAGATCTTTTCTTTTTAGATCTTGTTTAAGTGGTTAATAATGTTTAATGGTCAAAATGATAAGAACTCTAATGAATCTTGTAAAGAATTCTTGAACATAAACTAATTTGGTGATAAAAGTATGATTAAAAGATAAAGAAATTATGATATTCATGTGTTGTGATGATTGTCGGTTGTTGTTACTTATGTGATTGATGGATCATCATATGGTCTTGCTAGATCATGATTAAAAACATGATCTAGCAAGATGAGAAAGTAAGAATGTTGTAGGATGATGGAATCATCCACACATAAACTATGAACTTGGGTGAATGGGTGATTTCTTGGAAAATAAAGAACAAAGTAGGTTATAATCATGTAGATCTAAAGATCCATGAGTGGTTTTTCATAAGAACCAAGTGAAAATATAAGTTTCATTAAATATTGGACCTTACAAAAACTAATCATATTTTTGGTGGATAAACAAGTGTAGAAACACTTGTGTAACTAGAAACTTTCATGAAGAAATATGTTTAGAAAATATGGTGGAAGTTGTAAACACTTAAAGTCTTTAAAAATAAAGTTTTTAAAGAACTAATCACATTTTAAAAGGTAACAAGACTTACTAAGTATGCTAGTAAGTTACTACATATTTTTATAGATTTTCAAGTTCATAAGTTTATAGTTTATGCTTGTTTTGACAAAGTTTGGTAAATAGAGATTGTATGTAGATGATTGAGAATTGTTTGAATGAATTTTTGAAAAGAAAATGATATGCTAGTAAGCATGGACACCTCCATTTACAAAGGAAACTCTGGCGAAATTTTCTAAAATCCCAACACTTAGAAAATATTTTTTTCTAAAACAAGCGTTACGAGTGTATTTTATAACTTGCATTTCGAATATAAACCTCGCCATAATTTTTGTAACAAAACAACAAGTATCGAAGGTTGTCTTTCGTAAATAAAATTTGATAAATATATATTTAAAATATATATTGTATACTAAAACTCTTGTGTGAATACTTGTTTATTTTACCGTTATATTACTTTAGGGTAAAATAATATATATAACTTAACAAAGTGCGTTGACGTTTAAATTGTGTGATATGTGATAAAGTAATGGGTAGATAAACCATACGTGTTGTGCATGAGAAATTGATTGTTATCTGTACCATATTAGGACGTGCTTGATTTCCTGATTATTAGAGTAACTAATCTAACCGAGCAAACCGAGGTGAGTTCACACTTTTCTACAAAGCATGGAAATTCCCGGTGGGAATGGGAATGGGTTCAGGAATAGGGATTCCTCGTCCTTGAGACGTGTTCAGGAATGAGAATTCGTCGTCCTGTTGGGACGGAATTAGACTTACTGGACTAGAACTCTATCAGCGAAGTCCCTCTCTTTTTGTATCGACTTAATCGGCGAGGCTATGGCGAGCGGGTCATTAGTTAATAGCGCTATTAGGTTTAACAAACCTCACACCGTGCCAGTCGGACGGGCGTGTACTAATGGACTATGGCACGTCGGTGATGATAGACACCGACGCTAGGGCACAAGTAATTTTCGTAGTAGTCGATATGATAAACGAGTCTGGTAGTTTAAATAATGGGGTAGCCCCCACGGCCGAAGTGCCGGGCTGGATAGCCAGGGAAGGTGGACATGGGATGGTTAACTGATAAACGTTTTCGAACTATGGGGTAACCCCCAAGGCTGGATAGCTGATTAAGATTAAACTACGTTTTTTGGAAACAACTCTAAAATGGACAACCAACCGTGAACTCACTCAACTTTGTTGTTGACTCGTTGTTACATGCTTTGCAGGTCGCTAGATGCTATGGGGCTTGCACATGGAGGTGGTCGTTGTGGGATGCGAACTGTTATGTCCCGTACTTAATAAATAAACCTTATGAACTTATGAAACTTATGTTTTGAGTCTTTAAAACTTATGAACTACGAACTTATGTTTTGGTTTAACGTCTTATGCTTCCGCTGTTTAAATTGAACTTGGTTAACTTCCTTTTGGTCACCAATTGTATTGTGGTTGGTTTCATTTAGTTAAATACGTTGTTCAATATGATTGGTGGCTCGATCCTGGTCATGTCACGCCTCCAAGCGGTGATACTCCGCATGGTGGAATTTGGGGGTGTGACAGATTGGTATCAGAGCCATTGGTTATAGTGAACTGGGTTTTAAAAAGAGAAAAGTTTTTTGATAAAACAAGACTATAACCTGTACAGTGCTCAACGATCCACAACGACGCTTCGCTCCACGTGCAAGACTCGACACAATAGGTGGTATGATTTATGTTATATTGTCGGTTAGATAGTTCACACTGTGCATTAGTTAACGTGATAATTGCTATTTGAACCTTGTGTGCTTACTCTCTCCTGTCGTCCCACACTTACGCACTTTCGCGACACTTTTCTCACTTACGTTGCTACGTTGTGAAGATCATGAACGGACGCGGAGGACGTATCAACCTAACTCAGGCCTAGTTGACGGCTTTGATCAATGAACGAGTTGCTGAGGCACTCACAGCTATCCCTGCAGGAGGTATAACCTGCCATACCAACCCATCTTAGGACGTTTAGATCCTACCATCGCAAACCAACCCTCGTGCTTAACCTTGTCTTTTATTCTCGCGCAACAGGTCAACATGCTCAGCCTCCTGTGTGCACGTTCAAAACATTCATGGATTGCTGACCTAGTACTTTCAGCGGCACAGAAGGAGCTGTAGGCCTTCTTCACTGGTTCGAGAAGCTGGAGTCTGTTTTTGAGATGTGTGAATGCCCTGAAGATCGTAGGGTGAAATATGCTACTGGAACACTCGAAGGTGCTGTGTTAACCTGGTGGAAAGCACTGGTTCAACTGCTAGGGCTAGCGGTTGCTAATGCCACCCCATGGAATGACTTCAAGGAACTGATCAAGGAAGAGTACTGTAGTCGTGACGACATCCACAACGTGGAAGTGGAATTTTTCAATTTGAAGATGACGGGGTCTGAGATCGAGGCATACACGAAGAGGTCAAACGAGCTGGCCATCTTGTGTCCTACAATGGTGGACCCTCCCATCAAACGTATCGAGCTGTACCTCAAGGGTCTTGTACCAGAGATTCAGAGTCACGTAACCTCAGCTAATCTTGGCACCATTCAACAAATCATCAAGTTGTCTCATCGTCTCACCGATCAGGCAGTTGAGCAGAACAGGCTGCCCAAACGTATTAGCGCTACTACTTCTGATGCTCCCAATGATAATAAGCGCAAGTGGGATGGAAATTTGGGTAAAGGTTCTACTTCAGCTCAGTCCCAGCAGCGAAAGACAGATGAGTACAGGAGCCCCAGTCAGCAGTCTTCTGGGAATCAAGGTCAGGGTGGGTACAAGGGAAATCACCCTAAATGTAATTGCTGTAACTTGCACCACAGCGGGCCATGTAGTAAAGGCAACTGTCATCGATGCAACAAGCCTGGTCACATTGCAAGGGATTGCAGGAGTCAGCGTCCAGGGAATCAGAACCGGCAGCAACAGCAACCCCACCAAATCAACGCCAGCAGCAGCAACAACAAGGTAACAACAAAGGGTGCTTTCAGTGTGGTGCTGAGGGCCATTTCAAGAAAGACTGCCCCCAGCTAAATCAGAACCAGAACAACAACAATCAGGGGAATGGAAACGACAATGAGGGAAACAACAATGGTAATGGGGCAAGGGGTCGTGCATTCGTGATTGGTCAGGGTGATGCAAGGAACGATCCCAACGTTGTGATGGGTAAGTTTCTTCTGGATGATTTCTTTGTTACTGTTTTATTTGATTCGAGTGCCGACACTAGTTATGTGTCCTTAAAAGCTAGCCAAATGCTTAAGCGCACTCCAACACTTTTGAACACCAAACACACGGTAGAACTAGCAAATGGTAAAAGTCTTGAAGCCACACACGTAGTTAAAGGTTGTAACCTCGTCTTAGCTGGTCAGACTTTCTCTATCGATCTTATTCCTATCACACTTGGTAGTTTCGACGTCGTTATTGGAATGGATTGGCTATCTCATCATCAAGCGGAGATTGTTTGCAAGGAGAAAATCGTCTGCATTCCTCGTTCTGGTGAAGAACCTCTCATGATTCATGGCGACAAGAGTGTTGCTGTCGTAGGCATTATCTCTTTCCTTAAGGCCCAGAAGTGTTTGCGAAAGGGCCACACTGCCATTCTAGCACTCGTTATTGACACATCAATGGAAGAGAAGGGAATTGAAGACATTCCTATTGTGCGCGATTTTCCTGAGGTATTTCCTGAGGAATTGCCTGGTCTTCCGCCTCATCGTCAAGTTGAGTTTCAAATCGAGCTAGCTCCTGGAGCAACACCCATAGCTCGAGCACCTTATCGTCTAGCTCCGTCAAAACTTGAACAACTGTCCACACAATTACAAGAACTCTTGGAAAAGGGTTTCATACGTCCTAGCTCTTCGCCCTGGGGAGCTCCAATGTTATTCGTAAAGAAGAAAGACGGTACTTTCAGAATGTGTATTGAGTATCGCGAACTTAACAAGGTGACCGTGAAGAATCGTTATCCTCTTCCACGTATTGACGACTTGTTCGACCAGTTGCAAGGGTCGAGCTATTACTCTAGGATTGATTTGAGATCGGGATACCATCAGCTGAGGGTCCGAGAGGAGGACATCTCCAAAACAGCATTCAGAACTCGCTATGGCCATTACGAGTTTCTGGTCATGCCTTTCGGGTTGACGAATGCACCAGCGGTCTTCATGGATCTCATGAACCGAGTATGCAAACCTTACCTGGATAAGTTCGTTATTGTTTTCATCGACGACATCCTGATCTATTCTAAGAGTTAGGAGGAACACTAGTAGCATCTATAACTTATGCTGGAACTTCTTCGAGCAGAGCAACTGTATGCCAAGTTTTCGAAATGTGACTTCTGGCTTCGCGAAGTCCACTTTCTAGGCCATGTGGTAAACAAGGATGGGATTCATGTTGATCCATCCAAGGTTGACTCGATCAAGAACTGGCCTGCACCCCGTACAGCAACAGAAATCTGCCAATTCTTGGGTTTGGCAGGATATTACAGAAGGTTTATCAAGGATTTCTCAAAGATTGCGCAACCTCTCACTTCACTGACTCAGAAGGGTGTCACCTATCGTTGGGGTGATGCACAGGAGTCCACGTTCCAGCATTTAAAAGATAGACTTTGTAGCGCACCTATTTTCTCATTGCCTGAAGGCACAGAAGATTTTGTGGTTTACTACGACGCTTCCATCCAAGGACTTGGTTGCGTGTTGATGCAACGTGACAAGGTCATTGCCTACGCATCGCGCCAACTTAAAGTTCATGAAAGGAACTACACTACGCACGACTTGGAGCTGGGAGCAGTTGTTTTCGCACTTAAGATATGGAGACATTACCTGTACGGTACCAAGTGCACCATTTACACCGATCACAGGAGTCTCGAGCATATCTTCAAACAAAAGGAGTTAAACATGCGACAACGTCGATGGGTCGAACTCTTGAATGATTATGAATGCGCTATCAAGTACCATCCGGGTAAAGCCAATGTTGTGGCCGACGCCCTCAGTCGAAAGGATACTATACCTAAGCGTGTACGTGCGTTACAGCTTACCATTCACTCTAGCCTTCCCGCTCAAATTCGTGATGCTCAAGTCGAAGCAATGAAAGCAGAAAATGTCAGGGCTGAGTCCCTACGAGGATCAAGGAAACGGTTAGTACAAAAGGAAGACGGCGCCTACTATGTAACAGGGCGCATCTGGGTTCCACTTCATGGAGACCTACGCGAGCTTGTGATGGATGAGGCACACAAGTCTCGTTACTCAGTACATCCTGGTTCGGATAAGATGTACCATGATCTCAAGACTACATATTGGTGGCCTGGCACGAAAGCCCACATAGCAACCTACGTCAGTAAATGCTTGACATGTGCTAGAGTCAAGACCGAATATCAGAAACCCTCAGGCCTACTTCAACAACCAGTGATCCCGAAATGGAAGTGGGAGCATATTTCCATGGATTTCGTTATTGGCCTGCCTAGATCTCAACGCGGAAATGATACCATTTGGGTAATCGTGGATCGACTGACCAAGTCTGCACATTTTCTGGCTATCAAGGAAACGGATAAGTTCTCTACTCTAGCAGACATCTACCTAAAGGAAGTAGTATCAAGGCACGGAGTGCCAACCTCCATCATTTCTGATCATGAATCACGTTTTAAATCTGAATTGTGGCAAGCTATGCACAACTCCTTTGGCTCTCGACTAGACATAAGCACGGCATATCATCCACAGGCGGATGGGCAATCTGAATGCACCATCCAAACCCTTGAAGACATGCTTAGGGCATGTGTAATCGACTTCGGTAATGGCTGGGAAAAACATCTCCCATCAGTGGAGTTTTTGTATAAGAACAGTTACCACACCAGCATCCAGGCCGCTCCGTTCGAGGCATTGTACGGACGGAAGTGTCGATCACCTATTTGTTGGGCAGAGGTTGGCGACATTCAAATCACTGGCCCAGAACTCGTAGTAGATACAACCGAAAGGATTGCTCAGATACGACAACGAATGGTGGCAGCTCGGGACCGTCAGAAAAGCTATGCTGATAAGCGTAGGAAACCACTCGAGTTCCAAGTTGGGGATCGAGTGCTACTCAAAGTCTCACCTTGGAAAGGTGTAGTCCGTTTTGGCAAATGAGGCAAACTTAATCCGCGATATATTGGACCCTTCGAAATCATTGAGAAAATTGGGAAGGTGGCATACAAGCTGAATCTACCGGTAGAACTCAGCGGGGTTCACAATGTTTTCCATGTGTCGAATCTGAAGAAGTGTCTGTCAGATGAGACCCTCATAGTTCCCCTCAAGGAACTCACTATCGACGACCAGCTGCGATTCGTCGAGGAACCAGTAGAGATTACTGATCGAGATGTTAAGATTCTTAAGCGTACGATAATACCTCTTGTTCGAGTTCGTTGGGATTCCCGTCGTGGCCCAGAGTATACTTGGGAATGAGAAGACCAAATGAAACTCAAGTACCCCCAGCTGGTTAAGAAAAGTGCAACCACTACTGAGGCTGAAGCTACTGCAGAATTTCGAGACGAAATTCCAAACCAACGAGGGGATGATGTGACACCCCAAGAAAACCAGGAAACCAACGCAACATAACTAGCTTCCTTAGTAACCACGTGCTAAATTTCGGGATGATTTATTATGTGACAACCCTCATAATTCCCATGTATCCGTACGATTTATTAATGATAATTAAATTGCTTGATGACTGTGCTGAATCACTTAACTGCTTTCTGATCACTGTGTTATACTTACATGTGCTTGTTAACATACCAGTAGTGTACAGAAAAGTTACTAAATATTCCAGTATGTTTTCCCAAGTGTGGGGAATTAATTGTGACACAAAAAGTTATATAAAAGACACTATATGACATAACTTAGCACTTTAACAGACCAACACCCAACCGAACAACCGGACATTACCTGGAACACCAAAATAATGCTAGAAGCATTGTTTTTATTTTTCTAAGCTAGTTAGGGTCCCCGAACACCCTAACACACTATATTATTACATAACCTCTAAATACTTAAACTAAATCACTTGTAACCTAACTAATAAACCCAACTAACCATTACATCCTAACCAACCCCCCCCCCCCCTCATTCTTACGGTTACAAGGGGGTGGACCCACCCCTTGATTTCTCTAAATTGTTTATTGGATTGTGTTGGGTACTTAAGAAACATTTAGACCTCTAGGTAATGCTATGTTGGGGGATTATAAGAAGAACCATAAGTCTTGCACTACCTTCATCATTCAACACACTTCAAACCTTCTCTCCATCCTCCTCTTGTCACAGCCGTGAGCCACCACCACCATCACCACCATCATTTGATCAATTTCAACCATTCTAAGAGCATCCAAAGGTGTAGAGATCATACAACGAAGCTCGGTGTGTTCGGAAGCTCAAGGACCTCTCTTATCTTCTTTTATCCACCACATTTCTTCACTTGAACTTCCCTAGTCTTGAACTTGTGGTAAGAACTTAGATCTTTGCTTTTTACATCTTGTTTAAGTGGTTAATAATGTTTAATGGTCAAAATAATAAGAACTCTAATGAATCTTGTAAAGAAGTCTTGAACATAAACTAATTTGGTGATAAAAGTATGATTAAAAGATGAAGAAATTATGATATTCATGTGTTGTGATGATTGTCGGTTGTTGTTACTTATGTGATTGATGGATCATCATATGGTCTTGCTAGATCATGATTAAAAACATGATCTAGCAAGATGAGAAAGTAAGAATGTTGTAGGATGATGGAATCATCCACACATAAACTATGAACTTGGGTGAATGGGTGATTTCTTGGAAAATAAAGAACAAAGTAGGTTATAATCATGTAGATCTAAAGATCCATGAGTGGTTTTTCAAAAGAACCAAGTGAAAATATAAGTTTCATTAAATATTGGACCTTACAAAAACTAATCACATTTTTGGTGGATAAACAAGTGTAGAAACACTTGTGTAACTAGAAACTTTCATGAAGAAATATTTTTAGAAAATATGGTGGAAGTTGTAAACACTTAAAGTCTTTAAAAATAAAGTTTTTAAAGAACTAATCACATTTTAAAAGGTAACAAGACTTACTAAGTATGCTAGTAAGTTACTACATATTTTTATAGATTTTCAAGTTCATAAGTTTATAGTTTATGCTTGTTTTGACAAAGTTTGGTAAATAGAGATTGTATGTTGATGATTGAGAATTGTTTGAATGAATTTTTGAAAAGAAAATGATATGCTAGTAAGCATGGACACCTCCATTTACAAAGGAAACTCTGGCAAAATTTTCTAAAATCCCAACACTTAGAAAATATTTTTTTCTAAAACAAGCATTACGAGTGTATTTTATAACTTGCATTTCGAATATAAACCTCGCCATAATTTTTGTAACAAAACAGCAAGTATCGGAGGTTGTCTTTCGTAAATAAAATTTGATAAATATATATTTAAAATATATATTGTATACTAAAACTCTTGTGTGAATATTTGTTTATTTTACCGTTATATTACTTTAGGGTAAAATAATATATATAACTTAACAAAGTGCGTTGACGTTTAAATTGTGTGATATGTGATAAAGTAATGGGTAGATAAACCATACGTGTTGTGCATGAGAAATTGGTTGTTATCTGTACCTTATTAGGACGTGCTTGATTTCCAGATTATTAGAGTAACTAATCTAACAGAGCAAACCGAGGTGAGTTCACACTTTCTACAAAGCATGGAAATTCCCGGTGGGAATGGGAATGGGTTCAGGAATAGGGATTCCTCGTCCTTGAGACGTGTTCAGGAATGAGAATTCCTCGTCCTGTTGGGACGGAATTAGACTTACTGGACCAGAACTCTATCAGCGAAGTCCCTCCTTTTTGTATCGACTTAATCGCCGAGGCTATGGCGAGCAGGTCATTAGTTAATAGAGCTATTAGGTTTAACAAACCTCACACCGTGCCAGTCGGACGGGCGTGTACTAATGGACTATGGCACGTCGGTGATGATAGACACCGACGCTAGGGCACAAGTAATTTTTGTAGTAGTCGATATGATAAACGAGTCTGGTAGTTTAAATAATGGGGTAGCCCCCACGGCCGAAGTGCCGGGCTGGATAGCCAGGGAAGGTGGACATGGGATGGTTAACTGATAAACGTTTTCGAACTATGGGCTAACCCCCACGGCTGGATAGCTGAGTAAGATTAAACTACGTTTTTTTAGAAACAACTCTAAAATGGACAACCAACCGTGAACTCACTCAACTTTGTTGTTGACTCGTTGTTACATGCTTTGCTGGTCGCTAGATGCTATGGGGCTTGCACATGGAGGTGGTCGTTGTGGGATGCGAACTGTTATGTCCCGTACTCAATAAATAAACCTTATGAACTTATGAAACTTATGTTTTGAGTCTTTAAAACTTATGAACTACGAACTTATGTTTTGGTTTAACGTCTTATGCTTCCGCTGTTTAAATTGAACTTGGTTAACTTCCTTTTGGTCACCAATTGTATTGTGGTTGGTTTCATTTACTTAAATACGTAGTTCAATATGATTGGTGGCTCGATCCTGGTCATGTCACGCCTCCAAGCGGTGATACTCCGCATGGTGGAATTTGGGGGTGTGACATATATATATATATATATAGGGGGGTTTAAATGAGAACGCTAAATATTGTGAGAACCGTGAGAACAAATCGAAAAACCGCTAGAACTTGGTCAAAAACAATGCAAATTCAAAAAAAAATTCTACGTTTATCATTATTATTCGAATCCAATGTTAGAAATTTAATTTACACGTTTAAATTTACATGAATTCGTAAATAAAGAAAATTTACACATGTGTAAGTTTGCCATTTACACATGTGTAAATCTGTTATATTTACACATGTGTAAAAAATCTAAAAAGAGTGATTTTGAAAGTAGAAATGAATTATTTGATGTTGTAAATTCTTTTTTTGATGTTGTATCTTAATTACGATGAAGTTTGTACTAAAAAAATTGGTTTTGATTGGTTTATTCATTCGTTCTCACGGTTCTCGCAATATTTAGCGTTCTCAAGATAACCCTCCCCTATATATATATATATATAGGGGAAGGTTCATTTGAGACGAAATTTAATGTGAGAAGAAAAAGAAGAAATGACATATTAGTAAAATATGATTTCATTTATAACTCATATCATTAATTTTTCTCTCTTTAATTAATTAGTCAACTAATCATTAGTTATCCTACATATAATCTACAAAACCTACACATATCAAAATTTTCCTACATATACCCTACACATTATAAAATTTTATCCTACAGTCGAAATTTATCCTACACACCACGAAATATATCCTACACAACTCGTAATTTATCCTACACAACTAGTAATTTATTCTACACTGTAAATTAAGTTGTTTTTTTAACTTGGAAAAAGTATATATTTTGAAAAAGAGTTACAAATTTAATTTAGTTAGTTATTAAAGGGGAAGAATACAAATTAATGATTTATGTAAGTTTACCAATATACCCTTATATTAAAATTAAATGCAAATATTAAATGAAGTAAAATGAAGTATTCTTATTGGTTGAAACTTCTTCTTTTTTCTTCTTAAAAAAAACTTCTCATTTGAACCCTCTAATATATATATATATATATGTTTTTTAATTAAGTTGACTAGGTTTTGCAAATAAGTTATAGTTTAATAGGCATTGGAGCGTAATTGAAGATTTGGATTTCAAGCCCGAGATCTCAAATTTGAATTTGATCCCAACCGGGTTTTACCGTAGTGTGCTTTCGGGCGACGGGTTTTCCCTATAACTAGCAATGGTTGGCTTGGGCTACCTAGAGTTGCCAACGTCGCGGGCGTATGGGGTCGCTCTTTTGCCATTGGGTTACCCCGGGTAGCTGAGCTCTTATTTCGTTGATCGTTCTAAAAAAGATTGACTAGTTTTAATTTTACTGTGCTATAATTATAACTAAGTTTTACCATGATTAACTTTGACAGACATGTTTTAGTTTGGGTGCCCAGTGTAGCTTGACCAAAACTGGCCTCGTTGAACATCGTTAACTGACATTAATGGTACTTAGCTCACACTGCCATTTTAATCAAATATACAATTGACTCGTCATTAGTAACTATTGACCAAACTCGGCCATAACTAGCCCTAATTTCCCATAACTAGAACTAATTGATAAAGATGCCCCCCTTTAACCAATATTGACACTAAATGCTCATCAATGACCATGATTGACCATCAATAACCCTAATTAACTATCAAATGCCCTAAATGAATATCAGCAATCAGTAAATGACCATCAATGACCTAATTGCTCATTAGTGACTAAATGACCATCAATAAGCCCAATTAACTATTAAATAGCCTATATGAATAACACTAGTTGCAATTGAACATTAACGACCCTAATAGACTTTTAGTTATTCTAATCAACCAATAATCATCTGAAGTTATTATGAATGGCCCTAATTAACCATTAGTGATCCTAATTACTATTAGTGACTCTAATTGATCGTCATTGACCCTAACTAATAATCAATTACTATAATTAACCTTACTTAACCTTTAGTGATTCTAATTCACCGTCATTTTCCCTAATTGATCACCGATAATTATCAATGACTAAAGATGACCATTATTGACTCGAATTGACCGTCAACAACCCAAATTGACCATTATTGAATCTAGTTAAGCATATTAGACCAATAATGACCCTAATTGATCATGAATAACTGTGATTTACTATCAATAACCTTTATTGTTGTTGGTGACTCTTTGATCGTTGTCTACCATGAATGTCAATGAATGACCGTAATTAACTATCTATGGTCGTGTTTTACTATTTATAAGGCTAGATGACCATCGATACCTTAATCGACTGTTAGTGAAGACAATTAACCCTATTTGCAATTGACCATCGTTTAACGTAATTCACCTTAATTGACCACCATATTTCCTAGAAATAGTAGAATACGTTCGTTATTGGAGACCAAATATCAGTTCCTAAATCGTACTCTTCAAAACATTTTGGAGACTAAATATTAGTCTCTAATTCGATCTATTGTTGGGAATTCACAAATACTTGATTTAGTCTCTAATTTTTGCGTCTCTAAAACACGTTAGAGACTAAATATAAATTATGAGTAAGGTTGTGAAAAAGATCTCTAAGACTGGTTTTCCGCCCCTTATACTACCATAAGATATAAGAATTTGTGTAATATAAATGGAAACATAAAATTAGTTACTGGTCATTTTCTATAGGAAAAGGCATTCAAGACTGAATACCTGTCCCTAATTCAGCTTGTTTTGAAAATATTAAGAACTAATATTTAGTTCGTACTGCATTCCTTTTATATCAACCGGAGATTAGTCTCCGACACTTGTGTGCAATTTTTCATGGTAGATGGAATTATTTTGTGCCATAACCCCCGACCCCTATCTCCTGGGATCGGGCGGACACGAACTCAGATTTGGTGGTATCGTTAGTTCATCAATATTTGGCAGCGAAAATTTCATCAGGACCGTAGTTAGGAAATATTTTATCAGAGTAAAATACCACATTTTTATATTAATAAACACATGGGTAAAACCCAAGTTTCTATAACAAACATGTTTATAGGGATAAACCATAATTTATTGAATTTAAAACATCGCCTTTTAGGTAACTTTTATAGCCACATATTTCTAAGCATTCAGTGCTCTCCAGCTGGCTTCTAATTGACTTTTACATTTTGTTACCTGAAACGCGTTTTAAAAACATTTGTCAGTGGGAAATACTGGTGAGTGAATCCCAGTTTAATCGAGATTACATACATGAAAAACATCATGTATTCCTGCCATCTCCTCTGGCAGTTGTACCTGATAGGCTACAGGTCCTATTCTTCTAATAATTTCAAAAGGTCCAGCATACCTGGGGCTTAGCTTTCCTCTTTGGTGAATCTTATCACTCCTTTCCAAGGAGAAACTTTTAATAAGACTTTTTCTCCTACCTGAAATTCCAATGGTTTTCGCCTGTTATCAGCATAGCTTTTCTGACGATCGCGTGCTGCTTTTAGTCGTTCCTTAACTTGAATAATCTTGTCTGTTGTTTCTTGTACTATCTCTGGTCCAGATAATTGCTTTTCTCCAATTTCTGCCCAACAGACTGGGGTTCGACACTTTCGTCCATAAAGTGCTTCGAATGGTGCAGCATTGATGCTGGTATGGTAGCTGTTATTCTAAGAACATTCTATTAATGGTAAGTGATCGTTCCGATTTCCTCTGAAATCAATTACACAAGCTTTAAGCATATCTTCCATTGTCTGAATCATCCTTTCACTTTGTCCATCCATTTGAGGATGATAAGCTGTGCTTAGATTTAGCTTGGTTCCCATTGCTTTTTGGAAACTTGTCCAAAAATTAGAAGTAAAACGACTATCTCTATCAGAAACAATTGATAAAGGAATTCTATGTAATGAATCTATTTCATTTACATACAACTTGGCTAGTTGTTCCATACTAAAGGTCTCCTTCATTGGTAAGAAATGAGCAGATTTAGTTAGTCTATCTACAATCACCCAGATTGTATCATTATCTTTTCTTGTTTTGGGTAATTTGGTAACAAAGTCCATGGTTATCAATTCCCATTTCCATACAGGCATTTCCAATTGTTGTAACAAACCTGAGGGTTTCTGATGTTCAGCTTTGACCTGTGAACAAACCTGAGGCATTTCCAATTCCCATTTCCATACAGGCATCTCCTTCATTGGTAAGTCTTGATACATTTTATCATTTCCAGGATGCATGGTATACATAGACTTAAGGGATTCTTCTAAGATACGGTGGCGTAGGTTTCCTAGTTTAGGTATCTAAATTATTTTCTTATGGAATCTCCAAATTCCATCTTTCCCTTGTTCTATTTCTTTAATCATTCCTTTCAATTTCTCTGTATCATCCTTGATTATTGTTTCCTGTGCTACTCTAATCTGTTCGTTTAAATCTATCTGCAGATTTAGTTTAAGAGAACATACTCTCTTTGGCTTTTCATGATACTTTCGACTTAAAGCATCGGCTACTATGTTAGCCTTTCCTGCATGATACTGGATATTACAATCGTAATCACTTAGTATCTCCATCCAGCGTCTCTGTCTCATATTTAACTTTTTTTCCCGAAAACATATCTTAAACTCTTGTGATCAGTGAAAATGGTAAACTTACTACCGTAAAGATAATGTCTCCAAATTTTAAGGGCAAAAATTATAGCTCCTAATTCCAAATCATGGGTTGTATAATTTTCTACATACCTTTTCAAATTGTTTCCAATATAAGCCTCCCACCGTTTCGTATAATTAATGGCACCGACACAATGGTTTGTTTAATCAACATGTCTCTTTAAAATAGGGTGCACCATTAAGACAATGGTTGTTTAATCAACATGTCTGTTTAATCTAGGGTTGAACCACTTCTTTCAACGAACGCGTTGTATTCACGTATATATTCGCTTTAGAATTACAAGACACTCAATAGATAGTTTACGTTTGAATCATTGTTTAATCATCAACGATCCTGTATCATGGACCATCAAACTGGTATCAAAGCATTAAGGAAGAAAAACCGTTCGGTACCTCTGTGTTGTCGCTAACCCCCAAACACAATCCGCAAAACTACAAATTATATTGCGTTCCTGATCATGCTTGGTTTATTAAAAACCGAATATAACTCATTCAATTTAACACATCGTATCCAATCTATTTATTGCATATTGGATTAGATTACATAATATTTATTATGTTGCTATACAAAAATTAACTTATAAGAACGAACACGTCAAAATGCAAAGCCGCCCAGGCTTTTTCCATTGTGAACCATATGCTAACCGACGTAATTCTTAGAACCGGTGGAATTTTCCTTTTGTAATACTCCGGCATTTCAATCGTATAAAAATCAGTAATCAAATCCAAAGTATTAACGATCTGAATCAGGTCAAAAAGTTGCACAACATTATCCAAATCGGAAGAAACAAAAGGACCGACTTGCTGATGGCACAGGCTGTGTCGAAGTGGAGATGTTGAAGAGGGCGAAATTGGTGGAAGATCAGCACGGTATATTGCTATAGATTAGTCGTGAAGGGGCGGTTCTGCAATTGTCCTTTTCATTCCCGATAACCTTTACGGAGGGAAAGACAGTTTTGAGTGGGAAAGATGGTTTTGTTTGGCAAAATAAAAGACAAGGGAAATATCTTTTATTGTTTAGTATATTAGGTGATTAATTTTGATGTATTTTTAAAAATTAATACATTAATTTTAAAAAAAAATTAACTTATATTTTTCTTGGATGTAAAAAACCATTTGAATGTTCATATTTGTTTATTATTGTGTGAGTTAAATTATTGGTAAGGGTTGTTAGTTTTGTAAATCGCTTCAAAATTAATAAACCTATTAAGCAACCTCTTCATCTTCAACAATATTCAAAAAATCAAAATTAGCAATCAAAGGGTATTTGATTGTGTATAATCAACGTCCCGCCGCAACGCGCGGGTTGACGTCAACTCGTTTTGTATACAAAACCTCAATATACCGGCAGTAATTGAAGAACTACAAAGACTCAATCACTGCTAATTATATTTAAAATTATTTAAGGTTTTGTAAAAATAGTTTGCAAAAAGGTTCACAAAAAGGAGATTACTCACATTGCTACTTTAGACTTTTCTTGGTGGATTTCTGGTTATAATCTAATAATTAAACAATGCACGTGTGTTAGTATAATAACCCAATATTTACATTAGTAATACCCTCCCCGAGACAGAATTCCAACGACTACGTCGGGCAGAACCACGACAGCCGTTACGGAATCCTAGATCAATCGGGCAGCGTATCTAATACGTAACCGAGGGTTAAAATACTTACAACGAGGCAGAACTTCGTTATTTAGGGAGGGTATTATGCCCGAGTATAGTGTATAATATAGAGAAATTTGAGAGAGAAAGACGTGAATGAACGATTGAAAATGAAAGCTGATGCCTCCTATTTATAGGTCTGGTCGACCACTTCCTCGCGGCCCGCGTAACCCACACAAGGGTCCTTCGCGGCCCGCTAACTAGGGTGGGTAGGCCCTAGCTTGGCCCGGTCATCCCACTAGTCTCGACACGATTATGCCACATGGCACCTCACGGTGCGGCCCTGGTGATAAGATGTCGCGGCCGCGTAAGAATTCTTAAGGGTCTTCGCGGCCCGTCAGGAACTAATAAAAATTATTTTTATTTTATTTTTAATTATATAAGGTATTTTGGGCTCGGTTTTCACATACGGGGTGCAATTTAAGACATATTGGGACATTCTAAATATATTAGGGTGTTGGGAATAATTTTGGACGGTTGTTATATCCTCCCCACCTTGTTTTAGAACTCGTCCTCGAGGTCTACTGGAATAAGTGCGGGTATTTCCTTTGTATTTCTGATTCAAGCTCCCAAGTGTACTCTGGTCCTCTCTTAGAGTCCCATTTAACTTTGACTAGCACCAGTCTCTAGTGTTTGATATTCTTGACTTTCCTGTCTTCAATTTGTAGAGGCTTTTCTATAAACTTAAGCTTCTCATTTACCGAGATTACATACATGAAAAACATTTCTCGAGATTACATACATGAAAAACATCATGTATTCCTGCCATCTCCTCTGGCAGTTGTAGCTGATAGGCTACAGGTCCTATTCTTCTAATAATTTCAAATGGTCCAACATACCTGGGGCTTAGCTTTCCTCTTTTGATGAATCTTATCACTCCTTTCCAAGGAGAAACTTTTAATAAGACTTTTTCTCCTACCTGAAATTCCAATGGTTTTCGCCTGTTATCAGCATAGCTTTTCGGACGATCGCGCGCTGCTTTTAGTCGTTCCTTAACTTGAATAATCTTGTCTGTTGTTTCTTGTACTATCTCTGGTCCAGATAATTGCTTTTATCCAATTTCTGCCCAACAGACTGGGGTTCGGCACTTTCGTCCATAAAGTGCTTCGAATGGTGCAGCATTGATGCTGGTATGGTAGTTGTTATTCTAAGAATATTCTATTAATGGTAAGTGATCATCCCAATTTCCTCTGAAATCAATTACACAAGCTCTAAGCATATCTTTCATTGTCTGAATCGTCCTTTCACTTTGTCCATCCGTTTGAGGATGATAAGCTATGCTTAGATTTAGCTTGGTTCCCATTGCTTTTTGGAAACTTGTCCAAAAATTAGAAGTAAAACGACTGTCTCTATCCGAAACAATTGATAAAGGAATTCCATGTAATGAAACTATTTCATTTACATACAACTTGGCTAGTTGTTCCATACTAAAGGTCTCCTTCATTGGTAAGAACTGAGCAGATTTAGTTAGTCTATCTACAATCACCCAGATTGTATCATTATCTTTTCTTATTTTGGGTAATTTGGTAACAAAGTCCATGTTTATCAATTCCCATTCCATACAGGCATTTCCAATTGCTGTAACAAACCTGAGGGTTTCTGATGTTCAGCTTTGACCTGTGAACAAGTTAGACACTTGGCAACATAAGCTGCTATATCCTTTTTCAATCCTATCCACCAATTTTTTTTTCTTAAGTCTTGATACATTTTATCATTTCCAGGATGCATGGTATACATAGACTTATGGGCTTCTTCTAAGATACGGTGGCGTAGGTTTCCTAGTTTAGGTATCTAAATTCTTTTCATATGGAATCTCCAAATTCCATCTGTTCCTTGTTCTAATTCTTTAATCATTCCTTTCAATTTCTCAGTATCATCCTTGATTATTGTTTCCTGTGCTTCTCTAATCTGATCGTTTAAATCTATCTGCAGATTTAGTTTAAGAGAACGTACTCTCTTTGGCTTTTCGTGATACTTTCGACTTAAAGCATCGGCTACTATGTTAGCCTTTCCTGCATGATACTGGATATTACAATCGTAATCACTTAGTATATCTCCATCCAGCGTCTCTGTATCATATTTAACTCTTTTTTCCCGAAAACATATCTTAAACTCTTGTGATCAATGAAAATGGTATACTTACTACCGTAAAGATAATGTCTCCAAATTTTAAGGGCAAAAATTATAGCTCCTAATTCCAAATCATGGGTTGTATAATTTTCTACATACATTTTCAAACTTTTTCCAATATAAGTCTCCCACCGTTTCGTATAATTAATGGCACCGACACAATGGTTTGTTTAATCAACATGTCTCTTTAAAATAGGGTGCACCATTAAGACAATGGTTGTTTAATCAACATGTCTGTTTAATCTAGGGTTGAACCGCTTCTTTCAACGAGCGCGTTGTATTCACGTATATATTCGCTTTAGAATTACAAGACACTCAATAGATAGTTTATGTTTGAATCATTGTTTAATCATCAACGATCCTGTATCCTGTGCCATCAAACTGGTATCAAAGCATTAAGGAAGAAAAACCGATCGCTACCTCTGTGTTGTCGCTGACCCCCAAACACAATCTGCAAAACTACAAATTATATTGTGTTCCTGATCATGCTTGGTTTATTAAAAACCGAATATAACTTATTCAATATAACACATCGTATCCAATCTATTTATTGCATATTGGATTAGATCACATAATATTTATTATGTTTCTATACAAAAATTAACTTATAGGAACGAACGCGTCAAATTGCAAAGCCGCCCAAGCTTTTTCCGTTGTGAACTGTTAGTGCATTTATGTCTATCGCCTTCGTCAATCCGAGCCGTAGCAAGAAACAGAAGAAAACGAGTTGTTATATTAGTGATAGTTAGTAAAAAGGGCAAGGTGGCGTTATTGTAAATAAGGAAAACCTCCTTATAACCTTGTGCCTATAAATAGAGCTTTAGACTTAAGAATTAGGACTTTTGCTCATTTGGTGTTTTAGAGACCTCTAGATCTAGAGAGAGAATCTAAAGAGAGAAAGTGATTTAAGGTTCTTGTACTTATCAAATCTTTCAATAGAATCACAAATATATTGCGTCTCGTGTGTTCGGTCACGTTCCTGTACGGATTCCGCACGTTTCACGTTCGGTTTGCAATCGTTTCGGAGTCTAAACCGGTCCTACAAGTGGTATCAGGGCAGGAGCTCGATTGGACGGATCAAACACACTGAATCGCACAGGATATCATCAAAATCAGATTCGATTTCATCCTAAATTGATCTATTTCTTCATCTTCTTCATATTCTGTCACGTTTTTCAAAATCTAACGAGATTTTCTTGTTAAAAATGGTTTGAACTTGAAGAATATTGTGCGAAACTGTTTTTTGAATAATCTGTGAAAGTTTTAAATCATAAAACAGATTAAAACTCAATCAATTTGTTCAAAAACTGACAAGTTCGTACCAGAACTTTGAACTCAGATATACGGCATTTTAGTGGACGATATTGATCAAATTATACTTCATTGCAATCGGAATTCAGTATAGAACAAGCCTTGAAAGTTTCATATCAAAATTTGACTTGAAAATGGGTTGAAACTTAGGTTCGCTTTTACGGACACTTTAAGTCTGATTTCGCTTATTTGAACATCACCTGATTTCGCTTATTCGGACAAGTCTAATTTCGCTCTTAGGGACATTGTTTGATTTCGCTTACTGTGACATACTGATTCCACTTATCTGTCATATTGCTATTCCACTTATTCGTACAATTGTGATTCCACTTATTCGTACAATTGTGATTCCACTTATTCGGACATTGACAGATTGTGCTTGATTTCGCTTATCTGTACATCAGATTTCGCTCATTTGTCAAAAAAGGGTGTCGCTTATTTGTCATCACGGTTAGCTGATTTCGCTTATCAGTCAAAAGTTGATTTCGCCCAAGTGTCAGTCTTATTAATAGCTATCAACAGTTGTCACGTGCATGATAATAAATTGAAATTCATTTGTCACGAGATTTATATCCGTTTTGTCAGCACCGTTTATAGATACATGAGAAATGCATGTGAACTATTAATTGAGAATTAAAGAATTGCATGTGTAGTTTTGAAAAGTTGTCAGCCTAGTGGTACATCGGTCCAATCAAGTGAATCTCAAAACTAGAATTAAGTTTGTGTATTTGAGATTATCGACAATAAAATTGAGGCTGCATGTGTTGACTGATTAAAATTGAAAGGTCCAATTAACAAGTGTTGAGTGTATCATGTCATATTGCATGTGAACGACTTTTGTATTGACATCATTATATTGCATGTGATATGTGATTTACTAAACCTTGAAAATTGTTTCAATTAATTGATGTTGTCGGCAAGAGTTGTTCTAGACCATGTGATTATATCTTTGTTCAAGATTGTCGACCATTTACAAAGTGTTTGATTTGAATCTACAGGTTGTGTGGTTTGTTATTGAAATCAGTTTGCATAAAATCAAATTCACTTAGTACGAAGTCCGAATTTTCTATCCGCACAGTTTGGAGTTCAAAGTTTTCAAAGGGTCTGGTCGTTTGAATTTGATCCGGGTCATAGCAATCCGCACAGTCTGTCAATCTTCAGTTCGCACAGAAAATTCACCAGTTCGAGTTTTTTTTTTAATTCAGTTATTTGATAGTGTTTAAACTGATAAGTGTTTGTTTGTTTGTTGATTCAAGGTGATTCAAGATGTCAAGCAACGGTGAAGAATTCTACAACACATTCTACAACGCGTTCACTTCCGAATCGACAGATAGAAGATCTGAGATGAGAGAATATTCAAGAGAGATTTCGGAGAATTTGAAATTCGAGAACATGTATGGAAGTCAACAGAAGCCACCAAAGCTAATGAAAGTGGAAGATTATCACTGGTGGAAAAACAGATTTGAGGGTTGGGTAAAAGCTTTCGCTCCTGAAAGCTGGTTAAAAATGACAGATGGATACACTGAACCAGTAAAAGAGGGAGGATAGTTAATAGATCCAAAAGATTTCTCAGACATAGATGTAAAAAATGTTGTGGCTGAATATAAGATGATCACATTAATCAAACAGTCAATGAGAGAGGATATTATCTCGTTACTTGAACAAGAGAAAACTTCAAAGAGTTTGTGGGAAGCGTTAGGGAGAAAGTGTGTAGGAAGTAATGAAATTGTCAAAAACAAAAAGAAATTGTTGCGTAAAGAGTTTGATTTATTCAGTTGTATGAAAAATGAATCTGTTTGTAGAATGATTGAAAGATTTGGGCATCTGAAAATGGAGTTAGCCAGACATGAAATCACATATTCTGAAGAGGATTTGGTGGATAAATTGTTTGATTCATTGCCAAATGATCAAGAGTGGCAATACTTCGCTTTAATGTTGAAGAACACAATCAAGCCTGAAGATTTGAAAGTGGATTTGCTGATTGAAAGACTTGAAAGCCATGAATTGGAGATAAAGAGATCTAAAGTCAATAATCCAGCTTATCAGCAAAATGTGGAGCTTTACTACAGAGGAAATGCACCACAGGCTGGATCTCCAAAAACAGCATTTTCTGCAGAAAGTTCAAGTTCAGTGAATAATGAAAGTCTTCACAGTGGTTTTCACAGTGGATCTTCTTCAAACACTTCAAACCAATCTGCTTCAAAGAATTTGTTTCAGTGTAATATCGCAGTGGATCTGAAGAATGGGCAGAATTTCAGCGAAGAATCGGCAAAACAACAGATGGTTTTCTTGGCATCTGTACTTGAATCGTAAGAAAGCCTCGTTGCAGGGAAGATTGGCAACACCAACTTGACGAAAGAAGATTATGATCAACTAGACCCCGAGGAGATGGAACTAATGGATATAAGATGGTGCATGGCCAGTGCGGTTCGTCGGGCACAGCGGTTCATGGAGATCACAGGAGAAAGTCAATTGGTGGACCGTCTACCAGACTAGGATTTGATAAATCTAAGGTGACATGCTTCAAATGCAAACAAAGAGGTCACTTTAAGCGCGAGTGCAGAAATGCGTATGCTAATGATGATTCTGCAAATCCGTTCAACGAAGATTATTACAAGAAAGCGATTTACCATCAGAACAAGTCTGAGCCACCAAGATTGAAACAACCTGAAGAAAAATCAAGGGCTCTTGCAGTTATATATGACGATGAAGGTTATGATTGGAGTCAGGTTTGCCCTGAAGAAGATGCAGTTGGATATGCATTTGTGGCTAATGCTGATCCTGATAGATATTGGAAAGCAGATTATGCAAGATGGGAAATTGGAAAATTAAACGAACCATTCAAAGAAGCCCAGAGAGCAAAAAGATGGAATGAAGAGTTGGACTGTTACATGGATCCTCGGGGTAATCCAGTTGTTGACCCATCAAAAGTGGATTTCAAAGCTGTAACAAATTTGATTCCAAGGCAAGCTACTTTCAACACACGAAGGTTATCTGATAAAGCATATTTGCCTGATTTGGAGAAGAAAATTAGAGAGGTTTGTGAAGCAAGTCTACCGAAGGTGGTAGAGATGAAAAAGAGAAAAAAAGAAGAATTGAAGAAGATGATTGAAGAAGTAAAGAATGTTGTGAAGATTGCTGCTGAAGAAGATCAGAAAACTGAAGAAGAACAGAAGAATGAAGAAGCTCAGAAAGAAGAAAAGGAGGAAGATCAGAAAGTTGAGTCAGAAGAACTGGTGCTGAATGAGACTGAGGTTAGAAAATCTTCTGATCTATCGAATGTTGAATTGGTTGATGAAAAAGAAAACAAGTGCAGGAATTGCATAGAAATGTGCAAAGCCTGTACTGAAAAAGATGACATCATAAAAACAAAAGACAATGACATAGTTAAACTTGAAAATGTTTTCACAACAAAATGTAAAGATATGATAGAAAATGAAGAAATTTTGAAACTAAAAGTTGAAAAATTGACACAGAAATGTCAAGGTCTTGAAAAGGATAATGATGTTTATAGACAACTGTGTTCAGCAAAATGTGTCGATTGTGTTGAAAAAGAATCTAAATTCCAAGATTTACAAAAACAGTATGATTCTTTAAAGTGGTCGAGTCAGAGAGTACAAGAAGCTTATGATACTTTGAAGAGCCAAGTCAAAAGTTTTGATCAACGATTATCTGAAACTTTAGCCACTAAAGAAATGTATGAAAGAAAGTTTAAAGAAAAGCAAATTGAATTGAACAAGTGTGTTGATGAAATTGCAAATCTTAAACAAGTCTTGGCTGAAAAAGAAAAGATTGTTACAAAACTTGAAAGTTATCATAACTCTTCGTACATTCTTGAACGCATTTTCAACATCACACCAGAAGACAAAGATACTGAAAATTGCAAAAAGGGTATTGGTTCAGAATTTCATCAGGTACCACCACCATTGAGAAACAATTATACTTTTTATGATGAGGAAAAGGTAGCAATGGGTTTGAACATAGCTGACCAGTTACTTGAAAGTATCGATGTGACTTACACCAAATCTGATGATGCTAATGATTCAGAGGTGGTAAGTAAGGTTGTTGAAAGCGTTTTGAAAGATGAGTCAACAAAAGGTAAGTCTGAATCACAGGATGAAGATGAAGGAAATCTTTATGATGGTTATCTGAAAAACAAAAAATCCGAGAAAAATTTGAATGATGATTCAAAAGGATTGGTTTATACCATAATTGGATCGGACAAATTATTCTTAGATGTTGTATTCCCGATTCAGAATGTGATCTCAGAGAAGGTCGATCAAGTTTTTAAAATGGTTGAGATTGAGAAGTCTGAGATTCCAAAGTTTGCTGGTAAAGGTCATAAATCTTCTTATAACAAACCTGGTTTTAAGAAGAAAAACATGAAGGCTGGTTTGGGTTATAAAAAGAAACGGAATTGGAATCAAAGTAAAAAACCAAATTTGCAACAAAAATTGAATTTTGTTCAAGGGAAAAGCTTGAAAGAAGAGGAAAAACTCAAATTTGGACAACAGTCTAATGAGGAGTTTGATGCGATGAAAAAGAAACAACAACAGGCCAAGGATGTTTCAAAGAAAGTGTGTTTTAAATGTGATCAAATTGGACATGTTGCACGAAAGTGTCCAAATCCAAAGCCTGTTGATGTTGAAAAACAGAAATCTGAGGATGTGAAACCAAGGTCAACCAGATTTGATTCGAAACAAACTTGGAGGTACAATACAAACAAGTTTGCTTCAAATCAAAATTGGAAATCAAACCCTAACATGTTCGATTCAAGACAGACCTGGAATTCTCACACAGCCAGATTGAGAACAACACAAAGTTGGAGAACATCTGTTGATATGACAAAACCTCAAGAGTTTTGGAAACCTAAAAATGTTATTCAAAATCAAAAGGTTCAAAAAGAGACAAATTTTTACAAAAGAGGTACTTCGGAAGGTCAAATGTGGAGTGCTAAGAAACAAGTGACATCGGTAAAAGATGAGAAATTTGAAGTCAAAATTGAAAATGTTTTAAGTGACAAAGAGTTTCCAAAATTGAATTAACATTATTGTGTTGAAATGCCTAAGGTCCAACAGACCTGGGCTAAATTGTTCAAATGATTGATAAAGTTTGAATGTGCAGGTGCTCAAAGAAGCTGAAGATTGTGAGAATGGTAGTTGGAGCAGCCTGGCACAGGAAGAGGTTGTAGAACCCTGGTTTGGTTGAACAGGGATTTTAGTTAGATTGTTTTCTGTACATAAATAAACAATATTTTCAAAATCCTAAAAATTTGAAAAATTAAAAACCAAAAATATGTTTTTAGTTTGTTAAAATTTGAAAAACCAAAAATATGTTGTTTTTAATTTTGTTTTGATTGTATGTTGATTGAATACGCCGAAACCCTCACGGCTGAAGAAACATGATTACTTTCATCAGATTGAAAAACGGTTTTCAAACTGTTAAGATCAATGGGTTGTAAATCATGGGGGTACGTTATATTTTCTGCAAATCAGAGCATGTGAAGCAGAAAATGGATGGCGAGACAAAGCTATCAATGTTGGTTGTCAAATTTTCTTTAAATGGTTTTGCATTTTAGGGGGAGATATATTGTTGTTAGAAAATCCAAAAACATTTGAAAATTTGAAAATGACAAAAACATGATAAAAACATGATAAAATTAAAAAATTGAGTTTTTGTGTAAAAAGAGGAAATGATAGTACATCAGTAGACAGTTACAGTACGCTAAAGAATTGGAAAGTTAAAAAGTGTTAAACGATCTTACCGTGGATGTGTCGATAGATTTTTATACATTTAGTAAACTTTTTCGGGATATAAACCTAAATTCAAACTTGCTTATTTCGTGGGGAACACTACTTGGATATATAGGTAACCCCTGAAATCTCGTTTGAAAGGTTCCTTTTTCTGATATACTAGGTTTTTATACTCAGTGATATCTGGGGTATTATTCCAGGACTTCTGCTGAACGGTAGTTCTGACCTAGTCCTCGAATAATACTTTCCGCAATGCTTGAAACACAGCATCACCCTCAGCATATATGATAAGACAATAAAATTGCTTAGCAATGCTGTTGTAAAAAAGATCCTCTAAAGGGGACACACCCACAAGTTGAGTCATGATCTCTCTGTTGAACGGTAGTTCTGACCTGAGCTCTCATGATTCTTCATAATTTATTAACCCCTTACAGATATCATTTGTGTTATAATTGCCTGTAAGACTGAATATTGGGATCTGGATACGGGAGTATATTCAAGAGGTGGAACACATGAATGGGTTTAAGTTCTTAAAATACCTAATTCGTATCCTGAATCAGTTGAAATTTGTATGAAAATTTAAGTGGACCAGTATATCGACAATCTAAGTGAATTGTTTAATTCTTAATGTGTAATTAAGCTCAACGGTACTTGTGACTTGTCAAAAACTGATATGATCCTCTGACGCATACTCAAACAAAAATATTGTCTATAAATATGTTTGTACATATTTCTTTACTGCTTTATATTTTCAGAAAATACAAAAAGATTTTTGATTCTGCTTTATTTTCGACAACCGATATCTGAGTGCTGAGTTTCAAAATCTAAGTAAGCTGATCGTGTTTCTGAAAATAAAGCAAGTTCATTAATTTGAAACTTGAAGTTTTAAAAATAAAAAAAAATCAAAAACAGTTTGTGATATCTCCAAGGTCATTAGTTTGAACTTGGATGATTAACTGTGGGGGATTTGGATGCTTATACTGTTATAGAGATAGTTTCCGATTCGATTTGATGAAACTGCCAAATCTGTAAAGATTGTTGATAGGAGGAGTGATTTAGAAAGTTGAATAGAGCCAGGTTACAATTTCTGGATAGCTGAAATTTGAAATGTTATTACTTATAAATGTTTGAGTGATTGCAGATGAGATTCCAGACTACGATCCCGGAAGCTGAGTCTAAGGGGGAGTCTGAAGACGAGCTCAAAGCAAGGGGGAGCTTGTAATCGAAAAGCAAGGTGTCGATCCCAAAGCACGGAAGCTTGACGAAGGGGGAGCCTGATGAAGAAAAGACTCTACAGAAAGGAGAAGCTGAAGCTGAAGACAGATCCACTGGGATTCTGTTCGAGAAGATTCAAAGAGAGAGAGAAAAAGAAGACGCTACGAGTTTGACTCAATGATCGAGATTGACTGCGGCAATATCCAAGGGGGAGTCTGTTAGTGCATTTATGTCTATCGCCTTCGTCAATCCGAGCCGTAGCAAGAAACAGAAGAAAACGAGTCGTTATATTAGTGATAGTTAGTAAAAAGGGCAAGGTGGCGTTATTGTAAATAAGGAAAACCTCCTTATAACCTTGTGCCTATAAATAGAGCTTTAGACTTAAGAATTAGGACTTTTGCTCATTTGGTGTTTTAGAGACCTCTAGATCTAGAGAGAGAATCTAAAGAGAGAAAGTGATTTAAGGTTCTTGTACTTATCAAATCTTTCAATAGAATCACAGATATATTACGTCTCGTGTGTTCGGTCACGTTCGTGTACGGATTCCGCACGTTTCACGTTCGGTTTGCAATCGTTTCGGAGTCTAAACCGGTCCTACATGAACCATATGCGAACTGACGTAATTCTTAGAACCGGTGGAATTTTCCTTTTGTAATACTCCGGCATTTCAATCGTATAAAAAGCAGTAATCAAATCCAAAGTATTAACGATCTGAATCAGATCAAAAAGTTGCACAACATCATCCAAATCGGAAGAGAAAAAAGGACCGACTTGCTGATGGCACGGCTGTGTCGAAGTGGAGATGTTGAAGAGGGTGAAATTGGTGGAAGATCGGCATGGTATATTGCTATAGATTGGTCGTGAAGGGGCGGTTCTGCAATTGTCCTTTTCATTCCCGATAACCTTTACGGAGGGAAAGATAGTTTTGAGTGGGAATGATGGTTTTGTTTGGCAAAATAAAAGACAGGGGACATATCTTTTATTGTTTAGTCTGTTAGGTGATTAATTTTGATGTATTTTCAAAAATTAATACATTAATTTTAAAAAAATTAACTTATATTTTTCTTGGTGTAAAAAACCATTTGAATGTTCACATTTGTTTATTATTGTGTGAGTTAAATTATTGGTAAGGGTTGTTAGTTTTGTAAATCGCTTCAAAATTAATAAACCTATTAAGCAACCTCTTCATCTTCAACAATATTCAAAAAATCAAAACTAGCAATCAAAGGGTATTTGATTGTGTACAATCAACGTCTCGCCGCAACGCGCGGGTTGACGTCAACTCGTTTTGTATACAAAACCTCAATATACCGGCAGCAATTGAAGAACTACAAAGACTCAATCACTGCTAATTATATTTAAAATTATTTAAGGTTTTGTAAAAATAGTTTGCAAAAAGGTTCACAAAAAGGAGATTACTCACATTGCTACTTTAGACTTTTCTTGGTGGATTTCTGGTTATAATCTATTAATTAAACAATGCACGTGTGTTAGTATAATAACCCAATATTTACATTAGTAATACCCTCCCCGAGACAGAATTCCAACGACTACGTCCGGCAGAACCACGACAGCCGTTACAGAATCCTAGATCAATCGGGCAGCGTATCTAATACGTAACCGGGGGTTAAAATACTTACAACGAGGCAGAACTTCGTTATTTAGGGAGGGTATTATGCCCGAGTATAGTGTATACTATAGAGAAATTTGAGAGAGAAAGACGTGAATGAACGATTGAAAATGAAAGCTGATGCCTCCTTTTTATAGGTCTGGTGGACCACTTCCTCGCGGCCCACGTAACCCACACAAGGGTCCTTCGCGGCCCGCTAATTAACTAGGGTGGGTAGGCCCTAGCTTGGCCCGGTCATCCCACTAGTCTCGACATGATTATGCCACGTGGCACCTCACGGTGTGGCCCTGGTGATAAGCTGTCGCGGCCCGCGTAAGAATTCTTAAGGGTCTTCTCGGCCCGCCAGGAACTAATAAAAATTGTTTTTATTTTATTTTTAATTATATATGGTATTTTGGGCTCGGTTTTCACATACGGGGTGCAATTTAAGACATATTGGGACATTCTAAATATATTAGGGTGTCGGGAATAATTTTGGAGGGTTGTTACATCCTCCCCACCTTGTTTTAGAACTCGTCCTCGAGGTCTACTGGAATAAGTGCGGGTATTTCCTTTGTATTTCCGATTCAAGCTCCCAAGTGTACTCTGGTGCTCTCTTAGAGTCCCATTTAACTTTGACTAGCACCAGTCTCTAGTGTTTGAGATTCTTGACTTTCCTGTCTTCAATCTGTAGAGGCTTTTCTATAAACTTAAGCTTCTCATTTACCTCTATATCCTTAAGAGGTACTACTAGTAATTTATCAGCTAAACATTTCTCGAGATTACATACATGAAAAACATCATGTATTCCTGCCATCTCCTCTGGCAGTTGTAGCTGATAGGCTACAGGTCCTATTATTCTAATAATTTCAAAAGGTCCAACATACCTGGGGCTTAGCTTTCCTCTTTTGATGAATCTTATTACTCCTTTCCAAGGAGAAACTTTTAATAAGACTTTTTCTTCTACCTGAAATTCCAATGGTTTTCGCCTGTTATCAGCATAGCTTTTCTGACGATCGCGTGCTGCTTTTAGTCGTTCTTTAACTTGAATAATCTTGTCTGTTGTTTCTTGTACTATCTCTGGTCCAGATAATTGCTTTTCTCCAATTTCTGCCCAACAGACTGGGGTTCGGCACTTTCGTCCATAAAGTGCTTCGAATGGTGCAGCATTGATGCTGGTATGGTAGCTGTTATTCTAAGAAAATTCTTATTAATGGTAAGTGATCATCCCAATTTCCTCCGAAATCAATTACACAAGCTCTAAGCATATCTTCCATTGTCTGAATCGTCCTTTCACTTTGTCCATCCGTTTGAGGATGATAAGCTGTGCTTAGATTTAGCTTGGTTCCCATTGCTTTTTGGAAACTTGTCCAAAAATTAGAAGTAAAACGACTATCTCTATCCTAAACAATTGATAAAGGAATTCCATGTAATGAAACTATTTCATTTACATACAACTTGGCTAGTTGTTCCATACTAAAGGTCTCCTTCATTGGTAAGAAATGAGCAGATTTAGTTAGTCTATCTACAATCACCCAGATTGTATCATTATCTTTTCTTGTTTTGGGTAATTTGGTAACAAAGTCCATGGTTATCAATTCCCATTTCCATACAGGCATTTCCAATTGCTGTAACAAACCTGAGGGTTTCTGATGTTCAGCTTTGACCTGTGAACAAGTTAGACACTTGGCAACATAAGCTGCTATATCCTTTTTCATTCCTATCCACCAAATTTTTTTTCTTAAGTCTTGATACATTTTATCATTTCCAGGATGCATGGTATACATAGATGTAACATCCCGAAAACACAAAAGTTTATATTAGAATTATAAAGTGTATAATAAACAAGAAAAAAAAAAAGCTAACTAGGATAAATAACCCAGTTAGTTAGGAGTCTTGTAGTAATACATGAAGGGGGTTAGAAAGCCAAAAATATAAACTAAATAAGAATGGAGGGGCCTAGGTTGTCAAAATTGAAACTTGTATTACCAATAGTTGATAAAAACAAAACCAAACACCCCATTAGAGGGGGTCTGGTTGATCAAGAGCAGGAGAGGGCGACACCCTCATCCTCAAAACCCTAAATCTACTAAACTCTCAAATTGAAGGCTCAATCCAAGTTGAAATCGAAATATGAACATAGAATCGTGATCACCTCGACAAAGGGATCATAAGGTATGTCGAATTAGGTCATTTTCATTCGATTCAAAGTTCATGCATGTGATTGAAATCGAGTGTAGAGCTTAATAATGTGTTGTAAACGTGAAATTGGAAGTGAAATAAGGTTTAGGGACAAACCCTAGATGATTTCTTGATAAATTCTTGCATGATAATTGTAAGGATCAAAATCACCATAGTGGGCAATTAATATGTTAGTGGAACTTGACAAACACTGGGATTAAAACTCTTGTTCTAGTGTAAACTAAAATTATGAGGAAATCTCTAAATTGTTGATGTTAAAATATGAACATGTAGTCTAATCGAAGTTAATTATGGTGATAAACTCAAGTCATGAACTTAGTTTAGATCATGTAGAAATCTGACCCGCTAGGTGTTTGATAAAACGCCTAAATGAGGGTTAAAATGTTAAAGGTTGGGTAAAACGCAGATTTGAATATGTTAAGAAATAATGCGTTAAAGCTTATGAAAGAGTTCTAATCTTGTTATGAATTGAACTCTTTAGGCAAGGAATCCGGGACATCAAGTGGACACGCCGGAGGTGATACACGCGGAAAAGGTGTGCTTTAAAGGTACGTGACTTTGGTCTCGTTAAATTACACATATATGTTTGAGTTTAGTGTATAGATAGAATCGTAGTGTAAAGGACGCGTTTGATGTGTCGTTAAAGTGGCGAACTTCATTAGACCATCAAACGGGTCAAAATAAAGATTTGGAATTGGGTTTGGCTTGTCAATAAAGTGATGGTCTTCACTAGATAGCCAAACGGGTCAAAATAAAGATTTGGAATTGGGTTTGGCTTGTCAATAAAGTGATGGTCTTCACTAGATAGCCAAACGGGTCAAGATAAAGATTTTAAAGGAATCACGGGAGAGAGACTTGAAAGTTTCATACCTCGCTAGGTGATGGATGGTACCACACCAATAAATTGGTTATGTTAATTTAAATCTACGAACCCGTGTTAACGGGTCAAACACTAAGGTCAATAAAATGTGTCGTTTGGAACGGAATGTTGAATTCCGAGGAAACGAGCTTTTAGTTCCAAGGCAACATAAAGCCATGAATAACGCAAACACACCAAGATGTACAAGCCCGGAAACTTGGGTAATAGCATCTAAAAGGTTTTAGAATAAGAAATTGGAATATACACTCATAGTTAGAATGGGTCGAATAAATGATAGTATGGTAACTTTTAATAGTATGATCGATGAATCAATTGTTGGTATAATAATCGAAATGAACATGTCCGTAATGAAATTACAGACATACAGGGAAGAAATAGCCTAAAACGGTATGCGGTTAAAGGCGAGATCCATAAAATAGCCAAAGGACAAAGTTACAGCGTCCACTGTAAATTACGGTATCCACCGTAATTTACGTTGGAGATTAAAGGATTTACGGTGAACCTCTACTGTGTTACGGCAGAATCAGAGTCATTCAGGGTCTACCGTAACTTACGGTAGACACCGTAAGTTACGGTGGAGCACAGAAAAAACTTGTATTTTAAATTACTTTTTGATGTCGGAACTTGTATACATATAGGCTATAATAATGTCAAAACTAATGTTTTTAGTTGTTTGACCCTAGGTATGGATGAGATCCTCCCGGATGGTGATCAAGTATGTAGTCAAGAACCGAACACGCATTTTGAAGCTTCCGCACCAAACTTAATCTTGTCTAGACTTTAATCATGTTGTAAATGCTTTTGTTAATCGTGTTTTGAATCTTTAAACTAGTTGTTAGTTGACTAGCAAGGGTAAACTTTAAACTTGTTATGCACTATCTTACATTGTTTTGAGTATTACAACAAGTATGTATGGTCTTTAAACACGAAAAGTTTTTGTAAACTCTGATTAGTATTTAATTAATATAATTATTAATTAAATTCCATCCAAATATTAAGGGTGTTACAATAGACTTATGGGCTTCTTCTAAGATACGGTGGCGTAGGTTTCCTAGTTTAGGTATCCAAATTCTTTGCTTATGGAATCTCCAAATTCCATCTGTTCCTTGTTCTAATTCTTTAATCATTCATTTCAATTTCTTAGTATCATCCTTGATTATTGTTTCCTGTGCCTTTCTAATATGTTCGTTTAAATCTATCTGCAGATTTAGTTTAAGAGAACGTACTCTCTTTGGCTTTTCGTGATACTTTCGACTTAAAGCATCGGCTGTTATGTTACCCTTTCTGCATGATACTGGATATTACAATCGTAATCACTTAGTATCTCCATCCAGCGTCTCTGTCTCATATTTAACTCTTTTTTCCCAAAAACATATCTTAAACTCTTGTGGTCAGTGAAAATGGTAAACTTAGTACCGTAAAGATAATGTCTCCAAATTTTAAGGGCAAAAATTATAGCTCATAATTCCAAATCATGGGTTGTATAATTTTCTACATGATTCTTAAGTTGTCTAGATGCGTAAGCTATAACCTTTTGACGTTGCATCAACACACATCCATAACCTAACTTAGAAGCATCACAATAAATTACAAAATCTTCAGTTCCTTCTTGTAATGCTAATATGGGTGCGTTGGTTAATCTTTGCTTAAGGATTCTAAAGGCTACTTCTTGTTTTGGTCCCCATTCAAACTTAACAGATTTATAGGTTAATTTCGTTAAGGGAATGGCTATTCTAGAAAAATCTCCGATGAATCTTCTATAATAACCAGCTAGTCCTAGAAAACTTCTAACTTCTGTTGGTGATTCAGGGGTTTTCCATTTGGTAATTGCCTCAATCTTTGTGGGATCCACATGAATTCCTTCATGGTTGACTAAATGCCCAAGAAACTGTACTTGTTGTAACCAAAACTCGCACTTAGAAAACTTTGCATATAACTTTTCTTTTCTCAGCAAATTTAGAAGTGCATGCAGATGCGCTGCATGTTCCTCTTTACTTTTAGAATAAATTAGAATATCATCTATAAAGACAATTATGAATTTATCCAAATATGGCTTACATATTAGGTTCATCATATCCATAAATGCAGCTAGGGCATTGGTTAAACCAAATGGCATGATAGTAAATTCATAATGGTCATACCTTGTTCTGAAAGCGGTCTTAGGAATGTCCTGTTCCTGTACCTTTAATTGATGATATCCTGAGCGTAAATCGATCTTAGAGAAAAATCGAGCTCTTTGTAATTGATCAAACAAATCATCGATTCTCAGTAATGGGTACCGATTTTTAATCGTGACTTTATTCAATTCACGGTAATCAATGCAAATTCGCATCGACCCATCTTCCTTTTTCTAACAGTTCGTCTAACTGTCTCTTTAACTCTTGCATTTCTGCTGGTGCCAAACGGTAAGGTGATTTGGCAATCAGTGCTGTTCCTGGTAGCAGATGGATTTTGAACTCGACTTCTCTGTCTGGAGGTAGCCCTGGTAATTCTTCGGGAAATATATCTGAAAATTGAGATACTACGGGGATATCTTTTAATTCCTTTCCTTTAGTGTTAATGATTATAGAAACCATATACACTAGTGATTCTTTTCTAGCATAACTTGCTGTTTTCATTATAGAGATGAATTTTGTGGATCTAGTTGGCTTGTCTCCTTTAATTGTGATCTTTTCACCTTTTGGTGAATTTACTTGTATCGACTTTTGATCACATAAAATACTGGCTTTATTGGCTATTAACCAATCCATTCCTAATACAACATCAAATCCTGCCAGATTCATTGGGTAAAGTTTTGCAATAAAATTTTGATTTAGAAATTCTATTCTTGCTCCATGCAAGATTTCGGTAATCTTAATGGTCTCTCCATTTGTTGTTTCTACTAAACATTCTTGTTGGAGTTTAGTTAATGGTTGATTGAGAAGTTTGCACAATGAAGTATTAATAAAACTGTGATTTGCACCAGAGTCAAATAATACTTTGGCAAAAACATCATTAACTAAAAACGTACCGGCAATCACGTCCGGAATCATTTTGGCTTCTTCTACAGTCAGGACAAATGCTCTAGCATTCTTAGTAGTTTTGTTGTTTGTTGCTGGTGCTAATTTCGGACAATTTGGCTTGATGTGGCCTTGCTCTCCACAATTGTAGCATATCTTATTGGTGGGTTTCTTCCTGCAGTCTTCCTCCTTGTGTCCAGATATTTTGCAAAAATTGCAGTATATGGAGCATCTCCCAGAATGCTTCCTTTTGCAATACTTGCAGTAAGGTGCAAAAGTATAACCTACAGTTTTCCCAGGGTTGGAATTACCGTAGCGAAATTCTTGGGTAAGCTTTTGAGCTAGGTTCTTCCTCTGGTTTTCTTCTTGGGTACGTACCAGTTCATATGTCAAGGTATTAGCTAGTTCTACTGCTTCTTCTATGGTTTGTGGTCTAGCTCCCTTGACTACATGCCTAATTTCACTGATTAATCCCCAGATGTAACGGGAGATTAACACTGGTTCAGGTGATGCTAGGTTTGGCACTATTCTAGCATATTCAAAGAATGTAGTAGTGTAACCTTTACTATGTACTCCAGTCATTCTTAGATTTAAGAATTTATTTGCTATCTGTTCCTTTTCATTGGGAGGACAGAATTTTCTTTCGCTTGTATCCTTAAACTCGTTCCATTCCACACCATAAACCCTGTCACTTCCTCTAGATTGGAGGATAGTGTTCCACCAATCTAAGGCTGCATTTTTAAACAAATTGGAAGCAAACATTATTTTATCTTCTTCTGCACACTTGCTTATTTTTAAGACTGCCTCAGTCTTTTCTATCCAACGTAGAGCTGCAATGGCCCCTTCATTGCCAGAGAATTCTATCGGTTTACAGGACCATAATTCTTTGTAAGAACAACCATAAGACATGGTTCTTCTTCTTTTTGGGATCGGCATTTGAAAAATGGGTCCATTGTGCATGCTGTGACTAAGTTCAGTATGGGTTCGCTTACTCCCATTACCACTTTTATTATTATTTTCCGCGTCCCTAACATTTTGGATAATAGCTATGTGTCGAATTTCACTGTTATTTATTTGATTTTCATTATTCTGGTTTTCCTGATTTGCTGCATCGGCCATCTGGATTTTAAACAATTACTAAATATTAATATCGTATGAAAATATCCAATGCAATAATCACACAACAAGCATGTTGATCCAAATTCGTCGAACATTGCGACTTACTCTCTTTTATATTAGGCATCTATATTTATTACAAATACAACTGGAATTAAAATACAATACAAGTATGCATCACTAACCACAAGATGGTCTATACTACAATATATTATTATTATTATATATATAAGATTTTTTTTTCAAACATACACACACACACACACACACACACACACACATATATATATATATATATATAGGGGAAGGTTCATTTGAGAAGAAAATTTTATTAAGAATAAAAAGAACAAAAGGGTACAATGGTAAAACACTAAATAGTTTTTTCTCATCTCGTTTATTATTATGTTTGACTAATTAATTAGTCATTAAGACTATCATCCTCCACACTAAAAAAATTTGCCTACACACATCAAAACTTATCCTACACATTTCGAAATTTATCCTACACATATTGAAATTTATCCTACACAACTCGTATTTTATCCTACACGCCTCGTATTTATCCTACACTGTAAATAAATTTTTATTTTTATTTTTTGAGAAAAATATATATCTTAAAAATAAGTTACAAATTTAATATAGTTAGTTATTAAAGATGAAACTACCAATTAATGATGTATGTAAGTTTACCAATATACCCTTATAGTTACATTAAGTACAAATATTAAATGAAGTCTAATGAAGCATTTCTATTGGTTGAAATTTCTTCTTTTTTCTTCTTATAAAGAATTTCTTCTCATTTGAACTATCCACTATATATATATATATATTATTAATGATAGGGGTTCATCCAAAACTCCATATTACGCTCATCATATTTCCAGACGAGTCGTTCCCCTATTTGTCTCATCCTTTCACTCCCTTCTAAAATCTCATCACCAAAGGTTCGAAGTTCTTGCACATTCTTAGTGCTCATGGGTGGTGCTGGTGCTGGTATTAGGTCTGGGAACTGGGGCATCTGTTCTTCCTAAGGGTATGGATTCTCTAGAATCTCCCTGATGTATTGGTCATTATCGTAATAGGGGTCTAGAGAGTCAAGGTCTGGGTAGGGTACTCCTACTAGATCTTGCATGGGCTCCTCTATTGGGTAAAGTGGATGGTAGTCCCTGTGGTCGTCAAACCATGGGTCATAGTCTAGAGGAGGGGGTGCAGATGTAACACCCCGAAAACGGGTTTGGTAATCAACCCCCGTTAATACTAAAAGACGGGTAAAATACCATTAGTAGTAAAATTTACCCGGTGAATATTAGGATTTAAATAAATAAGTCTTATATTTATTAAAAGGATGGGAAATACTTTGAGAAAGCAAAGTATATAAAAAGGCCCGAGATTTAACGGGACATAAAATAAAACGGGTTTTTGAACAAGATGAATAACTAGGAAAATTATAACCTAGTTAACTACAAGTCTAGAAATAACTTGAAATAAGGTTAGAATAACCAAAATTTAATGTTAAACAAAAAGGGAGGGACCAATGTTGTTAAACTTGAAACTATTATTATTAGTTTTAAACAAAAAAATAAAACCAAACACCTCAAATGAGGCTCTGGTCGATCAAGAACAGGAAGAGGGCGACACCCTCACCCCCAAGCCCTAACTTCTACTAAACTCTCAAATTGAAGGCCCAAATCAAGTTGAAATCAAAATCTGAACATAGAATCGTGATCACCTTGTTAAGAGGATCGTGAGGTATGTCGAATTAGGTCATTTTGATTCAACCCAAATTCTTGCATGTGATTGAAATTGAGTGTTGAGCTTAATTATGTGTTGTAAATACGAAATTTGAAAGTGATATAAGGGTTAGGGACAAACCCTAGATGATTTCTTGTCAAAATTCTTGCATGATAATTGTAAGGATAAAAATCACCATAGTGGGTGATTAAGATGTTAGTAGAGCTTGATGAACACTAGGATTTAAAACCCTTGTTCTAGTGTAAACTGAAATTATGAGGAAATCTCTAAATTGTTGATGTTAAAATATGTGTATATAGTCTAATTGAAGTTAATTAAGGTGATAAACTCAAGTCATGAACTTGGTTTAGATTATGTAGAAATCTGACCCGCTAGGTGTTTGATAAAACTCCTAAATGAAGGTTAAAATGTAAAGGTTGGTAAAACGCAGATTTGAATATGTTAAGAAATTATGCGTTAAGACTTATAAAAAGGGTTCTAAACGGAATGTGAATTGAACTCTTTAGGCGAGGAATCCAGATCGTCAAATGGACAAGCCGGTGGAAATACGCGTTTGGAAAAGATGCTTAAAAGGTACGTAACTACGGTTCCGTTACATTATGCTTGATTTCGTATTTTCGTTAGTTGACTTTAAATTAGCATAATACATGAAATTGGCATCTAGTGGAAGTGACGAAGGTCACTAGGTAAATAAACGGGTTAAAAGGTGAAATTATCACCCTTTGACAATATCGACTAATGGTTTGTCGAGTTATATGTTTATAGGAATAAATATCAAATGGATACGCACATCGCTATTGCTTAGCGGCTACTAAGTCAAGGTATTGAAATGGGTCAATATATTGATCCGAGCCAGGTATGTATAATGATTCAATTCATCATGTAGAGCTTGAGGTTTTCTAAGAGTTAAACAAGATCAAATTGGATATTTGGTTATCTTAAAGATAAACCGAATAATTCAAGTTATAATTGTAGTGTTTTAGAAACATAATGGCTTCTAAACAAGGTTATAATTAAAAGATCAAATTTTTGGGTCAAACAAGTATCTGAAGTCCTTTGTCGTAAAAGAAGGACCAAAATTGACCACAATGCCCTTGTAGGTTAAATTGAACAAACAACCCTTAAAGGTTGTTTGGAAACGAGTTTCATGATTAAATAAATACTTAGAATAAGTGTAGAAGTTGAAAGATGTAATACGTTAGTCAAATAGCTCTATTGGAGTCTTGACGTAAAATAACAATCCGAAGGTTAAAACTCGGAACATATAGATATACACATTGAAATCCAACACACAAAGAGTTGTAGTTGAAGATTACTCGATAAGAAATGTAGGAATAAGATGCTAGAAATGAATGAAAGCGATTTCAAGATTTAAAGTGCTTAAATACCCTTAACGGGTCAAAATAAGCATACGAGCGAAAACGGGTTTAAATTGTGTAATAAACCTATGATTAGAACCTAATATAGAAGGTAACATTAATTTGAAGAAGTGTATGAGACATAGGAATCAAATAAATACGTGTGTTTGATAAAATACATAAACGGGTTAAAATTTGGTAAAAAGGTAACGATTCGAAGGCTTAGAAGTCTCAAAATTTCTTATGTTGGATGTAGGATTTTAACTCCATAAGATGGAGGATTAAATTACGGACGCGTAGGAAAAAGAATCGGGTAAAACGGATCAATAACGAAGAAGTTATGGTCGTTTCCGTGAAATCAGATCGTGCTAGGTATGTACAGCATCAGCTGAAACAACAGGCTGTGAAAAATAGGGCTAGGCGTGACACCTAGGCCCTTGGCGTCACGTCTAGCCCCCTAACTCCGGAAATTGTTAATTTTTGTCATTTTTAACCCCTGTACTTGTTTGAACTTAATATTTGACTATCAAAACTAACTTTTAAGTTGGTTTTGATCATAGGTGAATGCCAAGAGTGCACGGATGAAGATCAAGCGACGAGCAAGAACCGAACACGATCACGAAATAAGCTTCCGCACTATGTATCGTTATTATGTTAAATGACGAACGTACACATGATATGTTGTATACTTTTTAAATTGTAAAAAGTTTTAATAAACCCGTAATTTCCAATGCATATGTAATCTTAATTACATGACTGTTTTTCGTAAATGATACGTTAAACCTTAATTTATAAGAACGGGTGTTACAGCAGATATCCTAGGAATTTCAGCTGGGTTTAGTTCAATGTCCATGGGTTGTGTGGGGAATAATGGCAATGGCTGGGGTGCTATGAATTGCTCTAGATTTAGGGTCGGCAGCTGTAGTTGTTAAAATACGAAAATTTGCTAGACTCCTATTGAGCATATCTTGGGTGTGAGCATCTGTTTCTCTTTTAATGGCTGCTAAAGCACGCTTTTGTTGTAACTTTTTCATCCTTTTCCTACGTTCATGCGCTCCTCTGCTGAACCATCCTCTCTTCTTGGGAGGGAATGGCTCTTCAGATTGGGCCTTGAACACGAATATCCCATCTTCGTTGTCAGCCGAATACCCTGAGAGGGTAGGCTGTGAAGAGGTACCTTCGTCCCTAGGTGAACCGGGCAGTTGACGGTAAGCGTCTGAAGGTCCTTGGTCACTCATGTTGTAAACTAACAAATTGTCAAATAACACAAAATAATAAACTACACGTATGCACTTAATCTTATTGATTATTTCCTAACAAAATTAATAATTTCAATGTCAGCAGAACACTTCTTTGTCTGAAATTAGTGGCTGTAGCTCTGATACCACCTTCTGTCGTAACCCCCGACCCCTATCTCCTGGGATCAGGTGGACGCGAACTCAGATTTGGTGGTATCGTTGGTTTATCAATATTTGGCAGCTGAAATTTCATCAGGACCTTAGTTAGGAAATATTTTATCAGAGTAAAATACCACATTTTTATATTAATAAACAAATGGATAAACCCCAAGTTTCTATTACAAACATGTTTATAAGGATAAACCCTAATTTATTGAATTTAAAACATCGTCTTTTAGGTAACTTTTATAGCCACATTTTTCCAAGCCTTTAGTGCTCTCCAGCTGGCTTCTAATTGGCTTTCACATTTTGTTACCTGAAACGCGTTTTAAAAACATTTGTCAGTAGGAAATACTGGTGAATGAATCCCAGTTTAATCGAGAAGCATTTATCCTTTAACAGTATTGAGAGCAATTACAATGTTTATATCTACACAATTACTCATTCAGTATTGTCAATCCTGACTGGTAGGTCTTATTACTCATTGGCTATCTGGTTGTCCAATAGTAACGTGTCCACATTTTGTATAAAAAACCCCAACATACCGGCAGTAATTAAAGAACTACAAATACTCAATCACTGCTAATTATATTTAAAATTATTTAAGGTTTTGTAAAAATAGTTTGCAAAAAGGTTCACAAAAAGGAGATTACTCATATTGCTACTTTAGACTTTTCTTGGTGGATTCCTGGTTATAATCTATTAATTAAACAATGCAAGCGTGTTAGTATAATAACCCAATATTTACATTAGTAATACCCTTCCCGAGACAGAATTCCAACGACTACGTCGGGCAGAACCACGACAGCCGTTACGGAATCCTAGTTCAATCGGGCAGCGTATCTAATACGTAACCGGGGGTTAAAATACTTATAACGAGGTAGAACTTCGTTATTTAGGAGGGTATTATGCCCAAGTATAGTGTATACTATAGAGAAATTTGAGAGAGAAAGACGATGAACGATTGAAAATGAAAGCTGATGCCTCCTATTTATAGGTCTGGTTGACCACTTCCTCGCGGCCCGCGTAACCCACACAAGGGTCCTTCGCGGCCCGCTAACTAGGGTTAGTAGGCCCTAGCTTGGCCCGGTCATCCCACTAGTCTCGACACGATTGTGCCACGTGGAACCTCAGGGTGCGGCCCTGGTGACCAGCTGTCGCGACCCGCGTAAGACTTCTTAAGGGTCTTCGCGGCCCGCCAGGAACTAATAAAAATTGTTTTTATTTTATTTTTAATTATATAAGCTATTTTGGGCTCGGTTTTCACATACTGGGTGCAATTTAAAACATATTGGGACATTCTAAATATATTAGGGTGTCGGGAATAATTTTGGAGGGTTGTTATAATTTGAGACTGAAATTCAATAGCCGATAAAATTCACTCCAAAAAGCTATACGGTGCACACATATTTGCAACTGATGTTTAGTCTCAGATAAGGTGCCGCCGAAATATTAGTGATTGACTATTAGTCACTAAATTATGTTGCATAAAAATCAGTCCTCCATACCAACAGCAACAAATAAATCAGTCCTAGAGACTATGTCAGCCCCTAGTCCCTACTGGTCACCTTTTTTTGTAGCGAGTTGAGCGAGAAGATACGAGAGGTTATTTTAATATCGATTAAATTGAAATTTTTAAATTGAGAAATTTAATTTAGAAAATATAACATCACATTAAAACATGACATACATGTTTTGATAGTTTTTTATGACGCTAAAAAGATAACACACAAAAAAGTGTCATAAATTTATTGAATTTAAGGAATCCTGACAATTTTTTTCTTGACACAAGTGAATATCATAAAATGGTCTTGTTTTTTTATGACACTAAAAAGATGATACACAAAAAAGAGCGTTATAAATCTATTGAATTTGGTAAACCATGACATTTTTCTCTTGACACACACTTTCGAATGTCATAAAATGATCTTGTTTTTTTTTCTATGACGCAAAAAAGATGACACACAAAAATAATGTCATAAATTTTATTGGATTTTGTAAACCATGACACTTTTATCGTGACACACACTTTCGAATGTCATAATATGAGCGTGTGTCATTGTTCGCGGGTCAAGATAGGTGTATTTTCTAGTATGGTGCCATAGCCTTCATTGTTGAACGTACATTAGTATGAGCTGATTAACTGTTGAAGCTTGTGACTTATCTACCATTTCTTGAATTTCAAAGATAATTCATTCTTCTCATTAGGATAAAACCTAAGCTCTGATGAAGCAATATTTGTTTTTAGACTATTTCCAATGCTAAGAGGCCCTTAGGTGCCCTTATGTCACGGGGTTACTTTTCGACCCTCGTGTGGCGTCCTCAAGTCCCCGAGGACAAGCCAATCCATCCTGCTTCTTTGTGTGGGTCACTGGTTTCGTCCTGCCTTGGACTCATCAGGAGAGCGGTGCCAGCTCTCGACCAGTGGTGCGTTCGTCGTTTGCACGACTAGGCACGTACACCTTTTCATTGACACTGACATTGTCCCCTGATAAAGTCCAGGACTAGCCAGTAACCCTAGCGTTCAAGCACAGCCCATAGCATTGCGATCTTCAAACATTTGGCCCGTGACACTCTCCCACCACCATTTCATGCACGTCCTCATGCATGCTCGCCGTCTCATACCAGCTCGCATACTTGACAATGCATGATCCCCTTATGTTGAGCATGATTCACTTTGGGAGGGTAGGACACCCGAAAGCACAGCAACAATGATCTTCTGTCATGCATGTTCAATATAGTACGTCAGTTTTGGTTATAAGTGGCGCTGACGTCCGCCGCATCGGATTATGTGTCGATGATTCACCTTGTTTCAGGAATACGGGGACCTGAATAGTTGTAGCAGCTTTCACAAAACTTCCTTTTTACGGCGCTGCATGAACCGTAGATTTTTGAACATAACACGGAGGGCTTCACTGTAACTATACTTGAGCGGCTCTCACGATCCTATACTCGCGGAGTACAAAGACCTTTGCCGAAGCAAACCCATATTTGGTCTTCTCCCACCACCATTGCACAAAGATACTCTAAATGTTAAGCTCATTTGGTTAAGAGTCACGTTCCAACGTATCCAAGAATCGTTCTGCTTTGATACCAAGTTGTCACGGGGTTACTTTTCGACCCCCGTGTGGCGTCCCCAAGTCAACGGGGACAAGCCAATCCATCCCGCTTCTTTGTGTGGGTCACTGATTTCGTCCTGCCTTGGACTCATCAGGATAGCGGCGCCAGCTCTCGACCAGTGGTGCGTTCGTCGTTTGCACGACTAGGCACGTACACCTCTTCATTGACACTGACTTCGTCCCCTGATAAAGTCCAGGACTAGCCAGTAACCTAAGCGTTCAAGCACAGCCCATAGCATTGCGATCTTCAAACATTTGACCCGTGACACTTAGCTGCTTTGCCTAGTCAGCTGTCACATCATATCCTTATAAATTCTTAAAAATCCTTACAAATCTTTAAAACCTCTCAATTTTACCTCCAACTATACAAACATTCTTACATATCATTACATTTTCCACATCACAACCGTTTTTTCTTTAAATTCAATTACTTAAATTATTAAAATGTATTTAAATAATTAAATAGTTAATACAAGTAAATAGGTAATATCTAAAATAAAAAAGTAACTAGATTTAAGAAAATAGTAATACATCTGAAGTGCAGGATGCATGCAATAGATTGGTTTTTTGAATCGGATTTTTCAGAATTTGCTCTTAAATGGGATTTTTCAGAATTTGTTATTTATTTAAAATGGTTTTTTTTTGCTTTTTTTTAACTTGAATCAAACCTAAAGGTTTAAAATTTAGTTTAGTGCAATTGAACGGGGTGAATATAAAACTTTTAATATTAAAATAAAAGGTTTATCTCTTTATTGACTTTTACACTTCATCTTCCTCACAATTTTCACCAATAAAGCTTTCCATAATTCCATATCTTCACAGCTGAAAAATATTCAGTTTTCTCTCCATTAAAAGTTCATATATAACTGAAAGATCTCGTTGGAAATATAGAAAAAGAAAACGAAATGGCTCAACAACCGAGGCAACCCAAGCCCTTAAGTTTGGGCACCTCACCTTCGGACATCTTCAGGCGGCCGGCTCCAACGCAACGCCCGACTTCGGGCGACTCCGACGTGGCTCGGATGACCTGATTTCGGCTGCGTTAAAGATAGTCTTAGAACTTATAATCACAAACTAAGAACAATGCAGAGAATTGAAATGATTATTTTATTGATCAATAAAAGCCTTACTCAATAAAGACGAAAACAACAAATAATAAGACAAAAAATAAACAAATGATCCTAGAGTTTAGCTGGGAACCGAACAGCAACATGATCAACGGCTCTCCTTATTCCTCTAATCACAATTCAAATAATGATGGATTTCATTCAAGTGGCTGGTCTTTAGCTTGAGTTATACTCAACAAGATGAATGGATGCTAGTTCAATGGTATTGGAACAACACACAGAGGTTTGGCCTTGGATATAGTGGTTCCATTTTTCTCAGTCATGTCCAAAACATCATATGGAACCTTAGTGTCAATTTTCCAGTCAAAATTATTGAGTAATGAGCCCAACATGATAGGGACCATACGTGTTGCAAGTGGTATGCCAGGGCATATTCTTCGTCCAGCACCAAACGGGATTAAATCGAAATCATGACCTCGGACATCAAGCCTGGACTCCAAAAATCGTTGTGGCTTGAACTCTAGTGAGTCATCCCATACGGTTGGGTCTCTTCCTATAGCCCATGCATTCACAAACACCAGTGTGCCCGCTGGTATAGTGTATCCACTGAGTTCTACCTGTGTCACAACTTTTCGTGGAAGAAGTAAGGGGGATGGCGGGTGCAGTCGTAAGACTTCTTTCACAATGCATGATAAGTAGGGTAGCCTCAATACATCATCCTCTTTTACGATACTACCTTTACCAATAACTTTTTCAAGCTCCTCTTTCGCTTTACTCATGATGTGTGGTTTGCGTAGTAGTTCTGTCATCGCCCATTCTATTGTAATCGAGGTTGTATCAGTGCCAGCAACAAACAAATCCTAGATCATCAAATGAAATTATATGTTAACAATGAAACAAGAGACAAAACAAGTCATATAGTTCATCAAATGAACAGTTTACTCACCAAAAACAAAGCCTTTATGTTTGTGTGATTGAACTCATTTGGGTTATCTTGCATCATTTTCAAACACACGTCCAATACATCACCTTGTTCGAATCTGCCCGTTCTCATTCTCTCTTCAATTAACTGATCAAATATCCCAAGAACCTTGGAAAAATGACGAGCCATTCCTCTCTTGATCCCTTGTGGATCAATCCTCTTCAACACTGGAAATACGTCAACAAGATTTGTCTTTGCAGAGTCCACCATAATGTTGGTAATCACCTCCCTAAACTCTTTACCTGAAGCTGAATCCTCATACGGGTCTGTTAAATCCTTGGAGAAAATAGTGTTGGATAAAAGATTCAACGAGGTTCTAAATGCAGCACGACCGATGTGCACATTTTCATTCGAAAGAGCAGCTTTCCGGCAGTATGCTATTAGCTCTTCAACTTTCTTGCTCCTCAAGTGCTGTTTGGCTTCAAGAGAGCTGTTGGAGAAGATATTGGAACTAACGATCCTTCTGAGGGTGCGCCACTCTGTGCACACATGGAGAAATGAGATGGAGTGTCGCTCGTGGTTATAGGCACGCACCGCGTCAGGGACATTACGTGTGGAGAAAGCAAGGTCTTGCTTTTTGAGTACTTCTTCCGCGGCAGTGGCTGAGGATATGACGAGCGTGGTGATCTGACCGAGTTGTAAAGACATTATCGGGCCATGAATTTTGGCTAGTTTCGCTAGCGACTGGTGCGGTAACGCTCCCAGCAAGTGGAGGTTTCCTATGATCGGCAACCGTGTTGGGCCTGGAGGTAAGTTCTTGGGCTTGCCTACCCCCAAAACCCAGATAAGTATGTAAGATAAGAGAAGAGTACTCACTATTATAAGAAAATCCATTATTAGATGGTGTGTGTGTGTGTGTTGTGCCAAAGGATGTTGCTGTATTTATACTTCTATTAGTGAATATAATATATCAGCTCCCATCTTTTGTTAGACGTTGCTGCTCGACCTGCAGGCCTTGTTGAATTCTTAGTTTTGACTTTTGAGATTTGTGTTTTTTTCAGATTTGGCGAGCATCTCAAATATAATAAGGAATTTAATACTAAATGTCTATTTATACTTTCACATCACAAAATAGAGGAAGGTTAACGTACACTACGGCTTAACGTACATCACGTACGACAGGTAATTACGCACGTTTATTTTAAAATCACGCACGTTATAATTCAAAAATCCAAAATCACGAATGTTGAAACACAATAATCACGCATATTGTAAACATTAATCACGCATGTTATAGAACAAATCACGCACGTTATTGTACGTGAATTACGTTAAGCCGTAATGTACAATATACTTTTTCTTACAAAATATTTATGTGTAAAATATATTTTTATATAAGAATATAATATATCATGTTTTTTAAAGTTTTTAATATTTTATTTATTATTTTTCATATAGAGAGGGACATATTAATCCGTTGTGACATTTATGTTTAATATGGATGTTGTGAAGTAATTGTGACACCCGGCTATGTTTAATACTAATGTGACATGTGTTTCAATGAATAAAAATGTTATTTTGATTGATTTGGTGTTAATTAACGCCCTTTGTTGTTCTAACAAGTTTAAATTTAATACGTGGTTATGTTGGTAAATCTAATAAAAAACTTATCACGTAACGAATAAACTGCGAAACGAGATCAATGTTAAAATCCTAAAATTTCCCCTATGATTGAAATAATATTTCTAAATATATAAACCGTCCGATACCACGTGTATCGAATATAACTAAACGTTCTTATTAACCAAGAGATATAATGTCACACCCCGCCAAAGGCGAAGCCGGGGCGTGAGATGAATGCTTTCCACGTATCTGGTTTGCAAACATCTGGTAATGAATTAAATATTTATAACGACGCCTAAATATTTAGATTGTTACAAGCCATAGTAACGAGTCTACCAATCGTCACACCTTGCCGAAGGCGGAACCACGGGGCATGAGACGAAAGGTTTCCAAGCATCCGATTTGCAAACATCTAGTAACGAATCAAAATATTTATAAGAGTGAATCGCAAGTTTTGTCCTTTATTTGTATATCAAATTTCAAGCGGCGTCCTTTATCTTTAAAATTGACGAGTTTTATACTTAATGTTTCAAAATTTTACACGGTTTGTCCTTTGGCTCTAACCCAGTCAATTTTAACTGTTAAGTGGAGGGAACGTTGGTCCTTTTTACTTATTTATTTAAAAACAAAGAAATTTAAATGAATAAAAAACATACTCTCTCATCCCCCTCTTTCTTGTCTGCTTTGACTGCAAAACCAATTGCCTCTTATACTCCCTTCTTGTAAATAGCTGGTATGCGAGATCCAGAACCAACAAACTCAATATTATTAAAAGCCAATTTCATCAAACGCTTATACTAGGATCATTTACAACCTTCGAACAAGGAGCAGTAACTCTCTAACAACTCTAAACACAGATTCTCAAAATCCTCATTCATTTAAAACCCTTTCACATCTTTTTCATCCATTAAACATTCAGTATTTTGTATAAACATAAATATTATATTGTTCTTTAAATTTTTCAGCAAAATATTTGAACAAAACTTCATCCAGATCACTACCTAATGAGATAATATTTTCAAGTGCCCGCCTTCAAAAGCCGCAACAATAACCTGAGTGTCACAAGCCAAAAGCCGCAAGAGCCGTTTTATTTTCCGGCGGCCATCTACCAAAACTGGTGTTGTTGTATCACCGGTGACCATGGTGAGCTCCACAGCGGTGATAACGAGCGGCGGGTCTTTTGGGTCCCGAAAATCAAGATATACAACTTACCTCGTCAGATTTGATAGTGGTCGACACCCATCTCAGTCAACAAGAACAGATCCGAAATGTGGGGTTGGTAAATTATTAAAATAAGTTTCTAAATAAATAAGTCAAAAGTCCAATTTTCCCTCCACTTAACAGTTAAAATTGACTGGGTTAGGGTCAAAGGACAAACCGTGTAAGATCATTAAGTATAAAACTCATCAATTTTAAAGATAAAGGACACCAGATGAAATTTGGTATAAAGATAAAGGACAAAAGTCGTAACTCGCTCTATTTATAATGCTCCCAAAGTATTTAGATTATTACAAACCATAGTAACGAGTTGGGTCTACTTAACCCAAATAAAGATAAATTGTTCAAACATTATCGAACACAAATGAAAATTCGTTTGTCGGCCCCAAGTTTTGTGCGAAAGAAGGTTGTAAGATGTGTATTTCTTGGAGGTCTTTTTGTTCCTCTGCGAAATTTACCTTTGAGAACTTACCTTCTGAATGACTTGGTTCGGGTTTTTCACCTTCATGTATTAAGTCTTCTTTGAGTGGTTCTTCTTTCGTTGGCCCTTGAGGTTTTACCTCTTTTGTACAAATAGCCTCTTCTTTTGCACGAGATTGCTTCAACAAGAATTCTATGTTCTTGAGACTTTGTATGAGGCTTTCGGCTTCGGGAACTATTGTGGGTGGTGTCTCGTATGTTTCAAACGCTGGAGTGTCCCAATCAAAGCTTGATTTTGGAAGCTCAAACTTTTGTTCCTCATATGTTGTGTATGAGGTGGATTGTTGAAAGTGGTAACAATTTTGTACGGAATGGGATTCACCGCAAATGGTATAATATGGTTCCACATAATCATCATAACCATAGTAGTCATAATCTCCCATGTAATAATCCATTGTTTGGATAGTACTCAGAAGATTACAGCTTCCTTAAATTAAATTTTTTTGCGAATACAGAAGGTTTACATGGCCATGTGCTCTGTGATGTGACAACTGGCACCAAACCGGTAATTTCCGTACACTTTAATTATTATTTAATGACTGCAATTATGTGCTTAGATGTCAACATTGTCTGATTACATACTAAGCAAGTGAATTCATGCGCGTTGTATACTATAAAATATTGCTTTATGCATAAACGAGAACGTTGCGTCAGAAATACTAGTAAACTCACCGGTAGGACACATTTGTCAACAACTCTGTAGAAAGCAGTCAGACATTAGAACTGAGGCCTAGGTGTAGGTCCAATGACAAGAATACACTAAAACCCAAGAGTACATACAAGGGTTTATACATAGAGCGTCTGAAAGCTAAAATACGCACTAACAAGCACCCGAAACGCACTTTAAGTGCAGAATTTCACCAAATTCAGCTATAATCAGCTCTCTGACACTTAAATATCATGCAGAATTTACGTTTTATTATCCAGAATACTTCCCTAAGTGTCGGGAATTGAAAGTGTTACAAAAGGATACTTAAAAGACACTAAACTGTGCAATTTAGCACTTTAACAAACCGGTACCCAACCGAACAACCGGACACTACCTGAAACATCAAATTTTTACTAGAAACACTGTTTTAGTATTTCAAAGATAGTTATGGTTACAGGACATCATATTACACCTCATAAATATTAAATACATAAAAATACCCAACTAGTGCCATTAAAACCTAACTATATCATGCAACTTACAATTGGAATGTTACACTTAACCCCCCCCCCCACGTTGAACGGTTATGGGACATGGGGGCCACACCATGATTTTATTTGATTAATTTAATGGATCTTGTTTCCCTATAATAGACATAAGATCCAATGGTAGATGTGAAGTTAGCATATTATAAGTATGTCCATAAGAACAATAACTTCATCTTCATCAACATCACCTACACACCATCTCTCCTTCCTCCTTCCCTTCAAGCTACGGCCCAAGCACCCCCTCTCCACGCATTCATTTTCAATCCACATCCATCCATTCTAAGGTGATATTAAGGTGTAAGGAGGTCACTAACGAAGCTCGGTGCAAGCGGATCTTGAAGGACCTTCTTCATTCGCTTTTATCCACTTCATTTACTCTTTTGAACTCCCCTAGCCTTGTGCTAGTGGTAAGTTTCTTAGATCTTCATCCTCTTCATGTCTTTGATGGTTAATAGCTAAAAGAATGATGAAATCACAAGAAACACTAAAAACATAAAGCTTTACATGAACATTTACATGATGAAATGTTGTAGTAGGAAGTTGTAGTGAATATGATGTTGATTACTTGATGATTTACTCGTTAATATTGATGTTAAGGGTCGTTTTTGATCACTAGACATGTTAACGGAACAAATAGAACATGCGTTAGAACACAATAAGCTGAAAACAGCTTCTATCCAAATATTTACAGCCAACTTCAGTTGGCTGTAACCATATCGTAACTTAACAAAAACTTGATTTTCTTGAGTCTATCACATGTTATTATGAAATACGGTTCTAATGGCACTGGAATCTTAATTGTTGGACTTCGTTTACTATTTTTAAATACCCTTTTTGTAACAACAGCTAGAGCTGAGTTTTTACTGCAGTAAATGGGCAAAATGTTTTTAGTCATAACTTGAGTTCTGTGTAGAATTAGCTCATGAAATTTGTACTGTAGATGACCACTGATGTATTTGTAATTCTCCCACTGGAATTTCGTAAATCGGACTTACGATGAATTTTAAATAAATTGTTCCGTGGACTGCAGTCAGAAAAAGATGAATCTGATTGCAGTTCGGAAAATGATTTTTTATAAAATATTGGTAATGAATTGGATCCCGATATTTTTACAAAATAATATTTGGATCGTTTAAGACATTCTGTAAAAGTTTGGGAATTTTTGGAATAATGTCACGCCCTGCAAAAAAATTCAACTCAAAATTTCAGCATTCCGAAAGTTTCCGGAACACTAAGGAAGCGTCTAGGGCTGCCCGGAAGTCTCCGGAACAACCTAGACAATACTGGAACATTTTGGCACCCTTAGAAGGTCCTAGACCAGCCTTAAAGGAGCTCGGAAGGGTCTAGAATGGGCTACATAATACTGCCATAAAAATCAGCCGAGGAACATTCTAGAATCCCAACAAATATCATGATATTTATGTAGGAAATATCTAGGTATTAAGGCTAGATATTTGTAAAGGAATGATCTAGATTTGGAACTATCTAGATCATGTCCAAGTAGTATAAATAGGCGTGTTAGGCATCATTTGCACTCACCCCACATAACCCCTCATAACTCATTCATAAACCAACTTCTTGTAAACACTTTGTACTTGTAACTTTGTTCAAGTAATACCTAACCTTCTTTGTTGTAGTATTGCACTACAAAACTTGTCCTTGTGATTCTCACAAACAAAGACTTCCACTGCGTAAACATAACCCAACACAACCAAAAGGCTTAACTTAGATCAAATCTAAGTGCCGCAAGAGAGTTCGAGAATAACTCCGTGACAATAAGCTAACTATTTTATTAAAATCCCCGAAAACAGCCAAGTTTTGAAGATTAAAGCTGAAATGACATAAGTAGTAATTTGCATGTCTAAATGTTGGGTAGGTTATTTGAGAACGACCTAACGTGCTATATGTTAAAGAAAATGATATGCTACTTAGCATGGACACCTCCATTTACAAAGGAGACTATGGCGAAATTTTCTGAAAATCCTAACACTTAGTAAATATTTTCTAGACAAATGTTTGCTAGTGTGTTCTAAACTATGCTTTTCGAATATAAACCTCGCCATAATTTCTGTAACAAAAAAACACATACAACATACAAGATGCATAATTCGGGTGCAAAATACAAGAAACTTATATTTATTTTTGAGAAAATAATATAAGTAAGACACATAGTTAAAAATATAAATTATTTTTAACACCAGAATACGTATACAAAAGATAGTGACGTGTACTTGTGCGATACAAGTCTAGTGACTAACGTTAAGAAAACATGTATAGGTCACGACGTTAATTAAGCAAATCCGGTGAAGTTTACGACGCAAGGAACGCAAAGTTGTGAGTTCATGCTCCCCCTTTTCTTTTAGCTGTTTTCAGTTTTATAACTTCGGGGGTGAAATACATGTACAGATGTTATAATGTTTATAAATGGTATGATACAAAAATAAGAAGCACTCTTGGTGAGAACGAGTACCAAGTATGATGCGTTTTGAGAAATGATGCGAGAAATCGTGTCACGAATAGGGTACCATAAGCACCATTAATCAACAATATACCTAGACCACAGAACAAAAGGTTAGATCTAACGGGTGTCGGGCAACCACACTCTTGGTGAGAACGAGTACCAAGCAGTGCTTTTGTGTCTCAGAATATGCCAACTAGAAAAATGCCTAAGGTTTGGTGACTTCCTATGTCGTGTCACATGTTAATGGCCTTGCAACCCATTAACAACCCTAATACACACAAGAACACCTTATTTATACAAGATTCATACCATAAGAATACTTGATTTATATTTGAGTATGTGGTGTACTCAAGAATACTTGGTTTATACATGAACATTTGATTTACACATGAATACTTGATTTATACTTGAGTACGTGGTGTACACAAGAATACTTGATTTATACAAGATACAAACTATGTTTTCAAACAAAGTATACAAACGTGAAACACAAAAACTGCATGAATTCACACCAACATTATGTTGACGTTTTTCCAAAACTCACATGTATTTCAGGTAACTAGTGGATGTGCGCGCGGTCTTACTCATGCTCCTGGATGTCGCCTATGTTTACTTTTAAATAAAGTTGTAGACTTTTAGACAATATGTTGTCTCGTGATGTAAACACTTAAACTATGTTTTCAATTTCGTAATGTTAATGGTGTTTGAAGTTACTTTTACGAGCATGTAACATGTTTACCTTTTGTATGCAATGTGAACCTTTCATGATCACACCTCGTGCTTCCGCCGCAGAAAGGGGTGTGACAGATTGGTATCAGAGCTGCGATTGTAGTGAACTAGGATTCCTTCTCGAGTCTAGTCTACAATCTCTAGGATCCTTTCACGAAAACAATTTTTCAAAAGTTTTCATTGCATAAAACGTCCCGCGACATCCACTGCCTGAAATTGTTTACAAAGAGTCAAGAAAAGACACTACGAGACTTAGGGTGCACATGAGTAGCACTTGTCGTTGACTAGAAATTACTCGCAATTATGTGTGATAATTAGCCTATATACACATACTAGAAGTAGAATGTCACAAGTACACATGACTTTACCTGAAAGCGATGGCCCGTCTGAAGGAAGAGATACGAGGATGAAACGAACTGTGAGGACTGTGCAAGGAGTTATGTAATTATGGATGCATACATAATTATGGAATTCAGTGCACAGAAACCACAGCAAGTCTTGGCACGTGTAGATTCCCTCAGTGCAAGCCTACTAAGTACTCTGCTAGAGTAATAATTGTTTGAAGTCACTTATGTGGTATATACCTGTGAATATATATGCTACTACTGTCTAGTATGACGATATCAAACAAATGTTTAACCCTGTTGTGTTATGTTCTTTCAGAACATGGCACCCAGGAAAGCTGTGAATGCTCGCAATGATAATCAACCTCCTCCTCCCCCACTGCCAAGAACTGCTGAAGAGCTGAACGCTCTACTGGAAGAAAGGATCTCCGCTGCTATCGCCCAATACGAGGCAAACCGAACTCAAGACAGTGGCGGACCAAGCAACGCTAGACGTAATGGGAACGGAGATTCATCTGGAGGCAACGCAGCTCAAGGTAACCTTAAGACAATGTACTAAACATGGAGATTTTTTTAACGGTCCTTGTTTCATTATTTCTTCAATTGCTCACGTGTGAATTGGTTGAATCAATTCCAGGCTGCACTTTCAAGCAGTTCCTCGACTGCAAACCAATGAACTACGACGGCACAGGAGGTGCAGTGGCGTTTGTGCACTGGACGGAGACTGAAGCTACTATCCGCATGAGCAAGTGTACCGCGGATCAACAAGTCACCTTTGCTACTGGGTTGTTTGTCGATGAAGCTCTGACATGGTGGAACTTGCAAGTCCAAACCTTGGGCGATGATGCCGCTTATGGCCTAACTTGGGATGAACTGAAGGAAAGAATGAGAGAGAAGTATTGCTCTCGTGCTGAACTCCAAATACTGGAAACGGAGTTCTGGCACTTGACTATGGAAGGTGCTGATATTAATGGTTATACTCGAAGGTTCCACGATCTGTCTAGAGTGCTTCCCTACATGGTGACTCCCGAATTCAAGCGCGTTGAACGCTACATTTGGGGATTGGCCTCAGAATTCCGTGGCATGGTAACTTTGGCCAAACCTCAAACAATCACCGAGGCTGTAACTCTGGCTGTCAGCCTTACTGAAGATTGTGTTCGTATGAAGAAGCTATCACTGAAACCAACAGAAAAGACCGAGACGCATGCTGAGTCGTCCGGCGACAAGAAAAGGAAACATGCAAACCTGAATCAAGCAACTCGCAACAACAAGGGTTTCAGCAAGAAGCGCGACACTAACCCGCCTCAGGAGACGAAAACCCTTGCAACCAAAGGATACCAAGGCACCATGCCTAAATGCCAAAAATGTAAGTATCATCATGAAGGAGCTTGTCGCATTCCGAGGTGCGACAAATGTGGTAGGTTGGGTCATCAAACAGAAGACTGTTGGGGAAAAGGAAAGAACCAGAATGGAAATGGTGCTGGTAACAAGAATGGTAACGACAAGGGGCGGAACCAAGGATGCTTCAGTTGTGGAAGCAATGATCATTTCATGAAGGACTGCCCAAAGGGAAACAATGCTCAGGCTCGAGCATTTGTGATTGGAGCAAAGAACGCACGCGAGGACCCTAATGTGGTCACGGGTACGTTTCTCATTAACAATCACTTTGCATCCATATTATTTGACACTGGCACCGATTATAGCTTCATGTCTGTGGAATTTAAACGCATGCTTGGAATAGAATCTAGTAGATTATAAATTCCTTATTCCATAGAACTAGCCAATGGTAAATTTGTTGAATCGGGCGAAGTCGTTAGAGGCTGCTCATTAGAACTTGGTGAACGAAATTTTAGCATCGACCTCTTACCTATTCAATTGGGTAGCTTCGATGTAGTAGTCGGAATGGACTGGTTGTCCAAGAACAAAGCTGAAGTTATTTGTCACGAGAAAATCATTCGCATCCCGTTGGCGAATGACGAAACTCTCATCGTGCATGGAGAAAAACGAGACGCACCTCTTCGAATCATCAGTTGTATGAAGGCACAGAAGTGCTTAAGGAAAGGATGTCTTGCCTTCCTAGCACACGTTGTAGATAAGAAGGCTGAGGAGCCGAAACTCGAAGACATTCCTGTGGTGAAGGAATTTCCTGATGTTTTTCCCGAAGATCTGCCAGGACTACCTCCGCAACGACAAGTCGAATTCCGCAAAGACTTGGTTCCAGGAGCCGCTCCTGTAGCCAAGGCTCCCTATCGACTTGCACCATCCGAGATGCAAGAATTATCTACACAACTCCAGGAGTTGTTGGATAAAGGATTCATAAGGCCAAGCTTCTCACCCTAGGGAGCTCCAGTATTATTCGTGAAGAAGAAGGATGGAACACTGCGGATGTGTATCGATTACAGAGAACTGAACAAGCTCACGATCAAGAATCGGAATCCACTACCGAGGATTGATGACTTATTTGATCAGTTGCAAGGATCAAGCTACTATTCCAAGATCGACCTTCGATCTAAATACCATCAGTTAAGGATACAAGAAGAAAGCGTACCAAAGACCGCATTCCGAACGCGTTATGGGCGCTACGAGTTTCTTGTGATGCCATTCGGACTGACAAACGCGCCAGCAGTATTTATGGATCTAATGAACCGCGTATGCCAACCATATCTCGATAAATTCGTGATTGTATTTATCGATGATATCCTGATTTACTCACGAACGAAAGAAGAACATGAGCAACACCTCAGAACTATTCTGGAACTACTGAAGAAAGAGAAGCTTTATGCAAAGTTCTTGAAATGCGAAATCTGGATTCGTGAAGTACAATTTCTCGGTCACGTTGTGAACGAAAAGGGCATTTATGTGGACCCATCCAAGATCGAAGCAATAAAGAATTGGGAAGCCCCCAAAACCCCAACTGAAGTTCGACAATTTTTGGGCTTAGCGGGCTATTATCGGCGATTCATCGAGAATTTCTCAAAGATAGCTCAACCGCTAACGACCCTTACTCAAAAAGACAAGAAATACGACTGGGGTCACAAACAAGAAGAAGCCTTCCAGCTACTTAAAAACAAGCTATCCGATGCACCGATACTATCATTACCCGAAGGCGCTGAAGACTTCGTGGTATACTGCGACGCCTCACGACAAGGTTTGGGTTGTGTACTTATGCAGCGCCAAAAAGTCATCGCTTACGCTTCAAGACAATTGAAGGTTCATGAAAGAAACTATACCACTCACGACCTGGAGCTGGGCGCAGTGGTATTCGCATTGAGGATTTTGCGACATTATTTATATGGTACTCGATGTACAATCTTCAGAGATCACAAAAGCTTACAACACATATTTGATCAGAAGGAAATGAATATGCGACAGCGATGTTGGGTCGAGCTGCTGAACGATTATGACTGTGAGATTAAGTACCATCCTGGAAAGGCAAACGTTGTAGCAGATGCACTAAGTCGAAAGGAAAGGGTTAAGACCCTAAAGGTTGGAGCATTAGAAATGACTATTCGAACGAACCTCACTGCACGCATTCGTGATGCACAACAAGAAGCTCTTAAGATAGAAAACCGTAAAGCTGAATACCTCTGGGGTATGTTGAAATATATGGTGCCAAATGAAGAGGGAGCCTTGTACTTTAAGAAGCGTATTTGGGTTCCGCTCTATGGCGGTATTCGAGAAGTCATCCTTGATGAAGCACATAAATCGAAATACTCGATCCATCCAGGATCGGACAAGATGTATCAAGACTTGAAAGAATACTACTGGTGGCCAAGGCTTAAAAGCAATGTTGCGGTCTACGTTGGAAAATGCCTAACATGTGCCAAGGTTAAGGCCAAATATCAGAAACCGTCTAGTCTATTGCAGCAGCCCGAGATACCCATGTGGAAGTGGGAGCAAATCTCAATGGACTTCATAACAAAATTACCCAGGACCCCTAGAGGGCATGATATGATATGGGTGATAGTCGATCGGTTAACGAAGTTTGCGCATTTCCTACCGATCCGAGAGAAGGATAGCGCTGGAAAGCTTGCTGAGCTGTACCTGAAAGAAATCGCGACACGTCATGGAGTGCCTATCTCAATTATCTCAGATAGAGATGGACGTTTCGTATCAAGGATCTAGCAATCCTTCTAGGAAGCCTTTGGATCTCAACTAGATCTAAGCACAGCCTTCCATCCGCAAACTGACGGCCAGAGCGAACGGACCATACAAACGCTAGAAGATATGCTTCGTGCATGTGTTATGGACCTAGGCGGCAGCTGGGATACTCACCTACCTTTAGTTGAGTTTTCCTACAATAACAGCTACCATACAAGCGTAAAAGCCGCACCATTCGAATCTCTATATGGCCGCAAGTGCCGCTCGCCATTATGTTGGGCAGACGCTGGAGACAAACGTATGGTTGGTCCTAAACTTGTTCAAGAAACAACCGACAAGATCATTCAAATCTGAGAGCGCATTAAGGCGGCTCGAGATCGACAAAAGAGCTACGCTGATCGAAGACGAAAACCCTTAGAATTCGAGGTGGGAGACAAAGTTCTGTTAAAAGTCTCACCTTGGAAAGGTGTAACAAGGTTCGGAAAGCGTGGAAAGCTGAATCCATGATACATTGGATCATTCAAGATCTTGGAAAGAATTGGTATCGTGGCATACAAGTTGGAGTTACCGGAAGAACTTAACGGAGTACATGATACGTTTCATATGTCCAACCTCAAGAAGAGTCCAACCCAAGAAACAGTGATCATCCCTGCGGATGAAGTGCATATCGACGACACACTCCGATTTACAAAACAACCCGTTGAGGTTACAGACTGGAAAGTCAACAAGACCCGGAGGAGTAGTGTCAAATTAATCAAGGTACGTTGGAACTCTAAGCACGGACCCGAGTACACGTGGGAATGTGAAGACCAGTTTACAGACAAGTACCCCCACCTGTTCAAGAAAACTCCTGCGAGAGATAACTCAGCCTGAATTTCGGGACGAAATTCTCTTAACGGGGGGAGACTGTGACAACTGGCACAAAACCGGTAACTTTCGTACAGTTTTATTAATATTTAATATCTGCAATTATGTGCTTAAATGTCAACATTGTCTGATTACATGCTATACATGTGAATTCATACACGTTTTATACTTCAAATATTGCTTTATGCATTACTTTTAGCGTTGCGTCAGAAAGACTAGTAAACTCACCGGTAAGACACGTTGTGTCAGCAGCCCTGCAGAAAGCAGTCAGATAAAGGATTTAGGGCCTAGGAGTAGGTCCAACGTCTAAAATACATTAAAACCCAAGTATGGATACAAGGGTTAACATATAAGCTTTCCGGAAGCTAAACTATGCACTAAAAATCACCCGAAACTCACTTTAAATGCAGAATTCAGCATAAATCAGCATAATTCAACAATAATTCAGCTTTTAACACAATAATATCATGCAAAATTTATGTTTTGTTGTCCAAAATAACTTACAAAGTATCAGGAATTAAAACTGCCATAAAAGTGCTTTATACCTAGTGAAACTACGCATTTCAGCACTTTAACGAACCGTAACGAACCGAACAACCGGACAATAACTGGGACATCAAAATTTGACTAGACGTAATGTTTTTATGATATTAAACTAGTATTAATGCTAAAACACCTTAAAAATCATAAAAAACCCTAAACACACTTAAACTTACTTAAGCCTTATCATTTGCACTTTAAACCTTCAACTTCCAAAATTTTACATTTTACCCCCCCCCTACGAAATCCGGCCCCTATGGGTCCCACATGAATATTTTATTTGATTTCATTTGATTTTATTAGATTATATTAGATTTTATATAAGGAATATTCTAGTAATATACCATAAAGAAGATTTGGAAGATCTTTATAAGATTCTACACTACTCACACTTCCATTTCACTCCATCTTCTTCCTCCCTCCCTCTTTGCTCTCGGCTCACCCACACACACCAAACATCATCCATTTTCATTCATCTTCCAAGCATTCTAAGGTTACTAGAGGGTGTAAAGTGGTTATCTAAGGAAGCTTGAAGAGTAGAAACTTGGAGGACCTCTTTGAGGAGTCTTTAACCACCTATTTTCTATCATATTCATCATCAACCTTCTTGTGCCACTTCCCTAGCCATTAGAGCTAGTAGTAAGCTTCTTGATCACTAATTTAAGTCATGTTTATGTTATGTACAAGTTTCACCATCTAAACAACTTAACTTTTAATGCTAAAAATAAGAAGATCTAACATATTCATGGAGAAAATAAGTGATTACATGAAATTTTAGTGTATGTAATGAAGTTGTTGATGTGATATCTTGTGTTTATGATTAGATCAAGTATGTTAAAACTAGGATCTACCAAGTTTAAGCATGGATCTTGAAGGATCCATGGTTAAACTTGAAGGTGAACACATGAAGCATAATGTGAACTTGAAACATGAATTTTGTGCATAAACTTGTAGTTTTGAAGTGATAAAGTATGTGTAGAATTAATTTTTGAAACTAAAACTCATGGAAAGTTTGTTAAAAATATAACATAAAGCTTGTTTTTGAAATATCTAAAGATATTAAACATGGATCTTGAAAGATCCATGGGTAAACATGAGATTAAAAACTATAATGTTCCTAATAAACACAAAAGTGATTTTAGAAACATGATTTACAAACTTTGAAACCATTAAACTCATGGGTGAGTTGGTTAGTAAAATAAAGTCTTATAAAAAGATGGTTAAAAGTTTACAAGAACACTTATTTTGGAAAGATCACCTTATGTAAAGTGTAGATCTAAAAGACTACACATGTTTAACAAGAATCAAGTTCACCATAATGTTTCATGTGAATAAATTAGTATATGTTTTTGATAATTGTTGTTGAAAATTTTTTTGATGATTGAAAAGAAAATAAACACATATTTTTAGGTAAAACTATGTCAAAAATTTTATAAAATTTTGACACTTAGAAAAATATAAGTTTTGAGGAAGCTTATTCCTTAAAATTTACCTAAAAATATTTACCAAGGTTTCCCTAATCTTTGTAAGAAAACTTCAAGTTAAGAAATGATTATTTCTTCAAGATAAAATTTATATTAAGTATGTATATTTTTGGGAAAATATATGTATTTAGTAATCACCAAATCTTGTGCTAAGTGTATATTATGTGTATTATATGTAGTAGTGTATTAGGACTTGAAAATACACTAAATACTCCTAAGGAGTAAAAATACAAAAATACACATACAAAATACATGAGATTACATAAGAAGCACATGGACAAATGCAAGAAAATATATTTCTTAACATATTATTTAACTTGGACAAATTATAAACTTAAAATATATTTTTGGACAAAAATATATAACTCGGGTGGATAACAAAAATAAACACATATATATATTTCATAGCATGCCAAAATATATATTTTTTGTACTAGTCTTAAAAATATATTATTTTTAAGAAATATAATCTGGAAAGCAATAAAAATCAAAGTCTTGATTTTTGGTGAAAAATACAAAATACTTATATTTATTTTTGAGAAAATAATATAAGTAAGATACATAGTAAAAAATATAAATTATTTTTAACAACAAAGAACACATACATAAAAGATGTTGACTTGTACTTGTGCGATACAAGTCTAGTGACTAACGTTAATAGAACACGTATAGGTCACGACGCTATAAAACCAACCGGTGAAGTTTACGGCGCAGGATACGCAAAGTTGTGAGTTCATGTCCCCCTTTTCTTTTAACTGTTTTCAGTTTTATAACTTCGGGGGTGAAATACATGTTACAAATGTTTTGAACGTTTACAAATGGTATGTAGAATACAAAACTAAGGAATGACACATAGATCATGTGACGAATAGGGTACCATAAGCACCATTAATCAAAGTATACATTTAGACCGCGGAACAAAAGGTTAGATCTAATGGGTTTCAGGCAACCCCACTCTTGGCCTACTTCTACCAATGAGTGCTTCTGTGTCTCAGTCAAACTCGACAAAAATGCCTAGGTTTGGTGGCTTCCTATGTCGTGACAAATGTTAGTGGCATTGCAAACCACTAGCAATCTCGTATTCCTTACATTCACAGTACATAGTTACGGATACGTTTTACAAGTTACATACCATGTTTTCATTCAAGTATAAAACATTCTATACAAAAACTGCATGAATGTTGGATCGATGTGTGACCCTAACGAGTCAATCAGAAGAATTTACAATCTATTTCAAAGGCGGAATCAGAGAAATAGACGTGTAAGAGCTTGATTCCTCTTAATTATCTTCTTATTATTGATTCCAAAGCTTTTACAGATCGTTTGACAAACTGGCAGCACCTCGGCTCTGAATCAGAAAAGTTACAAATGAACTAGCAACACACCTATTTATACTTGAGCTAATTTCGCTTGAAAGTGGCATGGCCATTTCAAACGAAATCACATTGTCTAATTTTGCTTGAAATGGTCAGTGGCCATTTCATGCGAAATTACCCACTTTAACACAAAACCTAATTTTATCCTGCTGTGTGCTACTTTATCCTATCTAGACATAAGACTCGATAAAGACAAAGTTAACAGACATATGTGCACCAACAGACTCCCCCTTGGATGTTGACGAAGTCTTCGGCGTCGAGTCTTTAGTCTTGATCTCTTTCCAATTTGTCTAACAATGTATGCTTCCTTCAAATCTTCTCTTCTTCTATCAACAGCTAGCATGAATCACAGAATCTGAATCTTTAACATCCTTCAAACTCCCCCTTGAATGTAGATTCAGGAACTGTATCTGACTTTTAAGTTTTTAGACTCCCCCTATCAGATAGCTGGGATTTTGCTATGCTGCTTTCAAAAATTCAAACTTTTTACCTACACAATCTCTACCTAAATATAAGATTTATGATTATGACAATTTCAATCCAAATTTACCATTTGACTTTATTTGTTGGTTTTGTCAGAATTTAGAAATTTACTTAAGTATCCAGGTTCAAATTAATGACCCTAATTACTTAAATTTGTTTACCAAGTCCAACTTAAAGATCTTGGTTAACCTGAGATAAATCACACTGACATTTTGTACAAATTAATTCAATCAATTTTCTGAAATTTACAAGTTTCAATTTAATGAACTTGTTTTGACTTTTCAATTTCACAGGATTAACATGTTAAGCTCTCAACTCATCTTTCAGCTCAGAAACTTCCTGCATCTGCTTCAAATTGCGAATCTGAAGATCAGCTTTTCCACTTTGGTTTGTCGGAAAATAAAGCAGGAGTGTAAAATCTTTTTGGATTTTTAATAAAGTTTCTAAACTAGAATGCTTAACAGAAATAAAATGCAGTAAATGTAAACTATTTACAAACATATTTTTGGTGAGCGTGTTAGGGAATCATATCAGCTATTCAACAAGTCACAAGTACCGTTAAGCTTTTTAATTTCATACTCAGAATTAAACAATTCGCTTAGATTGTCGGTATACTGATCCACTTAAATTCTCACACAAATTTCAATCTGTCCAGGATACGAATTAGGTGTTTTAGAGACTTAAACTCATTCATGTGTTCCACCTCTTGAATATACTCCCATATATAAATCCCAATATTCAGTCTTACATGTGAGTATACCACAGATGATATCTGTAAGGGGTTAAATTGCGAGGGCCGTGAGAGCTCAGGCTATTGCTTCCGCAAAATCAGAGAGATGACGGCTTCGACTTTTAGGCGTGTCCCCTTTAGAGGATCTTTTCCCATTTGTTATGCTGAGGGCGGTGCTATATTTCAAGCAAGCGTAAAGTATTATACGGGGACTAGGCCATTGCTTCCGCAAAATCAGAAGTCCCGGGATAATACCCCAGATATCGCTGAGTATAAAGACCTAGTATCTCAGAAAGAGGGATCTTTCAAACAAGATTTCAGGGGTTACCTATATATCCAAGTAGTGTTCCCCACGAAATAAGAAAGTAAAAAATTTATGTTTATATCCCGAACAAACCTACTAAATGTGTAAAAACCTATCGGCACATCATCAGCGAGACTGTTTAAGACTTTTTAAACTTTACATATCTTTAGCATACCGTAACTGTCAAGCTGATGTACAATCATTTTCCCTTTTTACACAAGCTCTATTCCGATTTTCTATTGTTTTTGGATTTTGAAATATCTCATGTTTTTGGATTTTTGAATTTTTTACTGTTTTTGTATTTTTCTGAAAAAAAAATTACCCTATACTCCCCCTAAATACCAAAACAAGTAAAAATCGACAAACCATTGCAGATTGCTTCTCAACATCATCTACAGTGGTACCTTCATCAACACCAAGAATCTCTTCCAACACTGATAAAAACTTCATACCATTCAATTTTAAAAGATATTGAAAACGAGTTTTATCAAACGCTTTGGTATGTAAATCAGCTTTTTGTTCGTCAGTGTGGATTTTCTCAATTCGTATCAACTTCTTCTCAAAACAATCTCGGATGAAGTGATGACGAATTTCAATGTGTTTGGTTTTAGCGTGATGAACAGGATTTTTAGTAATGTTTATCGATGCCTCATTATCAACAAAGATAGGAGTGTTAAGAAATTGCAAACCGTAGTCGCGCATCTGTTGCTGGATCCACAAGATCTGAGAACAGCAACTGCTAGCAGATACATATTCAATTTCACATGTGGATAAAGCTACAGAGGTCTGCTTCTTACATTGCCAGGTGACCAACCGTGGTCCGAAAAACTGGCACCCCGCTGTTGTTGATTTAGCGTTAACTTTGCAGCATCCGAAATTGGAATCGGAATACCCTTCGAGCGTGAAATCGCCTTCTCTTGGATACCACAATCCCAGTGATGGAGTTCCTTTCAGGTAGCGTAATATCCTTTTCACAATCACCATATGCGAAGCTCTCGGGTTAGATTGAAATCTTGCTGCGAGGCAGGTTGGATACATAATATCGGGTATCCCCAGTTATGCTTTTGACGTTAACAGGACCAAACAAATCCATATGGAGTCTCTCTAACGGTCTTGAGACTGAGTTGACTTTCTTTTGAGGATGTGATTTCTTCTTTTGCTTGCCTTTGATGCAGCTAATGCATTCCCCCTCAAGATGAAAACCTTTCACATGATCACCAGTAACTAAGTCGTTATGCACCAGGTGATTCATTTTTCTTAGGTGAATATGACCCATCTTTCGATGCCATAACTGTGACTCTTTTTCCGTTGCTCTTGACATAAAACAGTGAGCCTGGCCCGTGGTAGTAGTTGCTACACTCATGTCCAACACGTACAGATCATTGACTCTGGGTGCTCTCATGATAACCCACTCTTCGGGAACAACAAATCCTGGTTTCAAGATCAAACATTCTTTGTTTGTAAAGTGCGTTGTATACATACGATCACAAATCTGAGAGATGCTCAGAAGATTGTTTTCAAGCTCAGCGATGTAGTTTACTCTTTCAAACGTGACAATTCCATTAGATAGAGTTCCTTCACCAACTATTCGACCACCTTGATTTCCTGCAAATCCCACATAACCTCCATTAAACCCTCTAACATCATACAGTAGAGTCTTCTTCCCCGTCATGTGCCGAGAAGCTCCACTATCCATAATCTAACGTGAAACGGATCTTGGAAGCTCCTGTACATATCACAAACACTTAGTTAGATTTTGAAGCCACCCAAGCCTCTTTCGACTCAGGTAACTTGACATTGATATGAGTTTTAGCAGTGTAAAGTGGCGGAAAATTCTTGTCATTCATCTTTAAGCTCTCCTCAGATCCAATCTCAACCTCTTGTATAACAAGAAATCATTTTTCAAAAGTTGACCAGATAATTGATCTGTCTTTGGTACATTCTTTCTCTCAGAAGTAGTAGCCTCTTGTGATTCAAATTTCTCATAGTAATCCAAAGGAACATTCATCTTTACCGTAGTGGTAGAAGATGATTGTTTTTCCTTCTCAGAAACCTTTGGATTTGGAGAACTTGATTTCTTTTCAACTGATTTTGGCTTCCATGCTTGTTGAGATGACGCAACCCGTTTGTAAAATTTTTCAATTTTAGTTACCACATTCTTTATGGGTTCAGTTTTGAATTTAGTGTTTCCATTTTTCAAAACTTTCTTCTCAACAACCATTGGAGCTTTTCCTTTTGCATCAGCTTTCTTTTTCTAACTCTCAACAACTTCAGACTTAGGCTTTAAGTTTGTGCACTTTCGTGCAATGTGTCCAACTTTGTTGCACTTGAAACATGTACGAGTATCAACTACTTGACTTGTGCCTTCGGTCTGAGGATGTGAGGCCTTTTTCTCAAAGAACTCTTGATTTGATTTTGAGAAAATTTCAGATTCTTGCTCTGAAAATGAGCTTGAACTTGAACTTTTTACAAACACCTTTTTCTCGACAAATTTCTTGTTTTGAACATTCTTTCTTTGATAATTCTTACCACCCTTATAACCACCCGACCAATTGTTTTGATTGTTGTTAGAAAAACGTGGCGGTACAACAGGTTTTTTGTAGTAAGATTTATCTTTTTCAAAATTCAATTGTCTTTCCGAATGTTTCAAACCTTCAATTTCAGACACATCAATCTCAATCAACTTGAACACATTTCTCAATTTTCCAACATTCACATTCTCCAAAGGAAAATCACGATCCGAATACAACTTATCAGATCCCGCCATCTTATACATCACAAGATTAGGTTCTTCACTTAAGTTGTTTTTGGATTTTGATTTTGGAATATATTTATCCAAAAACATTCATCATCCTCAGTAGTGTCACTTTCAGACTTTAAAACGTTCTCAACCATGCTTTTTACAACTTCAGATTGGACACTATCTTCATCGGATGATGAAGTGAATATGACATCAACTGTGTCTGGAAGCTTAATTTCATTAACTTCTTCATCATTAACCAACCCTGATTTTTTCTTTGAAAAATTGTTTAAAACTGGTGGTGGAACCTGATGATACCCCACCCCGGTTCCATCAGAGTATACATCTTCGCCTGCTTTGTTCTTCCCAATTGGTTTAGGAACGATATGTTGAAGAACAAAACTTGCGGAGCTGTAACTGTTCAGTTTCAACTGGATGCGTTCATTTTCAATTTTAGCTTCTTGAAACTGAAGCTTCAACTTAGCAATCGCATCCAGTTGTTGGTTGATTTGTTCTTCTTTAACTCTAAGAACACCTGACAATTGCACATTTTCTTTGCTTGTCTTACCATTTCTTTCATCAGAATCTTTAACCGTCCGTTTTAGCTTTTCAAAATTTTCTGAAAGTTGACGATTTTCATGAATTAGCTTTTTTGTTTTCTTTCCTAATTCTTTCTACTTCAATTTTATCATTTTCGATTTTCTCAGTTAATTCTTTTACTCGATCATTTGAAGCTTTTAACATTTTGTCACGGTTTAAGATCTGATCTTCAACATCTCTGGCTCTTTTTGTCAGTTCTTCGATCTTTTTACCGCTTAGGTAAGCAATTGTACTACAAACCTTGCAATCTTTCATGCAATTTTTGCAGTCGCACTCAGTTTTAGCTTTCTTACCTGACTCATTGATTGCATCACTCTGACTGACCTTGCTTTTAGACTCAGTGCCAGAACCAGAAACTACCTCTAGCTCTTTTGCAGCAAACACTTTGTCAACCATCTTCTTCAAATTTTCTGCAATAAACTCTTGTGACGTGTCAATAATCCCGTCATCAATTTTCTTTGACTGCGACTCTTTTTCTTTTTCTTTTTCATCAGCTTCTCCTCCTCCCCACCACTCGCTCTGTGTGGCTTCTTCTTCTTCAGCAACTTGTTTGGTGAGAGTTTCAACATTAAGAGACTTTGGATCAACAGCAATGTTTTCATTGGGATCAAGGTAACATTCTCTATCAGCATCCCATCTTTTCGCTTGTTTTGCTTCTTTGTATATATAACCGATTCTAATCATCCTGTCTTGGGCTTTCATTTTTCTGTTGATGAATTTCTCTTTTTCGTTTCTGCTATCTCTGAAAGGAACAGCTTTTGTCACAAATTCATAGCCCACTGCATCCTCTTCCGGTAGCAGTTCACTCCAATCGTATCCCTCGTCATCATGAATAACAGCAAGAGCTCGTGATTTTCTTTGGGGGTATCTTCAAGCTGTTTCATTCTGGGAGGTTCAGATTTGTTCTGATGATAGATTCCTCTTTTGTAGTAATCCTCTCTGAATGGATTTGCAGTATCATCAGCAGATGCATTTCGACATTCACGTTTAAAATGTCCCTTTTGTTTACATCTGAAGCACGTAACCTTTGATTTATCAAAACCAAGTTTTGTGGAAGGTCCACCAATAGAATGTCTACCTGTAATCTCCATGAACCTTTGAGCTCGTCTAACTGCACTAGCCATACACCACCTGATATTAATCAACTCCATCTCTTCTGGGTCGATCTGATCATAATCCTCCTTGGTGAGGTTAGTGTTTCCAATCTTGCCTACAACAAGGCTCTCGTATGATTCAAGGACAGATGCTAAAATCACCATTTGCTGCTTTGCGGATTCCTCACTAAAGTTTTGTGTATTCTTCAGATCCACAGCAATATTACATTGAAACAAATTCTTTGAAGCTGACTGATTTGAAGTAGTTGACGATGAACCACTATGAAAACCACTGCTTGAACTTTCTTGATTTGACGTGTTAGAACTTTCAGGTGAGAAAGCTGTCTTAGGAGACACATGCTTGAACTTTCTTGATTTGACGTGTTAGAACTTTCAGCTGAGAAAGTTGTCTTAGGAGACACATTCTTCGGGATTCCTCGGTAATACAACTCCACATTCTGCTGATTTGAGGAATGATTGACTTTGTTTGATTTCTTGATCTCCAGTTCATGACTCTCCAATCTTTCGATTAGCATATCAACCGTCAGATCCTCCGACTTGATTGTGTTCTTCAGCATCAAGGCAAAGTATTGCCAGTCTTTATCATCTGGCAACGAGTCACACAATTTGTCAACCAATTCTTCTCGAGTATATATGACTCCATGTCTTGCAAGCTCCATCTTCAAATGCCCGAATCTTTCAATCATTTTTGACACAGATTCATTTTTCAAACAAACAAATAAATCAAACTCTTTTTTTAGCAACTTCTTTTTGTTTTTAACTATTTCGGCACTACCCACACATTTCACTCTCAATTTCTTCCATAGATCTGTTGAATTTGTGTACTCAATCAATGATATTATGTCGTCTCTCACAGACTGATGAAGCAATGCAATACACTTTTGTTCAGCAACATATCTCTCTATCGCCTCAGTTTCTGTCATATTTTCATAATCCGATCTTCCCATAGTGAAACCATTCTTCAACATCTTCCAACTTGGATATGAAAATGCTTTTAACCATTCTTCAAACCTTTTAGCCCATGTATTGTATTCTTCAATTGCCATTAGCTTGGGAGGTTTGTTGTACGTCCCATAAGCACTCTCCACACTTAAAGCATCAGAAAGAGTTTTCTTTGCACTCGGATTTGAAACGTTTTCATTTGTGTTGTTTGTTGTATCATCTCATGTGCTTCCCGTGAAAGCAAAGGCATCACTAAAAGGATTCAGAAAATCATCCATCTTCAAGTACTGAAACAATCAACAAACACTTAGAAATTATTTTTTTTTGGATTTAACAACAACAGTTTCACGCGAAATCAGTTTACACGAAATAATGCTTCGCACGAAATTACTCTTTTCAAACGAAATCAGGGATTTTCAAACGAAATTACTCTTTTCAAGCGAAATCAGCAAACAAAATCTAATTTCGTGTGAAATCAGATTGGGTTCAAATGGAATCAAGTCACTTTGGAGCGAAATAGCTAATTTCGTGTGAACTCTCAAATGGAATCTGATTTCGTGTGAAATCAAATAGCACTTTCAAACGGAATTAGTGAATTTCGTGTGAAACAACAGTACTTTCAAACGAAATTAACCACAAAAGCTAATTCCGTGCGAAATCACAAGTGCTGATTCGAGTGGAATTATGATGACATCATCAAATCGGCCACCATTTTGTCAAATTGATCCAGTTTTTGTTCGAATTTTGGTCCAATTCTTTCAAGGATTCTTTAAAACAGTGTTTTATGTTATATATGTGAAATTCAGTCCATTTTGTCCATTAAATCTCGTTTAATTTTGAAAAGAAAGAGTAGAAGTGATGAAAACAAGCTGAATTGGTATAAACTCTTCGTCCTGAGCTCTGATACCACTTGTTGGATCGATGTGTGACCCTAACGACTCAATCAGAAGAATTTACAATCTATTTCAAAGGCGGAATCAGAGAAATAGACGTGTAACAGCTTGATTCCTCTTAATTATCTTCTTATTATTGATTCCAAAGCTTTTACAGATCGTTTGACAAACTGGCAGCACCTCGGCTCTGAATCGGAAAAGTTACAAATAAACTAGCAACACACCTATTTATACTTGAGCTAATTTCGCTTGAAAGTGGCACGGCCATTTCAAACAAAATCACATTGTCTAATTTCGCTTGAAATGGTCAGTGGCCATTTCATGCAAAATTACCCACTTTAACACAAAACCTAATTTTATCCTGCTGTGTGCTAGTTTATCCTATCTAGACATAAGACTCGATAAAGACAAAGTTAACAGACATTTGTGCACCAACAATGAATGCACACCAACATTATGTTGACGATTTATCAAAACTCACAGGTATTTCAGGTAACTAAGGTGGATGTGATCGCGGTCTTACTCTTGCTCCAAAATGTCACTTTTGTTTTAGTCATGTCGTGTTAAGACTCCGATGCCTGTTTTTGTGGGATTTGGTTTCTATATCACATCTTGTATGGGATATAAGAATCAAACCTTCATGTTTGTCTTTAAAATAAGGTGTAAACTTTTCATACAATATGTTGTCTTGTGAAGTAAACACTTAACCTATATTATGTTTTAATATTGTAATGATAATGGCATTTGGAGTTATTTTACGAGCATGTAGTATGTTTACCTTTCGTATGCAATGAGAACCTTTCAGGATCACACCTCGTGCTTCCGCCTTAAAAAGGGGTGTGACAGGTTGTGCGGCGGTGGAGATGGTGCGACTGTGAAAGTGGAAAAGCGATGATGGAGTTGCGATGATGTGTTAGGGAAAACTGTAGGCAACAGAATAGATTTAAGTCATTTAACTATCTTTTTAGTTGCATTAGCTACCACTTAGCTACCTACCATAGCAAGCACATTTCTGGTAAAAAAAATCAGTTGGTCAATTTGCTACAGTGTTTTTGGGTAGCAAATTTTGGTTACAGTTGCTTAATTTTGTAGTAGTGGGTGGATATTGTTTTTGGGTTAAGGTGTTGTTATTTTTTTATTGATTTCGTTTGATAATAAAACGTAAAATGGTAATTTTAATTAAATATCACAACTTAGAATGAGTTTTATTAAGAGTATAATATTAATAATTTAATAAGAGTAATTTTAGTGAAATGGATAAATATGTAATAGAGTAACTTACAAGTTTTGTCCTTTATGTTTACAACATTTTGCAGGCGGTGTCCTTTAGCGCAAAACTTTGCAAGTTTTGTACTTAATGTTTCAAAATCTTTCACGTTTTAACCTTTAGCGCTAACTTAGTTAATTATTTTGGTTAAGTCAGGGTATTTTTGTAATTTTAGTACGCATTTAAGGGTATTTTTGTGATTTTATCCCTTTATTTATTTAATTAAAAAATATGTTAATTAAAAAGTCAAAAAATAAAAACATATCTAAAGTTGAAACCTCTTCTCTCTCTCAACCATCATCCACCATCCACCAGAGACCACCCCCTCCGGCGACCCACCCTGCTCTCTCTCTTTACCACCACCACCTCTGGCAGCCACCCCTTCACCCACCACCCTTATCAACCCACCACGTACACCTTCCACCACCGTAGACCTCCCCCATCTTGTGACACCTGTGCCACTTCAACCATCAAACAAATGCCAAACCAATGAAATATTGTATTTCATATTTGGGATTTGTAAAAATATGTGTATCGTTTGCACATATCAACTCATGTTCGATTTCAAGCTTTAAATCGTTTTCTGGATGGTTATAAGCGCTCTGATGCGTAAATATAACCAGTTTAATGCAAAAAACACTCCAGAATAGTGACATAGGCTTAACATACCTTAAATAACCTCCACATAACTTAGAAATAAGTTTTGGATGGTTTGGTGTGTTGAAATCAAGTTTGTTCGATTGCAGGGACTATTCGTGTCAAACTGCGAAACTATATCGATTCGTATAGTAACAAACATTCCGGAACTTGATCATAAGTTAAATTAGCCCTAAATATCCTTCACATAGCTTAGAAATAGGCTTTGAGGTGTTTTGTGCGCTAGAATAAACTTTCTTGATCAATAGGGACTAAAAGCGTCAAAAGTGCACAAGTTTGCATTTTCGCGCATATCTTACGTTCTGAATATATCCGGACATCCAAAAATTTATGTAAGCATTAAAATATTTTATTTTAGTGTTTGGCATAAAAAATATCCATTCGTCGCGTAATTTGGATCGTTTTTGCGTTCGTTACGACTTCCGTCGTAATTAACCGAACAACGCAACCGTACGGCCAAACGAGCCGACATCCGACATATTTTTTAGCATATTTTAAGTTCCCTATACTTTAACTTCATATTTGAACCTTGAAATGAGGTTAACGGGTGTTAGATGTGCCAAAACGAGTCAAAACGTAGTTCAGGGGCCATTTCTGCCATTTTTGTAACTTCAGCCCGTGCAAGGGCCTTACGGACCGTAAGGCCCAGCCTCTTACGGTCCGTAAGCACTGCCCAGCTCATCAGAAACGTGTCTGCAGCTGGTTATCTCCCCTTTTGACTCACCATTCGATTTTGCCACCCTCAATTCTGCAATTGACACGACATGGGACACTAATCAACCTCTGAACACATCTTGAACAAGTGTTGGGCATGCATGAACTCCAATTTGAGTATAAATTGAGCCTTGGTCATGGGTTTTCAAGTGTTCATCACAAGTTCTGCATATACCAGCTGATTAGGAGCTCTTGGAGCCTTGAAATTTCGTCCACAATCATCTTAACACTTCCATCAACTGTTGGGGTCTATTTGGTATGATGTAATGGAATGGATGAGGGAATGAAATAGACGAGGTAATGGAATGGACAACGGAATGAAATGGATTATTCCATTCCATTATGATTTTTGGTTACTCATATGTGAATATAATGAATCATTACTTTGTACACAATTTGATAGACAAAACAAGACGAAGTAACGAAACACAATTGTATTAAAAATGACAAAAATATAATTGTCTCAATAATAATAATAATAATAATAATATATTAATGGTAAAAAATAATAATAATTTTTTTATATATATTAATATTAGTATTAATATAAATATAAATATAATAATGATAATAATAATAATAAAAATATATTTCTTTCCATTTCTTGAAGGAATGAAAAAAAAACACTCCCTTACCAAGGAATGAAAATTGTTATATTTGGAAGGAGTTACATTCCTTTGGAATGTTGCATTCCATTACCACATGATAACCAAACATGTTTTCTCTCATTCCATTAGAATGATCCATTCCATTACACCCTTTATTCCTTTGTACCAAACGCCACCTTGGTACTTCTTTTACTTCTTCCTTGTTCCTTGATTTTTTTCAATTACTAGCATATTAGTGTGAATTTTGACTTTTGCGTTGACTACGTAATCTGACCACTTCGGGTCTGTTTTAATCCGACCCGAAACATGCAATGTGATCACAATTAGTAGGATGAAGTTCCCTAAGATCACTCCTACTGATTTCCACGTTTGATGGGTCAAGTGACGATTATTCACAAAAGGACTAAAACCGTCATTTTGTCTAAACTTTCATAAACAAGCCTAAAACTATCCGAGTTATAATTTTCACTATATAATCAGTTTATACAAATAATTTGGCCTATCAAAACAGGTCCAAATCATCATTTCACCTAAGATGGTCATTTTACGCAATTCGGGTCAAATGTTGACTTTCTGTTGACTTTTAAATCTGACCCGTTTGACCTCGTTAACATTTTGGTCTAGAGTCACAAAATGGGCAATATTATGTTTATTACAATCTCCCGAAATTATATCTATTGACCACACATTTTAACATATTATTTAACAAGTTTATATAAATACGCCGAAAATGTCCTTTTCGCAAATAAACTCATCATAAGCATATTTGATCAACTTTTTGGCATATCAACTGATCATATAATGTTTTAAAATATGTTTTAACATATCAAATCATTTCTAAGCCATTTTGACCATCCGAACCCGTATTTACGTAAATGATCCGTTAAAGTAGCCTTAACTACATTAACAAGTCATAACGGGTCAAAAGCACTTAATAACCTTTCCAACTCAGAATGTTAACTTATTAAACCATGTCACATGAGCCCCATACTCATTTGGTTTATAAGGTGTCGTTCTATCCAAATCTTCTGATTTCAAGTCGCGATATTTACATAGTTAACCGTTTTTAGGACACGCTTGATTTCACGGACTCTTGACCTTGGTTTATCATCTTGGACAAGGACTTTATTGCAACCACAGGTGAGTACATAGTCCCCTCTTTTACTGTTTTCAACTGTTTTGGGGTGAAGCATGTGTACCTATCTGTTATTCTTATGTTTTCCAAAAGTATAATTGATTATACACATTTGTACTTATCTTGTTGCAAACTGAATGATTGTCTATGATTTAAACTCTAATTTTTCAAAGATTATGAAATAAATGTTTGGAATAGTACTTATTTTGTTCACCGGACCGGTTGGTAGTATGATATAGCGCTATAGGATTTGACACCCCATTCCTGTTGTCATGGAATGTCTGAAACCAATTTGTTTCTCCATCCAAATAGGGATTGCCTTTGTGGTATCCCTATAGTCTCAAAGGTGTATTTTGATGCACTAGGTCTGAATGAATTCTTAAGTCACATTATTTTTGTATATTAAGTTATACTCCCAAAAGTATAGTTTGATGTGCTCGCATATGTGATATTATACAAAACCAACATATATTTTATTTCAAATCCAAAACATAGTTTAATATGTTATTTGTAATCCAAAACATAGTTTAATATGTTATTTATAAATCCAAAGTATACTTTTGATGTACTACTGTAAATTATCATTTTAAACAACTAAGGTATATTTAATATACTATTTATCTAACGATTGGGTTCTGGTTAGTGTTTAGATAACGGGACGGGTGTAATGTGATGAAAACATGGTAGATACGCCGCTGGTACTTCTTATATATAAGTGTTTTCATTGCATTACATACCGTGGCGTTATTTAGTACACTTGGGTTAACGATATTGGAACTGAAATATATTTTAATATATTACTTATTAGACTTTCTTAAAAACCAAAGTATATTTTTATATATACTATAAACTTTTTATCAAAATATTGTTTTTCAAACAATATATTTTATACAAACTCATTTTACTTACTTACTAAATTTTCTATGTATTATTATTTTCTTTACCATCTGATTTCTTACAAATGATTTATAAAAGAAACCCTTTTTCAAGGATCATGACTACTTTTCTTAAACATTTTTCTTTAAACTCATAAGTCATGAATCCTAAAATCAATAAAACCTATGTATCTCATAGGCATTTTTATGCTGACGTACCTATTTTTACACATGTTTCAGGTGCTGCTTTGTGATGATTGATGATATATGTGTGACATTCTAGGTTTTCCCGAGCAAACACCTTGTAATCACTTAGCGTATATGTATATTATTATTAAATGGAAGTTGTTATTTCTATGTGCTATGTGTCGATAACGTGTATGTAATATATATATATATTGTGTGTGTAAGGATACTTGTGAACCGAAACCATGACTCGAGACCACCCGGTCTCGAGTAAACGGTGTAACGATGGGCCGGTTGGGCCGTAACCTTAGCCCACCCGGAAGCCCCTAACCCACTCGGGATATATAACCGGCCAACCCTTACAACTTTTACCATTTTGCAACATCATTCTCACACTCTCTCATCTCACACACTCTCCCTCTCTCTCTCTCTAAAAACCCCCAAAACCCTAAGGTTCTAACATCACCCTCTCCTCCTCTCCTTCTCGGATCCAACCGGCAACAAGAGCACCCTTGGATTGGCTCGGAATCATCACTCGAAGGCTTCAATCCGTCACCTACTTGAACACCTTTGTGTCACTCTTGAACCGGTTAGTGGTTCCTTGCAATGTAGAGATGAAAATGTTATATACGTTTGCTTGTTAAATTATATGCATGTTGAATATGCCTTTTCTTGTATGGTTGATGTTATAATTGTTGTTTAAGTAAGGTGCATGATGATCTATTGGTTGCTTGATTAAAAATGGTTTTTGATATTTAGTATATGTGATTCTTGGCCATGAAATGAATATGTGTAAAATGAACCGTGTGAAATAAATGATGGTAATTGTTTGGCTGAAAATGCTTTTAGAATTGCAAGTATAAGATCTAGGATGACATGTTTCGGGTCGGTTTTAAAGGATTATGCGTGTTGGGTAGTTTGTATATATGATGAACAACATGAACATGAGTTGAAGGTGCTTTGAATATTTGAAAAACTTACTGTTTGATCCATTTAGAATTAGGGTGAGGCAAGAAAACATGTTTATTGGAGATAGTACACAATTTGCATGAAATCTCAATTCTATTGGATAGTACAGTTGGAACAGGTTCTAGAAGGACTTCTTGTGCACGTATCCGAGGTTGCGACTCGAGACTATGTGATTGCGACTCGAGACCGCCCGGTTGCGACTCGAAACCAGACCATGACAAGCCAAAACCTCCGGTTACGACTCGCAACCAAAACATGACAACTCGAGACTACGGCGGTTGCGACTCGCAACCAAGACATGACAAGTCGAAACACCGGTTGCGACTCGCAACCAAAAACATGACAAGTCGAAACATCGGTTGCGACTCGCAACCAAGACATGACAAGTCGAAAACCTCCGGTTGCGACTCGAAACTGTGTGTTCTCGAGTCGAGACCTTCTGGTCTCGACTGGGCTGCTTGTCTCCGATATTGGGCCAAGGACGTGTGGGCTGTGCATACCGTTCTATTTGGTTTCTGTGATGCTGTTAACTGTTAATGTGATCTGATAGGCCCAACAACATTTGTGATTTGTATGATAGTTGTTGATGTTCACTGTTTAACTGCTTCGTATCAGAATAGGCCCGATAACTTGCTGGATGATCATATGGTGTGTATGCTATGTGTTAGTTATGTGTAGATTATACGTGAATACTTGTACCCCAACTTGACCTGTATCGATGACCATGCTAGGACGTGGTGACCTACGTGATTGACCAAGTAAATACTCTACCGAGCAACCCAAGGTGAGTTCACAACCTAAAGCATGTATTCCCGGTGGTTTGGGAAACGGAACTAAAAACAACACTATCCCCTTATGAGGGATACAACTTACTTTTCTTCCCTTGTTATTGGGAACCTTTTAGTTAATTACTGTTTATACGGATTGCAACAAACGGCACTAAACGAAACTCTATCACTTAAAGTCCCTACTACATAATACCGATTAGTCGCCGGGGCCAGGCGAACGGGTTATTAGTTGATAGCGCTATTTAGGTCTTACCAACCTCACACCGTGCCAAGGTATGGGATCGGTCGTGAACTAATGTACTCAGGCATCCGTCAATGATGATAGAACATTGACATCGGGGCACTCTGCGGATACGCAACGGTCACCTAGTGTTCGGTATTGGAAAAACAGTTTAGTCGCTAACTTTTGGGGTAGCTCCCCATGGCATGTATAAACGGATAAATTAACTGGTGAAACAAGTTTTTGGTAATTAAAACTGGACAACTAGTGAACTCACTCAGCATTATTGTTGACCCCTTACTGCATGCTTTGCAGGTAACCAGTGACTCAGGAGCTTGCAGCTTGGGAAGTGTAGTGGTCGTCTAAACCCGCGTGTTGGGTTCTAAATAACTTGAACTATGAACTTTGTTTAAACTATTTTGCCTATGCTTCCGCTATATACTTAAACTGTTATTTGAACCTAACTTTCGAACTTTAAACTTTGATGCTCACGAACCATTAAGGTTGGTGATCATCTTTATTATTACCCAAATACTCAGTATAATTGGTGGCTGGATCCTGGTCGGTCACGCCCTTAAGCGGACGGTACTCCGCAGGTGGAATTTGGGGGTGTGACAGATTGGTATCAGAGCCATTGGTTATAGTGAACTTGGTTTTAAAAAGGGAAGTCTTTTTGAGAAAAACCAGACTATAACCCGTGACTCGTGACGACACTACACTCCAAGGGCAAGACTCGACATACTAGACTTCGTAGCTCGGACTTGTGTTTACTTGCTTGTTTATCTTATATTGACTGCTCTACTATACATACTAGTGTGCCTGATTAGATAGATGCACATTTCTCTTCTACCTCATTCTCGCTACGTTACAACATTACACTCATACTGTGTTTTCTGGCTATGAAGACAATGAGTGGACGCGGAAGAGGAAGCGTTAACATGACTCAGGCTCAATTCGCTAACTTGCTCAACACGGTGGCTGCAGCTTTCGCAGCTCACCCTGGAGGTAAACTCGTTGCTATAGGATGTTTAGATCCTACCCCCACATCGTCTTTTCACCTCTAAAAACCTATTCGCTCCATTTCTCACAACAGGTCAGCCTGCGCCTGCGCAACCACGTGTTTGTACTTTCAAAACCTTCATGGATGGCAAGCCTCTCCCTTTCAACGGCACTGAGGGTGCCATAAGCCTTCTGCATTGGATTGAAAAGGCCGAAGCTGTCTTTGCCGTCTGCGAGTGTCCCCCTGCTAACTGGGTTAAGTACGCAACTGGTACGCTTGAAGGGAACGCGCTTTCTTGGTGGAAAGCACAGATTCAGATGCTTGGTCTGGAAACTGCTAATGCTACGGCATGGGAAGATTTCAAGGACATGATCAAAGAGGAGTACTGTCACAGGGATGACATCCACAAACTCGAGAACGAGTACTATGCGCTCAAGATGGTCGGATCAGAGATTGAGACCTACACTAAGCAGTCCAACGACTATGCTGCACTTTGCCCAAACATGTCCCAACCTATGTATCGAAGGGTCGAATTGTACATCAAAGGCTTGGTCCCAGAAATCCGGAGCCATGTGACCTCGGCCAACCTCAACACCATACAGCCCGTGGTTCGTCTTGCTCACAAACTCACCAATCAGGCTGTGGAAGAGGGCAAGCTGCCCAAGAGGATCGGTGCTACTGCTGGAACTTCTGGCGATAACAAGCGAAAGTGGGATGGGAGTCAGGGAAAGGATGCTAACCCCACTCAGGCCCCAGTTCAACAAAGGAAGACTGAAAGCAACAAGGGCCCTCAGCAACAGGGTGGCTATCGAGGAAACCACCCTAAGTGTAACAAATGTAACCGACATCACAGTGGGCCATGTGGAAAAGGTCAGTGTCAGCGATGCAACAAGATGGGGCACGAAGCCAAAGACTGCCGAAGCCAGTTCCCAGCTAGGCAGAATCAGCAACAACCACAGCAACAGCAGCAACAAGGAAACAACCGTGGATGCTTCAAGTGTGGAGCAACGGGGCACATGCGAAAGGATTGCCCTGAACTGAATCAAAACAACAACAATCAGGGTGCTGGGAACAATAACAACAATGCTGGAAATGGTGCTAGAGGAAAAGCTTTTGTGATTGGAGCTGGGGAAGCAAGGAATGACCCCAACGTTGTAGCGGGTAAGTTCCTACTTAATGATCGTTATGTTTCCATGCTATTTGATTCCGGAGCAGATGCTAGTTATGTATCCCTACGTATTAGTAAGAAACTTAAGCTCACTCTTACGCCGCTAAGCTCTAAGCACACCGTTGAAATAGCTAATGGTAGAAACCTCGAGGCCTCACACATAATTCGTAACTGCAAATTAGAGTTGTCTGGTCAGACCTTCCGTATTGATCTTTTCCCCATCATTCTTGGAAGCTTCGACGTCATCATTGGTATGGATTGGTTATCCAAACATCGAGCTGAAATCCTCTGCCAAGAGAAAGCTATTCGTATCCCCCGTCCTCCTGGCAAACCCCTTATAGTTCAAGGCGACAAGAGCGGAGAAGTCACAGGCATCATTTCATTCTTGAAGGCCCAGAAATGTCTACGAAAAGGGCACACCGCTATCTTAGCACTCGTTGCCGACACACAGAAAATGGAAAACAGGATTGAAGATTTTCCAGTTGTACGTGACTATCCCGAGGTATTCCCGGAAGAACTACCTGGACTCCCTCCTCACCGTCAGGTCGAATTTCAAATCGAGCTAGCTCCCGGAGCAGCGCCTATAGCTCGTGCACCTTATCGATTAGCCCCCGCGGAGCTCAAGGAGCTTTCTACTCAACTACAAGAACTTTTGGACAAAGGTTTTATCCGTCCTAGTTCATCACCCTGGGGAGCCCCAGTGCTCTTCGTCAAAAAGAAAGATGGCTCATACCGAATGTGCATTGACTACCGCGAACTTAACAAGGTTACCATCAAGAATCGTTATCCACTTCCCCGTATCGACGACCTGTTCGACCAGCTGCAAGGGTCAAGCTATTATTCCAAGATCGATCTGCGATCGGGTTATCACCAGCTGAGAGTCCGCGATGAGGACATCTCTAAGACTGCTTTCAGAACCCGCTATGGTCACTACGAATTCCTTGTTATGCCTTTCGGAATGACCAACGCACCTGCAATCTTCATGGATCTCATGAACCGAGTATGCAAACCCTACCTCGATAAGTTCGTGATCGTATTCATCGACGACATCCTAATCTACTCGAAGAGCCAAGAGGAGCATGAACAACACCTACGTCTTATTCTCGAACTTCTTCGCAATGAGCAACTGTACGCCAAATTCTCGAAATGTGATTTCTGGCTTAGAGAAGTCCATTTCCTTGGGCACATCGTCAATCAGGAAGGGATTCATGTTGACCCTGCTAAGATTGAGTCCATTAAGAATTGGCCTGTGCCTAAGACTCCGACCGAAGTTCGCCAATTCTTGGGATTGGCGGGATACTATCGAAGATTTATCAAGGGATTCTCTAAGATCGCTCAACCACTTACGACACTCACTCAGAAGGGTGTTGCTTACAAATGGAGTGATGGTCAGGAATCTGCCTTCCAGGAACTAAAGAGGAACCTTTGTAGTGCTCCTATCCTCTCCTTACCCGAAGGTACCGACGACTTCGTCGTTTACTGCGACGCTTCTATTCAAGGACTTGGCTGCGTATTGATGCAACGCGAGAAAGTTATTGCTTACGCCTCGCGACAACTCAAGGTCCACGAACGGAACTATACGACGCATGACTTAGAATTTGGAGCTGTGGTCTTCGCGCTCAAGCTTTGGAGACACTACTTGTACGGCACCAAGTGCACGATTTACACTGATCACAAGAGTCTCCAGCACATAATGGGACAAAAGGAGTTGAATATGCGGCAACGCCGATGGGTCGAACTCCTAAATGACTACGAGTGTGCAATCAAATATCACCCAGGCAAGGCTAATGTGGTAGCCGATGCCCTCAGCAGAAAGGAGACCAAACCCAAGCATGTTCGTGCCTTACAGCTCACTATCCACTCGAACCTCCCTAACCAAATTCGAAATGCTCAGGTTGAAGCATTGAAAGCCGAGAACATCAGGGCCGAGTCCCTACGAGGATCGAGACAACGATTGGAACAAAAAGAAGACGGTGCTTACTACGTGGCCGGACGCATATGGGTTCCGCTTTATGGGAATTTACGTGACCTGGTGATGGATGAAGCCCACAAGTCCCGTTACTCAGTACATCCGGGTTCAGATAAGATGTACCACGACTTGAGGGCTACCTATTGGTGGCCTGGCATGAAAGCCCACATAGCAACCTATGTCAGGAAATGTCTGACTTGTGCAAGGGTCAAGGCTGAGTATCAGAAACCATCGGGCCTACTCCAACAGCCAGAGATTCCGCAATGGAAATGGGAGCAGATTTCCATGGATTTTGTTACTGGCCTGCCTAGGTCTCAGCGCGGAAATGACACCATTTGGGTGATAGTGGATCGCTTAACTAAGTCTGCACACTTCTTGGCTATTAAAGAAACATAAAAGTTCTCTACCCTAGCAGAGGTATACTTAAAAGAAGTGGTCTCAAAGCACGGAGTGCCTACCTCTATTATTTCTGATCGAGACGCGCGTTTTACTTCTGAGTTGTGGCAAGCCATGCACAAATCTTTTGGCTCACGTTTAGACATGAGCACCGCTTATCACCCGCAAACGGATGGGCAGTCTGAACGCACCATCCAAACCCTCGAAGACATGCTTAGGGCATGTGTGATCGATTTTGGCAAGAATTGGGAGAAGCACCTACCGTTGGTGGAATTCTCCTACAACAACAGCTACCACACCAGCATTCAGGCAGCACCCTTTGAGGCATTGTACGGCCGTAAATGTCGATCGCCTCTCTGCTGGGCTGAGATTGGTGACAGCCAGGTCACAGGCCCGGAACATGTAGTCGACACCACAGAAAAGATTGCCCAGATTAGGCAACGCATGGCGGCAGCTCGTGACCGTCAAAAGTACTACGCTGATAAAGATAGGAAACCGCAAGAGTTCCAGGTTGGTGAACGGGCTCTACTTAAGGTCTCACCCTGGAAGGGTGTGGTTCGTTTTGGAAAACGGGGCAAGCTTAATCCAAGATATGTCGGACCCTTTGAAGTTACCGAAAAGGTCGGCACGGCCGCTTACAGATTGAATCTGCCTGAAGAACTGAGTGCTGTGCACAACGTCTTCCACGTATCTAATCTGAAGAAGTGTCTATCAGACGAAACACTCGTCATTCCTTACAAGGAACTTACTATTGACGAACGGCTACACTTTACTGAGGAACCGATTGAGATCACAGACCGTGAAATCAAAACCCTCAAACGTAGCCAGATACCTCTCGTACGAGTTCGTTGGAACTCACGCCGTGGCCCAGAGTTTACCTGGGAGCGGGAAGACCAGATGAAGCGCAAGTATCCCCAGCTGTTCCCAAGTGAAACCCCCAGCACTGAAGCTACAACTGAATTTCGGGACGAAATTCCAAACTAACGGGGGGATGATGTGACATCCCGTTGAAACGTTCGTATTTACACTAGCTTGTCAGTGGCTGCCTTAACTTTCGGGACGAAAGTTCTTAAAACTTGGGGATAATGTGACATTCTAGGTTTTCCCGAGCAAACACCTTGTAATCACTTAGCGTATATGTATATTATTATTAAATGGAAGTTGTTATTTCTATGTGCTATGTGTCGATAACGTGTATGTAATATATATATATATATTGTGTGTGTAAGGATACTTGTGAACCGAAACCATGACTCGAGACCACCCGGTCTCGAGTAAACGGTGTAACGATGGGCCGGTTGGGCCGTAACCTTAGCCCACCCGGAAGCCCCTAACCCACTCGGGATATATAACCGGCCAACCCTCACAACTTTTACCATTTTGCAACATCATTCTCCCTCTCTCTCTCTCTAAAAACCCCCAAAACCCTAAGGTTCTAACATCACCCTCTCCTCCTCTCCTTCTCGGATCCAACCGGCAACAAGAGCACCCTTGGATTGGCTCGGAATCATCACTCGAAGGCTTCAATCCGTCACCTACTTGAACACCTTTGTGTCACTCTTGAACCGGTTAGTGGTTCCTTGCAATGTAGAGATGAAAATGTTATATACGTTTGCTTGTTAAATTATATGCATGTTGAATATGCCTTTTCTTGTATGGTTGATGTTATAATTGTTGTTTAAGTAAGGTGCATGATGATCTATTGGTTGCTTGATTAAAAATGGTTTTTGATATTTAGTATATGTGATTCTTGGCCATGAAATGAATATGTGTAAAATGAACCGTGTGAAATAAATGATGGTAATTGTTTGGCTGAAAATGCTTTTAGAATTGCAAGTATAAGATCTAGGATGACATGTTTCGGGTCGGTTTTAAAGGATTATGCGTGTTGGGTAGTTTGTATATATGATGAACAACATGAACATGAGTTGAAGGTGCTTTGAATATTTGAAAAACTTACTGTTTGATCCATTTAGAATTAGGGTGAGGCAAGAAAACATGTGTATTGGAGATAGTACACAATTTGCATGAAATCTCAATTCTATTGGATAGTACAGTTGGAACAGGTTCTAGAAGGACTTCTTGTGCACGTATCCGAGGTTGCGACTCGAGACTATGTGATTGCGACTCGAGACCGCCCGGTTGCGACTCGAAACCAGACCATGACAAGCCAAAACCTCCGGTTACGACTCGCAACCAAAACATGACAACTCGAGACTACGGCGGTTGCGACTCGCAACCAAGACATGACAAGTCGAAACACCGGTTGCGACTCGCAACCAAAAACATGACAAGTCGAAACATCGGTTGCGACTCGCAACCAAGACATGACAAGTCGAAAACCTCCGGTTGCGACTCGAAACTGTGTGTTCTCGAGTCGAGACCTTCTGGTCTCGACTGGGCTGCTTGTCTCCGATATTGGGCCAAGGACGTGTGGGCTGTGCATACCGTTCTATTTGGTTTCTGTGATGCTGTTAACTGTTAATGTGATCTGATAGGCCCAACAACATTTGTGATTTGTATGATAGTTGTTGATGTTCACTGTTTAACTGCTTCGTATCAGAATAGGCCCGATAACTTGCTGGATGATCATATGGTGTGTATGCTATGTGTTAGTTATGTGTAGATTATACGTGAATACTTGTACCCCAACTTGACCTGTATCGATGACCATGCTAGGACGTGGTGACCTACGTGATTGACCAAGTAAATACTCTACCGAGCAACCCAAGGTGAGTTCACAACCTAAAGCATGTATTCCCGGTGGTTTGGGAAACGGAACTAAAAACAACACTATCCCCTTATGAGGGATACAACTTACTTTTCTTCCCTTGTTATTGGGAACCTTTTAGTTAATTACTGTTTATACGGATTGCAACAAACGGCACTAAACGAAACTCTATCACTTAAAGTCCCTACTACATAATACCGATTAGTCGCCGGGGCCAGGCGAACGGGTTATTAGTTGATAGCGCTATTTAGGTCTTACCAACCTCACACCGTGCCAAGGTATGGGATCGGTCGTGAACTAATGTACTCAGGCATCCGTCAATGATGATAGAACATTGACATCGGGGCACTCTGCGGATACGCAACGGTCACCTAGTGTTCGGTATTGGAAAAACAGTTTAGTCGCTAACTTTTGGGGTAGCTCCCCATGGCATGTATAAACGGATAAATTAACTGGTGAAACAAGTTTTTGGTAATTAAAACTGGACAACTAGTGAACTCACTCAGCATTATTGTTGACCCCTTACTGCATGCTTTGCAGGTAACCAGTGACTCAGGAGCTTGCAGCTTGGGAAGTGTAGTGGTCGTCTAAACCCGCGTGTTGGGTTCTAAATAACTTGAACTATGAACTTTGTTTAAACTATTTTGCCTATGCTTCCGCTATATACTTAAACTGTTATTTGAACCTAACTTTCGAACTTTAAACTTTGATGCTCACGAACCATTAAGGTTGGTGATCATCTTTATTATTACCCAAATACTCAGTATAATTGGTGGCTGGATCCTGGTCGGTCACGCCCTTAAGCGGACGGTACTCCGCAGGTGGAATTTGGGGGTGTGACAATATGCTACACTTAGGATGGACTCGTGCCTTAGCGACTTTAAAACTTGAAAGATAATAGTTGTACTTATTTGATTGTATTAAAACAATGAGTTCATTTATTCAATAAAACGAAATTATTTATTCCATGGTTGTGAAACAATAATTCTGTTACAAAACTCCCCGACGTTTCCGCCACGTTTTGTTGTTTTACGTGGTCGGGGTGTGACACATCTTTCTCTCTCTCTCTCCTTATTCACTGGCCACCACCACTAGTCCATCCCACCAATACCACTTTCTACACAAATTAAAATTTCAAAGTAACAGATGCTCATGTAACCAAACTTTTTGCACAATTCAAGATTTCATACAATCAAACCAAATTTGCACTTTTTTGTCCCAAAATAAAATATTTGTATCTGAAAATCCCATGTGCAATAAAAGCCCATAAAACAAGTACCGGATTCTGTCACACCCTGAATATTGCGGAAGCGTGATTATGGTGTGACCTTCTTAATACCATCTCATTCAATCATAACAACATCTATATGATAAACCATAGATTGTCATCCATTAAATTTATTTGAAAACATCACAAACATCATTGTTTAAACAAGACTCCGAATTCAAGTTGTGCAACCCATGCAAATTGTTTAAGAGTTCACAAGGACTCATCAAAAGACCCTAAATAAAAACAAAGATTTGGGAGTGGTGTCTTGACCAGGATAGGACACCCAAACCCAATCTCAAGACCATGGATGACATCTTTTATTCTTACAACACTTGAAACTTTCGAACGCCCGCTAGATCCACCTTTAATTCCCTGAAATACATGTAGTTGAAAACATCAACAAAAGTTGAGCGAGTTCATGTGTTTGTTTGTGAATAAACCTTTGAAATCAATGAAAATATGTATGTATGTTTGTATGTGAAAATGAACAGATCAATTAATGTGTAGCTAATACATTAACATGTGTGAACCGATGTAGGAAGGCTCAATCCTTTGCGTATTTCACACCGGGCCTCCCGGCTGGAACGACATAGTCACCACATGAGCCAACTCACGGACTCATGGGTGGGGCTCCCAACACCCAAATAGATCTATCACTCATGACCCTCGGTCCTTCGAAAGGATTAATGGTCTCAAGATAACGTATACCCTTTCACATGATCTAGCAGTTCATTTCATTTGTAAATCATTTGTAATAGTAATCATTTGTAACATGTATTTCACCCCCGAAGTCATAAAACGAAAGCAGTTAAAAGAAAAGGGGGACATGAACTCACAGTCTTGCGTCTTTAGCAATCGTAACTCTAGCTTCTTCGGTGAACACGACTACCTACAACGTACTAATGTCTATCAGACGAACGGGCTGTGCCTTGACTTAGTGTTAATGTTCTTGAATTACGTTTCTTTTGTGTCTTCGGTGTTATTCCAAGTCACATAATTATTTGTTTAAAATAATTAACTATTTTAACTTAAATTTTATTTATAAATTTTGGAATAATTGTTAACCAATATTATTGTAATAACACTTCCCAAGTATTTATATTGGTATTTCATTCCCAAGGATGGGGGTATCTTATACATGTGTATATATGTATATATATAGATTCATTTTTCCCAAAATGACATACTTCGTATTTATTAAAAAGTGTATATTTTTCCCAAAAATATTGAATTTCACGTTTGTTTAAGAAAATATATATTTCTTATAAATAATATATCTTCCAAAAATTTCAAGAAAAATATATGTTTCATACTTGTAGTAATTGTAAAAATCATATTTTTACTTCTTTGGTGTCCAAGTATTATTTACCAAAATATTCTTTGTGAATAAATTCCGGAATATTTTGTAAGTCCTATATTTCATAGTTCGGTTTCATCAATATTTTGTATAAGTATGTATATTTATTCCTTGGAATTTTGGTAATATTTTGGATGGTAATTCTTGGTATTTTTGTGAGTTATAATATTTCAAGTCCTAAAATAATATAACTAATACACAAAGTATACAAATAATCTATATGTCTTCTAATTATATACTTTCTAAATACATATTTAGTCACTTTTATTTAAGAAAACCAACCTCCAATGTTTATATTTTGTAAGCAAAATTTATGACAAAGTTTATGTAACAATTTATGGTTTAAAATGCACTTGTAAATATTTGTTTAAAAATATTTTTCTAAGTGTTTATATTTTTAGAAAATTTTGCCATAGTTTCCCCTAAAAATGGAGGTTTCCATGCTTTCAAGCATATCATTTTCTTTTGTAAAAATCATCACAATCAATTTACAATCATCAACAAACAACCTTTACTTATCAATCTTGCCAAAATCATGCATATTCTACTACTTCATGAACTTGAATATTTGTAAAAAATTGTAGTAACTTACTAGTATTCTTAGTAAGTCTGGTTACCCTTTAAAATGTGTTTACTTCTTTAAAAACTTCATTTTTAAAGGAGTTAGGTGTCTACAACTTCAAATCATATTTTCTAAAAATATTTCTTTATGCAATCTTCTTGTTACACAAGTGTTTCTACTCTTGTTTAATCACTTAAAATGAGACTTGTTTATGTAAGAACCAAGTTTTAACAAAACTTATATTTTTAACTTGGTTTCTTTGAAAAACCATTCATAAATCTTTAGATTTACACGTTTAACAACTTACTTTATTCATTATTTTTCAAGAAAACAAAGTATTCTTTCAAGTTCATGATTTTTATAAGGATGATCCATTCACTTTCATCAAGTTCATCCTCTCATCTTGCTAGACTATGTTTTCAATCATGATCTAACAAGATCATATGATGATCAACCTCATTTCTACAAACAATCAATGATCAACAATCATAACAACTCATATCCATCAAGATATCTTCATTAAACAAGCTTATGTTCATGTTTATGTCTTATGTTCTTTAGTGTTCTTCATGTTCTTGATTATGATACATTTTTAAACACTTAAAATAGAAGTAATATAGATAGATCAAGGTTCTTACCACTAGCTCAAGGCTAGTGATGAATCAAGTGAAGAAAATGAGAGGATAAAAGAAAACAAGAGAGGTCCTTGAACTTCCAATGGCTCCTAGCTTCCTTGTATGATCTCTAGCACCTTTGTATGCACTTGGAATGTATGAGAATGGAGGAATGAAGGTGATGGTGGTGTGGTTTGGGGTCGGCCGAGAGCACCAAGGGAGAGGAGAGGAGAAGTGTGTGAAGTGTGTGTGTGTGTGAAATGAACTCTTGATCCTTCAAACTCTTTTATAAACCATTTTATCATTTTAACCCATGTTAATGTGTCTTATAAAGCAAACACAAGATCAATTAAATTAATCAAATGAAATCTTTATGTGGGGCCATGTATGGCCGTGAACTAGGTGGGGGGTATTAGATTAGGGTGTAACTAGATTGATTACTTACTAGTTCAATTTCAAGTGTTAGTTACATGTCTTGGTTATTAGATACTTTTAGGAGGTGTTATGGTGTTCGGGGACCATAACTAGCTTGGAAATGTTAAAACAGTGCTTCTAGTGTAAATTTGATATTTCGGGTAGTGTCCGGTTGTTCGGTTAGATACTGGTTCGTTAAAGTGCTAAACTATACAGTTTAGTGTGCTTTATGTACCCTTTTGTGACACTTTTGATTCCCGACACTTAGGAAAACATTCAGGACCATTTCAGCATATTTCTTCATGAAATTAGATTTTTAAAATGTTGATTTTTGCTGAATTTTGCTGAATTCAGCACTTTTGGTGTGTTTTAGGCACTTTCCGGCACTTAAACTATCACTTAGAAAGGCAGTTTTGGGATCCTTACTTTCCTACACACTACACTAGTGTAGTACTTAGTCTCTAGCTTATACTGGGTCTCAAAACATTGTATGTCTATGTGCTGAGTTCTGTCAGCATTTTGCTGAGTTATCCGTTCATTGTGCTAACTGTGCTTCGCGCATCCTCTATGTCAATATGTTTGCATGTAGTAATGAAATGACATTATGCAATAAGTGATGCACAGGTAAGTTTAATGCAGTAATCAGAAGGCAGTTAATTGTAATTTAGCACAGTCATTAGGCACTAATTATGATTAATTAAATTGTACGGATACCTGGATTTTTGACAGTTGTCACGTTCTCCCCCTGTTAAGAAAATTTCGTCCCGAAATTTTAAGCTTAACTATTAGTTGCAGGGGAGTTAGGGAACAAATGTGGGTACTTTGCTTTCATGCGGTCCTCACGCTCCCAAGTGAACTCTGGGCCGTGACGCGCATTCCATCTAACCTTAACAAGCTTAACACTACTCCTCCGAGTCTTGTTAATTTTCCAATCGTTAACCTAGACAGGTTCTTCGGTGAAATGGAGTGTATCGTCAATGCGAACTTCGTCAGCAGGAATAACCACCGTTTCTTGTGTTGGAATCTTCTTTAGGTTAGATACATGGAATGTATCATGAACACCATTAAGTTCTGCAGGTAGTTCCAACCTATATGCTATAGTACCAATCCTTTCCAGGATTTTGAACGGTCCAATATACCATGGGTTTAACTTACCACGCTTCCCAAAGCGTGCCACACCTTTCCAATGTGAGACTTTCAACAAAACCATATCTCCCACTTAAAACTCCAAAAGTTTCCTTCTTTGGTCCGCATAGCTCTTTTGTCGATCGCGAGCCGCCTTAATGCGTTCTCGGATCTGCATTATCTTATCTGTCATCTCTTGAACAAATTCAGAACCAACCAGCTGTCTATGGCCTGCATCTGCCTAGCACAACGGCGATCGACACTTTCGTCCGTAAAGAGCTTCAAACGGTGCAGCTTGAATGCTTGTATGGTAGCTGTTATTATAGGAGAACTCAACCAAAGGCAGGTGAGTGTCCCAACTGCCACCCAAGTCCATTACACACGCTCGTAACATATCTTCTAATGTCTGAATCGTTCTCTCACTTTGGCCGTCCGTTTGTGGGTGAAATGTGGTGCTCAAATTCAGCTGTGAACCAAAAGCTTCTTGGAAAGATTGCCAAATCCTTGACACAAATCTTCCATCTCTATCAAATATAATCGAGATAGGTACTCCATGACGCGTGACTATCTCCCTTAGGTATAGCTAAGCTAGCTTACTTGTGTTATCCATCTCCCTGATCGGTAAAAAGTGTGCAGATTTTCTTAGACGATCTACGATTACCCAAATCGTATCATGACCTCTGGGTATCTTTGGCAACTTGGTTATAAAATCCATTGAGATCTTCTCCCACTTCCACATGGGTATCTCAGGTTGCTGCAGAAGACCTGAAGGCTTCTGATATTTGGCCTTTACCTTGGCACAGGTTAAACACTTTCCGACGTAAGTAGCAACATCTCCTTTCAATCTTGGCCACAAGTAGTAATCCTTCAAATCTTGGTACATCTTATCCGATCCTGGGTGGATCGAGTACCTCGATTTGTGAGCTTCTTCGAAAATCACATCTCTAAGACCACCAAAGAGGGGAACCCAAATTCGCTTCATGAAACATAATGTTCCTTCCTCATTGGGTACCAACTTCTTCTCCATCTCACGGAGATATTCCTCCTTAAGATTCTCTTTCTGAAGAGCTTCTTTCTGAGCAGCACGGATACGTAACGAGAGATCTGTTTGTATAATCATTTCCAAAGCCCTAACCCTTATGGGCTTAATCCTTTCTTTCCGGCTTAAGGCGTCTGCCACCACATTCGCCTTCCGTGGGTGATACTTGATTTCACAATCATAGTCATTTAACAATTCTACCCAACGTCGATGTCGCATGTTAAGCTCCTTCTGGTTGAATATGTGCTGAAGGCTCTTGTGATCGATGAAGATTATGCATCGGGTGCTATACAAGTAATGTCTCCAAATCTTCAAAGCAACCACCACTGCGCCTAGTTCCAAATCACGCGTGGTGTAATTCTTCTCATGAACTTTCAACTGGCGCAAAGCATAAGCGATAACCTTCTGTCACTGCATCAGCACACAACCCAATCTCTGACGCGAGGCGTCACAGTATACCATGAAGTTATTGGTGCCTTCGGGTAGGGATAAAATAGGTGCATCGCAAAGCTTATTCTTTAGCAGCTGAAAAGCTCCTTCTTGTTTATCTCCCCATTCATACTTCTTATCTTTTTTAGTAAGGGAGGTCAATGATTGAGTGATTTTAGAAAAATCCTCAATGAATCTGCGATAACATCCTGCCAAACCCAAGAACTGTCAGATCTCGGTTGGCGTCTTATGAGTTTCCCAATTCTTTATCGCCTCGATCTTGGTGGGATCCACATGGATTCCATCCTCATTCACTACATGTCCAAGGAATTGTACCTCACGCAACCAGAACTCGCACTTCGAGAACTTTGCATATAGTTTCTCCTTCTTGAGCAGCTCTAGAATGACTTTGAGGTGTTGCTCATGCTCTTCCTTTATCCGCGAATAGATCAAAATATCATCGATAAATACAATCACGAATTTATCGAGATACGGCTTACAAACTCGGTTCATCAAATCCATAAACACTGCTGGCGCATTTGTCAGACCAAATGGCATCACGAGAAACTCATAATGTCCATAACGAATTCTGAAGGCAGTCTTCGGAATACTCTCTTCTTGAATTCGCAGCTGGTGATAACCTGATCGAAGATCGATCTTGGAGTAGTAACTCGAACCTTGTAGTTGATCGAAGAGATCATCAATCCTTGGCAAAGGATACCTATTCTTGATGGTTAACTTGTTTAGCTCTCGGTAGTCAATGCACATACGGAAACTACCGTCCTTCTTCTTAACGAACAAAACGGGAGCTCCCCAAGGCGAGAAGCTTGGTCTAATGAATCCCTTGTCTAAAAGCTCTTGAAGCTGCGTCGACAACTCTTGCATTTCTGAGGGTGCAAGTCGATAAGGTGCCTTGGCTACAGGCGCGGCGCCTGGAACCAAGTCGATATGGAATTCGACTTGTCATTGTGGCAGCAATCCTGGAAAGTCTTCGTGGAAGACTTCAGGATACTCCCTTACCACAGGGATATCTTCCAATTTTGGTTCTTCAGCTTCCTTATCAACAATGTGAGCCAAAAAGGAAACACATCCCTTTTGCATGGACTTTCGGGCCTTCAAACAGCTGATAATCCTTAGAGGAGTATCGTGCTTCTCTCCGTGCACTATAATCGTCTCGTCATTCACCAACGGAATACGGATTATCTTCTCATGACATATGATCTCAGCTCGGTTACTTGATAACCAATCCATTCCAACAACTATGTCAAAGCTTCCCAACTCGACTGGCAGAAGGTCAAGCGTAAACTCACGCTCTCCGAGTTCTATCACACAACCTCTAATGACTTCATTTGCTTCTACTAGCTTTCCATTGGCCATTTCTATCGAGTACAGAATATCTAGCTTACTGGTAACTAACCCAAGTATATTCTTAAATTCTAGGGATACGAAGCCATAATCGGCACCGGTATCAAATAACACAGATGCAAAATGTTGGTTGATATGGAACGTACCAGTGACTATGTTCGGATCTTGATGAGCTTCCCTTGCTCCAATGTTGAAGACTCTTCCTTGAGCTTGGTTGTTCTTTCGGAAATCTCGCTTGAAATGCCCGATGTCTCCACATCCAAAGCAACCTTGGCCTCTACCATTTCCATTTCCACCCTGGTTGTTGGTTGCTCCACGGTTTCCGTTCCCAGCTTGATTTCCAGTACCACCACGATTCGCATTACCGCCATTTCCTCCTTGATTGCGGTTCCCAGTCTGATTCCCATTACCGTTTCCAGCACGGTTTCCATTACCATTTCCACCGGATCCGCCGTTTCTTCGTCCAGCACCATACCAGCATGCCTCCCTGGCATGTCCTACCTTGCCACAATTCTCACATTTCCCATACCTACATCGCCCTGTGTGATGATGTTGACAAATATCACACTTGGGCAGGGTGCCCATGTAACCTTTCCCCTTGTTCTCAGAACTCGCAACACCAGTCCTGACCTCGACTGGTTGGTTAGCATCTCTTTTCTTATTGGTACCACTGCTGCTTCCTTGGGTTCCTTTCTTGAAGTTGGAGAACTTCCTCTTGTTCTCTCCTGATGACTCGACATGAGTCTCCTTCTTCTTTCCATCAGAGGTCGAGAACTTGTTCAGCCTAATCGCTTCTTCAGTCAATGCCACACTCAAATCAATGGCCTCGGTGATCGTTGGAGGCTTCGATGTCATCACCATACTCATGATTTAGGGTGCCAATCCCCAAATGAAATGCTCGATTCACTTGAACTCTGGTTCTACCATGTAGGGGACAACGTGAGACAGGTCATGGAATCTCTGCACATACTCAGCAATCTTTGGTCCATCCATCTTCAGATTCCAGAACTCGGTTTCTAACTTCTGAATCTCAGCCCTTGAACAGTACTTCTTGCGCATCAGTTATTTCATCTCTTCCCAAGTCAAACCATATGCTGCAGCCTCACCTAGGGTTTGAACTTGTAGGTTCCACCACGATAGAGCTTCGTCTAGGAAAAGTCCAGAAATGTAAGTGACCTGGTGCTCAGGTGCACACTTGCTCATCCGCAGCACAGAATCAGTTTTCTCAGCCCATCTAACGAAAGCTACAGCACCTCCAGTGCCGTCAAAATTCAGAGGCTTGCAGTCAAGGAACTGCTTGTAAGTACAGCATGTACAAGCAACATCATTCACAGAAAACGTTAGCAAACGCACATGGAATGTCCAAACGTAACGTAATGTGTCTTAAGTGACTTAAACATTACCGTGAGGTGGGTTATTTCCTAAGGTACCTCCGTTGTACTCATAGCGCAAGGCCTCATGTTGTGCGATTGCTTGTGAAATCCGTTCTTGCAGTTCTGCCTCTGTTGTGGGCAACTGATTATTTCTTCAAGGATGCATCTTCTATAAAGAAGATGGTATTGGTCAGGTCTTAAATAGTATAATAAGTATATAGTATGTATATGTATTAGCATCTATCAAGTAAGCAAGCATATAACATCTCAATCACAGCACAACATGCATTTCGACAACGTATATAATGAGAACATTGCGATTGAGCTTTCATTAATCATTGACCACAAATACAGTTACATGTTCTATAATGTATTGTATCAAAAGGGAACACAGGGTCACACTACCCTTGCCAAAAATGTCTATCAGTCTACCATAAGTCACACAATCAAAAGGTGGTCTCCAAAAGGGCTTCATAAGCTAGGCTCAATAGCGGTGCTCTCATCAAAAGCAAGCTACCTACATAAAACCATAAACTGGCTATGCTGATGGTAGTGGAGGAGGAGGTGGAGGAACAAAAAGCAAGATACGCACATGCGCAAGCTCCTCCTCAAGATCGTAAATGTGCCGCAACAGATAACTGATCTGCTGCTCCATGGTGAGAACTCGAACATCAAAATCTGGATAAGGCAAAAGAGGAGCAGGTGAAGTCGCAAAAGGTGACGGACATGAACAAGGTGGGGGACGTGGAATCATTTCTAGCTCCAAAACTCTACGACTCATGATCTTATACTGAAGCTGTAATGACAGAAGTAACTCATCCCGTGTGTAGCCAGTAAAGTGTGAGGGATGGTAGGGATCAGAAATCGGCATGGTATAGGGTGTGAACCATCTAAATGGCTCATCATGTGGTGAAGAAGTAAAATGAGCAGTAGGTGTGTACTGAGGTATGTGAGGAAAAGCTGCTGAGACACGATGGTCGTGGCTAGGCTGCTGGCTAGAAGGGCCTTCCCCTGGACAGGGTGCATGTATGTCATGCAAGTAAGTGATAGGTAAGTCTGTGCGGTGTACATCTGACTCAACCGGATGAAAAGAAGCAACGTCAGCAGGTGCATGCGCATGTGGGGGAGTAACGGGCTCGATAACAGGAGGGTCAGCGGGTGCAGGAACTGGATCTGGTATGAGTGGTGCAATGTCAGGTGTGCCAAAAGGGATAGGATCAAAATCAGGCAAAGGCTCAGTAGATGGCACCGGCTCAGGATCAGCTGGTGCATCAACAGGCTGATCGATAGGAATAAAATCAAGCTCAAGTCCAGGCTCAACGTCATGTGGAGGAATCGATGCAGCTGACATGGCTGTATCGTCATCGGTATCAGGGGCGTAATGTCGCAGACCAACTGCCTGTAAGGCGGAAGATGACACAGACTCAAAAGAATCAGGGACAGAATGATCAGAGGAAATCTCAATAATAGGAATCTCAACGAGTGGAACAACAATGGCATCCTCAGCTACAACTCCATCACCCTGGGCATCATCAGGGGGACCATCAACAAAAAGATCGACATCATCATCAAACAAGTCATCAAAAGGCATATCCTCGAAAGGAAAGGCCGCAAGAGGCAAAGGGGCGAGGATCGGAGCCACGACATGCTCACCATCGGGATGTCTAAGGATGAGATGGCCCTGGACAGGAATAGGAATAAGAAAGGGATCCTCGTCGGGGATACCATCAGCATGCGGTAAATCATCACCAAAGTCGGGCAGCGCAAATGGCTGAAAACCGTCGTCTTCGTCGGACATCATCTCTGGGTCACTCTCGGTATCGGAGGTAAAGATCTCTGGCTCAGGGATAATCTCATCGTCAGAGACAATAGCCATGGGGTCGACAGTGTCAGACAGTCCACTCTCAGACGAAGACATAGTGTCTGTAACAAAACAATCACAATATATGCACATATATTAATATCTATCATTTAGCATGCAATCAAATCAGTGTAATCATGTAGTCATGTATCCTTCCTAGTCTCCCAGACTAGACCACCTAGTCTCCCAGACTAACCAACTAGTCCCTTAGACTAAACTAACCAGTCTCTCAGACTACCAACCAGTCTCTCAGACTGAACCACCCAGTCTCCCAGACTGAACCACCATGTCTCCCAGACTGAGCCACCCAGTCTCCCAGACTGAACCACCCAGTCTCCCAGACTGAATCTGTAGGATCGTGAAACGACCCAAACGAGTCGATCAGAAGAGCGCTCAGACTGAATCAGAGGTGGAATTCATTGATTCAGTCTTTGTTTAGCTTGTATTCACTATTAACTGTCTCGTTTATTGATCTAGAAGCAATTTACAGCACGTAGACACTTCGACAGCACCTCGGCGTCGGAAACAAGAAAGTTACAACTGATTACGCTTGAGGAGGTATATATAGGCATTTGATTTCGCTTGAACATGCTTCAAGCGAAATACCATTCTCAAGCGAGATAGCATTCAAGCGGAATACCATTCATGATTTCGCTTGAACTTGTCCACCTGATTTCGCTTGAAAATGACCTATGTCATTTCAAGCGAAATAACCTATAAAACCACATATTTCCTCGTTTTTCACGTGCTAATCTATCAGTTCTAATCTAAGACTCGAACGAAGATGAAGTCGACAGAAAACTACACCAACAGACTCCCCCTTGAAAGTTGACGGAATCTTCAGTGAGAGTCTTCATCATAACGACTCTTCAATCTTGATCAGTTTTCTTTCTTTCTTAGCATGTACCGGGATCTTCTCTTTGGCTCTAACATCATCAGACTCCCCCTTTCATCATGCTGGGATCACTGTCTGGAATTAGCTATCACCTTGAGATCAAACACTGGCTTTTAGTTCTGTTCAGCTCATCTCCTACACACATTTTCTCATTAAAACATAAGTTTTTACTTAAATCAATAAGAAAAACTTACTAGTAATAGTTACATCAAGTTCAAATTAATGACCCTGATTAACTAATCTCAACTTCTTTCTTAAATCAAAATTTTTCAATTTAGCATATACACTCCCAAATCAATTCATCATGTTCAGCACTTGGAATTTTGAATAACAGCTCTCCAACATCAGTTGTCGAAAACTTTTTTGGATTTTTCAAAATATGAAACATAAATGCAATAACAGAATTAAATCCAGAAAAGAAATATTTACAAACAATATTTTTTGTGAGTTTGTGAAAGAGGATCATATCAGTTTTCGAGACAAATCACTAGCACCGTTAAGCTTTAATCGTTTTAAGTTCTAAACGATTCACGTTGATTGACGATATTGTTGTCCACTTAAACTCAATCTAAAAACTTTTGAAATGTTTACCGATACGTTAAGGTATATTAATTTTCACTAAATTCTTATGGACCCCACGATCTCAGCATATCCCCTCATCATGCAATACACTGACTCAAGTAATGCCTTTAAACTTTTATCAACTGTGATTTGTGCAAAAACAAAGCAGAATGTTTAAACATTAACAATCAGGTCGATCTTTCGATACGCAGAGAAACTCCAATGTTTAAACAAAATAAGAAAATAAAAATAAGTTGAAGTTGTTTAGACTTTAACCACCAGGTCGATACTTCCGTATACGCATAGGTGATCCAAATCTTAAACGAAACACCAAAGAAAATAAAGCAGAACGTTTAGGCAATAACATCCAGGTTGATACTCACGTATACGCAGAGGATGTCCAATGCTTAAACAAAATAAAGAAATAAAACAAGTTTAAATCTTTGCAAAATGAAATGCACAAACACAGCGATTTTTCACCAAAGTTGTGAAAGTTCACAAACTTAACCAGTTTTATGTCTTTCGACAATCAGCGATTACTGAGTAGGCACACAATCAAGAAGGACAAAACTAAGTACTATGCTTTTGACCATGTTTCCCACTAGAACTAGGCTTTTTCATTTTAGGTTTGTATCGTTATCGCAAATCTACTAGTCTAGCTGAGCCTATCGTCACATCTTTAGTAAGATCGTTTATCACATTTTATCTCTTCATTTCTTTAGCATGCTGTGACAGTCTCACTGATCTACTATCATTTCCTCTTTTTACAACAAAACTCATTTTTGCATTTTTCAATGTTTTTGACATTTTCAAATTTTCTAATTTTTTTAAAAAATTTTACTCCCCCTAAAATCAAAATATGTCTCAATTTTGATTTTCTTGGAAAATTTGAACATAAACTGTACAAGGAAAGGTGACAACATGATGAGAATTACTTCAATTCTCCATTCACTTGGCTTAAACAATCAGAACTCCCCCTGACAACAAAACATTTTCCCATGTTAAAATTTCAAAACACTTAAGTTTGTTTTAATCAAAATGGTTTTTCCGGAAAATAAGTTTTGTGAGTCATTTCTCAAACATGGGGATCATTCATCACCTTGTTTTCTTTAACCACTTGTAAAAACTAACATTTTTAAGTTCAATCCACAAACATCACTTGTAGAAAATCAAGTAAAATTTAATGTCCCTGATTTACCACTTTTAAATCGAAATCACTTTCGTGAATTTCTCAAGAAATGTGCCGATACCTGCTCCACACTTACCAACCTGGGAGCTCCGGCAAGTCAGGTTTTTCATTTAAACAGTTTCACCCAAGCCTGACGGTCCTTGGGTGTTTTTGAAATTCCTTTTGACAATGATGGAAAATTTGCATCATTCACTGTCAAACCGGAATCATTAACCTTTACCTCAACCAATGGCTCTTCTGGCTTTGACGAACCAGATTCATCGCCTGAACGTGGCTTGTCTGACTTTGATGAGTCAGATTCATCGCCAAAACGTGGCTCCTTTGTTTCCGAAGAAACAAACTCATCGCCAGAAAGTGAAGATTTCACTTTCTTTTGTTTGTTAATCTCTTGATTAACCCCTTTATCTTTCTTCATTTCCTCTTTCATCCTCATATTTGTATCTGATGAATTCGTTATATTTGACTGATCAGTCTTAGGAGAGCAAAACGATTTATCAGAACTGTTATTTGCTTTGACTGCTGTATCTGAGGACAAAATCCTTTTGAGATACTCTCTCGCTTTCTTCCTTTTCTTCCTCAGTCTGTCTTTCTGCCCTTGAGAAAGCTTTACTTTCTGTTCTTCCACTTTCTGTTCTTTGGGCTTGACATTGACTGGTTTCTTTGCCAATTTCTGAGGATCAGCCCTCGATCTTTCATTTGATCTCATTGGCAATCTCTGGCAATGTGTCCTTTGATATGGAAATTATAGCATCTCCTCGTCTCAAACCACTGATTTTGGCAGTTAACAGCAATGTGTCCTCGAACACTGATGCGTGTGAAGTGTTATATATATTAGGTGTATATTTTAAGCCCTTTTTAACACTTATTTTAGCCAAGTTTTAAATTTATAAAACACGATATTTCACTAACACTAAACACACATATGGGCAAGTGCACCCATCGTTGAGTGTAGTATAGCGTTGGTAAGATACCGAGGTCGTCCAAGGACACAAGAGCTTTTAGTACCGGTTTATCCTCAACGTCTAATCAAAACAAAAAGTTTAGAAAAATGTTTTAAACTAAGAAAAGATAAAAACTAACTAAAATGCTGAAAATAAAAATAAAATAAAAACAGATAGACAAGATGAATCACTTGGTTCCGACTCGTATCTAGTATAACCTTTGATTATTTCCGCACTTTTGCACATAATTAAGAGATTATCTTAGTTATTGTAGTAGGCCCCTCTTTTGAAGGTGACGTTACCCTCACCCCAGTAGTTTGAGTCAGCAGGGATACAATCCTAAAAGGGTGGATTATTGGAAGATAATGAATTAAGTTATTAATGCAGTATTGTGGTAGGCCCCGCTTTTGGCGGTGACGTTACCCTCGGCTAAGTAGTCTGAGTCAGCAGGGATACAGTCCTAAATAGCCGGGTTATAGTATTAATAGTAGTTAACTTATGAGGGGATCAAAGAGTTTGGACCCCCGCCATCCAATACCGTGAAGTATTGAAGGAGGTCCTACTAAATTTGACCCAGGTCCATTGCAGGACCTCTAAACGCTGAACAATGGCAAGACCTTTACCAAACCGTTCCCTTAACCCCCGACCAGGTAGCCAACATATCTCCATATAGACCGTGGAGATATGAATGGTGAAAATCTTTTATTTTATATAGACAGTAAAATAATGCCAAGACACCACGGACAAACGATAAGGAAAGATCACCTTCAACATAAGTAACTAGTTATTAAAGTCATTAATACAAAACCAAATAAAAAGTGCAAAAGATTAGAAATAAAAAGTATTATACTAGACACTTTGTCTTCACCAAGTGATGTAAGAGACTTAGGCAAACATGGCCTTGATTGTCAAGAACTCTTACGATCAATCTTGGATCCCGAGACGACTCACACACTCTACGATGGACAATGGATGATGGTGGTGGATGATGGTGTTGTGATGGTGGTGGGTGGTGGATGAAGTGTGAGAGAGGTGGTGTGCCAAGGGATGAGATGAAATGAATCCAAGCACTCCTATTTATAGGCTGAACAGAGAGCTGGGCACGGCCCCGTGTCCGCTGGGCACGGCCCCGTGTCCGTCTGACAATCTCTCTCCTCATTAATTGTAATTCGCAATTACAATAAATGCGCCTGCTGTACTTTCGACACGCCCCCGTGTCCGCTGGGCACGGCCCCGTGATGGGCAATAGAAGCTTCTATAGGTTTGTCTTTTCTGCTGCTTCTTGGGCACGGCCCCGTGCTGGCTGAGCACGGGGCGTGTTCAGTCTTCTGATTTCTCTACTTTGCTTTAGAAGGTGCCGTTGAGGGGTCGGGCAGTCCACTAATGTTCCTTTTCTTGTATTTATGTTGGATCTAGCTGTCTTTTTGCTTCTTTTGCGTTTTTGAGCTCATTTAATCCTGAAAATACAAAAGGAAGACAAAAACACTCTTTTTTCCAATATTAGTACTTAAAAAGGGTTAGTTTTATGCCTCATTTGATGTAATTTATATGTTGCATTTTACACACATCAAATACCCCCACACTTGAACTTTTGCTTGTCCTCAAGCAAAACTCTTTAATATGTGGCTTACACTCCCAAATGGAATAGGTAGAAGAGAAGGTTTTGGGCTTGTCGTAGAGTGTCGGGATTTCCAAGATCTTTTTGGGTTTTATTTTTATTTATTTACACTCCTATTCGTAATGATTTATTTAGAACTTTTCATAAAAGAAATTACTTATTTGGGCATAACATGCCTTTTTAAAATTCTATTTATATACAAGTTCACATACCTCACGGGGAAAATCACTCACACTCGGCCGAAGGTGTATTTTTAGTGAATCACTCGAGAGCGGCATGGAACTTATTCCTACCATAGGCTTGCCAAGAAATCAATCCTCCTCCTTTTTAACTTTTATACCTTTGTAGATATCAAGAGGACTTTGTGGGTTAAGGGTTAGGCTAGGGTTAAAGGTAGGTGGTTGGGTTAGTGGTTAGTAGAAAAAGGGCTAAAAGCGTAACAAGTGTCGGTTTTCGTATTTTTGCAACTTTTTATTTTGATGAAGCTTTTATTCAAACTAAGTTATTCTTGATTAACTTGTTTGTTTATTTTCTTTTTGCTTCATCATTATCACACATTTTTATTTTATTTTTTTACGAAGAACCGAACTTGTTACTAAAATAAAGGGTTAAAAATGAAAAAGGTTTTGGTGGGTAAAAGGGTTTTTGTTTGGGTGATGAAACGAAAAGGTTTAGGCTCAAAGGGGCTAACTAGGGGGATTTTTGGGTAGGTGGTAAAAGAAAAAGAAAAATAATGGTGTAAAAATAAAAAGGGTTAGTCCTAATGCCTCCATCATTTACTTACTCGGGTTTAAGTTGATAAGGACCGGGAATGTATTGTCATGGCAAGTTCTAGAGTCGTAAGAACCAAGCGGCTATTCACACAAGAAACGAAAAATGAGCATTTAGTCAAATGATATGTAATTGTGTGCTCAATAAAGGCTCAAAACTCACTTTTGTGGGAATGGGTTTTTATGTGATCAAGTATATATAATCAAATTTTAAATAAGTTTGCTATGCCTTTTCATAATTTTCTTATGTTGGTTCTTTTTATCACTACGCTATCGGTTGTAAATTTGTAAAAATATAACCTTTTTGAGAACTTGAATTTCCCGAGTTAAACCTAGACAAGTAAAAAAAAATGAAAATTTTTGAAAAAAATTTGGGGTGATTAGTGGTTCCAATAGAGTTTTGTGTAAGGCTTGTATTTAGGACTTGCAAAATTCAAGGTTTTAGCATCCCCCCCACACTTAAATTACACATTGTCCTCAATGTGTCCCAAAAATAAATTTTTAGGTTGATTAGATGTGTAAAATAGTGTTTAAAAAGCAAAAATTTGTGTTACTGGGCACTGAACACGGCCCCGTGTTGTCCGGGCACGGCCCCGTGTTCAAGTGCCAGTAACAGAATTAAAACAAGAGAAACAGAAGCCTGGACACGGGGGCGTGTTGGGTGAACACGGCCCGTGTCCAGTTACCTGAACTGGGCGTTTTCTGCAGGGTGCTCAGCACGGGGCCGTGTTGGTTGGGCACGGCCCGTGTTGAACCTTCTGCAATGGTGAGAATTGTCGGGTTGCCTTGTTCTTGTGCATGGGTTCATTTTTCTCGTTCCCCTTTTCATCCTTTACCACCATTAGTGTGTTTTATTCCTGAAAATTAAAACTAGAAAACATAAAAATTAATCTAAATTAAACTAAGGATAGTTCCGCGGAATGCCTCCGTGGTGCGCCACGTTTATAAGGGTCCTTGGCTAGACCCAAAGCCAGTCATATGTCACCCAAGTGGGATGTATTGCATCCCATGTTACACCGTCGGAGAGCATCATCCAAGCTTGAGTCTATGACCTGCATGTAGTTGACCGGGTCTTCGTCCTCAATTCTTTTTCCACATTCAAACTTCACCTCCTCATCCCCAAACTTCAATGTTAATGTTCCGTCATTCATGTCTACCACCGCTTGGGCGGTGGCTAGAAATGGCCTCCCGAGGATGAGAGGGACATCGGTGTCTTCTTCCATGTCTAGGATGACAAAGTCGGTTGGGAAAACGAAGTTGTCAACTTTTACCAACAAATTCTCAGCAACACCTTGTGGAAATTTGACGGATCTGTCGGCGAGTTGTATGCTCATCTTTGTAGGGCTTGTTATTCCTAGGCCGAGTCGTTTGAACATTGATGTGGGCATGAGGTTAATGCTAGCCCCCAGATCGGCTAATGCATTACGAACGGGAGATTCCCCAATCGAGCAAGGAATTGTGAAGCTTCCGGGATCGATTTTCTTTTGTGGAAGTTTGTTGAGCACTAAGGCGGAGCATTCTTCGCCTAAATTAACTAATTGCAATGATTCCATTTTCCTTTTGTTTGTGAGGAAATCCCTCATAAATTTTGTGTATTTAGGCATTTGGGTTAGGACCTCAATAAAAGGAATATTAACATGCAATTGTTTTAGTAAATTTTCGAATTTAGCGAATTGCTCATCGGTCTTCTGACGATTTAACCTACCGGGGTACGGAATTGGAGGAGTCTTTGTGGGCTCTTGAGTTGGTAGAGAAGCCTTTTCTGGCGCAGGAGGAGTCACCGGCTGGCTAGAATGGCTCCTTTCATTTGGCGGCAATGGAGCATCCTCGGGACCCACGGTTCGGTTTCTTAATGTGATGAGATGTACTTGTGCCTTCGGGTTGGTTTCGGTATTACTAGGTAATGCGCCTTGTGGTCTCTCGGAGAAATTTTGAGCTAGTTGATTTAATTGTTTTTCAACGTTTTGAATGCTAGCTTGTTGATTTCTAAAATTCGATTCCAATTGTTGAAATCGATCCGAGTTTTTCTTTTCAGTGTCAGAGATGAGGCGAGATACAGTATCTTCAAGCCTTTCTCTTCCACCTTGTTGTTGAGAGAAATTTTGTGGTTGTTGAAAATTAGTTCGTTGGTTTTGTTGGTTACTACTATTGCCGGGATCTCTCCAACCAAGATTTGGGTGGTTACGCCATCCTTGGTTGTAGGTACCCGTTGGAGGACCTGACGGCCTAGGTCTATTATCAATGTAGTTTACCGTTTCTGTTTGTTCATCTAATTCTTTCATACAACTCCAATTTTCATGTGACCCACCACACCCTTCACAAGCCATAACCGAGGCCGTTTTTGTCATTTCTAGCTTTTTGATTTTTGAAGAGAGGGCCTCGATTTGGGCTTGTAAAGAGGTGCTTTCATCAACCTTATGGGCGCCCGGGGCAATAGATTTATTACCTCGGGAAGTGTGCCATTGAAAATTGGTTTGAGCAATTTCCTCAATTTGGTTATATATTTCATTTGGGCGACGATTACCTAAAAGTCCCCCGGAGCTTGAATCAAGTGTTTGTCTTGTGTGTGGCAACAATCCATTGTAGAAAGTGGATACTTGTTGCCATACCGCTAGACCGTGGTGAGGACACTTTCTTAGAAGCTCCTTGAACCTTTCCCAAGTTTCATATAAGGATTCCCCATCCTCTTGTGAGTATGTATTAATTTCAGTCATTAATTTAGCCGTTTTAGCAGGAGGGAAATACTTATACAAAAACTTTTGGGCGAGTTTATCCCAGGTGTTTACCGATCCAACTGGGAGGGTGTTAAGCCAAGCCTTAGCTCGGTCTTTTAGTGAAAAAGGAAACATTCGAAGGTGGATGGCGTCATTTGATGCTCCATTGATCCGAAAGGTATCACATATTTCTAAGAAGTTAGTAATATGTAGATGGGGATCCTCGTCCGCAAGCCCGTGGAAGGTTGCGGAGTTTTGGAGCATTTGTATCAAATGCGGCCGAAGTTCGAAGTTGTTGGCCTCGACATTTGGTGCATTAATAGCGGCGCCGAGATTGCCTACGGTAGGCCGTAGGTAATCCATGAGGGTACGTTGGTCCGCCATTGGAATTGGGTCCCCCGAAGCTTTCTCTTGATTTTTAGCTTTAAGTCTTTTTCTGAGAAAGCGTTCGGGTTCTTCTAAGGGTTCTTTTATGTCTCTACTAGAACTGGAGCTCATGCACTACGTAGGAGGGTCAAATGTGGCACCTGGGTTCCAAGTCCTGCAATAAAAACAGAAAAGAACGTTGGTCAGAAAGTTCGCCACGGCCCCGTGCTCAGTGAACACGGCCCGTGGTCAGAGATACAGTTATTGTTTTCTGGATTCCCAGTTACTGGGAGTTGGACACGACCCCGTGTTGCACCGACACGGCCCCGTGTTCAGCTCTCTATAACTCAGAAAATAAAAACTGCCAGTGATGATGCTGGGCACGGCCCGTGTCTGACCGAGCACGGCCCGTGCTGAGCTCTGCAGAAGCTGAAAAAAACTAAGAAAAATCCTAAAAAAATAAAAAAAAAATAAAAAAAAAATAAAAGAAGATTAGGCCGTTGATTCCTAACTTTCTTAAAATCCTTGTGTCCCCGGCAGCGGCGCCAAAAACTTGATGCGTGTGAAGTGTTATATATATTAGGTGTGTATTTTAAGCCCTTTTTAACACTTATTTTAGCCAAGTTTTAAATTTATAAAACACGATATTTCACTAACACTAAACACACATATGGGCAAGTGCACCCATCGTTGAGTGTAGTATAGCGTTGGTAAGATACCGAGGTCGTCCAAGGACACAAGAGCTTTTAGTACCGGTTTATCCTCAACGTCTAATCAAAACAAAAAGTTTAGAAAAATGTTTTAAACTAAGAAAAGATAAAAACTAACTAAAATGCTGAAAATAAAAATAAAATAAAAACAGATAGACAAGATGAATCACTTGGTTCCGACTCGTATCTAGTATAACCTTTGATTATTTCCGCACTTTTGCACATAATTAAGAGATTATCTTAGTTATTGTAGTAGGCCCCTCTTTTGAAGGTGACGTTACCCTCACCCCAGTAGTTTGAGTCAGCAGGGATACAATCCTAAAAGGGTGGATTATTGGAAGATAATGAATTAAGTTATTAATGCAGTATTGTGGTAGGCCCCGCTTTTGGCGGTGACGTTACCCTCAGCTAAGTAGTCTGAGTCAGCAGGGATACAGTCCTAAATAGCCGGGTTATAGTATTAATAGTAGTTAACTTATGAGGGGATCAAAGAGTTTGGACCCCCGCCATCCAATACCGTGAAGTATTGAAGGAGGTCCTACTAAATTTGACCCAGGTCCATTGCAGGACCTCTAAACGCTGAACAATGGCAAGACCTTTACCAAACCGTTCCCTTAACCCCCAACCAGGTAGCCAACATATCTCCATATAGACCGTGGAGATATGAATGGTGAAAATCTTTTATTTTATATAGACAGTAAAATAATGCCAAGACACCACGGACAAACGATAAGGAAAGATCACCTTCAACATAAGTAACTAGTTATTAAAGTCATTAATACAAAACCAAATAAAAAGTGCAAAAGATTAGAAATAAAAAGTATTATACTAGACACTTTGTCTTCACCAAGTGATGTAAGAGACTTAGGCAAACATGGCCTTGATTGTCAAGAACTCTTACGATCAATCTTGGATCCCGAGACGACTCACACACTCTACGATGGACAATGGATGATGGTGGTGGATGATGGTGTTGTGATGGTGGTGGGTGGTGGATGAAGTGTGAGAGAGGTGGTGTGCTAAGGGATGAGATGAAATGAATCCAAGCACTCCTATTTATAGGCTGAACAGAGAGCTGGGCACGGCCCCGTGTCCGCTGGGCACGGCCCCGTGTCCGTCTGACAATCTCTCTCCTCATTAATTGTAATTCGCAATTACAATAAATGCGCCTGCTGTACTTTCGACACGCCCCCGTGTCCGCTGGGCACGGCCCCGTGATGGGCAATAGAAGCTTCTATAGGTTTGTCTTTTCTGCTGCTTCTTGGGCACGGCCCCGTGCTGGCTGAGCACGGGGCGTGTTCAGTCTTCTGATTTCTCTACTTTGCTTTGGAAGGTGCCGTTGAGGGGTCGGGCAGTCCACTAATGTTCCTTTTCTTGTATTTATGTTGGATCTAGCTGTCTTTTTGCTTCTTTTGCGTTTTTGAGCTCATTTAATCCTGAAAATACAAAAGGAAGACAAAAACACTCTTTTTCCAATATTAGTACTTAAAAAGGGTTAGTTTTATGCCTCATTTGATGTAATTTATATGTTGCATTTTACACACATCAAACACCACAAGAGTAACACACTTTGTTATCGTACCATTCACCACCTTCAGTCCAAACATTCAGATCATAGCACTGTTTGGCTTGGTGATAATCATTTCTCCTTTTGTTTGCTGGATTTGGCTTTTGAGCACTGTGGTCAAACCTGCACCACTTATTACCAACAATTTTTGAGTTTTGATTTTCCAATTTTTGTGGTTTTTTATCACGATTGGATGATTGAACTGATGAGCTTTCATTTTCTTTTTGAAGATTTTTTGGTTTTTTATCTTTTTGTTTTTGTTCCACATTCTTCTTTACAGGTTTTTGCGTTGAGCATTCACCTTTCTCAGTAGAATGTAAAACAGTTTCTTGAAACATTTCATTTAATTTCAAAAATATTTTTCTTTTTTCAACTTCATCATCAGTTTTCTCATCACAATCTTTAATTTTGACTTTGTCAAAATTTGTGACATTGTCACTTATTGGAACAGAATTGATAGGTTTTGGACAAATATAATCTGGTTTCTCAAAACCTTTCAATTTCTTTTCAAGCTCATCAATTATATTTCGAGCAATTTCAGCTTCATTTTCAAGCCGAATGATTTTTTGAAGATGAGAATTTATTTCAATCTGTTTTTCAAGATTATTTTTAAAAATAACAGATTTTTCATCCTCTAAAACCTTAATTTGACTTTGAAAATCTTTTTCTTTTTCTTTCAAAATTTTGTTTTCTAATGTCAAACTGTCCAAATCACTTAACAGTTTGACATTTTCAGATTTCAATTTCTCATAATTTTCCTGCAATTCAAGAATTTGTTTATCATCAGATTGCTTCTCATCCTTCATCTTTTTTACTTCTAATGTCAAACTTTCAGCATCCTTCAAGAGTTTGACATTGTCAGCTTCAAATTTATGACATTTAGAGCATACTGATTCAGAATTCGAAGATCCAATCTTCTCAGATTCTTCATCCTTTGGAACTTTCTCTGTTTCTGTCCAGAATTTGCCTGCACAAAAAATTTTAATGAAATCAAGAGGATTCGCATTCTCATCAATATAAAAACCCCTCTTAATGCCGTATTTCATTACACTTTTTGCTGCAAGACATACACAAACTCTTTTGTTTATTTCACCAATTACATCCAAATTCAATTTTTGTAAATTCTTTTCCATTTCATTTATCAATTCCTTCTTTTTTAAACATTCTTTTCGAAACTCTGCATTAACCTCATTAATGAACTGTCTTGGATGAAGTTCTGGAAAAATAGGATTCTTTTTTAGTTCAATCAAGAATTCATCCCATTTAGCAGGTAATGCATCTGCCAATTTTGATATATGTTCATCTTTTTGCACTCTTATACCCTTTTTCCACAAATTTTCTATTAAACTTTCAAACTGATCTCCCAACTGATTCAATGTTTCATTCTTTTGACACAAAAAAATGTTCAACTCGTTTAACCCAGATATCCACATTTTCACTTCTATAACTACTTTCCAAACTCCCCATATACCAATCATTTAACCTTTCAAGATCATGATTTTCCATCTCATCAAACTTTTTCGTCATATTTCAAAAACAAACCTTTCAAGCGAAATCACCCTTTGGAACAAAATACCTATTTCAAGCGAAATAAGGGTTTGAAGCGAAATAAGTTCTTGAAGCGAAACCAGATATTTCGCTTGAAAACTTTCAAGCGGAATACTACCTTTGAAGCGAAAACAACTATTTCAAGCGGAATCTGATGAGATTTTCAAGCGAAATAAGGATTTCAAGCGAAATTAACCAGCTGATTCCGCTTGAAATGTTGTTGACATCATCAATTCGATCTGATTTTGGCAAAATTGAACAAGTTCTAGGCCGATTTTTTATCTGATTCTTTCAAGGGTTTGTTAATTCAATGTTTCGCACACTATATGTGAAAATCAGTCCATTTTAACTGTGAAAACTTGATTAATTTTGAAAAGAAGGTGTAGAAATCAGAATTTTCCAGCGAAAATGAGCTAAACAGTAAGAACTCTTCCTCCTGAACTCTGATACCACATGTAGGATCGTGAAACGACCCAAACGAGTCAAATAGAAGAGTGCTCAGACTGAATCAGAGGCGGAATTCATTAATTCAGTCTTTGTTTAGCTTGTATTCACTATTAACTGTCTCGTTTATTGATCTAGAAGCAATTTACAGCACGTAGACACTTCGACAGCACCTCGGCGTCGGAAACAAGAAAGTTACAACTGATTACGCTTGAGGAGGTATATATAGGCATTTGATTTCTCTTGAACATGCTTCAAGCGAAATACCATTCTCAAGCGAGATAGCATTCAAGCGGAATACCATTCATGATTTCGCTTGAACTTGTCCACCTGATTTCGCTTGAAAATGACCTATGTCATTTCAAGCGAAATAACCTATAAAACCACATATTTCCTCTTTTTTCATGCGCTAATCTATCAGTTCTAATCTAAGACTCGAACGAAGATGAAGTCTACAGACAACTGCACCAACAGAATCATAATCATAAATTTTGAAAATGTGTTTCGTGCCTTTTGTTTGTAAAAATATTTGTTTCCTGGATCTGGGCGTTTCGTGTATGCAATGAAAACATGCTGTAAAAATATTTTCGTGAGAGCCCTAATGATTGTAGTCTAGACTCGAGAAGGAATCCTAGTTCGCTATAATTGAAGCTCTGATACCAAGCTATCACACCCTGAATATTGCGGTGGCGTGATTATGGTGTGACCTTCTTAATACCATCGCATTCAATCATAACAACATCTATATGATAAAACCATAGATTGTCATCCATTAAATTTTTTTGAAAACATCACGAACATCATTGTTTAAACAAGACTCCTAATTCAAGTTTTACAACCCATGCAAATTGTTTAAGAGTTCACAAGGACTCATCAAAAGACTCTAAATAAAAACCAAGATTTGGGAGTGGTGTCTTGACAAGGATAGGACACCCAAACCCAATCACAAGACCATGGTTGACATCTTTTATTCTTACAACACTTGAAACTTTGGAACGCCCGCCAGATCCACCTTTAATTCCCTGAAATACATGTAGTTGAAAACATCAACAAAAGTTGAGCGAGTTCATGTGTTTGTTTGTGAATAAACCTTTGAAATCATTGAAAATATGTATGTATGTATGTATGTTTGTATGTGAAAATGAACAGATCAATTAATGTGTAGCTAATACATTAACATGTGTGAACCGGTGTAGGAAGGCTCAATCCTTTCCGTATTTCGCACCGGGCCTCCCGGCTGGAACGATATAGTCACCACATGAGCCAACTCACAGACTCATGGGTGGGGCTCGCAACACCCAAATAGATCTCACTCATGCCCCTCGGTCCCTAAAGGATTAATGGTCTCAAGATAACGCCTACCCTTTCACATGATCTAGTAGTTCATTTCATTTGTAAATCATTTGTAATCGTAATCATTTGTAACATGTATTTCACCCCCGAAGTCGTAAAACGAAAGCAGTTAAAAGAAAAGGGGGACATGAACTCACAGTCTTGAGTCTTCAGCAATCGTAACTCTAGCTTCTTCGGTGAACACGACTACCTACAACGTACTAATGTCTATCAGACGAACGGGTCGTGCCTTGACTTAGTGTTAATGTTCTTGAGTTACGTTTCTTTTGTGTCTTCGGTATTATTCCAAGTCACATAATTATTTGTTTAAAATAATTAACTATTTTAACTTAAATTTTATTTATAAATTTTGGAATAATTGTTAACCAATATTATTGTAATAACACTTCCCAAGTATTTATATTGGTATTTCCTTCCCAATGATTGGGGTATCTTATACATGTGTATATATGTATATATATAGATTCATTTTTCCCAAAATGACATACTTCGTATTTATTAAAAAGTGTATATTTTTTCCAAAAATATTGTATTTCACGTTTGTTTAAGAAAATATATATTTCTTATAAATAATATATCTTCCAAAAATTTCAAGAAAAAATATATGTTTCAAACTTGTAGTAATTGTAAAAATCATATATTTACTTCTTTGGTGTCCAAGTACTATTTACCAAAATATTCTTTGTGAATAAATTTCGGAATATTTTGTAAGTCCTATATTTCATAGTTCGGATTCATCAATATTTTGTATAAGTATGTATATTTATTCTTTGGAATTTTGGTAATATTTTGGATGGTAATTCTTGGTATTTTTGTGAGTTATAATATTTCAAGTCCTAAAATAATATAACTAATACACAAAGTATACAAATAATCACACATATGTGTCTTCTAATTATATACTTTCTAAATACATATTTAGTCACTTTTATTTAAGAAAACCAACCTCCAATATTTGTATTTTGTAACCAAAATTTATGACAAAGTTTATGTAACAATTTGTGGTTTAAAATGCACTTGTAAATATTTGTTTAAAAATATTTTTCTAAGTGTTTATATTTTTAGAAAATTTTCCATAGTTTCCCCTAAAAATGGAGGTTTCTATGCTTTCAAGCATATCATTTTCTTTTGTAAAAATCATCACAATCAATTTACAATCATCAACAAACGACCTTTACTTATCAATCTTGCCAAAATCATGCATATTCTACTACTTCATGAACTTGAATATTTGTAAAAATTTGTAGTAACTTACTAGTATTCTTAGTAAGTCTTGTTACCCTTTAAAATGTGTTTACTTCTTTAAAAACTTCATTTTTAAAGGAGTTAGGCGTTTACAACTTCAAATCATATTTTCTAAAAAATATTTATTTATGCAATCTTCTTGTTACACATGTGTTTCTACACTTGTTTAATCACTAAAAATGAGACTTATATTTTTAACAAAACTTATATTTTTAACTTGGTTTCTTTGAAAAACCATTCATAAATCTTTATTAGACTATATTTTCAATCATGATCCAGAAAGATCATATGATGATCAACATCATTTCTACAAACAAACAATGATCAACAATCATAACAACTCATATTCATCAAGATATCTTCATTAAACAAGCTTATGTTCATGTTTATGTCTTATGTTCTTTAGTGTTCTTAATGTTCTTGATTATGATAAATCTTTAACCACTTAAAATAGAAGTAATATAGATAGATCAAGGTTCTTACCACTAGCTCAAGGCTAAGGATAAATCAAGTGAAGAAAATGAGAGGATAAAAGAAAACAAGAAAGGTCCTTGAACTTCCAATGGATCCTAGCTTCTTTGTATGATCTCTAGCACCTTTGTATGCACTTGGAATGTATGAGAATGGAAGAATGAAGGTGATGGTGGTGTGGTTTGGGGTCGGCCGAGAGCACCAAGGGAGAGGAGAGGAGAAGTGTGTGTGTGAAATGAAGTCTTGATCCTTCAAACTCTTTTATAAACCATTTTATCATTTTAACCCATGTATAATGTGTCTTATAAAGCAAACACAAGATCAATTTAATTAATCAAATGAAATCTTTATGTGGGGGCCATGCATGGCCGTGAACTAGGTGGGGGGGGTAGTAGATTAGGGTGTAACTAGATCGATTACTTACTAGTTCAATTTCAAGTGTTAGTTACATGTCTTGGTTATTAGATATTTTTAGGAGGTGTTATGGTGTTCGGGGACCATAACTAGCTTGGAAATGTTAAAACAGTGCGTCTAGTGTAAATTTGATATTTCGGGTAGTGTCCGGTTGTTTGCTTAGATACTGGTTCGTTAAAGTGCTAAACTATACAGTTTAGTGTGCTTTATGTACCCTTTTGTGACACTTTTGATTCCCGACACTTAGGAAAACATTCAGGACCATTTAAGCATATTTCTGCATGAAATTATACTGTTAAAATGTCGATTTTTGCTGAATTCAGCACTTTGGGTGTGTTTTAGGCACTTTCCGGCACTTAAACTATCACTTAGAAAGGAAGTTTTGGGATCCTTACTTTCCTACACACTACACTAGTGTAGTACTTAGTCTCTAGCTTATACTTGGTCTCAAAACATTGTCTATCTATGTGCTGAGTTCTGTCAACATTTTACTGAGTTATCCGTTCATTGTGCTAATTGTGCTTCGCGCATCCTCTATGTCAATATGTTTGCATGCAGTAATGAAATGACATTATGCAATAAGTGATGCATAGGTAAGTATAAAGCAGTAATCAGAAGGCAATTAATTGTAACTTAGCATAGTCATTAGGCACTAATTATGATTAATTAAATTGTATGGATACCTGGATTTTTTATAGTTGTCACAGATTCAGCCCATAAACTTGTGCGGATCAAAACCACAAAACAAAACAAAACAAAATATATTTCAAAAATCATATAATAAATCAAAAACCCAAATCAAAACAGAGGCCTGGATTTTAATTACACATATATTCAAGAAAATCTTAAAAGACACAATCATTTTAATCTCAAATATCTTTGATTCGCTTGTGCAGATTCAATAGATTAAGTCCACGGCATCGGAGATTGTGGAATGTGGAAAATCTTGAAAAGACACAAAAATAATGAAAGTGTGTGGAGAGCAAATGTTTTGTAGAGAGAGGAGAAAGAGGGAGAGAGAGTTAACGAGAGAGAGGGGTGTTGTCTGATCTATTTGGGGTTAGGGTTCCGATGGGGGAGGCGGCTTTGGAGTTGGTGCTTGCAGTGGAGGAGGTGGTGGTGGTTGGATGGTGAAGACGACGGTGACGGTGGTGAAGACAGTCGTGGTTACAGGGGAGGAGATGAAACTGTGGTGGTTGCATATGGTGGTGGTGGCGCCATAAGGTGAAGAGAGAGAGAGATAGAGAGAGGTGGTTGTCTTAGGTGGGTGCGGTGGTGGCTGGTGTCAACAGCAGATGAGTTGTGGTGGTTGTTTTAGAGAGAGAGTAGAGAGAGGGGGTAAGTATCTGGTGATTTTGTTTCAGAAAGAGAATGGTTGACTGTGTTTGAAGATAGAATTTTTTTATTTTTAACTTTAATACAGAATAGCCCCTGTATAAAATTTCTTTACAAAATAGTCTTTGGAATGGTGAAATGACAAGATTTCCCTCATGTGCAAGGCACATGATCATATTTAACCAAAAAATTTAACTGGGTTTGGCCTAAAGGACATAACGTGCACGATTTTGGAACATTAAGTACAAAACTTGTCAACTTTTGCGCTAAAGGACAGCGCCTATAATTTGATGTAAATATAAAGGACAAAACTTGTAATTTACTCTATGTAATATATATAGATTAAGGAGGGGAAATATGTAATATATATAAGTTAGGGAGGGAAATATGTAATTGATTTTAATGATTGGGTAAATATGTAATAAGTGACGTTAATAAGGGGATATATGTAAATGACCCTATTTTTTATGTGTCCAATATCTACACATATTGTACATTTCTAAATATGTGTAGGTATTTTTTGCCACGTCATCTTAAAAAAACATTTAATTATTTATTTTATATGTGTGACAACTGTCAAAATTCCAAGTATCAGTACAACTATTAAACCATGATTAGTGCTTAATGACTGTGCTGCATTACAATTAATGACTTGAATTGCTTTATGATTATTGCCATATACATACATGTGCATCACATATTGCTTAATGTCATATCATTATTGCATGAGAACTTTATTGACTCAAATGATGCACGAAACACAGTTAGCACAGTTATCAGACAAATCAGAAAAATGCTGACGAAGTTCAGTACATAGACAGACAATGTGTTGAGACACGGAATGAGCCAGAAACCAAGTATGACACTAGTATAGTGTGTAGGAAAGTAAGGATCACAAAATTGCCTTCCTAGAGACAATTTAAGTGCCGAAAAGTGCCTAAAACTCACACAAACTGCAGAATTCTGCAGAAAATCAGCAAATTCAGCATTTAAACACACTTATATCATGCAGAAATGTGGTTAAATGGTCCTGAATGCTTTCCTAAGTGTCGGGAATCGAAACTGTCACAAAAGGGTACATAAGGCACACTAAACTGCATAGTTTTGCACCTTAACGAACCGGTAACCAACCGAACAACCGGACACTACCCGAAACACCAATTTTTCACTAGGAGCATTGTTTTGACATTTCCAAGCTAGTTATGGTCCCCGAACATCATAACACATTATATAAATATCTAATGACTAAATCCGTAACTAATACTTGGATTCTAACTATAATAACTAACATTTAGTTACAACCTAGCCTACATAACCCCCCCCCCCCACCTATGGGACGGCCAACATGGCCCCCACCTTTTGATTTGTTTTAATATTCTAATAGATCATGTCTTGCTTTCCTAAACATAAAAAACCCTTAGAAATTACTTGATTTTGGTTATAAGTATAACCTACTAGTAACATGAGCTTTCATTTCTCATTTCATACTCAACACCACTTCTTTCTCTTCTCTCCCTCTTGGCTTCAGCCGTAACCAACACCACCATCCTCACCATCATTCAATCATCCTCCATACATTCCAATCTTATACAAGAGTGTTAGAAGGTGCATAAGGAAGCTAGGAGCTTTCGGAAGTTCAAGGACCTTCTCTATTTGCTTTTATTCACTTCTTTTCTTCTCTTGCTCATCCCTAGCCTTGAGCTAGTGGTAAGAACACTAATCTTTCCATTTTACATCTTATATAAGTGGTTAAAGAATGATACATGATGATAAACTTGAAGAACACTAAGAATCAAGAGAATGAAACTTGAACATAAGCTTAAATCATGAAGAAACCATGTTGAAATGATGTAGATCATCATATGATCTTGCTAGATCATGATTAAAAATCATAATCTAGCAAGATGAGAGGATGAAAGTGTTAAAGATTCATAGATCATCCTCTTGAAAGACATGAACTTGGAAGGATATAATGTTTTCTTGTAAAATTATGATTAAAGTGAGTTGTAAGTCTTGTAAATCTAAGATTTCAAGAATGATTTTTCATGAAACCAAGTTAAAAATACAAGTTTTACTTAATCTTGGTTCTTACATAAATAAACCTCATTTTTAAGGGTTAAACAACTGTAGAAACACTTATGTAACAAGAGAAATCCAAGAAGAAACATTTTTAGAAAATATGATTATAAGTTGTAAAGATCTAGATTCTTTAAAGATGATGTTTTTAAAGAATCAACCACACTTTAAAGGGTAACAAGACTTACTAAATACACTAGTAAGATACTACAAATTGTTATAAATTTTCAAGTTCATGAAGTGGTAGTTTATGCTTGCTTTTGGCAAAATTGGTAAGTATAGATTGTTGATTGTTGATTGTTGATTGATTGTGTTGATTTACAAAAGAAAATGATATAGCTTTAAGGTATGGAAACCTCCATTTTTAGGGGAAACTATGGCAATTTTTTTCTAAAAAATAAACACTCAGAAAAATATTTTTAAACAAATATTTACAAGTATGTTTTAAACCATTGATTTTCACATAAAGTTTTCCATAATTTTTGTTACAAAAATTACAAATATTGGAGGTTGGTTTCTATAAATAAAAGTGACTAAATATGTATTTAGGAAAATATATATTTAGAAGTCACCATGTGCGTGATTATTTGTATATTACATGTATTAGTTATATTATTTTAGGACTTGAAATAATATAACTCATCAAAATACCAAGAAATTACAATCCAAAATATTACCAAAATTCCAAGGAATAAATATACAAAGGATACCCAAAATCTTGGTGAAACCGAACAAAGGAATATAACACACAAAATATTCAGGAAAAAATATTCACAAGTATATTTTGGTAAATAATATTTTGGACACCAAGTGAATGAAAATATGATTTTTACACTTATCACAAATTTATATCATATTTTTGACAAAAGAAGAAAATATGTTATTTTTGAGAGAATGAATATATATATTCTTGGAACTAATAGAAGATACATCATTTTTGGAAGAAAATATATTTTCTCAAACAAACATCAAATATATTATTTTCGGGAAAAAAATAAGTTTATATATATATTTTCCAAGTTAGACCTGAAAATATATTGTTTTTGAGACTTGTATGAAATTTATAAATATTTTTGCCAAGGGTAAAAAGTTATAAATAATTTTTCTAAGTAATATTTCTTAAAATATATATTTTGGAAATATATATTGATGAAATTCTATTAAAGATATTATTCCGGAAAAATTTATACAAAATTAAGTATAAGGATACTTAATAATTACAAGAAATACGTATTTTTGTACGTATAAATACACACCGGAATACGACACCAATACATGGAAAAATATACAAGTATAAGAATACAAATACAAATACACCCATCCTTGGGAAGGAAATACATGTATAAATACTTGAAAAGAATCAAGTTAAAATATATTATTTTAACTATTATTCCAAAATTTAATAAATATAATTTAAGTTAAAATATTTATTATTTTAACAAATAATTATATAACTTGGAATAATATTGAAGACACAAAGAAACATAACTCAAAGACACTAATTAATACGAAGTCAAGGCACGACCCGCTCGTCTAATAAACCTTAGTACGTTGTAGGTAGTCGTGTACCCAGGCGGAGCTTTGAGTTACTGTGATTACGAAGAACGCAAGACTGTGAGTTCATGTCCCCATTTTTCTTTTAACTGTTTTCAGTTTTATAACTTCGGGGGTGAAGTACATGTTACAAAATGTTTACAAACAATTACAATTGGTATGGTTAGCTATGGAATGCACTGTAGATCATGTGAATGGGTAGGCACACTCCTAAGACCATTAATCCTCGTGTTAGGACCGAGGGACATGAGTAATAGATCTATTTGGGTGTAGCGAGCCCACACCCATGTGGACCGGGGTTGGGCCCATGAGGTGACTATGTCTTACAGCCGGAGGCCGGGTACAAAATCTGCTAGGTTTGAGCCTTCCTACGCCGTTGCATACATGTTAATGGCTTTGCAAACCATTAATTGATATGTTTCCTTGTTTGCTTTCATACCGGGATTTACAAAACATACATACATACAATGATTACAAAGGTTTATTCGTGCACACAAACAAACACATGAACTCGCTCAACTTTTGTTGATGTTTTCAAACTACATGTATTTCAGGGAATTAAAAGTGGATCTGGTGGGCATTTGAATGTTTCAAGAAATGATGGGAATAAAAGATGTCATCCGAAGTCTGAGGATTTGGATAGTATGTCTTATCCTAGATAAGACACATCTTTCAAAGCCTGGTTTAATTTAATGTCTTTTGTCGAGTCCTTGTGAACTCTTAAACAACTTGCATGGTTTGTACTCGGGTTTGAAGTCTATGTTTAAAACAATGTTGATGTTATGTTTTTAAACTATTTAATGGATGATCATCTTTGGTTTTATCATATAGTTGTTGTTATGATTGAATTCAATGATATTAAGCAAGTCACACATAATCACGCTTCCGCAAAAGTCTGGGTGTGACAATATGTATCAATATCTACACATATTGTACATTTTTAAATATGTGTAGATATTTGTTTTGTCACATCATCTAACAATATATATTTACTTACTTTATATGTATGTAATATCTACACATATTATACATTTTTAATCATGTGTATGTATTTAATTTGCCACGTCATTTTCAAAAAAAAAATATATTAACTTAGTTTATCTACATATTTTTTTTAAATTCTTATGTGTTGGTAAACATAATCATTTACCTACATATATATTAGTTTTTTTTACATATGTGTAGATAATTTAGCTACACACGATGAAAATTTGCCACATGTGTAGGCAATGTTTTGGGGAGGGGGGGGGGTTCCCACCAACACCAAGTGTGGCTAAAATGTATTACCAACACATATTAAGTGTTAATCATTATGAGAATATATCATCAACTATTACCCACACATATACGAACATGTGTAAGTAAATACCCACACATTTACATGTGTAGGTAAATTATGTGTGGGTAAACACCCCAATTTCTTGTAGTGTGTTTGTTCAGAGCACAAGGCAGTGGCAAATGCTTTTGCTTCCTTAGACAGATTCCTAGTGGCAATGTTTCCTACATGGTATCTAGACCTTGGAGCCATCTTTTCTGGTAAGTATCTTTTGGGAGCAACTCCTCTATTTTCTCTTGGAGGGAGAAAGTATCTTTTGGTTGTCTCTGCTGCAAGTGGTTCAACATGTTCAACAACTGGTTCAACCTCTTGAACATCTGGTTCAACATGTTCAACATATGGTTCAACATGTTATGTATGTTCTGTTGTTGTCGGTTCTATGTGTTCCCCTGTTGTCTCATAGTTATAAGACATAGAACAGTCAGGGTTATCAGTATTTCTTACCTCTGGTATCAAGTTGGATGGAGTTTCTTCAGTGGTACTGTGCTCCACAGATTGTGTGGCTGTGTTTGAAGGTGACTGACTCGAAGTACTGTGATGGTCTTCTGTTGTTACTTCTTCAGATGATGGAAGTTAAGGATTCGGAATCAAAAGAATATGGAAAGTAACATATGAGAAAATAATCATCTAGTCATATAATACTTGTTTGACACAATGAAACCCCAAGGGTTAGAATGTTTTCATGGGTCAAAATACACATTAGAGTCATAACAAGTTATTAAGTCTTAGATGACGTAATCTAATACTTTGACAAATGACCACTAATTCATCATCAAAGGTTCGATTACTTAGATGATATATAAGTATTATATAGTGTGCATTATCAAATATAGGTCAAGCATGAGGTAGGAGGATGAATCCCCCATTTAGAAACCTCTTTTGTATATCATTAAGTCATGTAGGAGGTAGGAAGAACAAGTCTTCCATTTAGGCACCTCTTTGGTGTTCACCACTACACTTCTTGTAATAAACAATCAAGGAGGGTCATGAACATACAACAAGGAACAAGTTAACTACAACTAATCTAAGAAATCATCAAGTAATGTGTGGATTTTCAAGTAGGATAGCCCAAGCTAGTCCTATAATCACACAAACATCAAGCTTTAAGCTTGTTCATTACTTGTGGGTTAAACCGTAACTAAAACAGAAAGTTTATGAGGTTTTAACCTCTTATTTTAAGTGTCACAACCTTGTTTTTAAGCCTACTAACCATAGAAGTGATTATGAGCATAATGACATAGGAATGTGTATGAGATAACTCAAGTATAAGCTAGTTTAGTAAAGTTTAATCCAAAACAAAAAGTTTGGAGCCTTATATGGTGATGTTCCATCCTTGGTTTTCCATGGAAAACCTGTTGGAAACATACCTAAGGTTGTTCCAAGCAAGTAGGAAGAAGAATCAAGGGAAAAGGTTAAGAAATCAGTGAGTTATGCTCACTTTTGTGAGTTGATATGAATCTGCCTTAGCTCCTGAATTCAGCTACATTTTTGAGAGATTGAGAGTAGTTTTAGAGTGTTTAAAAAGTGTAAAAAGCTTGGAGAAGTGTTGGGATTTATAGGGAATGAATTAGGGTTTGGTTGGTGAGTATTTAATGAAGAAAGCACACTTGAACTACCAAAAACACACCTAAACCCGCCAATCCCGAAGCTGAAACAAGTAAACTGCGGATTCAACCTGCTAGCGGGTCGCGAGCCAGGTAATGGGCTGGGTCGCGGGCCACGACCCGGGGTGGGGGCTGGGTATTAGTTTCGGATATTGACAACTTTATCCCTTTAAGTTTATATCTGCAAGGTTAAGGGTTATTTATGACATATGAGCATAATATAAAGGTTTGTCAAGTATAATTAACATAAGACAAGTATAATGAAGTATGATTAAGCGTATGAATGTCGTAATTAGGTATCATATGCATCCAAACGTCGTATTATGCATGTATTTAACGAATTTGCAAGCTTAACACCTAGTTTCCAAGAATTACGAATAAAGTATCAATAGTTTCACGAATTCAAATGTAGGAACATGTATGAAGTATGTATAACACGAATTTAAAGAAATACGAGTTTTATTTATTATCCAAGTCTCGGATTTAAAATGATTACAACGACAGAATGATTACAAGAACTCAAGACTTCCAAAAATAGAAATACAAATAAGACTTTCTAATTAAGGGAAGTATGAAGAAGCAGGGCATTACAGTCTCCCCTCCTTTAGGAAATTTCATCCCGAAATTTAGGAAGAAGTAACGAAAAGTTGTGGATACTTCGTCTTCATATCACTCTCGAGTTCCCAAGTGAATTCAACGCCACGTTTTCCTCCCCATCGAACCTTAACGATAGGAATTTGACCGTGCCTCAATTTCTTAACTCATCGGTCCATGATTTCGATGGGTTTTTTCCACGAAATGTAAAGTCTCGTTGATTTGAAGATCTTCTAGTGGAACTTGAAGTCCTTCATCAGCTAGACACTTCTTTAGATTTGAAACGTGGAAGACAGGATGAACGTTGTTGAGTTCTTCAGGTAGGTCCAGTCTATACGCAACCTTGCCAATCCTTTCAAGAATTCTGAAAGGACCAACGTAGCGAGGTGCAATTTTTCCTTTCATACCAAAATGAATCACACCCTTCCAAGGGGATACTGTCGCAACCCCCGCCCCCTTATCTGTCCCGGGAATGGGCGGCAGCGAACATCAGTGTTGGTGGTATCATTTGTTTATCATTTTGGCAGCGGAAATTTCATCAGAACCGTAGTTAGGAAATATTTAATCAGAGTAAATACCACACTTTTATAATCTTAAACATATTGGGATAAAACCCAAGTTTATAAAGAAAAATCTCCATTTTATTGAATAAAACATCCTCTTTTATTTAGGTAACTTTTATAGCCACTTTTCCAAGCCTTCAGTGCTGTTCAGCTGGCTTCTAGTTGGCTCTTACATTTTGTTACCTAAAACATGTTTTAAAAACATTTGTCAGTGGGAAATACTGGTGAGTGAATCCCAGTTTAATCAAGAAGAGTTTTATCAATTAACACAGTATTGAGAGCGATTACAATGTTTATATCAACACAATTACTCATTCAGTACTGTCAATCCTGACTGGTGGGTCATATTACTCATTAGCTAACTCTTTGTCCAATGGTAACGTCTTCCACGTTTTGTATACAAAACCCCAACATACCGGCAGTAATTGAAGAATTACAAAGACTCAATCACTGCTTAATCATATTGTAAAATATTTAAGGTTTTGTAAAACAGTTCACAAAAAGGTTTACAAAAAGAGCATGAACTCACATTGTTGTCTTAGGTTATCCTTTAGGGTTTCCTGGTGATTACCTATAATTTACACAATTGCATACGTGTTAGTATAATAACCCATTATTTATATTAATGATATCCTCCCTGAGACGGCATTCCAATGACTACGTCGGGCAGAACCACGACAGCCGTTACGGAACCCTGGATCAATCGGGCAGCGTATCTAATACGTAACCGGGATTATGATACTTACAACGGAGCATAACTTCGTTATTTGGGGGATATTATACCCGATTATTATGCCTACTATCAGAAATTCGAGAGAGAGAAAGAGAAATGAACGAATTGTTTTTGAAAGCCCGATGCCTGCTTATATAGGGCCTGATTTCAGGTCTCTCGCGGCCCGCGTAAAGTGAGACGTCAGGCTACGCGGCCCGCGAGGCTCCCTAGACTAGGCCCTAGGGTTGCTGATTCGGATCATAGCTTCCACACGCGTCGTGCCACGTGGCTGCACCGGGTGCGACCTGATCTCCTTGCTGTCGCGCCCCGCGTAGACCAGAGAGTGATCCTACGCGGCCCGCGAGTGACATAAAAACTTTGTTTTTATTTTATTTTTAATGATATATCATATTTTGGGCTCGGTTTTCACATACGGGGTGTATTTTAAGACCTATGGGAATATTTTAAAATATATTAGGGTGTCAGAAAAATATTTTGGAGGGTTGTTATATCCTCCCCACCTTGTTTTAGAGCTCGTCCTAGAGGTCTACTGGAACAAGTGTGGATATTTCCTTTACATTTCTGATTCAAGCTCCCATGTGTATTCTGGTCCTTTTTTGGAGTCCTACTTCACTTTGACCAGAACTAATCTCTTGTGCTTGAGGTTCTTGACTTTCCTATCTTCAATCTGTAGAGGTTTTTCTACAAATTTTAATTGTTCATTTACCTCTATATCCTTAAGAGGTACTACCAGTGATTCATTAGCTAAACACTTCTTGAGATTAGATACATGAAATACATCATGTATTCCTGCCATTTCTCTGGCAGTTGTAGCTGATAGGCTACAGGTCCTATTCTTCTAATAATCTCAAAAGGTCCAACATACCTGGGGCTTAGCTTTCCCCTTTTGATGAATCATACCACTCTTTTTCAAGGAGAGATTTTAGAGTTAATTACATAGTTAGTCCCTGTGGTTTGCACAAAATAACATACTTAGGTACTAATAGTTTAAAATCACCTTCTAGGGTATTAACTTTTCATTTTGTAACATTTGGAGGTATTAACTTCTAAGGTAGTAACATAGGTAGTCCCTGTGGTTTGCACAAAATAACATACATAGGTACTAACAGAATGTGATTTTAAGCCTACAAATAAGCTTAATACCCCCAAACGTTACAAAATGAAAAGTTAATACCCTAGAATGTTATTTTAAACTATTAGTACCTAAGTATGTTACTTTGTCCAAACCACAGGGACTAACTATGTAATTAACTCCTTTTAATAATACTTTATCTCCTACTTGAAATTCCAACGGCTTTCGTCTGTTATTAGCATAACTCTTTTGTCGATCACATGCTGCTTTCAGTTGTTCCTTGACTTGAATGATTTTGTCTGTTGTTTCTTGTACTATCTCAGGTCCAGATAGTTGCTTTTCTCCAACTTCTGCCCAACAGACTGGAGTTCGGCACTTTCGTCCATAAAGTGCTTCGAATGGTGCAGCATTGATACTTGTGTGATAACTATTATTATAAGAAAATTCTATCAATGGTAAATGATCGTCCCAATTACCTCCGAAATTAATTACACAAGCTCTAAGCATGTCTTCCATTGTCTGAATTGTCCTTTCACTTTGTCCGTTCGTTTGAGGATGATAAGCTGTGCTTAGATTCAATTTGGTTTCCATGGCTTTCTGGAAACTTTTCCAAAAATGAGAGGTAAAACAACTATCTTTATCAGAAACAATTGATAGAGGAATCCCATGTAATGAAACTATTTCATTTACATACAATTTAGCTAATTGTTCCGTACTGAAAGTTTCCTTCATCAGTAGGAAATGAACTGACTTAGTTAGCCTGTCTACAATCACCCAGATTGTATCATTACCTTTCCTGGTTTTGGGTAATTTAGTAACAAAATTCATTGTTATCAATTCCCATTTCCATACTGGCATTTCTAACTGTTGCAGTAAACCTGAAGGTTTCTGATGTTCAACTTTGACTTGTGAACAGGTCAAACACTTTGCAACATATGTTGTTATATCCTTTTTCATTCCTATCCACAAAATGCATCGTATACTTAGACTTATGGGCTTCTTCTAATATATGGTGGCGTAGGTTTCCTAATTTAGGCATCCACATCCTTTTCTTATGGAAACTCCAAATTCCATCTGTTCCTTGTTCTAACCAAAACTCATACTTTGAAAATTTAGCATAAAGCTTTTCTTTCCTTAGTAAACTTAGAAGTGCGTGCAAATGCTTTGCATATTTCTCCTTATTCTTAGAGTAAATGAGAATATCATCTATAAAGACAATTATGAATTTATCCAAATATGGCTTACATATTCGGTTCATCATGTCCATAAATGCAGTTGGGGCATTGGTTAAACCAAATGGCATGACAGTAAATTCATAATGGTCATACCTTGTTCTGAAAGCAGTGTTAGGAATGTCCTCTTCCTGTACCTTTAATTGATGGTATCCTGACCTTAAATTGATTTTTGAGAAAAATCGTGCTCCTTGCAATTGATCAAACATATCATCTATTCTTGGTAATGGATACTGATTCTTAATCGTGACCTTTTTCAATTCATGGCAATCAATGCACATTCGCATTGATCCGTCTTTCTTTTTTACGAACAAAATGGTGCTCCCCAGGGTGATGAACTTGGCTATATGAATCTTTTCTCTAATAGTTCGTCTAGCTGTTTCTTTAGTTCCTGCATTTCTGCGGGTTCCAAACGGTAGGGTGCTTTGGCAATTGGTGCTATTCCTGGTAGTAGGTGGATTCTGAATTCGACTTCTCGGTCTGGAGAGTGTCCTGGTAATTTTTCAGGAAATACATCTGAAACTTGGGATACTACTGGAATATCCTTTGATTCTTCTCTTTTAGTGTTAGTGATTATGGAAATCAAATACACTAATGAACCCTTTTCTTATATAACTTGCTGTTTTCATCACAGAGATGAATTTTGTGGATCTAAAAGGTTTATCTCCTTTAATTGTGATCTTTTCACCCTTTGGTGAATTTACTTGAATTGACTTTTGATCACATAAAATATTGGCTTTATTGGCTATTTAACCAATCCATTCCTAACACAACATCAAATCCTGCCAGATTCATGGGGTAAAGGTTTGCAAATAAATTTCTAATTTAGAATTTTTATTCTTGCTCCCTGCAAGATTTCAGAAATCTTAATGGTTTCCCCAATTGTTGTCTCTACTAGACATTCTTGTGGAAGTTTAGTTAATGGTTGATTGAGTAATTTGCAAAATGAGGTATTAATAAAAATTTGGTTCGCACCAGAGTCAAATAATACTTTAGCAAAAACATCATTAACTAAAAATGTACCGGTTATCACATCCGGAACTATCTTGGCTTCATCTGTAGTTAGAATAAATTCTCTAGCATTTTTCTTAGGTGTTTCAATTGTCTTAGCTAAATTTACAGGTTTCTTATAGTAATGTAAGGGGAATTCTTATACTTTTGATGGCATCCCAACTTTAAAGAGTTACTGCCTTCATTTTGTCACACGAATTTCGAGAATGATGATTAAACGAAATAATGTTTGTCATCAGAGTTTATAGATATACATATCTATATAATAATATATTTCATGTACACCTTATTCATAAGGTCAATATATGTAACAGATTTACGTTTCAAATATATAGGTCAGACATTGCTGGAGTGATTTTATTAACATATACCCCATCTCACCCGGTTTTACCCAAGAGGTAATTATCACTATATATCCCATACTTAGAATTCTTTCTTAAATTACAATTTTGAAAAATTCATTATTCATTATGGCTGGTATCAAGAAACATGGAATTTAGTATTCTCATGATAGATCATATTCTAGAATCGAGTAATACAAATAAATAAAAAATAACAGTGGCCAAGTGTTATTGCTTATTTATCATATTTGCACTTTTCTAGGTATCATCCTCATGGTATACTAACATCCATTACACTTTATCTATACAAAGAATTAGCTTATTTTATATTAAGGCATTAAAAGTTCTTGTGCTACTATGTGTTGGATAGCATTGTGATTTCTTAGGTTTCCATTATTCTCATTATTCTGGTTTTCCTGATTTACTTCAGTGTTTATCTGAATATTTATCAGGTATCACAGACAAATATTTAGTACAAACATTTAGATACAATCATACAATCAGGTTGATTAAAAATGGCGAACATTGCGACATTTATATATATATATATGTGTGTGTGTGTGTGTGTGTTTATTACAACTACAACTGGAATTCAAAATATACTAGTATTTATTCATCCGTAACTTATTTTAGTCTATCTAGATAATAGAAGTATTATGCTCAACATGCTTTTATGTAAGGTTTATTCTATCTCATGTCTCTACTAAGTTGTTATCCAAATAGGCGAAATTCTTTTAAAGTTTCTGGCTCATAGGTGGCATGGGTGCTGGTACTGGGTCAGGATGTTGAGAGATAGGTTGTTTATAAGGATATGGGTTTTTTTTTTTTTTTGGTTGAGATCTAATTTTATTGGTTGGTCCTGATTTGGCGGTTCGACTATTTAATATAAGTTAGCATTTATTGCTGTAGTGGCTAACATATGGAGATTTACCCATTGCTTATCTAATTCATTTTCCCATGGTGGGTTATTGACTATTTCCTGAGTTTGTGCATTTATTTCCTGATTGATTATCACTCCCTTTTGTTGTGACTTCTTTATTTCCTTTATCTTCTCTCGACTTTTTCAAATAATCCAACTTCTCTTCTTAGTGTTAAATGGTTTCTCAGACTGTGCCTTACGAATAAATATTCCTTCCTTAGTATCTGCTGAGTATCCTGAGAGATTTGGTTGAAATGAGGTTCCCTTATCTTTTGATGAACTATCTAATTGATGATAGATGTCCGAAATTCTTTGCTTACCCATACTGTAGACTAAAAAATAGTCAAATAACATAAAACACATTATCACATAAATTATTTCCTAACACAGAATTTAAAATTTAAGTGTCAGCAGAACACTTCTTTGGCTTAAACCAGTGGCAAGGCTCTGATACCACCTTCTGTCGCAACCCACGCCCCATTACCTGTCCCGAGAACGGGCGGCCGCGAACATCAGTGTTGGTGGTATCATTTGTTTATCATTTTGGCAGCGGAAATTTCATCAGGACCGTAGTTAGGAAATATTTTATCAGAGTAAATACCACACTTTTACAATCTTAAACATATTGGGATAAATCCTAAGTTTATAAAGAAAAATCTCCATTTTATTGAATAAAACATCTTCTTTTATTTAGGTAACTTTTATAGCCACTTTTCCAAGCCTTCAGTGCTGTTCAGCTGCCTTCTGGTTGGCTCTTACATTTTGTTACCTGAAACATGTTTTAAAAAAATTTGTCAGTGGGAAATACTGGTGAGTGAATCCCAGTTTAATCAAGAAGAGTTTTATCAATTAACACAGTATTGAGAGCGACTACAATGTTTATATCTACACAATTACTCATTCAGTACTGTCAATCCTGACTGGTGGGTCATATTACTCATTGGCTAATTCTTTGTCCAATGGTAACATCTTCCACATTTTGTATACAAAACCCCAACATATCGGCGGTAATTGAAGAATTACAAAGACTCAATCACTGCTTGATCATATTGTAAAATATTTAAGGTTTTGTAAAACAGTTCACAAAAAGGTTTACAAAAAGAGGATGAACTCACATTGTTGTCTTAGGTTATCCTTTAGGGTTTCCTGGTGATTATCTATAATTTACACAATTGCATACGTGTTAGTATAATAACCCATTATTTATATTAATGATATCCTCCCCGAGACGGCATTCCAACGACTACGTCAGGCAGAACCACGACAGCCGTTACGGAACCCTGGATCAATCGGGCAGTGTATCTAATACGTAACCGGGGTTATGATACTTACAACGGAGCAGAAATTCGTTATTTAGGGGGGATATTATACCCGATTATTATGCCTACTATCAGAAATTCGAGAGAGAGAAAGAGAAATGAACGAATGTTTTTGAAAGCCCGATGCCTGCTTATATAGGGCCTGATTTCAGGTCTCTCGCGGCCCGCGTAAAGTGAGACATCGGGCTACGCGGCCCGCGAGGCTCCCTAGACTAGGCCCTAGGGTTGCTGATTCGGATCGTAGCTTCCACACGCGTTGTGCCACGTGGCTACACCAGGTGCGACCTGATCTCCTTGCTGTCGCGCCCCGCGTAGACCAGAGAGTGATCCTACGCGGCCCGCGAGTGACATAAAAACTTTATTTTTATTTTATTTTTAATGATATATCATATTTTGGGCTCGGTTTTCACATACGGGGTGTATTTTAAAACCTATGGGAATATTTTAAAATATATTAGGGTGTCAGAAAAATATTTTGGAAGGTTGTTATAGATACCTTGAGAAGTACGAAGTCACCTATCTCGAATTCCAAAGGCTTGCGACGCTTGTCAGCGTAACTCTTTTGTCGGCTCCTGGCTTTCAGTAAGTTGTCTCGAACCTGTAAAATCTTGTCTGTTGTCTCTTGTATAAACTCGGGACCAGTGATTTGAACTTCACCAAACTCGTGCCAACAAATAGGTGAACGGCACTTGCGACCATACAATTCTTCGAAGGGTGCCATTTGAATACTCGTGTGATAACTATTGTTGTACGAGAATTTGATCAAAGGCAAGTGTGAATCCTAGTTGCCACCAAAATCGATTATGCATGAACGAAGCATATCCTCTAAGGTTTGGATAGTACGCTAAGTTTGACCGTCTGACTGAGGATGAAAAGCGGTGCTAAGGTTAAGAACAGTACCCATAGCAGATTGAAAGGTTTTCTAAAGACAAGACGTAAATAGACCATCACGATCGGAAATGATGTCAATGGGGATACCATGACGACATATGATCTCATCAGTGTAGATTCTAGCCAATTTCTCGACTTTGAAATCTTCACGAATGGGAAGAAAATGAGCTGATTTGGTCAATCGATCAACGATCACCCAAATAATGTCATGACCAGAAGATGTACGAGGGAGCTTAGTGATAAAATCCATAGCGGTGCTCTCCCATTTCCAGATAGGAATTTCTAGCTGTTCGAGCAAGCCGGAGGGTCGTTGATGTTCAGCTTTAACCTTCGAACAAGTGCGACATTTCGCAACGAAGGTGGCGATATCCTTATTCATTCTAGGCCACCAATAGGACATACACATATCTTGATACAAATTGTCAGCACTAGGATGAATAGAATATTTTGATTTGTGTGCCTCCTTCATTAGAAAGTCTCGAAGGTTATCACGATGAGGGATCCAGATGCGATTGAGATAGTATAGAATACCATCGGATTTAGACACAAGATCTTTTTCAACACCACCTCGTATCTCAACGGAGAGACTACCTTCGTTAATAGAGGCGTATTGAGCTTCACGAATGCAGTTTTGAAGATCGTTAACAAGTTGGAGACAACAAATACCCTTTACATGAGTTTTACTACTAAGCGCATCGGCTACTAAATTCTCCTTACCTGGATGGTAGCGAATTTCGCAGTCGTAGTCATTTAATAATTCCACCCAATGATGTTGACGCATGTTCAGTTCTTTTTGGTTGAACATATGTTGAAGGCTCTTATGGTCGGTGAAGACCACACATTTGGTACCATAAAGGTAGTGTCGCCAAATCTTCAAGGCAAAAACAACTGCGCCAAGTTCAAGGTCATGAGTAGTATAGTTCTTCTCATGTATTTTGAGTTGCCTTGACGCGTATGCGATAACCTTGTCTTGTTGCATGAGGACACAACCAAGACCAAGGTTCGAAGCATCACAATACACGACGAAGTCGTTGCTACTATCGGGAAGTGCGAGAATAGGAGCATTACAAAGCATGTCCTTGAGAGTTTGAAAAGATTCCTCTTGTTCAGGACCCCAAACAAAAGGTTTCTCTTTTTTAGTTAAAAAGGTTAAAGGGACGATGATTTTAGAGAAGTTGGAGATAAAACGACGATAGTAACCAGCAAGACCAAGGAAAGAACGAATTTCAGACGGTGACTTAGGTACGATCCAATTCTTCACAGCTTCGATTTTAGCAGGATCAACGTGAATACCAAGTTCGTTGACAGTAAGACCAAGGAATTGAACTTCTTTTAACCAGAATTCACATTTAGAGAATTTGGCGTAAAGACGTTCAGTACGCAGAAGCTGAAGGATAGGACACAAGTGTTGCTTGTGCTCTTCTTGAGTCTTGGAGTAGATAAGAATATCGTCGATGAAGACGATCACGAAACTGTCTAAGTACGCTTTGCACACGCGGTTCATCAAATCCATGAAAACAGCAGGTGCATTGGTCAAACCAAAAGGCATGACCACGAACTCGTAGTGACCATATCGTGTTTGAAAGGCGGTCTTAGGTATATCTTCTTTGAGAACTCAAAGTTGATGATACCCAGAACGAAGGTTGATCTTTGAAAAGCAGGTCACGCCTTGCAATTGATCGAAGAGATCGTCAATGCGAGGAAGAGGGTATTTGGTTTTTGATAGTAAGCTTGTTGAGCTCACGATAGTCAATACACATACGGAATGACCCATCTTTCTTTTTGAAGAATAGAACGGGAGCACCCCAAGGAGAAGTATTAAGGCATATGAAGCCTTTATCAAGAAGCTCTTAAAGTTTGCTCGAAAGCTCTTGCATCTCAGAGGGTGCTAAACGATAAGGGGACTTAGCGACAGGCATAACACTAGGCACTAAATCGATGCGAAAGTCAATGGAACGAGCAGGAGGCGGACCAGGAAGATCGTTGAGAAACACGTCGGGAAAATCACGTACAACGGGAACGCCACTCATGCTTGGGCCTTTATCCTTCTTTTCCACAATGTGGGCGAGAAAGGCGAAGGTACCCTTGAGTAAGCATTTGTTTGCTTGAATACACGACATAAGCTTTGGACCTTGATAAGGTTTCTCACCATAGACGTGAAGAGAATCATCGTTTGAAAGAGGAAGACGACTGAACTTTTCATAGCAAACTACTTCAGCATGAACTCGCCTAAGCCAGTCCATGCCTACTATGATGTCGAAACTACCCATTTGCATAGGTATGACGTCGATGCGAAACGTATGATCGTTAAGAATCAAGGAACACTTTGAAAGGACGGAATCGACAGTGACGGATTCACCATCGGCGACTTCGATAGCAAAGGATCTTGGCAACTTAGAGCGTTTACACTTAAGCAATGGTTCGAATTCTAACGATACAAAACTCTTATCGGCGTCAGTATCAAATAAACACGAAGCATAACATGGTTCACAAAGAACGTACCAGTAATTACATCATTGGCATTTTGAGCCTGAGCAGTGGTAAGGAGAAAGGCTCTGCCTCGTGCTGGTTATTGAGCCTGTTGTTGCTGCTGTTGCTGCGGTGGTTGTCGCAGTTGCTGCTGAGGCTGGTTTCGTTGCGGATAGACGTTTGCCAGATGGTTAAGATCACCACACTTGAAACACGCTCGCACAGGAGCAACTTGGTTTTGAGCTTGATTGGGAACGGGATTTTGAGCTATGACGACTTGGTTTTGACGATTTTGAGAGCCATTTCGACATCGGTCAGAAAAATGCCCAAACTTATGACAAGTGGCACTTTTGCGGCATGGTACAGTGGTTGGGTGATGGTATAAGCAAGTAGTGCACTAAGGTTGAGTTCCATTGTAGCCTCCTTTTGGTAGTTCATTGGCGACGGGGGTAACGGCTGCTACATCTTGGATGGGTTGAGGGTTTGGCGGAGTGACGACCGCACAATTTTGGCTTGAAGCCTTCCGCTTCTTGCCTTAGTTTTTCTTGGTGGTAGAGGGTGTTTCAACGGTGGGTTCAGCAAAGGCTTGGTGTGCGTGTTTCAATGAAGCTTTTGTGGCATTTATGCGCATGACGTGGTTATTGTTTAGGCGAGCGGCCAAACGAAAGGTTTCCTCGATAGTAGCTGGGCAAGCAGCTTCCACGAGGTTCATGAAAGAATCGGGTAAGCAGTGGATATACTTGTTGATGGATTTCTCAGGGATATCAACTTGGCTAGGACAAAGAATGCTAAGTTGTTTGAAACGGAGGGTTAAACCATCATTGTCATCATCAACTTGCTTAAGGTGCCAAAACTCATGCTCTAACTTCCTAAGCTCGTGAGGCGGACATAATTCTTCTCGCATAATCTTCTTCAGTTAGGCCCATGGTAAAGCGTGGGTAGCATCCTCACCTCTTGTGCTTTGCTCAGAGGTCCAGCAATCAAGATCTCTTGATCAGAAAATCCCTGTAGCATTTTGGGTGTGCAAGTCGTCAGGACAACCACTCTGACGAAACGTGATCTCCATAGCGTCAAACCAGGTTAGTAATGCGGTGGCACCATCCTTCCCAGTAAATTCCAATGGTTTGTAAGCCATGAATTGCTTAAAAAGAAATGGTGTCTTTGGTTTCTCCACCTTGGAGTCCACAGAACCATGGGGCGAATCGGAGTTGGTTTGGATGTGGCTCACGATGTCAGGTATAACTCGGGCCATCTGATCGGCCATTTGCTCAGCAATGAGCCCAACTAGCTCTTGTTTGGAGATGGAGTCGTTGTTGGAACCTTTCTTTGACTTGGTCTTCTTTGATGAGCTTGGAGATACCATCTTGAAGTTCGAAAGAAAAGGAAAGGATGAGACTTGATCATAAATTTCAAAACAAGATTTTTGCATGTATAAGCATGTAAGTGTTCACGTATCACGTATAATTCACATAATTTGCATGTTTTCTACAAGTATTCAACAAGTATAAACACGTATGAATGCGTAAATGAGTATAAATTTAGTTTGTTCTCGAGAATTATTATTGTTTTTTATTGCGTGAGACGTGCGAATTGTGTAGCGGTTTTGAAACGAACGAGGTAACAAGTATAAAATCACATATAAATTGAAACACATAAAAGAGAGGCTCATAAAACATGGGATTGTTTCGGGTAGAGAAACATCGACTATTCCAAAATGAATCGAAAGTCCTTTCAAATTAGAGAAACGTGCTTTGGCCTATAGGTAATATACTCGTGTCGAGAAGCGATTAACTGTATCTTACCCTTCCAATTACTATACGTCTCTAATCGATCAAAACAATCGAAACTTTGGAAAGATCGAAAATCAAGGAATGGGACTTAATCGACAAGATGCGGGTTTCACCCCTAACTTGACGATTCCGTACCCTAATGTGGTTGGTACTCGTCGGGTCAAAATATAATTTCGACACTTTGACGAGGGTCCACTAGAGTTTGAATTGGAAATTTACCATTAAGATGTGGATTTCACTCCTAACTTAATGGCGAAATTTCGTGCAAAAATAAAGTATAAGCGGGATGAGAGTCGTTCACCAAATTGTGGGTTTCACACCTATTTTGGTAAACTCGTATCTTTTGTATAAAGAGTGTCTTCAAGTCTTCAAGTGTATTGTGTAAAATGTCTTAGGAAAGACATAATGTAAGTATTTAGACCAAAGGAAGAGAAAAGAAGCAAAGTAGGAAGCATAACATTTTAAGCATGAAACAAGAATGGTAAAAAATGAGGTACCTACTATAGACTAGGTAGAACATGGCAATTCTACTTAATTCCCTATAGTTATGGCTCTGATACCAATCTGTCACACACTCACACCCCAACCAATGGCGGAAACATCGGAGTGGGACGAAAAAAGATTGCTCATCACACATAACGCTATTTTGTGACAATAATTAAATAAAAACCGTTTCATTTCATAACTTCAAATTTTCAAACATTACATGAAAATTCAAATAACAATAAATACAAGACAATAACATAATGACAAGAACAAAATTGATACAACATATTAAACCTAAGACGTCTATATGTGTATCTAAGCATCGTTGCTACTTCAATTTCATAGCCTCATCATCCTCAACCTGTAACATGTTTAAAATAAAGTTCAATGCAAAAGCAAAGGCGAGTATACAAGTTTTCAATATATGTATAAGCATAAAAGTTTAAAACGAATCCACATGACAACTTAAGTTATTCAAGATAAACGTAACATGGCATGCGATAATCCTAGTCAATCCTCCGTTACGCAATAAAGAATGATGTTTTAACATGACCACAAGTCTATGGGCGGTGTGTTACTCCTTAGCGCTATACATGTTAAATGGAGGCTCATGCGAAGCTAATGACTATGGTATCACATAAGAATCACCCAAGTTCACATAACAAGTTGTTTCATGTTTAAGGATTGTTTTGTGCATGAATAAAGAATAAAGTTTTGAGTGTAGTTTATAGTTTAACATGTTACACCCCAAAAGTGGTAAACGAAAAAGGGGAAGTTTGAGTATACTCACGGTTTTGAAAGCTTCCACTTGTTAATCCACGAGAGAGTTGTGGTTGTGTGAGGTTGGAACACCAAGTCCTTCTACACGAAGAAACGAAGGTGTATGAGTATTGGAGGATAACGAAAAATTAAGGATTCGGAATCAAAAGAATATGGAAGGTAACATATGAGAAAATAGACATCTAGTCATATAATACTTGTTTGACACTACGAAACCCAAGGGTTAGAATGTTTTCATGGGTCAAAATACCCATTAGAGTCATAACAAGTTATTAAGTCTTAGATGACGTAATCTAATACTTTGACAAATGACCACTAATTCATCATCAAAGGTTCGATTACTTAGATGATATATAAGTATTATATAGTGTGCATTATCAAATATAGGTTAAGCATGAGGTAGGAGGATGAATCCCCCATTTAGGAACCTCTTTTGTATATCATTAAGTCATGTAGGAGGTAGGAAGAACAAGTCTTCCATTTAGGCACCTCTTTGGTGTTCACCACTACACTTCTTGTAATAAACAATCAAGGAGGGTCATGAACATACAACAAGGAATAAGTTAACTACAACTAATCTAAGAAATCATCAAGTAATGTGTGGATTTTCAAGTAGGATAGCCCAAGCTAGTGCTATAATCACACAAACATCAAGCTTTAAGCTTGTTCATTACTCGTGGGTTAAACCCTAACTAAAACAGAAAGTTTATGAGGTTTTAACCTCTTATTTTAAGTGTCACAGCCTTGTTTTTAAGCCTACTAACCATAGAAGTGATTATGAGCATAAGGACATAGGAATGTGTATGAGATAACTCAAGTTTAAGCTAGTTTAGTAAAGTTTAATCCAAAACAAAAAGTTTGGAGCCTTATATGGTGATGTTCCATCCTTGGTTTTCCATGGAAAACCTGTTGGAAACATACCTAAGGTTATTCCAAGCAAGTAGGAAGAAGAATCAAGGAAAAAGGTTTAGAAATGAGTGAGTTATGCTCACTTTTGTGAGTTGATATGAATCTGCCTTTGCTCCTGAATTCAGCTACATTTTTGAGAGATTGAGAGTAGTTTTAGAGTGTTTAAAAGTGTAAAAAGCTTGGAGAAGTGTTGGGATTTATAGGGAATGAATTAGGGTTTGGTTGGTGAGTATTTAATGAAGAAATCACACTTGAACTACCAAAAACACGCCTAAACCCGCCAATCCCGAAGCTGAAACAAGTAAACTGCGGATTCAACCTGCTAGCGGGCCGCGAGCCAGGTAATGGGCTGGGTCGCGGGCCATGACCCGGGGTGGGGGCTGGGTATTAGTTTCGGATATTGACAACTTTGGCCCTTTAAGTTTATATCTGCAAGGTTATGGGTTATTTATGACATATGAGCTTAGTATAAAGGTTTGTCAAGTATAATTAACATAAGACAAGTATAATGAAGTGTGATTAAGCGTATGAATGTCGTAATTAGGTATCATATGCATCCAAACGTCGTATTATGCATGTATTTCACGAATTTGCAAGCTTAACACCTAGTTTCCAAGAATTACGAATAAAGTATCAATTGTTTCACGAATTCAAATGTACGAACATGTATGAAGTATGTATAAAATGAATTTAAAGAAATGCGAGTTTTATTTATGATCCAAGTCTCGGATTTTACAATGATTACAACGAAGGAACGATAAAAGAAATACGAGTTTTATTTATTGTTAACGTCTAATCTAACCTAATTTTGATAAAAGTTTTTGAAAGTTTCAAAAGCTAAACTAGAAAATAAAAAACGTAAATGAAAGAAAAAAACAAATAGACAAGAAGGAATCACTTGGTTCCAACTCCTCTTCTATGTATCCTTTGATGATTTCCGCACTTTGGGCTTTTTAAAACATTATCTTAGTTATAGTGGTAGACCCCTCTTTTGAAGGCGACGTTACCCTCAACCTATTGGTCTGAGTCAGTAGGGTTACAGTCTTGCAAGGTCAGATTATTGAAAGATAATTAAATAAGTTATTAATGCGAAAAGTGGTAGGCCCCTCTTGTGAAGGCGATGCTACCCTCGTCCATATTGGTGTGAGTCAGCAGCGATACAGTCCCGCAAGGCCGGATAAAGTTTTAATAGTAGTTTATTTATAAGGGATTACAAGTCGTTCTTACTTCCCCCAATTTGATGCTATCTTCCTCAAGGGAAGTCCTAATAAGCTTGAATCAGGTCCTCGCATGATCTATACACTAAACGAGGTAAGAACTTTACCCAAACACCCTTCTAACCCCCTTTCAGGCAGTTAACGCGCTTTATATAGACCGTAAAGACACGAATGAGTGAATCAACAAAACATGAATAAATGATTAAATAAAGTTCACCTTCAATATAAAAAACTAATTATTAAAGTCATTAATACATACCCAATTAAAAAGTTGCCAAAGATTGGAAATCAAAAGTAATACATAAAAGACTTGTCTTCACCAAGTGATGTAAGAGATTTAGCCAAGCATGGCCTTTGTTTGACAAGAACTCTTACGATCGATCTTGGATCCCGAGACTACTACACAATCTAAAAGATGAAAGATGGATGATGGTGGTGGGTGTTGGTGTTGTAGTGGTGGTGGACTGATGGCAAGTATGAGAGAAGTGGTTTGCCAAGGGATACCTTTCACTTAAACCAGACACCTCTATTTATAATTGGAAACAGAGGTCTGGCATGGCCACGTGGTCTTCTATTTCTCTCCCTTCATTAATTGCAGATGTCAGGTCTTTGTACTAACACGCCCCGTGGTGAGTGTACCTGTTGTACTATCTCACATTATGCGAATCCTAGAGTTGACCACGGCCATGTTGACTTGGCACGGCCCTGCGTTGGTTTGTCTTTTGTTGTCTTTTTCTATAGGGAATCTTGACTGGGCATGACCCCATGCCTGGTGGGCATGACCCTGTGCCTAAGCTTCTGTTTTTTTTTTTTTTGTTATTTTTGTTGTTTTGGATGTGGATGGGGGTTCAGCAGGTCGTATCAATCCTTCTTCTTTGTATTTGTGTTGGTTTCTGCTGTAGATTTTTCCCTTTTATCCTTTTAAGTTCTTTTGATCCTGTAAATTAAAAGGTAAACAAAGAAACATTTTTTTCCAACATTCGTACCGAAAAAGGGTTAATTTTACACCTTCTTTGATGTAATTTATATGTTGCATTTTACGCACATCAAGCACCTTCTTTACTAACCACTCCCAATGTCTATCTTTACATTTCTTGCAAATCACTATATCAAATCTGTGTTCTACTTACCAAAACAAATAAGCACAAGGTGAAGATAAATACAATTGGAACATTATATCAAGATAATGTATATCTCTTATCCAACCCAACACTATACCAAGATAATGGGTTCACAACACTATATTAAGACAATAAGCCCAGAAGGTAGATTGATGATTCCTGAAACACAACATTTGATAAGTATTTAAAAATGTTTTGAGCTTATAGGGTTGAATGATGAAGTTTGGTATGGCTTATATTTATAGGCACAAGACAAAAACACAAAAGGTAGTATTCTGCCCAATCCACGGTTGATGTCACGGATGATACATCGGCCGCAGATAAAGCAACCAACTTTTGTGTGTTGTCAAATCCAAGCCACCAACAACTTTTTCCCACCCATTCCCCATGTTTTAATCTTCCAAGACATAGGATTAATCCCAATCATGACTAGTAAGGTAAGATTGTGTCTTTTAGGAAGAAACACAATGATCACTTCCCACACCTGTGACACTTGTGCTCCGTAAACACACACGATGTAGGACACTATATTTTATCAAAGAAACAATATGTTTTGGTCTTAAAAATTTATTTATTTTGGTTTTACAATTTCACGTTTTGATTCTAGTTCATTTTCAAGCCTTAAACCGCTTTCTGGAAAGTTATACGCGAACTGATGCGTAAAAATAATCAGTTTAATGCGGCAAACACTCCGGAACAGTGACATAGGCTTAACATACCTTAAATAACTTTTATATAACTTAGAAATAAGTTTTGAAAGCTTTGGTGTGTCAAAAACAAGTTTATTCACACTCAGGGACTATTTGCGTCAAATTGCGAAAGTCTGCTGATTCACATAGTATCGAACATTCCGAAACTTGATCATAAGTTAAACATGCCCTAAATATCCTTCACATAGCTTAGAAATAGGCTTTGAGGTGTTTGGTGCGCAAAAATAAACTTATTTGATCAATAGGGACTAAAAGCGTCAAAAAGTGCATAAGTTTGCATTTTCGCGCATATCTTACGTTCTGAATATATCCAGACATCCAAAAATTTATGTAATCATTAAAATATTTTATTTTAGTGATTGGCATGATAAAATTCCATTCGTCGCGTAGTTTGGGTAGTTTTTCGCGTCCGTTCGTGTTTCGTCATAATTAACCGAACAACGCAACCGTACGACCAAACGAACCGACATCCAAGATGTTTTTAGGCATATTTTAAGTTCCCTGTACTTTAACTTCATTTTAGAGCCTTGAAATGGGGTTAACGGGGCTTAAACGTGCCAAAACGCATCAAAAATCAAGTTCGGAGTCACAGGGGCCTGTTCTGCCAAGTTTGCAAAGTTTCTGCCAGCAAAAAGGGTCCTTATGGATCGTATGGGATTGCTTATGGTCCGTAAGCCATGCCCAGATTAGCAGAAACCAGTTTTGCAAAACCCAGCTGCTTGCACTTGTTTCCGTTGCTTGTTTTAGCATTCTATGGGCTGGTTTGTGTGCTCATCAAGGTGCCCAATCAGTTTACAACAAGTGTATGGCCAAGATTTATCCCCCTAACACATGGAATGATCTCCTTGATCCTTGATTCCTATAAATATTAAGGCCCTCTTGCTCATTTCTTCACACATTTGCTCTCAAACCTGCTCTAAGTTGATGCTCTCCATTGTGAGGCTTCATACCTAAGCAATTTGAGTTCAAATGTTCAAGCTTGGACCCTTTGTAAGCATTCTTTCATTCTTTTATCGTTTTTCAAGCATGAAAGTCAAACAGTGTTTGACTTTCTGCTTTGACCAGTCCTTGGTCAACACAAAGTTCATTTGAACTTTGCAACGTGAGCGTAATCACGATGGTTATAGTCCCTTGTGACTATACCTACTGATTACCACGTTGATTAGGTGTAGTGACGAGTCATAGTTTCGGTCAAAATACGTGTCTATGCGTATTTTGCAACCAAACTATTCTTGGGTATCAAAACCGTTTGTTTTGATATCAAAACCTGTTTTCCAACTTAGTTAAACATGTTCTAACATGTTTAGCTCGTCACTATTAGTCTAGTGCTTGTGTAGAGTCGTAAGTCAAACGGTCTTAACAACCGCTTAGACTTCCGAACCCGACCCATTTGGTCGATCATTAGGATCCGACCAAACATGTATTGTGACCATAGTTGTATAGGGAATAACCTTCCAAGGTTATACCTTATGGTCACTTCGTTTAGTTAGTCGTACGATAGGTAGTTTATATGCCTTAGGAAAATGACCAAAATGCCCTTTTTACGCATAATTTCATTTAAAGCATATGTAACACATGTTTTAACATCTAAATTGATTAAATAGCATAATTAGATATGTAAAGGCATATAATACTTGTCATAGGACTAGTTAGGCGTCTCGAACGCGCTTTTGCGCGAACGACGCGTTAAAGTGGCGTAAGTTACCTTAATGGGTCGTAATGGGTCGTAGGCACTTAGGATAGGTTTCGATTTAGAATATAGGCTTTGTTAAACCATATCACATGAGTTCCAACACTCATTTGGTTTACAAGACCTCATTCTATCCGATCTTCCGATTTAGGTGTCGATTCACTAACATAGTATCTGTTACCCTAGGAACCGCTTCAACACTTGAACTCTTGGTCTTTTGAGCTTTGTTATCCCCTTTGAACCGGGACTATACGCAACCCCAGGCGAGTACATAGTTCCCCTCTTTTACCGTTTTCAAATGTTTTGGGGTGATTCATATGTGTAATCGATTTGTTTTCAAAATGTATGGCATATATGTGTTCACTAAGTGCTTTTATGTGTATTATTCCGATTATGCAAATGTAATGTTTTATCCTTAATTGATCTACCTATCTTCATAGTTAGATTCATGTAGGATATTTGAAGTACAGTCTTAGATCTTCCTATCTTCATAGTAAGGTTTTTAAGAAGTACTATGTGTCTCGATGGTTGGTTTTTATGTAGTTTGTTGGTGATTTAGATAACGAAACTAGATAATACAATAAGCACATGGTGGATACGCCGCTGGTACTTCCTATATATAAGTGTGCTTATTGTATTACCTTTCGTGGCGTTATCCCGAATCACCATTAGGATTTAGGATTGTTTCGATTCAATGTGACAGAACCCAGAATCCTTATAGCATTTATCTATCTTTATAGGTTGATTCTTGTAGGATGTTTAGAGTACTGATATTGGAGTCCTTGTTGGACTCATTGTGTACTTTAATGCATGTTAAGTTAGACGATGTTACGAGAACCTGATCCCTGTAGTATCTATCTATCTTCATAGTTAGGCATATATGGGATGTTTAGAGTACTGATATTGGAGTTCTTGTTTGGATTCATTGTGTACTTTAATACGTGTTTACGAGATAGAACAAGTTGACGATTATGTGTTTATGTGGTAGTTGCGATTTAGATAACGAAACGGGTATAATAAATAAGAACATGTTGGATACGCCGCTGGTACTTCCTATATATAAGTGTTCTTATTTTATTATTCTTGTAGCTTTATTTGGATCACTTTAGGATTTTGTGTACAATTGTTTCAATGTTTGATTATCAAAATCTTTGTAGAATCTCCCATATTTTTATATGTTAGGTTCTTAGAAAGATATATGAAGTATTATCATGATTCATTTGATTTGATTTATATAATACTTATATAAGTTTTGATTTATTTCAAAACAGTTATTATTAATCCTTGATTGGATTCCTAATAACATATTAACAAGTTTTTACGATGGTTTAATCGAGATTTCAATGTAAGGCATAAAATGACTTAGTAAATATCATATTGCCATATACAAACCTATTTTGCCACGAGTTTTCACAATTAAGATTAAAATATTGAAATACCAAATGTTTTGCCATTTACTTGGCTAATAAAACCTATGTATTCGTCGGCATTTTTATGCTGACTGTTTTTCACATATGTTTCAGGTTTTCAACTGTTCAAGCATGCAACGCATAGGACTGCATACGGGCCTTAGACTTCTAAAATAAAAGAACAATTTCATGTATTCTTGTTTTTAAAACGATGTTAATGATATGGAAACAATTTAGTACTAGTAGTTGTGAGCAATTTGTAACGTGACTCCCCGATATTTCCACCGCGTGTTGTTATATTACGCGATTGGGGTGTTACAGATTGGTATCAGAGCACTGGTTATAGGGAATTAGATTATTCGCATGCCTTAAACCTAGTCTATAACCTTCCTAGGACCCAAACGTGAGTAGACTAAGGAACTCTTTCCTAATCCTCATCCTTATTCGTGCCACAACTGCTCTATGAATTACGAATCATCTAACCTTAGATGATTTATCCTGAACCTTAGGCTTTATGCCTTGGGGTATTCCTTAAAATGTTTTCTCAAAACGTTTTCATTGAAATATTTTTTTTAAAATGTTTTCTTAAATGTTTTTGTCAAAATATTTCACAACATGTTTTATCTCAAACGATTTGTATCAAAAGATTCCATAAATGTTTTTCCTCAAACGTTTTTCATCGAAATCTTGGGTTTTAATAATGTGAACACATGCAATCTGGAAGGGTGGATGTCTGTACCTTGAGTTTTCTGTCTAAGGCTAGAGTGTTCGTACAAATCCGTATTTTCGGACCAGTCACTCTTACCTGGGAACTCTTAGGGTGAGTGTCCACTTATAGGCTAAAGCATGTCTTCGTGAAGCATTATAAAAACCTATCCATCTTGACCCTACTGAATGATTTTTTTTTTTAAAAGCGACCTTTGTAACCCTACTCATTCATTTTACCCTCGGTAATGTGTTTGCTCTTTGCGACATCCGAAACAACTTTCCTTTCCCAATACCATTTCATCATATTACCTTCGGTGATATGTTTGATTCAATATAGTTGAAATGAATCTCATTTCATTTCACGACTCTACGAGATCCTATTTTATTTTTCAAAACACTACCTTTGTCTTTTAAAATTTCAAATTTATACCATTTGGATGAGAATTTTCAAAATTTCAACACAAAGTTTCTTTATTTTAAAATTTTAATTTAAAAACATTTTTGTCTTAAAAGTAATACATTTTTAACAGGTAAAGAATTTATAATACAAACCATTAACTCGGTTTGTATTCTCTCAACCAAAAATATTACATAAGTTTATTTTCAGACATCTCTCTTTTTCAAAACAAAATCCACAACACTTTTTAATCTAAATGCAAAAAAAACGAGACTTATAAACAAGATTTGACTAAATCAAAGTTAACGCTAAATTTTCTAAGTACAAGAAACAAAACGCCAAAACTACTAATGAGAATTCGAAAAGAACAAAGGCCGAATCTTCTAAAAATTCTAGGAAGCGCAAGACTTCAAAGAGTTTTGCAATTCCTGCACCGGTTCTACTAAATTCGGTACCCTTTAAGGGATTCTATCGTGGGAAGCAACCTCGGTGTAATCATCGCAGCTATCATCATGCATCAGATTCTTTTTATCGCCAGTATACAATTTGTGGATTATTTGGACATCTAGTTATGACCTGTCGTATCCAGAATCGAGCAGCCCCTACTCAAACTCGCCCGAGAGCATGTTTCAATTGTGGTGACTTAAATCATTTCAAGCGAAACTGCCCCAAGCTTGCCAATGCTAATGGACGAGTGTTCAACGTCGACGAGGCTCAAGCTAATGATCAAGCACTTATGATCATCTGAACCTCTATGTATTTTCTGTTTATTTTCAAAAACAATGTACATATTTCGACTATGTTTGTAATGACAATATAAATTTCAAGAAGTTTATCTTTATCTTTGTTATTCAATTTTCAATTTCAAACTCTAATGTAATTACACTATGTGTGGTTTCAAATTTCATGCTGATTTTGAGGATTCCGTTCTTTAGGAACTAAATCTTATAATATTAGCATAATATAAATTGCACTCCGGTGCCTTCATACGAACATGGTGACACGATCAATACGAATACTATGAATAAGTTAATATTGTTTTATGATCATAACATTACATGCATGATTTGTTTATCTAATATGTATAGTACGTGATTATAAATACAATTTGCTTCGTATGTTAATATAACATACTTAATACATTTTTGCTTAGTATGTTAACTTAAGCGTACCTAGCACATGATTTGAGAACATTTTCTTGATATGCTTACATTATGGTGATAATGTATGATTAATATATGTTGCATTCTACCTGTTTGGTTAATATGAAACATATATAAATATTTGAGTAAATTACAAGTTTTGTCCTTTATGTATGTCCCAAATTGCAGGCGCTTTCCTTTGTCTTTAAAATTGATGAATTTTGTCCTTAATGTTTGCAAATCTTGCACGTTATGTCCTTTAGGCCAAACCCAGTTAGATTTTTTGGTTAAATGAAGGCATGTGCAGGGCATATGAGGGTAGAAAAGTAATTTCACCTGACACTTGTCTTTTCCCCTTTATTTATAACTTCATCTGCCCTCATTCGTTTCACCTTTCTTCTCCTTCAAAATTAGGGTTCTTCAGATTGTAGATTAGGGTTCATAATCGCCATGGTCAACTGCCATTGTGGAAGGGAAGCTATTATACAAACTTCATGGACAAAGAAGAATCCTGGACGCCGTTTTTATTCTTGTCCTGTCCAGGTAATCTTTCATCTTCTTCAAAATTAGGGTTCATCGATTATAAAAGGTAATGTCTTTTGTGATTTTAATGTTTTGATTTGGTCAAATGAAGGGTTCAAATTGTCCATTTATTGGATGGTTCAATCAGCAAGGTGCCAAAGGTGCATAGATATCATACCTGGATTGCTTAGGGCTAAGAACAAGTTGGAATCGGAGAAGATGCAGCTGCAACAAGAGAACATGATTCTGGAAGAAGAAAATATTAAGTTGCAATAAGAGAACACGAAAGTTGAAGCAAAGTCAAGAAAATTGAAAAAGTATTTGGTTTTTAGTTGGATTTGTTTTGTGATGTATGTTATGGCATTTTAGACTGTTATACATGATGTGCAGTATGTGTAAAATGACAAGATCTAATTTTGAATGACAAGATCTAACTTTGTGATGTATTTTATGCCTTTTTTGTTTGTTATATGTTATGTGCAGATGTAATTTGACAAGATGTAAAATGACCATAATGTAAACAAGCCAAACAGACCATAACAAAGTGCATATGTAATTTGACAAGATGTAAACTGACCAAAACAAAGTGCATCAATATCCTACTAAACTAGCCAAACAGACCATAATGTGCAGTTTATAACCAAAAACATGTGCAGTTTATAACCAAAACAAAGTGACCATAAACAAAGTGCAACAATTGACATCTAAACAAGCCAAACAGACCATAATGTGCAGTTTATAACCAAAAACATGTGCAGTTTATAACCATAACAAAGTGACCATAAACATGTGCAGTTTATAACCAAAACAAAATGACCAACTACTTACCATATCATAACCAAACCTGTTTCATGTTCCAAATACTACCAACATTCCACAAACATCTAAATAGTAGCAACCCAAAAGACATAAAGAAGTTCACAAACATCTAAATAGTACCAACCAATATTTCCAAAAGACATAAAACAAGTTCAAAAGACATAAAAGAGGTTCAGTTTGCTGCTGCCTTTCTTTTCTTCCCTGCCTTGCCACTCTTCCCTGATTTGCCAGTGTTAACAGGTTCACCTTGACCCTTGCAAGTCCTGGAATTATGTCCAGTCTTCTTACACTTTAAACATGCTCCTTTAGTGTGCTTTTTGGACAACCTTCCTGACTGGGTCATCTCTTCAAGCTCCACAGCAGATCTTTTCCTCAATTTCTTGGGTCTTCCAACTTGGGTGTGATGTTTTGGGGGTGTAATCGTTGTAGGAGCATGTACCCTTGTCTATAAAGTCCTACCATTGATAGGGTTCACCCTAAAAGAGTACACATGTTTCCACCTCTCCATTGTATGAACCGGATGTACCCAACTCTCCAAACCACCCACCCTGCCCCCATTAGCAGCTTTCTCCCAAATTGCAGCCATAGCATGTCTGCATGGCATTCGTATAAAACATATTCAACCTTTAGACAAACATCCAGTTGACAACTTCAAAAAATGAAGAGTGAGTTACCTGTTATCTCCCAGGCTCTGCAACTACATGTCCTTGCAGTCAAATTCACTACACGAGCATGATTTGGCTTTCCACTAACCTAATACAAATCCCCCCCCCCCCTATTCCACTGAACATGGTAAGCAGCTGCATCTCTTTTGATCCCTTCAAAAAGTTTTGTTGCCTTGGGTGTAAGCAAGCCTTTACTTCTCTCAATTACGTTCAACACAGTTACTATTCTCCTCATTAGATACTCCCTTATGTATTCAAGGGCAGATATCATAGGCTTGTCCCTGCCTTCTACTATCTTTCCATTGAAAACCTCACACATGTTATTAAGCACTATATCAGAAACAGCCCTCTCTGTGCCAATGTAAAGGAGGAACAAATGAATACATAAGTGAACAAATGAATACATAAGTGAACAAATGAATACATAAATGAAAAATACCTGAAAAATAACCAATGTAAAGGAGGAATCTTTGACAACCATAAGTGAGCTTTCTTGTTGAAAGCCTTTAAGTCTTCCATAGCAACTGATAACTCTGGGACTGTTGTTGCACAAGCACAGTTCCAAAGCTTATCCTTGTAGAGATCTCCTTTGAAAGTAACTTTCATGTTTTCATGTATGTGGCGAAGACAGTATCGATGCTCAGCACAAGGAAACATTTTTGAGATTGCAGGAAGTATCCCCTGCACAATATATTGCAATTAAAAGACAGTTAACAAAGTAAAAGACAGTACCTTTTGTCTATCACTTATGAAAGTAAAATTTGAGTAAGTGCCTAAACAGTTGCAGTCAACACCCACTGCACTTAACAGTTGACCTGGGAATGGTCCTTTAATGAATGCACCATCTAGACCTAAGAAATCCCTTCCAATTGCTTTGAACCCCTGCTTTAATGCAGCCAAACACACATATATCCTTCTAAATTGTCTGGTATTATTCCCTGGATCTGGATTAGCATCAACCTCAATCTTAACAGTTGTACCTGGATTTTGTTGGATGAGTTCATGAGCATAATCCCTCAAGAGTGTATACTGTTCAGCATAGTCTCCTTCGACATGTTTCTTGGCTATGCACTTAGCCATATAGGCCTTCATTCTTTAAACTCCAACTGAATACCTCCTTTGAAACTGTTCTTGTACAGCCTTAACTGGTATTTCTGGGTTCTCTTCAATCTGCTCTAGCATCTCTTATGACAGGAACTTTGAAGTACATGCATAATGCTTCCTGGTTGTAATACATATGTGGTCAGTAATTAGGGTTTTGACCACCTAGGTTTCAGCATTTTTTTCTTTTGAAATTAACAAGACCCAAGGACATTGATATTGATGGGGGTTTGTCCTATTCCCCCTACCACCCACATTTATTTCAACTTTTTTCTGATTGGTCCCTGTGTCTTTATTCTTTTCAACAGAAACCCCCTTCCCCTTTTTTTCTTACCTTTTTTCCCCTTGTCTTCACTTTTATCCATCTCAACACTTTTTTCTTTACCTTTGGCTTGGCTGACATGCACCCCATTATCATCTACCTCAAAGTCAGGTTTTGAGCCTTGACAGACTGCCCTAACCCTGCTGTGATCATCTTTGATAATCTTTATAATCCTTCTAGTTTCAACAGCATGTTTTTTTATCAGCTTTTTAGCTTGTTGCTTGCTGGCAAACACCTGCCCAAGGTAAAAGTTTACCATATTCTCATTTGATCTTCTTATTTGGTGCAGCAAATGTTTCCTGGTGCCTGTATGATTATCATCAGATTCAGAACCACTGTTAAACTTGTCATTATCTAATACATCCCCTTCCATGTCTTCATCAACATTCATGTATTCATTAATGTTGTCCTCAACTTCCATATCAACATTAGCCCTATAGTCACTCATGTCCACTTCATGATCACTCATAGTATACATTTCATCCACTATGTAATCACTATCATTATCACTCCTACCTTCATTACCATCCCTATCCTCACTACCATCCCAATCATCAGTAACATCCTAATGCGTGTGAAGTGTCATTAGTTTTTAATATATTTATTAAGCCCTTTTTAACACTTTTTAGTCAAGTTTTAAATTTATAAAACACGATATTTACTAACACTAAACACACATATGGGCAAGTGCACCCATCGTGAGCGTAGTATAGTGTTGGCAAGATACCGAGGTCGTCCAAGGACACAAGAGCTTTTAGTACCGGTTTATCCTCAACGTCTAATCAAATCAAAAGTTTAGAAAAATGTTTTGAACTAAGAAAATAAAAATTAACTAAATGCTGAAAAAATAAAAATAAAAGAAAAAACAGATAGACAAGATGAATCACTTGGCTCCGACTCGTGTTTAGTGTAACCTTTGATTATTTCCGCACTTTTGCACTTATTTAAGAGATTATCTTAGTTATTGTAGTAGGCCCCTCTTTTGGAGGTGACGTTACCCTCAACCCAGTAGTTTGAGTCAGCAAGGATACAATCCTAAAGGGTCGGATTATTGAAAGATAATTAATTAAGTTATTAATGCAAATTATGGTAGGCCCCTCTTTTGAAGGAGATGTTACCCTCGACTAAGTAGTCTGAGTCAGCAAGGATACAGTCCTAAATAGCCGGGTTATATTATTAATAGTAGTTTAACTTTTGAGGGGATCAAAGAGTTTGGACCCCCGCCATCCAATACCGTTAAGTATTGAAGGAGGTCCTACTAAATTTGACCCAGGTCCCTTGCAGAATCTCTAAACGCTGAACAACAGCAAGACTCTTACCAAACCATTCCCTTAACCCACGACCAGGTAGCCAACATACCTCCATATAGACCGTGGAGATATGAATGGTGAAAAACTTTTATTTTATATAGATAGTAAAATAATTCCAAGACACCACGGACAAATGATAAGGAAGAATCACCTTCAACATAAGAAACTAGTTATTAAAGTCATTAATACATAACCAATTAAAAAGTGCGAAAAGATTAAAAAAAAGTATTACACTAGACACTTTGTCTTCACCAAGTGATGTAAGAGACTTAGGCAAACATGGCCTTGATTGTCAAGAACTCTTACGATCAATCTTGGATCCCGAGACGACTCACACACTCTATGATGGACAATGGATGATGGTGGTGGATGATGGTGTTATGGTGGTGGTGGGTGGTGGGTGAGGTGTGAGAGAGGTGGTGTGCCAAGGGATGGTTTGAGCTTGAGCCAAGCACTCCTATTTATAGGCTGAACAGAAGCTTCGGCACGGCCCCGTGTCCAGTGGGCACGGCCCCGTGTCCACATCCTTCTCTTTCTTCATTAATTGCTCTTGTCTTTATTAGTTGACCACGCCCCCGTGTCCGCTGAGCACGACCCCGTGTGCAGAAGCATATCTGTACTATGAAGATTTGCCCGGATTCTGCGAATCTTATAGTTGACCATGGCCCCGTGCCCGCTGAGCACGGCCCCGTGGTGGGCAATAGAAGCTTCTACCACTTTGTCTTTTCTGCTGACACTTGGGCACGCCCCCGTGCTGGCTGAGCACAGGGCGTGTTCAGTCTTCTGTCTTCTTGTTTTGCTTGGGAATATGCTGTCGTGGGGTCGGGCATGTCAAATTTGTTCCTTTTCTTGTATTTATGTTAGATTTTGCTGTCTTTTTGCTTCTTTTGTTAATTTGAGCTCATTTAATCCTGAAAATACAAAAGGAAGACAAAAGCACACTTTTTCAACATTAGTACTAAAAAACGGTTAGTTTTATGCCACAATTGATGTAATTTATATGTTGCATTTTGCACACATCAAATAACCCCACACTTGAATCTTTGCTTGTCCTCAAGCAAAACTCTTTATAATGTGGCTTTACACTCCCAAATGGAATGGGTAGAAGAGAAAGTTTTTGGGCTTGTCATAGAGTGTCGGGATTTCCAAGATTCTTTATTAAGTTTTATTTTTATTTATTTACAATCATATTCGTCATTATTTATTTAAAACTTTTCATAAGATAAATTACTTATTAGGGCATAACATGCCTCTTTAAAATTCTATTTATATACAAGTTCACATACCTCACGGGGGATCACTCTACACTCGGCCGAAAATGTATTTTAGTGGATCACTCGAGAGTGGCATGGAACTTATTTCTACCATAAGCTTGCCAAGCAATCAATCCTCCTCCTTTTTAACTATATACCTTTGTAAATATCAAGAGGACTTTTTGGGTGAAGGGTTAGGCTTGGGTTAAAGGTAGGTGGTTGGGTTCGTGGTTAGTGGTTAGTAGAAAGGGCGAAAAAGCGTAAAAAGCATCGGTTTTCGTAAGACTTTCTATTTTTCAACTTTTTATTTTGATGAAGCTATTATTCAAACAAAGTTATTTTTGATGAACTTGCTTGTTTATTTGTTTTTGCTTCATCATCAACACATTTTTTTTAAAAGTCATACGAAGAACCGAGCTAGTTACTAAAACAAGGGGTTAAAAATGAAAAAGGTTTTGGTGGGTGAAAGGGTGTTTGATTTGGGTTATGAAATGAAAATGTTTAGGCTCAAAGGGGCTAACTAGGGGGATTTTGGGTAGGTGGTAAAAAAAATAATGGTGTAGAAATAAAAAGGGTTAGTCCTAATGCCTCCATCATTTACTTACTCGGGTTTAAGTTGGTAAGGACCGGGAATGTATTGTCATGGCAAGTTCTAGAGTCGTAAGAACCAAGCGACTATTCACACAAGAAACGAAAAATGAGCATTTAATTTAAAGATATATATTTGTATGCTCGATAAGGGCTCAAAACTCACTTTTGTGGGAATGAGTTTTTATGTGATCAAGTATATATAATCAAATTTTAACTAAGTTTGTCATGCCTTTTCATAATTTTCTTATGTTGGTTCTTTTTATCACGACGCTATCGGTTGTAAATTTGTAAAAATATAACCTTTTTAGAACTTTGAAATTCCCAAGTTAAACCTAGACAAGTAAAAAAATTGAAAATTTTTGAAAAAAATTTGGGGTGATTAGCGGTTCCAATAGAGTTTTGTGTAAGGCTTGTATTTAGGACTTGCAAGATTCAAGGTTTTAGCATCCCCCCCACACTTAAATTACACATTGTCCTCAATGTGTCCCAAAATAAGTTTTTAGGTTGATTGAATGTGTAAAAAGGGTGAAAAAGCAAAAAATTTGTGTTACTGGGCGCTGAACACGGCCCCGTGTTGTCCGGGCACGGCCCCGTGTTCAAGTGCCAGTAACAAAATTAAATCAAGAGAAACAGAAGCCTAGACACGGGGGCGTGTTGAGTGAACACGGCCAGTGTCCAGTTACCTGAACTGGGTCCTTTCTGCAGACTGTGCAGCATGGGGCTGTGTTGGGCGGACACGGCCCGTGCCGAGCTTACTGTAAACGAAGAAATTTTGTTGGATGGTCCTGTTTTCCTGCATGGGGTGCTGGTTCAAGTTTCCCTTGTTTCCTTTGCCATCTCAAGTGTGTCTTATTCCTGAAAATTAAAACTCAACTAGAAAACATAAAAACTAATATATATTAAACTAAGGATAGTTCCGCGGAATGCCTCCGTGGTGCGCCACGTTTATAAGGGTCCTTGGCTAGACCTAAAGCCTGGTCATATGTCACTCAAGTGGGATGTTTCGCATCCCATGTTACACCGTCGGAGAGCGTCATCCAAACTTGAGTCTATGACCTTCATGTAGTCGACCGGGTCTTCGTCTTCTGCTCTCTTTCCCACTCCAAACTTCACTTCCTCGTCCCCAAACTTCAATGTTAGTGTTCCGTCATTCATATCCACCACTGCTTGGGCGGTGGCTAGAAATGGCCTCCCGAGAATGAGAGGGACATCGGCGTCTTCTTCCATGTCTAGGATGACAAAGTCGGTCGGGAAAACGAAGTTGCCAACTTTGACCAATAGATTTTCAGCGACACCTTGTGGAAATTTGACGGATCTGTCGGCGAGTTGTATGCTCATCTTTGTAGGGCTCGTTGTTCCTTGGCCAAGTCGTTTGAACATCGATGTGGGCATGAGGTTAATGCTAGCCCCAAGATCGGCTAATGCATTACGAACGGGTGATTCCCCAATCGAGCAAGGAATCGTGAAGCTTCCGGGATCAATTTTCTTTTGTGGGAGTTTGTTGAGTACTAAGGCGGAGCATTCTTCGCCTAAGTTAACTAATTGCAATGATTCAATTTTCCTTTTATGAGTGAGGAAGTCCCTCATAAATTTTGCATATTTAGGCATTTGGGTAAGGACTTCAATAAAAGGAATATTAACATGCAATTGTTTTAGTAAATTTTCGAACTTTGCGAATTGCTCATCGGTCTTTTGACGATTTAACCTACCGGGGTACGGAATTGGAGGATTCTTGGTGGGCTCTTGATTCGGTAAAGAAGCCTTTTCTGGTTGGGGCGCGGGTGGAGTCGTGGTTTGGCTGGACTGGCTTCTTTCATCTGGCGTTAATGGAGCCTCCTCGGGACCCACGGTTCGATTTCTCAATGTGATGAGATGTACTTGTGCTTTTAGGTTGGTTTCGGTATTGCTAGGTAACGAGCCTTGTGGTCTCTCGGAGAAATTTTGAGCTACTTGATTTAATTGTTTTTCAATGTTTTGAATGCTAGCTTGTTGATTTCTAAAATTCGATTCCAATTGCTGAAATCGATCCGAGTTTTTCTTTTCGGTGTCGGAAATGAGGCGAGATACAGTATCTTCAAGCCTTTCTCGTCCACCTTTTGTTGAGAAAAGTTTTGTGGTTGTTGAAAGTTAGTTCGTTGGTTTTGTTGGTTACTACTGTTGCCGGGATCTCTCCAACCAAGGTTTGGGTGGTTACGCCATCCTTTGTTGTAGGTACCCGTTGGAGGACCCGACGGCCTAGGTCTGTTATCAATGTAGTTTACCGTTTCCGTTTGTTCATCTAACTCTTTCATACAACTCCAATTTTCATGTGGCCCACCACACCCTTCACAAGCCATAACCGAGACCGTTTTTGTCATTTCTAGCTTTTTGATTTTTGAAGAAAGGGCATCGATTTGGGCTTGTAAAGAAGTGCTTTCATCAACCTTATGGGCGCCCGGGGCAATAGATTTATTGCCTCGGGGAGTGTGCCATTGAAAATTGGTTTGGGCAATTTCCTCAATTTGATTATATATTTCATTTGGGCGACGATTACCTAAAAGTCCCCCGGAGCTAGAATCAAGTGTTTGTCTTGTGTGTGGCAACAACCCATTGTAGAAAGTAGATACTTGTTGCCATACCGCAAGACCGTGATGAGGACACATTCTTAGTAGCTCCTTGAACCTTTCCCAAGTTTCATATAAGGATTCCCCATCCTCTTGTGAATATGTAATTAATTTCAGTCATTAATTTAGCCGTTTTAGCAGGAGGGAAATACTTATATAGAAACTTTTGGGCTAGTTCATCCCAGGTGTTTACCGAGCCAACTGGGAAGGTGTTAAGCCAAGCCTTAGCTCGGTCTTTTAGTGAAAATGGAAACATCCGAAGGCGAATGGCGTCGTTTGATGCTCCATTGATCCGAAAGGTATCACATATTTCTAAGAAATTAGTAATATGTAGATGGGGATCCTCGTCCGCAAGTCCATGGAAGGTTGCGGAGTTTTGAAGCATCTGTATCAAATGCGGCCGAAGTTCTAAGTCATTGGCCTCGACATTTGGTGCATTGATAGCGGCGCCGAGATTACCTACAGTGGGTCGTAGGTAATCCATGAAGGTACGTTGGTCCGCCATTGGAAGTGGGTTCCCCGAAACTTTCTCTTGATTTTTTTAGCTTTAAGTCTTTTTCTGAGAAAGCGTTCGGGTTCTTCTAGAGGTTCTTTTATGTCTCTACTAGAACTGGAGCTCATGCACTACGTAGGAAGTTCAAATGTGGCGCCTGGGTCCCAAATCCTGCAATAAAAACAGAAAAGAATGTTGGTCAGAAGGTTCACCACGGCCCCGTGCTCAGTGAACACGGCCCGTGGTCGGAGGTACAGTGATTGTTTTCCGGATCCCTGTTACTGAGAGTTGGACACGGCCCCGTGTTGCACCGACACGGCCCCGTGCTCAGCTCTCTGTAACTCGAAAAATAAAAACTGCCAGTGATAGTGTTGGGCACGGCCCGTGTCCGACCAGGCACTGCCCGTGCTGAGCTCTGCAGAAACAGAAAAAAAAAACTAAAAAATCCTAAAAAAATGAAAAATAAGAAAAACGATTAGGCCGCTGATTCCTAACTTTCTTATAATCCTTGTGTCCCCGGCAGCGGCGCCAAAAACTTGATGCGTGTGAAGTGTCGTTAGTTTTTAATATATTTATTAAGCCCTTTTTAACACTTTTTAGTCAAGTTTTAAATTTATAAAACACGATATTTACTAACACTAAACACACATATGGGCAAGTGCACCCATCGTGAGCGTAGTATAGTATTGGCAAGATACCGAGGTCGTCCAAGGACACAAGAGCTTTTAGTACCGGTTTATCCTCAACGTCTAATCAAATCAAAAGTTTAGAAAAATGTTTTGAACTAAGAAAATAAAAATTAACTAAATGCTGAAAAAATAAAAATAAAAGAAAAAACAGATAGACAAGATGAATCACTTGGCTCCGACTCGTGTTTAGTGTAACATTTGCTTATTTCCGCACTTTTGCACTTATTTAAGAGATTATCTTAGTTATTGTAGTAGGCCCCTCTTTTGGAGGTGACGTTACCCTCAACCCAGTAGTTTGAGTCAGCAAGGATACAATCCTAAAGGGTCGGATTATTGAAAGATAATTAATTAAGTTATTAATGCAAATTATGGTAGGCCCCTCTTTTGAAGGTGATGTTACCCTCGACTAAGTAGTCTGAGTCAGCAAGGATACAGTCCTAAATAGCCGGGTTATATTATTAATAGTAGTTTAACTTTTGAGGGGATCAAAGAGTTTGGACCCCCGCCATCCAATACCGTTAAGTATTGAAGGAGGTCCTACTAAATTTGACCCAGGTCCCTTGCAGGATCTCTAAATGCTGAACAACGGCAAGACTCTTACCAAACCATTCCCTTAACCCCCAACCAGGTAGCCAGCATACCTCCATATAGACCGTGGAGATATGAATGGTGAAAATCTTTTATTTTATATAGACAGTAAAATAATGCCAAGACCCCACGGATAAATGATAAGGAAGAATCACCTTCAACATAAGAAACTAGTTATTAAAGTCATTAATACATAACCAATTAAAAAGTGCGAAAAGATTAAAAATAAAAAGTATTACACTAGACACTTTGTCTTCACCAAGTGATGTAAGAGACTTAGGCAAACATGGCCTTGATTGTCAAGAACTCTTACGATCAATCTTGGATCCCGAGACGACTCACACACTCTATGATGGACAATGGATGATGGTGGTGGATGATGGTGTTATGGTGGTGGTGGGTGGTGGGTGAGGTGTGAGAGAGGAGGTGTGCCAAGGGATGGTTTGAGCTTGAGCCAAGCACTCCTATTTATAGGCTGAACAGAAGCTTCGGCACGGCCCCGTGTCCAGTGGGCACGACCCCGTGTCCACATCCTTCTCTTTCTTCATTAATTGCTCTTGTCTTTATTAGTTGACCACGCCCCCGTGTCCGCTGAGCACGACCCCGTGTGCAGAAGCATATCTGTACTATGAAGATTTGCCTAGATTCTGTGAATCTTATAGTTGACCACGGCCCCGTGGCCGCTGAGCACTGCCCCGTGGTGGGCAATAGAAGCTTCTACCACTTTGCCTTTTCTGCTGACACTTGGGCACGCCCCCGTGCTGGCTGAGCACGGGGCGTGTTCAGTCTTTTGTCTTCTTGTTTTGCTTGGGAAGATGCTGTCGTGGGGTCGGGCATGTCACGTTTGTTCCTTTTCTTGTATTTATGTTAGATTTTGCTGTCTTTTTTGCTTCTTTTGTTAGTTTGAGCTCATTTAATCCTGAATATACAAAAGGAAGACAAAAGCACACTTTTTCCAACATTAGTACTAAAAAAGGGTTAGTTTTATGCCACAATTGATGTAATTTATATGTTGCATTTTGCACATATCACATCCCTATCCTCAATAACATCCCTACCCTCAGTAACATCCCTATCCTCACTAACATCCCTACCCTCACTAACATCCCTATCCTCATTGACATTCACTTCAGTCTCAACAAATGCTGGACTAACTGCCACCTTACTGCTGGATTCATCATAGTCAATATTATGTCCAACATTTACATTTCCACTCATAGGATTAGGAACTATGGCATATGGTCCAATTTCATCTATTTCTTCAATGGTGATGCTAGGTCTAGGAGGTTTACTAGGTGAGCTAAACAGTTCCTTCATGTTTTTCAAGCCATAAGTGGTATATACATGGATCATCTTGTGCATTTCAACATACCTAGCCAAGTTGAGACAGTCTTGATCACTGGTTAGGTGTTCAAGACCATCATCTAGGGTCTTTTCAGGAATTAAAAACTGGTAATACATTGGGTTCAAGCTATTATAACCTAACTGATCAAGCATAAGATCGACTTCATGAATGGAAATTATCAATATTTATCAAGTCAACATAATTGATCTTGCCTCCTACATATGTGCGTCCAGGAGGTGATGTAAGCCTACCACCATGATGAATGCAAATGCTAAAGAAATTGGGAAAACCATCTGCAAATTTTCAACATTTATGTTATTAATCAACTGATGATCAACAAAAACGACAACATTATATCCCAAAATCGAAGCTAGGGTTTGTAACTTACCATACAGTTCAACGACACTTTCAGTGTCAAGATTATCCCTGACATACCAGCCTTCTTCAGTCTGCGACATCGGAATCTTGATCGTCTTTTTTTACAGTGTGCAAAACCCTAGAAATGAAAGATGAGGGATGATCAGTGTGAAGCAGGTGAGTGAATGAATGAGGGCAGATCTTGTTATAATTAAGGGGGAAAGACAAATGGCAGTTGAAATTACATTTCTACCCTCATGTGCCCTGCACATGCCTTCATTTAACCAAACATCTAACTGGGTTTGGCCTAAAGGACATAACGTGCAAGATTTGCAAACATTAAGGACAAAACTCATCAATTTTAAAGACATAGGACAGCGCCTGCAATTTGGGACATACATAAAGGACAAAACTTGTAATTTACTCTAAATATTTGTACTAGAATAAAATACCTACTACTAAATTTGTCGTAGGCAAAATAAATAGTGTTATCATTGCTAGTATGAAATACGATTCGATTTGACAGATATTATGTTGTGACGATGTTTATTTGAATTAGACGATAGTTCGACCTTATTATTTGTTTACCCTCGCTTAACAAGAGGAGCTATGTGGACCATGCGACGAAACGAGTAATTACGGGTGCACACTTAATTATGAGATTTGACGCATGAGAATCATAGTAAGCCTTGTTAAGTATGGTGGCATAAAATTTAGAGTGATCAAGGTAACAGGAGAAGTATGATGCGATAAGAACACGGTGGATACGCCGATGGTACTTCCTACATATAAGTGTTCTTATTGTGTTATTCTTCAGAACGTTACTAAGATCACTTGGTGATTTTATGCTATCTTGGACCATTATGTGATTATGTGTTTAGGTGTTATTATGTGGTAATTTCCGATAGACGACAGCGAGTACATTCATTAACTCAAATCGAGCCGACCGGGAGTATATTGTGGTGTTAAAGGTGACGATCTTAATGCCATAGGTATGTGGACCCGTCTCCTATGCATGAGATTCTCATGGCGCATTGGATGTACCTCGTGGGACGTTAGAAACCATGTACGAAAAGGGCTTGAATGTACACCCCTTTATTTGCTAGGAATTACACTAGGAGCTTAGTATAACATAGTGCCATACTTAAATGATTTTTGAACACTAGTCGACTATCACAAGTTTCAAAGGATTGAATGCCTTAAGAAACTTTGAATATCCCAAATCACATTTTGAATTCCCTAAAAATTTCCAAATGATGCTCCGCATCTTTGGGATCTAGCAATCTGCTTATCCATTAGTTGTTTCAATTCCACTCTACGGTCTCCTTCGAATAAATATCGGGACGAAATTTCCTGAAGTAGGGGAGACTGTGACACTTGTGCTCCGTAAACACACACGATGTAGGACACTATATTTTATCAAAGAAACAATATGTTTTGGTCTAAAAAATTTATTTATTTTGGATTTACAATTTCACGTTTTGATTCTAGTTCATTTTCAAGCCTTAAAGCGCTTTCTGGAAAGTTATACGCGAACTGATGTGTAAACATAATCAGTTTAATGCGGAAAACACTCCGGAACAATGACATAGGCTTAACATACCTTAAATAACTTTTATATAACTTAGAAATAAGTTTTGAAAGCTTTGGTGTGTCAAAAACAAGTTTATTCACACTTAGGGACTATTTGCGTCAAACTGCGAAAGTCTGCTGATTCACATAGTATCGAACATTCCGGAACTTGATCATAAGTTAAACATGCCCTAAATATCCTTCACATGGCTTAGAAATAGGCTTTGAGGTGTTTGGTGCGCAAAAATAAACTTATTTGATCAATAGGGACTAAAAGCGTCAAAAAGTGCATAAGTTTGAATTTTCGCGCATATCTTACGTTCTGAATATATCCGGACATCAAAAAATTTATGTAATCATTAAAATATTTTATTTTAGTGACTGACATGATAAAATTCCATTCGTCGCGTAGTTTGGGTCGTTTTTCGCGTCCGTTCGTGTTTCGTCGTAATTAACCGAACAACGCAACCGTACGACCAAACGAAGCGACATCCGAGATGTTTTTAAGCATTTTTTAAGTTCCCTATACTTTAACTTCATTTTAGAGCCTTGAAATGGGGTTAATGGGGCTTAAACGTGCCAAAACACATCAAAAATCAAGTTCGGAGTCACAGGGGCCTGTTCTGCCAAGTTTGCAAAGTTTCTGCCAGCAAAAAGGGTCCTTATGGATCGTATGGGATTGCTTATGGTCTGTAAGCCATGCCCAGATTAGGAGAAACCAGTTTTGCAAAACCCAGCTGCTTGCACTTGTTTCCTTTGCTTGTTTTAGCATTCTATGGGCTGGTTTATGTGCTCATCTAGGTGCTCAATCAGTTTACAACAAGTGTATGGCCAAGATTTATCCCCCTAACACATGGAATGATCTCCTTGATCCTTGATTCCTATAAATAGCAAGGCCCTCTTGCTCATTTCTTCACACATTTGCTCTCAAACCTGCTCTAAGTTGATGCTCTCCATTGTGAGGCTTCATACCTGAACAATTTGAGTTCAAATGTTCAAGCTTGGACCCTTTGTAAGCATTCTTTCATTCTTTTATCGTTTTTCAAGCATGAAACTAAAACTGTGTTTGACTTTCTGCTTTGACCAGTCCTTGGTCAATACAAAGTTCGTTTGAACTTTGCAACGTGAGCGTAATCTCAATGGTTATAGTCCCTTGTGACTATACCTACTGATTACCACGTTGATTAGGTGTAGTGACGAGTCATAGTTTCGGTCAAAATACGCATCTATGCGTATTTTGCAACCAAACTATTCTTAGGTATCAAAACCGTTTGTTTTGATATCAAAACTTGTTTTCCAACTTAGTTAAACATGTTCTAACATGTTTAGCTCGTCACTATTAGTCTAGTGCTTGTGTAGAGTCGTAAGTCAAGCGTTCTTAACAACCGCTTAAACTTCCGAACCCGACCCATTTGGTCGATCATTAGGATCCGACCAGACATGTATTGTGACCATAGTTGTATAGGGAATAACCTTCCGAGGTTATACCTTATGGTCACTTCGTTTAGTTAGTCGTACGATAGGTAATTTATATGCCTTAGGAAAATGACCAAAAATGCATTTTTTACGCATAATTTCAATTAAAGCATATGTAACATATGTTTTGACATCTAAACTAATTAAATAGCATAATTAGATATGTTAAGGCATATAATACTTGTCATAGGACTAGTTAGGCGTCTCGAATGCGCTTTTGCGCGAACGACGCGTTAAAGTGGCGTAAGCTACCTTAATGGGTCGTAAGCACTTAGGATAGGTTTCGATTTAGAATATAGGCTTTGTTAAACCATACCACATGAGTTCCAACACTCATTTGGTTTACAAGACCTCATTCTATCCGGTCTTTCGATTTAGGTGTCGATTCCCTAACATAGTATTTGTTACCCTAGAAACCGCTTCAACACTTGAACTCTTGGTCTTTTAAGCTTTGATATACCCTTTGAACCGGGACTATACGCAACCCCAGGCGAGTACATAGTGTGACAACCGGTGATTTACGGCTCTTAATTACGTGATTAACAAGCAATAAACGCGACAATAAATAGTGTTTACAACACGAATAAACTTAATTAGGCCTTTGGAGTGACAAGGAACGCCTGATCGACTTTACAGTACGCGCATGACGGTCCACAGAGAACCTGCTAAACGATAAACGATAACGATCTGAAACCGTACAAAATACTGACGACACCGACAAATATGGATGTTACACGAATATTTTTATGCTTATGGAGTTTCGGTTGTGATATCGGGTCTCGTAGGAATTACGAGCCACTTACACATGAGATGGGCTTGTAGGCCCTAGGCCCAAGCCCAAAACCCATAAGCCTAAACCTACACCTAATATATTAAATCTTGTCAAGATCTTAAAGATCTCTACAAAATCTGCTAAAATCTCTATAAAAATCTACAAAATCTATGCTAAATCTACACAAAAGATTTTGTCTCTAAAGTGGAAGCCACAACATCTTATAAAATCTTAAACCAATCTCTACAAGATTTAGGAGATCCACACAAGATTTATAAAATCCTATTAAGATTCACACAATCTACACAATATCTTATTAAAATCTTATCAGAATTTCATTTAACATCTATAAAAACGGTCCACACCCCCTTTTGATCTTCATATTCTGCAGACACAAAACAACACAATGCCTTTACCTCTCTCCTTATCTCGATCACCCTCACACATACAAATGAATGAGACCAAATCTTATCCTCACAACACCCTCAAAGTCACAAACACACAACTTTGATCTCTTGCCCTATACATCTCGACCCCTGCTGCAAAACCACAAGACCTCAAAACTCATCTCCTCTCCCTCATTCATCTCTCGAGCTCAGCCAAACACCCTCTCGGTCCAGTGACCGGCGGCCGGTGAAAACGTGAAGCCGGCGGCTGCCGGTGGACCTCTCTGACGAGTAACAACCCCCCCTCTCACTTACAGATCAGAAGCAACAGGAGAGCCGTCGCACATGGCGGCAACGGCGTGGTGTCTCAGTGGCGGTGCAGCAACAGACGGTGGTGACGTGGTGTTGTCATCGACTCGAGCCAGAGAGGGTGAGACGAGAGGGATCGGTGAGTGAGAAGACGACGCCACCTGCGACGGCGGTGGCGGTGGTGACTGATGATGATGGTAACGCAACAATGTTGTTGATGCCGATGACACGAGAGGTAATTATCTTCTAATGAAATTTCATTCAGTGTTTGGTTAGAGTAGTTTTGAGTATGGTTCAGGTTCGTTCAGGTCAGATTTGAGTTGGATTGGGTACGGGTCTCGGGTCATCCGCGGTATAGGAGTCTCGGGTCACCCACGGGTTTGTTCGGGTCAGACATGGTCAAGTCTCGGATGGTCAACTTCGGTCAACATTTCGGCTCAGTCAACGGGTCAGCCGACTCGAGTCAACAGCGGGTCAACAAGTCAACAGTTTTGGTCAAAGTCAGATTTCAGTTCAGTCAACTCGGTTCGATGTTCAGGTCAACTCAATCAACGGCGGTCAAATTCGGTCAACTGATGAAACACGAGACCCGGTAAAAGTTTAAACGAAGCGAAAATTTTATTACAATGTTTATATACGTTATAGTTTACGCGAACCGAGCTCGACCGATACCTTTAGCGACTATTTACACTTTATTTTGGCGTATTTGATGAAAAGCTATATATATTGCGTGAATTGATTGAATTTTGATAAATATAGCAACAACAGGTGTTGTCGGGGCATCCAAAACACAGGAAACTCTGCCCGTTTTTCGAGAAAATCCGTAAAAACAACACGCATTTTATTATATAACGAAAAAAAATCGGATTCAAACGACTTTTATAAAACTAGATACAAATGCATGTTATTTCGACGACACTTTATAACTTACAAAAGACGACGATGACGCAAACTATTCTACAAAATAAATATAATTTCTTATATTTATATTTCAAACGTTAAACTCGAATCCTCTTTATAAATAAATATCGTTACATATTTATTTCCGACGCAAACAAATCGATTCTCTTTTAAAAAAATAAATATAGTTATATATTTATTTTCAAACACGACAAGTCGATGATTCTTTTATAAAATAAATATAACTTCTATATTTATTTCAAACGCCTAAACGGCCTACGACATATAATACGAGTTTATTATATATTCTTTTCATGAAACATTCGTTACATACACGTAAGACTCCTCAAGACGACTAATGTGATTCTACCAAAATATTTATATATTTTTTTAAACCTCTCGAGAACTAAGTCTTCCCAATACTTACTAAATGACGACATTAAACGGAACTTAACGAGCATAACTTAGTCATTACTATTAAGTTATCAACAAACCGTTGAATCGTTCAGTTTAACGATTCGGTAGAGCTCGGTAACACGTAGATTTGTTACCGCATTAATTAGAAACTTATAAGATATTCCGTGTTAGGAATATTGTAGAATGCACGCTAGCGAGTCACGTCTTGGAAACGACATCACGAAATCGTATATAGCTAGCTTTGCACAAGAATATTCAGGTGAGTTCATAACCCCACCTTTTTACGGTTTTACATTTTTGTAAATGTTTTCGGGGTGGAAAGACATGCACGTTTTGTAGAAACATACAAAGTTTTCGATGAACAAAGATTGCATATTTTTAAACAAGCACATTTTGCAAGAATATACGAGGTTTTTGAATGGACAAAAACTATATATTTCTAAACCATGTTACAAACAAATGATTTGTGATTTTCATTGAACTCAAATGGTTTACGAAAAACTTATGCAAAACATACCGGTTTTTATAAAATAAATGCGTATTATCAAAATGGGAATGATTTTCATGACTAGGGATGGGATCGTCTGGTGATAATATAGAGAGTCATGGGTAGTTGGCCTTAGAGGCTAGGGAGGTTCAGCCTTAGAGGCTGGGGAGTTTCGGCCTTAGAGGCTGGGGAGGTTCAGCCTTAGAGGCTAGGGAGGTTCAACCTTAGAGGCTGGGGAGGTTTAGCCTTAGAGGCTGGGGTAAAATACATGCGACAATTATTACAGACTTTTATACACATGGTATGGTTAGCTTAAGGAGGGTTTACTACTTAGATCATGTGAGTGGGTAGGTGGAACTTGAGGCCATTAATCCTCATTGTAGGAACGAGGGACATGAGTGATAGATCTATTTGGGTGTAGCGAGCCCCACTCCTGAGCCCGCTGAATGGACCAGGTGGTGACTATGTGTCCGACACCAAAATTTGCTAGGTTTGAGTCTTCCTGCATCACTTCACACATATCATTGGCTTTGCAACCCAATGGTGATCTCTTTTTCCTTATTGCTACATACCAGGGACATTTATACATACAAATCATATTTCAAAGGTTTATACATACATATTTACAGAAATACTTGATTTATACAAATTAAATACCATGTTTTTATACAAATTCAAAGCATAGGATTATGCGGGCATGGAGTCAAAGGCAGGGTGGGCATTGACGGTTATACGAACATTACAAATACGAGAGTTTACAAATACATGGTTTTACGAACATATTGCGTTACAAATACAAAGTTTCCATATAACTTGACCAGAAAAGGATTTCTAAATTCGTTTTCTCAATAATATTTCACAAACCGGTTATTCAAAAGATTATTTCGAATCTTTTTCAAACAAACTATGAACTCGCTCAACTTTATGTTGATTTTTCTCGCATGTTCTTTCTCAGGTTGCATTTCAAAGTCGAGGCACGGTTGGAATAGGAGAACCAAGTGGAGTCGAGTACTTAGTGGCGTTCATTTTCTAAAAGACTTAGCTTATTTGCTAATGCTGTGCAATGAAGATACCAGTCCAGTCACGCCAGCTCTGATAATTTCGGGGTGTGACACATAGTTCCCCTCTTTTACCGTTTTCAAATGTTTTGGGGTGATTTATATGTGTAATCGATTTGTTTTCAAAATGTATGGCATATATGTGTTCACTAAGTGCTTTTATGTGTATTATTCCGATTATGCAAATGTAATGTTTTATCCTTAAGTGATCTACCTATCTTCATAGTTAGATTCATGTAGGATATTTGAAGTACAATCTTAGATCTTCCTATCTTCATAGTAAGGTTTTTAAGAAGTACTATGTGACTCGATGGTTGGTTTTTGTGTAGTTTGTTGGTGATTTAGATAACGAAACTAGATAATACAATAAGCACATGGTGGATACGCCGCTGGTACTTCCTATATATAAGTGTGCTTATTGTATTACCTTTCGTGGCGTTATCCCGAATCACCATTAGGATTTAGGATTGTTTCGATTCAATGTGACAGAACCCAGAATCCTTATAGCATTTATCTATCTTTATAGGTTGATTCTTGTAGGATGTTTAGAGTACTGATATTGGAGTCCTTGTTGGACTCATTGTGTACTTTAATGCGTGTTAAGTTATACGATGTTACGAGAACCTGATCCCTGTAGTATCTATCTATCTTCATAGTTAGGCATATATGGGATGTTTAGAGTACTGATATTGGAGTCCTTGTTTGGATTCATTGTGTACTTTAATGCGTGTTTACGAGATAGAACAAGTTGACGATTATGTGTTTATGTGGTAGTTGTGATTTAGATAACGAAACGGGTATAATAAAATAAGAACATGGTGGATACGCCGCTGGTACTTCCTATATATAAGTGTTCTTATTTTATTATTCTTGTAGCGTTATCTGGATCACTTTAGGATTTTGTGTACAATTGTTTCAATGTTTGATTATCAAAATCTTTGTAGAATCTCCCATATTTTTATATGTTAGGTTCTTAGAAAGATATCTGAAGTATTATCATGATTCATTTTATTTGATTTATATAATACTTACATAAGTTTTGATTTATTTCAAAACAATTATTATTAATCCTTGATTAGATTCCTTGTAGGATCGTGTTTTGACCCGAACGAGTCGTTCAGAGGAGTTTTAATCAGATACAGGTGCGGAAAACAAGTACCTGACGTAGAAATGGCTAGATATTCTCTTAAATCACTTTTCTGATTGATTTAACAGTGTTTACATCCAAATCTCATACCAGCAGCACCTCGGTATGGAATCTCACCAACGTCTAATGAGGTTCGCTTATGTGCACCTATTTATAGGTGTTGAGGTTCCCTTCAAGGGACATGTCCGAATAAGCGGACCTGACAAATAAGCGGACCTGACACATAAGCGGACCTGACACATAAGCTAACCTGACAACTAAGCGGACCTCCTATGTCCATATAAGCGGACCTACCAGGTTAAACCTATATGCTATCCTATTTTCTCATAAAACATGCCCTGATCTAACAATCTAAAACTAAGACTCGATACAAGACAAAGTCGACAGATGTAGTGCACTAACAGACTCCCCCTCAGATGTTGACGAGTCGTAGTGTCGAGTCTTTAACAATGTCATGTCTTCACATCTTCAGTCTTGATCTGTCTCTAGGCTTCTCTCTCTCAATCTTTTCTTGCATGTCTTCAGACTCCCCCTTGCTATATGTTGGTATTTCTTTGTTCTTCAGCAACATCTGCTTCAGGATCTTTGTCTGACTTTCTTTTGTCTTCAAAATCCAAAACCTGGCACTCTATCTTCAGATTCAGAATTAAAACTTGGATATTCCTGCACATTCTTAACCCAGAAATAAGTTTTATGAATTTAACAAATTAAGTGCACCAACACTAATACTCTTTCATAAACATGTGCACCAACAACAACTCTCCCTCTAATTACTTTCTTTATGATGAACCACTTGTTGATTGTCAAAATACATTTGATGATTAAAACACACTCCCCCTCACAACAATGTCATCATGTTTAGCACTCGGAACTTTGAAAATCAGCTTTTCAACATCAGTTGTCGAAAATCTTTTTGACTTTTTCAAAAATTTATGCTAAAACATACTAAAAATCTTTTTGGATTTTTTAAAGTAAAGAAATGCAATAAAGAAATATTTACAGACAATATTTTTGTGAGTTCGTGCAAGAGAATCATATCAGTTTTTGACAAGTCAAAAGTACCGTTGAGCTTAGATACACATTAAGAATTAAACAATTCACTTAGATTGCCGATATACTGATCCATAAAAAATTCTCACACAAATTTCAACTGATTCAGGATATGAGTTAGGTGTTTTAAGAACTTTAAACTCATTCATGTGTCCCACCTCTTGAATATACTCCCGTATCCAGATCCCAATATTCAGTCTTACAGGTGAGTATACCACAGATGATATCTGTCAGGGGAATAAATTATAGTGCGAGGGCCGTGAGAGCTCAGGTCGATCTTTCGATACGCAGAGAGATGACGGCTTCGACTTTCGGTGAGTACCCTTTAGAGGATCTTTTGATTACAACAGCAATGACTACAATTTTATTGTTTCATCAATTTGCTGAGGGCTGCGCTATATTTCAAGCATGCGGAAAGTATTCTCCGGGGACTAGGTCAGAAATTTCTTTCAGCAGAAGTCCCGGGATAATACCCCAGATATCACTGAGCATAAAGACCTAGTATCTCAGAAAGAGGGACCTTTCAAACGAGATTTCAGGGGTTACCTATATATCCAAGTAGTGTTCCCCACGAAATTAGCAAGTTTGAAATTTAGTTTATATCCCGAAAAAGCTTACTAACTGTGTAAAAACCTATCGGCATATCATCAGTGAGACTGTTTAACGCTATTTAAACATTACATTTCTTTAGCATACTATGACTGTCTACTGATGTACTATCATTTCCTCTTCTTTGACACAAAAACTCATTTTTGAATTTATCATGTTTTTGTCTTTTTCAAATTTTCAAATGTTTTTGGATTTTCTGAAAACTTCTACTCCCCCTAAAATGCAAACACATTTTAGGAAATTTGAAAACTACTAGACTCTTGACCCACTTGAAACATAACATGAACTGTACAAAAACTTGACAACTAACATCGAATCACTTCAATTCGCCATCCACTTGGCATAAACAATCAGAACTCCCCCTATCACAAACCATTTTCTCATTTAGATTTCAAAACACTTAAGTTTGTTTTAATCAAAATGATTTTTCCGGAAAATGAGTTTGTTTTTACCACTTGTAAGTTTCAGTACGGGGATATGGTTCATCATCTTGTCAGTTTTATCAAATGTAGTAAATCAAGTACAACTTAATGTCCTTGATTCACTGTTTGCAATCAAGCAACCTCTAAACCACATGTAAGAATAACCTCTTGCAGGTATAACTAATCAATATCAATTGTAGGAATGCATCATCTACATTTTACCCATCAAAGTGCCGATTCCTGCTTCGCACTTACCAACCAGGAAGCTCCGGCGTAGTCATTCAACCTGTAAAATTTAAACAATTTCAAGCATTTTCAAAACTACTTTATTAATCATGAAAGATTCCGATTCCTGATCCACGATTACAAACTTGGGATCTCCGGCGAGTCAGGTTTTTCAATGAAAGAAAATATCCACCCAAGCCTGACCAGCCTTGGGTGTTTTCAATTCAGAAGCAGTTGGAGTATAAGTTGCTTTCTTTTTAGCATAAAACTCCTTTACCCCTTTTATTTTCCCTTCAACCATTTTCCCAAAAATCTTCTTAACTTTCCCATTAAACGCTTTTTCAACATCAAATTCATTCTTTTCAGAATAGAATTGATTTGAAATTTCAACCTTTCCAACCTTTGATTTTAAATTCTCAGCCCTCAATGGTGGAAAGTTCTCATCATCCATTGAAAGAACTGATTTTTTAACACTCTCATCAAATTGTGGCTCCTCTGACTTTGTAGAATCAGATTCATCGCCAGATTTTACCTCTGATTTCTTAACAACCTAAGTTTGGTTGTCAAGATTTCCCCGTTTCTTGTAAAATCTTTTGGAACACTCACCAACTTCATATGTAGAATTTTTAAACACTTTAAATCGTTCAGTTGGTGGTTCCGTTTTATCAACAACAACTTCTTTCAGTTTTCCAGAAACTCCCTGTTTTGTATTTGTCGCTTTCGGACAGTTCCATGCAATGTGACCAGCTTCATTGCATCGGAAACAGATTCTTGTTTCTTTCCTTTGATAAGCTCCATTCTTCATCTTTTCAGCAAGAAACTCCTGGTTTGACTATTTCCAGAATGAGCTCTTTGCTTCTTCTTCATGGCTAGTTCCTGCAACATATGTCATTTTTGATATGTCATTTTTGATTTATAATCTCGAACATATTTTTCATTTTTATATTTTTCAGGTGGAATAAAACCAAGTCCTTTCTTTTTGTAGCTACGATTGTTGTTTGGTTTCTTTTGAAAACCAGAACCAGAATTGTAACCCTTTTTCTTGTTCAAACGTTGTTGTACTCTTGAGGTGTAAGGTTTAGGTTTTACATTAAGATTTTCATCTTTTATTTCAGAAATATTAATTTCTGTTAGTTTGAAAACTTTTTTTTATCAAATCAGTTTTGACACCTCTTATTGGAAACTCTTTATCAAAATATAATTTGTCAGAATCATTCAAAGTATACACAACTTCAAATGTTTCATCATTCAAATTAGATTTTGACAACAAAAACTCTTTACTGTAAACCCGTTTTCCCGACGACTTTGAACTCTTTTCGGACGAACTCGAACTCCCGACTGACTGACACGAACTTTCGGATTCTGATTTTGACTCTGACTCCTCATCCTTATCCAACACCTGATCAACCACTATTTTTATCAATTCGGGCTCATGATCTGTGTCGGACGTTGTGAACGTGACATCAATATTGTCTGGTAAAACATCAGTTATCTTGGATTCTAACTTAATATTGACCGCCTGTTTTAGTTCTTCCTCGTTAGGTTTCCTAGATGAGTACCCTTCCCAAATCGGAGGCGGACACTGATTATAACAGACACCTTGTTTCTTACCAGTATCCTTTTTCTTCTTTGGCTTTGTTTCTTCACCTTTAAACGCTTCAAATCCTTCAACTGTTGGATAAATTCTATCAATTATGTAGTCACAACCTTTGTAACTTTGCAGCAATCTTCTGATTCTTTCGTTCTCAGTTGCTTCACTATCCAACTCTTTCTTCCACTTTGCACATTCTTCTATGTACAAGTTGATTTCTTTCTGCTTTGTCATCATAGTAGCATTCAACATCTTCAAAGCTTTCTCTCTTTCAGAGTTAGTCTTTTCCAGACTATTCACAGTTCTGTTCAATACATCATATGACTGTTTTAATTTTTTTACATCAAACAACAACTTTTCTTTCAACTTTTCTAACTCACTAAACCTCTCATCTTTCTCTATACATTGTTTACAAGACTCTAAACATGTAAGACAAGGTTTTGTGACTTCAACGATCTTCTCAACTTCAACTATCTTTTCAACTTCCACAATCTTTTCAATCACTTTGACTTCTTTTAAATCTTTTGCAGCTTTCCTTTCTTTCAGTTTCTTCAATTTTTCTGCAAAATAAAATTCAAAAGTGTTAGAAGATAAATGATTTTTTTCCAAATTTATCTGTTCCATCTCTTCATCACTATCACTGCTTTCAGAAGAAACAGATTTTCCATCTTGACTCTCCTCATCATCTGACATCACAGCCATCCATTCCTTTATCAACTCTGGCTTTTGAACAATCTGAGCAATAAAAGCTTTAACATTAGGATCAGCTGGAATGTACTTGTCCCAGCTAAAACCATCAGCTACTTTCTCGTCATCTTGATCCATGATGCCATAGTAAACCTTCTTGTTTGCATCTTCAATCATTATTCCATGTGCCGTTTGAGCTTCTTTTTGTTGATGCGGTTGATGAGTGATTTGCTGATAAATGGTTTTCCTATAATAATCATCTTTCCCAGATGACTCCTTTGCTCCTCTCGGCTCCTGATTCTTGCATTCTCTTTTAAAGTGGCCTTTCTCCCTGCAACGAAAACAGACAACTTTAGATTTATCAAATCCTAGATTAGAAAGATTTGCATCCAAAAAATCATTTCTTCCTGTAACCAATCTAAATTTTTCTGCTCTCCTCAAAACACTCGCTAAGGCCCATTTAATATCCATCAGTTCCAGCTCCTCTGCATCGATTTGGTCATAATCTTCCTTTGTAAGCATCGGATTACCAATTCTTCCGGCAATCAACCCTTCATAAGATTCTAATGCAGTGACCAATAATCCCATATGATGCTTTACAACTTCTTCAGAATAATTTTGACCGTTTTGAAGATGTAGAGCTACATTGCACTGAATCGAATGCCCATTTCCAGCAGATGCACTTTGAACACTTGGAGGATTCACCGTTGAGAACCCACTAGTGTTGACTGATCCTTGATTGCTTGGTGTAGACTGATTTCCAGCACTAAATGCAGTTTGTATCTTTGGACTTGCTTCAGCAGTTTGAACATTTCCTTTATAGTACAATTTAATATCTTGTTGATGAGTAGAACTATTCATTCTAGCAATTTTCTGCTGCTCCAGATCCTGTGCCTCCAACTTCTCTATAAACTGTGCAATCGATAACCTTTTAAACTGTCCGGAATTCTTTAATATCATCAGATGTGTACCCCATTCCTTTTGCGATAACGCGTCAGCAAGCTTTTCAACCCATTCTGCTGGAGTTTTTGTAATCTTCAACTGTGACATGGTGCGTACAAGATGACAATATCTTTCAATAAGACTCTTTGTTGTTTCACCAGGCATGCACACAAATAGTTCAAACTCCTTTTTAAGCAATGCTGCTTTACTTTGAAGCATCTCAGTACTTCCTTCGAATTTCGTTTTAAGAGCTTCCCAAATAGAATAAGCGTTTTCATCATGTTGAAGCAACACAAATATATCTTCTTTAACAGCTTGTTGTAACAAATTGATCATCATCTTTTCTCCTTTGTAACTCTCTCTTTCTTGCTCCGTGAACTCTGAAATTATTTTATCGACTCCCGCTGAATTCTTTGGCCTCTCATATTCAGTTTCGATGCTCTCCCAAGCTTTTAGATGATTCACCTGAACCCAATTCTCAAACCGTTTCTTCCATCCATGATAATCTTCAATTCCCATAAGTTTCGGGGGTTTTTGCATTGTTCCGGTTTCATTCTCCATGTTCATGTTCTTAGCAATGTCGGATGGATTAGTTGAAGTTGAAGCAAAAGCGTTGTAGAATTCAGAATCCATGTTTCGGTAACGAAGAATTTCTTAAACAAGCTTTCAAATGAACTGGTTCACCTCGTAAATCACCTGACGTACACAAACAAACAAAAAACACAATCAATTTAAAGACTTATCAAAACAACTGAATCAAACTGATACTCTGTGCGAACTGAATCATTCAAACTGATGAATATTCTGTGCGAACTGAGGTTTAAATTGGCAAACCGTGAGAACTGCTATGACTCGGATCAATTTCAAACAACCAAACTCACTACGTGCGAACTGATGGACTTTCGAACGACCGGATGAACTTTTGACAATTGTGAACTCTAAACCGTACGAACTGGTACAGTTTCAAGCAATCTAAACTGAATTCAAGCGACCTTTTCAAACGACCTGGTTCAAAATTCAAGTGGACTGGACCTCTAAAAAAGATTTCTCATGCAATTACAATAATGGCCGACATATACTTTTATCAACAACACTTGATCGGATATTTTATATGACTTTAATGAACCGACAATCTAGATCAACCCTCAATTTTCATTGGACCTCAAATGAAAATAGCAGACACCTCTATCTTGGAATCACATGCACATATATACTTTTACCAAATTTCAAGACTTATTGATTGGACCGATCAAGACAAGTGGGTCGGTGCTCACATAACAACAAGATCCTTTTTTATTGAAGCCGACAACAACACATGCACCTTTGGAATTATAATTCTGTTGGTGCCTTTGATTCTTTTCACATGAGCCGCTGACAATTTATCAGATTAAAAACAAGTATCACGTGAACTACTGAAACCAATTGACAGGCCTTTGGAGCGAAAACTAGGTGTCTTAGGTTGACACAAAAGCGAAACTATGGTTATAGAGGTCATAAAAGCGGAACTATGGTTATCGGAGTCACAAAAGCAGAACCAAATGTTGGGTTGACATAAAAGCGAATCTAGGTGTCTTAGATGGTCACAAAAGCGGACCTAGGTGTTGAATTGACATAAAAGCGAACCATGATGTCAAATGAACGAACCAGGTGTCTAATAAGCGAACCTTTGGAGCGGATCTTCTCAAAAAGTGTCCGAAAAAGCGAACCTGAATGTTCACAAAAGCGGAACTACACCTTGTTCATAAAAGCGGACCTTGATCAGAGGTTAATATGGACCATTTTTAGTGTGAATTTCAGTGTCAAATTTTCAAGGGTTTATCTATGATCAATTATCTACAATCTGTGAAATTTTGAGCGGATTCCGACCGTAAAATCTCGTTCTGATGAAGAAAGAAGGTGTAGAAGTAAGACTTTTAGATGAAATCCAGCAAATCTCTATAGAACTCCTCCTCCTGAAGCTCTGATACCACTTGTAGGATCGTGTTTTGACCCGAACGAGTCGTTCAGAGGAGTTTTAATCAGATACAGGTGCGGAAAACAAGTACCTGACGTAGAAATAGCTAGATATTCTCTTAAATCACTTTTCTGATTGATTTAACAGTGTTTACATCCAAATCTCATACCAGTAGCACCTCGGTATGGAATCTCACCAAAGTCTAATGAGGTTCGCTTATGTGCACCTAATTATAGGTGTTGAGGTTCCCTTCAAGGGACATGTCCGAATAAGCGGACCTGACAAATAAGCGGACCTGACACATAAGCTAACCTGACAAATAAGCGGACCTCCTATGTCCATATAAGAGGACCTACCAGGTTAAACCTATATGCTATCCTATTTTCTCATAAAACATGCCCTGATCTAACAATCTAAAACTAAGACTCGATACAAGACAAAGTCGACAGATGTAGTGCACTAACATTCCTAATAACATATTAACATGTTTTTACGATGGTTTAATCGAGATTTCAATGTAAGGCATAAAATGACTTAGTAAATATCATATTGCCATATACAAACCTATTTTGTCACAAGTTTTCACAATTAAGATTAAAATATTGCAATACCAAATGTTTTGCCATTTACTTGGCTAATAAAACCTATGTATTCGCCGGCATTTTTATGCTGACTGTTTTTCACATATGTTTCAGGTTTTCAACTGTTCAAGCATGCAACGCATAGGACTACATACGGGCCTTAGACTTCTAAAATAAAAGAACAATTTCATGTATTCTTGTTTGTAAAACGATGTTAATGATATTGAAACAATTTGGTACCCGTAGTTGTGAGCAATTTGTAACGTGACTCCCTGATATTTCCGCCGCGTGTTGTTATATTACGCGATTGGGGTGTTACAACACCCACTAAAACTCTTTTGAATTTCAAATCTCACTCTTTTAAACTCTTTCAAAATACGAAGTTCTAATCCATACATAAGAATTTTGAATGGAATTTTGTATTTTAGAAGGTGATTTCTAATTGACCTTTGTAATTAATCTTTATGAATCATTTTGTATTTATACAAATCTCATTTTTATAATTCTTGATTAAATTATAGAACGTTTTAGATTATTTTCATTCACATATCATATTACCTTTGTCGTTCGTTGTCTTAATTGCTCGTGTCAGGTTCTTGTTCATTTTCTTCAATCTTCATTTTGAATGTTTGATTGATATAACATATGTCGATTTTGCATTGATTTCTCAAATCATACTTTGTTATTTCAAACCGAGTCTTGATCTTTAATGACATGCTAGGTTCTTGCACTTATTCACCGTATTACATTTTGATGATTTAAACTAAAACTTGATCTTCCATTAACAAATATGTGTTCAAACCGAGTCTTTATCTTCAATGATGACATGTATCAGTTTCTTATTGAATTCCTTAAAACATCGTGATGTCTTGACATAATTGATTACTTGATAACATAATCACGTAATATGTTTATACTTGGTGACTTGATCTTTGATAAACATGTATACTTAATGACTTGAGTGTGTAGAACTTGAACATGGTATATTATTACTCTTTGTCAAGTAATTCATACTGCATGTTACTTATTTTTTAGATTATCAAAATTAGGTTTTCGAGCTTATTAATTTAAACCATTGCTCTCCCAACAAAGTTCCTAACAAAATCACGCCGACGTAGAACATCCCACAAAATGCATGGTAATGCGGCCACCATTCAAAGAAGAGATGTCAACATCAATTTACTTATGCTCTCTTGGCCCACAACCCCTTAATAATAACGTGTAACAACACCTGGTATAAATACTAGTAACCTCATGTAAGTAAGGTCATTCAAATTCTCTCGAGTCTCTCTCTCTATCTTTCTCTCTTATGCTCATAGATATTGATAAACAAATACTTATTCTCACGTGAGATGGTGGTCACAAGGAGAATTCCCTTCCTGTGGCAAGCCTAACGAATATTTGTTTTGCACATGCCCAAAGATGTTCATGGGAAGCCAACATCCCAAGTCAAACTGATTTATAGTCTTGCTTCTTCGTTTATCATTATAGTGAGTAGTATTATAATATACATATATATTTGACAACTTATCTTCCTACTTGACTTGTGAGACTAAGGCTATATGTTATGCTTACGGGGAGGGGTGCAAGAGGGTGCCATCTCTATCGCGGGGTGTGCGAGAACACCAAGATTCCTCTCCCGCAACATTTCAGATGACTAGGAGCTACACACCGCTAATTATGCAACCTTGAACCTCTCTTTCTCTTCTTTATCTCTCCCTCTCTCTATTTATTACTTTAAAAAATGTAAAAAAAGGGTGAACGGTGAAGAACGGGTATAACATAGGTTGATGTATAAAAAGATGATAATGCGGGGCAGTGAGGGATCCAGGAATTTTTTTCCATTGGATTCACTGTTTTTTGATGCTCCAATTTCAAAAGGCCGAACATAAAAATTTTAGATTCGTTGACCCACACGAAAACAATCAATCAGTCAATCGTACCCAGTAAATCCCACAAATAGCAAAGCTATTGGTAGGGACTGGAGAGGGTGAGATATAGGTACACCTTACCTCTATCCCTAAGGATAGAAAGACTGCTTCAAGAGTGACCCTCGTCACCAAAGACATATAGTAGAAAAGCGAGAAACTACACATATCTTTAAAAAGAGTAATACTAAATAACAAAAGAAATGGTGGATAAGTAACATATATGAAAAACATAATCAATGCAAAATCCGCCTAGACCATAAAAAAACGCTGGACATCTGCCTCAATGCTCAGACCTAATGAATCTACTCCTAAAAGTCCTTAACCTTAATCCTACATCTCCATAGACCCCTATCTGGACCATGTCCTCAAAGAGGTGTAACTTTAGCAAATCTTTCCTAATCCGCTCATCCTAAGTCAACTTGGGCCTACCTCGACTCCTCATCCCTTCCACAGTTAAGCCTTCTACTGCTTTAACTGGTGCTGTCAATTGCCTCATCTTCACATGCCCAAACCATCTCAATCTTCCCTCATTTATCTTATCCGAAATAGTAGCTACTCCTAACTTTTCCTTAAAATCCTCATTTCTTATCCGGTCTAACCTTGTATGCCCACACATCTACCTTAACATTCTCATTTCTGCTGCCTCCATCTTGTGCGCTTATGCTTTCTTAATTGACCAACAATCTGTCCCATACAACATAGCAGGTCTAATCGCAACCCTATAAAATTTCTCCTTTAATTTAGTTGGGAACCTTTTGATGCTTAAAACCCCAGTGGCTGCTCTCCACCTACACCAACCGGCCTGGATGCGATGTGCTACATCGCTATTTATCTCCCCATCCCTTTGTACAAACGATCCTAAATACTTAAACTTACTAACCTGCGGAACCCCTTGACCGCCAATAGTAAATTAAATTAATTATATTATTTAATAAGATCAAAGACATACCTTAATATACTCCACAAAATAAAAAAGCAAATCCTAGGTTCCAAAGTTAAGATACGTAAATAATGAAGAAAAGTTGTACCTAGTACTTATAAGTCACAACTAAGTGTGGTTCAGGCATAATTTTAGCATGACACTCTAATGCAATGTACACGATTAATTACACTGGCCGGTAAATTTAGTATTTGTAGTTTTGTAACTAGTACTTGTTAGAAAGTACATAAAAGAATGTGAAGGTAAAAGCTTACAAAATACAAGCATAAACAATAACAACAAACATGTGGACACATGTAGATTAACCATTACCCAAAAATATGTACTAGTTAGAAGCAAAATTTGAACTGAGTGCGCGACACAACAACTGCACTCAAGAAATCATTCATAGATAAAGCCTGTGAAATATTTGTTCAAATAAATTAACACATCTGCATAATCTAGGGAATTCATGAAGAACAATCCATCAACAATTTGTTCAAATCGCTTGAGGTACACACAAATTAAGGACTACATGAAGCAGATTATAACTTAAATCTAAAAGGATACGATTGATTTGTCAATAATAATAGTACACTGCTAGTAGAGATTCATCAAAAGGTAACGTACAAGTAGTTATAAAGTAGAACAAATAACCTAGAAATCTAATCGAGACAAGCAACAAGAAGAAAGAAAACAACCTAACCTCAAAGGGAGAGACCTGAAACTTGTGGAGAAGAAGAAATAAGAATATTGGAATGATTTTAGGGTTTAGTATTGTAGATAAGAATGAGGAACTGGCGACAAGTGAGACTGATCAAGCCTATCTATCTCTAACCGATACTAGATACCGATATAAGGCCTAAAGGACTGATTATGTTGAAAAGAAAAAAAAAACTAAAAACAATACTACGAAGATCATTCATCAGTTTTGTTTATAAATTCACCGTATAATCTATTTATTTATGGGTTCACTCAATTTTTATATACATGGCTTAAAGAAAGACCCCCATACATAAATGAGGTTTGTGTGAGGCTAGGGATAGACCCATACAAAGTAGTAATGTTTTTATGTAGGGCTATCAATAGGTAACCTGCTAAGACACGGTAACAGAAAAATACACCATGTGATTTTTTACGTTTTTAAAAATAATCAAAATTTGAAAGTTATGATCTATTACCTCTCCTTCTAGGTGCATAAAATATACATCTGTCTAGTTAAACGAGTGTTATTCATGGTTAAAATTTTTGTTGTTCACGTTATCAGATTCCTGTTAAACCTTCTAAGACACGATCTGGCAGCCCCTATTTTTATACTAAAGGGTCGAACCACCCTGCGCTCATCCTCCATCTACTTGTTACTGAATCGCAATATCGTCTTCATAATCGGACCCAGACCACTCGACGTTAGGTTTAAGGCTTGCTCCTTCATCCCCACCACCAAACCCTACGCCACACCTCCGACCAAATCAGAGCACAAATGTCGGTTCTTATAGTCACAAGTTTGGGAGACATCGTTGTCGATTTACACTCAGATCGTTGCCCTCTCACCTGCAAGAATTTCTTAAAACTCTGCAAGTAAAACCCTAATTCCCCCTTTTTCTACGATTCCGCTTATATTATTATTATTGTTGACTGCTATTAGCTTATAACAATTGTTTATTACAACTGTATTAATTGTTACAGCCTATTTGTGGTGGTTGATGCAGGATTAAGTATTACAATGGCTGTCTGTTTCATACAGTTCAGAAGGATTTCACTGCACAGACTGGTGATCCCACCGGAACCGGTTCCGGTGGTGATTCTATCTACAAGTAAGAGAAGACATTGTATTTGCTTTAATTGACTGTTTTAAATGTTAATGCCACACTTGATTGTAATAAGCAATCCGAGATGTACACTTTTTGAAATTTCTTATAGGTTTTTAGCATCCACTAAATGCGCCGCTTGCGGTGTGCACGTATAATGTATATATGTGTGGGCGCTCGGGGGGCAAAAGTGAAATGGTACCAACTTTAACGTTATATTACTACTTTCGTGAAAATAACGTTAAAAGCGGCGGATGGTTAATCATGCATCATGTGGTGACGTTGATAGCTGAAAGACACGGGGGTACATGCACCAATCAGTCTCTGTCCCGATTGTTTGAGTGTTATGTGTCTTAGGTCCAAGACTTGATACAGAACTACAATCGAGCCGGGGGTCTCACTGGAAGCAGCCTCTCAATTCCTACGGGGTAGAGGTAAGGCTGTCTACATCTACCCTCCTCAGACCCTATCTTAGCTTTGCTATTGGTGGGATTTACTGAGTATGATGATGATGATGATTTTTAGCATCCGCTATCCATAATTTAGCTATAAATAAGCTTTATATATGATTTGATTTAATATATAAATTATTTACGTGTACAACCTAAAAAGCCTGCTGTACAACATCTTGATGCACGAAAAGTCGCTATGTTACATGATGCGCCTTTTGTACAGAGGTGCCTTACCTACACAAAAGCAATGGGACCTGCGCCTGAGGTCGCCTTGCGCTTTTAAAACCAAGATGCCCTACGCAATTGGTGTTTGGAAAAGTGTGTGTGAGTGAAAGTCAGCTGGTATAAGATTGGATTAAACGATCACTAGATTTAGTATCAAGTTCTTGGCTCATGAAACACTTGCTGGTAAATTTAAGATTTAAGTGTGAAATGTGGTCACCTTAACAATAGTTTGGTTTGAACTTGTGCTTTATAGCCTGGATAGTTAAACGGTCAATGTGTAGTGCTAAATTAGCATTTGACGGCTTTATCTTTCAGATTTATGTATGGTGATCAAGCTCGCTTTTTTCAAGATGAGATTCATTTGGATCTAAAGCATGCAAAGAAGGGTACAATTGCTATGGCTAGTGCAGGAGAGAATCTTAATGCTTCGCAGGTATTTTTGGCTTTGTTTTTGTGCTCTTGTTAATTGTTATGTTTAAATTTACAATGTATTCATAACATTGATTAGAAATCAAATTTTTTCTGTGAAAATGATATTAGTGTAAGAAATTTTGATTCTAATCTGTTTATTGTATGCTCACTATTAAATTGTATGTTTTTCAGTTTTACATTACGCTGCGTGATGATCTTGACTACCTCGATGGCAAGAAGACTGTGAGTTTTGTGGTTTATGATATTTTTTTTAATTATTAATAGCTTATGATACATATATGGTATTCAACTATTGTAGGTGTTTGGTGAGGTGGCTGAAGGGTTTGAAACTCTCGACAGGATAAACGAAGCTTATGTGGATGATAAAAACAGACCATATAAAAACATACGGTTCATTAACCTCTTACCTCCTTTTCCCCTTCATTTCACATTTAGTATTCTCGTACTGTGATTTTTATCTTTTACTAACTTGCAAATTTAATGTTTTTGTCACAGCATCAAGCACACTTATGTACTTGATGATCCGTTTGAGGATCCTGAACAGCTAACCGAGCTAGTTCCAGATGCTTCGCCTGAAGGAAAGCCAAAAGATGAGGTAATATGTGACCACAAAGCGTTACACGTTTGATATGTTTACGGGCTCGTAATGTTTAATATTTTGTTACAAATCCACTTATAGGTTGACGATGAGGTGCGGCTTGAAGATGATTGGGTGCCGATGGATGAAAAATTAGGTACGGCGGAACTTGAAGAGGTCATTCGGGCGAAAGAAGCGCATTCTAGAGCAGTTGTGCTTGAAAGTGTATGTATCCTTTTAATGATTATTGTTAATATTGTAATTTTTTTAGAGTATTAGCTATACAAGACATTTACAATTTTTTTTGCATGTCAGATAGGGGACATTCCTGATGCTGAGATAAAACCTCCTGATAACGTGCTCTTTGTATGCAAATTAAATCCGGTAACTGAAGTAAGTTGTTATGCTTATAAATTTTTAATTATACTATTGTTTATTGATTTTTTATCTGTTATTTTCGTTTCTCATAGTTTCCATCTTTTCTTTTTTAACACAGGATGAGGATCTGAATACTATCTTTTCACGGTTCGGAACAGTTACATCGTAAGTGATCACACCTGGAATCTTTCTATGTGAACGGATCGATATTTCTTCTTGTTGGATAAATAATTTTTATAACCTATGAACTTTTGCAGAGCTGATATAATCCGCGACTATAAAACTGGAGACAGTTTGTGCTATGCCTTTGTTGGTTAGTCTTTATGGTTCAGTTTGTAGCTATTGATATGATTTAAAGTCAGTCAGTTTTTATGCAAAATTTTGTACTTGAATTTCATGGTACTTCAGTAAATCTATTAAAGGAATCGGAATTTAAATGATGAAGTGATGATAAATGACATATTTACTTGATGTTGTAGCTTTTAGTAATTTCTTGTTTGTTTTTAAATATATTTCTAAAGTAATAATAAGTATCTATAAAAATGCATAAATTTGTATATTCTACTTTTCTGAGTTTTATTAATATAAAAGTTTTATTGGATATAAAGGTATTATTTGAAATTTTTCTTTTTAAATATTAGAGTTAATTGCCCGGATGGTCCCTGTGGTTTCACGTTTTTTCACGTTTAGTCCCCACCTTTTGGAAATAGCAGGTACGCTCCCTATAGTTTGTCATTTTGTCACTCGGATAGTCCCCTGACATTTACTCAGGGAACTATCCGAGTAACAAAATGACAAACCATAGGGTGCATACCTGCTATTTCCAAACTAACTGACATCTACTCAGGGGACTATCCGAGTAACAAAATAACAAACCATAGGGAGCATACCTGCTATTTTCAAAAAGTGGGGACTAAACGTGAAACCACAGGGACCATCAGGGCAATTAACTCTAAATATTATATTGAAATAAATTAAATGAAATAAGTTACACCTTTATAAAAAGTTATATCGAATAAAATAATATTGACATTATACCTTCTGAAAATTGTTAAATAATAAAAAAAAATTGTATGTTTTCAGAATTATTTAAAAAAGATAGAAGTCTTGTTTGTTATGCCTTTTATGTCAAAACTGTATAAACTTTTTTGGGGTTACAGCTCTTAAATCTTTTTTTTCTTATGTGTATTTGTGTGTGTAATTAATACGCTTGGTGGTAAACCTCATCTTGTCATTTATATTCCAGAGTTTGAGGACAGAGAAGCTTGTGAGCAAGCATACTTCAAGGTACACAATAGTTTTCGCATCCCCTTTTGTTGCATGTTATTTTTTGTCATTTAAAGAAATTTCTAGAAAGAGTGAAGTACCGAATGGTCCCTGTGGTTTATCAAAATTTTGGATTTAGTCCCTAGCTTTCCAAAAGTACACGGATGGTTCCTATGGTTTGCACTTTGTAACGCATTTAGTTCCCAGCCAACAAATCTAAAGCTTTTAGCATGTCCAAGTTAGGGACTAACTGTGTTACAAAGTGCAAACCACTGGGACCATCTATGTACTTTTGGAAAAAGCTGGGGACTAAATATGTTACAAAATGCAAATCACAGGGACCATCTGTGTACTTTTGGAAAGCTAGGGACCAAATCCAAAATTTTGATAAACCACAGGGACGATCCGTGTACTTTACTTTTCTAGAAATATGTCAATTCAGAAGTATCCCTTACAATCTTTGATGACAGATGGATAACGTATTAATAGATGATCGGAGAATACACGTGGATTTCAGTCAAAGTGTTTCCAGAATGTGGAACCAATACAGGCGTAAAGGCAATCGATCTGGATCAGGTAAAAATGGTTGGTAACACTTAGATTTATATATATTCAGTTCTTGTTTATCAAACATTTGTTTTTGGTGTTATTGTAGCTGGTAAAGGTTGCTTCAAATGTGGTTCCCTTGATCATATCGCAAAAGACTGTACCGGGGGCCCTGATGCGAAAGAACCTCCAAAATACGTTTTGAAGGATGATGATATCGCTAGAAAGGGTGGCAATGATAGCTCAAGGTCAGTAAACCCGTATATATGCATGTAGAGGTAGCAAGATGGGCATATCTATTGGGTCGGGTAATGGGTCAAATCAAGTAGCTTTTAGTAGACCATGTTGTTTTGAGCCCCAAACACTTTTCTTTTCCTTTTTTCAAAAGCTTTCCAGGTAGTGAATGAGGCAGTTATAACTTATAAATATACTTTTGGTAATTATCCGTTTTTATAGCTTACCGAACTTTTTATAAGTTTTAGACATCCTACTATGGTAGTTAAACAGTTAATTTTGTCCCTAGTTTTTATTTATTTATGAGTAAAGTACACGGATTGTCCCTGTGGTTGACCAAAATTTTGGATTTAGTCCTTTACTTTCCAAAAATGCACGCATGGTCCCTGTGGTTTGCACTTTATAACGTATTTGGTCCCCAACTTTTGCCAAAAGTACATGGGTGGTTCCTGTGGTTTGCACTTTGTAGCGCATTTAGGGACCTACTTAAACCTTTAGATTTGTCAGCCGGAGACTAAATGCGTTACAAAGTGCAAACCATAGGGACCATCCGTGTACTTTTGAAACACTAGGAATCAAATCCAAAATTTTGGTTAACCACAGGGGCGACCCATGTACTTTACTCTCTATTTATTTATTTATGTTTTTTATGCTTTAATTACCAAAGTGAACTTTTCAAAGAACTTGTAATTTACCAGAATGGCTTGAAAGGTTATAATTATCAAAACGGACGACCTCTATAAGTATTTCGCTATATTTTGTTCTACATTTGTTCATAGTTAATTCGTTAAGTATGATTACAAAAACAATATTGCTACCATAATTTATATATCTTAGAATAAAATAATGTAGGAGGTGAGTTTGGATTACTTTCAACACGTCCTACTTCCTATTTAGATTTTTTTCGACTCATCTGACCGGTTTAAAATAAAGCACAACCCACAACCTAAGTTGACCCATCCACCTCTCTTATAGCTCAAGGTTTTCATACTCTCTTTGAGTAACACGACTTATTTTTGTAGGTATGACATGGTGTTTGATGATGACAATCATGGGAGTCCACAAAGAAAGAAGCCACCAAGACACAATGAGGGGGGCACTCGTCACGAGCATCGAAAACCGAGTCATCGAGACATGGAAGACACAAAGAAAAACGACTACAAACACAAAGACGAGGTTGATGAAAGAAGAAAAGAGTATAGGCGAGACGATAGGCACCACACATCAGGGGGAAGAAGAGATTACAAAAGAGACGAGTTGGATCATAGAACAACTAGAAATTATGATGATAGAGACAGAAGCCGTAACGATAATAGGAGACGCGATAGTAGAGACGACAGGAAACGATATAGTGAAGACGAGTATGATAGGAAAAAGGATAGTCGAAGAGACGAGTCGTATAGCAGAAGATCAACGCATGAAGATGATGTCGGGCATAAGAGGAGTAAGGGGGGAGATCACGATAGAGACCGAGATCGTGTTAAGACCAGCACAAGATATGATGATAGGGATCATAGGCGAGATTAAATGGTTAGTTTTGATTCTATGGAGGATGAAATGAGTTTAACCATTACCGTTTGTGTTTGGTCACTCTTTGAGTTTTTGTGTTTTTTTAGTCTTTTTCTTTCTAGATTTTCGGTATGATATCTATTGAACATACGACTTATTAATCACTAATTCACTACTTATCGGCTCAAGTCACAAATATAGTAATATGATAGATATCACTACTCATGTCACAGGTATCATAGTGATTTCCAACTCCAGTCTTACTAGTAAGGTACTGATACAATAGTATAGGTAAATGATAGGCTACTGAACCAAAGACGTGCACACTTTGTAAATCCTTACATAAGAGAAAGGTAGTTATGTTGACTTTGTGCCAAAAACACATTTGGTCTACTTGATAGACACCCCTTTGCTCTAGGGCTACCCATCAAGCTCAGCCAACTTTGTCTCAATAGCGCCCCCACCCATTTCCGAAGTGCTTCTGGGGGCGCTATTGGAGGTCCACCAAGGCAATAATGAGTGGTAGCGAGGGTGAGTAGTGGGTCATGCATCTTTTGACCGTTAACGGTCATTTAATAAAAAAAAATCAAATTAATTTATTTTACCATATATGTAAATACGTACACTTATTTTTTTACCCCATCTCTGCTCTCAAATTCTCTACTCTCATTTTCTACTCTCAAATGGCATATCGTTGGACTTAGTAAGTGGATATCGGTTTGGCCACGAGTTGGGTAGATACGGTTGAGTTAGTTAGGGTTGCCCTCTGATTCACATCAATGTTGGAATAACGTTATGTCCACAATCTATCAACATGTGGGTGAAAATGTTTGTGGAAGAAATGAAATTTTAGGAAGGTCTATGCTTCTACGAACAAAGTGTACACATTTTGATATGTGTTATGTCAATGCCTTGAACCGTGAGGAGGGTTTACTAAAGGACGAAGCGTTGCCGTGGCACATGGCGAGTTCCAAGCACTACACCAAATTCAGTTTGCTAACGTTGTGGCTTGGAGGATTTTGAAAAACCGGCTTGGAGAACAATAAATTTCTTACCTTTACTTTGAATACCTAAAATATTGCAACCCACTAGTTTTAATATTTAAATGCTAATGTTAAAGCTCTTTGTTGAGGTGGCACAATAAACCCCCCAAGGGCTTTATTCCAGTATCTGTAGGGCCTAACACTGTTCTTGAATTTAACATTAAGCAGATCATGCTTATTTACAAGGAACCTAGTTACATTAAATCTTCAATGTTATGCTTGGAATTCCAATTACAAGTCTTAAAGTCTGCTTCTAATTGAACTCCAAACCAATGTTTTAAAAACCGGTTCAAACCGGCGTCCGGTAAAATCGGTTAAATAGCCCGGTACACCCGGTTAAACCATTTCTAAACAAAATCCAGTACAGTATAAAAACCGGATTTTAAAACATTGCTCCAAACGTTGAAGTTAAATATGGTAGTTAAGTAAGTAGTTTTAAGTTTCAACCCATATATGATGGAATGGAATGGACGTCGGACAAGGTAATGGAATGAGCACCGTAAAATGGATGGGAAATGATTATTATTGGATTTAATTCAATGATTACAATGTAGATAACCCTTAACATACATTATACAAGTGAGAAAAAACCCTGGAAAAACTTATCTGTAACATGAGTTATATACAAATAATAAACCCTAAAAATACAATAATGATATCTATAAATAACAAGCACACTAGTGGAATGAGTCATTTCATAATTGGTCATTTAAATGTATTGTTTGGTATGCCTAATTATATTATACATATATTATAAACTGAATGAAATGAACAGTGACAAAATTTTTGTCTTCACCTAAAAAAGACTAAGACTATGGGGTATGGGGCGTGGGTTGGGTACAAACGGCTAAGTCACCACCCCGGGTGGGCTTAGGTTTTGGCATGGCCCCTTGGGCGGGGGTTTCAGTCCGGGCGTTAGGCGTGCCTAGCGGTCTTCCGTGGCCGGCTCTCATTGGCTGGTTGGCTAGGCTATAGCGGCTAGGTTTAAAATTTTAAAAATAACCGTTTGGCCAAGCCAAATGGTTCACCCAACTCCTATACGACAGCGTCCCAGGCGGTGATATAAGTCACAAAGACCGGGTGGCGGTGGCCAACATCGAGTTCCGGGGCAAGGAGCGGAAGCGTTTGACAAGCTCGTCCTGTTCGAAATCTACCTAACGCTTAATTAGGCTTTTTTTTAATGAGTAATCCTTTTTTTTTAGGATTTTGTAATATTTAGGAAATTTTAATAATAATTTTAGGTTTTTTTTTTTTTAATTTTGTTTGTATTTTTTAATTTTAAACTTTTTTTTTAATTTTTATAACACTGGCCAACCCACGCGGGCTAGCCACACCCCGCCATACCGACCCAACACGTCACTCACCAGCGGTGCCCCTCGAACTCCACGTGTCAACTCATGCCCCAAACCCCCGTCCCACCATACCCCCACGGTCTAACATATTTTCAACATCTACAAACAACAGTGTCGGCGGCAATAGTTGTTGGCCTTTATTGGTTGACATGGGCGGCAAGGGAACAGTGCTAGGCAGCTAGCTGCCTGGCACTCCCCTATTGGCCTAATTAATTTATGATTTTATATCCGCTTTAAAATTACGATTTTGTCATCGGTTTAAAATTACGTATTTTCCCCCAGTTCAAAATAAAATGACACTTTTGCTCCCAGCTAAATTTCTCAATTTTGCCCTCGGTTCAAATTGATTACGGTTTTGGCCACAATTTAAAATTACGCATTTGCCCCCAGTTAAAAATAAATTTATGCTTTTGCCCCCAGCTAAAATTTACGAATTTCCTCTCGGTTCAAAATTACGATATCACTCTCAATTCAAAATTACGTTTTTGCCCCCATTGCAAAATAAAAATATGATTTTCCCTAGCTAAAAATTAGGATTTTACCCTCGGGGAAAAATTGATTTTTCCCCCAAGTAAAAATAAAAATATGACTTTGCCCTCAGCTAAAAATCGTGTCAAAGAGCTGCCTAACACTCTTTTTACTTTTTATTTGTAGCAAAACTATAGTACTGTTTTTTAAATTGGTTGAGAATTATTCGGCTATCGCCCCGCAACGTGGGCGGGGCATAACCTAGTGTGTATGAATAAATATAAAATTGGTAAGTAAACAACATCTGTTTTTCAATGTAAATACAATTGCTGGATACTACTAATTATATGATTTTTTTATTAATTGTTTGTACACATTTTTTTTGTAAAGTGTTTGTACATATGTTTATTACTTAACTTCTAGTTAAAGCATATTTTATGTAAAAGTGCTTAAGAATTTACTTTTATGAATATAAAATTTTGAACCAACTAAAAGATCACAAGCGATAACTAAGGGTTACAAGCCAAAAAAAACATTTCTTATAAATTACTGTGAAAAATAAAGAATATATTACTATTAAAAAGACAAAGTCGGTGGAAACCCCACCGGCATTGCCTCCCCTCATACTTTCACAATGTTGCAATTTTAGCCCCTTGACTTTGCTACCTTTAAAGTTTCATAAAACCGCAAATTTAGTCCTTAAACTACTACTCCATTTTACAAATAGTTTGCTTTTGACACCCCAACTTTTTGGTAGTTTCCTTTCGGCCTCAACTTTACTATAGTTTCCTTCTTACCCCAAACTTTATCAAATTTTATCTTTACCCTTTCTTAGCAATTAAGTTTAGGAAATGCAATTTTTAACCACTTAACTTTTTATAAACTTTGTAAATGCCACTTTGACACCCTCGAGAGTTTTTGGCTTGAGGATATAAATTCGAGTTAGTCTGGTCATGCATAATACTTTATGATTGTACGATATAAATTCGATTTATGTTACGTTTTGATCCAATCGCAATGCAACTATAGGATACATTGAGTTCAATCGGATACGTCAAAACGTGCGTTTTCATATGGTTAACACATCACATAACGCTTGGACTAATCCGTTCGATATTTGCGAAGTAACCGTGCCGCAACACGCGCGGGTCTTATTACTAGTTTCACTGAAATATGAAAAGTATTATAGCTTTTGGGGTTGTTAAACATGACAAAAAGACAGGTTATATTATTATTATTCTCATTCCTTCTGTGATTCTTGCATACCAAAGCTACTTTAAATTAAGTTGTGTTTTATCGCACATAAGTTGCACAGAAAAAAATATAGTTACACAAGAACATGTCAAACAAGCTAAAATTCGTCTAAGGTGTGCTTTTAATGCATCCAACCTTGATGAAAAATTTATTTAGAAAGTATGATTATTTTTCTAATAAGTATTTAATACATTTATTTGTTTTCTCATAATATGACTAACTTAAAATTACAACACAAGAAAAGAGTTAAGGATGTATTCCTTCGTAGATAAAAAATGTTTTGATACTAACAGATTCAAGTTGTTGATGGTATCATTTATAAACTGTTTACAGCAGTGGTTTGTTGCCAATGCTCTAATCTTTGATTGATTGGGTAATTGTTATTGCTTTTAATCAAATCACATGGTGACTTAGAAGCTAGTCAATGCCTAATGGGGATGTTAATGTTATGTCTTTCTTCCAACATCTACATATGTCAACCATCAAATTCGTCATCAATATCTTTTTTTTTTTTGAAAAGTGACATGTGCATTATGCCATTACCTCGTATATTGTAGCATTTGGTAATTCATACCAACCTTTTATTACCGCTTTGATTATATGAAACTCACAACTTTGCATTTTTGTTTACTTGGATAGAGACCTGAAACTTCTCACCAAAACACACGTAATCGTGGATTTTGTTCTCGTCCACAATCAATACACCTAAAATGCGCTACTAGTATTTAAGGTTAGACATTTCTTACGGCCCAATATAGCAAACTACCTACTTTTAACTTTTAATCCATTCATTCACCTACTTCTCAAAGCAATTATATAACCTATTGGGAAGTATTCAACCATACTATCTAAAACTTTTAATCTTCCTTTAAAATCTCAAAGAAATTATATAACCTATTGGGAAGTATTTAACCATACTATCTAAAACTTTTAATCTTCCTTTAAAAACCAAACCACTAATCAGGATAGCAAACTACCTACTTTCACTTTTAATCTATTCAACCACCTACTAACACTCTTAAAACTTCTAAACCCGTTACTTCTATCAAAATCAAGGTACAAGTGGTGCATATTGAAAAAAAAATATTAAATGAAACTAGAATTAAGGTAAGTTAATCCCACGCTTCGTGACCAACAATGATTTTTTCCACATTCCTTACGAGATGCGATGGTAATTCCGTCGTATCGTTATGCGTAGGAAATTCGACCAAACATTTTGTTCTTGTTATACCGGGGGGGGGGGGGGGGGGGGTAAATCTCAGGAAAAGAAAACGGATGTAGAGGTTGTTAGCAATGTAATAAGTTAGAACTTACGTCAATATGTTAGCAATGTAGAGGTTGTTAGCAGTGTTAGAAGTTAGAACTTACATCAATTTGGATGGGTGGTCAGTGGCGGATCTAGAAAATTTTCATAGGGTAACGTTTTAAAAAAAGGGTAACGAAACTAAAAAAACGTCAAAAAAATCAAAATTTTTCAAAATTTACACTACGGTCGGAGCGCCAAGGGGTAGCGGAGGCTACCCTTTATCATAAGGTAGGTCCGCTCCTATGTGTGGTGGACGGTGGTGGTGGTGGACGGTGGTGGTGGGTGGTTGTGTTTAACTCTCTGCAGACCTTAGAAGATCTTAGAAGTGACTGGACCAAGTCTGCACCAAGAAAAGCTTGCGCAGATTTTTTTTAATAAAACGTCCTCGGAAAAACAAAAATCTGCAGATAGAAATAATATATTTTTAGAAAAACAGACAACTTACACCTTAGGCTGGTGGGTATGGTCCCGTCCTCCACCCCGGCGCCGCCACGGTGTCATCGTCCCTCCACGCCGCCCCCCTCCGTCCCGTCCTCTTCGTCCTTTCTTCGCCGTTTGCGACAGAGCAAACAGGTGGGCCCCCCCTCGGCGACGCCCGTCCTCCCATGCCGCCCCCCAGTCTTCATCCCGTCACCATACCCAGTAGCCTTAGATTGTTTGGCTTACAATTTTATTAATATGTAATAAAAAAAAAGAATGGTAAAAAATAGTAAACATCCAATTTTTTTTGGACAACCAATAGTAACAGAGGAATACATGGAAAAAAAACAAAGAATTGTAAACTTCTTCGTTTTCTATATCAAGTATGATGGTGATTTGATTGTATAGTTTGGTGATTGTCCCCACCACCTTTGTGGTAGGGCTGAGGTGTAAACTTTTTTTATAAACTTTTTGGGACATTTGCCGACAATATTCTGTTTATGGAAGTACTCGTCCATAAACACGCTTGTTAGGGTGTAGAGAGCGGTTAAACACTTGAGAGTGGTAAATTTCATAATCAACCAATAAGAGTGTGTTATGTCATTCAACTTGAAAGTGGTAAACTATGCTGAAAAGTGTTGACAATGGTTAGACACTTCATGAATTGTTAAACTATTTTTTTTATTTTTTATTTTTTATTTTTTTTTTAATTTAAGATAAAATGAATAAAATATCAAACTTTTATAAATAAAAAAAAGCATTACATTAAAATCTAAGTTTAAAAAAACTATAAATTACAAGGTCATCCATATTTTTTTGCGATCTCACGTTTTCTAGCGAGTGTGATTTCCAACATTGAAGGGTGGACATTGTCGTGAGGCCGGTTAAATGTCTCCAAGTCCTTGTCGAACATAGTTTTCGCAACGCCTCTCGTTGCTCATCCGCCAAGGTCATATATTTTTCTTCTCGTAAACGTTTAATATACATCAACTCTTTCTTCATGGATTTGTATTCTTCGAATCTAACGATTATATCTCTTGGATCTTCGTTTCTTGAAGACGGCCCTTTGTCTTTTTTCTCCTTTCTCTTTTGTCGTCTTGGCAAGGGATCCTCGTTTATGTCGGGAAGACCGCTCGAGACTTCGGCATTCGGTGTATCCGCTTTATAATTTTCCGAATCCGACGACTTTCTTTTTTGACTCGAGCCAGAGCTTTCTTCACCCAACAACGGCACCAGTGACCACTTTTGATTTGTTCTAACGACCTCCCACGCCGCAACATGAGGAAAGTCATGTTTTTCTTTGTTTTTGTAATTCTTTAGCGCTTGCTTCATTACAAAAGCATCGCCGCACCTGCTAGGACGTAAACGATCCTAAAATAATAAATTAACAACAAATTAATCCACATGCTTCATTAAAAAAATAAACCGTATATAAATAATAAAGTTTACCGCTTGATGATATAAACCGTTGAATGTGTTAAGTTTTGTTTGCATCGCGAGCCATTTTGATCGAACTTGGTGATGGCTTCGGTTACTTCCTCCAACCGTTTTATTGAAGTGCTTTAGAACTTGCTTCCAAAAACCATCCGCCTTTTGTTGATTGCCTTTTCTTTTATTTTATTCAAAGTGCAAAGAACAAAAGCCTTTGCCAATGCCTCTTCTTGATTAGACGTCCAATTTTCCCGTTTCGCTTTTCCTCTTCTTTCCATTGCGGCTTCATTTTGGTTCACGGGATTTTCTTGAACGACAACATCTTTATCCTCATCATAATGTTGCTCTTGGGTATCTGGCACGAACTCTTCTTCGGAGTCATCTTGTATGTCTCTCGGTGATTGTGAGCGTGGGGTTTGAAAAGCAAACGGGTCAAAAGAATTTTGGGCGTCTAGGGGGTAATTATAAACACCGGGTCGAACCATCGTCGGACCGTGTAGTATCCAATTTTGGAGGGGTTGGCTATCATAACCGAAATTCGGTTGCATGAGTTGGTTAAAAAAATGGAGGTTGGGTTTGATGAGCAAAGCCAAGTTGGGGATGAAACGGCACACTAGAAACACCTGAACCACCGCGTTTATCTTGAGCCCTCGCCTTCGAACCGGACCCTACATTTTTTTTTCTTATCTTCACATTTGTTTGAGCCTTCCATTTGTTTGAAAAAGATTTGAAAAATTGAGTGAGAATGAGAGTGAATATGGAGGTTGGGTTTGTTTGGTGAAAAAAGATTTGAAAAATTGAGTGAGAATGAGAGTGAATATGGAGGTTGGGTTTGTTTGGTGAAAATGAAAGTGAATTTGTTTTTATTTATAAAGTTGAAATTTTTTTTTTTTTAAATTGTAACGGCTATAAAGCCGTTGAAGATGACATTCACCGAGTGGCAAACCTTTACCGTTCATCAAATTCACCGCGCGGCAAAGGGGGGTAGGCGGCGGTGTTCCTGAGCGGCAAACCAAGTTTACCGCACCCCTTTGTCGCCCATACCGTACACCCTTATTTTACTTCCTAAAATGCTGGTTGAAAAGAAGTTAAAGATTTTTTTTTTCAAACTAGTGTTGGTGGAAAAAGTATTTATTAAAGTGGTGTTCCTTAAAGAATATTTACTAAAATGGTGTTTTTGTCACTCTTCTTTCTCATCTCAATGGAATAAAACTAAATTAGTAATTCAATTATTTATTTCTATTAACACTTTATTGATTATTAATTTTTTGAAACCCAATAAAATTAAATTAGTAATTTTATTATTTATTTCTATTAACACTTTATTTTCTTTTTGAAACCCAACGTAAGACTTGAGGTTCTCCATTGTGTCACCTAATATTGTCATTCTAATAATTTATAAAAGATTCACATAATTTACTCAATTTGTAATTATATTTGAATTTACTTTAATATATATTTTGTTTTTTTTAAGTTGTAATAATAAAAGTGTTAAGTAAGTTGATTATAGAAAAGGTCACACACTAAAATAGCTTAGTATATTTGTTAATATAAGATTATAAAAAAGAAAAAAAAGTAGGCCATAAAAATAAAATTTGGAGTTCATATTCTATAAATTGACAACACTTTAAAGTGGTTTAATCGATCAAAAATACATGATATATTATTTATTTAATTAAAAAAATAAAGGAAAAACTTATAAGCCTACAAAAGAGTGATAAATAATTTTTTATTAAATACTTGAAAATTTTAAGAAAAAAAAACATTTTTTTAAAGATTTGTAGCGAGTAATTATTAAATAATTGAAAATTTTAAGAAAGATCATTTTTTTTAAAAAACCGTAACGAGTAAAGTTATGATGTTTATTTAACCTTTTTATGTTTCTGATTTCATACAATTTAATATATTTCGGAAAATTCTTATTTGAGACGATTCTTTGGAAAAAATAATAAAAAGATAAGATTTATAAAAAGTCTGTAAAAGATAAGAAAACTATAATGGATTGATTGGAGTAAAACAAAATATTATATTGATTGAACAAAAAAAATTAAAAAAAATAATAAAAGAGTAATAAGAAGTATTACGTTGGGTTTCAAAAATAATCACGTGTTAATTGAAATAAATAATGAAATTACTACATTAGTTTTTTTCAATGAGATGATGAGAGAGACAAAAACATCATTTTGGTAAATATTTTCCAAGGAACACTATTTTGGTAAATATTTTTTCCACCTACACTAGTTTGGAAAAAACTCAAAGTTAAAATATATTTTGACCTTACAAATCGTACATAACGTTTAGAGTTAGATGTCATTTTAGTCCCTGTGATTTGAGCTATTTTAACAGTTTAGTCCAAAGGTTTCATTTTTCGCATGTGGGTCCAAAAAGGTTTCACCGTTGCCATTTTAGTCCACTGAGTTAACTTCATCCATTTTTCTGTTAACGAGAAGGGCAATTCGGTCATTTTATATGTAATTCTATGAACTAGAAGGGTAATTCGGCCCTATTAAATGACCGAATTGCCTTTCTTGTTAACAGAAACAATGGATGAAGTTAACCCAGTGGACTAAAATGGCAACTATAAAACCTGTTTGAACCCACAGGCGAAAAATAAAACCTTGAGACTAAACTGGCAAAATGGCCCAAACCATATAGACTAAAACGACATTTAACTCTAATGTTTATTATTTTTATTTATTATATATAATTATTATTATGTCATTTGACCTTGGACCAATTTAATTCGCTATTAAATTAAGTATATTTAAAACACTCTAGGGAACCCTCTAATCGGTTGGGCCTACCAATACATCCCGGAAAATACGTCTTTTGTTAAAAAAAATGATCTCATAGGTATATTATTTTGAAAACCAAGAAACCCCAGATTTTCTATCATCTTCCATTATTTGCAAAAAAAATCCAAAAACATTTTCTATTTTTTCAAAAAAAATTTCGATTATTTTTCCGAACTCAAACTAGACTAACAAACACTACGACTCAAATATCTCATCCCCATACTTAAAATTTGCATTGTCCCTAATGCAGGAGTGGTAACACGACTAAAAAGAATAATAAATAAGAATAAAAAGACAACGTGCAAATCATAAAGGACTTAGCTAGTTAAATAATCGCGTAAGCTCCAAAACTGTCAACCAATCCAATTCGATTGTGTAGCATTTCATTCGCGATCGGCAACTCTGATACATGGTCGGTTTAACTTGATAAATGATGAGCAACTCCAAAATCACCCGAATGGAGATTGAGTACGGGTGGTACAATCCAAACATGAAAAGTAAAAAACAAGCAAAAACCAAAGCGGTACCGATTCGAAACAAAAACCGATTCAAACACTAAGTTATACCCATGGTACACAAATAAAGACTAAAAATACAGAAAAATACGTACCATAATGAATCCGAACGCAAGAAACTGATCAAACTAGGCAACGAACTGATTCAGGCAAGAAAACACCCTCGCCGCGTCACACAGCCATGCTTATAAGGGTCCTCGCGTGGCGCTGGACTGCAATACTGAACCTTCCTGATTATTGAAGTTGTCGTGCTGCGCGACCTTGAGTGCAAAGGTCCTCGCATGGCGCGACAACAAAATTGTCACGACCCCCGACCCTACCCTGGACGGAATCGGGAGCCGCGAACCAGTTCAGTGGTACCGGTGGTTATTTTGAAAATAGTGCAGCGGAAATTTCATCAGGACCGTGAGTTAGGAAAAATATCAGAGTTTAGAAAACACCGGATTTTATTTATTAAATAGATGAGATAAAACAATGTTTTGAAAGGTAGCTTTAATATGGGATAAACCCGAATACATAAAACAACTTTTCTTAATTTAATTTAATTGATAAATTAAACCACTTCTGTAAGCCTTTTGGTGCCGTATCCAACTCTTATTCCGATCTACTGTAATTACCTGAAACGCGTTTTAAAAACATTTGGTCAGCAGGAAATACTGGTGAGTTCATTCAGTTTGTACAAACATGACACATTGTCATAGATTACAGCATAAAAGCGATTACAATGGCTACTATCTTATTGTTATCTGGCGCCGTGTCACACCCTGGTGACGATGGTCATACCACTATTGGGTCCTTTCACCCAAGTAGTGATGATTATCACAGTTAGGTTTGTTTACCTAACCGTGAGAAATTAGTAATGTGCACAATACCCCACTTGCCAGTGATTCAAGATAACCACGACTTAATCCCTGTAACTATAACTTTTGAAAATAATTTTAGTATTGTAAAACATTGTTGATAAAAAGAGAATGACTCACCTTGTTAGCATATAGTCTTGATTAAACAAGCATCTACTTTACAGTTCTGAATCTTCTGATGATTAAGAATTTTGTTTGATTGTAAGTGTATAGTTTGGAGTTTTCTGATAGTTAAACATATGGTTTAACAGAGTGGAATGCGTTTTAGTGTAAAACCATATCAAACCTAACGATGGTCACGAGATCAGGACCTTAACGAAATTCACAAAGTATAGTCTTTATATAGACAGCGCTTTGGCATCCGTTTCAGAATCTTAACGAAATTCACAAAGTATAGTCTTTGGCATTCGTTAGTTGGTTCCCGAATCGATCGGAAATAATATCGCATCGGTGATTATTGGTTAGAACACCAACGTATAGAGAGAGAAGAATAGAAGAAATGAGCAAAGAAAAATGAATTCTAAGCTTCCTATTTATAGGTAGGAAATATGAAATTTCTAGGAAATTTCATATAGCTTTTCTAGGAAGTTACCTATACATTTTCTAGGAAGCTTCCTACCCATATATATATATATATATCTTCTTATACATTCCTTGCACCTTCCTTTGATATTATCTATCTCATATATATTTATTTTCATATATATCTATTTAGGTGTTTAATTTACTTACTTAATTAATCTTACTTAGCTTAATTAATCTCGCTTAGCTTAATTAATCTCGCTTAGCTTAATTAATAAATCATACTTAACTTAATTAATCATACTTAACTGATTAATTAATCTTACTTAGCTGATTAAGTTTAACTTATCTATTAAGGTTTCTTGACCGCTAAGTTATCTTAACTACTAAGTTTACTTAACCACTAAGTTTTCCTTAACTATTAAGTTTACTTAATCGCTAAGTATTCTAGCTTAGTAGTTCCCTGGTTACAAGTTCCAATTTCTAGCTACAATGGAACTCGTATTAGTGTATTACTCAATTCAACTTTAACGATAATCACGAGATCCAAACTCACAATGAATGACAAAGTATAGCCGTATACAGGCATCACTTAAACATCTGTTGGATCAGTTTCAATCAATCGGATATAGTACCGTGTCCGTGTTTAGAGTTATTACCCTGATAACGAGCAGAGTTTCGGGTTTTAGAGTATAATACCTGAGCTATTACTTTGCTATAATAGAAGCTAAAAGAATAAAAGAATTGAGCGACTTTCAACAGAACTCACAATCCTTATTTATAGGGCTGGAAATGGGGCGTGTCGCGGCCCGCGTAAACTCGAAGGAACATCTACGCGGCCCGCGAGGAAGTCTAGGTCGGCTGAGTCATCAGAGGTTTTGACACGTGTCATGCCACGTGGCCTTGATCGTTATCCGGTAGTTTGCATTGCTGTCGCGGCCCGCGTAAGCTTGGCTTAACTCCTACGCGGCCCGCGAGCGAACCAAAAATCTTGTTTTTCTTGATTTCTCCAAGCACAAAGGTATTTCGGGTCCGTTTCTCACACTCGGGGTGTATTTAGGAGCGTTTAGGGTTATCTTAAGGGTCCTAGGAGAGTCGTTACATCCTCCCCACCTTGTTTTAAATCTCGTCCTCGAGATTTGGGCTATGATATCTCTTTTAGAGTTATGTCACGTCTTAGTCAATAAGAATAGTTTTAAGATGAATACGTGTTTTACAATAAATAGGGCTCAATGGTTCAACCGAATTAGTTCAAGAAGTCGATGTCAAATGAATGAGATGAAATGATATAGTTTCCAAGGTGAGTAGGTTTAAGTCAAAAAGATATATGATCAATAGATGTGAATGTTTACAAGTTGTGAATGATTTTTAGAAACAATAGAATTCACTGTCCACAGAAAACGTACTTTGATTGTCAATTGAGGAAGTCTCAGAATCAACAAGCTCGAATGAAATAGAAGTACGAAAATGATTTGTCAACTATTGAATTATGATATGAGAAAAATCATTGGGTTGACATTTATCGAATTACAAGGATACACCGATATACAACAGAGTTTAGTGTATCATTGTCTTAACACATAGTTGTATTAAGACCACTTTCAAGGATGAGTTAAGCGAAAGGTATATATATAGATTAGCTCAAGCTACAAGTCTATACTGACGCCACAAGGTGTCGTAGTGATCGAAATAATAATAGCGGTGACTGGACGAGTTCACCGTGTTTTAAATTAAATGAAGTAAGTCCGAATGTTTGTTTTAAACAAATCAAGTAGGATTTTCGATTGAAATTGAAACAATTGAATAATGTTTTTCTATTGAAGATGATAAAGCAATAAATATCACGAAAGGCTCGATTGATGCTGTAAGAACCATTAAGAGATATACTGAAATATGACATGAATTTGTGTATCATTATCTTAGCACACGATTGTGTTAAGATTGCTTTTATAGGATAAACCAACAAAGCGGATTCAATATAAATAAATAATTAAATCCGTATATGATGTGTGCAAACGAGATTAGCGCAAGCTTCAATTTTGTGAAAACGTCACCACAAGGTGATCGTGATCAAAGAAACGATTTGATGAAGTCGAAGACCAAACAAGCCTGTTACGGTTCAAAGCAATTGAAGGGCTTGTTGGGATTAATTTGAATATGATGGCCTTAATCCATCATATGTGACCTTGAATTGAATACGTATTGCGATCAAGTTCAAACAATGGAACTTGGTTTAAACACAACGAGTTCATGTATCTATAAGAAAGTTCTGACATGGTCACAACGAAAACCATGTATACCATTCAAAAGAAAATCGAGTTTTTCAAGAAATTCATTGATTCGATATCAAAGAGTCATCGTTTTGAAAAAAACGTGGTTTACAATGCAAAGATCAAGTATAGCGAAACGATATTTGAGTTTTGATAAAACAACAAATTGGAATGAAGCCCTCCAATGGTCTTCATAAATCAAACTAACCACATGCGTAACAAACAGTGCATGTGTAACGTGTGGATTTACCAAGAAATGAAACAACCAAATAAATCTTCACGATTATGAAAGAAATCCTCATGATGACCATTAGGGAGAGTAGAAATGCAAAAGTCTATTCACTATATGCAGAGGTCTGAATTTTAACAAAAGGAATTTAAGAATTTTATCTGGAATTTTGTGTGATAATCATTGTTAAGTGACATTACCAGGGAATGTTGAATAAAATGGAATAGGGGGATTGTAAAGGTATGTGACTTTCTTTTGTAGCGTCAATAATTATGATTCTGATTAGACTATGCACCGATTGTTGTGAAATCTTGTTCTATCGTACCTCAGCAAGATTCATGTCGTTTGTAGGATCACATGGCCAAGTGCTGCATTTTGATTAGTAATTCTTCCACTGACGGGATTAGCATTGGTGTCGTCGTGCCCAATCATATTTTCCAAAGGTCTTGCCTCGAAGGTCGTGTGTGATATACTTCGACGTCTGTGGATGTATAATTTAAGTTTCATGTGGTTTCTTGTGCACTAGCATAACTTTACATGTTTCTTACTTGCGTTAATAGTCTATGGTAATGCATTGGAAATTCTTATACTTTTGATGGCGTCCCAACTTAAATGGTTTCCATTGTTTATTTTGTCGCACGAATTACGAGACAGATGATCAAATGAAATAATGTTTGATATCGGAATTATAGATATACGCAAGAGATTCCTGATAAAGAAATCTAGAATTATTATTGATACTTATGTTCGTGATTTATTTTAAATTGTCAATCGTTATGGCTTTTGGAATTTCTTATAGATATACATATCTATATCTATATAATCATACATACCATTCATAAGGTCAATGTATTTAACAGATTGATTTTTCCAAAAACAAGTCAGATATCAGGTCATGGTACTATTTAGGGAATTTTGTCACTTTTTTGACATATTATACTCCTTCTTACCAGGTTCTCGCCGGACAGGTAACCTCATCTTACCCGGTTCTCGCCGGAGAGGTAATTATTATATTTCCCATAAATAGTATATTTTCAAGATTTTAAAAGTGCCTCTTTTATTAAGGCTTTCATCCCGAATCAAGGAAATTTGTATTCCCATAACATATCTTATTCTAGACCAAGTAGTATCAATAAACAAGAATTAACAACAATTAAGGGTTATTGCTTATTTATCGTACTTTGCAATGCTCTAATCATTATTCTTATGGCATACCAATATCTATATTATACTAATACAAGTAATTAGCTCATCTTGAAGCTCAAATTAAGGCATATTTCCAAAGTTCAAGTCTAAATACTCTCCTGAGTGCTACCAGAAAATATCAAGTTCCTAACTCTTTGTTTAAACTTAGGTATTTTATTACAACACCGAATTGCTTAAACAAGTGGCTCTGATACCACTTCTGTCACGACCCCCGACCCCACCCTGGACGGAATCGGGAGCCGCGAACCAGTTCAGTGGTACCGGTGGTTATTTTGAAAATAGTGCAGCGGAAATTTCATCAGGACCGTGAGTTAGGAAAAATATCAGAGTTTAGAAAACACCGGATTTTATTTATTAAATAGATGGGATAAAACCATGTTTTGAAAGGTAGCTTTAATATGGGATAAACCCGAATACATAAAACAACTTTTCTTAATTTAATTTAATTGATAAATTAAGCCACTTTTGTAAGCCTTTTGGTGTCGTATCCAACTCTTATTCCGATCTACTGTAATTACCTGAAACGCGCTTTAAAAACATTTGGTCAGCTAGAAATACTGGTGAGTTCATTAAGTTTGTACAAACATGACACATTGTTATAGATTACAACATAAGAGCGATTACAATGGCTACTATCTTATTGTTATCTGGCGCCGTGTCACACCCTGGTGACGATGGTCATACCACTATTGGGTCCTTTCACCCAAGTAGTGATGATTATCACAGTTAGGTTTGTTTACCTAACCGTGAGAAATTAGTAATGTGCACAATACCCCACTTGCCAGTGATTCAAGATAACCACGACTTAATCCCTATAACTATAACTTTTGAAAATAATTTAAGTATTGTAAAACATTATTGATAAAAAGAGAATGACTCACCTTGTTAGCATATAGTCTTGATTAAACAAGCATCTACTTTACAGTTCTGAATCTTCTGATGATTAAGCATCTTGTTTGATTGCAAGTGTATAGTTTGGAGTTTTCTGATAGTTAAACATATGGTTTAACAGAGTGGAATACGTTTTAGTCTAAAACAATATCAAACCTAACGATGGTCACGAGATCAGGACCTTAACGAAAAACACAAAGTACAGTCTTTGTATAGACAGTGCTTTGGCATCCGTTTCAGAATCTTAACGAAATTCACAAAGTATAGTCTTTGGCATTCGTTAGTTGGTTCCCGAATCGATCGGACAGAATATCGCATTAGTGATTATTGGTTAGAACACCAACGTATAGAGAGAGAAGAATAGAAGAAATGAGCAAAGAAAAATGAATCCTAAGCTTCCTATTTATAGGTAGGAAATTTCATATAGCTTCTCTAGGAAGTTACCTACACATTTTCTAGGAAGCTTCCTACCCATATATATATATATATATATATATATATATATATATATATATATATATATATATATATATATATATATCTTCTTATACCTTCCTTGCACCTTCCTTTGATATTATCTATCTCATATATATTTATTTACATGTATTTCTATTTAGGTGTTTAATTTACTTAATTAATCTTACTTAGCTTAATTAATCTAGCTTAGCTTAATTAATCTCGCTTAGCTTAATTAATCTTGCTTAACTGATTAATTAATCATACTTAACTTAATTAATCATACTTAACTAATTAATTAATCTTACTTAGCTGATTAAGTTTAACTTATCTATTAAGGTTTCTTAACCGCTAAGTTATCTTAACTACTAAGTTTACTTAACCACTAAGTTTTCCTTAACTATTAAGTTTACTTAATCGCTAAGTATTCTAGCTTAGTAGTTCCCTGGTTACAAGTTCCAATTTCTAGCTACAATGGAACTCGTATTAGTGTATTACTCAATTCAACTTTAACGATAATCACGAGATCCAAACTCACAACGAATGACAAAGTATAGCCGTATACAGGCAGCACTTGAACATCCATTGGTTCAGTTTCAATCAATCGGATATAGTACCGTGTCCGTGATTAGAGTTATTACCCTGATAACGAGCAGAGTTTCGGGTTTTAGAGTATAATACCCGAGCTATTATTTTTCTATAATAGAAGCTAAACGAAGAAAAGAATTGAGTGACTTTTAATTGAACTCGAACTCCTTATTTATAGGGCTGGAAAAGGGGCGTGTTGCGGCCCGCGTAAACTCGAAGGAACATCTACGCGGCCCGCGAGGAAGTCTAGGTCGGCTGAGTCATCAGAGGTTTCGACACGTGTCATGCCACGTAGCCTTGATCGTTATCCGGTAGTTTGCATTGCTGTCGCGGCCCGCGTAAGCTTGGCTTAACTCTTACGCGGCCAGCGAGCGAACCAAAAATCTTGTTTTTCTTGATTTCTCCAAGCACGAAGGTATTTCGGGTCCGTTTCTCACACTCGGGGTGTATTTAGGAGCGTTTAGGGTTACCTTAAGGGTCCTAGGAGAGTCGTTACAGAAATTAACCTAGAAACCCTCATAGGGTTCTCGTGTCACACAGCCATGACCCTATATGCTCCTCGCGTGACGCGAGGAGCCTTTTTCATAGAAAGTTTTGAAATTTTGATGCTCCAATGCCTTAGAATTTTTCATAAAATCTTCCAAACTCGCTCAAGTAACTTTCTAAGCCAAATTTCCACTAGAACAACACCCCAAAACTCCATTTCTTTGCATTTTAAACTTCATCATGGATACAATTACCTGCAAAAAAAGTTCAAAACACAAAACCGAAAAACTACCAAAAACTCAAAACTACGACCTACGACTCAAAGTCTACAAACTCTACAAATGGGATTCCACACCTAACTACTAAACTTCTGAAAACTTTTGGAGGCTCATGTAGATCCTGCTCACCTTCGTATACAACCTTTCGGGCTCAAGCACTAGCACTCAAATTACTTTCAGTTTCTTTCCAAATCTCTCCTTCTTTCTCCACAAAACTAAAACCGAGTGTAAGGAACTTAAAATGTGGATTCCAAAAACAAATTCTCCCCACACTTAGGCTTTTTCATACCGATTAGCCTATGCTCCAGCCATCTAGATTCTCTCTCCAACTTATCCGCAAAACTATCCTTACATTCAAGCTCGATCACCGTAGATGGTGTTCCTTCAAGTAAAGCCTCTAGAATTGCAAGATCACCCTCCGGATCAAACTCACCGATCTCTTCATACTCCGGTAATCCTACTAAAAACTCCTCCTCTAAACGCAACTCTCGCTCTCTCTCTCTCTCTCTTCACCCTCCACCCGACTAACACCAACCATAAAAACTGACTCTCCCCTATCACTCACAACTTTCCTAGACTTAGATACCTCAATTGTGATGGTTTCCTCTCCTACACAAAGTGTAATGGTGCTCACGAAGACATCAATTAAGGCTTTGGCTATGCAAAGGAATGGTCTACCTAGGATTAGAGGGACATTCTCATTGGCCTCCATATCTTGCACTGCAAATTCCACGGGAATCACAAATTTGTTTACCTTGACAAGCAAGTTTTCTATTATACCTTGCAGATACTTAACAGATTTAACAGCTAACGAAAGAGTCATACGGGTTGGGGCAAGTTCACCCTAGCCTAGCTTTTCATAAAGTAAATACGACAGCAAATTAATACTAGCACCAAGGTCCGCTAATGTGTGGTTTTGAATTTCACTACCAAAAGGACACGAAATCGTGAAGATGCTCGGATCCGTGAGCTTCTCCGGTAGTTTGTTCATTACAACCACGGAATAGTCAGCAGTTAATGGAACATTCGAGAGTTCTGCCAATTTAATTTTTCCTTTCAAGATATTTTTTAGGAATTTAGCATACTTAGGCATATACTGGAGGGCTTCGATAAACGAGAGATTTATCTTAAGTTGTCTAAACATATCAAGAAAGTGCCCGTACTCCTTAGCATATTTTTGGTGCTTGAGACGTGTAGGATACGGGACACAAGCACGATCTATCTACGGACTCGGTCTAAACAATCTCAATCGGCTTCCTAACAACTTTCTCTAGAGGGACGGTTTCTAACTCCAACTCTTCATCCACCGGTTCCTCTTCCTCTAGTTGAACCAATGTGTAAAGTCTAAAATTCTTACTAATAACATAAGCATTTTAAGTGATGAAAACAAAAAGGGTCAAACATAAGACTTATGAAAATCGACCATAAAACTTGACATAAACAACCCGACTTAACTTACATAAAAGTTTACATCCAAAATTCAAGATAACCATCATAAACATAGACGACACGAGTTCCGAAATCTTTTAAAGTTAAGTGTTTAACATAAAGTTTTGACCCGTTTAGTCACATATCACAGCGGAAGCTTGTGAGATAGTGTGTCCGTTCCAACGTTGCGCCACCTATCAAGATGATTTACCTACATCCAATATAAACAATTAGTCATTTTAAACTCAAACAATATTATAGTTTGAACCTCTATTCGGACTTGATAGAATCACTACAAATATTCATTCAATACACTTTCTAACAGTCGAACCTCTATTCGGACTTGATAGGATCACTACAAGTATTCATTCAATACACTTTCTAACGGAGTTCGACATCATTCTTCTACGTTTTTTTATACTTGATTAAACATAAACTTTCTAAACTCGACATATGACCCAATTCTACTCGTTCGACTCGTAATCATGATACAAACTTTTACATAAACTCATTTAACATGTACAAGTTATGAAACTAGGATAATAACATATCATAAACATTACACATTACTAAAATTCGTAAGCGTAAGAACTTACCTTTGTCGTTATACGCTTGCGATCCGGAACGACTTGAGCCTTCTTCTTTTATTCCTACAATCCTAAATCAACTTACTTTAAATCTCATTTCATTGTTTACATTCCTTTCTTGACATAAATGCGTTAACAACTAATGTTTCTAAATTCTCACAATGTAGTATTGTCTAACATGAGATTCGTTTCATTCAAGCATTTTAACAAACACTTGGTGTGCGTACTATTAATTAAGCATAATGTACAAGTATCATATGCATAACTTAGCCAATTCATATCAATATCATCAAGAACATCAAATGCAATCAAAATTTCATACAACCTTCATTCTATATTGATTTCATTTAACATCTCATTATGAACATCATCATAAAAAATCATTATACTAATTTACACAAAATTTCACATTACACATCACAACACTTCTACTTCAATTGGGTTTTCACTTTCACTTATCAATCTAGCCAAATTCAAGCTTAATTCATGTTCTATGAGATGCTCCTATCCCATATTCATACTAATTTTATATAAGTTCATGGATTACTTGAAACCTGCTTCATTCATGATCATCAAAACATGAAATTCTACTTACCTTGTGCTTTATCGTGCTTGAATGATCAAGAAATCAAGGCATGCATGAACTTAAAATCCCAATTAAGGCTTCAATTTACTGATTTTGTGTTAACAAGGGGTTTGCCCTTCTTCTTCTTTGGTTCTGGCGACACACACACACTTGATGTGTGTGTGTGTGTGTGTTTGTGTTTTATTTCTATTTTATCATTCTATCTTTCTTAACATGTCACTTTTGGCCCCTTAAGTTTAGTGTTTCCATTTTATTACTAATTGTGACAACTCGTATTTCCGAACCTATCTTTGTACTTTGATGTAACATATGTGAACGTGATGTGATTATATGAACTAGATGGATTAAATGAATGTTGTGTTGTTATGTGCTTTGTGCAATGTATGTATGTATGTAAACAACCCAAACGCACAACATGAACTAACCGCACAAGCCCATTCGGGCTACACTCTTGTATTCGGACCAAGGGGCAGCCCAAGTGAGAGTTCGGCCCACCTCCCACACGCATAACCCCATGTTTAGGTTAACACTTCTCATTTGTTGCAAAACACTTTACACACACAAACCCAAGCTCTCTCTCTCTCCTTCACGAACTCGACCCTCCTTTCCATCGAAGATCTTCTTCTCTCGGATCACCTTTGTGTTACCTCCTAATTGGTTAGTGTATTACTTTAATTGTATGTTTATTGATTCGTTGATTTATATGTTTCATGTGATGATTTGTAAGTGATAAGTAATTAAGCATGAATGAATGTAATCGGCCATATATGTGTTTAGAACCGAATGCTTGTTAAATCGGCTGTTAGGTCCTACGCTTCGGATTGTTAATCATATGATGATGTTATAGCTAATCGGATGTGTATGATGATGTTAATCGGCTATCATGACTCGTTGTTTGCATAATGATTTAGGATTTAACGTGTGTAACCGGTTGTATGTTCATGTAATCGGATCAAATAATATGGTACGATAGGGTATTGTTCTTGCTAAATGGATTAGGGTTCATGTGAATCAATTGATAAAAATCTTGTGTTGATCGATATATGGCTTGATTTGAATCATTAATTCTGTTGATTGATTTTATGCAATTATGGAAACTGTTAAAGTGGTCAAAGGAGTTGATTGGAATATGTAACTGATTGCAAGATTATAGGGATAATAAAAATAAACCATTCGCACAAGACCTCTTGGTCGCACAAGACCTCTTGGTCGCACAAGAGGTCCATTCGCACAAGACGATCTGATCGCACTAGATGATCTGATCGCACAATATGTCATTAGTCGCACAAGGCACCCACAGTCGCACAAGATGCTTTGGATCGCACAAGTTGTAACGTTTGGGCCGGGTATACATGTTGGGCTGGGCTAGTTCTGATCGCACAACCCAATCGGATCGCACAAGTCGACCAGATCGTACAAGCTGTCCGGATCGCACAAGGCTTAGGTTTATTTCATTGAGCCGTGTTTATGCTTATAGTTTTTTTGGGTTTCTTTATATTGGGCCGGGTATTATTGGGCTCCAACGGATGACTCGCATAAGGCCATTAAGCTTGTGTGAGCCCAATCTTTTAATCGCACAAGTTGAATACGTTATAACTGTTAAACGCGATGAAGTGTGGTTGCCATGATCTGTATGTGTTCCTTATCTGCTAGCTTATGTGATACTTATGTGCACTACTCGAAACCAAAACCTGACTTGTATGGTAACCATGTTAGGACGTGGTTGACCACTAGCAGCTATACTTGACCTTTCTGTGTATCTGCCGAGCAAACCAAGGTGAGTTCACACTAGCCAAGGCATGGGATTCCCGGTGGGTTGGGAATGGGATTGAATATCTACTCGAACTATCTTTACCATTAAACTACTTACTTCTGTCCTCGGATTGAAGGGCACGTACGTAAAACCTACGTACAAGATCATAAGACCATCAACTCTATCAATTTAAGTCCCTCATTTATCGACTTAATCGCCGAGGCCTATGGCGAGCGGGTCATTAGTAGATAACGCTATTAGGGTTTAACAAACCTCACACCGTGCCAGTCGGACGGGCGTGTACTAATGGACTATGGGCAAAGGGTTAATGCTGATAGACATTAACTTAGGGCACCTCTTACATTTTCGTAGCAGTCGATACACGTGGTCTAATTACACATGGGAAGCCCCCACTAATCTTCGCAAACATGTCAGGATGACCGCGATACGAATTAATACGATACATGATTTACAAAACGACATACGATTTACAAAACGAATACTATAACCTAACAACCAACTGTGAACTCGCTCAACTTTGTTGTTGATTCGTTGCTACATGCCTTGCAGGTCAATAGGTACTTATGGAGCTTGCACAGGGAGGAACGGTCGTTGTGGGATATGGCATTGTGTGCCATGCTATAAACATTACTTTATTTCGTACTTAATACTTACAATGGGCTTTACAATTATGCTTCCGCTAAACACTTAACTATGCTTTGGTTTTGAACACCTATCATATTGTTTGATTGAATCATGTTTACTGACATGCTTGTTCAATATGATTGGTGGCTTGATCCTGGTCAGTCACGCCTCCAGGCGGTGATACTCCGCGTGTGGATTTTGGGGGTGTGACACTAATTCCTTTCTTTTTGATTAAATCTCACTTACATACTAATCAAGTTCATAATTTATAATTATCATCCTAATAATAATTATTTCTATACTTAGTCTTATCTTTAACATGAACACACATATGTTAAGATTATGAGTGTTATAACTTACTTGTAATGTATTATATTAACATAAAGATATGCGTAATTAAAATTTGGGGCGTTACACAGTGCTTTCTCTACCTCTCCTAAATCTCGACTTGACCTAGTCATAATGGCTTTAACATGTGCTTTCGGGTTTGTTTGGTTGCTGCCTGAAAACTGACCTGGGGCTCTCTCATCTAACTTTTTCACTATATCCCCTACAATTCTTTGAAGATCTAGAAATGCCGAATGTTGGTTTTTCTAGAGAATGTTGTGTTCGGCTAAGGTTTGTTATGTTTTATGATCGTTGACCACTAACTGAGACAACAAACTCTCTATCTTTTCCAATCCACTATCCCCAACCGACTCATCACTACCCGCATTCTGACCACTAAAGCGACTCTGCCCTTGGTTACAATTTTGGTTCTGTTGGAAACCAGGGGGATGACCGGAAGATCAGAAGTTAGAATTTTGATTTCTCCAACTGGAGTTATAAGAACTTCCAAACTGATTCTGACCTCCTACAAACTCTACCTGCCCTTGGTTCATCAACGTACACTCTAACGTACCGTGACCACCCGAACACATCTCACATTTATCAACCTTAGACTTAATCTCTTTCATCTCTCGAGTTAGATTTTCCAAAGCAGCAACCACACTAGTATCCAATGTGACTTGGTGAACACCTCATGTAGACGAAGTGGTACTAGTGACAAAAATGGAATTCATGTTTGCAGACCGTTGTTCGTATTCAGAATGAGCAAAGTTCTCAAACATTTCATTGTATTCAGCTACAATTTTCTTACCCATAAGGTGGCCTCCTACAGACGTATTAAACCGATCTCTGGTCTCGTAGGTAAACCGTGATGGGAGCCTCATGCAAGTAGGTTTCGGAATCTCTCCCACGCTAAGTAATACGACTTATTAAGTTCCATCTGGAACGAATGGATTTGGTCTCTAAGCCTAGAAGCTTTGGTTGGTGGGAAGTATTTGTTCAAGAATCCTTCTCAGATATGTCACACCCCCAAAATACCACCTAGGGAGTGTCCTTGTTAGGCGTGTGACGTACCAACAACGAGCCACTAATTACCTTGAACCCATACAAGTTTCAGAATAAAATCCTTAATTATTAATGAAAAATACCATTAACGAGTTTAAATGAAAACCAACATGTTCAGCAGAAGCAAACAGTAAACCAATGTTAAACTGTTTCAAAAACCAGTGTATGTTATCAATAGTTCAATCACATGAATCCCTCCAGTCGACCCATGACCACTCCAGCTACTCCAAACAGCAGGTTCCAAATCCAAAACATCTAAGGACCTGCGATCATGCAACAAGTGTATCAGACAACGCTGGTGAGTTCACATCTTTTTCTAAAACGTTAGTTACCAAGTGTTTATTCCAGTTCATTAACAAATCCATAAGTAATATTGATAATATCTCGATACTGAACAAGACGGCTCCTGATGTATGTTTTGCCCGTTCCCCAGTGCTCCTATCAAAACACTGGGCATGACTGGGTCATTAGTTCACACCCGTCCTCTCTGGTATGGGGTGAGGGTGCCAAACCTAAGTAGCGCTACTAACCAATACCTCGTTACCTCCCCGGTAACAAAATATGGGACTTAAGAGTGATAGAGTGAGATTATTATCCAATATTCCAGTTTTACCCAAAAGACTTATCCCTCCCCGGGATACCCACTGACTGTCCCAAACACCGGGATGCATGCTCTAGTGCAGTGAACTCACCTTGGTTTGCTCGGTTTGATATTGTACTTCTAATGTTAATTACTGCTAGGTCCGTTACACACGACCTAAGGTATGATGAATGTAAATACGCATGTGAGTATAATATACATTAACACACGACACATAGTGGTTTCTCTGGTTGATGTCATACAGTTAGTAATTTGTAGTGTGATTCTGAATAAATCAAAACAAGAACTCTTATTTATCATAGACATCATATGGGTCTTATACATGTTGAAACCATTTAAGTCAATTAGACTTGGAATCATTAAATCATGATCTCAAATTCAAATGGGTTGTGCATTTAAAATAATTTTAACAGTGTCCATTTTCTTTTTCTCATGTTATCACACCAAATTGGACTATACTATCACATAGTATTTGACTTAAATAAAATAACAATCCTGAATTTCATTAATCTACAAACTGGGTCGGCCCACTATCCAAATATTCACTATATCCCTAACCCATGTTAACCCTTAAATCAAGTTATAACCCATCATTTATTGGAACACATTATCACAACAACTAATTCATTTATGGGATCTCGACTCACTACATCTAAACTATGCGGCCCAAGCTAAGTGATCGTGGATCATGTAGACAGCCCGCTAATCATAACCCAATTTACCCAACCACACACTTTTATTTTTAACCTATTCTGTTTCGCCACACTACTGCGGCCCAATGACTAAACGAGGCCCAACATGGCATATAACCCTTATTCTTTCTTTTTGAATTACCGCAAACAACAACATCAGTAAACATAATATTCAGTTCAGTTTAATCAATATCAAGTTCACAAACCACAATCATAGTTCACCGAATTGTCACATAATATCGATATAAATTTCAATAACAATAATAGTTATCCAGCCGAGTAATTAATGGCACAAAAACAGTTCATTCATATCATCGATTATTCATCTTTAACATATTCTAATTATTTTGTTTATATTACACAAGTATATCTAAGGTTTATTATCATATGTTCATGAAAATACGAATACACATAATATCACATACGAGTATGATTCATGTCAACATCAAGAATAACAAACAGGTTAACAATAAAGATTACTAACCGAAGTCAAGAATACAGATTGAAAGGCTTCGATGAAGGGGGGGTCTCCTGTTGCCATGCGTAAACTATGGAGGAGAATAGGGTTTTTGTTTTGATTTGTGTTTTAAGTTTAATCTAATCAAGAAGCATATTACGTATTCATATAATGTGAGGGTGTTGGGCGGTTAACTCTAGTAGCCGAAGTGGACTCAAGCCCACTCACTTGGGCTGCCACAACAATTGGCAATACTTGTTCAGGTTTGGGCTTACGAAACCAGCCAAGTAGTAACTCAAGTCTAAATAATTAAGCATATACTAGGCCCAACTCTAAGTAGTTAAACATATATTAGGCCCGACTATAAGGTTTTCGAATACGGGTGTTTGGTTTGGGCCTACGGGTGTGCGTGTGTGTGCGTTGGCCCAAATATACGAACATGTAAACTAACTGAGTTATAACAACAACGCAACTCGTTGGAGAGAAACAATTAACGAGAAGTTAGGATCACGGGATTAACGTTACAAACCTTGAAAGTTTGGGTTGTCACATCATCCCCAACTTGAAAGAAATTTCGTCCCGAAATTTGACAAGCAGTGCAGAGAAGTGAGATGAGAAATCAAGATTGCTGCTGGTTTTCCTCAGGTGCCACATCATCCCCAACTTGAAGAGGAATTTCGTCCCGAAATTCACCAGTATTACCCGATTTAGATTGGTCAACAGGAAAAAGTTGAGGATACTTGAGCTTCATTTGGTCCTCGCGCTCCCACGTGAACTCCGGTCCACGTCTTGAGTTCCAACGAACTCTCACAATCGGAATACGGCTATGCTTACGCACCTTGACCTCTCGGTCCATGATCTCTCTAGGTTCTTCGACAAACTGTAACTTGTCGTCAATCTTGAGCTCTTGAAATGGCACAATTAGTGTTTCATCAGACAAACACTTCTTCAATTGCGAAACGTGAAAAACATCGTGAACATTACCCAACTCAGCAGGTAACTCAAGCTTATAAGTGACTTTACCGATCCGCTCCAGAATTTTTAATGGCCCAACGTAACGCGGATTAAGCTTGCCTCGCTTCCCAAAGCGTACAACACCTTTCCACGGCGAAACCTTCAACATAACATGATCACCCGCTGCAAACTCTAACGGTTTCCTACGCTTGTCAACGTAGCTTTTCTGATGATCACGCGCTGCCGCCATACGGTTTCTGATCTGAACAATCTTTTCTGAAGTTTCAAGCACAAGTTCAGGACCCGTGATCTGGCTGTCACCCACCTCAGCCCAACTGAGAGGAGAACGACACTTTCGTCCGTACAATGCTTCAAATGGAGCTGCCTGAATACTAGTGTGGTAGCTGTTGTTATACGAAAACTCTATCAATGGCAAATGTATTTACCCACCCTTGATAAAATCTATCACACATGCACGCAGCATGTCTTCAAGTGTCTGAATAGTGCGCTCACTCTGACCATCCGTCTGTGGGTGATAAGCAGTACTCATATCGAGACGTGAACCGAACGATTTATGCATCGACTGCCATAAATCAGAAATGAAACGTGGATCTCGATCTGAGATGATAGAAATTGGCACCCCGTGCCTAGAAACCACTCCCTTAAGATAAACCGCTGCAAGCTGCGAGAACTTATTTGTTTCCTTGATTGCTAGAAAATGCGCTGACTTCATGAGACGATCTATAATCACCCAAATAGTATCATTTCTGGCCTGAGTTCTCGGAAAACCCATGACGAAATCCATAGCAATCTGCTCCCATTTCCAGGTGGGTATCTCTGGCTGCTGTAGTAAACCCGAGGGTTTCTGATACTCCACTTTGACCTTAGCACAAGTCAAACACTTACCCACGTATGTCGCGATGTGAGCCTTCATCTTTGGCCACCAATATATAACCCTGAGGTCTTGATACATTTTTTCTGAGCCCGGATGAACAATACCGAGACTTGTGCGCTTCATCCATCAAAAGCTCTCGAAGATTACCATAAAGAGGAACCCATACCCGCTCCATAAAGTAATGAATGCCGTTACAAGTCGCTTTTCCATGCCCCGCAAGTATTCAGCCTTGATGTTCTCTTCTTTCAATGCCTCGATCTGAGCGGAACGAATCTGAGCAGGTAAACCAGAGTGAATAGTAAGCTGTAGAGCGCGCACACGTTTAGGCTTCGTCTCCTTTCGGCTAAGTGCATCAGCTACAACGTTAGCCTTACCCGGATGATACTTGATGGCACACTCATAATCGTTCAAAAGTTCTATCCAACGACGTTGCCGCATAATCAATTCCTTCTGGTCGAAGATATGCTAGAGGCTCCTATGATCGGTGTAGATAGTGAATTTGGTACCGTACAGATAATGCCACTAAATCTTCAACGCAAATACTACAGCCCCTAACTCCAAGTCGTGAGTCGTATAATTCTTCTCGTGTACCTTCAACTGTCGAGAAGCATAAGCTATCACCTTCTCGCGTTGCATCAACACGCAACCGAGACCCTGAATAGAGGCATCACAATAAACCAAGAAATCCTCAGTACCCTCAGGTAGAGATAAGATCGGCGCGCTGCATAGTTTCTGCTTCAAGAGCTGGAAAGCATCCCCCGTTTCGTTCCCCAAGAATAAACAACGTTCTTCTGTGTCAAGGAGGTGAGAGGTTGAGCGATCTTTGAGAAATCTTGAATAAACAGACGATAGTACCCCGCAAGACCAAGAAATTGTCGCACCTCCGAAGGATTCTTCGGTGCTGCCCAATTCCTAATAGCATCGATCTTAGCAGGATCCACGTGTATCCCCTTTTCGTTAACAATATGCTCAAGAAAGTGTACTTCCCGAATCCAGAAATCACACTTAGAGAACTTCGCGTAGAACTGCTCCTTCCTCAGGAGCTCTAAGATAAGACGTAAATGTCACTCGTGGTCTTCTTCACTCTTGGATTAGATCAAGATGTCGTTGATGAAAACAATAACAAAGTCATCGAGATATGGTTTGCACACGCGGTTCATAAGATCCATGAAAACCGCCGGTGCATTAGTCATCCCAAATGGCATAACCAAAAACTCATAGTGGCCATACCGCGTTCGAAAAGCCGTTTTGGGAATATCTTCCTCTCGGACTCGTACCTGATGATAGCCCGACCTTAAGTAGATCTTGGAATAAACACTTGACCCTTGCAGCTGGTCAAACAGGTCGTCCATAAGGGGTAAAGGATAACGGTTCTTGACCGTCACCTTGTTGAGCTCACGATAATCTATGCACATCTGAAAGGACCCATCCTTCTTCTTCTTCACAAACAGCACTGGGGCTCCCCAAGGCGAAGAGCTAGATCGGATAAAACCTCTATCCAATAACTCTTGGAGTTGATTCGACAACTCCTGCAACTCTCTTGGCGCAAGACGATAAGGAGCACGAGCAATCGGGGCTGCTCCTGGCATGAGGTCGATCTGAAGTTCCACCTGACGATGTGGAGGTAGACCAGGGAGTTCTTTAGGAAACACATCAGGAAACTCACGAACAAATGGAAGGTCCTTGATCCTTCTCACATCAGACTGCGAATCAGTAACAAGAGCTAAAATAGCAGGATAGCCCTTACGCAGACACTTTTGACCCTTCATCGCCGAGATAATACTAACCATAGCACCACTACGATGACCCTGAACCGATAAGGATTCTCCGCTAGGGAGAGGAATGTGCACGATTTTCTCCTTGCAGAGAATTTCCGCCCGGTGCTTGGACAACCAGTCCATACCAATAACCACATCGAAACTTCCAAGAGTAACAGGGAGTAGGTCAATGTCGAACACTTGACCACTGAGATCAAGCTTACATCCAAATAGAACATGAGAAGCTTCTATCGATTTTCCATCAGCAAATTCTACTACATGCTTATTTACAAGAGGTGTGGGAGTCAACCCTAACTGACGAATGAACCCCAAGGACACATAACTCCAATCGGCACCAGATTCAAATAAAACAGAAGCAAATAAATCATTTATCGAAAACGTACCAGTCACTATGTTGCCATCATTCCTGGCTTCCCCAGCTCCAATAGTGAACACTCTCCCGTGCACACCATTTCCCCCATTGCCCCCATTGTTGTTGTTTTAAATTTATAAAAAAAGACTCTTTAAAACCTAGACCACACAACCGGCAAGTGTGTCGGTCAATGTAGTACAACTAAAGTTAGTCCGAGTATCGAACCCATAAGACTTCCTAATTATGTTTACTAGACTCGATTATTATTACTAAAATGACTTGACTAATTTGTTTTCTTGATTAGGGGGGGGGGGTTCCAACAAACTACTACATTGAACTAAAATAACTAAGACTCACTAGACACACGAATTAAAGCTGAAGATGTTTTAAGATGATGGAAGACACACTACCTAGGTCTGAATCCTACACTTGCATGATTCATTCTATCTGTTTTGGAACTAAGGTGGAAACCGGGATCTTTAGATTCTAACTCATAGATAAACCGAACAGGACCCTTGACGCTTCTCGAGAAGACACCTATGGCAACCTAATAAGCCGTTCAACTACCGGATTGTAGTACTCCCTCATAGGCTATCCTAGTATACTAATAAAGCACCCTTAGACACTCTACTTCACGACACGAAAATCAAGGGAAACTATGGTTTATACTATAACTTAGCTAGCAGACAGAGACCATGAACTAGGGGATCTTCTCATGAAGAATCTAATCTAGAAACCTAATCACTCTAGAGTAGCCAACAATCTCTCACCTCACGGCTATTGAAGATTGGTAGAACACTTAATCCTAATTAAACTCTAATAATAGTTTCTACAGGAATCATATGCTATTACCGTAAATTAGCTGCTAACACATAGTCCACGACCTAACAAGCATTCATACATGAAAGACATCCACAAGAACACAAGTGAAACATATGATGAATATTCAATTAAGCTTAAACAAGCATATACACTAGAACATTGTAACCTAAGTTTAATACCTTACTAATTAAAACCACAATTCATGTCCAAAACCAAATTGAAACAATGTTAAACAAATGTACTCATCATATGACCTAGATAATGATAATAAAACTAGCTTAACATTGTCATGAATCCAAGAACAATGATCAAACTAAGTTCACAAAACATGATTGAATCGATTAATATAAGGAAACAAAGAACCTGGAAGATGAAAATCGATGAATCTTCACTCCTAATACTTAAAGTCCTCAACTTTTGATGTCTTGATCTACAAAATCACCTTCTCTTGGCTGCAAATTCATCTAGGGTTTTCAAAGTTCTGATTTTTAGTGTTTAAATTCGTTTATATAACATAAAATTGAAAACCCAAAACCCTAATCCAAAATTAGCACAGTTTAACCGCGTCGCGTCAAACCAAGGGGATTCTTCTTATGCTCGCGTGACGCGAGCATGTCTTTTGATCGGCATTTGACTTTAAGCTCATCGTGTCGCACGGCGAGTATCCCTTTTCTTGGTCGCACGACATGATAGACCTTTTACCTCGATTCTTGTGCCGTTGATTCCCCGTTTAACGTACTACTCATCCGGAGGCTCGGTTTCTTCCATATTAGTCATTTTTAGCTCTTTTCTACTCTGGAACCTTACGAAACACACAAGACTCAAGACTCGATAATATATAAAACCATAGATAAAATGACATAAAACAACTCAAAATATAATACAAAGTATACACAGAAACAGATGTAATTTACATTACATCAGTAACTTCGTTTAGTATGCGATTGATAACACAATAAAGCACATCATTGATGTCTGTCGTAATGGACATGCAAAAACCTATTTAAACTATTAGTATAGAATAAGCAGGGTATCGAACCAAGGGAGGACTGTGGAAAGTGTTATTATGCTAAGTGTTAATTAACTAATGGCAAATTGAAAGATCGGTTTGTTTGATTATGCGAAAGAACTAAATTAACGAATAAAAATTGTGGTTTAATTCAATGGGAGAAAAGATGGTTCCTCCAGATTTCAGGTTTGCAAACAAGTTCAGTTATGTGTTTAATCAAAACATTCACATAGACATAAATGTTTAACCTAATTAACCAATTGTGATAACCAACGACTAAGTACTCCGGTCAATACATAACGGGAGGTTATCGAATGATTATCAATTACAATTACAAACCCTAATCCCATGTCAAATATATCCCAATTACTAGAACTCTCGGGAACTGAATGCTTAGAAATCATGGTTTAAATAAATGCAACCAGTTACAATCAGTCAGTTAAATCCATGGTGAAAAGCATCGGATGCTTAGATCACCAAGTTACAATGATTAAAAACACATAAAAGTACCTAATTACACAAACCCTCCATCCGGAGGAAACCACAAAAAGTTTAGCCGCTCATCTCGCACGAAGAATCTTCAAAAGCTTGAATTGATGATGAGTTCATGATTGCTTCGATGATCGGATTTGAGAATCTTGATGAATTTGGGGTGAAAAAGTCTTCAACTTTCTGTATCTTGATGCCTTGGATCGATTGTGAATGATAGATGATCCCCCTCCAAAGTGGCGGCTGCCCTCTCTCAATATTTGCGTGAACTCCCTTCCGTCTGCCAATGATCGGCCTAATGTCAAAAGCCTGCTAGCCCAATAAGTCAAACATGAATAATGATGTTGTTTTTCGTGAATCCAAAAGAACCCAACACGTGCATATGGCGGCCCATATTCACTTTGCCTCCAAGTCTCAAAGTGTGTTGTCAGCCCATGTCTTCCCGTGATCATGGCTCCTATTTAATAATAGTGATGATAATATATTTGACCTTGATGTTCTTTCACAAAGTCCAAGAACCCTCAACAAGTGCCGTCAATATGTTGCTTCCCTCTTTGTAAATTGCCGCCCACTATACATGCCACCAAACCCATGTTGATGAGGATGATTGATACTGGGCCCCCCTCACGTGCATGTTAATGAGATCTTGTGATGATGGTGTTGTTTCTTTGAGAATTATGATGTTTCCTTGATTATTGATCTCCTTCTCGACTGCCGTGATAGATGATGAATTGATTTTACATGCTCCTCTAAATGGCGGCTACCAAGATATACCCCCAAAGTCAATGTTGGACGATGTGATGGTATTTGTGTTCCGGTTTTCAAGTTTTACCCGACCCGACCACCACTGCATGATGTTGACGTCGTTCCGTGGCTCACGGTTCCACACCGTGGGTCAATGTCTACCTTTGCTGCGCTAACAGAGGTTCTGAACTGGGGGCCACGGTGTATGCTGGGGGTCACAGTGTAGTGTTGCTGATGAACAGATGTCTTGAACTGTGGGTCACGGTGTACACTGTGGCCTATGGTATAATGTTTCTGTGCATATTAAGGCACAAAGCAACTTCCAATTAAGTACCGAGTGGTCCCTGAACTTTGTTCTTTCATACTCCTTTCACTCGTGAGCCTTCATATCACCCGAACAAACTTCAATATTCATCCTCGAGCTGCAATATCCCATCTAAAGCTCACAACTTCATCTTTAACCACCGTAAATGCACCGATTTACGTGTTTTACCTACAAATCACCAAAATCTCATAGTTACTTCATTCCAGTCAAATAAACACATCAAATACACATAAAACATCATATTTAGACACTCTAAAGCTCGGGTTTCACCCTCTCCATCAATCATATATAACCATCATAGCATTAAAACCATTGTTAATTTTGCTACATAAGTATGGTTGATATAACAACCAGGAAATAAAAAAACTCGCCAATTATTATTTGTCTAGAAACTGATTTACATACAACTTCATAGACTAAGTATACCAAACGAAAAATATGTTTTTGTTCATCCACCCATTCAACAATTGATATTAAAACTAAACCATACCCAAAAAAAAAACCATGTCTATCAAATAAACCCATTTGTTTAACCTAACCACCATCAAACTACTTGGTAACCATTGTGAGATAGAGCTTACCTTAGCATGATCAAAAATAATGTTGCATATGTCACCATCTTCGATTCCATTTTTCCTCATGAAATGACTTCAACCTTGGATTGCATAACGATACCCTGTTTTACCAGCCTTCTCTCTCCTCACATCCATACTAATAACTTCTCCAGACAAACTTCTCAACTTAATCCTTAGACCAACTCATACTTTTGGAAGTCGAGCCAGTTTGGTTGGTAAACACTATGATGCTTATTAGCAATTCATTTTAGTCAAAAACTGATAACAAACTGTAAAGAAAGTATACGTAATAAAAATTTTAATGTAAAGGAGTAGCCTTACAAATCTGTTTCTTGAATTCATGGTGAAAGGAGCACTGACTTGATGATTTGCTGGAATAACTTGATGATTAACTTGTTCAGGGTGTTCCTTCAAATAAGCAACAATTAATATTTAAATAAATTTTATACTAAGAATAAATAAAAACATATAAATGTCAAATAATATTATCATCGGATCATGAGCCACGATTGGATTTGGTTATGGATGTTGAAGAGTGAGCTAAGTGACATCATTCATGAAAAGAATCAACTTAAAGCTTCTTATATGAAAGTACCGATGAACGCCTACCATCAAACCTGATTATGAACTTCTTCTTCACAAACGGACACCTCATGTTCTTTCGAACATAAGCTTTAGGAAGAACATGAATTATTAAAGGTAATTAGATTAAATTGCAACAGAAAATATATATAAATATGTTTACGAATTTAATATTACCAATTGATCAAGTTTAGGAAATCGCAACACTTTGAAGAAAACCAATAAATACAATCACCTAAGAGTCCCCGTCAACGACGCCAAAAACTTGATGTGCTCAGAGTAGTTTAACTAAATTAACTAAATTAACCCTAAATTAGACACTAAGTAATATTCTAGACTCTCTAAAAACTACACTATTGACAGGCAAGTGAACCTATCGACCTAGTAATTGTAAAGTAAGTCTGGATATCAAACCTGCAAGTCTCCTAATGAAAACATGAACTAGACTCGATTACTTATCTACACTACTGATTTTATTATTTTTAATGTTTTGAAGGGGGTTTCTAACAATCATAATGCAATTAATTAAATGATTAACTAAAGTGAAATAAGACATGAATGATGACTGTAGACGAGATCAAATGATGTTAAAAGCACTATCTAGTTCAGAATCCAACACATGAATGACAAGTTTTCTATCGGTAATGGAACTATTGTGGAACTGGGATCTGAATATTCTAAACTCAAAGGATAATCTAAGGATCCTCAACCCTTCTCGAGGTGTTAGCTAAAACAATTATACACTAGAAGTGCATGGGGTAACTATTGGAATTATGATCAGACTCGATAGGCAAGGAACAGCGGGTAAACTAGGGAAATCTTCTTACAAAGGCTTTACTCCTAGAACCATAACACTCAAGACAAACCGACAATCTCTCACCTCACGGATATCAAGATGGGTTGAATACCTAGACCTACTCAATTCACAGTTATCACTCCTACGGGTTACTATGTCAAGCAAACCACTTAAGAATCGAGAACACATAGTAAATGATCTAGCATGTACCTATAACTGAAAGACATTCAACAAAGCACATGTGGAGTTCGATAATCATGCATTGAATTAATCTAAATACGCGTACGCATTAGATCAGGAATAACAAAGTCTTTTACTTCATAATCAATAATCCACAAATAATGTTCCAAAAACCAAAAATCACAAGTCAATAACGTGTATTCATCATAACCTATGCAGTTCTATGAAGTTTAGCCAATTATCATCCTGAAAACACAAACATAAGTCATACTAGGTTTAACACACATGTTTGGAAACAAAGTAAATGAGAAAGACAAGAAACAAAATGTTAACACCCAAGAAATCTTGATAGAATCGATTGGAACCTTGAATCCTAGCTTCGTGTCTTGCCAAATTTGCCTCCCAGAGCTCTAAGTTCATCCAAGTTGCATACTAGGTTGTTTAAAACTCATAATTAGGTTAATATATCGAAACTTGGAGACGAAACAAACTTTTCCCATTATTAAGTCCCCTCGCGTTGCGCGAGCGGAATTGACTTAACCTTTCGCGTAGCGCAACAGGTTCAATTAACGCAGTAGCAATAATTATAATTACCCATAACGTTCCAAGGGCAATTTGGTCTTTTTAGAGCCCTTGCGTCGTGCGAAGAGAAGTTTCACACCCTGTCACGCGACTGAGTTATTTCCAGGATTTTTTTATTACCTTAATCTCCGATTCACTCGTGATGCGTCTAGAAGCTCGGTTTTCTTTATTATTGCTCGTTTTCACTTCCTTTTTCATCCGGATACTTGCAAAACACAAAAGACTAAGTACCAAGTGATATTCCAAACAAAACGAAACAAAACTCTTCGAAAACTTTACACTAGAAACTGATGTATTTTACAACACATCAAATTGCAACATAAAATATATATAAATATGTTTAAGAATTTAATATTACCAATTGATCAAGTTCAGAAAATCGTAACACTTTGAAAAGAGCTATTATGAAATCTCCGACAAAGCAACCTGTACACATTAAAAGGAATGCAGCAACAAATTAATAAAATATATGTAACAAATACATGTGTACATAACCTACTCTAATTATTAACCATACACAATGAATCATAAACTTTTGGGAATTCAAATCTTTACATCAAAATTGAGCCCTTTGTTAAGAAACAACTTAAAACCATATTATAGATGTAACAAATACAAGTGTACATAACCTACTCTAATTATTAACCATACACAATGAAACATAAACATTTGGGAATTCAAATCTTTACACCAAAATTAAGCTCTTTGTTAAAAAAATCAACAACCCAAATCCATCAAATATATATAGCGGATAGTCAAGAACAAAATTTTTTCAATACTTAACTTCAAACATATATCAAATTAGGATTTTAAAACAACAAAACATAATCCACTCAACATTCTAAACTAACAAAAATAATTATATTATTTCTATAAAAACACTATAGCAAATATCATTGAACAACTAAACAAAATCCACTCAACATTCCACTTGATTTGATAACAACAGTAATAAATGCTCTGAACAATAACAAATATAGTATTGAATCGATAATCACATACCCTAAAATAACTAAGGATATCAAAAAACCGTAAATAATATGTAAAAACATTTCATCAATGATCTATAACAAAAACGAATGGTATAGATTTAGCAAAAATATATCAAGTCAATTAAATATGATAAACCCTAAAACAATTAGGATTTCGTAACATATGTGATTCATCAATGATCTATAACAAAAAACGAATGGTACAGATTTAGCAAAAATATATCAAATCAATTAAATATGATAAACCCTGAAACAATTAGGATTTCGTAACATATGTGAAAAATGTGCATAAATATCACATTCCATTTGCTTTATCACATAGATAAATAGATTGGATTAAAAAAATGATGAAATCAAAATTGAACAAACAGAGATGAATCAAATAGGAAAACAAAGATTACCTTTATGTGTCGATTTATTCAACAGACGCACATGATCGAACGAAGTTTTTCATTAATCTTGATGGAAATCCAGTGAACAAAGTGAGAGGGTGGAAGCATGATTGGGGTTTATTTGTGTCGAATGAATTGAAAATGAAGAAATCGGTTTCAATGGTTGTTCTTACAAGGAAGTAAGGAAAACAAGTGTGTGTTAAGAGTGAGAAATCGAATCCTTAAACCTATGGTTGAAGGTTGGTATTTATAGCCGAATGATTTGGAGAAAGAGATAGGCTGATGCGCCCAATGGAGCTTGGATACCCAATGGAACTTTATCTTATGGTTTGTAGCTTAGTCATCCTCTCGTCTTGAGGTAACTTTTATCCCTCTCTAGTTTCTTTTCTCTCACTAGTGGGGTTCGTATCATGAATTACCTCTAGAAACAACCTTACCACTCCAAGAAATCGCCCAATACCAAATCTCTTTCGCAAACAAGGATGAAAGGAAAACATGTTTAGTTGATTCGGTTTCCAAAGGACATAAAAAAAAGCAAGCAAATTGAAGATTATTCCCCTAGACATGAGATTGGCGAAAAAAGAAATTCTATTTTATAAATGCACATGTTTTTAAAAACATAATTTTTTTCTTACTAAATATATAAATTATATTTATTTAACTCGTGTAATATATAAGATTCTAACCTAGTTGTCCTATATATGTATAAATTTTGCTATATTTACATATTATGTATTATACATTTATACAATTGCACCTTTGTGTGTTTGGTTGAAATATTAACCATCCTTTATTTATCAAAACTAGGTTTAAAGAAGTTCGCCGCGTTGCGGCGAATTTCTGTTGTTATTTAGTCTGTGTTTACATATGTTTTGAAATCACTACGAGCGTGTTGTGAACGAAACTGCTGACAAGAATAAAAAGAAAATGTAGAAAAAAACACTAAAAGATAACCGAAAGAAAATCAACCAAAAAAGTTGTATGGTAACGATGTTGTTCATATGAAACTCGTGGTCAGAGATACAAATTGTTCTGGGTACCGGTACCAAATTTGCCGAACCGAAAGATCTTAAGTACCAATTCGGTACCGACTTTTGGCATTCCCGGTACCGGTTCACTACTGTTTTTTACCTTCATATATCGGTATCGTAACTGGTATTTTCGGTATCAGTACCGATTCTGTATCGGTTGGCACACCTCTGAAACTAAAAAAAGAAAAAAAAATTAAAAGTTGAATAAAATCAACAAAAAAAAGTTGTACGATACCGTTGTTCGTACGGTAACCGTGATCAGGGATGAGCAAATGGTACCGGGTAGCGGCACTGAATTTCCTGAACCAAAAGATTTCCAATATCAATTCGGCACCAACTTTTGACGTTTTCTGTATTAGTGCCGGATTTTACCTTCATGTACTGATACCGAACAGGACCGTCCCGATATTTTCGATACCAATACTGGTTCGATACCGGTTGACACCAAGCTTATCCCAACCCCTGATACGAAAAAAAAAAGATTAAAGTTAAAAAGTAAAGAAAATAACTATTATTATAATATTAACATAATAAAAATAATAAAAAAACTATATATTATTATAATATTAAAATTATTATTTATTTCATTTCCTTTATTAATATATACTAATAATAGTAATAATAATAATATATAGTAATAATTGAGTCACATCACAATGTTTCTATTCAATTTTTGTTTACAAAATCCCCCCTGAAGCATGTTTGGTTTTACTTTTAAATAATCCTCAAGGTTTTCTTATTTATCTAACTTATTACAATGTTCTTATTTTTCCATATAGTAGCACAAAACCATTTGGTACTACAAACATGATAAAATAATGACGGTTGTCAATAATGGACTAATGGTGATGGTCAGTGAAATCAACGATCATCATGAGCTCCTCTAGCTTTGTTGTGTGTATGTTTGGTTTAACGTTTATACGTATATTTTTTTCGGTTTAACGGTTCCGTCGCAACCCGCGTGTATTAAATAATAGTTTTGTAAAGGGATTAAAATAAGGTATGTGTTTATAATATATGAATAAAATAAGAAGACAAATAAGACATAAATATCTATTTGTATTCAGGGGCGCAACATGTGAGGGGCCGGGGGGGACGTCCGCCCCCCGGGATTTTTCGCTCAGTAGTGTTATATATGTAGTTTTCGTATAGAAATTTGTGGGTATATACGTTTTCACCCCCCCGGTTCTATAGAAATTTTTGGGTATTCTATAGAAATTTTTGGGTATATATGTTTTCACCCCCCCGGCCGAAAAATCCAAGCTTCGCCACTGTTTGTATTCTCATGTTTCACAAAGTCACTACATTCATATTGTTGGTTTCCCATCGGCCTAAACTTATTATTGTTTTGTGTTTTCCAACTTTTTTGAGTCCCAAATCGAGATTGGTGATTCGATTCTGGACAAGTTGTAAAAAAAAAGCCCCTCACAAATAGAGTGAGTCATAGAAAATATTCCAATCCTTTCCCTTTATAAGTATGTTGAAACTATTTTACTTATTGTTATTTATATATAGAGTTAACTGCCATTTTCGTCCCTGTGGTTTGGTCACTTTGCCCATTTCAGTCCATTTTTCAAAAATGCGTCATTTTCGTCCCACACGTTCTGGAAAGGTGCCATTTCAGTCCAAAAATCATAACCCAGTTAAGTCAGTTTGTAAATAAGGACTGATTGTGTAAATTTGTAACATAAAGGACTGATTGTGTAAATTTGAAAAATGGACTGAAATGGCAGTTAACACCACCACCACTAGCCCTGCCACCACCACCACTCCGCTGCTACCACCACCACCACCGCCACTCCGCTGCCACCACCACCGCCACCACCGCCACCACAGCCACTGCCACCACCACCACCACCGCCGCCGCCGGAACCACCACCATCAACGTCATGGCAAGACCCATATTTTCAGACGTTTGTATGTAATATAAAGTCAGAATTTATTGTATTTAATCCGAAAAGTAAACGAGCAAAACAAAGGAACGAGAACGGTATACCGAAACGAAAAGCTTGCGGGTTACGGGGACGTCTTCGTCTTCTCCGGTCGTCTTCTCCGATGAACTCCGAACTCCGGGCGTATGTGGGACACCGAAAATATGTAACAGTTTCTATGGATTTCAAGGGGCAACCACAACCGAGGGCTAAGAGGAGAGACTGGGATGTAATAGTGTATCCAGTTCCAGAATGTATGTGTAAACATTAGCCAATGAGCTGAGCTTATTTTGGGCATAATGTTGGCTCTTACTTTAACCCACCCAGTTAGAACTTGTAGCTTAATTTTTTTCAATTGTATGGATCCTTGACTTGGAATAAATCATAAAAGTTGGAAGTGAATAATAAAAATTTGATGCTTTCAACATATACCAAAAGTTACATCTTCTTATATCTGGAAATGAAAGATTTTTAGTTTATATCACGAGTATTTAATCTTTCCTCACCTTTTTTGAGTTCATCGGAGTTCGGAGTTCATCGGAGAAGACGAAGACGTCCCTGTAACCCGCAAGCTTTTCGTTTCGGTATACCGTTCTCGTTCCTTTATTTTGCTCGTTTACTTTTCGGATTAAATACAATAAATTCTGACTTTATATTATATACAAACGTCTGAAAATATGGGTCTTGCCATGACGTTGATGGTGGTGGTTCCGGCGGCGGCGGCGGTGGTGGTGGTGGTGGCAGTGGCTGTGGTGGCGGTGGTGGCTGTGGTGGCGGTGGTGGCGGCAGCGGAGTGGCGGTGGTGGCGGTGGTGGTGGCAGGGCTAGTGGTGGTGGTGTTAACTGCCATTTCAGTCCATTTTTCAAATTTATACAATCAGTCCTTTATGTTACAAATTTACACAATCAGTCCTTATTTACAAACTGACTTAACTGGGTTATGATTTTTGGACTGAAATGGCACCTTTCCAGAACGCGGGGGACGAAAATGACGCATTTTTGAAAAATGGACTGAAATGGCCAAAGTGACCAAACCACAGGAACGAAAATGGGAGTTAACTCTTATATATATGATAATCTGAATAACAACCATTCAAAACTTTATGGCTTGTGTCAATTATCTCTAGATCAAGTGGCGGAGGACATACATTTCTCTTTGAGCCGGACTTTACCGGTAATTTCACTGGTGGGCAATGATAGGAAACCCAGGGAAACCTGGGTTGGATCTTTGAGCCGGACTTTACCGGTAATTTCACTGTCGCGCCTACCAGTGACGGATCTAGAAAATTTTCGTAGCGGTAACGTTTTATGAAAAAGCGGTAACGAAATCGAAAAAACGTCAAATTTTTCCAAAATTTACACTACCGCCGAAGCGCCAAGCGGTAGCGGAGGCTCCCCTTCCCCTAAGGTAGGTCCGCCCCTGGTGCCTACGGACGGGTGGGTTACCGGGTTTTCCCCGGAATTGGTGGTGGACTCGGGTTACTCTCGGAGTACTCCGTTTGTTCAGTGGGTGCCCCGAGAGTGCTCGAGATTGATTCTGTTGGCCGTTAAAAAAAAACTTTATGGCTTTTTATTAAATATTGAAACATAAAAAGTATGTCACTAAGTTTGTAATTCAACTTTTAGATGTCCGGAAGATTTCACATATATAAACTAGGGGATTGATAACTCGATCTTGACTTGTATGTGGATCAGTAAGAATGCCGAAGAAGAGCAAAAAGATGGTTCATAACTCATAAATAAAGTCATTTGTAACATATGTGCATCAGTAAGAATGTAAGAAGAGCGAAAAGATGGTTATAACTGATAAATAAACTCATTTGTAACGTTTGAGACAACTTTGATATAATATATAAATTTCTTTTATTTAGAAATTAGATTTATATTGAGGCACCATCTTTCGTCCCACCATCAGTATATATATAATGTTTGAAAGCTCTAGAGAGCTGATGGAATTATAATCGCATAGGAAGGATTTATTAATGTGCTCAAACTAAGGTATTTTTTTTTTACATCTTAAACTATCCTCCCTATTTTATTAATAGTTTTTAACTAATACAAATCTTATCTTTTATCATTATATTATTTGTTATTTGTTATACTAAATTATAGCTTTATTTGATATAAATGTTTATGTAACAGCAAATCTAATTTACTCATCTACCGCATGACTCAAATTCTGAGGTGACACCATTTTACACGACTCATACTGCTGATTCAAAGTCGCTTTGTTGTTTGGTATAGATAATCATAAGATTTCAGAATAAATTATTATACTTATGATTCTAAAGCCGATTTTTTTTTCTGGATTTTCTTCATGCTCTTTTTCCTCAAAAATAAAAGATACAATGACGTAGGACTCAAAATAATTAAAAAAAAAAAAGTAAATAGCATGTTATCATCGTAAATTTTACAGATAGAATCCTCATCTTCTTCAAACATCCACATCACACCCACTTTATTATTCAGATCTTCACACATTCCCTTTTAAGTGTGACAAGTTTTATTTTATAATATTAAATTCATGATGAATTAAAGGTCCATGATTTTTTTTACTTTTATTGCATTTTATGTATAAGAATTAAGAAACCATAAAACTATATAATTTTTATATTTATACATACACATATATATATGGGGGAAAATCATTTAAGAAGGAACTTGTGAAAAGAAAAAGAAGAAAATGAATAATGGTAAACATTAAATAGTTATATTCTCATTAACTATTTTTCTCTTATTAGGCAAAAACATTTTATCTGACACATTTCAAAATTTATCCAACATTAACCTACATATTTCGAAATTTATTCTACACATATCAAAAATTGTTCTTCACCGTAAATTAGATTGTCTTGAAAAAAGTATACTTTAAAAATGAGTTACATGTTTAATTAGTTATTTAATTTAGAGGACTACAATAAATTAATTAAAATAATAAATCTATCTATATGCCTTTTAATAACATTGAATACCCATAATATTAAATAGAAATTTTTTATTGATTTAAATGTTATTCTTTTTATTCTTACAATAATTTTCATTCTCAATTAACCCTCCTATATATTAATTTCAAGATATGAACCACAACCATCATTTTCTACCTTTTTAGAGAAGTTTAAGATTAAATAAATTTGTTTTTTATGTTCTCATAAAAAAAAAACTATTTTGCATATATATATATATATATATATATATATATATATATATATATAGGACAAAGATCCGTTAGGAACCACCTCTTATTGCGAGAACCGCGAGAACCAATGTGAACGCAACCAAAAATGCCTAAAAATAGCTAAAAATCACACAAATTTTTTTTTTTTAATATTTTTTATAACAAAATCGCTACTTTTCGTAGCAAAAAAAAAAAAATAAGAGGTTTTTAGCATTTAGGTTTTTTGGGGGGTTTAGTTTTTAGCATTTAGCTTGGGTGTGTGGGGGGGGGGGGGGGTTAGGTTTTTTTTTTTTTGGGGGGGGGGGTGGGGGGTTTAGGTTTTTTTTTGGGGGGGGGGGGGGTGGGGGTTAGGTTTTTTTAGCTATTTTAGGTTGTGTTCACATTGGTTCTCGCGGTTCTCGCAATAAAGGTGGTTCTCGCATGAACCTTACCCTATATATATATATATCCATCATATCACCATCTAAACCTAGTTCTCTGCAACATTCTTTATTCTACACCAATCATGAAGAAGAAATTCAATCTCATACTAACAAAGTGCATGCCACTATCACGCCAAAGCCTCAGAACCTCCTCCTCCTCCTCCAAATCCACCAGCAGCACCACCACTGATGACGACAATGCTACCGCGGTCGCCGGAGAAGAATATCATAAAACCATTTTCGTTGGAAGCAACAGAAAACCCTACCTGATTGATCCCAAGTATTTAACCCATCCACTCTTGAATGCCATAATCCAAAAATCAGGTTCTGGTGATGTTATTAATTGTGAAGTAGTATTGTTTGATCATTTGTTATGGATGCTTCAGAATTCTGATTTGGATCTTGCTTCGGATTCGGTGGATGAGTTATCGGATCTATATTTATCTAACTAACTTTTCTATATATCGGATCTATAATTTTTATTTTTTAGATTTTGGTTTAATTGTTGATATATCTCAGGAAATGAGATGATTATTTTATGGAGCAACAACTTTTATTTTATTGATTGTTGTTTGTGTATTTATAGAATGATCATGATGGTAGGATCTAGGGATGTTCAGAATTCGTTTCGAATTCGAAAAATTCGAAATTCGTTTGAATTCGATTCGATTATTAAGAATTCGTTTCGATTAAAAGAATTCGAATTCGATTCAATTCGAGTCAAGTAAATCGAATACGAATCGAATACGAATTTATAATTTCAAATTCGATTCGAAATTCGAATAAAAATTATACATTTTTATTTATTATTTTTATATATAATGCATATATAACTTTTATTAAGCTATACTATAAATTATTTTCAATTTTTTCAAGTATTAAAATTACCCATTACCAAACCCACTACATGGCCCATAACTAAAACCAAAGTAACAAATCTATCAATAGATTTATAACCCTAAAAATATTAACTTGTAAAGTGCAGTGGTTATTCATGACTTCTCGTTTTGAATTTTAGACCTATGGTACTTTATTTGAAACTTTTTAATGTGATATCGTGCTTTATGATGCTTTAAAATTTATGTTTCATTTTGATAGTTTTTTACATGTTTTTAAAGAAAATCTGAATTAAATCGTATTTATTCGAATTAGATTCGAAATCGAATTTTTAATCAAATACGAATTGGGTTTTTTATTCGAATACGAATTCGAATCGAATTTGGTAAGTTTTAATCGAATTCGAATCGGATACGAATTCAAGGAAAAATAAAAATTATTCGAATAATTCGAAAATTCGATATTCGATTCGATGAACACCCCATTTCTTTTAACGGTCAACGAATCCTTCAAATGAACTACTGGCGAAATTCAATTTCATCACTGGCGAAATTCAACTTCATCACATCAGGATATACTCCCCTGAAGGCACAGTAGTGCGGTGAGGTAAAATCCGCACAGTTCAAGGATCGAACTAGCGAGCGCCACCTACTCGCCTAGTCTCCCATCATCACCAGGTGCCGTCGAAACTAAATGGTGCGGCCAGGAATTGAACCTAGGTCACTCGGAACATCAGTTCTCTCACTTATCACTCCACCACCAACTCGTCGGCTTGATTAATAACATTCTACATCACTATTTTCGTCCATATAAAAACTGTTACCTTTTATCATAATTTTGAGGTTTTGATATCAATGTTTCATACATTACACAAAAGAGCTTAATTATAGTCTAGCGGTATCAATGTTACCTTTCGGACACATTCGTAAGCCCATAGACGGTCTCATCTTTGAATTGTATGTTGTAACAGTTAGATTTACCAAATTACCAGGTTACATTTGAAATATCTTGTTAAACATGCATGAAATATTTAATCTTAGTTATCCATCCGTTTACTTCTTATAAACTTTGTGTTAATTTCCATGATTGTGAATTTCTTGGTTAAAAAACAAATTTGATACATATAGAAAACCGACCTGAACCAGGCTCCATCTAGACTGAACCGGTCTGGTTTTTTCAGTCTCAACATTGGTCTTGTTTTGATCCGGTCTTCTGCACAGGTTGGACCCTACCAACAAGTTCAGGGTCATCTGTTGTATAGTGGTTTCTCATGAAGATTGTACGTTGATGACCCAAATTGACCTTTTTAGTGACCCAATATTTGTCCATGACCTTTCTGATCATGATTTGAATGATCTAAAAGCCAATCAAGTGAAATATAATAAAACATTTTCTTTGCCCAATTGATCATGAAAGTAAAGTTTTTGAAAAAAAACCTATCATATATATATTTATCATGTAAAATGATTAATTTGTGATGGTTATTAACTATTCTAGTCATACAAATTTATAATCACTATGAAACCTAGAAAACTTTTATATACTAGAAAAAAATGCTGTAATTGCATTTTTGCCTCTTTATAATAATAAATTTACCTTACAAGTATAGTCGTGTGGCTTTGGTGGGTTTGGGTAGATGAGTTCATGAAATTAAGGATCAAGTATATATTTATATCTTTATTTGTATTAAATGCTTTATAACCTTGAACACATTTAAAATCATGTAACTCGAACATGGCATGTGAAACTCGTTTATCTAAATGGATTGTCAAGGCAAAACTGACTGACGAGTTATAAATGAGATGTAATCAAGCTGTAAATTGCTTGAATAAACCATAGAAAGGTTAACATATTGTAATAAAGCAATAAACAAGTTAACCATACTATAAACAATTTGACGCTAGAGGTGCACAAATTGGGTTTTTCACCCAAACCGCTTAGGGTTGAAAGCGGGTCACGTTGGGCCAAAGAAAGTTAAACCCGCTTTTTGGTGAAATCGATTCAAGTTCCAATCCGGTTTATAAGGTGGAAAGTGTCACACCCTCAATTTCCACATGCGGAGTTCTACCGCGAGGCGTGCGACTGACCAGGATCAAGCCACCAATCATATTGAACAACATAATAATAAAACAGTTTTCATCATCACCAATACGATTAGTGACTAAAAATGTTCAAGTCCAACATTTAAGTTTAAAACAACGTTTAGAGATAACAGTGGAAGCATAAGTTAAACAGTTCAAACAAAAGTACAAAAGTTCATAATTATTATAGAAAACCCAACACGGGTCCATGCGACCACTACACTCCCCGCTGCAAGCTCCTGCTATCACCGAGTACATGCAAAGCTTACAATAGGGTATCAACATAAAGTTAGCGAGCTCACGAGTTGTCCAGTTTTAATTTCCATAAAACTTGTGTTTGTTGTTAAGTTACTCATTTATATCATGCCATGGGGAGCTACCCCATATGTAAGTTACTAAGCTGCGTAATACCGAATATTAGCTGTCGCAACCCCTGACCCCTGCCTCGGGAGGCGGGCGGCCGCGGCCTACTCAGAGATGGTGGTATCGGTGTTTATCATTATTTGGCAACGGAATTTACGTCAGGACCGTAGTTAGTAAATATTTTATCAGAGTAAAACACCACATTTTATAGTAATAAACATATTGGGATAAACCAAAGTTTTTATTACAAACATGTTTATAGGGACAAAACCTAATTTATTGAATAAAACATTTTTCTTTATTTAGGTAACTTTTATAGCCACATTTTCCAAGCCTTCAGTGCTCTCCAACTGACTTCTATTTTGGCTTTCACATTTTGTTACCTGAAACATGTTTTAAAAACATTTGTCAGTGGGAAATACTGGTGAGTGAATCCCTATTTAATCAAAACAGATTTCATCCTTGTACAGTATTGAGGGCAATCAGCAATTACATTTGTTTATTTTTCTACCTTAATTACCACCCACGGTACTGTCGACCCGACTTGTGGTCATGTTACTACTCACAGAGTAACAAATTTTGTATACAAAACCCCAACATACCGACGATAATTGTAGAATTACAAATACTCAATCACTGTTAATTATCATGTAAAACAATTGAGGTTTTGTAAAAACAGTTTGCAAAAAGGTTTACAAAAAGGAGATTACTCACATTGCTACTTTAGACTTTCCTTGGTGTTTTCCTGGTTGTAATCTATTAAGTAAACAATGCACACGCGTTAGTATAATAACCTAATATTTACATTAAGTATACCCTCCCCGAGACAGAACTCCAACGACTACGTCGGGCAGAACCTCGACAGCCGTTACGGAACACTAGATCAATCGGACAGCGTATCTAATACGTAACCAGGGGTTAAAATACTTACAACGAGGCAGAACTTCGTTATATTAGTGGGTATTAAGCCCGGGTATAGTGCTTACACTATAGAAATTTAGAGAGAAAAGTGTGTGATGAACGGATTGCAAATGAACGTCGAAATCCAATTTATAGGGCTGGAACAGGGGGTCCTCGTGCCCCGCGTAAGCCTTGGCTTACTTCTACGCGGCCCGCGACGTAGGTCGGGTAGGCCCTAGCCTTGACTGGTCACGCACATAGACTCGACACGAAGCTGCCACGTGACAGCACCGGGTGAGGCTGCGTAGCCAGGTTGTCGCGCCCCGCGTAAGCCGAAGGCTAAGCCTTCGCGGCCCGCTAGCGACACTAGGATTTTGTTTTTATTTAAATTAAATAAAATTAAAAATATTTAAGGCCATTTCTCGTATGCGGGATGCATTTTAGGACGTATAGGGACATTCTAAATATTATAGGAGTGTCAGAATATTTTAGGAGGGTTGTTATATCCTCCCCACCTTGTTTTAGAACTCGTCCTCGAGGTCTACTGGAACAGGTGTGGATATTTCCTCTGCATCTCTGATTCGAGCTCCCAAGTGTACTCTGGTCCTATCTTGGAATCCCATTTTACTTTAACTAGGACTAATCTCTTGTGTTTAAGATTCTTGACTTTCCTGTCTTCAATCTGTAGAGGCTTTTCTACTGTCACACCCTGGCTTTGCGGAAGCGTGGTTAATTTGGTGTGACTTCTTAATACCATAGCTTAACCATAACAAAGCTATATGAAATAAAATTATGCAAGATCATCCATTCGATTAAGTTTTAAAACCAGAGTAACACAACATTGTCTTAAAGACTTACAACCTCATAACATAAAACATTGTCTTGAAAAACATAAACATCAACATGAGATAAACGCAGTTTAAGATTTGTGACTTGTCCAGGAAAGAGTCACATTTCCTAAACTGGGATGACCTTGGAACCCTTATGCAGCGGGAAAACATAACATACCGTGCCAGATCTTTAATTTCCTGAAATACATGTAAGTTGAAAAATCAACAATAATGTTGAGCGAGTTCATGTGTAAGTGAGTATGTAAAAACACTTGTAAGTATAAAAGTTCCCTGGTATGTAGCAGTGTAAGGAAAAAGAGATCACCAATGGTTTGCAAGGCCATTAGTATGTGTGAAGTGCAAGTAGGAAGACTCAAACCTAGCAGATTTCGCGTTGGGTACAAAGTCACTCAAGGTCCGTTCTGCTGGGCCTCTTAGAGGTCCGTTCTGTTGGGCCTAGAGTTGGGCTCGCTACACCCAGATAGATCTACCGCTTACGTCCCTCGGTGTTTCTGCCTACCCACTCACATGATCTAAGAAGTAAACCTCCTTACGCTAACCATACCATGTATAAAGTACTTGTAATCAAAGTAACATGTATTTCACCCCCGTAGTTAAGAAAACTGAAAACAGTTAGAGAAAAGGGGGACATGAACTCACAGTGAAGCGTCTCTACCAAGTATCTCCTGCTCACGCAGCTGTGCGACGACCTACAGGTGCTAATTTCTATTAGACGGACGGCCGTGCCTTAGCTTTATAGTTTAAGTCTTTGGGAAATAGTTAGACAACTATTTCGTGTTTACGTTCTGTATACTTGGTAGTTATTCTCCTTCCCAAGGATGGGGGATTCAATACATGTGCGTTCAAATTATATCGTTAAGTCTCACTTAATATATATATTTCCAATTCCAAAATATAAGTATTTTTCTCAAAAATATTATGTTTTCATTTCACATAATTTTCTCCAATAATACGTTGTTAAAATACGCGTTCATAAATATTTCCGTAAGTGCGTAAGTTACGTTTTAACAGTCGAGTGGTAATATAAGTACCGGTGTAACTTAAATATTTATGGTGAAAGCGTTCGTATTATTTTGGATTCGTTAACGTTCGTAAATATTATTTTTACTCTAAAAATAATATTTATGTATTTTCACAAAATAATCATAAACAGTGTGTGAAAAATATATATTTATCACGTTAAATTTTGTGAAAATCCCACCTCCGAATATTTAGTAAATAAAGTCATGGCGAAATTTATATTTCGAAAATATGTCAAAAATAATTCTAACACTTGTAGTGTAAATAGTTCTAAGTGTTAGGTTTTTAGAAAAATTTCGCCAGAGTTTCCTCTGTAACTGGAGGTGGCCACGCTTTCAAGCGTATCATTTTCTTTTATAAACCAAATCAACAATCTTCTTATCCAATCGAAACAATGTCCAAAACAACAAACTAGTCACAATATATATAAATCGCATAAAGTTTCATGAACTTGTGATTTATCCAAACTGTGAAGTAAATCTCATTACTTTTAGTGGATCTTTATGTAAAACAATCCGATTTTGTAAAAACCTCGTTTTTATGGAAGTTTTGTCTTTACAACTTCTCGTCATCTTTTTCAAAAATAGTTATTTTGTCGAAACTGGTGTTACACAAGTGTTTACACACTTGTGTGTTCTAAAAACCATTCTTGTTAGTGTAAGATCCATTTTTAGAAAACATGATTTCTTTGACGCTTGGTCCTTTGAAAATACCACTTGCAGATACGTAGATCTGCTAGTTTTAAACACTATTGTGCAAACTAAAACACTTTTACACAAGTTAAATTGCTTTTACACAAGTCATGATTCGTGTGTGGTAGAGTTTCACCTTTTAACCCCTTTTACTTCTAAAATAACCTTATGTCATGATTCAAGAACATGACTACACCGGGTTAAACGATGATCCGAGCTACCACAACATAGATCGGGTCTAAATAATCATACATTTCGAATACTACATCATTTACACAACTTATGTGCTATTAACCACCATTTTTAGTGTTTTAAGTAGACTTTAAAGCATCATCTTGCATGTTAACGAGTTTTAACCGATAAAAATCCTTTTAACCACTTTAGATTAGTTCAAATACGAGTTTTAAGCATCATACCTCTAGCTCGAGGCTAGGGAAGAATCTATGCGCAAATGAGGTGGATAAAAGCTAAGTAGAGAGGTCCTTCGCGTTCCGCTTGCACCAAGCTTCCTAATACGAGACCCTTAACACTTGTATGAGCTTGAAATTACTTGAACAAAACTCGAAAATGGATGTGTGATCTAGGGGAGTTTGGCCGTAAGCTTGGAGAGGGAGAGAGGGAGTGATGAAGTTGAGTTTGTGAGTGTGAATGTTATGGGGGGTTTAGGTTATTACTTATAGACAAAGTTAAGATTATTAACCATTGGATCTTATGCTAACTAGATACTAAGCACATGGATTAAAATATTATTTTAGAGTACATAGTATGTCTCCCCTCATGGGGACGGTTGGTTAGGGGGGGGGGGGGTCTAATCCGATTCCATTTCAACCATAGGTTAAGTATTAGTTAGATAATTAGGTTAATTCAAGTGTTTAACTTGGTTACTTGTGTATAGTGTTACAATGGGTGTTAGGGTGTTCAGGGACCCTAACTGGCTTAGAAAAAGATAAATAATGAAAATAACAATATTTTCATGTTCCGGGTATAGTCCGGTTGTTTGGTTGGATAGTAATCCGTTAAAGCGTTACTAAAGCTTTAAAGTGTCGTTAATACTCTTTTTTTGTGACACGACTCATTCCTGACACTTTGGAAAGTGTCTAGCAATATTTTTCTCATGTTTTGGCACTTTATTAGTTAGCTAAAAGCTGAATTATTGTGTAAAGTGCTGAGTTTTGTACTTAGAGTACGTTTTAGGCACATCCAGTCATTGTGACTTATTCCTAGAGACGCAGTTCTACAACCCTTGTATCCCTACACTCACCATTAGTGTAGCAATTATCTCAGGCTCTTACAGGCCTTAGAGGCATTGTCTGCCTGATGCTGGCTTTATCAGCATGTTCAATAGGTTATCCGCTATTGTGCTACTGTGCTTTTTGTGCATCATGTTTGTCACTAAGGTTCAGTATGTAAATAATGTAGTGACGATAAGTAAAGTATGATGCAAGTAAGTACATCTATCAGATATCAAGTAGCAGTTCATCAGCTAGTTTAAACAAGCACAGTAATTAAGCAGCCATTAATCATTAATTAAGTCGTACGGATACCTGGTTTAGTGCGGGTCGTCACATTCTCCCCCCGTTAAATAAATTTCGTCCCAAAATTTAAGTTTTGCTTGTAGACGCAGGGTTCTTAGGAAAAAGGTGGGGGTATTTCTCTTTCATCCGGTCCTCCCGTTCCCAGGTGTATTCAGGACCATGTCTGGCATTCCGACGAACTTTGACGAGCTTGACACTGCTCCGGCGGGTCTTGTTTACTTTCCAATCCGTAACCAAAACCAGTTCTTCAACGAAGTGGAGCGTGTCGTCAACATGAATCTCGTCGGTGGGAATGGCAACGGTAACTTGAGTTGGACTCTTCTTCAGGTTGGATACATGAAATGTATCGTGAACAGAATGGAGTTCAGCAGGTAGGTCCAACTTGTATGCTACTAGTCCTATTCTTTCCAGAATTCTGAAGGGACCAATGTAGCGCGGATTCAATTTCCCACGCTTCCCGAAGCGTGCCACACCCTTCCAGGGTGAGACTTTCAATAACACCATTTCTCCAACTTGGAATTCCACATGTTTCCGGTTTGGATCCGCATAGGCCTTCTGTCTGTGGCGAGCTGCTTCGATGCGTTTTAAAATCTGCGCAATCTTGTCTGTCGTCTCTTGGACGATTTCGGGACCAGCAAGCTGCCTATCACCTGCGTCAGCCCAACATAAGGGTGATCGGCACTTGCGTCCGTAAAGGGCTTCAAATGGCGCGACACCAATACTGGTGTGGTAGCTGTTGTTGTATGAAAATTCGACCAAAGGCAAATGCTTATCCCAGCTACCGCCCAAATCCATAACACACGCTCTCAGCATGTCTTCCAAAGTCTGTATCGTTCGCTCGCTCTAGCCGTCAGTTTGCGGATGAAACGCAGTGCCCAGATTCAATTGTGAGCCAAAGGCTTCTTGGAAGGATTGCCATATCCTTGACACAAACCTTCCGTCTCTATCAGAAATGATTGAGAAAGGCACTCCATGGCGCGCGACGATCTCTCTCATGTAAATTTCAGCCAATTTGCTCGTATTATCCTTCTCTCTGATAGGTAAGAAGTGTGCTGACTTCGTTAATCGATCCACTATCACCCAGATAGTGTCATGGCCTCTTGGCGTTCTTGGTAACTTTGTAATGAAATCCATGGAGATTTGTTCCCATTTCCACTTGGGAATCTCAGGTTGTTGCAGAAGTCCTGAAGGCTTCTGATATTCCGCTTTCAATTTAGCGCACGTTAGACATTTGCTCACGTAAACAGCAACATCGCCTTTCATCCTAGGCCACCAATAGTAATCTTTGAGATCCTGGTACATCTTATCCGCTCCTGGATGGATAGAGTACCGCGACTTGTGAGCTTCATCGAAAATAACTTTCCTTAAATCACCAAACAGGGGAACCCAAATCCTTTTCTCAAAACGTAACGTTCCTTCCTCGTTTGGTACCAGTAGCTTCTCCATCCCACGGAGATATTCTTCTTCAAGGTTTCCTTCCTTGAGAGCTTCTTTCTGCGTGGCACGAATGCGCAAGGAAAGATTGGTTCGTACAATCATTTCTAAAGCTCTAACCCTTATGGGCTTGATTCTCTCTTTTCGACTCAGGGCATCGGCGACCACATTCGCCTTCCCTGGATGATACTTTATCTCGCAGTCGTAATTGTTCAGCAACTCAACCCATCGTCTTTGTCTCATATTCAGCTCCTTCTGGTTGAATATGTGATGTAGGCTCTTGTGATCTGTAAAGATTGTACACTTTGTACCATAAAGGTAGTATCTCCAGATCTTTAAAGCAAAAACCACTGCGCCGAGCTCCAAATCGTGTGTGGTATAGTTCTTTTCGTGCACTTTCAGTTGACGCGATGCGTAAGCAATAACCTTTTGGCGTTGCATCAACACACAACCTAATCCTTGACGCGATGCGTCGCAGTATACCACAAAATCATCAGTACCTTCCGGTAGTGCTAAGATTGGCGCATTGCAGAGCTTATCCTTCAGTATCTGGAACGCTTCTCCCTGTTTGATTCCCCAATCAAACTTCTTATCCTTCTGGGTGAGGAGCATCAATGGTTGAGCGATTTTTGAAAAATCCTCAATGAACCTTCGATAGTAGCCAGCCAAACCCAAGAATTGTCGAATCTCGGTTGGCGTCTTTGGCGTTTCCTAATTCTTGATCGCTTCGATCTTGGTTGGATCCACGTGGATTCCATCTCCATTTAGCACGTGCCCAAGGAACTGGACTTCACGTAGCCAAAACTCGCACTTAGAGAACTTGGCATACAACTGTTCCTTCTTTAGCAACTCCAAAATAGCTCTTAGATGCTGCTCGTGCTCAGCCTTTGTCCTTGAATAAATCAAGATATCGTCGATAAACACAATCACGAACTTGTCCAAGTACGGCTTGCAAACTCTATTCATCAAGTCCATAAAGACTGCAGGTGCGTTTGTCAAACCAAACGGCATAACAAGGAACTCGTAGTGTCCATAACGAGTTCGGAAGGCCGTCTTTGGGATACTCTCCTCTTGTATCCTTAACTGATGGTATCCATATCGAAGATCGATCTTTGAATAAAAACTTGAACCTTGCAGTTGGTCAAACAGATCATCAATTCTTGGCAGAGGATACCTATTCTTGATCGTCAGCTTGTTCAATTCTCTGTAGTCAATGCACATACGAAAACTACCGTCCTTCTTCTTGACAAACAGGACTGGAGCTCCCCAAGGCGAGAAGCTTGGTCGAATAAAACCCTTGTCTAACAACTCTTGAAGCTGTGTCGACAGTTCCTGCATCTCAGACGGAGCAAGTCTATAAGGTGCCTTAGCCACAGGCGCGGCGCCTGGAACTAAGTCAATGCGGAACTCTACTTGTCTCTGAGGTGGCAGTCCAGGTAAGTCTTCTGGGAAGACTTCTGGGTATTCCCTAACGACAGGGATGTCTTCGATTCTTGGCTCAGCAGCCTTCTTATCCACAATGTGTGCCAGGAAGGCAACACATCCTTTCTGCAAACACCTTCGCGCTTTCAGGCAGCTGATAATTCTTAACGGCGTATCACGCTTCTCTCCGTGAACCACAATTGTCTCGCCATCTTTGGTTGGGATACGAACAACCTTTTCGTGACAAACTATCTCAGCCTTGTTGCCTGATAACCAATCCATTCCTACCACCACGTCGAAGCTTCCCAACTGGACTGGTAGTAGATCTAAAGCAAGCTCACGCTCTCCCAATTCAATCACACAGCCTTTGATAACTTCATTGGCTTCTATTAACTTCCCATTGGCCAATTCGATTGAGTAGGGAATATCTAACTTATTAGCGGCTAACCCAAGCATATTCTTAAATTCTAACGACACGAAGCTATAATCGGCACCAGTATCAAATAAAACGGATGCATAGCGTTGAGTTACAGGGAACGTGCCAATAACAACATTGGGGTCCTGGCGCGCTTCCCTTGCTTCGAGTTGGAACACTCTTCCACGGGCTTGGTTTAACTCTGGGCAGTTCTTCTTAAAATGCCCGATATCACCGCAGTTATAGCATCCAAGTCTTTGCCCGTTTCCACCTCCATTTCCAGCTTGGTTGTTGTTTTGGTTTGCATTGCCAGCTTGGTTCGCAAAGTTTCCTCGATTCCCGTTTCCTCCATAGTTTCCTTGTGGGCGATTACCACCACGATTATTATTCCTATTCCCAAATCCTCCTTGACCTCCCCGGCCAGCACTAGCCCAACAAGAATCCTTCAAGTGGCCCGGCTTTCCACATGCTTCGCATACTTTCACACTACAATGGCCAGTATGGTGGCGTTGACAGGTATTACACTTGGGCTGGGTGCCCTGATATCCTTTTCCTTTCTTTCCACTACCAGCTGTAACCTGAGCTGGCGTGCCTGATCCTCCTTTCTTAATCGCCACACTGGCGCCCTGCTTGAAGTTTGAGAATTTCCGTTTATTATCTCCTGACGACTCGACGTGAGTCTCTTTCTTCTTATGCTCAGCATCATCAAACTTGTTCAGGCGAATGGCTTCCTCTGTGAGAGCCACGCTCAAATCAATCGCCTCAGTAATGGTCGCAGGCTTGGATGAGGTTACCATGCTTATGATTTGAGGAGCTAGTCCCCAAATGAAGCGTTCAATTCTCTTGAACTCAGGAGTGACCATGTAAGGTACCACATGCGATAAGTCATGGAACCTTTGAACGTATTCTGCGATCTTTGGACCGTCCATTTTCAAGTGCCAGAACTCGGTTTCCAATCTTTGGATTTCCGCGCGAGAGCAGTACTTCTTGCGCATAAGTTCCTTCGGTTCGGTCCAGGTTAGCGCGTAGGCAGCAGCTTCGCCTAGTGTCTGTACTTGTAGATTCCACCAAGATAGGGCTCCATCTAGAAACAGCCCTGAGATATAGGTGACTTGCTGATCCAGCGCGCACTTGCTCATGCGAAGAACAGATTCGGTTTTCTCAGCCCAACGAACAAAGGCGACAGCACCTCCTGTGCCATCAAAGTTTACGGGCTTGCAGTCTAAGAACTGCTTGTAGGTGCATCCATGAGGTGGATCATTGTTGTTGCCAGTGTTGCCAGAGTTGCTTCCACTAGTTCCTCCTTGAGAGGCGGCGTATTGTGCAATGGCAGCAGCGATAATTTGCTGGAGTTCTGCCTCATTAGTAGGCATGTGTGTCTCACGTCTCGGCGGCATCTTCTAAAAGATGTTGCACGTAGGTTAGGTCATAATAAGTAGAGTGTACGTAAGTATACAACAATATCAACACATAACATCTCATGTTATCAATAGATCACCCATATTGATAGCTTCTGCAATGGTTGAGGGCTTTGAGGTAGTAACCATACCCCTGATCTGGGGTGCAAGTGTCCAAATGAGTCGTTCAATCCTTTTGAACTCCGGTTTGACTAAGTAGGGGGGCGACCCTAGATAAGTCGTGCGATCGCTGGACAAGTTCAGGAATTTCTGGTTCGTCCATTTTCAAATTCCTGAACTCCACCTCAAGCTTCTAAATTCCAGTCCTAAAACAACATTTCTTCTCAATCGCTTCCTTGAGCTCGTCCCAGCTCAGTGCATAAGCAGCGTCTGTGCCAAGGGTCTGAACCTGGAGGTTCCATTAAAAGAGTGTGCCATCTAGAAATATCCCCGAGATATAGGTAACACTCTGTTGGGGCGAACAGTTACTCATTCTTAGAATGGAGTCGGTCTTTTTGGACCAACGAACAAATGCAACGGCGCCCCCTGTTCCGTCAAAGTTCAAAGGCTTGCAGTTCAGGAACTGTTTATAGGTGCAGCCAGTTGGAGGGTTATTTCCAGTAATACCATCGTTGTACTTAGAGCGGAGGGCTTCATGTCGTGCATTTATCTGTGAGATGCGTTCTTGCAGCTCGGCTTCTGTCCTTGGCAACGTACTGGTATTTGTGTCACGTCTGGGTGACATTCCCTTTTGTCTAAGTGGTGTGAAGCGGGTTAGACAACGTTTCAATTGTCTATGAGGTGTATATAGCAACATAAGCCATCATGTAATCACCCAATTTCACACGCAAATATACTCACTGTATGAGTGGGGAAGTAAATTTCTGAGCCTTCACATAGGCTTGCCAATTTGGCTTGTTGCTCGTAATAGAATGAACTCGAGGCTACATTGCCTTGGTCGTTCGTGTTTAAGTTATTTCCTGCTGCATTGGTTATCATTAGCTTGACCCGCAGAGTCCACCAGGATTCCTGTACACTACAAATCGTTATTACGTGGGCCCCCGTAATAATAAATTGTCTTGCATAGTTACCCCAAATTTTCTCTCGTCCAAGCAGATGATCAATCAAGGAGCAACAGTAGGTGCATTGGCATGAACAGGGTCATGCTCCAATGCGGGGTCAGGAGCAGCGCCTGGCTCAGGGGCCACGGCCGGCTCCGGATCAAAAACTCCATCTCAAGATCAGCTGGATCAACAAACACAGGGGGTTACAGGATCCTCCAAGGGCTGGTCTAAGTGTATGAACTCAAGGTCATGGTCTGGATCAAAACCAGGTGGAAAAGCAGGATCAACCTCAATATCGTGACCAAACTCAAAGCTGTGGGCGGGATTCGGTGCAGCTGATGATGCCATATCAGGGTTGGCGTCGTGTGAGTGGTGCTGCATTCCCTGTATGTGCGAAGATGCGGATGTCAGAAACTCAAATGAGTCTGGGAGAGGGGAATGGACATGAGTTTCCCCTACAGGAGCGTCCGCATGCAGTAGTCAAATACCAGCAGCAATAGGGCCCTGCCCTCGAATGGGTCCTCCTCCAGTAGATCGTTATCGTCGTCAGAGGCCACGTCGGGGGGGGGGGGGGCATATCATCAACAGGATAAGCGGCAAGGGCACAGGAGCAGGGATCACCGCGAGTGGCAATTTCCCAACAAGATGGCCATCAGTAGGCTCTGCTACGATTTCAGGCAGCGCACAAAGGGCTGAAAGTCGTCATTGTGTGTGCCGGTAGTATCGGAAATGTACACCTCGTGCTTCGATGAAACTATTTCGTCTGATACTATGGCCATGGGATTCGTAGTGTCCATCTTTCTAGTACATGATGAAAGCATGACGTTTGTAACACAAGCACATATAAGTATACCCTCCCCGAGACAGAACTCCAACGACTACGTCGGGCAGAACCTCGACAGCCGTTACGGAACACTAGATCAATCGGACAGCGTATCTAATACGTAACCAGGGGTTAAAATACTTACAACGAGGCAGAACTTCGTTATATTAGTGGGTATTAAGCCCGGGTATAGTGCTTACACTATAGAAATTTAGAGAGAAAAGTGTGTGATGAACGGATTGCAAATGAACGTCGAAATCCAATTTATAGGGCTGGAACAGGGGGTCCTCGTGCCCCGCGTAAGCCTTGGCTTACTTCTACGCGGCCCGCGACGTAGGTCGGGTAGGCCCTAGCCTTGACTGGTCACGCACATAGACTCGACACGAAGCTGCCACGTGACAGCACCGGGTGAGGCTGCGTAGCCAGGTTGTCGCGCCCCGCGTAAGCCGAAGGCTAAGCCTTCGCGGCCCGCTAGCGACACTAGGATTTTGTTTTTATTTAAATTAAATAAAATTAAAAATATTTAAGGCCATTTCTCGTATGCGGGATGCATTTTAGGACGTATAGGGACATTCTAAATATTATAGGAGTGTCAGAATATTTTAGGAGGGTTGTTATATCCTCCCCACCTTGTTTTAGAACTCGTCCTCGAGGTCTACTGGAACAGGTGTGGATATTTCCTCTGCATCTCTGATTCGAGCTCCCAAGTGTACTCTGGTCCTATCTTGGAATCCCATTTTACTTTAACTAGGACTAATCTCTTGTGTTTAAGATTCTTGACTTTCCTGTCTTCAATCTGTAGAGGCTTTTCTACTGTCACACCCTGGCTTTGCGGAAGCGTGGTTAATTTGGTGTGACTTCTTAATACCATAGCTTAACCATAACAAAGCTATATGAAATAAAATTATGCAAGATCATCCATTCGATTAAGTTTTAAAACCAGAGTAACACAACATTGTCTTAAAGACTTACAACCTCATAACATAAAACATTGTCTTGAAAAACATAAACATCAACATGAGATAAACGCAGTTTAAGATTTGTGACTTGTCCAGGAAAGAGTCACATTTCCTAAACTGGGATGACCTTGGAACCCTTATGCAGCGGGAAAACATAACATACCGTGCCAGATCTTTAATTTCCTGAAATACATGTAAGTTGAAAAATCAACAATAATGTTGAGCGAGTTCATGTGTAAGTGAGTATGTAAAAACACTTGTAAGTATAAAAGTTCCCTGGTATGTAGCAGTGTAAGGAAAAAGAGATCACCAATGGTTTGCAAGGCCATTAGTATGTGTGAAGTGCAAGTAGGAAGACTCAAACCTAGCAGATTTCGCGTTGGGTACAAAGTCACTCAAGGTCCGTTCTGCTGGGCCTCTTAGAGGTCCGTTCTGTTGGGCCTAGAGTTGGGCTCGCTACACCCAGATAGATCTACCGCTTACGTCCCTCGGTGTTTCTGCCTACCCACTCACATGATCTAAGAAGTAAACCTCCTTACGCTAACCATACCATGTATAAAGTACTTGTAATCAAAGTAACATGTATTTCACCCCCGTAGTTAAGAAAACTGAAAACAGTTAGAGAAAAGGGGGACATGAACTCACAGTGAAGCGTCTCTACCAAGTATCTCCTGCTCACGCAGCTGTGCGACGACCTACAGGTGCTAATTTCTATTAGACGGACGGCCGTGCCTTAGCTTTATAGTTTAAGTCTTTGGGAAATAGTTAGACAACTATTTCGTGTTTACGTTCTGTATACTTGGTAGTTATTCTCCTTCCCAAGGATGGGGGATTCAATACATGTGCGTTCAAATTATATCGTTAAGTCTCACTTAATATATATATTTCCAATTCCAAAATATAAGTATTTTTCTCAAAAATATTATGTTTTCATTTCACATAATTTTCTCCAATAATACGTTGTTAAAATACGCGTTCATAAATATTTCCGTAAGTGCGTAAGTTACGTTTTAACAGTCGAGTGGTAATATAAGTACCGGTGTAACTTAAATATTTATGGTGAAAGCGTTCGTATTATTTTGGATTCGTTAACGTTCGTAAATATTATTTTTACTCTAAAAATAATATTTATGTATTTTCACAAAATAATCATAAACAGTGTGTGAAAAATATATATTTATCACGTTAAATTTTGTGAAAATCCCACCTCCGAATATTTAGTAAATAAAGTCATGGCGAAATTTATATTTCGAAAACATGTCAAAAATAATTCTAACACTTGTAGTGTAAATAGTTCTAAGTGTTAGGTTTTTAGAAAAATTTCGCCAGAGTTTCCTCTGTAACTGGAGGTGGCCACGCTTTCAAGCGTATCATTTTCTTTTATAAACCAAATCAACAATCTTCTTATCCAATCGAAACAATGTCCAAAACAACAAACTAGTCACAATATATATAAATCGCATAAAGTTTCATGAACTTGTGATTTATCCAAACTGTGAAGTAAATCTCATTACTTTTAGTGGATCTTTATGTAAAACAATCCGATTTTGTAAAAACCTCGTTTTTATGGAAGTTTTGTCTTTACAACTTCTCGTCATCTTTTTCAAAAATAGTTATTTTGTCGAAACTGGTGTTACACAAGTGTTTACACACTTGTGTGTTCTAAAAACCATTCTTGTTAGTGTAAGATCCATTTTTAGAAAACATGATTTCTTTGACGCTTGGTCCTTTGAAAATACCACTTGCAGATACGTAGATCTGCTAGTTTTAAACACTATTGTGCAAACTAAAACACTTTTACACAAGTTAAATTGCTTTTACACAAGTCATGATTCGTGTGTGGTAGAGTTTCACCTTTTAACCCCTTTTACTTCTAAAATAACCTTATGTCATGATTCAAGAACATGACTACACCGGGTTAAACGATGATCCGAGCTACCACAACATAGATCGGGTCTAAATAATCATACATTTCGAATACTACATCATTTACACAACTTATGTGCTATTAACCACCATTTTTAGTGTTTTAAGTAGACTTTAAAGCATCATCTTGCATGTTAACGAGTTTTAACCGATAAAAATCCTTTTAACCACTTTAGATTAGTTCAAATACGAGTTTTAAGCATCATACCTCTAGCTCGAGGCTAGGGAAGAATCTATGCGCAAATGAGGTGGATAAAAGCTAAGTAGAGAGGTCCTTCGCGTTCCGCTTGCACCAAGCTTCCTAATACGAGACCCTTAACACTTGTATGAGCTTGAAATTACTTGAACAAAACTCGAAAATGGATGTGTGATCTAGGGGAGTTTGGCCGTAAGCTTGGAGAGGGAGAGAGGGAGTGATGAAGTTGAGTTTGTGAGTGTGAATGTTATGGGGGGTTTAGGTTATAACTTATAGACAAAGTTAAGATTATTAACCATTGGATCTTATGCTAACTAGATACTAAGCACATGGATTAAAATATTATTTTAGAGTACATAGTATGTCTCCCCTCATGGGGACGGTTGGTTAGGGGGGGGGGTCTAATCCGATTCCATTTCAACCATAGGTTAAGTATTAGTTAGATAATTAGGTTAAGTCAAGTGTTTAACTTGGTTACTTGTGTATAGTGTTACAATGGGTGTTAGGGTGTTCAGGGACCCTAACTGGCTTAGAAAAAGATAAATAATGAAAATAACAATATTTTCATGTTCCGGGTATAGTCTGGTTGTTTGGTTGGATAGTAATCCGTTAAAGCGTTACTAAAGCTTTAAAGTGTCGTTAATACTCTTTTTTTGTGACACGACTCATTCCTGACACTTTGGAAAGTGTCTAGCAATATTTTTCTCATGTTTTGGCACTTTATTAGTTAGCTAAAAGCTGAATTATTGTGTAAAGTGCTGAGTTTTGTACTTAGAGTACGTTTTAGGCACATCCAGTCATTGTGACTTATTCCTAGAGACGCAGTTCTACAACCCTTGTATCCCTACACTCACCATTAGTGTAGCAATTATCTCAGGCTCTTACAGGCCTTAGCGGCAGTGTCTGCCTGATGCTGGCTTTATCAGCATGTTCAATAGGTTATCCGCTATTGTGCTACTGTGCTTTTTGTGCATCATGTTTGTCACTAAGGTTCAGTATGTAAATAATGTAGTGACGATAAGTAAAGTATGATGCAAGTAAGTACATGTATCAGATATCAAGTAGCAGTTCATCAGCTAGTTCAAACAAGCACAGTAATTAAGCAGCCATTAATCATTAATTAAGTCGTACGGATACCTGGTTTAGTGCGGGTTGTCACATCTACGAACTTGAGCTTCTCATTTACTTCTATGTCCTTAAGAGGTACCACTAATTTATCATCGGCTAAACACTTTTTGAGATTACATACATGAAATACATCATGTATTCCTACCATTTCCTCTGGCAGTTGTAGCTGATAAGCTATTGGCCCTATTCTTTTAATAATCTCAAAGGGTCCAACATACCTGGGGTTTAGCTTTCCTCTTTTGATGAATCTTACCACTCCTTTCCAAGCAGAAACTTTTAATAAGACTTTGTCTCCTACCTGAAATTCCAACGGCTTTCGCCTGTTATCAGCATAACTCTTTTGTCGATCGCGTGCTGCTTTTAGTCGTTCCTTGACTTGAATAATCTTGTATGTTGTTTCTTGTACTATCTCGGGTCCATGTAGTTGCTTTTCTTCAATTTTTGCCCAACAGACGGGGGTTCGGCACTTTTGTCCATAAAGTGCTTCGAATGGTGCAGCATTGATACTGGTATGATAGCTGTTGTTGTAGGAGAATTCTATTAATGGCAAGTGATTGTCCCAATTTCCTCTGAAATCAATCACACAAGCTCTAAGCATATCTTCTATTGTCTGAATCATCCTTTCGCTTTGTCCATCCGTTTGAGGATGATAAGCTGTGCTTAGATTTAGCTTGCTTCCCATTGCTTTTTGGAAACTTGCCCAAAAATGAGAAGTAAATTGACTATCTCTATCAGGCACAATAGATAAAGTAATTCCATATAATGAAACTCTTTCATTTACATACAACTTGGCTAACTGTTCCATGCTAAAGGTTTCTTTCATTGGTAAGAAATGAGCAGACTTAGTTAATCTATCTACAATCACCCAGATTGTATCATTACCTTTTCGTGTCTTGGGTAATTTGGTAATAAATGTCACACCCCTATTTTTCCACGTGTCACCGGTGGGCCCGGTGGGGAGTATAGTGACGTAGTTGGTATCATCATAGACAAACAACACAATATATAAATGCACAGCGGAAGCAAAGATAGATTCATTTCAACTTTAATAAAATGTAATATTAAATATCACTAATAGTTGAAACGTATCCACAGACGGATCGAAATAAAATAAGATATTGTTCAACAGCTTATTGTCGTCCAAGCTTGCGAGACTTATTGTGGACGCTCTAGGAGACAGCCAGCCTATTTCGTGTAGTACCTGCACTTAGGGGCTGTTTGGTACCCTCTTAATAACCATTCAGATGCTACCTCTTAATGGTTTAAAACCTCTGAATGAATAAGAGGTAACCTCAAGTCTGAATGGTTAAGAGGTAACCTCTGAATGGTAAATCATCACATGTCACATTCTTCTACCTTCTCATTGGTAAAATTCTTAATGGTTTCATTAAGAGGTAGCATCTCAATGACCATTCAGAGGCTACCAAACAGCCCCTTAACCTTTTTTGGAAAAATACGTCAGTTTACACTGGTAAATACAATTTAACTGACTCATTTGAAAATAGTTGAAAATTGATTTAAATGCCCAAGGCACAAAACATTTTATAACTTGGGTCAATTATTTAATATAAACTTGTGAACGAATTACATGTTACTTGTGCGTTCAGTAGCCTGATCCGTAGACCGGGTTAAAGATTAATTGACACACCACATGTTTATTTACGCACAGACAGGTGTACGCCTACACCCCGCGTTCGGTCGTGGCCATTTCGTAAAATGATGCCAATGATATCCGGGACATGGTCATTAACCCCCCAAAGGCTTTAAGTGAACAAGACTGTTTAAACGAGCCGATCAAATTAATCAATTAAGCACCCAAACGATGTTAAGAATTTAATGCTCGATCAAGCGGTATTTTATATACTGTAACCCAAGCCCGTATAGGGAAAATAAGTTAAAAGTATTTACCTGAGTAAGTATCAATCACAACAAGAAAAATGCAAGTAGCTTTTACTAGTGCTTCCTAATCTGGAACGAAGGTTTATAATAACCTATTAGATTTCTAACGGGTCTTTATTTAAGCTTAAGCTTAGACCGGTTAACTTTAAGGATGATACGGTTCAAACGCACGATTAAGCGATGACCGGATAGAATGTGATTTAGACCCGACAAGTTTGAATACTTGTATAATATGGTTATACTAAATACATTCTGGATTTTGAGACAAAAATGATAAGGTTTGACCCGTTTCGGTTAATTTATGCAAACTAGTTACATAAACCGAACCGAGCGCGAAAAGGGCGTTACGGGTAACCATAAGAGTCATATGCAAGTTCCCTGAGTTAAAATGCTCTAAATATGTTATTATATCAGTAAGTTATCTTCTATTATGCCTCAAATGAATTTAAACACAATTTATGCCTCATAAGGGCATTTTGGTCATTTAAAAGATTATAAAAGAGTTAAATTAGAAATCTGAGTTACAGGTCTGGTTTAAACAGAAAATATACTTAATTTAATATGTTCTAACAGTAGGGTATGACCCATAAGTGAAAATCATCATTTAAAACCAAACTATGCACCTTAGGGGTATTTTGGTAATTTCACAAGGACTTAAAATGTCAAAATTGGGAATCTGAGTTTATAAACTTGTACTTACTGTTATTTTATAAAAATATACTAAAAACTTCAGTAGGTATTAATCTTATATGTTTAATGTGGTTATAATACATACTATGCGATAAAAATGCTTAAAAAGGCGATTTAGAGCCATTTCCGGGTTTGTAAAAGAAAGTTGATATTTTTATGTTTCCAGAATGCTCAAAATATTTTATTTAACAAATAAAATCAGTAGAAAAAGGTTTGGGGTCAAAAGGATTTATAAAACTCATTTTATAGCCCAAAAGGGCAAAACCGACAATAACCGATTTAAGGCTAAAATTCTATGATTCCATCAGTTTAAAAATTATTAAAAATTTTTATAATTCCTAAAATATTATATAACAACAGTAGGTATACACTTTGATGTCAAAAATTAGGTTTTGATAGGCGTTATGCTCATAACGCCGTTTAATTAATGAAAACCGTTTTATTTGCGATATTGAGCATAATTCACAATCCAGACCTCGGATTGATGTCAAATTTTTGGTGCAAGTTTATAAATCAGTAACAAATGTTTCTACTCTTTCACTTTTTCAAAAATCGCGTTTCATGGTAAAAAGGGCAAAATAGTCATATTTAAGCATAAACCGGTAACATGCATATGAATCGGATAAGTGTTGAACCAAGTTGTAAAATCTCAGAGAATTAAACTTATATGAAAGTTGGTCCAAAATATTCTCTAATGCAGATCTCAAACATGCATGGACGGATCCGAACCGATAGTCAAAGAAAAAGTCAATTTATGTGACTTTCGGTTCCGATTCGGGTTTAAACTGAAAATTGTCGAGTTGATCATGTTGAAACATGTTCTTACATTATTTATAAAGTTATTTTGATGATCAAACAGGTTGCATGTAGTCTACATTACTAATTATGCTTAAATTTGCAAAAACACATTCTGTTGACTTTTTAAGAAATGCTTTGACTCGACAATTAACATGCTTAGAGTGTGAATCTGAAAATACCCTTCTAGGGGTTTGTTACACACATAAATACCAACATGTAGGTACTTTCAATTTGAGAAATGACAGAGCCAAACTCGTTTAATCATAAAGTCAAGTGTAATTTACGATAGTTTGACTTTCGGCTAATATACTAAGCTAGAACGAATTTGAAAGAGTTGTAAACACTTACAATGGTCCTAAACAAGCTTAGAGATCACTATGAGCCTGCCTTGTCGTCCAGAATGCCCCAGAAGAGTTCTTGTGAAGTTTGAAAATGCAAGTGTTCTTGTGTTTACTACATAAAGTGCCTTATATTCAGATTTGGATGTGTTGTGAGGCTGCCACAGAGGTATACAGGTGTTGTAAGACCTGTACAAGTGTCCTCAACTGCATGTAATTCGATTGGTGAGTCCCTTAAGTCGATAACAGCTGTAAACAATGCGAACAGAACAGCAAACTGGCACCTGTGCGTGATCTGTCGCTGGCAGGCGCTCGCGTAGCGCGAGACCCCCCTCGCGTGGCGCGAGGGTGTGGCGACTAGCTTTACAAGTTTCCCATTATTTTACAAATCAGTCCCTGGACTTTGGTAACGTGTTTTAGGTTATTTGTTTTACACTCTTAACACTTAAACCTGGATTTTAAGAGTCTTGGGACTTTTATAAACACGGTAAAGTCCTCGGTTAACTTTGCGCTTACCCGAAAAGTCACGAAATCAACGTTAACGTATTTAACCTTTCGTGTACGACTTTGATCATAACTTTCTCATACGTTCACGAAACTTCATGAAATTTTTATCACATATTTTTGTGAGTATATTTTATCATTACAAAGCTTCGGGTTTGCCAAAAGATCACTCAGAGGTATAAATTCAACATGTTGACACGTTTAGCCCCTGTAGTTTGTAATTCCTCGCTTTCTTTCACTTTTCGCTTCGTATGATCAATGATTTATCCGTTTAAGATTATAAACACCATGTAGGGTTATTGTAGGGCCTATTTATCATTTGTTGACACTTTGGACCCTTGAATTCACATAGTTTCACCGTTTGTCAACTTTAGTCCCTCTAAAATATGTTTTCACATATTCTAAGTCCATGACACGTGTCAATACATTATTGGACGTAAATTTTTCGAGGTGTTACAATAAAGTCCATTGTTATCAATTCCCATTTTCATACAGGAATATCCAATTGTTGTAATAACCCTGAGGGATTTTGGTGTTCATCTTTAACCTGTGAACAAGTTAAACACTTGGAAACATAAGCTGCTATATCCTTTTTCATTCCTATCCACCATAAATTCTTTCTTAAGTCTTGATACATCTTATCACTTCCAGGATGCATTGTACACTTAGACTTATGGGCTTCTTCTAATATTCTGTGACGTAGGTTTCCTAGTTTAGGTATCCAAACCCTTTGCTTATGGAATCTCCAAATTCCATCTGTTCCTTGTTCTAATTCCTTAATCATTCCTTTCAATTTTTCAGTAGCATCCTTGTTTACTGTTTCTTGAGCTTTTCTAATTTTTTCATTTAAATCTATCTCCAGATTTAATTTAAGAGAACGTACTCTTTTTGGCTTTTCGTGATATTTTCGACTTAAAGCATCAGCTACTACATTAGCTTTTCCTGCATGATATTGGATATTACAATCGTAATCACTAAGAATTTCCATCCAACGTCTTTGTCTCATATTCAACACTTTTTGCCTGAAAACATATCTTAAACTCTTATGATCGGTGAAAATGGTAAACTTACTACTGTAAAGGTAATGTCTCCAAATTTTCATGGCAAAAATTATAACTCCTAATTCTAAATCATGGGTTGTATAATTTTCTTCATGATTCTTAAATTTTCTAGAGGCATAGGCTATAACCTTTTGACGTTGCATCAACACACAACCATAACCTAAGTTAGTAGCGTCACAATAAATTACAAAATCTTCAGTTCCTTCTGGTAACGCTAGTATGGGTGCGTTGGTTAATCTTTGCTTAAGAATTCTAAAGGCTTCTTCTTGTTTTGGTCCCCATTCAAACTTAACAGACTTACAGGTTAGTTTTGTTAAGGGAATGGCTATTTCTAGAAAAATCTTGGATAAATCATCTATAATAACCAGCTAGTCCTAGGAAACTTCAAACCTCTGTTGGTGATTCAGGGGTTTTCCATTTAGTAATTGCTTCAATCTTTGTGGGATCCACATGAATTCTTTCATAATTAACTAAATGTCCAAGAAACTATACTTCTTCTAACCAAAACTCACACTTCGATAATTTAGCATAAAGCTTTTCTTTTCTCAGCAAATTTAGGAGTGCATGCAGATGCGCTGCATGTTCCTCTTTGCTTTTAGATTAAATAAGAATATCATCTATAAAGACAATTATGGATTTATCCAAATATGGCTTACATATTCGGTTCATCATGTCCATAAATGAAGCTGGGGCATTGGTTAAACCAAATGGCATGATAGTAAATTCATAATGGCCATACCTTGTTCTGATAGCGGTCTTAGGAATGTCCTCTTCCTGTACCTTTAATTGATGATATCCTGAGCGTAAATCGATTTTTGAAAAGAATCGAGCTTCTTGTAGTTGATCGAACAGATCATCGATTCTCGGTAATGGGTACCGATTTTTAAACATGACTTTATTTAATTCACGGTAATCAATGCACATTCGCATTGACCCGTTTTTCTTTTTAACGAATAAGATCGGTGCTCCCCAAGGTGATGAACTTGGCTGTATGAATACTTTCTCCAACAGTTCGTCCAATTGTTTCTTTAATTCTTGCATTTCTGCTGGTGCCAAACGGTAGGGTGACTTGGCAATTGGTGCTGTTCCTGGTAACAGATGGATTCTGAATTCAACTTCTCTGTTCGGGGGTTGTCCTGGTAGTTCTTCTGGAAATACGTCCGAAAATTGGGATACTACAGGGATATCTTTTAATTCTTTTTCTTTAGTGTTAATGATTATGGAAATCATATACACTAGTGATCCTTTCCTAGCATAACTTGTTGTTTTCATTACAGAGTTGAATTTCTTGGATCTAGTTGGCTTATCTCCTTTAATTGAGATCTTTTCACCTTTTGGTGAATTTACTTGGATTGACTTTTGATCACATAGAATACTGGCTTTATTGGCTATTAACCAATCAATCCCTAATACAATATCAAATCCTGCCAGATTCATTGGGTAAAGATTTGTAATAAAACATTGGTTTAAAATTTCTATTCTTGCTCCCTGCAAGATTTCAGTAATCTTAATGGTTTCTCCATTTGTTGTCTCTACTAGACATTCTTGTTGGAGTTTAGTTAATGGTTGTTTGAGAAATTTGCAAAATGAAGTATTAATAAAGCTTTGGTTCGCACCAGAGTCGAATAATACTTTAGCAAAAACATCATTAACTAAAAACGTACTGGCAATCACGTCCGGAATCATTTTTGCTTCTTCAGCTGTCAGAAAAATGCTCTAGCATTCTTAGTAGTTTTGTTGTTCGTAGCTGGAGCTAGTTTCGGACAATTCGGCTTAATATGTACTTTTTCTCCACAGTTGAAGCATACTCCATTACTGGGTTTCTTCCTGCAATCTTCTTCCTTATGTCCCGGCATCTTGCAATAGTTGCAGTAGGTGGAGCGTCTTCTGGAATGCTTCTTCTTACAGCCTTTACAGTAGGGTGCAGAAGTAGAACCTACGTTTTTCCCACGGTTGGAATTTCTGTAGTGAAATTCCTGGGTAAGCTTTTGAGCTAGGTTCTTTCTTTTTTTTTTCTTCTTGGGTACGCACTAATTCATCAGTCAATGTGTTTGCTAGTTCTACAGCTTCTTCTATGGTTTGTGGTCTAGCTCCCTTAACTACATGTCTAATTTTGCTGATTAATCCCCAGATATAACGGGAGTTTAACACAGGTTCTGGTGATGCTAGGGTTTGCACTATTCTAGCATATTCAAAGAATGTGGTAGTATAACCCTTGTTGTCTACTCCAGTTATTCTAAGTTTTAAGAATTTATTAGCTATCTGCTCCTTTTCAATGGGATGACAGAATTTCATTTCCACCATGTTCTTAAACTCGTTTCATTCCATACTATAGACCCTGTCACTTCCCCTAGACTAGAGGATAGTGTTCCACCATTCTAGTGCAGGATTCTTAAACAGATTGGAGGCAAACATGATTTTATCTTCTTCTGCGCAATTGCTTATTTTTCTAAGACTGCCTTAGCCTTTTCTATCCAGCGTAGAGCTGCAATGGCTCCTTCATTGCCAGAGAATTCTATTGGCATGCAAGACCATAATTCTTTGTAAGAACAACCATAAGACATGGTTCTTCTTCTTTTTGGAATTGGAAATTGAAGAAATGGTCCATTGTTCACGCTGTGATTAGGTTCAGTAAGGTTTCACTTACTTCCACTATTATTGTTATTATTTTCTTCTTTCCTAACATTTTGGATGATAGCTGGCATAACATCTCTAATTCCTTGGGTTACAATATGTTGAATTTCACTGTTATTTATTTGATTAACATTATTCTGGTTTTCCTGATTTGCTGCGTCGGCCATCTGGATTATAAACATTTACCAAGTATTAATATCGCAAGACAATATCCAACGCAACCAATCACACAACAAACATATTGATCCAAAATCATCGACATTGCGACCTGTACTCTATTTTATATATTTATGCGTCTAATACAAACCACAACTGGAAATTTAAAATACAATACTATTATGCATTAGTAACTATAAGATTATCTATACTATAATATATTATTTTTTCATACAAACATATATATATATATATATAGGGAGGAGTTCATGCGAGAACCACCCTTATTGCGAGAACCGCGAGAACCAATGTGAACACAACCTAAAATAGCTAAAAAAACCAAACCCCCACCCCCCCCCCCCCCAAAAAAAAAACCTAACCCCCCCCCCCCCAAAACCTAAACCCCCCTCCCCCCCCCCCCCTAAAACCTAAACCCCCCTCCCCCACCCCCCAAAAACCTAAACCCCCCCCCACCCCCAAGCTAAAATGCTAAAAACTAAACCCCCAAAAAACCTAAAAAAATTCTAAAATTTTTTTTTAATATTTTTTATGCTCAAATCGCTACTTTTAGTGGCCAAAAAAAAAATTTTTTTGGCTTCGAAAAGTAGTGATTTTTATATAAAAAATATTAAAAAAAAATTTGTGTGATTTTTAGCTATTTTTAGGCATTTTTTGTTGTGTTCACATTGGTTCTCGCGGTTCTCGCAATAAGAGGTGGTTCTCGCATGATCTTCTCCCTATATATATAGGATTAGGTTCAAGAGTGAACACTAGTGTAGCTTGCGAACTGAGTGAACTAATCTTGGCCATACACGTGTGTAGATCAATGGCCAGGATTTGATGTTGAGATACACTAGTGTATTTTACGATTTGATGATGAGATCCTGGCAATACACATGTGTAGATCAGTGGTCAGGATTTGTTCACTCAGTTCGCAAATACAGTAGTGTTCACTCTAGATACACACCCTATATATATATATATATATATTATTACTACTGGTATGGGTTCATCTAGAATTGCATGTTACGCTCGTCATACTTCCAGACGAGCCTTTCACCTATCTGTCTCATTCTCTCACTTCCTTCTAATATCTCCTCACCAAAGGTTCAGAGTTCTTGCACATTCTTAGTGCTCGTGGGTGGTGCGGGTGCTGGTATTAGTTCAGGGTATTAGGGCATCGGTTCTTCTTGAGGGTATGGATTCTCTAGAATTTCCCTGATATATTGGTCATTATCAAAATACAGGTCAAAAGGATCCAAGTCGGGATAGGGTGCTACTGGGTTTTGCATGGGCTCCTCTATTGGGTAATGTTGTTGGTAATCCTTATGGTCATCAAACCATGGGTCATAGTCTGGGGGATGGGGTGCTGGTACTCTATGAATCTCGGCTGGGTCAAAAGCAGGTGCTGGAATTTGGTCTACTGGGTTTGGCTCAATCTCTATGGATTGTGTGGGGAATAGTGGTAAAGGCTGGGGTGCTATGAGTTGTTCCAAATTAGGGTCGGCAGCGGTAGTAGCTAAGATATGAAAATTTGCTAATCTCCTATTAAGGATATCCTGGGTTTGAACATTTATTTCTCTATTTGCCGCTGCTAAGGTCCGCTGTTGTTGCAATTTTCTCATCCTTTTTCTACGTTCATGAGCTCCTCTGCTGAACCATCCTCTCTTCTTAGGAGGGAATGGCTCCTCAGATTGTGCTTTGAACACGAAAATTCCTTCTTCGGTATCAGCCGAATACCCCGAGGGGGTAGGCTGTGAAGAGGTGCCTTCGTCCCTAAGTGAATTGGATAGTTGACGGTAAGCGTCCGAAGGTCATTGGTCACTCATACTGTAAACTAACAAATTGTCAACTAACACAAAATAATAATCCACACGAATGCACATAATCTCATTGATTATTTCCTAACAAAATTGATAATTTCAAGGTCAGCAGACACTTCTTTGGCTGAAATTAGTGGTTGTAACTCGGATACCACCTTCTGTCGCAACCCCCGACCCCTATATCCTGGGATCGGGCGGACGCAAACTCGGATTAAGTTGTATCATTGTTTATCATTGTTTGGCAGCGGAATTTACATCAGGACCGTAGTTAGGAAAGATTTTATCAGAGTGAAACATCACATTTTATAGTAATAAACATATTGGGATAAACCCAAGTTTTTATTACAAACATGTTTATAGGGATAAAACCTAATTTATTGAATAAAACATCTTTCTTTATTTAGGTAACTTTTATAGCCACATTTTCCAAGCCTTCAGTGCTCTCCAGCTGGCTTCTATTTTGGGTTTCACATTTTGTTACCTGAAACACATTTTAAAAACATTTGTCAGTGGGAAATACTGGTGAGTGAATCCCAATTTAATCAAAACAGATTTCATCCTTGTAAAGTATTGAGGGCAATCAGCAATTACATTTGTTTATTTTTCTACCTTAATTACCACCCACGGTACTGTCGACCCGACTTGTGGCATGTTACTACTCACAGTGTAGTAACAAATTTTGTATACAAAACCCCAACATACAGACGATAATTGTAGAATTAAAAATACTCAATCACTGTTAATTATCATGTAAAACAATTGAGGTTTCGTAAAAACAGTTTGCAAAAAGGTTTACAAAAAGGAGATTACTCACATTGCTACTTTAGACTTTCCTTGGTATTTTCCTGGTTATAATCTATTACGTAAACAATGCACACGCGTTAGTATAATAACCCAATATTTACATTAGTTATACCCTCCCCGAGACAGAACTCCAACGACTACGTCGGGCAGAACCTCGACAGCCGTTACGGAGCACTAGATCAATCGGGCAGCGTATCTAATATGTAACCGGGGGTTAAAATACTTACAACGAGGCAGAACTTCGTTATATTAGTGGGTATTATGCTCGGGTATAGTTCTTACACTACAAAAATTTAGAGAGAAAAGTGTGTGATGAACGGATTGCAAATGAACGTCGAAATCCAATTTATAGGGCTGGAATAGGGGGTCCTAGCGCCCCGCGTAAGCCTTGGCTTACTTCTACACGGCCCCTGACATAGGTCAGGTAGGCCCTAGCCTTGACTGGTCACGCACATAGACTCGACACGAAGCTGCCACATTGCAGCACCGGGTGAGGCTGCATAGCCAGGTTGTCGCGCCCCGCGTAAGCCGAAAGTTAAGCCTTCGCAGCCCACGAGCGACACCTGGATTTTGTTTTTATTTAAATTAAATAAAATTAAAAGTATTTAAGGCCATTTCTCGTATACGAGATGTATTTTAGGACGTATAGGGACATTCTAAATATTTTAGGAGTGTTGGAATATTTTAGGAGGGTTGTTATACTAGCGACCTGTTGTATTGTTGTTTGCCATGTTTGTCAATGTCTATCATCATTGACGGTTTGCCAAGGTCTAATAGTTCACGACTGTTCCTCTCTAGGCACGGTGTGAGGTTGGTGAAACCTAAATAGCACTATCAACTAATAACCCGTTCGCCAGGCCCCGACGACTAATCAGTATAGAAAGTAGAGACTTTGAGATAGAGTATCGTTTAGTACACTTGTTGCATCTAATATAAATAGTAATTAACCGTATTCCAAACCAGGAATAGTAAGCAATCCCAAACCTGGGAAAATGTCATTTGTTCTGTTTCCCAACCACCAGGAATGCATGCGTTTTAGTAAAGTGTGTGAACTCACCTTGGTTTGCTCGGCAGATAGTTTACTTGTTTTAAAGTTGGTCAATCACGTCGTATTATGGTCACTGAATTTAATCAGGTTCGCATACAAGTATTCACACAATTCTAGCAAGTAACACATATCATCATCTTATTCACTTATTAGCCCAACTGATGAACAGTACACAAACAGCCTACTAACATTACACATTGGTGTGCGGTCCAAATCAGGATGTACGATCCAATAATCAAAGCCCAATAATGAGTGTGCGGTATGATTGGTGTACGAGTGTGGGCCTAAGTTAACATATAAGTCCATTTAAAAGAGTGTGTGGCCCATCATTGGAAGGGCCCACATAGAGTGTGCGGTCCACACTCTTGTGTGCGGCTTGTTCTTGGTGTGCGGTCATGCAATGAGTGGTTGTTAGTAGTTTGTACTTTAGTTTTGTGCGACATTTGGAGTGTGCGACCTAGCATACTTGGTTGTATAAAATGCATCATGAGTTGTACTTTTTCCCAGTGTGTAGTACACCTCGCACACACGGGTGTGCGGTGTGCAGGGTGGGTTGTACAGCAAGCAGCTCAAGTTGTACATAAGTGTGCAGTATCATTACCTTAAACACACTATGTCACAGTTTTCACAATCAAATCAGATAAGATAAAACATAACTTTCACATCATTTCCTATAACCTTAATCATTCACCTTTTTTACAATTATTTGCAAATAGATTCAAACGCAAATCATCATATTCATCAACATTCGTCCTTTTCATCACCCTAATTCTTTCATCATAAAAATCATCATAAATGGATTTAGAATTCTACTTTAATAATACGCATCAAGACACCCCTTTATTTATTGAACTCAGATTTCAAAAAAATCACCTTCAATGTTCTTAAAAATCACCACAGTTCCATCATTTCTATAACAACACCTATACTCTAATTATCACATGATTCTTGTTAATCTCTAGCATAGCATACATGGATTCTTCAAAGAACACCCACACAGAAATGATCATCAATCACGATTTTAGATCCACGAATATTATACCCATCTATCTGTCATACTCGTATCAAACAAACCTAATATTTTGTTCTAAACACACTTTATAAGCAAGTCATCATACTATCATGAACAATGTCATTTAACATTCAAATTATTAATCAAGTAGACACCTTTACCATATATTATCACCCAAATATGAAGATAGCTCCCTAACCGTTTAATCAAGAGTGAAAGGTGTGTAGAAAGATCAAGAGATAAAGATTCCAAAAATGATGATTGATGATTATCTTGATGGCTGCAGTCAAAATCAGGAGAAAAGAGAAGGTTTTGTGTGTGTTTTTCTTCAGGGTTTTTAGAGAGAGAAAGTAGGTGAAGTGAGAGATAGAGAGGGAGAAGGTTTTTGTGTGTTTTTCTTCAGGGCTTTCACCAACTTCCGCCCAACACAAAGGTGACCGGCATTTACGTCCGTACAATGCCTCAAATGGTGCTGCCTGAATGCTAGTGTGGTAACTATTGTTGTAAGAAAACTCTATCAAAGGTAAGTGTCGTTCCCAGCCGTTACCAAAGTTGATAACACATGCTCTCAGCATGTCTTCAAGTGTTTGGATGGTAGTTCCGTTTGACCATCAGTCTGCGGGTGATAAGCAGTGCTCATGTCTAAATGTGAGCCAAAGGATTTATGCATAGCCTGACATAATTCAGATGTAAAATGTGGGTCACGATCTGAGATGATAGAAGTTGGCACCCAATGCCTTGTAACTACTTCTTTCAAGTAGATGGCTGCGAGTTTCGAAAACTTGTCGGTTTCCTTGATCGCGAGGAAGTGCGCAGACTTGGTTAAACGGTCTACGATCACCCAAATGGTATCATTTCCGCTTTGTGACCTTGGTAAGCCAGTAACAAAATCCATGGAAATCTGTTCCCATTTCCATGTTGGCAATTCTGGTTGTTGTAGTAATCTTGATGGCTTTTGGTATTCGATCTTGACCCTAGCACAGGTCAAGCACTTGCTAACGTACTTAGTAATAATGGCTTTCATATTCGACCACCAATACAGGGCCTCAAGGGCGTGACACATCTAGTCAGAACCAGGATGTATCGAATAGCGAGACTTGTGTGCTTCATCCATCACAAGCTCTCGGAGGTTTCCGTAAGATGGAACCCAGATACGTCCCATGAAACAATCTATAGTCGTCTTTGAGTTCAAGCTTCTTTTCCATCCCCCGCATGGACTCAGCTAGGAGGTTTTCCACCTTCAACGCCTCAACCTGAGTGTTTCGAATTTGATTAAAGGGGTTTGAGTGAATAGTAAGTTGTAACGCACGAACACGCTTAGGTTTGGTTTCCTTTCGACTAAGGGCATCAGCTACAACGTTGGCCTTGCCTGGATGATATTTAATCGCGCATTCGTAGTCATTTAGGAGTTCAACCGATCGGCGTTGTCGCATGTTCAACTCCTTCTGATCTAGTATGTGCTGGAGACTCTTATGATCGGTGTAAATCGTGCACTTGGTACCGTACAAATAATGTCTCCATATCTTGAGTGCAAAGACTACTGCTCCCAGTTCCAAATCATGCATAGTGTAGTTCTTCTCGTGAACTTTGAGTTGTCAAGAGGCATAGGCTATAACTTTCTCGCGTTGCATCAACACGCAACCGAGTCCTTGAATTGACACATCGCAGTAGACAATAAAATCATCGGTGCCTTCTAGTAATGAAAGAATAGGAGCACTACAAAGTTTATCTTTCAGCTTTTGAAATGCAGACTCCTGAGCATCGTTCCACTTGGAAGCGATACAATTTTGGGTGAGTGTGGTGAGGGGTTAAGCTTAGAAAATCCCTCAATGAACCTACCTTAGTAACCTGCCAATCCCAAGAATTGGCGGATTTCGGTTGGGGTTTTCGGTGTCGGCTAGTTCTTGATGGAGTCAATCTTGGCTGGATCAACGTGAATCCCAACTTCATTGACTACATGTCCAAGGAAATGGACTTCTCGAAGCCAGAAGTCGCATTTTGAAAACTTGGCATAGAGTTGTTCGTTTCGCAAAAGTTCTAGAATAAGACGTAGATGGTGCTCATTCTCCTCTCGATTCTTCGAGTAAATCAGGATGTCGTCGATGAATACAATCACGAATTTGTCAAGCTACAATTTGCACACTCGGTTCATGAGATCCATGAAAACCGCAGATGCGTTTGTCATTCCAAATGGCATAACTAGAAACTCGTAATGACCATAACGAGTTCTGAAGCCTGTTTTAGAGATGTCCTCATCACGAACCCTCAGCTGATGATAGCCCGATCTTATATCTGAAACAACCCGCTTTTTGGAAGTCAAAGTCAAAGTGAAAGGAAGAAAAGATTGCTAACTGCGATCTGTCACTCCTTGCTTAACTATTGATTGTATGTTAATGACTTGTAATTGAATCTTTTATTTAATCGCTTTAGTTGTATTATGTGGAGTATCTATTAATAATCGAGGTTTAATCGCATGTTTTTTGCTAATCGACTTATCGCTAACCACATCTCTATCACATCGCAACTCGAATTATGTGTTCTAGATATTTTTTTACGTGTGTGTGTGCCATTATGTGTTACTTGTGCATGTTATGTTTATGATGAGGTGTTTAATCGCAATCGCAATTCTATCGCAATCGCAATCTAATCGCAAACGCTAAATGCAAGTTATTTATAGTGATTGTATGTTAGATATAGTAGTTCGGTTATTTGTGTAACTAATGGGTAATACTATCACATCGCTCGCTCGAATCGCATCGCAACGCTCAACACGCGAAATGAAACGACAAAACTCAACACGTCGGACACCTGGATCGAGTGGCCAACCGATCGAGTGGCCATCCGATCGATGACCAATCCAACACTCAGGCACTTTCCTCTTTTGGAAACCCTATAAATACCCTCCTGTTACATCATTTGTGATGTGACAGCTCCCTCATTCGACTAGTCACACTCAAGCTCTCTTTTCTCTCAATTTCTCGCGATTCTTGTAAGTTTTCAACTCAAATCTTGTACTTTTATGATCTACACGCACTCCTTCATCTATTTCACCGTTGAATCTTAACTTTTAATCTTGAAATCACCGGATTTGAGGTGTTCTAGGGTGATGTCATCATGGAGTTCTTATGAACTTCAAGTTTTGGCCTCATTCCACCAAGAACAACTCAGATCTAAAGGATTTCCACAAGATTAAACAATGTTTTCGCATAGATCTACAAATATTCATGGTTAAAAGGATTGAAAGATGGTTTTATAACTTTCTTTCAACTCTTTGCACTCAAAACCGATAGAATCGGAGCTCGTTCCGACCTTCTACTTTTTCTTAGTGATGTGTTGGTCCAAGATCTGAATTCTATCCAAGGGACAACTGATTTCGGGTTAAACATGAACAACCGTCTCGAACAGTTAACTGATCGGACTAGGGTGATTCCTGTTTGATCGGATCACTTGGGTCAAGATGGGATTTCTGTTGTTTAGCACGTTGTCAAACCGTCTCGAACAAACCGCAAACATTCAAAATAATCAAGTTCAAAACGATTGGATTCGTGGGACGGATTGCCATCCGATCGGATTGCTGTCCGATCGGATTGCCGTCCGATCAGATTGCCATCCGATCGAACTGCAATCCGATCAGATTACACTTGAGGATTTAACACTTAACACTTTTCAACATGTTTAATGTTCAGTCAGTTCTATCGGATTGCCATCCGATCGGATTGCCATCCGATCGAACCGCAATCAGATTCGATTGCACTTGAGCTGCCAAAACTTCAACATTTTCAATTTTTCAAAGAACAATGGTTTCCAACGGATTGCTATCCGATCGGATTGCCATCTGATCGAGTAACCATCCTGCTGTGAACTTGTTCTCACTAAGTGTCTTGCTAATCGGATCGCTATCCGATCGAACTAGCGTTCGATCGATCGACCTGAAGGGTAGAGATACTTCTCTATTTTCAAAATGCTGCAACAAAAACTTCAAGGCCATCGTACACAAACACATCCTTACCAAATGAATGTCAATCCAATCGAATGGCCATCCGATCGGATTGCCATCCGATCGGATTACCATTCGACACTTGCTCACTTTTCACCGTTTTTCGCACTGCTCTTCGCTTATGCTATCGTTAACTATTCAGGCTAATCACTCTAGCGCCCCCTTCAATCCATTTCCATCGCTATGAATATACTCAATCCCTTTTTGCTTTATGCACTTTTGGGTGTTACATATGTTATTTATTCTAAATCACATCAAACACATGATGCAAACACTATTTATACGCTGACCATTATTGCATGTTACGTGTTACTCGATGAATGCTTGTATGTTATGTTAACACAGTGATTGTTGCCCGACGCCTTAGCAATGATAGTACTATTTGTTTGGACTCAGCACCTGTCGTGGACAGGGGTTGTTAAGGTTACCTCTGACATGTCACAGTGGTGATATGTGTTGCGCATTCTACAACTCGCAGTCTAGTCTGTGCATATTTCATTGTCGATAACCTACTTGCTTCGCATTATACATGTTACATGCTGGTTATGCGTAAACGCTTTCGAACTCTACTATTACTATTAAACTTGTATGCTTACCTTTACACTATGTGTATTAACCTTTATTTTAACGTATGTGACAGGTGCTTAGGATGCTGTGCTTTACCTGCTTTTGTGGAACCAAGTAGGAATGAGAGTCTAGAAACAAAGACAATTTATTTTATTTAAATCTGAGTTGTTGGAACATGTTATTCGTCTTTGAGATACCGCTGTCTGTAATAATTTACTTGCTTAATAGGTTATGGTATGGGACATAATATTAACTATTCGGTAAAGTAGTTATTATGGAATTTCTCTTGGACAATCTGTTTCGCTTTGTGCCATGCCCTGATGTTTCCGTCATCAGTTGGGGTGTGACAGATTGGTATCAGAGCCATAACTATAGTGAATTAGGGAAGACTCGACCTAGTCCGGGTCGATGTCTTAGGAACGACCTAGTCTATAGTCTAAGTACCAACAGACCGACTTGTGCATACGCAGTATGGGTCTTTGTATGAGCTACTCGCTATCTCTCGCTCGAACTTGCTGTACACTACACTCTTGCGCGAACATCGCATACCACAATTCTGCGCAAGATCAGCCTTTCCTAAGGCTGATTACACGCACAAACGGATGATTTGGTTAAGATTAGGTGTGAAAACCACAAACTCTCAACCAGATTACTCGTTCAGATTACTATCTTTTCTATAAAACAAGAGAAATTGCATTGAATCAGGAGTGAAATCCGCACTTCGATGCAAATTTTCCTCTCTACTATATCAAAATAGGGATGTAGGCGTTAAGTCAGGGGTGAAACCCGAACCTTGATGACTCGTTCCACTCTATAATTCTGGTTTTACAAAACTCTCACCAAATTCTCAACGGACTCCAACAACTTGGGTCACGTTGTAACTGGAAGGATGTGTGCCGATCGCTCAAATCGAAGTGAGAGCACAGTCCAGAAGGCCAAAGCATGTACTTACGAGTCCTTGTGAATAGTCAAACCACTTTAGGTAGTCAATGTCTATCTAGCCGAGACAATCTCTCCACGATTTTATGTGTTTCGATTCTGGAATTGCCGTCACTGACTCAGTGAGTTATCGATTTTATGTGGATTTTATGTGACTTTTATGTGTTTATGTGTTCGATTTTGGTAATTTACTCGCTTTTCGCTGTTCACTTTGATAAACATGCACCACTCACACTGCACATCTATCTCAACACGCTAAGAAATCGTTGGTCTATGCTCGCAATCGCTACTCGCTAATCGCAATCGCTACACTTAAACGTTATACGTGTTGTGAAGGATAGGTGAATACGTGCAACCTATGTGTTTAGGTTAGTCTATGTGTGCTTATGTGCTTATGTGTCTATGTGCCTATGTGACTCTGTGATTATGTGCCTATATGAAATTTTGTGAATGATTGTGTTCCTGAGCTTTATGGTGAATCGCTAGACTATACTAGGGATAATCGAAATTGTGTTTGAGTCCTATGACAATGTCTGTTGCAGACAATGTCGTCGTTTGGATCATTCCACTCCAGAGCCGCTTTCCGAAACCATGATGACAAACGCATCGACACTCTAGTCTCTAAGAAAATGGCGAAAGTCATCCCCCAGATCGTCAGTGAACTAAACGAGAATGCAAGCAAGTCCTTGGAGGAGTCCAGGACTGATGCTCCTAAGGCCGCTTTTAGCTTCAAGCAGTTAAAAGCCTGTGGACCAAAAGAGTTTACTGGCGAAGATGGTCCTACGGCCATGTTTCAATGGTTCGATTCTATCGAAGTCACCCTGCGCCAGAATGGCTGTCCAGAGAACCTGCGCACCATCAATGCTACCGGCGTCTTACAATCCCGCGCTCTTGATTGGTGGAAGGCCGAGAGGAATAAACGAGGATATGTTGCAGCTTTCGGATTGTCTTGGGATGAGTTGAAGAACATAATAATGCAAGAGTTATGTCCTCCCCATGAACTCCAAAAGCTTAAGGATGAATTCTGGCACATAAAGCAGGATGGCGGAGATAATGCTGGTTTAACAGCTCGCTTCAAGCAGTTGAGTATTATCTTCCCTGGTCAGGTTACTACCCCAGATATCAAAATCAAGAAGTATATATGTGCTTTCCGGATTGCGTTGCAGACTTTGTTCAGGCTGCAAATACGACAACAATTGAGGAAACCTACCTGCTCGCCACTGAGATCAACGATAAACAAGTCAAGGCTGGTTATTTTGACAAAGTTGCCAAGAGTCTACATCAAGTTACCACTGCTTCAACCGCGGAAACCACCGCCGCACCGCAATCTTCGAAGCTTTCACGGCGCAAAAGGAAGAACAAAAGCAATTCCAGCAACAAGAACTGTGCAGTTACTGCTGCCCCGCTCCAAACAGTACTTGCCCAACCGCAACCTCAACACCGCCAGGTAGCGGCACCTGTGGTCAATGCACCGCCAGCCAAGCGTGCATACACTTGGCCACACCCGCTTTGCCCTACTTGTACTTATCATCACCTGGTGGGTCTTGCATGCCAGTTCTGTGTTCATTGAAATATGTACGGCCACTTCACTGCAAACTACCGTACAGGTCCACGTCAAGCTCCAGCTCAAGGTCAAGCCCTGCTCAACAAGCACTACTTCCTGCTCCTCAAGGCCATCAAGCAGCTCCTGCTCCTGCACCCGCAGCTCACGCTCGAGCTTGTTTTGCATATGGTGATCCCAACCACTTTGTAACCATCTGCCCTAACAAGGTAGTAAAACAAGAGCCCCAGCAGCAGCCACAACTACAACAATGATGGGTGGTCCGCAGGACAACCCTTAAGTGCCTTAAAAGGATTAAAATCCCATGCTTTACACGTTTGATTGTTTGAACTTGGTAACTACTAGTTGTTTGGACGTGCATGTGCAAATGGAGCATAAAAGGGAAAGAATTTGGAGCATCAATAAAAATTCAATTTTTGGAATTGAAGAATTAAGAGGATAGCATGATAGAGGACGAAATTACAAGAACGTAGGCGAAAACGGTGAAGAAATGGAGTTGAAACGAAAAAATTATGCTGAAAACAAGTTTTCAACATTGCCTTCCGTAAGACAGAAGACAAGGACCGTATGACTTGGCTGCTCGCCGTAAGCTACGGCCCTATGGCGTAGCTTACGGCGCCGACTGATCCAATTTTGTAACTTGTGCATTTATTGGTCATTTGATGGGGTTTTTATGGGGTCTAATCATTTTTTTCGGTTACTACTCACTTGTGGACGAATTTTGGCTAACTTTTGGAGACTAGAGCTTGAAGAACACTATCCTAATCTTTAGTTTTGTTGCTTTGATCTTGATGAACAATAATACTCTTGTGATGATGTTGTTTCAAGCCATGAGTGGCTAAGTACTCTATGATCATCTTTGGTGGAAGGTTTTGTAAGACTTTATGCTTGAATTTTATATTTCTAGAATAACAATTTCTTCTTTATTGAATTGCTTGTTATGGTGTGTGATTGATTGCTAGTAAATTGTTGATTCTTGTGCTAAACTAATTAGAAACCATACATTCTTGGTGCCGTTGGCAATCGAGATATCATGGGTATAGTTAGGCTTGGGTAAGGGTTGATTGATCATCGGGTAACAACCTCACGTTCTAGGAATCTGAGTACTTAGTTCCCTTTCATCATTGCAACTAATCACACATGAACTATTTCTATGTAGTTCTTTCTAGTGGAATGATAGCATAAATGTTAAAGCAACACCGGAAACTGAAGATGATCATTTGTCTCTAATTTGTTTACAACCAAATCTTTTCGCTTTCAATTTAATTAGTTTAATTTAGTCTAAAACCAATTCACGCACATAAACTCTTGAATTTTACTTTTCTTGCAATTAGACTAATTTAGTCAAGTTAGATATAATCTTCCAAATAACACATATTCCACAAACTCCCTGTGTTCGATACCCACTTACCACTAGCTAATTAGTTGTATTTGGATTAAATTTTATTGAGACTTCGACCTCACGTCAAATTTTGGCGCCGTTGCCGGGGAGTAGTGCGCAACGTGTGTTATTTTTTTATCCTTTTTAGTTTGTTATTTTTCTGGTTTACGCTAGGTGTGTTAGTGTGCAGGTATTTACAGGTGCATGCTTACTAGGAGCTCTCACAAGCTTTCACCATTGGCATTTGATCCGGAAATTGAGCGAACATTAAGAGGAAACAAAATTTTGCTAAGAGAAAACAGAATCAGTGGTTCACCAACAACACCAACTACACCAATCACACCAATTCGATACATGGATCCACCACAACCACCACCCACTACGGGTGAACTTATACCACCTTTCCTACCATCATCTACTCAACCTTCACCAAACACTACCATACCAAACACCACCACCACCAATCGTATTTCACTTCATGATGCAACACCAACTAACACCACCCAACCCATTACCACTCAAGAAGAACCTTTACTTTCCTTTAACCCTTCTACTACAATTCCACCATTTACTCATTTCTTCCCAGTTTCAGGTCAATCATCTTTAACCTATACATTACCACAAGGTTCAACTGTTGTTCATGCTACTTCTACAGTTAGACCATTGAACCAATCGAATTTTCAATATACTACTCTTCCATTTGGGCAATCATCGGGTATAGGAGGAGATGGATATGAAGAAGGATATGAAGATTTTGAGGGTTATGATGAAGATGGGTATGCTTATGGGGGTTATGGAGATCAAGGAGAGTTTGGTTATATGCATGGCCAATCTCAAGGAATGGCAAGTGTTGGTGGAATGCCACAACAACAACAACTCATACCACAACACATTAGGCCAAGGCCACAAGGGCCACCAATGCAACGCCCTATACCATTGCAACAAGTTCGACTACAACATGCACAACCACAATTCCAAAGGCCAATTCAACACCCACCAATGCCACAACAACAATTTCAACAACCATTCGCACCACAAGGGCATATACCAAAACCAATGGGTCCTATTCGTCCAAGGGTTCGGTTGGGTGTACCAAGAAGGCATCTTAGGGAACATGCGAGGGGAATTGAAGCGCATTTTAGGCTGATAATTACTCACAACCCTTCACCGGTGGTTATCCCCCACAACAATCAAGGAAGAACTTTTGAAGTGAGAACCAATTCTTTGTAAAGTTTTCCGAAATATAAGGGTCTAGCAACAGAGGAACCCTACTTTCATTTGGAGGCCTATGACTCAATTTGCAATACTCTTGGGAGTTAAGGTGTTTCGGCCGATGATGTCAAGTTGGTACTATTTCAATTTTCTTTGGAGGATAAGGCAAAGAAGTGGTTCTATACTTTGCCTTCAGCATCCATTTAGACTTGGGCGGAAATGCAACAAATATTTTTGGATGAATTTTACACCGCTCAAAAGACCAATGATGCTAGGAAGGGTTTGAGGAGTTTTCAGCAGCAACAAGGAGAGATGTTTCATGAGGCCTTTGAGCATTTCAACATGATGATCAAGAATTGCCCTCCCCATGGAATTGAACTTTGGGAATTGATGAACGCTTTCCATGAGGGGTTGAGTGCCGAAGACGCTCGCGACTTAATGTCTATTACCGGTGGCACTTTTGGTACGAACTATGAGCAAGACGATTGGGAGTCTTTGGAGCAAATGGAAATTACATCAAAGAGGAAAGCTCAAGCATCAAGGAGAGCACGACCGGCCGTTACCCGAACACAAGTGCATGCGGTTGACGATGGTAATGTTCAAACCTCTAATCAAATTTATGATGTTTGTGCTATTTGCAATGAAATAGGTCATGCGGCTGAAAATTGCCAAGGAATGGTGGAAGGGCAATATGAAGAAGTTCATGCAGTACAAGGTCAAGGAAGGGGTGGTATAAATTACAACAATATGAATTCTAATACTTACCACCCCGGTTTAAGAAACCACCCAAACTTTCGGTATGGGAACCCTTCAAATCAAGCTAACCCGAATTTCCAAGGAAACCAAGGATTTCAAAGGCAATATCAAACGGGTCAAAGCTCTTCGGGTGGAAACGAAGTAATGGAGATGTTGAAGGCGATGCAAGTTGAAATGCAACGAATGAATCAACGTGATGAGGTTCGGATGCAAAAGGACGAGGCTCGTGATAAAGCGATTCAAACTTTGACCACCCAAATGGGTCAACTTGCAAGTGAAGTGGCGATATTGAAGAAAGCAAAAGGCCAGCTACCAAGTGTCACGGTGATAAATCCCAAAAACATTAAAAGTGTTAATGTTAATGTGGTAAGCACCGTTCCTAATAGTGAATTCAATGAAACATTTTTAACATCTTCTTGTCAAGTGAGTGCAGGTATAGGAAGGGATGCCAAGTTTGAAACGGACAAAGAGCATGGAGCACCACTTGTGCCGATCCGAGTGGGAAAATTAAAAATTCCCCATGCATTATTGGATTATGGGGCGAGTATGAGTGTGCTACCAGGCGATCTATACGATATGTACGACTTTGGTCCACTTGAAGATATAGACACCATGGTGAGCTTGGCGGATGAAAGTTGGAGGCGTCCACGGGGAATGGTTAGGAATGTTAAGATTCAGTTGGGAGAGTTTGAATACCTGGTGGATTTTCTAGTTCTAGACTATGCTTTTACCAAAATGGCAACACAACAAAGGGTAATTTTAGGTAGACCGTTTCTATACACAGCAAATGCTCAAATTAATTGTAGAGATGGGATTATTACCATGACCGAAAAGAAGCATAAGTTATCCTTTGATGTTCAAACTAGAGTGATTAGTAATGAGTCCATTGAGGGGAAGGGTGGTGAGTCTAGTGATTGTATGAAAAATGTGTTTCAAAGAATGAGAAAAAAGCACCTACCGGACCGTGAAGAAAAACATATGGGTTCAAGCAGGAGTGTACTTGATTACCCATCGAGTCGAAACGGGACGGATGCATTCTACGCAATGGCACGATGTAGTGATGGAAGTGGCAGGAACCGATTCTTTGAGCCACCATAAATGGGGGTGGCTTGGTCTGGCTGAAGACCTGAAAACTTAGCGCTGCTCGGGAGGCAACCCGGGATTTTACACTGATCTTGCTATTTCTTTATTTTTCTATGTTTCAGGGCCATGGCAACATTCAAGTGTGGGGAGGATGTACGGATATTTGTGTGAAGGTGGTGATAGAAAGTCGGATTATCTACAACATCTGTTTTGTCAAACTTCACCAGGTCATGTACTCTTTCCTTAGTCTTGATTTGTTCTTTAGCTTTGAAATATTGGTAGTTAGTTTGTTTGCTTTTGTTTAAAAAATAAAAAAAATACAAAAAGAAATTTGGGGTTTGAGAGTATAAGCAAATGTTGGTGTTTTTGTTGAAAGCGATATTCCCTTCAAAACCATACATTGGGACAATGTATCCCAAGTGTGTGGATGAGGGGAAAATTTTGAGAATTTTTGAAAAATTTATGAAACCAAACGAATAGTTGTTGGAATTTGAACACTTGACATTGTTCCGCATGACACACCGACACCCCTTTCTAGTCATTTCATGGTGAGTTTTTTAGCCACATATGATTATTAAAGATGCTTTCCTTGTTTTGAGTGGTGGTGTGTGTATTGTGTTAATAGAACTTGTGTACGAATTCTTGTTGAAGCCTAGGATTAACATGCTTGTGAAAATGATAGGGGACTTTTAGGTAGCCTCGTCTAGATGTGTGAGAGTGTGGGAATTGGGGGTTGGACCTCATACGTTACATATATGAGCTTGGTATTGTGAGGGGTGGGGGGTTTGGTCTTTAGAAAGCCATGTTTGAGCCTTATACCATTCGGTTGTGACCCAAACCTACTTCTTACAAAAACTTTACCTATTGAGATGACCCAGTTTAGGAATTTAGTTTGTGATTGTTGATGTTCTTGTATATATTTTTGAGTTCTATGCTTAAAAAGAAAAAGAAAAAAAGAAGAAAGAAAAAATATGAGAAAAATACAAAAAGAAGGATTTAGTTGCAATAGTAGTTGAAAATGTTGATGAAGTTGTGTATATAGTTGATGTTTGCTTTGTTTAGTAGTAGAAATAAAAACCGGGTCGAATCAATGAGCTACTTTCACATTCCCACTATTTCCTACCTTTACACATAGCCCCGTTACAACCCGAATGTCCTTTTGATTCATAAGCATGCTAAATATTTGATAGGAGGAGATTTGATTTGTATACAAGCTTATTGTCGCACAATCACACACGCGCATTGAGTGTTTTAACATAATGTGCTAATATTTCTTGTCACCGAGAATTGTTGTGAGGGGTGTGTCTTGTGGTGTAATAAAAAGTTAGTAAAAGGACGATACATTTTAGCTTGATTTGCATGTTGATCGCTTGTGGTTTTGAAATGGTTTTTGAATAGGTTGCTTGGGACAAGCAACGAGTAAGTGTGGGGATGTGACGGGTGGTTCGTAGGACAACCCTTAAGTGCCTTAAAAAGATTAAAATCCCATGCTTTACACGTTTGATTGTTTAAACTTGGTAACTACTAGTTGTTTGGACGTGCAGGTGCAAATGGAGCATAAAAGGGAAAGAATTTGGAGCATCAATAAAAAATCAATTTTTGGAATTGAAGAATTAAGAGGATAGCATGATAGAGGACGAAATTACGATAACGTAGGCGAAAACGGTGAAGAAAACGGAGTTGAAACGAAAAAGTTATGCTGAAAACAAGTTTTCAACATTGCCTTCCGTAAGACAGAAGACAAGGACCGTATGACTTGACTGCTCGCCGTAAGCTACGGCCCTATGGCGTAGCTTACGGCGCCGACTGATCCAATTTTGTAACTTGTGCATTTATTGGTCATTTGATGGGGTTTTTATGGGGTCTAATCATGTTTTTCGGTTACTACTCACTTGTGGACGAATTTTGGCTAACTTTTGGAGACTAGAGCTTGAAGAACACTATCCTAAACTTTAGTTTTGTTGCTTTGATCTTGATGAACAATAATACTCTTGTGATGATGTTGTTTCAAGCCATGAGTGGCTAAGTACTCTATGATCATCTTTGGTGGAAGGTTTTGTAAGACTTTATGCTTGAATTTTATATTTCTAGAATATGTAGTTCTTTCATCACTGCAACTAATCACACATGAACTATGTCTATGTAGTTCTTTCTAGTGGAATGATAGCATAAATGTTAAAGCAAAACCGGGAACTGAAGATGATCATTTGTCTCTAATTTGTTTACAACCAAATCTTTTCTCTTTCAATTTAATTAGTTTAATTTAGTCTAAAACCAATTCACGCACATAAACTCTTGAATTTTACTTTTCTTGCAATTAGATTAATTTAGTCAAATTAGATATAATCTTCCAAATAACACATATTCCACAAACTCCCTGTGTTCGATACCCACTTACCACTAGCTAATTAGTTGTATTTGGATTAAATTTGATTGAGACTTCGACCTCACGTCAAACAACAACAGCAACAACAGCAGCAGCCAGTAGCCCGTGGACGTGCTTTCAACATTAACGCCCGTCAGGCTCAAGCAGAAAACAATGTGGTCAATGGTACGTTCCTTGTGAATGGTATATATGCTTCGTGTTTATTTGATACTGGAGCAGATAACTGTTTTGTAACGTTTGAATTCGAAAAGCTCCTTAATCGTAAGCGCGCCCATCTCCCCTCAACGTTCGATGTTGAAGTTTCCACCGGAAGAACTGTCGCCGTCAATTCTGTTCTACGTGATTGTACGCTCGAACTCAATAATCACGTCTTCCCCATCGACCTTATTCCGATGCAGCTTGGTAGTTTTGACATCATAGTAGGCATGGATTTTCTTCGCGAAAATCGTGCTCAAGTTGTTTGCTTTGAAAAATGATTTGTTTCTCGCTCACCAATGGTGATCAACTTTGTGTGTATGGTGAAACTCCTTCGAAAGGTCTTAAACTCATGTCATGTTTCCAAGCTAGCAAGTTTCTCCGCAAGGAATACAGAGCTTTCTTGGCCAACATTGCAGTAGCGGAGAAGGAAAAGAAAGGAAACACAGGAGTGAAAGACATTCCCGTTATTTGTGAATTCCCCAATGTTTTCCCCGATGATTTACCCGGATTACCTCCCGCTCGTGATATCGATTTCCGAATCGATCTCATTCCTGGAGCAAACCCTGTTGCTAAAACGCCTTATCGTCTCGCTCCTTCTAAAATGCGCAAAATCTCGAGTCAGCTCTAGGAACTACTTGATAAAGGCTTTATTCGCCCTAGCACCTCTCCTTGGGGCGCGCCTGTCCTTTTCATCAAAAAGAAGGATGGATCGTTCCGGATGTGCATCGACTATAGGGAGTTGAATAAGCTGACAATCAAGAATCGCTATCCCTTGCCTCGAATCAATGATTTATTTGATCAGTTACAAGGTGCTACGTGTTTTTCAAAGATCGATCTACGCTCAGGCTATCACCAGTTACACATTCAAGAGGATGATATACCCAAAACCGCATTTCGAACCCGATATGGTTACTATGAGTTTGTTGTTATGCCTTTTGGTTTGACTAACGCTCCCGCGGTTTTCATGGACCTAATGAATCGAGTGTGCAAACCCTTTCTTGACCGCTTCGTCATCGTGTTCATCGATGATATCCTGATCTATTCCAAGTCAAAAGCCGAACACTCGCAGCATCTACGTTTGGTTCTTGAGTTACTCCAGGGAAACCGTCTCTACGCCAAGTTCTCCAAGTGTGAATTTTGGCTGGAGGAGGTCCAATTCCTGGGTCACATTGTCAATAGTTAAGGAATTCATGTCAATCCCGCAAAGATCGAGGCAGTTAAGGATTGGGTTACACCCAAGAACCCGTCTGAAGTCTGTTCTTTTCTCGGACTAGCGGGCTATTATCGCCGATCTATCGAAGGTTTCTCTAAAATCGTTGTGCCGCTTACCTCTCTTACGCATAAGGATGAACCTTTTGTTTGGGGAACTAAACAGGAGGAATCCTTTCAAACTCTCAAAGCTATGCTTTGCAATGCTCACGTGCTCTCACTGCCCGACGGAAATGACGATTTCGTAGTTTACTGTGATGCCTCGAACCTCGGTCTTGGTTGTGTTCTTATGCAACGAAACAAGGTTATCGCGTACGCTTCTCGACAGATCAAGATCCACGAGAAGAACTACACCACACACGACCTCGAGCTTGGCGTAGTTGTTTTTGCGTTAAAGATTTGGCGACACTACCTTTATGGTACCAAGTGTATGATCTTCACCGATCATAGGAGCCTGCAACATATCTTTGACTAGAAGGAACTGAATATGCGTCAACGCTGGTGGGTAGAACTACTCAACAATTACGACTGTGAGATTCGTTACCATCCGGGCAAAGCAAACATCGTTGCCGATGCTCTCAGTCGACGAAGCTTTTTGCATAGCGTTCGTAATTCCCAAGCCCAGTTTAATCTCGAAGCTCTTATCCGCGACGCGCAGCATGCTTGTTTTACCGAACGATCTTTGAAGAAGGAAAGGATTCTAAACGATGGAGCCTAAATCGAGAATAAATCGAATGGTATCTTTCATTATTTGGACCGAATTTGGATTCCCAAGCGTACGAATTTGCGACAACTTCTTATGGATGAAGCCCACAAGTCTCGGTATTCTATTCATCCCGGTGCCGACTAGATGTACCAAGACATGCACTACAAGTATTGGTGGCCAGGCATGAAGAAGGATATCGCTATCTATGTTTTGAAGTGCCTGACTTGTTCCAAAGTCAAGGCTGAGCATCAACGCCCCTCTGGCTTACTCGTTCAACCCGAGATCCCGATGTGAGAAGTGGGAGAGTATAGCTATGGACTTTATAACGAAACCCCCGCGTACCCAATCAGGTTATGACAGCATCTGGGTTGTAGTCGACCGTTTGACTAAATCCACTCATTTCCTGCCAATACGAGAAGACTTTAAGGTAGAAAAATTAGCCCGAATCTACACCGATGAGATCATTTGTCCACACGGGACGCCTCGTGACATCATCTCTGACCGCTATGGTCAGTTTACCTTGCATCTTTGGGAAACGTTTCAATCTGCTCTCGGTACTACTCTTAATCTAAGTACCGCTTTCCATCCCCAAATCGATGGTCAGACTGAAAGAACGATTCGCACCCTTGAAGACATGCTCCGATCGTGTGTCATAGATTTCAGTGGTAATTGGGACACGCACTTACCTTTGGTCGAATTCTCGTACAATAACAGTTATCATTCTAGCATACAAATGGCACCATTTGAGGCATTATACGGAAGGAAATGTCGATCGCCTATTGTATGGCACGAGATCGGAGACGCGTAAATTACCGGTCCTGAGCTATTACAAGAAACGACAGACAAAATCCTCCAAATTCGAGACAACATATTGAAAGCTCGGAGCCGACAGAAAAGCTACACCAATAGACGTCGCAAGCCCCTTGAATTTGACGTTGACGATCACGTACTCCTAAAGGATGCACCTTGGAAGGGAGTGATCAGAATCGGCAAGAAAGGAAATCTCGCGCCTCGATATGTTGGACCCTTTAAAATCCTGGAAAGGATTGGAAAGGTGGCCTACAGACTCAAACTACCGGAGGAACTTAGTAACGTCCCCCCGACTTTCCACGTTTCGAACCTCAGAAAGTGCTTGGCCGACCAGGAATTTCATGTCCCTCTCGAAGATTTACAAGTGGAAGAAACATTACACTTCGTGGAAAAGCCTGTTGTGATCATGGGATGAGAAACCAAGGTACTCAGACGCTCACGCATTCCCAATGTGAAGGTTCGCTGGGAAGGCAAACGCGGCGCCGAGTTCACCTGGGAACTAGAAAGTGACATGAAGGCGAAGTACCCGCAACTGTTTGTTACGCCTACTTCTTAAATTTCGGGACGAAATTTCCTAAAGTAGGGGAGGCTGTATCAACCCGCTTTTTGGAAGTCAAAGTACAAGTCAAAGTCAAAATCAAAGGAAGAAAAGATTACTAATTGTGATCTGTCACTCCTTTCTTAACTATTGATTGTACGTTAATGACTTGTAATCGAATCTTTTATTTAATCGCTTTAGTTGTATTATGTGGAATGTCTATTAATAATCGAGGTTTAATCGCGTGTTTATCGCTAATGGACTTATCGCTAACCGCTTCGCTATCGCATCACAACTCGAATTATGTGTTCTAGATATTGTTTTACGTGTGTGTGTGTCATTATGTGTTACTTGTTCATGTTATGTTTATGATGAGGTGTTTAATCGCAATCGCAAGTCTATCGCAATCACAATCTAATCGTAAACGCTAAACGCAAGTTATTTATAGTGATTGTATGTTAGATATAGTAGTTAGGTTATTTGTGTAACTAATGGGTAATACTATCGCATCGCTCACTCGAATCTCATCGCAACGCTCAACACGCGAAACGAAACGACAAAACTCAACACGTCGGACACCTGGATCGAGTGGCCATCCGATCGGATTGCCATCCGATCGATGACCAATCTGACACTCAGGCACTTTCTTCTTTTGGAAACCCTATAAATACCCTCCTGTCACATCATTTGTGATGTGACAGCTCCCTCATTCGACCAGTTGCACTCAAGCTCTCTTTTCTCTCAATTTCTCAAGATTTGAGTTGAAATCTTGGACTTCAATGATCTACACGATCTCCTTCATATTTTTCACCATTGAATCTTAACTTTTCACCGTGAAATCACCGGATTTGAGGTGTTCTAGGGTGATGTCATCATGGAGTTCTTATGAACTTCAAGTTTTGGCCTCATTCCACCAAGAACAACTCAGATCTGAAGGATTTCCACAAGATTAAACAATGTTTTTGCATAGTTCTACACATATTCATGGTTAAAAGGATTGAAAAATGGTTTTCTAACTTTCTTTCAACTCTTTTACACTCAATGCACTCAAAACTGATAGAATCAGAACTCGTTCCGACCTTCTACTCTTTCTTAGTGATGTGTTGGTCCAAGATCTGAATTCTATCCAAGGGACAACTGATTTCGGGTTAAACATGAACAACCGTCTTGAACAGTTAACTGATCGGACTAGGGTGATTCCTGTTCGATCGGATTTCTTGGGTCAAGATGGGGTTTCTGTTGTTTAGCACGTTGTCAAACCATCTCGAACAAACCGTAAACATTCAAAATAATCAAGTTCAAAACCATTGGATTCATGGGACGGATTGCCATCCGATCAGATTGCCATCCGATCGGATTTCCATCCGATCGGATTGCACTTGAGGATTTAACACTTAACAATTTTCAACATGTTCAATGTTCAGTCAGTTCTATCGGATTGCCATCCCTTCGAACCGCAATCTGATTGGATTGCACTTGAGCTTCCAAAACTTCAACATTTTCAATTTTTCAAAGAACAATGGTTTCCAACGGATTGCTATCCGATCGGATTGCCATCCAGATCGAGTAACCATCCTGCTATGAACTTGTTCTCACTAAGTGTCTTACCAATCGGATCGATATCCGATCGAACTACTGTTCGATTGATCGACCTGAAGTGTCACACCCCAACCAATGGCGGAAACATCGGGATGAGACGAAGTGTGAAGATTGCTAGAGACATCATAACGCTATTTGTGACAATATTTAATAAACCGATTTCATTTCATAATTCATTTGTCAACATTACAAGGAAATCAAATAACATCAAGTTCAAGGGAAATACAATACAACATAATCAAAATTGATACAACGATTAAACCTAAACGTCTATGTGTGTATCTAGGCATCAACGCTACTTCATTTCATGGCATCATCATCCTCAACCTGTAACATGTTTAAAATAAAGTTCAATGCAAAAGCAAAGGCGAGTATACAAGTTTGGTACATACGTATCAAAAGATAAGTTTAAACAATTCCATGTGGCAAGCTCTTGATACGAGATAAACAATAAAATTGGCATGTGTTAAACATATCAAACCAATAATGAAACGGAATATGCTCATGACATAACCACAAGTCTACGGGCGGGTCGTTGATCATATAGCGCTATATATGTCATGGTTTGGCTCGTACGAAGTTAATGATAAGTCTAACACATAATGTCCTCAACCCAAGTTTAAAGTATCAAGTAATCAAATAAGCATGCGTGTAATAGGAATGTTTATGTATTATGATAAAGTTTGTGTGTAAGTTTATAAATAACATGTTACACCCCAAAAAGTGGTAAACGAAAAAGGGGTTCAAGTATACTCACTAATATTGCATAGGCTTTCCGATTATCCAATGTGACGAAGTTGATGAGGTTAGAAGGTTGAATGTGTAAGGGTTAAAGTTCAAGTATGCTTAGAGTCGAGATTCGGAATAAAACAACATGAAAGTATTATATCAACATAATCATCTTCAACACATAACACTTGTATGACACTTGGTAACCACAAGGGTTATAATGATTTCATGAGTTGAACACTCATAAGAATCATAACAAGGTTTAGCCTTAGATGATGTTCTACTACTTTGACAAATGAATATGAATTCAACATCAAAGGTTCGAATGTACATAGATATTATTTAGGTTATATAGTATATATTATTAAGTCCAAATGTTCAAGTATTTCAAGCATGAGGTAGAAGATTAAATCTTCATTTAGGTACCTCAAAATGTGTCATAGAAGTCATGTAGGAGGTAGGAAGAACGAGCTTCCATTTAGGCACTTCGTATGCGTTCACCACTACACTTATTGTACAAACAAACAAGGAGGGTCATGAACTAAGACTAGTACAATATTGTAAACAATCTAAGCTATGAGAAATCATCAAATCATGTGGGGATTTTCTGTTGGAAAACCCAAGTTGTTCCATAATCACTCCTACATCAAGTTTGAAGCTTGAACATGACTTGTGGGTTAAAAACCCTAATCAAAACAGAATTTATTTGAGGTTTAACCTCTGATGTTGTATGTCTCAACCTTGTTTTTAAGCCTAACTAACCATAGGAGTGGTTATAAGCATAAGGACATAGGTTTGAGTGAGTTAAACTCATGTCTAAACAAAGATTAATGAAAACAAACTTAAACAGTGAACTTTGAAGCCTTTTTGCCGGAGTTCTAGGGACTTGTTTGCTGTGAAACACCCCTAGAATCGAAGCCAAGGTTAAGCCAAGCGTTCTGGAAAAAGAATGGACCAAAACGGATAAGAAATGAAGAAGTTATGCCCATTTTCGTAAAACTTGATGAATCTGTTCGAACTCTGATTTGCAACAACGATTTTGAGTGATTGAGAGAGATTTGGGAGTGTTTGTAAAGTGTTTTGAGCTTGGAGAAGGTGTGTATTTATAGGGGAGAAGTTAGGGAGTGGTTAAGAGGGTTTTAATGGGGTTTAGAGTGATTAGGGAGATGAGTTTTGATGGGATTCGTGCAAAATTCGCGAGCTGAAAAACAATCTGCCCGCCAGACCCCCTTACAGACCGTAAGGGATGAGGCTTACGGTCCGTAAGCCTTTGTCAGGAACAAGGATTTTTATTTCTTTGATTTTAATGATTTGCAACATGTCTAGATGTTATATATTACGTATTTTATGATCATTTTAGGGTATTTAGGCATACTTAACATGTACTAAAGGTAATACAAGTATCAAATGAATAAGATGAAGTATAAGACTTGTATGTAAGTATCGTACGAAGCATGTATGTTACGTATTAGTAGGTTTATTACACGTTTACAAATGTTACGGATGTGTAACTAATTGTTTCACAATTAAACGTATGATTATGTATAAAGTAGGTATAACATGTAATTAACAAAGTACGAGTTTCATTTATGAATCAAGTCCTGTATTTTACATTTGATTAAGAAGAAAGGATGATTACGAGAATGCAAGTTTTCCAAAAGTAGAATTTCAAGCAATGGTTTCTAAATATAGTAAGTATGAAAACGCAGGGCGTTACATGAAGGGTAGAGATACTTCTCTATTTTCAAAATGCTGCAACAAAAACTTCAAGGCCATCATACACAAACACATCCTTACCAAACGAATATCAATCCAATCGAATGGCCATCCGATCGGATGACCATCCGAACGGATTGACATCCGATCGACTGGCCATCCGATCGGATTACCATTCGACACTTGGTCACTTTTCACTGTTTTTCACACCGCTCTTCGCTTATGCTATCGTTAACTGTTCAGGATAATCACTCTAGCGCTCCCTTCAATCCATTTCCATCGCTATGAATATACTCGAGATCCCTTTTTGCTTTATGCACTTTTTGTCACACCCCAAAAATGTCACAGCGGAATATAAAAACGTAGTGGTGACGGAAGTTGGTGCCCATTTATATCTTGTCGATCGATGCATTTAATTGTTGGACATTTTCGAATATTTTAAACTTAAGTTATTTAAACATCACGTTTTAAGTCATGACACGACCACATAGTTAAGTTGTCTTTGATCCTCGCGGATCTTATTACATACGTCCCAGAAAGTTTAAAAGTTGTCCAACATTTTTAAAACAAACATCATGCATCATTCAAACACAAGATACGCCATGGATTCCCGAAGCCGAACTTAAGTACCTGTAGAACACGTTAAAAATCAAGTGTCAACTCAAAGGAAGGTGAGTTCACATATTCACATACAAACAATATTATTCCAAAGGAAAACTTTCTGATTAGGTGTTTATTGGAAAACATCCATATAATTTTAGAAAGACCGTTTTACTTCCTTAATAAAATCCATGGGTCCTTCCGGTATAGTTCACCCATCCGACAATATCATTCTGATCCAGGTTTTGTATAATAAATTGTTGCGTCAACTTTCAGACTCGTATGTTAGCTAGACTATACGAACTATATATTAACCATGCAGGGATAATCAAAGCTAGACAATAAAAAAATATTAATTCGTCGTTTGACTTGACACGGGGCGACCGGTCACGACAGGGTTGTCAACCATATAGATCTACCAACAATTCCTCGCGTGCAATACTTAAATGATTAAACGACATCATGGGCGCAGGGTCCTCTTTGAGAACAATATGATGTCTGCCTCACGTACAATATATATATCCTACTAATATGACAATTTAATACACGATGTTGTACGAATCCCCTGAAATCCCCACCGAAATGTAAGCCTATGTTGTTGCTTACTCTCTTAAGACCAAGCAATATTCGTACCAACTATACAGTTGTTTTCCCCCAAACATATATTCATCAAAACCGTTTTATCTCGAAACGTATAATTTATCAAACTCTATATATTTTCAACTAAAATATATAATTTATATAAAAAGGTATGTTTTAATCCAACAACATTATTAACCCTTTTATTGGCGTGTTCTACCCCAAAAACATATACAAAGCAGTAAAAAGAGGGGTTTAGTGACACTCACCTTTGGGTGCGTATTTTAAATAGCACAATCCCAGAGATTGATTTCTACACGTCCTAACATATTATACCCTTATACATTTACCAACCAAAATTCCTACCATACTCAACCGTTGCGTCAAAAAAAAATGAATGTTGCGTCCTTTTATAAGGCATCCAAAATACACACCAGTTGATTCACATTTATAACGCATCCAATAATGATCACAGATTTAACCGTCAGGGGTATTATGGTGTTAATTAATCAGACAATTACTACAGTGGGAATCCGGTTCTTACTCCTTTCATATTCCATTGGTTAACCAAAATCAACCCATTAATCATGTTCAACATCAAAGGTAACTCTTAAACTTTCTTTAAACGATGTAAGATTCTTAATTTTTCAATCAATTGATTCAAGCATATGCAGTTTCTCTGTTTTCCGTTTTTCCCTGTTGAATAGTGATTAGTGTAAGAATCATTAATCTTGATTACCATTACCATGTACATCTTTAATTCTCTTTTTGATTCGGCATATGCAGAAATACAGTGTTAATATTTTGAAATTTTCGATTAGGGTATTTTCCTATTCAAGCATATCGTTAATAATTTGTTGTTGAATTAGGTTTAGTTGTTGTTGTATATTGAAACTATGGGGAAGGATGTGAATCACTAATAAACTTATCACGCAAACCCATCCATTAAGGAATGACAATATGATGCTTCCTTCTTATTTGTTAAACGACCTTTTCAAAACTGTAACTCCATATTCCGGTTGGCGGTGCTGGTGACAATGCTTATTTTCTCACTTAAATGTCACCAGAATCGTTGTCAGATCACGATGTCGATGATTTTGATGCAGAGTTCGTTGTAATCGACCCTTCCAGAGGAGTTCTGGTCGTTATGGAGGGGTTAGAATCTGAATGTCACATACTTTAAGTTATATGTTTATGAGATTTGTTTTTTCATCTAATTTGACTAATTGTTGTTATTTGGATTACTTTATTGGTATGATTTGCGGTACAAGGAAGTGTTAGGGCAGGGGACTTACAAAAAAGGTCTATCCTTCTTTAATTTTCTCTTTGATTCAGAATATACAGAATGATATGGTTTATATTCCATTCTTTAGTGGTTCCAATTGAAAATTCACTTAGAAATTATGTTATAACAAAAGAACCATAGCAAAACCATCGTGTGGCTTCTTTATTAAATGTTGTAGATCTGATAGTGTATGTTTATGATTTGTTATATAGAACGGTGATATCGATGAACTGAAATTATGAAACATAACCTTTTCGAAAATTGGTAGATAATCGTGACGGCAATATCGTGGTGGTGGTGCCGTAGTGGATGTGGTTTGGTGGTGGTGGTGGTGCCGTGGAGCAGCAGTTCAGTTGTTGTGTTGTGGTGGCGGCGTGGGCTCAATGGTAATGTTGTGAATGAATGATCGGAGAATTTGATGGGAGATTTCAGAAATTGAATGCTCAATCGTTTACAACAAAATTCTCAGCCAACTTATAATGACGATCTTATTGTTCATCTTCATCAACTCATGCTTGTGTTAAATCAAATCAATCACGTTTCCGCACAACTAAACCTACATGTAAGAACAAACCATAACGAATTGCCAATTGAATATGTGTCGAGAAATCTAAGGGTTGGTAATCTGGCCGCCAGTGTTTCACATTCAGATTTGAAGAATATGTTTGAGATTCACAGATGTGTGAGCATCATCGTGTTATTTGTTACGGAATTACGGGTTTGTGTACTTGAAGAATGCGATGGATGCAATGAGGGCGAAGAATAAACTGCATGGCGTCGTTTCACACGATCATGCTTTGAAGGTTGATTTTGCTAAATCTGTTGGTGTTATTTTGTTAGGTTGATATGGTTATATGATAACATATATTAAAACATTTCATGATCCTATGTGCGTGTGTGTGTTTAGATTTTAATAGAGATGATGTTGAAACATGAATTTGACAAAAGTATATTGTAATTTTGGTTGTTTATATCTTTGCCATCATTGGCTAAGGTATGCTCTACAAATGTATATACATGTTGCTGTGACGGTCATTTTGTTGTAAGGGTATGTTCTTGCTGATGGTGCTTCAAAGCATAGATTTTTGTTGATGTTGCTTCTTACTACTGAAGGCCATTTTCAAAAGCTAGAAGATTCATACCTTGATATTGGTGGTTGGAAAACTTTTTTTTTGTTTGATATATAAAGTTTAATCAATAAGAAAGGTTAAAGTTTGTAATATTGTATATTGTGTAATGCTATGTTTTTTATTTAATGAAAGAGGATCTGAGAGAGGAATAGAGGATGGTAATGAGGATATGTATGTGATGTAAGAAATTTGTGGGAGTTGTGTGTTTTTCGCTTTTGTATAATATAATATGTGTTGGTACCGTAAGAAGGCGAACTAATGTCAATTGAATTCCTATCAACAACTCGCCGCAACACGCGGGTTCGCATTAACTCGTATATATATATATATATATATATATATATATATATATATATATATATATATATATATATAGGGTTGAGTTCATTTCAGAACTCTAAATAACTACAGAACTTTCAGAACTCCTAATAAACAATCATTTTATATATAAGTTTTTGTATTTAGGATCTTTTTATCATCTATTATATGTCTTTCTTTGATTACATACAGTTAAAAGTAGTTTACATATGTTGAATTGCCAAAATTATATATATGTGTCATAACTAATTACATATGTGTAAAAAAACTAGTTTACATATGTGTAATTATAAAATTACATATAAAAAATGATAAAACTACGCTTAACATGTATGTAATCGTAAAAATACACATAATAAATGATAAAATTATCCTAAACATAAAAATATATAAATAAAAAGATTGTTTATTAGGAGTTCTGCGAGTTCTGTAAATATTTATGGTTCTGAAATGATCCTGGCCCTATATATATATATAGGAACGCTTTTAAATCAATACACATAACACAAAAATCCTAAGTTTCTCTGTTTCTTAGAATTATCACATAACTTTGAGATTTTCTCGAAAAGTTATCATTTTTTATTATGTTGGCGCGTTAATATATATATATATATATATATATATATATATATGAGTCCATATATATATTTTAATGATTTTTCGACTTGAACGATTTTATTGGTGATCATTATTGTGTAAATCCGTTAACACTCATGTTTATACGCAATATATCTACGATTTGCGCGTCGTAATATATATACATAAATGTTTACATAATTTAACACCGATACACGCTAAATATTGTTAACTTATCTATTTTGTCATTTTTAAAGAAAATATACATAAAACATCTCATAAGTATCAAATTTCATGCTCGACAACCAAGTTACACATTTAACGCGATTTTTACCGTTTCTACCGCACAAAACGCACAAATATACATGCAAAGTCTAAACTTCCAACAACATGTTAAACTTAACATACTTTCACATTCTCATGTTTAAATCACATAACACATTTTAACACATAAGGTTTACCCAAAATTTTACCCATATTAGTGCATATTGAAAAATGCGTAATTTTGCGATTTGGTAACGTTTTCGGGCGTCGGAAGTTACGTATGACCAACCAAACACCAAGTAAACTTAAAATTAGTTAAAATACTTATTTTTACACTAAAAACATCAGTTTATTTACTGATCTAAATTAGTTTTGCAAAAATCACTCAAAAAGCCGATTTTGGACCGTTTTAACGCTTAGTTTTGCGTTAAACGTTACTATAACCATCCCAACTCGAAACGACTTGATATTTTAACACAATAAATGTTATTTACTGATTAAAATAGTGGTTATAATCAGCTTAGTGCAGTTTTTGTATAAATCACATAAATCATGCAATTTCACATATTTTACAACCTTTAATGCACCATGTACAACATGCAAAGCTAGCAAACATTATGACAAAGTTATATGTCACTAAACACTTTAAAATAACTTTTTTTTGTGTTTATAATCTGTTCAAAACTGATTTTTACTAAATCATACTCAAATCACCTTTTTATAAATATTTATCATCATGTAAGATCCAGTTAGTGCATCTAATGCACTCACCACATATTTTAATCATTTTGTATGAACTTGAATGCACTTAGATCTTCATTTATTTCATGTTTCTCATACTCAAACATTCTAACATTTTTATGATCATCACACAATCATTTCTTATAAATGCAAGACATACTCTTTCTTACATATTTAAATCTTTTAATCATCAAAATTTACATGCATGTGTACATATACATATATACATACACGACACATATACACACATGCATATACTTCCAAGATTTTACTTTTTGGTATATTAATTTCAAATCATAGAGTTCTTTTTAAGAACATTCTTTTATGACACCTTTTCAACATATTCATGAAACTATCTTTCAAAGATCAACTCAAATCAATCAAGAACAAGAACTCAAAACACAACTTAACACACACATGGCCATAATTTTCGGCCATATATACACACATATATACACTTACTTTACTTTGATTTAAATCTCATTATTTGTTAAATACAAGTTTTGTGATTCATTCCAAGTTCAAGAGAAACCATCTAACATCTCCATCATCACTAAAAATCAAGAATATGATTTAAAAACAAGTTTATACCTTCAAGATTTTTAAATGGGTTTTTGAGAAAAGTTGATGATATGAAGGTTGTTCTTGCTTGAATCTTTCTTCAAATCACTTCCAAACACCCATTTTAGCTTGAAATCATCTTGGAAAGCTCTTGATTCTTCATGGAAAGATTGAAAATTTTTGAATGTGTGTGTGTATAGGGGGGTTTCGGCCATGAGGTTCAATAGGAAGAGAGAGAGAGAGAGAGCTTGTTTGATCATGACACACATAAATTGTGTATATATACATATACATATGTATATTAATGAATAAATTAGGTATTTTACTTGATACCGGGTATTTTATCTAGAGTTTTAATCCCGTTTTAGTGCGTTTTAAATTATTTTTTTCATCCTATAAAAATAATCACTCAAAATTATTACTTAAATAATTACCAGTTGCCTTGACTGGCTGCGTTGACAGTATTTTGTCTAATTCGCGCAGTATCGCGCGGTACGTGCTCAAACTCGAAAATTTGAGTTTCTTGGCGTTTTAAATTATTTTTCCGCACGGATATGATTAAAATTATTATTCTAATCATAACAGACTATTTTTAGGATTTTAACACTGATCGGGTGGTCACCGACGTTTGTTTCGCATTTTAACCGTTACGCGATAAGTGTTTATCTTACCGTTGCCAACATGATTTTTATCAAAGTTTAATTTCACCAACTCATTAAATTTCACATATAAACATCGTAACCAGTCAAATACAGCCCTGTTACCTATTCACAACACGTGTTACAATTATATGGTAAGGCCTGAAGTGCCGGGTGTCATAGTCTCCCCCTGTTTAGGAAATGTCGTCCCCGAAATTTTTACTCTACAGGTTTTACTTTCGCACTAAGCAAGAATAATAAAAATGGATATAATGAATATAGTCATATAGTTTCTGCGAGAAACTTTGATTCTTACGAAGAATCTTCGTAGACCTATATTACACACATCCTCGGCTCCTAAACTCACGTCTCCACGCTCTCCACCCTTTCCAGGGTCCACACAAGCACTTAATCAAGAAGACTAAGTCAAAGTTTCACCATTTTAGGTTTATCATACATATATTCAAATATACATTACCCTAAACCCGAAGTAGTCCGAGTTCACACACAATTGATCCAACTCGAGACGGGCTCTCGAAAGAATCAAATCTTATAAACTCATTTTCTTTCCTTCTCGCATTCATTTCAGGTATCCACCGGTTACACAATCTATAAATCACAGATACTACTAGAATGCTGAAATCGCCTCCCGGTTAGTAACATAACTCTTCTAGCTATACACACTGCTTCTACGATGCTTCGATAAACCTCTGTTTATCTTCCAAATAAATCTCTACAAAGAGAAAAATCATGGTATTATCCATTATACACTTCTTCAACTGCATCCAAAAAGTTCATCATGAACACCACTCAGTTCTGATGGTAGCTTGAGACTATAAACGACTGATCCAACCAAAGATGGGCTCTCGAAAGGACCAAGTCAATGTGGCTCAGCTTTTCTTTCCTCTGCTAACCCTAATAGCATCTCTCTTAAGATAACTCCTTTATAGAACTAAGTCTTTAATCTGGAATCACAATAGTTCCTTCAATTGTCCATTTAATTCTTTTGTTGATCAATTGGCGGCTTTTAACCTTCCCTCGATCTAGGCAAATCCCGTCGCTGGTTTCCTAGATAAACTAAGGTCTGGTTAATTGTCCTTTGTCACGTTAGCTCAACGAAGTGACGATCAACACTTCCATCCATATAAAGCTTCAAACTGAGCAACTTAAATACTAGCGTGTTGATTATTATTGTAAGATAACTCTGCCAAGGGCATGTGAGTATCTTAACTTTCTCATAAGTCCATCATACACGCTCCCAATCTCAAGCTGATCTACAGGCATACCTTTCTCATCCCTTCCAATTTCCATAGTTAACTTCAAACATTACTCATGATTCTCTTTGGTTCGTGTATAGACAAGCATGTCGTCGATGAATATTATCATGAATTTATCCGATTAGGGTTTCCATACCCTATTCATGAGATTTATGAATGTAAATGGCACATTAGTTTAATCAAAGGGCATGACTAATAACTCGCAATGGGCATATCACGTTTGAAAAGCAGTCCCCGAAATTTCTTCGTAGCAACCTTCAACTGATAATACCCCAATCGTAGATCGATCTTCGTGTAGCAGCTGAGTCCCGGTAGCTTGATTGAACAAATTGTCAATCCTCGGTAATAGGGTACCGATTCTTGATATTCAACTTGTTCGGCTTTCTAAAATCCTCACATATCCTGAAGGATCCATCCTTCTTTCTCTCAACATAACCGATGGGCCTCAAAGCGAAAAGCTTGATCAAGTGAAACCCTTGTCCAAAAGCTCTTAAAATTAACTTGACATTTCTATCATCGCAAGCGGTGCTTAATCTATAAGGAGATTGTGCAATTGGGTGGATCACCGTGAGCCAGATCGATTCAAAATTCGATCCATCTCACAGGGGAGATCCAGGTAAGTCTTTTTAGGAAGACTTCCGGATAGTTGCGATTGATAGAAATCTCTCCGACATTCCTACATTCGGTTTCCGTATCCACCACATTCACTAAGAACGCAGGATAGCCCTTTCGCAACAATTCAAGCATCCTCACAACACTGACAACTCTCGAATATCAACACTCAACACTCGACTCGGTCGATCTCCGTGAACAACTTCCGCCTTTCTACTGTCATCGGGAAGAGATATCCTAACTAGCTTCTTCAACCGATAGACCCCACTTCGTTCTCTGATAATTAATCCATTGTTGCATCTTTGTCAAAGCTCCCCAGCTCCACTGGAAATAAACCAATCTCTAGAACTACGATCTCCTAACTAAATACTACAACCGCGAACGACCTCGTTAGTTTCTATCAATTTACCAATTGCTAGTTCTATCGGGCACTTTATACTTAGCTTACTTCTAGGTGAACACAAAAATGGTTCAAAGTTTTTCAAACAAAACTCAAGTCAGCTTTGGTATTATAAGTATGAACATATATTGGCTTTTGATTTGAAACATATCGGTAACAGTAGCAGGACTCTCACTTGCCTTCCCGGCACTTGCCTCAACGGAATTGCCCCTAGCATTCTATCCTTTTGATTTCGGGCATTCTATTTTGTAGTGTCCTTGCTCACCACACACAAAGCATCCCTCAAGCGTAACTCCATCCAACGTATTCTTAGCGTAACACTGGGAAATCACATGTCCGGTTCGGCCACATCTGGCGCACTTCTCTTGTCCATCACCGACTTTACCTTTCCTGACTCTTTAGGGTTAGCTACACTCGCTTTCTCCAAGTTACGTTTCTTCCTACTTTCCACTTCGGGAGTCTTCATGGAGCTTTCAGGTTTGCGCTTCTTCGAATCCCCAATTCAAGGTTCAGATCGCTGAAACACTCGGATGATCGACTCATTCTGACAGCCCGATATCACGCATATCGATGTCACATCATTGCATAGGACACCAGTAAATAATCTTGGGTTACAACCCAAGATTGTTTTGTGTATGCTCCTGTGCACTGTTCATATGGTTAATGGAAATCAGGAATACGTTCCAATGAGATCACAACAGATGAACTTCCAAAACTTTCCGATCATCATCTTACCTGGAGGGTTTCAAATTTGTGTCCCACCAAGACCTTGCCCGTGAGTACCGCATTCACGTTCCTGGCCATCATTTTGGTTAGCATCACGCTGTTCCAAGGCAGTATTAACGTGTTGGGTTATGAGTCGTGTCAACTCTTCTGGTGTGGCAGGTAGTCCAGTACCCTATTTTGCTTTTGGGGGCATTTTCGTCGTTTCTATTATTTACAACAATAATAATCACATGAGACGATAACCAAAAATAATTCAATCATTAAATATTAGTGGACAAAACATTGCGCATGTATATAATCCACACATTAATGAGAAAATTTTTAAACCAAAAGTAGATCATCTGATATTATCATAGAAATTAATAACTTGTTTTCAGTACATCACAACAATCCTTGGCATGTCTACATCGACACCCATAACAAGTTTTCACCAAATTTCTACCTAATATCACAAAAATATATTCAGCACGTGGGCCCCCAAAACCAAGAGTACTAAAAAGTATCTAACATAAAAACCACAAACAACAATCACAAACAAACAACCACAACATCTAAAGCTTCATCCCTATAAAATCCAGCATTTTCCTGACCAACTCCTCCAAATCCACTATCCTCCAATGCATCTGGTCCATCGTACTGTCATCCAATTCCTTCAACTCATCGTACCAGTCCATTTTCCCTTCGAGGTCTTTCAGTTTACCCTTAGTCATTTCCAGTTCTTCACGCATGACAGCAAACTGTCGGTCACAATGGCAACATCGATCTACCCAAACCCCTATCTGCTTTTTAGAAGCAGATGCAGTCTCAGCATGTGATGTAGAAGCAATCTCTCCAGTAGGCCTAACCCTCTTCCCGCGGCGATAATACACTAATAGGGGCGTAGTAGATGCACGTGACTCTAAGACGGGTAAAGATGACTCTAACAGAACAGGTGGAGGGACCTCAGCGATAGACTCGATCACAGTAGCAGGTGGAGCAACAAATGGCTCTAATGGTCGAGCCGTGACAATAGTGGCATCCACTGCTGGTGCAATACTATAAGGTCCTCCAATAACAGGGACACCTCCGATCACGTCATCGATAACTGGTACTGTGCCAGATGATTGTCTTGTCTCGTGAATCGAGAGAGGAGCTTCACCGTTGATCATCAATCCACCCGTTGCTAGTGGAAGCATATCGGGGGTCTACCTGGCTAGCGAAAGCAGCAGGGTCAACACGGAATGATGAAGCAAACTCAGCCATACCCACCATCTATGGGGTCGTGATAGGTGTCTCTAGTAGAATGGATCTGGGTGAAGTCTCGAAATCTGGCTCGCTACCTGAGTCGTTAATCTCGATGACCTCGTGCTCGTGCGACATCTGTGACACATATGTAACCGTACAAGTAAGTGTGTGATCAACATGAATAGTAACACGTAAGGCCCAAATATACAAAAAATCACGTATGCACATAAACACATAGGGTTTTCATACTTGATAAAATTTCCATGTTTATTTAAAATTCTTGGCTTCGAGAATTTTGGACTTTATATTTCAAAATTCTCCGGTTGAAGTCTAGTGTTTTCCTCTGAAAACATCTAGTTCGCTAACAACCAATGGCTCTGATACCAACTTCTGTCACACCCCAAAAACGTCGCAGCGGAATATAAAACGTGGTGGTGACAGAAGTTGGTGCCCATTTATATCTTGTCGATCAATGCATTTAATTGTTGGAAATTTTAGTATATTTTAAACTTAAGTTATTTAAACATCACGTTTTAAGTCATGACACGACCACATAGTTAAGTTGTCTTTGATCCTTGCGGATCTTATTACATACGTCCCGGAAAGTTTAAAAGTCGTCCAACATTTTTAAAACAAACACGCCATGGTTCCCGAAACCGAACTTAAGTACCTGTAGAACACGTTAAAAATCAAGTGTCAACACAAAGGAAGGTGGGTTCACATATTCACATACAAACAATATTATTCCAAAGGAAAACTTTTTTATTAGGTGTTTATTTGAAAACATCCATATAATTTTAGAAAGTCCATTTTACTTCCTTAATAAAATCAATGGGTCCTTCCGTTGCAGTTCACCCATCGGACAATATCATTCCGACCCAGGTTTTGTATATTAAATTATTGCGTCAACTTTCAGAATCGTATGTTAGCTAGACGATACGAACTATATATTAACCATGCAGGGATAATAAAAGCTAGACAATAAACAGAATATTAATTCGTCGTTTGACTTGACACGGGGCGACCGGTCACGACGGGGTTGCCAACCCTATAGATCTACCAACAATTCCTCGCGTGCAATACTTAAATGATTAAATGACATCATGGGCGCAGGGTCCTCTTTGAGAACAATATGATGTCTGCCTCACGTACAATATATATATCCTACTAATATGACAATTTAATACACGATGTTGTACGAATCCCCTGAAATCCCCACCGAAATGTAAGCCTATGCTGTTACTTACTCTCTTGAGACCAAGCAATATTCGTACCAACTATACAGTTGTTTTCCCCCAAACATATATTCATCAAAAACGTTTTATCTCGAAACGTATAATTTATCAAACTCTATATATTTTCAACGAAAATATATAATTTATATAAAAAGGTATGTTTTAATCCAAAAACATTATTAACCCTTTATTGGCATGTTCTACCCCCAAAACATATACAAAGCAGTAAAAAGAGGGGTTTAGTGACACTCACCTTTGGGTGCGTATTTAAATAGCGCAATCCCAGATATTGATTTCTACACGTCCTAACATATATATATATATATATATGTTAGGACGTGTAGAAATCAATCTCTGGGATTGCATATATAGGAACGATTTTAAATCAATACACATAACACAAAAATCCTAAGTTTCTCCGTTTCTTAGAATTATCACATAACTTTGAGATTTTCTCGAAAAGTTATCATTTTTTATTATGTTGGCACGTTAATATATATATATATATATATATATATATATATATATATATTTGAGAAACTTGAGAAGCATTCTGGACCACACATTTTCCTTAAGCAAAAAAAGGTGAAAAAAATGCAAATTTTTTTTTTTTTTTGAAAAATCGCAGCTTTTTCTTTAAGGATTTAATTTTTTTTTTTTTAATTTTTTTTGAGATTTATACACATGTGTATATTGTTAATCTTTTAACTATACATATATGTATATTGTCAATTATACATATATGTATATACATGTTTAAAATTGAAAAATAAGTGTTATTTAGGGTTTAGCTTTATGGTTTATGTCACGACCCCCGACCCACCCTGGACGGAATCGGGAGTCGCAACAGCCCAGTGGTACCGGTGATTATTTTGAAAACGTTGCAGCGGAAATTTCATCAAGACCGTGAGTTAGGATAAATATCAGAGTTTAAAAAACACCGGTTTTTATTTATTAAATAGATGGAATAAACCCATGTTTTACAATGGTAGCTTTAAATAAAGATAAATTTGATTACATAAAACAATATTTCTTAATTTGATTTAATTAATAAAATAAGTCACTTCTTGATGCCTTTCAGTGCCGTATCCATCTCTTAATCCAATCTACTGTAATTACCTGAAACCCGTTTTAAAAAGGTTTTGTCAGCGGAAAATACTGAGTGAATCATTCATTTTACTAAAAATGACATGTTTGTTATAATTTACAGTATTAAGAGCGATTACAACGTTTCTGATATCAAACCAACTACGCACGGTATTTGTCACTCGACCGGATCTGTGACTATGGTCATATCCCCCATTGGCTGCCCCAATGGTGACGATTATCAAGTAATGTATACAAAACCCCACATACCGGCTGTAACTTGGTGATTACAAAGACTTAATCCCCGTAATTATAACTTTGAAATAAACATGCTTTTATAAATAGATTTGATAAAAAGAGAATGACTCACATTATAAGCATGCAGATTCATACGGCCAAAGTTTAGTCTACAGATAAGCCTTGATATATTGCAGATTTATACAGGCAGAGCTTAGCCTATTGATTTAGCCTTGTAACCTAGTGCACACGAACTAGGTAGGTAACTTAATACAACAATTACGATAACTCACGAGATTAAAACCCTCACAACGAATGACAAAGTGCAATCACTTAAACATCCATCGGATTCACAACGAATGACAAAGTATTCCCCGAGTTCAGGTGATACTCAAACATCCTGTCGGAATCACGACAAATGACAAAGGATAGTACTAAAACATCCATCGGATAGTTTCCATCGATCGGATATTGAATCGTAGCAGCGATCGAGTTAATACCCGGTATCGTAGCAGAATTCGAGCTAGTGTGTGTTTTGTAGTAATCGGACTATATCTCAGTGCCTGAATTGAATTTTGACGTCGAAACAAGTGAAATTTTCAAACCCCAAACCCCTGTATTTATACCCTCAATTGGTACCTCCTGCGTGTCGCGACAGGATCCCCGAGATCTGTCGCGTGTCGCGGGGAAACCCAAAGTAGGCTAGGCCTGCTTTATCACCTGGGTAGCCCTGCTGAGTCGACGGAATTAGAGTTATGTGTTTTAAAACTGTTTTCGAAGGATAAACATAATTTAGGGAATACACCCTTTGAGTTTTAGGGGCCTTGATCCTGATTCTGATTGTTCTGAAATTTGTAGGGTTTATGTAGAATTACTTAGGGGTCTTAACTAAGGTTTCCTAGTGAACAAAATATAATAATAAATAATATTTTTGGTGAGAGTTGTTATGGTTTGGGACATTTTTGAATATAATTATATTACAAAGAAAAAGGGAATAAAATAGTGAGAAAAGAAAATGGACCCACTTTGTAACTTTAGGGTTCAACTAGAAAGTCTCCTGGTATAAATTTTGGGTATAACATCTGAGCTATAAAAAATATATAATGCACTCGTGGTAAGTATAATACCCCTAATTCAACCTTGTCCCGATATCCCGAGACAGAATCCCAACAACTTAGTCGAGCAGAGCCCTGACATGTGTTATGGGTTTCAGATCAATCGGAAAGGGTAGCGGTGATCGGGAGTTAAAACACTTAAAATGGGGCATGGCTTTATTATTATTATAGTGTAAATAAATATATATATATATATATATATATGTGTGAATAGAGAAGAAGAAAAAAGGCGATGAGATTGGTGAAGTGACTACTCCTATTTATAATGTATAGTAGCTTTGTGGCTACGTAACTCTATGTATTTCCTTATGACACCTGTTATCACAACAAGCACACCTGTTCACCTTTCAAATTTCTATTAGTTTGTATGACACATGTCCACTTAATATTTTAATATTATTCTGTTATTATTTTACTATACATGTAAGAAATTGCATTCATACAATTCGAAATGTATAACTTCCTCCAACTTAATTTAGTTATTTTTATTTTATTATTTTATATATTATAATTAATTTAACTGCTTTACTTATTTGGCGTATATAACTTGTAAAATATAACGTTTTAGAAAATAATAATTATGTCTTTAGAACGAGTATATTTTTGTCTACATTTGGGTTTAAGTTTCATTAAAATAGAGTAGGTTCAAATACAGTGTATTTTTATAATTTAATTAATATACGGTTACTAGGCCCGTCTAGATACTTCATATTTCTCATTTTTAACTTACCCGTAATCTACCCGTCTAATAATAAAAGTTTTTATATACTTTTATTTTATTAGAAAGGTCAACCATATACAGGCCAATTATATTATTTCAACCAACTATATAAAATAGTGTTTAAAATTATTTGGGTTGAATAATTATATTAAAAATAAACTAGTTATTAGTTACTAGTTACTAGTGGTTAATAAATTTAACCAAACCTATAATTCTTATATGATAAAAATAGGAATGTTACAGTTTAGGGTTTAGCTTCAGGGTTTAGCATTAGGGTTTAGCAATAGTATTTAGGGTTTAGCATTAGGGTTTAGCTTTTGGGTTTAGCATTAGGGTTTAGCTTTATCTTTAGGGTTTGCATTAGGGTTTAGCATTAAGGGTTTAGCTTTAGGGTTTAGTTTTAGCATTAGGGTTTAGCTTTAGGGTTTAGCATTAGGGTTTAGAATTAGGGTTTAGCTTTAGGGTTTAGGGTTTAGCATTAAGGTTTAGCTTTAGTGTTTATGGTATAAAGTTTAAGATTTATAACACATATTTTTTCAAGTTTAAACATGTATATACATATATGTATAATTAGTAATATACATATATGTATAGTTAAAAGATTAACAATATACACATGTGTATAAATCCAAAAAAAAAATTAAAAATAAAAATTAAAAAATTTAATCCTTAAAGAAAAAGCTGCGATTTTTCCAAAAAAAAAATTTGCGTTTTTTTCACCTTTTTTTTTTTTGCATTTTTTTGCTTAGGGAAAATGTGTGGTCCAGATTGCTTCTCAAGTTTCTCAAATAGGGTGGACTTCTCTTAGAATCCCTACCCTATATATATATATATATATATATATATATATATATATTTTTTATGATTTTGCGACTTGAACGATTTTGTTGGTGACCATTATTGTGTAAATTCGTTAACTCTCCCGTTTATACGCAATATATCTACGATTTGCGCGTCGTAATATAAATACATAAATGTTTACATAATTTAACACCGATACATGCTAAATCTTGTTAACTTATCTATTTTGTCATTTTTAAAGAAAATATACATAAAACGTCTCATAAGTATCAAATTTCATGCTCGACAACCAAGTTACACATTTAGCACGACTTTTACCGTTTCTACCGCACAAAACGCACAAATATACATGCAAAGTCTAAACTTCCAACAACATGTTAAAACTTAACATACTTTCACTTTATCATGTTTAAATCACATAACACATTTTAACACCTAAGGTTTACCCAAAATTTTACCCATATTAGTGTATATTGAAAAATGCGTATTTTTACGATTTGGTAACGTTTTCGGGCGTCGGAAGTTACGTATGACCAACCAAACACCAAGTAAACTTAAAATTAGTTAAAATACGTATTTTTAAGCTAAAAACCTCAGTTTATTTACTGATCTAAATTAGTTTTGCAAAAATCACTCGAAAAGCCGATTTTGGACCGTTTTAACGCTTAGTTTTGCGTTAAACGTTACTATAACCATCCCAACTTGAAAGGAATTGATGTTTTAATACAATACATGTTATTTACTGATTAAAATAGCGGTTATAATCAGATTAATGCAGTTTTTGTATAAGTCACATAAATCATGCAATTTCACGTATTTTACAACCTTTAATGCACCATGTACAACATGCAAAGCTAGCAAACATTATGACAAAGTTATATGTCACTAAACACTTTAAAATAACTTTTTTTTTTGTGTTTATAATCTGTTCACAACTGATTTTTACTAAATCATACTCAAATCACCGTTTTATTAACATTTATCATCATGTAAGATCTAGTTAGTGCATCTAATGTACTCACAACATATTTTAATCATTTTGTATGAACTTGAATGCACTTAGATCTTCATTTATTCCATGTTTCTCATACTCAAACATTCTAACATTTTTATGATCATCACATAATCATTTCTTATAAATGCAAGACATACTCTTTCTTACATATTTAAATCTTTTAATCATCAAAATTTACATGCATGTGTACATATACATATATACATACACGACACATATACACACATGCATATACTTCCAAGATTTTACTTTTTAGTATATTTATTTCAAATCATAGAGTTCTTTTTAAGAACATTCTTTTATGACACATTTTCAACATATGCATGAAACTATCTTTCAAAGATCAACTCAAATCAATCAAGAACAAAAAATCAAAACACAACTTAACACACAGATGGCCATAATTTTCGGCCATATATACACACATATATACACTTACTTTACTTTGATTTAAATCTCATTCTTTGTTAAATACAAGTTTTATGATTCATTCCAAGTTCAAGAGAAACCATCTAACATCTCCATCATCACTAAAAATCAAGAATATGATTTAAAAACAAGTTTATACCTTCAAGATTTTTAAATGGGTTTTTGAGAAAAGATGATGATATGAAGGTTGTTCTTGCTTGAAACTTTCTTGAAATCACTTCCAAACACCCATTTTAGCTTGAAATCATCTTGGAAAGCTCTTGATTCTTCATGGAAAGATTGAAAATTTTTGAATGTGTGTGTGTATAGGGGGGTTTCGGCCTTGAGGTTCAAGAGGAAGAGAGAGAGAGAGCTTGTTTGATCATGAAATGAAGAAGATTGAGTGTTTAAAGAGTTGTGATGATTAAGCTTATGACACAAGTACCACTTGGCATTTTTTCACATTTCCAAGATGTGGTAGCACCACCTTGGGCTGCCAACTCTCCTTCTCTCTCTTATATACACACATAAATTGTGTATATATACATATACATATGTAGATTAATGAATAAAACATGTATTTTACTGGATATCGGGTATTTTATCTAGCGTTTTAATCCCGTTTTAGTGCGTTTTAAATTATTTTTATCATTCTATAAAAATAATCACTCAAAATTATTACTAAAATAATTACCAGTTGCCTTGACTGGCTGTGTTGACAGTATTTTGTCTAATTCACGTAGTATCGCGCGGTACGTGCTCAAACTCGAAAAAATAGAGTTTCTTAGCGTTTTAAATTATTTTCCACATGGATATGATTAAAATTATTATTCTAATCATAACAGACTATTTTTAGGATTTTAACACTGATCGGGTGGTCACCGATGTTCGTTTCACATTTTAACCGTTACGCGATAAGTGTTTATCTTACCGTTGCCAACATGATTTTTATCAAAGTTTAATTTCACCAACTCATTAAATTTCACATATAAACATCATAACCAGTCAAATACAGCCATGTTACCTATTCACAACACGTGTTACAATTGTACGGTACGACCTGAAAAGCCGGGTGTCACACTTTTGGGTGTTACATACGTTACTTATTCTAAATCACATAAAACACACGACGCAAACACTATTTATACACTGACCATTATTGCATGTTACGTGTTACTCGATGAATGCTTGTATGTTATGTTAACACAGTGATTGTTGCCTGACGGTTTAGCAACGATAGTACTATTTGTTTGGACTCAGCACCTGTCATGGACAGGGGTTGTTAAGGTTACCTCTCACATGTCGCAGTGGTGATATGTGTTGCGCATTCTACAACTCGCAGTCTAGTCTGTGCATATTTCATTTCCGATAACCTACTTGCTTCGCATTATACATGTTACATGCTGGTTATGCGTAAACGCTTTCGAACTCTACTATTACTATTAAACTTGTATGCTCACCATTACACTATGTGTATTGACCTTTATTTTAACGTATGTGACAGGTGCTTAGGATGTTGTACTTTACCTGCTTTTGTGGAACCAAGTAGGAATGAGAGTCTAGAAACAAAGAAAATTTATTTTATTTAAATCTGAGTTGTCGGAACATGTTATTCGTCTTTGAGATACCGCTGTCTGTAATACTTTACTTGCTTAATAGGTTATGGTATGGGACATAATATTAACTATTCGTTAAAGTAGTTGCTATGAAATTTCTCTTGGACAATTTGTTTTGCTCAGTGCCATGCCCCGATATTTCCGTCATCGGTTGGGGTGTGACAAGATCGATCTTAGAGTAGTAACTCGACCCTTGCAACTGGTCAAACAGATCATTGATATGTGGAAGTGGGTAGTGGTTCTTGATAGTTACTTTGTTCAGTTCACGGTAATCGATACACATACGGAAAGTGTCATCCTTTTTCTTGACGAATAGTAATGGGCAACCTAGGGTGACGAGCTAGGGTGAATAAAACATTTATCCAACAGCTCCAGCAATTGCGTGGATAACTCTTCCAATTCGACTGGGGCTAAACGGTAAGGTGCACGAGCTATGGGTGCCGCTCCGAGTGTTAGCTCGATTTGAAATTCAACTTGACGGTGAGGTGGATGTAACATTTCCAAAATTTTTATTTATAAAATTTAAAATAAAATATATAAAAACTTATGTTATTAAACGGATAGATCATGGGTAAGTTGAACGATAGAAATATGAGGTATTTTGGCGAACGTAGGAACCGTTTAATAATTATAATAATAAAAATACGTTATAATTAACCTTACTCCGTTTTAATGAAACTTAGGCCAAAATGTAGATAAAAATATTCTCGTTCTAATGACATATTCATCATTTTATAAAACGTCATATTTTAGAAGTTATAAGCGCCAAATAAGTGAAGTAGTTAAAATAATTATAATATATATATTAAATAAAATAATAATAAAAATTTTGCTTACACTTGAAGTATTAGGAAGTGTCCAACGAAATCAATATTTCGTGTTCTCCACACTTTCTTCCACTATATATATATATATATATATATATATATATATATATGAAGTCCTTCAAAAAGTTATGCTCAAATCCCTTTCTCCATGTCGCTCTTTCTCTGTCACTCTATATACTCCACTTTTTTTTAGTTTAGTAATTCACCCCTATAAAACTCCAAAGCCCTGCCCCGTTTTAAGTGTTATAACCCCTGATCACTGAGTCGATACCATGTCTGATTGATTTAAGACCCACCAACGCATGTTAAGGCTCTGCCCGACTAAGTACGTTGGGGTTCTGTCTCGTGACATATTGATAAAGTTGAATTGGGTTACTATACTAACGCGAGTACATTATATATTTTAAATGGTATAACCACCCTCCTAAAACACCCCTGACACCCCTACACGTCCAGAAATATAGCCTGTATGCGATAAACGAGCCCGTATACCTTTTACATTAATAAAAATCAAATAAAACAAGCAAAATGGGTCGCTCGCGAGCCGCGACTAAGACTCTCAAGTCTGTCGCGGGGCGCGACGGAGTGTTACTTGCCGGGCACTGCTTTAGCCACATGCCCCTACACGTGTCAACCCTATATGCAGACTCAGCAGCCCTATCGCCGCCTATATGGCCCTCGCGGACCGCGAAAGATGAAGAAGAAGCCGTCGCGGGGCGCGAGCCGCCCTTCGACCAGCTATAAAAGGGGCCAGGATCGGCCATTTCAATTGTTCAGAATTTCTAATTCTCTCTCAAACATTCTGTAGGCTAAATTTATAGCCTAATACCCCTAATAAGCGAAGCTCTGCCTCGTTGTAAGAATTATAACCCCGATCACGTATTCGTTACCCTACCAGATTGATTTAGGACTCCGTAACGCATGTCCAGGCTCTGCCTGACTCAGTTTGTTGGACTTCTGTCTCGGTAGTATGACTAATGTAATTTGGGTTATCTTACTAACACATGTGCATTGTCTAAATTTAATAAATAATAACCAGGAGAAGCAACAGCAAGCTATAATATTACCAGGAAGCCTGTAGAAATACCTAAGTCTACAAAAGTGAGTAATTCCTCTTTTTGTAAACTATTTTTACAAAACCTCAATTATTTTAAATTATATTTAACAGTGATTGAGTATTTGTGATTCTACAATTACTTTCGGTATGTTGGGGTTTTGTATACATAACTTGTTACTACACTGTGAGTAGTAACATTCCATAAGTCAGGATTGACAGTACCGTGGGTGGTAATTGAGTAGATATAAACAAATGTAATTGCGGATGCCCTCAATACTGTAAAATGATAAAACTTGTTTTGATTAAACTGGGATTCACTCGCCAGTATTTCTTGCTAACAAATCTTTTTTAAAACGCGTTTCAGGTAACTCTAATAGAAGCCAGCTGGATAGCACTGAAGGCTTAGAAAAGTGGCCATAAAAATTACCTAAATAAAAAGGAGATTTTGTTTTCAATAATTAGGGTTCATCCCTATAAATGTATTGTAAAGGAAACTTGGGTTTTATCCCATGTATTTATTATATATGAAAAGTTTGGTGTTTTAAACTCTGATAAATATTTCCTAACTACGGTCCTGATGAAAATTTCCGCTGCCAAATTAATAAACACCGATAACATCTGACTGGCTTGCGGCTCCCGTTCCCAGGATGGGGTCGGGGGTTGTGACAGTGGAAGACCAAGTAATTCCTCAGGAAATACCTCAGGAAAATTACATACAATGGGAATATCTTCGATCTTCTTTTCTTCCGTTTGGGTGTCGGTGACGAGTGCTAGAATAGCGGTATACCCCTTTTATAAATACTTCTGGGCCTTTAAGAATGAAATGATTCCGGTGACAGCACCACCTTTATCGCCTTGAACAATAAGAGGTTCGCCAAAAGAACGAGGAATACGAACAACTTTCTATTGATAAAGTATTTCGTCTCGATGTTTGGATAACCAATCCATTCCGATGACAACGTTGAAACTTCAAAAAATTATGGGAAAGAGATTTATGAGGAAGGTTTGATCAGATAGCACGAGTTTACAATTATTGATGATGTGAGTGGCCTCGATGTTTCTACTGTTAGCTAATTCGACGACGTGTTTAGTGTTTAAAGGGGAAGGTGTAGGTTTAAGCGTCTTACTAATACTTAGGGATACATAGCTAGCATCAGCTCCAGAATCAAATAGTACAAAAACATAACGATCATCAAGTAGGAACTTACCCGCCACAACGTTGGGATCATTCCTTGCTTCACCAGCTCCTATCACAAAGGCTCTTCCTCTCACGCCATTGTTGTTATAGTTGTTGTTCTCAGCGCCTTGGTTGTTGTTATTTTGATTCAGTTGAGAGCAGTTCTCCTTCATGTACCCTACAGCTCCACACTGATAGCATCCTCGATTGTTTCCCTGTTGCTGTTGTTGCTGCTGTTGTGGCTGGTTTTGCCTTGCTAGGTACATGCTTCTACAGTCTTTAGCCTCATGCCCAGTTTGTTGCATCTCTGACAGTTGTTCTTTTCACACGGCCTGTTGTGATGTCAATTGCACTTGTTGCACTTGGGTCGGTTTCCTTGGTAACCACCCTGATGCTGAGGACCCTTGTTCTTCTTAAACTTTCTCTACTAAGTTGGGGTTTGTGTGGGATTAGCATCTTTGCCGTGGTTCCCATCCCATTTGCGTTTGTTGTAACTGAGGTATCGGCAGTAGAACTAATTCGTCTGGGCAGCTTGCCCTGTTCCACAGCTTGGTCAGTGAGATGGTGTGCCAGACGTATAACTTGCTGGATCGTGGGGAGATTAGCTAAAGTCACCAGACTTTGAATTTCGGGAACTAGGCCCTTGAGATAGAGCTTGGTCCTTATGTAAGGAGGCTGAGACATGTTGGGACACTGAGCAGCATAGTCGTTGGATTGTTTGGTGTACGCCTCACTTTCAGATCCAACCATTTTCAACTCGTAGTACTCGGTCTCGAGCTTGTGGATGTCATCCCTGTGACAGTGTTCTTCCTTGATCAGGTTCTTAAAGTCATTCCAAGGAGTGGCATTGGCAGTTGCCAATCCGAGCATCTGAATCTACGCATTCCACCAAGAAAGTGTGTTTCCTTCGAGCATACCAGTAGCAAATTTCACCCAATTAGTAGCAGGACATTCACACATAGCGAACATAGATTCGACCTTCTCGATCCAGTGTAGAAGGCCTATGGCTCCTTCAGTGCCATTGAAGGTGAGAGGTTTGCAATCCATAAAAGTTTTGAAAGTGCAAACGTGAGGTTGAGTGGGTGCAGGTTGACCTGCTGCGTAAAACGAAACGAACAAGGTTAAGAGTGATAAGACGATACGAGAGTAGGATCTTAACATCCTAAAATGACAAGTCTACCTCCGGGATGGGCTGCCAAAGCCTCAGCCACGACATTTATTAGGATTGTCAGCTGGTCCTGAGTCATGTTTATGTTACCTCTTCCACGTCCGGTTATTGTTTTCATATCTAGAAAAACAGTATGAGAATGACATCATAGTGTCGCAAGAATAATAGGAGGAAGTTTGACCATTGCACACAAGTACACACACACACACACACACACACACATATATATATATAGGACAAAGATCCGTTAGGAACCACCCTTTATTGCGAGAACCAGTGTGAACACAAACAGTAATTCCTAAAAAAATCTAAAAAACACCCAAAAAAAAAATTTACTATTTTTTTTTTAGAAAAATCGCTATATTTTGTTAATAAAAAAAATTTTCAAAAAAAAAATTTCGAGTAACAGTTATCATGTATCATTTCTTTGTCAAATTCCGTAATTCATTACAAATAATAGTCAATTTCACTTTCATTTACACTACCACGTGTAATACACTACTTTTTACGTTAACAATATTAGAAATGCACATGTGCATCTATATGTATCAACATGAAATAAGGTGTTTTGGTATACTATTTTCTCTTTCATTTATCATTCCATCCATAATACACAAGCATGCACATGTGCATTTTTTGTCATTTCTTTGACAAATTCCATAATTCATTACACATATTAGACAATTGCACTTTCATTTACACTACCATATGTAATACACTACTTTTTACATCACCAATATTAGAAATGCACATGTGCATTTATATGTATCAACATGAAATAAGGTGTTTTGGTACACTACTTTGAATACACTTTCCCTTTCATCTATCATACCATCCATAATACACTACCATTACCTCCTACCATTCATAATACAATACCATTACCTCCTACCATCCATAATACAATACCATTAACAATATTTTCACTTTATTACATGTATGTAAACACCATTTATACCATCCAATCAACATATTACATCATAAATTGACAACTATAACCAAACCATCAACCACTAGATATAACTAACCAAAAAACATCGTATATGGGCCTACTTCTCCATTCAAAATCACAAAATTTTTGTAACAAAACACGTTATATCATCGTTATACCTAATGATGCACATGTGCTTTTGAATATTGGTAATGTAAAAAGTAGTGTGTTACGAATGGTATTGTAAATTAAAGTGCAATTGTCTATTCCTGATAACGTATTACCGAATTTGTCGAAGTAATGATACATATGCACATGTGCATGGATAACTGTTACTCGAAAAAAAAAAGTTTTTTTTATGGTAACGAAATATAGCGATTTTTAAAAAAATATTAAAAAAAATTTGAGTGTTTTTTTTTTGTTTTTTTTAGATTTTATTTTGTGTTCACATTGGTTATCGCGGTTCTCGCAATAAGGGTGGTTCTCGCATGAACCTTACCCTATATATGTGACACTTCGGGTTTTCCCGAGAAACCTTCTCGTATTAGCATTGTGTATACATATAATATTAAATAAAAGTTCGTGAATTATCTGGATGTGCTATGTGATCCTTGTACTAAGTTATATGTACGTATGATATATATATATAATTAGGAATGTGCTTTGAATTAGGAACCGAAACCACAAGGACCCCACTCGAGACCACTCGGTCTCGAGTGACCCACAACAGTTGGGCTGCACCTCCTTGAGCCACTCGGAAACCCATTAGGGTGCACCGACTTGGAACGAGTATAAAGCCCCCTCATTAGCCGACACCTTCCTATTTTGGACACTCAATTATCACCCTAAATCCCCAAACATTCCCTCACACTCACTCTTACACACTCTCCTTCATCCTCTCAACAAAACCCTAGCAACATCACCATCTCCTCTTGTCTCGGATCAATAGTAGCAACTCAAGCTCTTGTTCTAGCTCGTATTCTAAACTAGGAGCCCCCCCCCTTTCGGCTGATTCCACGCCACTCTCACACACGAACATCATCCGGTTAGTGTTTCACATTACTAGATATTGTGATGCGTGATTTATGCATGAGATGCATGCTTAGTTTAAATGTCTCTTTGTATGATTTGTATGATTTAGTGGTTGAAAATGACTAAATGATGAGATGTTTCTTTGATGATGATAAACATGTTTGAACAAGAATAGTGTGCACATTTGAATGTTAATATGAGTTGTTTTTCATATGTGTGTAGAGTAAAAATGCCAAAAAGATAACTAGGATCTCACATGATTAGGGTTAAACACTTGTGTGATAACATTGTCTATATGAGGATTAAGTGTGGATAATGAAATGGTTACATGTGTTTGAATGATGAAATAAACCGATCTATGAATGGATTTTGGTAGATGATGTATGCTTATTTTGAATAATCAATGTACAAGATTAAAACCCTAAGGATGAACCGTATGAACATATGATGAAAATATGTTGAATGAGTTTTGAATATTTGAAAATTGTGGTGTTTGATCCGTTTTGATTAGGAATTAGACAAGGGAACATGTTTGTGCATTTTGATTGGCTAGTACATGAAATCATAATATTGCAATTCTATTGGATAGTACATCAGAGGTTCTAGAAGGATCTCCTCATCAGACAACAAGTCGAGACCCCCGGTTTCGACTCGAGACCATCTAAATGGTCACTCGAGACCAGACAGCAGACATCAACAACTCGAGACCAGCAGCCACACTTCTGGGACTCGAGACTGGTACGATCTCGAGTCGAGACCCCCTGATCTGTAATCGAGATGGGACTCGAGACCCGCATGATTTCGAGTTGGACATTCACTATTCGAGATGTAGGATCGTGAGACGATCGAAACAAGTCTATCAGAAGAGTTTTCGGTCTAATCAGAGGCGGAATTCATTGATAGACTTTGTAGCAGCTTGATACACTCTTAATTGTCTTGTTTTATTGATTTAACATGTTTACATATCAAATGACACGTCGGCAGCACTTCGGTACCGGAATCATGAACGTTACAAATGAAATCTCATCAAGGGTATTTATAGGGGTTGTAATTTCGCATGGAATTAACAACTGCTATTTCGTGCGAAATAGCAGATTGCTATTTCGTGCGAAATTAACCTTTCACACACAAAGCCTAGATTTCTCGAACTACGTGCCCTGATCTAACAATTCTATTACAAGACTCGATACAAGACGAAGTCGACAGACGTATGCACTAACAGACTCCCCCTCGGATGTTGACGAAGTCTTCAGTGTCGAGTCTTCACAATCTTCAGCCTTGATCAGTCTTTGGGCTTTTTTGAAATTATCTGACAGTGTAGGCAACCTCAATCTTTAACACTTCTGAATCTTAAACTATCTCTCTTCTCTTCATCTCCAGGATCTCGGCCTGGCTCTTACCACCTTTAATTCTCTTGATCAGATCTCTTGATCAAACACTTGCTCTTGCGACTTCTTTTTGTTAACCAACTCCCCCTTAAGTTGTGTTGGGATCACAGTCTGGCTTTCACAAGTTCTAGAATTGCAACATGGCTCTCTCATAGCCATAACCTGCACATTCTCTACCTCAAAGTAAATTTCACAAATTTAAAATTTTACAATTTTATAGACCAATTACAGACATTGAATCAAAAAATGATTTAACACTTTTTAAAAACTCTGATGACCACTTGTAAAGTATCAATTTTTTTTATCATTTTTCAATTTTTAAACAACTTCTCCCAAACCTGTTCATCATGTTTAGCACTCGAAATTTTGAAAATCAGCTTTTCAACATCAGTTGTCTAAAATCTTTTTGTATTTTTCAAAATTTATGCTTAAACACTCTGAAAATATTTTTGGCTTTTTTATAATAAAGAAATGCAGTAAAGAAATATTTACTAACAATATTTTTGTGAGTTTGTGTAAGAGGATCATATCAGTTTTTGAGACAAATCACCAACACCGTTAAGCTTTAAACATTTTAAGTTCTAAACGATTCACTTAGATTGTCAGTATACTGATCCACTTAAATTTTCACACAAAGTTCAACTGTTTCGAGATACGAGATTAATGTTTTAGAGACTTAAACTTATACGCGTGTCCCACATCAGAATATACTCCCGTATCCAGATCCCAATATTCAGTCTTACAGGTGAGTATACCTATATGATATCTGTAAAGGGTTAAATGCGAGGGCCATGAGAGCTCAGGCTATTGCTTCCGCAAAATCAGAGAGATGATGGCTTCGACTTAAGGTGTGTTCCCTTTAGAGAATCTTTTCTTCAACAACACATGATTAGCATTTTGCAATGTTTCATCATTTTTATGCTGAGGGTGGTGCTATATTTCAAGCAAGCGAAAAGTATGATACGGGGACTAGGCCATTGCTTCCGCAGAATTAGAAGTCCCGGGATAATACCCCAGATATCACTAAGCATAAAGACCTAGTATCTCAGAAAGAGGGATCTTTCAAACAAGATTTCGGGGGTTACCCATATATCCGAGAGATGTTCCCCACGAGATAAGTAAGTTTGAAATTTAGGTTTATATCTCGACACAATTTACTAAATGTGCAAAAACCTACTGGCACATCATCAGTGAGACCGTTTATCACATTTTAACTTTCCAATTCTTTAGCATGCTGTGATAGTCCACTGATATACTATCATTTCCTCTTTTTACAACAAAACTCATTTTTTATTTTATTATATTTTTGAATTTTTCAAATTTTCTAATGTTTTTGGATTTTCAGAAAAATCTTACTCCCCCTAAAATTCAAAATCATTTAAAGAAAATTTTGAAAAAGAAACTATACAAGCAAAGTAACAACTGATTATCAAGCTTCAATTCGTCATCCACTTGACACAAACAATCAGAACTCCCCCTGACAACAAACTATTTTCCCATTAAGATTTCAAAACACTTAAGTTTGTTTTAATCAAAAATGGTTTTCCCGAAAAATAAGTTTTGTGGATTTTACCACTTGTAAGATTGGGGATTTATTCATCACTTTGTTTTTCATCCATTAACATGATAGTTACCTCAAGTTCAACTTAATAACCTTGATTAACCACTTGTAAGTTCACTAATCAAACATAACCTCTTGACTCATAAATTGAAATACCACTTGTAGGAAAAATGCCGATTCCTACTCCACACTTACCAACCTGGGAGTTCCGGCAAGTCCACAACCTGTAGAATTTTAACAATTTTTAAATGTTATACAAAAACAATTTTTCAAGAATGATGCCGATTCATGCTCCACGATTACCCACTTGGAGCTCCGGCAAGTCAGATTTTTAAGTAGAAAACACATTCACCCAAGCCTGACCAGCTTTGGGTGATTTTGATTCAACTTTATCCCAACCTCCTTTTGATCTATAAAACTCTTTTGCACCTTTCACCTTCCTATCAACCATCTTACCAAAAATATGTTTGACTTTTCCATTGAACACTTTTTCAGCATCAAAATCTTTCTTACCAGCAAAGAATTGATCTGAAATCTCAATCTTTCCAATTTTTAATTTCAAACTTTCTTTTGACAATGGCGGAAAATTTTCATCGTTCAACTCAGGAATGGAATTCTCAACATATTTCTCAACAAATGACTCCTCTGATTTTATGGAATCAGATTCATTGTCAGAACTACTTTCTGATTTAACAACCCACTTCTGTTTGTTCAAATCGACTTTTCTTTTGTAAAAATGTTTTGAAACATCACCAGTTTCGAAAGTCAAATTTTCAAACACTTTAGATTTCTCAGTTGGTTGTTTCTTTTCATCAACACGTTTTTCTTTCAATTTTGAGTTAAAAGAAACTCCCTGTTTTGTGTTGTTGTACTGTTGGCAATTCCAAGAAATATGTCTAACTTTTTGACATTTGAAACAAGTTCTTCTTTCAACTCTCTTCTCAGATTCTTTCACCAGATTCTTTTTCCTTTCAGCAAGAAACTCTTGGTTTGACTGTCTCCAGAATGGTTTCTTCTACTCTTCTTCAGAACTTCCTCCTGCAACAAATTTTTTTTTTTTTTATAATTTTTCTCATTTTTATAATTTTCTGAAGAACTAAAACCAAGACCTTTTTTTTGAAATTACCGTTATGGTTTGGTTTCTTTTGAAAACCATAACCAGAACTGTAACCCTTTTTCTTGTTCAATCTCTATTGAACTCTTGAAGTGTACTTTTTAGGTTTTTCATGAAGATTTAAAACTATTATTTCAGAAATATTAATTTCTGTTAATTTGAAAACCTGTTTGATCATTTCAGATTTGACACTTCTTATTGGAAATTCCTCATCAGAATATAATTTGTCTGAATCCTTCAAAGTATATGCCACTTTGATTGGTCCGTCATTCAAATTAGATTTTGATAATAGAAATTCTTTATTGTAAACCCGTTTGACTAGATAAATCAGACTCTTTTCTGACAAACTCGAACTTTCAGATCTAGACTCCGACTTTGACTCTTCATCCATATCCAACACCTGATCGACCACTTTCTTTAACAACTCAGACTCATGATCAGTGTCAGACGCTGTGAATGTGACATCAATGTTTTCTGGTAACTCATCAATGGTTTCAGACTTTAATTTTATGTTGAGAGCCTTATTTAATCGTTCCTCATTTGGCTTTCTGGGAGAATAACTTTCATAAATTGGGGGTGGACACTTATTATACTTGACACTTTGTTTCTTACCAGTATCCTCTTCTGTCTTTTTATCTTGGAAAGCTTCAAGACCTGCAACAGTAGGATACACTCTATCAATCAAATAATCACAAGCTGTATAACTCAATAGCAATCTTTTGATTCTTTTACTTTCAATCTTTTCGAGTTCCAAATCCTGCTTCAGTGTTGCACAATCTTCAATATACTCATTAATGACTTTCTGCTTTGTCATTAATGTTGAGCTCATCATTGTCATTGCAGCGTCAACTTCTGAATTTTTCTTTTTCAGACCATCAACTGTTCTGTTCAACACGTCATAAGATTCTTTCACGTACTTCACATCTGATAATAAATTTTCTTTCATCTTTTCTAATTCAGCGATCTTCTTATCCTTCTCATCACAATCTTTGCAAGATTCTAAACATTTCTGTCAAGGTTTTATGACCTCGACAATCTTTTCAACTTCGATAATTTTCTCAATCTCAACAAATTTTTCTACCACCTTTTCCACTTCAACAATTTTCTCTATCACCTTCTCAACTGTTTCTTCATCAACTTTTACTTTTACCTCACACTTTTCTTCTTCAACTTTCTTTGTTGAACTTTCTTCAACTTCAGCTTTCTCGGCTTCCAGGTTTTCTTTTTCTTCAGCAATTCTTTTTGCTTCTAACTTTCGCTTTGTTAGGATCTGAGTTTGGTTTTGATTGTGTTTTTACGTTTGAATTAAGATGAAGGTGGATGAGTTGTGCAGCGGAATTAAGATGGAAACAAACTTTGCACACAATCAAACGAGAGAATTGCTTTAATCAAACATTTTCCACAAAGAACCAAAAGATTGAATTTATTTCAATAACGATTACAATGCAATGTCTGAATACAAACTCCCCCTCAGCCTGAGCTCACAGTGTTTGTTCGTGCAGGAAGAAGATTTTGCAAAGAGCTAATAGAACAGTACAGAGCACTGTTCTATTTATAGGCACGAGCAAACCACTGAGGCATCTAAGCTGACGTCACCATGAAAGTGACATCTAACCTCCTAACAAACTCTAACCTCTAATCTATACAACCTCTGCTATACTAACTACTGCTATTACATTTCATTACATAAAGACATCTAAACAACTGCTGCATCCCTCCACTGATGTGAACCCAGCAGTACCTGTCCGGATCAGCAGGCTTGACTCAAGGCAGTAGATTGAACATCAGAGCTTTAGTCTTCCATCAGGCTTTTACTAGATCAGCAGTTTGTAGGTCAGCAGTTTGTACGATCAGTAGATAGGAGGTCAGCAGATCTTGAAACCACTTTCAAGGGGAGAGACTTGTATACAAAACATCTGCTTATTCTGGATCCACTACTCTGATCCAGTTTTGGCTTTAATTATCTGTTCCTCTGGTAGGGTTCAATCCCAACAATCTCCCCCTGGAATAGATAATGCCAAAACCCTTCATTATTGTGGAACTTTATTGCCTCATCAACAGTTCCCTTATCTGACCTTTAAGCTGTAACTCAAAGTCTAGGGCATCTGTGTCATCTTCATCCCTACCAAGTGGAAGATCAAGGAGATCCTGCATATCTTCAAGACTTAGGCCAAGTGCTTGTTCCCTTGTTATTTTCTTCACTTCTCCACCAGACCTGAACATAGTCAGTACATGGGTCTGTTTGTCAGTTTCCCACTTTAGTACTTTTGAGCCTGGTGGGTTTCTTGGGAGATTTTTAATGGACGAGGTGTTTGGAGATGCAGGCCTATTCATGACTGTTTGAGCAGCGTTTGCAGGTTGATTCAGGCCAAGAGTATCAGCTATCATTTCTTTAATACCTTCTTTTACAAGCACATCTCCTGCCATTAGTTCTGCCACTGTTTCAGTATCCAACCATTTTTGTGCCCTTCTTTTAAAGATGGCTGCACCAGCTGGAGCAGTGGCTCTCCTGATTTGCAGCCTTGATGGTCTTTTTGAAACCTCTGCTTCAGGATAGTCAAGCTTTTGAGGAGCAGTAGGATCTGTCTTTCTTAATTTCTCCAAACTTTTGTAAGTAGCCCTGACTTTATCTTCTTTCCATCTCATTACTTGATTTTTGGACCCATAATCAGCAACAACCAATTCCTCTTTCATTCTTCTCAGCTCTACCTGTTTATCAGGTACATTCTTTTTGAATTTTGCCCAATCTGGAGGAGTGTGTTTGACCTTATTCTTGATCATATCTTGAATCCTGGCTGCTTCTTTTTCAAGCTCAGGAATGGTCCACTCTTTGTACATGTGTTTTTCTCCTTTGTACTTCTTGGTTGCCATGATGCTTTCAATGTAGTCTTTTCTCAGAGTTTCATCTGCTCTCTCTGAGATTTGCTGACAAACATTTTTTGCAAACTGCTCTAAAGATCTGACTTGTGCGAGCAAGTATTGATAATTCTGCTGAATTTCTCTATCAGATTTCCCATGTGTATTTCTTTTTGAGATATCCTCTGCTTGCTTAGCCTTGATTTTCAAATATTCTTCAATATTCTTAGGCCTAGGATATCCTTCAACAGATGGCAATTTCCTTTTAGCAGGGTCATCCTCATACTAGAAAGATTTGATTTCTTCTCTGACTGCTATAAGTTCAAGAGGGAATTGAACACCTGCAGGAGCTAAGGGCTTTTGAATTTGAGTTGATGAGAGAGGGACAGATTTGGGTATTGTAACAAGTGATAGAGATTTTAAAGATGTTGGTGGTGACGGTGAATCATCATCTGGTATGAAAATCCTTCTCCTTTTTATTTTAGGAGAGGCAGATGATGTTTTGGGTGGATCAATGGTGGTGATTTGAATGGTAGTGATTTGTGTTTGACTAACAGTTGTTGAAACAACTGGTGTTTCAACCACTATTGTCATTACAACAGATGTTGTAACATCTGTTGTCTTCTGCTTTTTGGTAGGAGGAGATGGTGGTGAGGTTGTTTTTGGTGGTGATGGTGGTGGTGGTGGTAAGGAAGTGGTTGTGGTGTGTGTTGAAGTGGTGTGTGTTGAAGTGATGGCAGTTGTTGAAACCTTTGAAGTACCAGCAGTAGTTGATACAGCAGGAGTTACAACAGTTGTTTGGATGGAGGTTTGATGTTGGGGGCTTTTGGATGGTGGTTTTGGAGTATGCTTTGTGAGTCTGGATGGTGTGGACTTGGGTTTCCTCACTTTTCTAGTGAGATTTCTTTTTAGCTCAGGATTTTGAACATCCTTTAGCCCAGAACAACCCTGCGCATTCAGCTCCATGTAAGCTCTTTTCTCCTTATTCCACCTTGATATATCCTTTGCCGCCCTGTCCCTTTTTACACTCGCTATAGCTTCATCAAGTGCATTTTGGGTAACATCAACCTTTTTTCTACCATCTGGAAAAGGTATCTGCTTGGTTATATTCTCCATTTCTGGTTCTATGTAGAGACCATCATCTACTCCCTTTTTCTTCCATTCTTTAATTTTCTCCCCCTTTTTGGCATTATCTGGGGGTAATTGATCAATGAAGAGAACAGTTGGAGGAGCAGTGCCAGTGGTTTTTAATAAATGGGCCTTGAGAGCCTTGATGTCTGCTTGTGTGTTCTTGAACCTAGACTCCATGATGTTTCTCAGCTCTTGTACATGTATTTCATGTTGCTGATCAGCCATTTGTGTTTGTTGTTGGAGAAAAGGTTGAAATAGATTCCAGAGCTCATTTGTAGCAGGTGCTTGTGATGGAGCAGGTGCTTGAGGTGGAACAACAGTGGATTGCATCTTTTGTACTTTCAACAACTGTTGTAGCATGTCTTTGATATCTGCAACAGCTGTATCCAGTTTGTCAACTCGTTCCGTCAATTCCAGATATTTTAAACCATCACCCATTTTAATGGGATCATCTGATTTCCCACTAGCAGTGGTTTTATCAGTGGTTGAGGTAGGGAGTGTACTCCACACATTAACCACTTATGCCCCTTTTTCTTGGTACTGGGGTCTTCTTCCTTCAACACTTGACAGCCTTTTGATGTTGCCAGTGGTTAAAACAAATCCACTGGTGGATGTCAGAGGTGCTATGGAAGGAATTGCCTCCAAGGAAGTCTTATTGATGTAACCACTGTCCAAATGTAAACCAGTGGGGTCAACATTTGTAGTGGCTGCTTCACTTGGATTACCACCAAGAGTTACTTGTAACTCAAGGGGTGTAACCTCCTCAGGTTGTGTTGGTGGGTTAGCAAAGATTGATACATCAGACCCAGTCATCTGTTGAGGCATATTCTCATTGATAGTTGATTGAGAAGGACTGGTTTGTGCCTGGTTCAAATCAATTGCTTCCAACAAAAGTCTAGTTGGTGGAGGAATTGTGGATGTGAGGTTTGGTGTTAGAAGAGAATTTGCCCCGGGCATTGGGCTGTGGATGATGGAAGCGAGTGATTCCAGAGCATCATATTGTGGAGTCCCTATGTGTACAACCTGTTCTTTTTTAGAAGAAGCAGGAGGAGTTTCGGTTATGGGTTGAGATAGTTGTACCAACTGCTGTGAGGAAGCAGCAGCAGTGGTTTCTAGTGACTTTTGTGTTGTCACTGGCAGTTGCTCTGGTATCTCATCCTCCAGAGTTGCCTTTTTTATGGGTTTAGGGGGGGCGGTTTGAGTTTTTCTTTTTGTTGGCTCTTTGGTGATTGTAGGTGTGGGTTTCAAAGTAGTTGTTTTGCTACTTTGATCACCTTGAGCAGTGGGCTCAGCAGCAGATACCTGAGGAGCAGTGGTAGCTGCTAAAGTCTGCTCAGGCACCTCTGCTTGTGTTTTGCAAGGTGTTGACATTCTTGTAAATGTTTCAGCAGTTAAGCTATGCATTTGAAGAGATTCACCTTGTTTTATTGCAGAAGGATCATTCTTACCCAGTTTCTTTTCAAAATAATAACTTAGAAATCTTGGAAACAGTAAGAAAGCCTTTGTTTCAACATTTTTAACCAAATCATTAAAAATTTCCCGAGAATAATTGAAATTTTCTCCTTGAAGAATAGCAAATCCCATGTTTTGAATTTTTAATGGTATTTCATTAAAAGCAGTGGTTTTGTTTGAAACACACATTAGGAGGGTATGGAATAAAAACCTTGTTGCAGAAGGGAAGAACCCTTTTTGTAAGGTATCATTCTTCATCATTGTATCTACATACCCTCTTTCAATGAAGTCAATTTTTAACTCGTTTTAGGGAAAGAAATTATACCTTTCTGATCGTCGAGTTGAAAGACCTCCGAGATGGATTGTGGTGTAAGCTTGACAGCTTTACCCATTAGAGAAGAGTTAATGGCTATTACAGTTTCACCTTGTTTTTCAAAGGTTGCATTCTTCCAAAACTCTCTTTGGGTTGCCAAGTAAATTGGTGCATCTGCTGTTAACAAAGTTTTGTACTTTGATGCAGACTTGATATCAATGATGGAGTCGAATATATTAGTGGTGCCGGGTTTTGTGAGAAGACCCAGAAGGTTGTGAGACGTTTTGTGTGGAATTTCAGTGGGTTTTTTCCTTTTGAGAGGCTTCTTTTGATGATGATTTGGAAGTGGGTGTTGCAGATGACTTCGATTTTGTCATTTTGGAGATGATGATCGAAGAAGGTTGTGAAGGGATTTGAAGAAAAACTGCTTTGAGAAGAGAAGTTTTAAGAATTCAATTCGACAGTAAAACCTTGTTTTGGGTTTTAAATGGGGTTTTAGAGGGAAAAAGTGAATGCTGACGTGGCAGTGGTTACAAAAGGTCTGACCACTATGTACTGCCCACATGCCAACCCCTGATGAAATGAAGGACAGTACTTTTATGAAAGTTACTGATGAAGACAATGGTTACAACGGTAACAAATGGAAGCAGTGGATGATTTTCACTATCAGTGGATAGCATATCAGTGGGTAAGACACTGCTTTTGAACAATAGTGTTTATCAAAGAAATGAGAGAACAGGGGTTGACTTTCAGCAGTGGACAGACTTTGAAGTAGAGCAGACTTTTGAACAATCAGTGGTTATGGCTGACTTTTAAGGATTTTAATGAAAACTTCATTTTTAGCTATTTTTAAGGATGGATTTTTCATTTTCTGAAAACATTTTAATGCTTCTATTCAATGTTGTAAAAGGCGCTAGGCGCTAGTCGGGCAGTGAGGTACAGCCTAGGGATTAATCGGGATTAATAGGGATTAATCGGGATTAATCGGAATGGGATTTTTATATGTATTTTTCAAAATTATATATATATACCCAATAATATAAAAATAATACTTCAAAATTCACATAAATACTTCAAGTTTCAGATAGTATGGTTCGATTTTGACCAATTTTGACCGCCTAGTACCGCCTAGTACCGATTTTGATCGATTTTGACCGACTAATATTGTCCGATTAATCCGATTTTTGACCGCCTAGGACCGATTTTGACCGCCTAGCACCGATTTTGACCGATTTTTGACCATGACCGATTAATTGACCGCCTAGCTCAAAATTAGGCAGTAGATGACCGCCTAGCGCCTAGGCGCCGATTAATCGGCCGCCTAGGCCGATTTCTGCAACCATGCTTCTATTCATAGAAAAACAAGATTTTGGTTGTTATTCCATATTTAGCATGCCAATCCTAGAGAGCAAACTTTCAAAGGTGGCTGTATCTAATGCTTTTGTGAGCACATCTGCCAGCTGGTCTTCAGTTGGAACATGAGGCAGAGAAATCAAACCTTTTTCATAGCAATCCCTCACAAAGTGATGTCTGATGTCGATGTGTTTAGTGGTTGAATGAGAAACTGGATTTTTGATGATATTTTCTGCTGCCTGGCTATCCAACATGAGTGGTGTCTTTAAGGCAGTGATACCAAAATTCAGCAACTGATTTTGAAGCCACAGGAGTTGGGTTGTACAGCTTGCAGCAGCAATGTATTCAGCTTCAGCAGTGGATGTTGAAACAGTTGCTTGCTTTTTGCTTTGCCAAGAGACCAAGCAATCGCCTAGAAACTGGCACCCTCTTGAAGTGGACTTCCATGTGGTGTTACATCCAGCAAAGTCACTGTCTGAAAAGCCTGAAAGCTTGATATTCCCATTAGCCGGATACCAGATACCAAGTGTGGGAGCACCTTTTATGTATCTGAAGATCCTTTTTACAGCAATGAGGTTTGATTTTTTGGGAGCTGATTGACTTCTTGCACAGACACATGTTGCAAACATGATGTCTGGTCTAGATGCAGTTAGGTACAGTAAAGACCCAATCATGCTTCTATAAAGTGTTTGGTCAATCAGCTCATCCTTTTCATCAGACATGACAAGCTTATTTGTTGCCATGGGTGTGCTGCATGGTTTACAATCATTCATATCAAATTTATTTAAAAGTTCTTTAGCATATTTGCTTTGATGAATGAAAGTTCCATTTTGCATTTGCTGAACTTGGAGACCAAGAAAGCATTGCAGCTCACCCATTGCACTCATTTCAAACTCAGCTGTCATGAGTTCCCTAAACTCTTCACACATTTTGTTGGTGCACCTGTCTGTCGTCTACATCTTGTATCGAGTCTTGTACTTTAATAGTTAGATCAGGGCACGGAAAACTAGAAAGTGGTTTTTAGGGGTGATTCCGCTCGAAATGACACCTTGTCATTTCGAGCTAAATCACATAAGTCCTGATTCCGCTCGAGATGGTTATGGTCTGATTCCGCTCGAAAGTGAATTTCCTGATTCCGCTCGAGATGGTTATGGTCTGATTCCGCTCGAAAGTGAATTTCCTGATTCCGCTCGAGATGGTTATGGTCTGATTCCACTCGAAAGTGAATTTCCTGATTCCGCTCGAAATGCACATAGCATGTTCGAGCGGAACCCCTTCCCCTATAAATACCTTTCGAGCGTAATCATTTGTAAGAATCTTGTTTTCTGGTAAAGAACTGCTGCCAAAGTGATGTTTGATTGTAATAAGTGTGAAATCAATATACAAGGCAAATTTAAGTGAAACAAGCTGTTTTTCAAGTTTGTTTCTTAGTTTCCACCTCTGAAACGGATTAAAGCTCTTCTTATTGACTCTTTTGGGTCACGAATCCGATCCTACACATTTTATTACATGTGCTTCCAAAAATAATGTCATCCACATAAATTTAGACAATCATTAAATCCTTTCCTCTCCATTTTAGAAACAGTGTTTTATCAATGGTACCTCTTTTGAAACCATTTGAGAGTAGAAAGGTGGAAAGAGTTTCATACCAGGCCCTAGGTGCTTGTTTAAGGCCATACAAGGCTTTGTTTAGCCTGTAGACATGATCTGGATAAAATGGATCCTCAAAACCTGGAGGTTGACAGACATACACCTGTTCTTGAATTGTACCATAGAGGAAAGCACTTTTGATATCCATTTGGAACACCTTCATGTTGTGGTTGACAGCAAAGGCCAGGAACAGTCTTATAGCTTCCAATCTTGCTACAGGGGCGAATGTTTCATCATAATCAATCCCCTCTTCCTGTTTGTAACCTTGAACCACAAGCCTGGCTTTATTCTTGACAACAATGCCCCTTTCATCAGTTTTGTTTTTGAAGACCCACTTTGTGCCAATGGGACTTACATCTTCTTGTTGTCTTTTAAACTGTTGGAGCTCTTCTTGCATGGCTTCTACCCAGCTGTTGCCTTTCAGTGCCTCTTGGTACTTGACTGGCTGATGGAGTGATAGAAAACCAGCAAAAAGACAAATGTTTTTGGTTTGGCTTCTTGTGAGCACCCCTTCATTGATGTTGCCAATGATTTGATCAGGTGGATGAGATCTCAAGAAGATTAAATCTCCTTGGTATGGTATGATGGCATTTGTTGGTGAAGGCTGCAAATGTGTATCATCTGAGCTAACCACTGCTGGTGACTTTGATGATCCAGCAGTGGCTTAAAAAGGTGGTGGAATAGGAGGTAATGGTGTGGACACATGCTGACCTTTATCCACTGTTTGGGGACTTTTGTCAGCAGTGTTTGATGATGTGGAAGCAGTGGTGGATGGGCTACTTTGGTCAACAACTGTTGAGGTAGCAGTGGTTGAGCTTTGACAGCTGTTTTGTACAACTGATGTTTTTGCCATTGTGGCAGACTTTTGTTGAGGAATGATGATCTCATACCCATAGTCTGATGATGAATCCTCTGATGGACCTGCACTGTTAGTTTTGACAGCAGTATTTTCAAAAGTGAATTTATCAAGATTAAACAAATCTGCAGGATTTGCTGGGATTTTTATTGATGAAAGTTCATTAAACTTTACATTTAAGGTCTCCTCCACTGCTTTGGTCCGTGTATTAAACACTTTGTAGGCCTTGGCAGTGGTTGAGTATCCCAGATGATAACCACAATCTACTTTGGCTGCAAATTTTGAGATGGAATCTTTTAAGTTCAAAATAAAGCATGGGCAGCCAAATACCTTAAAGTATGAGATCAGTGGTTTGATTTTATACAGAATTTCATAGGCAGTCTTTTTGTGCCTGGGGTTTATTAAAACTCTGTTTTGGACATAGCAAGCAGTATTTACTGCCTCTGCCCAAAAAGTTAATGGCAAACCTGAATCAGCAAGCATGGTTCTGGCAGCCTCAATCAAAGTTCTGTTCTTTCTTTCAACTACCCCATTTTGCTCTGGTGTTCTAGGGATGCTGTACTGCCTTACAATCCCTTTCTTCACACAGAAGGCATCCAACTCCTTATTTTTGAATTCTGTGCCATTGTCACTCCTGAAGACTTTTACTAGAATGTCAAATTGGTTTTCAACCTATGTCACAAAGTCTTGCAAAATGCCTGCAGTCTCATCTTTTGAGTGTAAGAAGAAAGTTCATGTAAACCTAGAGAAGTCATCAATAATAACCAAACAATATCTCTTTTTCTTGAGACTCGTGACTTGAACTGGGCCAAACAGATCCATGTGCAGCATTTGCAAACACTGGGTTGTTTTGGACTCTTCAATGGACTTAAAAGAGCTTTTATGTTGTTTTCCTTTTAAACAGGAAACACAATGCTCAGGACATGAAAACAATTTTTGAGGTAAACCTCTTACAAGGCCATTTTTTGAAATTTCAGTGATTGTCTTGAGATTTGTGTGCCCCAGTCTCCTATGCCAAAGTTCTGTCTCTTTGTTAGAGGCAGCTGAGAACGGACAGGCATCAGCTCTGGGACACTCTTTTGACATATCAACAACATAGACATTGCCACTTCTTTGAGCAACAAGTTTTGTTTTTCCAGTTTTTATTATTGCTTCAATCTTTTCAACCATTTCTGGTCCAACAATCCTACAACACTCCTTTGTGAAGAATGACCCATACCCCTTATCACTCATTTGTGAAACACTCAGGAGGTTGAATTTCAGATTGTCTATCAGATTGACATTTTCAAATTTTACATTTCCAGATTGCACTGTACCAGATCCCAGAACTTTCCCTTTACTATTATTCCCAAAGGATATATCACCCCCTCCATGAATTTTGAAGTCTTTGAGTAGGGCTTTACATCCTGTCATGTGCCTGGAGCCTCCACTATCTACATACCAAAGGCTATCTAAGCATGCAGAAGCTCCCTGCACATGAAGTAAAAGGATTAGTTCATTAGGGTTTCCAAAGCCAATAAGGCTTTGAATGGGGTCTCAACAGTGTCTGGGATGGGTGCAGATTGATGGACAGTGGTTAGGTCAGGGGTTTGGACAGTTTTAGGACTGTTTCTCTCTAACCACTGTTGTGGATTTTGACCAATCACCTGTTGGTACCCAAAAGGATGCCTGTTCACTTTGGGTTTAGAGGGCATTTTATAGGTCTCATAAACGTGTGGAATCCTTTGGTAAGATGATTGTTCCTTGCCTTTTCTGAACTGGTTGGCAGGGGGTGCATCAGTAACCTGAACATCTCTTTTGACAGATGTTTGGTTCAGCTGTTTTGTGACAGTTGTTTGAACTGGCACAAACAGTGGTTGGTTCTTGGTGAATTTGACAGATGATGTTGATGGACTCAAGGATGTTTTAGCAGTGTATTCATTCTTTTTCACATCAAAGTTTTTGAGATACACACATGATTGAGTTTTGTGGTTTGTTTTACCACAGATGGTGCAGCTTTCAGCAGGAACAATGACACTTATTTTGTTTAGATCATATGCTTTTAGATGAAAACAATCTTTTGTTAGATGATTTCTCTTTTCACAAAACTCACAAAACAAGTTATTGATCTTTTCTCTCTTCTTTCTCTTTCAGACTCCTTTGCAACAGAGTTTTTAACCTCTGTTGGGATGTCCTTAAGAGGAATGACTTTTGCATTTGGAGCTTTGACACCATCAGTGGTTGTAAAGTCCATGGGCTTGAAATTTACAAGAATGTCACACTCATCAGACCATGTGGGCTTAAACTGATATTTTTCAAGCTCCTCAAAAGTAGAGTATCCCACTGGTCTGTCAAGTGTGATTTTGTTACCAAGTTTATCAGTGATTTTCACTTCTTGGCCATTCTTGTTTGTGGGGATGAACTCAGTGGTGACATCAGTGGTTTGAACAGATTTTTCAAAAGCAGTGCTTTCATCATCATATTTTCTATAACCAACACCAAATTTCACATTTCTTTTAATCTGTTTTTCAAGCATCACCTCATATCCTTTGCAGGATTCCACCCATTTTTCACATGTGATTTGAGTGGACTCTAACTCCTTTTTGCAAACTTGGTATTTTTCTACCATAGTTTGGAGTTGAGTTTTGGTTATGCTTTGCTCTTCTTTGAGACTGTTGATCTCTTTATCTTTTTCGTTCTAAGTTCTTTTAATGACCTTTCAAATTTGACTTCATCAGACAAGACTTTATTCCTAAGGTTTTCATTTACCTCTTTGATGTTAGCAAATGCAATAATGCATTGGTCTGAACACAGTTTTTCAAGAACTTGAGGTGTTACCTTAGCAGCAGCCATCATGGCACAATCACATTTAAAATCACCTTCTTCATCAGCTCTATCTTCTTTCTCACCTGCTTTCTTCTCTTCCTTTTTATTTGTCATCTTTGGACCAGGGGTCAGACAGTGGTTCAATCAGGGTTTCTGAATTTTCTCCCAGCAGTAGTTCGCCAGCAACTGCAGTAACCACTGCTTCAGCTTCTTTATCCATTGTTTCATCACTTAGCTGTTCACCTTCAGTTTCTACCCCCTCTAGTATTGACTCTAATGCCACTAAACAAAATTCATCATTAGAAGGTTCATTAAAAGCATAGAGTGAAAAATTTTCATCACCAAGCTCATCAGGCATGCTGCTCCAGTCAACAAAGCCTTGAGTGAAGAAGCTTTGCTGATCTGGTTGTACCACTGCTGGAGCAGCTGTTTGAGGTGCAACAGGTTACACTTGTGCCTGAGGGACAGGGGTTTGAACATACTGAATTTGTGGAACAGTGGTTTGGACATAATGCACAGGCACAGGGGTTGCAGCATAGTGAGCAGTGTTAACATGGGCTGCAGGGGTATATTGGAAATAGTGAACAGTGCTTTGATTTTGTGGTCTAGGGTTTGAGCTGGGATGAGTGATTATAGGACCAGTAGTTTGACTCCTGCATTCCCTAGCAAAATGACCCAGCCTATTGCACTTGTAACACTTGATTTTTGATTTATCCAACCCCACCCTTAAATTCCCATGTAACCCTGGGAATTTTCTCCCTGTTCTTTTGTAGAATTTGCTTGTTCTTACACTAAGCAAAGCCAATTGATGCAAAATGTCCATCTCTTCTAAGTCAGTGGGATCAAAGTGTTGCAAATCATTGAGTTCAAAGCACAAATTATCTGACATCTGGTTTTCACAATTTGCAGGAAAAGCATAATTTGCAGAGTGAGGATCAGGGTTGTTAAAATTTCCACCAGCATTTATATCAATGAAGTGATCATAACCCTGATCCTTACCACTGCTACCAGACTCTTCCTGGCCAAAAAGAGCTGTGCTATCGAATGAATAATCATTAGCAACTTTGCCAGACTCTTGCAACTTCTTTTTCTGGTTCAACTCCCTTTCATAGGTCAGGAGTCTACCATGAAGTTGGGTCAGGGTCAGATCTTTGAACTCAGCAGAGTTTCTAGTGACAAAAGCTATGGTATCCCATTTTTCTGGTAGTGACCTAAGGAACCTTCTATTTTGAGTTGAATTTGGGAATGTTACTTTAACAAGCCTTAGTTCACTAATGAGACAACTGAATCTCTCAAATTGCTGAGTCAGTGATTCACCCTTGATGTGACAAAATGTTTCATACTGCTGATTCAGAATTTCCCTATTGTTTTCAATGACTTCTTCTGTTCCCCCAAACTGTTCCTTTAGTGCATCCCACGGCTCTTTGGCACTGTTACAATGTAACAGTCCAGCATAGATCTCATTGGGTAATGCAGATGCTATGATGCTAAATGCTTTGGCATCGAGTTCGAACTTTTGAAAATCAGTTTCAGTATAGTTTTCAGTTGGTTTAGGAACGAACTTCTTTGCATCCTCACCACTTGGCACCATAGGAACATGGGGACCAAAAACAACAGACCTCCAACATCCAGTGTTCTGTTGAGCAAGGATGTGACCCATCCTTCTCTCCCAGATGTTGTATTCATTACGTTTAAGCATGGGTGGTTTAAAAAGCGAACCAATGTTATTCTTATCATCTTGTGATTGTGACGTTATCCTGGTTGTTTTACAGGCACTGATTAATCAACTTTGATGGTGATTAAACCTTACTCTGTTTTTCAACACAAACGAACAAACTATCAGTATCAACTTTTATGAGCTGAACTATTTACGTCAAAATGATTGTTAAATCAAATTTGACTATCCAAGCTCTGATACCAATTGTTAGGATCTGAGTTTGGTTTTGATTGTGTTTTTACGTTTGTATTAAGATGAAGATGGATGAGTTGTGCAGCGGAATTAAGATGGAAACAAACTTTGCACACAATCAAACGAGAGAATTGCTTTAATCAAACATTTTCCACAAAGAACCGAAAGATTGAATTTATTTCAATAACGATTACAATGCAATGTCTGAATACAAACTCCCCCTCAGCCTGAGATCACAGTGTTTGTTCGTGCAGGAAGAAGATTTTGCAAAGAGCTAATAGAACAGTACAGAGCACTGTTCTATTTATAGGCACGAGCAAACCACTGAGGCATCTAAGCTGACGTCACCATGAAAGTGACATCTAACCTCCTAACAAACTCTAACCTCTGATCTATTCAACCTCTGCTATACTAACTACTGCTATTACATTTCATTACATAAAGATATCTAAACAACTGTTGCATCCCTCCACTGATGTGAACCCAGCAGTACTTATCCGGATCAGCAGAGCTTGACTCAAGGCAGTAGATTGAACAGCAGAGCTTTAGTCTTCCATCAGGCTTTTACTAGATCAGCAGTTTGTAGGTCAGCAGTTTGTACGATCAGTAGATAGGAGGTCAGCAGATGTTGAAACCACTTTCAAGGGGAGAGACTTGTATACAAAACATTTGCTTATTTTGGATCCACTGCTCTAATCCAGTTTTGGCTTTAATTATCTGTTCCTCTGGTAGGGTTCAATCCCAACACTCTTCAATCTAACAGTCTTCTTCTCATTCAGCATCTCAACCTTATCTGCAAAAAACAAATTAAAACTATCAGTATCCAGACCTTTTCTAGCTTTATTAATATACTCTTCTTCATCATCTGTATCTGCATCACTTCCTAATTCTGGAAAAATCGGTATTCTTTTTGGATGAGATTTGACTGGTTCTGCTTCCAAGATTTGAGCAATAAGAGCTGATTTCTTTAAAAATTATTTATCTGGCACGTAGTTATCCCAACTAAAACCCTCTGCTAGCTTTTCATCATCTTGATTGACAAGAAAAGCCTTTTTCTTTCCATCCTCAAGAGCTCGTGATGACGATGGTTGTTGTTGATTAAGCTGATGAAAAATTGATTTTTGATAATAATTGTTGTTTCCGGATGAGTCTTGTCTTTCAGTTGCTTCTTTATTTTTGCATTCTCTTTTAAAATGTCCCTTTTCTTTGCAACGAAAACAAGTGACCTTTGATTTGTCAAACCCTATCGGAGATGCACTCATTTCTCGAAAATTATCTCTACCAGTAACTTGTGTGAATTTTTATGCTCTTCTTACTGCAATAGCTAAACACCACTTGATGTCCATCAATTCAAGTTCTTCAGCATCAATCTGATCATAATCCTCTTTGGTGAGCATCGGATTTCCAATACGACCAGCAACTAAGCTTTCATACGACTCTAGCATAGCCACTAGTGATACCATGTGTTGCTTAGCTATTTCTGGAGAAAGATTTTGACCATTTTGAATGTTCAAAGTAACATTGCATTACAAATTTGTTGAATTTTGTTTTTGAGGACTTGGTGTTGTGCAATTTGGATCAAAACTTGAAAACGATGACGAATATCCACCACTCTGAGTTACTGTACTATTATTTGATCCAGGCGCACTATCAGCACTGAAAGCAGTTTTAATCTTCGGACTTGTAGAAGTTTCAAACTTATTTCCTCTGTAGTATAAACTGACATCTTGTTGCGCATTTGGATTACTCATGATTGCAATTTTCTGAATATCCAATTCATGTTCTTCAATCTTTTGAATAAACTTTGCCAGATTCATATTTTCAGATTTTCTCATGTGTTTCAAGATCAACAAATATGTTCCCCACTTATTCTGCGGTAATGCATCGGCTAGCTTATCAACCCATTCATCATCGTCTTTCTTTATTTCCAATCTTCCCATTTCCAGAACCAAATGGCAATATCTGTCAATAGTCATTTTTGTTGTTTCATTTTCAAAAGCTGTAAACATATCAAATGATTTTTTCAGTAAAGCTTTTTTGTTCTTTATCATATCAGCACTACCCTTAAACTTGTTAATCAACGACGTCCAGATTGATCTAGCAGTACCCTCATGTTGAAGCAAAACAAAGATATCTTCTTTTACCGCTTGTTGAAGAATGCTAATCATCATCTTTTCACTTGTATATTTCAATTTCTCACCATCTGAATATTCACTAAAATCCTTTTCAAGTCCACGTTCATTTTTTGGTTTCTCGTAATCTACCTCTAATGAACACCATGCATCAAATTTATAGGCATGCACCCAGTTTTCAAATTGATTTTGCCATCCTCTAAAGTCTTCAATGTACATGAGCTTTGGCGGTTTTTGATAAGTTCCCGTCTCATTCTCACTGTAAAGATTTTGAGCAGCTGTTACTGGAGCAATCGGTGTTGCAAATGCATTGTAAAATTCCTCTTCCATTTTTCGATAACAATCTGAAATTTCACAAAGTTCAAACAACAATGAAAGTTCACACGAAATGAGAATACACATGAAATAACACACTGATACGAAATCAGTTTGGTGCGAAATAGCCTTTTTCAAGCGAAATCAATTTTCACACGAAATACAATTTTCAAACGGAATTGCAATTGCGTGCGAAAATAGTCAAGTGAAATGACAACTTGGTGCGAAATTGCCTATTTCGTGCGAAATAAGTGGTTGATTTCGTATGAAATGAGTTCCAAACAAGTAATTTCGTACGAAATAGTGCTGACGTCACTTAATCCGATATCATTTTCAAGCGATAATATCAATTTTATCACTTTTAGATCGAATTTAAGTCCAATTCTTTCAAGGATTCATTAAAACATTGTTTCGCATGATATGATTGAAATTCAATCCAATTTAACTGTGAAATCTTGTGATTTTGTAAAAGAAGGTGTAGAAATCAGATTTTTGAAGAAAACAAGCTGATTTTGGTAAGAAATCTTCCTCCTGAGCTCTGATACCACATCTAGGATCGTGAGACGATCGAAACGAGTCTATCAGAAGAGTTCTCGGTCTAATCAGAGGCGGAATTCATTGATTAGACTTTGTAACAGCTTGATACACTCTTAATTGCCTTGTTTTATTGATTTAACACGTTTACAGATCAAATGACATGTCGGCAGCACTTCGGTACCGGAATCATGAACGTTACAAATGAAATCTCATCAAGGGTATTTATAGGGGTTGTAATTTCGCATGGAATTAACAACTGCTATTTTGTGCGAAATAGCAGATTGCTATTTCGTGCGAAATTAACATTTCACACACAAACCCTAGATTTCTTGAACTACGTGCCCTGATCTAACAATTCTATTACAAGACTCGATACAAGACGAAGTCGGCAGACGTATGCACTAACACGAGACCCACTGGTTACGAATCGAGACTTCGTGCTCTCGAGTCGAGACCACCTGGTCTCGACTGGGCTGCCTACCATAGTTATTGGGCCACAACGTGTTTGTCATGTTTGGGCTGCATGTTTAACCTGGACTCTGTGATACGTGTTGTTGTTAACCGTTAGTATGATAGGATAAGCCCAATAACACTTTGTGATTTGGATGCTGTGTATTAACTGTACTGCTCATTAGTGCTAGTATTATCTGGATGCTATGTGTTAGATACGTGTAAGACGTACGTGACTTGTTTATACCCGAGCCTGACTCATAGTATGATAGGATAAGCCCAATAACACTTTGTGATTTGGATGTTGTGTATTAACTGTACTGCTCATTAGTGCTAGTATTATCTGGATGTTATGTGTTAGATACGTGTAAGACGTACGTGACTTGTTTATACCCGAGCCTGACTCATACTGGTAACCATGTTAGGACGTGGTGACCAGCGTGCTTGACCAAGTAAACTAATATGCCGAGCAACCCAAGGTGAGTTCACAACTTTTAAAGCATGCATTCCCGGTGAGTTCACAACTTTTAAAGCATGTGTTCCCGGTGGTTGGGAAATGGAACTTAAACAACGCTATCCCTTGTAAGGGATACGAACCTACTTTTCTCCCCTTATGCGGGACCTTTAGTTAATTACTATTTATATTGGATGCAACAAGCAATACTAAACGAAACTCTATCACTCAAGTCCCTACTACTTAATACCGATTAGTCGTCGGGGCCAGGCGAACGGGTTATTAGTTGATAGCGCTATTTAGGTCTCACCAGCCTCACACCGTGCCAGCGTATGGGATCGGGAGTAAACTAATAGACTCTGGCAAACCGTCAATGATGATAGAACATTGATAAACGGGGCACTCTACAGAAACGTACAGTCGCATAGTATTCGGTATTGTAAACCAGTTTAGTAGCTTACTTAAGGGGTAGCTCCCCTTGGCATGGTATAAATGAGTAAATTAACTGTTGAAACAAGTTTTTGGAAATTAAAAACTGGTCAAACTCGTGAACTCACCAACATTATGTTGATACCCTACTGCATGCTTTGTAGGTACCCAGTGACTCAGGAGCTTGCAGCTTGGGGATGTGTAGTGGTCGTCTTAACCCGTGTGTTGGGTTCTATAATAAACTTAAACTATGAACTTTGTTTAAACTGTGTTTCCTATGCTTCCGCTACTTACTTAAACTGCTATTTGAACTTAAAACTTTTGAACTTTAATTATGGTATTTACTAACCCTTGTGGTTGGTGAACATTACCACTATTATTAATTGAATGCTCTGTATAATTGGTGGTTGGATCCTGGTCAGTCGCACGCCTCGCGGTAGTACTCCGCACGTGGTTTTGAGGGTGTGACAGATTGGTATCAGAGCCATTGGTTATAGTGAACTTGGTTTTAAAAAGAAAGACTTTTGAGAAAAACCAGACTATAACCCGTGACTCGTGACGACACTGCACTCCAAGTGCAAGACTCGATGTATTAGACCCCATGGCTCGGACTTGTGTTTACTTACCTGTTTGTTTTATGTCTATGCTCCACTATATGTACTAGTCTGCCTAGTTAGATGTATACACCTCCCTCTTCTATCTCATTCTCGCTGCATTACGACATCGCACTCATGTTATGTTTTCTGGTTATGAAGATAATGAGTGGACGCGGAAGAGGAAACGTTAACATGACTCAGGCTCAGTTCACTAACCTGATCAACACGGTGGCTGCAGCTTTCGCAGCTCACCCTGGAGGTAAACTCGTTATTTCAGGATGTTTAGATCCTACCCCCGCATCGTCTTTTCACCCCTAAACCTATTCGCTTCGCTTCTCACAACAGGTCAGCATGCGCCTGCGCAACCACGTGTTTGTACTTTCAAAACCTTCATGGATTGCAAGCCTCTCCCTTTCAATGGCACTGAGGGTGCCATAGGCCTTCTACACTGGATTGAGAAGGCCGAAGTTGTCTTTGCTGTCTGCGAGTGTCCCCCTGCTAATTGGGTGAAGTTTGCTACTGGTACGCTTGAAGGAAACGCGCTTTCATGGTGGAAACCGCAGATTCAGATGCTTGGTTTGGAAACTGCTAATGCTACTGCTTGGGAAGATTTCAAGAACATGATCAAGGAAGAGTACTGTCACAGGGATGACATCCACAAGCGCGAAAACGAGTACTTTCAGCTTAAGATAGTTGGATCAGAGATTGAGATTTACACCAAGCAGTCCAACGACTACGCTGCTCTCTGCCCAAACATGTCTAGACCTGCTTATCGAAGGATCGAATTGTACATCAAGGGTTTGGTTCCGGAAATCCAAAGTTTGGTCACTTCAGCTAACCTCACTACCATTCAGCCAGTCATCCGTCTTGCTCACAAACTCACTGATCAGGCTGTGGAACAGGGCAAGCTGCCCAAAAGGATCAGTGCTACTGTTGGAACTTCTGGTGATAACAAGCGTAAGTGGCAAGGAAACCAGAGCAAGGACGCTAACCCCACTCAGGCCCCAACTCAGCAAAGGAAAACTGAAAACAACAAGGGTCCTCAGTAACAGGGTGGATATCGAGGAAACCACCCCAAGTGTAACAAGTGTAACCGACACCACAGTGGGGAATGTGGCAAAAGTCAGTGTCAGCGATGCAACAACATGGGGCATGAAGCCAAAGACTACAGGAGCCAGCTTCCAGCTAGGCAGAATCAGCAACAACCATAGCAACAACAGCAGCAAGGAAACAACCGTGGATGCTTCAAGTGTGGGGCAACGGGGCACATGCGAAGGGATTGCCCTGAACTGAACCAGAACCGCAATAACAACCAGGGTGCTGGAAACAACGATCAAAACAACAACAATGCTGGAAATGGTGCAAGAGGAAGGGCTTTTGTGATTGGAGCTGGAGAAGCTAGGAATGATCCCAACATCGTAGCGGGTAAGTTCCTACTTGATGATCGTTATGTTACTGTATTGTTTGATTCTGGAGCCGATGCTAGCTATGTATCCCTACGTATTAGTAAGAAGCTTAAGCGTACACCTACGATATTAAAATCTAAGCATACCGTCGAGTTAGCAAATGGTAGAAACATTGAGGCCTCACACGTGATAAGTAACTGCAAACTAGTATTTTCTAGACAGACCTTTAGCATCGATCTTTTCCCTATCATTCTTGGAAGCTTCGACGTCGTCATTGGTATGGATTGGTTATCCAAGCATCGGGCTAAAATTCTCTGTCAAGAGAAAATGGTTCGTATTCCCCGCCGTTCTGGCAAACCCCTCATCGTTCAAGGTGAAAAAGGCGGAGAAGTCACAGGCATCAACTCGTTCTTAAAAGCCCAGAAGTGTTTACGAAAGGGGCACACTGCTATTTTAGCACTTGTCACCGACACGCAAGAAAAGGAAAAGAAGATCGAAGATTTTCCAGTCGTACGCGACTACCCCGAGGTATTTCCTGAAGAATTACCTGGACTCCCTCCTCACCGTCAGGTCGAATTTCGAATCGAGCTAACTCCCGGAGCGGCACCTATAGCTCGTGCGCCTTATCGACTAGCCCCCGCTAAACTAAAGGAACTTTCTACGCAACTGCAAGAACTTTTGGATAAAGGATTTATCTGTCCTAGTTCGTCGCCCTGGGGAGCACCAGTGCTCTTTGTCAAGAAGAAGGATGGTACGTTCCGTATGTGCATAGACTATCGAGAGCTGAACAAGGTTACCATCAAGAACCGCTACCCACTCCCACGTATCGATGATCTATTCGATCAGTTGCAAGGATTGAGCTACTACTCTAAGATCGACTTGCGATCAGGTTATCATCAGCTAAGAGTCCGCAATGAAGACATCTCCAAAACCACGTTCAGAACTCGTTATGGTCACTACGAGTTCCTCGTCATGCCTTTTGGAAGGACCAACGCGCCTGCGATTTTCATGGACCTCATGAACCGAGTATGCAAACCCTACCTCAACAAGTTTGTGATTGTGTTTATCGATGACATCCTGATTTACTCAAAGAGCCAAGAAGAGCATGAGCGACACTTGTGTCTTGTCCTCAAGCTCCTTCGCAATGAGCAACTGTACGCCAAGTTCTCGAAATGTGACTTCTGGCTTCGAGAAGTCCATTTCCTTAGGCACGTGGTCAATTAGGACGGAATTCACGTCAATCCAGCTAAGATCAACTCTATAAAGAATTGGCCTACACCTAAGACTCCGACCGAAGTTCGCCAATTCTTGGGATTGGCGGGATACTATCGTAGATTCATCAAGGGATTTTCGAAGATCGCTCAACCCCTCACGACTTTCACTCAGAAGGGTATTGCTTACAAGTGGAATGAAGCTCAGGAATCTGCCTTTCAGAAACTAAAAGATAACCTTTGTAGTTCTCCTATTCTCTCGTTACCTGAAGGTACCGACGACTTTGTAGTTTACTGCGACGCGTCTATCCATGGGCTCGGTTGCGTATTGATGCAATGCGAGAACGTTATCGCTTACGCTTCTCGACAACTCAAGATTCACGAGAGGAACTACACGACGCACGACTTGGAACTCGGAGCGGTTGTTTTTGCACTCAAGATTTGGAGGCATTACTTGTACGGTACCAAGTTCACAATTTACACTGATCACAAGAGTCTCCAGCATATTTTGGAACAGAAGGGGTTGAACATGAGACAACGAAGATGGGTAGAACTCCTTAACGACTATGAATGCGCTATCAAGTATCACCCAGGCAAGGCCAATGTGATGGTCGACGCCCTCAGCAGGAAGGAAACCAAACCTAGGTGTGTTCGTGCTTTACAGCTCACTATCCACTCGAACCTCCCTAGTCAGATTCGCAATGCTCAGGATGAAGCACCAAAGGCAGAAAACCTCCCAAATGAATCCCTGAGGGGTATGGAGAAACGGTTGGAACTCAAGGACGATGGTATTCGTTACGTTGTTGGTCGCATTTGGATTCCATCTTATGGAAATCTCCGAGAACTTGTGATGGACGAAGCGCACAAGTCACGCTACTCGATACATCCTGGTGCTGATAAAATGTATCACGATCTCAAGATTTTGTATTGGTGGCCTAACATGAAAGTTCTCATCGCTAGGTACGTTATCAAGTGTTTAACCTGTGCCAGGGTCAAGACCAAATACCAGAAGCCGTCGGGCTTGTTGCAACAACCAGAGCTGCCAACATGGAAATGGGAGCAGATTTCTATGGATTTTGTTACGGGCTTTCCTAGATCCCAAAGCGGGAATGATACCATTTGGGTCATCGTGGACCGCTTAACCAAGTCGGCACACTTCCTCGCGATCAAGGAAACAGATAAGTATTTGAAGCTCGCTGCCATCTACTTGAAGGAAATAGTTGCTAGGCATGGAGTGCCAACCTCTATCATATCTGATCATGACCCACGCTTTACATCCGAATTATAGCAAGCTACGCATAGATCTTTTGGCTCATGTCTGGATATGAGCACTGCTTACCACCCGCAGACCGATGGTCAAACGGAACGTACCATCCAAACGCTTGAAGACATGCTGAGAGCATGTGTTATTGATTTTGGAAACGGGTGGGAACGACACTTACCGTTGGTAGATTTCTCCTACAACAACAACTACCACACCAGCATTCAGGCAGCACCCTTTGAGGCATTGTACGGTCGTAAATGCCGATCACCTCTATGTTAGGCGGAAATTGGCGAAAGCCAAATCATTGGCCCGGATCTTGTAGTCGAGACTACGGAAAGGATTGCCCAGATCAAACAATGCATGGCGGCAGCTCGTGACCGTCAGAAAAGTTACGCTGATAAGCGTAGGAAACCGCTAGAATTCCAGGTCAGTGACCGGGTTCTACTTAAAGTCTCACCCTGGAAGGGTGTGGTTCGTTTTGGAAAACGGGGCAAGCTTAATCCGCGATATGTCGGACCATTCGAAATTACCGAGAAGATCGGTAAAGTTGCTTATAGATTGAATCTGCCTGAAGAGCTGAGTGCGGTACACAACGTCTTTCACGTGTCTAATCTGAAGAAGTTTCTGTCAGATGAAACACTCATAATTCCTTTCAAGGAACTCACTTTTGACGATCAGCTACACTTTACTGAGGAACCGATTGAGATCACGGATCGAGAGATCAAGACCCTCAAACGTAGCCAAATACCTATCGTACGAGTCCATTGGAACTCGCGCCATGGCCCATAGTTTACCTGGGAGCGGGAAGACCAGATGAAGCGCAAATATCCCCATTTGTTCCCAGACGAAACTCCCAGCACTGAAGCTACCTCAGAATTTCGAGACGAAATTCCAACTAACGGGGGGATGATGTGACACCCCGTTGAAACGTTCTCACTCATACTAGCTTGACAGTGGTTGCCTTAACTTTCGGGACGAAAGTTCTTAAAACTTGGGGATAATGTGACACTTCGGGTTTTCCCGAGCAACCTTCTTGTATTAGCATTATACTTATAATATTAAATAAAAGATTCGTGAATTATCTGGATGTGCTATGTGATCCTTGTACTACGTTATATGTACGTATGATATATATATATATATATATAATTAGGAATGTGCTTTGAATTAGGAACCGAAACCACAAGGACCCGACTCGAGACCACTCGGTCTCGAGTGACCCACAACAGTTGGGCCGCACCTCCTTGAGCCCACTCGGAAACCCATTATGGTGCACCGACTTGGAACGAGTATAAATCCCCCTCATTAGCCGACACCTTCCTATTTTGGACACTCAATCATCACCCCAAATCCCCAAACATTCCCTCACACTCACTCTCACACACTCTCCTTCATCCTCTCAACAAAACCCTAGCAACATCACCCTCTCCTCTTGTCTCAGATCAATAGTAGCAACTCAAGTTCTTGTTCTAGCTCGTATTCTAAACTAGGAGGTCCCCCCCCCCCTTTCGGCTGATTCCACGCCACTCTCACACCCGAACATCATCCGGTTAGTGTTTCACATTACTAGATATTGTGATGCGTGATTTATACATGAGATGCATGCTTAGTTTAAATGTCTTTTTGTATGATTTGTATGATTTAGTGGTTGAAAATGACTAAATGATGAGATGTTTCTTTGATGATGATAAACATGTTTGAACAAGAATAGTGTGCACATTTGAATGTTAATATGAGCTGTTTTTCATATGTGTGTAGAGTAAAAATGCCAAAAAGATAACTAGGATCTCACATGATTAGGGTTAAACACTTGTGTGATAACATTGTCTATATGAGGATTAAGTGTGGATATTGAAATGATTACATGTGTTTGAATGATGAAATAAACCGATCTATGAATGGATTTTGGTAGATGATGTATGCTTATTTTGAATAATCAATGTACAAGATGAAAACCCTAAGGATGAACCGTATGAACATATGATGAAAATATGTTGAATGAGTTTTGAATATTTGAAAATTGCGGTGTTTGATCCGTTTTGATTAGGAATTAGACAAGGGAACATGTTTGTGCATTTTGATTGGCTAGTACATGAAATCATGATATTGCAATTCTATTGGATAATACATCAGAGGTTCTAGAAGGATCTCCTCATCAGACAACAAGTCGAGACCCCCGGTTTCGACTCGAGACCATCTAAATGGTCACTCGAGACCAGGCAGCAGACATCAACAACTCGAGACCAGCAGCCACACTTCCGGGACTCGAGACTGGTACGATCTCGAGTCGAGACCCCCTGATCTGCACTCGAGATGGGACTCGAGACCCGCATGATTTCGAGTTGTACATTCACTATTCGAGACCCGCTGGTTGAGACTCGAGACTTCGTGCTCTCGAGTCGAGACCACCTGGTCTCGACTGGGCTGCCTACCATAGTTATTGGGCCACAACGTGTTTGTCATGTTTGGGTTGCATGTTTAACCTGGTCTCTGTGATACGTGTTGTTGTTAACCGTTAGTATGATAGGATAAGCCCAATAACACTTTGTGATTTGGATGATGAGTGTTAACTGTACTGCTCATGAGTGCTAGTATAATCTGGATGCTATGTGTTAGATACGTGTAAGACATACGTGGCTTGTTTGTACCCGAGCCTGACTCATACTGGTAACCATGTTAGGACGTGGTGACCAGCGTGCTTGACCAAGTAAACTAATCTGCCGAGCAACCCAATGTGAGTTCACAACTTTTAAAGCATGTGTTCCCGGTGGTTGGGAAACGGAACTTAAACAACGCTATCCCTTGTAAGGGATACGAACCTACTTTTCTCCCCTTATGCGGGACCTTTAGTTAATTACTATTTATATTGGATGCAACAAGCAATATGTCACACCCCGACCACGTAAAACAACAAATCGTGGCGGAAACGTCGGGGAGTGTTGTAACAGAATTATTATTTCAAACCATGGATACAAAGAGTTTCGTTTTATTAAATATTAAACATTGTATTAAAGTTAAACAAGCAAGTCAAATATAGACTATCATCGTTATTAAAATCACTAAGGCCTCGTCCAGTCCTAAGTGAGCATGCATCCTATTCGCAATCAACACTAAGCAACTTCACCTGAAACATAGGTAAAAACAAAGTCAGCAAAGAAATGCTGGCGAGTACATAGTTTTTGTGTGAGTATCAGATTCATGGCTCGTTTGAATGTTGAAACAACGTGTACAACTTTGTTAATTGATATTAGAAAACCTTGTTTTGTAAAATGTTTGTATTGTAAATGAATAACCAAGTCAAAATAGATTGGTCATAATTTATAAACCTCGATGCCATGAACCTTAACCCAAAACATTTGATTATGTAAACAAAATCATAAATCGTTCTTGTAATAAAACTCGTATGGTTTATATAGTTTCGTAAACATCGTTGTGTAATATCGTTTAACTCGTTCTCGTTATAGAACATTGTTCATTCGTTTAAATCGTTCCAAATCGTTCAATTCATTCACTCGTTCAAATCGTTCTTGTTTTAATTGTAAAAACTACTTTTGGTCGTCTCGCTGTTAACATTCAAACCTTTGTGACTCGTTCATCGTACAACTCATTCTTGCATTAACAAACCTCCAAAAGGTAAGTTAACAATCATCAGCTTCAGTCGTTATCCACCTAACCCACACATAACCATGGGTGCGGTCTGATAACGGGATTTGTCGGATCCTATGGTACCATAACCTAATACTGGTCGGCTTGATCAATGCTAATGAATGTCATTCGTTATGTAACTACCACCAACAAGTTCGTTCACATTATCGAAATCGTTATTAGTTTTGTATAAACCATCTCAATCGTTTTGAAACCATCGTTAAAATATTGAAATCGTTTTGATACATATGAATCACCCCAAAACAATCGAAAACAGTAAAAAGAGGGGATCTATGTACTCACCTGTGGGTGCGATTTTATACACAATCCCTCAAAATGTTTATTCGCCCTAAATTAAATAAGAATGATTTAATAATCAAAAACCCAAAAAAATACCGAAGTTTCTCCGATACTTAGGATTTTCACATAACTTTGAGATTTCTCGAAAAGTTATTATTTTTTATTATCTTGGTGTATTTGTATATATGTACTCAAGCGTAACACACATAATCTTGTCAACACTAACACATGATCATACACATATTGTAAAACACATAACACATTGTAACACATAAAATAACCCATGAACAACCCATTCTAGTGTATGTTGAAAACACTTATTTTAGCGTTTCGGTAACATTTTTGGGTGTCGGAAGTCACGTATGACCACCCAAACACCAAGTAAACTTAATATAAGTTACAATACTTATTTTTATAGAAAAAATATCAGTTTGGTTACTGATCTAAAACAGTTTTGTAAAAGTCCTCCGAAAAGGCGATTTTTGACCGTTTTACCGCATAGTTTTGTATCAAACGTTACCCGAACCATCCCAAATCGAAATGACTTGAAATTTTAACACAACCCATGTTATTTAATGAATAAAATAATGGTTATACTAATGATAGTGCAGGTCTTAAACAAATCACATAAATCATGCAAATTTCACATAATTTACCATTTTTAAGCCATATGTACAACATGCAAAGCTATTAAACCTATGTCAAAGTTTCATGCCATTATAATTCATCAAATAATATTATTTTTAGTGTTTATAACCAGATCTAAAACAGTTTTTTTCATTTAACCATTTTTCATCACTTCTGGAGTTTTAAATCAACATATTTTCACATGTACAAGTGCCTAAAGCATACCATCATAGCAACATCATTTTTTTATGATTTTAAAAACATCAAATATGAGATTTATTCAAATTTATTTGCTGAAGTACTTTGCATTTAACATATCATACATAAATCACCAAATACTTGCATCTTTACCACCATTCTAGAACATGTAACAACATAAACAAGTACTTAACAAGAACCAAACTCAAACTCAAAGAAAAACTCATATACACACATATATATGTACGGTTATATACATATATATACACCACCATTTTTGTTTGTAAAAAGACCCATTTCATTTAGATTTCAAGTTTAGTGAAAATCCCAAGATTCAAGAGAAACTTTAAATCATCAAGAACAACCAAGAATCTAAAGTATGATTTAAACATAAGTGTTATACCTTCAAGATTCAAGTAGGTTGTAGGATAAGATTTTGATGATAGGAAGCTTGAAATCACTTGACAACACCTTGGGAACCTCTTTAGATCTTCACACCAACTTGAAGGTTGCTTGGAATGAGGTTGAATGTTGATTAACAAGCTTGAAGGAGATGAACATGGGTGGTGATGGTGGTTACGGTTCTAAGAGGAGAGAGAGGAATAGATTGAGTGTTGTTGGAGGTAAGATGATCTAGTGAATTGATATGGAAATATTTAAATGGGATTTGGAAGATATGAAAGATTACATGCTTCTACACTTGTCATGTAGGTTAGAGAAGTGGCAAGAAGGTTGATGTGAGGCTGCCACCTCCCCTTCCACTCTCCCTCATGCATTATTTTTTTATATAATGTGTTATATGTAGGCTAAAACGGGTGTTTAACTGGATACCGGGTATTTTATCTAGCGTTTAAACCCCGGTTTATGGCGTTCTAAATTATTTTTATTATTCTATAAAAATAATCTCGCCAAAATATTACTGAAATAAATTTCAGTTGCCAAGACTGGCTGCGTTGTCTGCATTTTGCAGTAGAAGCACTGTGTCGCGCTGAAACACACGGTACGCGCTTAAACTAGAAAAATAACGTTTTTAAGCGTTTTAATTTATTTTTCAACACGGACCTGATTAAAATATAATTTTAATCATAACATAATATTTTTGGGATTTAAATATTATCTGGGAGGTCACCATCGTTTTTTTTCGCAGTTTTGTCGTAATTAGCTCTTTAGTTCAAACAAACATGTTTTTGCCATACCGAATCCTTCGAAACTTATTTCTAAGTCATGTAAGGGATATTTAGGGTATG